>OX465274.1:158266063-159685229 GCA_949987645.1 Tachina grossa | reverse complement strand
CCTGTGAGCGTAAATACGACGCACATGCTGAAAATTTTTTAAACTCAGTATATAATATTTTTAATTTTTAGTTTTGTCTTACATGCAGTTAATCAATAGCGACAACGCCGTTCGAAATTCATAAATTAAAATAAAAATAATTATTTAAGTTTAAAATTTTTTAAACGCACTAATAATCCCAAATTAATATTTTACTTATTAAGTAAAATATTTTTTTTTTATTAAAAATACATTGAAATTGATTATTGAGGGGCTTAGCTGGATCCTATGAGCATTTCACTGTTGCTAATGCAGATCATCAGGGAACCTTTACCCAAAGCTTCTTAGAACAACTAGAGTTATTATATTATAAACTTTCATTTAAACAAATGAGAAGCTCACAACAAATAACAAAGTTGAAACAAGAACTCAATAACCAACATGTTTTTTATTTTCTTATTTTACTTAATAAGTAAAATATTAATTTGGGATTATTAGTGCGTTTAAAAAATTTTAAACTTAAATTGTAACAATTCCCATAAAAAAAACAATAATTATTAACTTGACTGAACCCGGTCAGAAAAATACTTGTGTGGCAACACTCTATTGTTAAATAGCTGTTGTTGTTATTTACATTTATTTTCTGTTACATACTCTTACGACTACAATTTGAAGCTGAAAAAAAGTCAGCCAATGTAGCAATAGTAAATTAAGAAAATAAAAAACATGTTGATTATTGAGTTCTTGTTTCAACTTTGTTATTTGTTATTGAGCTTCTCATTTGTTTAAATGAAAGTTTATAATATAATAACTCTAGTTGTTCTAAGAAGCTTTGGGTAAAGGTTCCCTGATGATCTGCATTAGCAACAGTGAAATGCGCATAGGATCCAGCTAAGCCCCTCAAAAATCAATTTCAATGTATTTTTAATAAAAAAAAAATATTTTACTTAATAAATAAAATATTAATTTGGGATTATTAGTGCGTTCAAAAAATTTTAAACTTAAATTGTAACAATTCCCATAAAAAAACATTAAGAATTATTTAAATTGACATGTGCCAAAATATATTTTTATTCGTTTTATTTTTCTGTTAAATTTTTGTTTGCAGATAAATAATTAAATAAATAAATAAATAAATAAATTAATTAAAAAAGAACTTAATATTATTTGATAAATAAACTTAAATCATACAAGAAGTACAAGCACTGGCCCTTCACGACATACTCTAAACGGGCTGTAAAAAAATTGAGTATAACATTGAGTATAGCATTAAGATGAAAAAATAAGCAATAAATAAAACTAAGAGGAATTTTAATAAATATTATTTAATACACAATAATAAATAGTTTTTAAAATAATTTATAAATTAAAATGAGGCACAAGACTATGGTTTTATATAGCAAAAGTTTTTCAAAAATTAGAAATAATTTCTTAATTCGGCTTAAGTTCAGTAATTTCAGTTATTCTTGAATGAAATATTTTTATATTAATTAATGTGATTTTCCAAAGAAGAGAAGAAAAAATAAACTAGACTTTATTAGCTGGGGGAAATACCGATATTTTTCTGTGCAGCCAAGCACTGTCCGTGCTGATTTTTAATGTAAAAAAGAGCTTTTTAATGGACCTAGTGCTTGCTTTGTTGTTAAACTCCTAATTCGACCTGTTTGTTTTATTATGAAAGCTACACTAAACTACGTTGGAATTATTGTGCAGTAGTGAAGTGTGACTCGTGCAGTTCTCTAGCTTGTAAGCCACTTGTTATAATCCACATTTACAGTGAAGCTGCATTAAAAATAATCATTTAGCATTTCCACCTATTCGAATTAATTAAAGTGAATCATTTTGGCGTGAAATGCAATGCTGCATACAAAATTATGTGTTTATTTGTTAGTGCAAAATTTTTTGGTGCCAAAAAATTTTGGAATATTTGATTTTTAAGACCAGAGAAATTAGCAGCTGATTATCAACTGCTGAAATTGAGAAAAGCTGATATGAATTCGTGTTAGATTCTACTGCAAATATTTTTTGAGGACTATTATTTTACCTGCCTTTTATATAGTTATATATGTAGAATATAATTCTTAAAAATTAGAACCACTTTGGGTACGAAACAGTTCGAATTTCTGAACATTTTTTTTTACAGAAAATAATAAAATTGTAATAAAACTAGTTACGTAAGCTTTATTTTAACACAAAACAATTTTTATTTATTAAGATTTAATTAATTGAACATATTAAATCCATTGAAAAACTTTCAAAAAGTTTTAAAGCTATGCTCTTTTTGCCAGACACAGGAGCTAGGACGTGATTTTCGTAACAAATATAATCGACACAGTTATAAATTTATTTTTGTTTTGATTACTTTGCTTACATTTTTTGTTTGTTTATGATCTCTTAATTTTTCTCCGTTCGTAAAGAGAGAGATGTCAGTCACATGACTTACTAACAAGAATTAAAAAAAAACATAAGATATTTTTTACGTTTGTTTGGCATTTATATTTTCAACTTTCAGACTTTTGAAGACTTCACTTTGACCTTCAGACATCACCTGAACCAAATTTGTATAAGCATATCTAATTTCATACACATATAACCGAATTGTACACACCACGAAATAACGCGAAAAAATTATAATTTGTAGTGAAAATACAAAAAAAAAAAAAAAAATAAATTAAGCGTTTAATTTGTTTTTTTTTGCCTATTTAGATCAAAATCATAAAAAAGTATTTTATAGTGGAAGTAAAACAAAACGTCTCCAGAAATTACTCGTGGAACCACAGGTTCTAATATATTAAAATGGCCGATGGTTCGAATTTGTGAGATTTTACTGTATAATAAATTAAAATTACTCAAATATATATATGTAATAATCAATCAAGTGGCAATTTATTTTGTAAATGCATTCAGCTCTTTTTGTAATAAATAAATTAAATAAATAATAAATATGTATTTGGAAGAGAAGAAAACAAATAAATAAATAAATAAATAGATAAATAAGCACTTTGTTTTTTGTTTTGTTTCTTAAAATAAAATATTTAATCTGCCGTCTTCATAAACAATAATTTTGGTTAATAAAAGGTTTGTAAATTATATTATGGTATGGAATTTTTTTAAACGTTTTTATACACCAAAATAAATTTTTTGTGAATAAAGCCTTTAATACATTAATTCCCCGTAATGCTTAGACTATTTAACTTAGACATTTTTATTTAAATAAATAACCAACACCATATATTTTATTGCAATATAATAAATATTACACATAATATTACAATCAGTATTTTAAAATAAATAGTTTAAAATCTATCAAATATTTGTTTAATGGCAGAATTTCATTTTTTTTAATTTCTTAAAAAAAAAATAAATAAATAATGATTACTCTCAGCTAATATAAAAAGAAAGTTTTTAATTGATTTTTCTAAGCTCCAAACTCTAGTCAGTTTTGTTAAATAAATATTTAAAATTTGTTCATAGAACTTTTAATATCATAATATTACTTTAATGTCCCTTTTCACAATGTATGATTAGCATGAACCTTAACTGCAAGCTTTTTATAAAAAACTTGCCGTTAAGGTTCCTGGTAACTTTTAATTGTACATTGTGAAAAGGGTCGTAAGATTTTTTTATACTTGACATATATATATATATATATATATATATATATATATATATATATAATAATATTTTATTAATTGTGATTCAAACATTTGGTAGTAAAAAAATTGTTAAACACATTTTTATTCAATATTTACATTTTTGGAATGTGTGTAATGAAAAAAAAATTGTTTTCCTTATAATAAATAATTAATTTAATTTTACAAAAACTTTTTAACAACTTTGTACATATCGTGCAATAACCTGCAAGGAAAAGCTTAAACGAAGTAATTTTTAAGTCTCGAAAAATGTTTATTCATGGTAGTAGATAATTTTCGTTAAAGACAACGAGGTCCAACAAATATGTCGCTTAAGCTTTTTTTTGAGTTTATGGCTCGATAAAGTGCTGTATTCATGAAAATATTAATTTTTAATAAGGGTTTACAAAGCAAGTTTTCTGGAAAAGCTATTTTATAAACCTCTTAGAAATAAATACAAACTTTTTATGAATAAGGCACGTAACTATTATATTATTAATTTTAATTCAAAATAATCAAATAAAAATTTTATTATGCCAATTAGACTTTTTAATTAATGTTCTATTCAATAATATTCTTAATTCACTTGAACAAAAGTTTAATTGACTCAATTAAATTTGATGATTTGTATTTTTTTTTAGCTAAGTGTATTAGTCGGAGAAATAGTTTTGCTCTGTACAGTAATTTATATTTTTATTTAAAGTGCTGAGCACTGTGCTATAAGAGAATTCAGATCAACTGTTTTATGATGTGTTTAGTAATTAAACTTTTCTTTGGTAGCTTAAATAATTTTTTTTTCATGAACATAAACTTCATTTTGAAGATTTACTTAGACTTATTATGGAACTTACGAATTTTATTAATTATAAAATGGAACGAATGGTTTTTGAACAAAAATAATATCTTTTAAGTAAATATATAGGTACTTCCTAGCAACCATTTGCACAAGTCTAAAGAAAGACAAAACGACAGAATCTCAAGTGAGTTTTGGTACTTTCTGAACATTCCTGCTTAAAAGGGGTAAAATTGTACCCGTTTTCCGTGTGTACTTTTTTGTTAATGGTAAATACATATGACATACATGTAAAACTAATTTACCATGACTTCCTACCGCTCAGTAGAAGTTGAGAGAATAAAGTGTATGTTTTTTGAAGGGCCCAAAGAGTGCTAGGGGGACAAAAAAGGGTAAAATCGGTATTTTTATGTCTCGTAAACTACACTAGATAGAGCAAAAATTCCAAAGGCATACGAATCCTGCTAAAACATAAGCCAATATGTGTTTGTTACTTGCTCAATATATGTACTTTTAGAGGTTAAAAGGGGGTAAAAATTGAATTTTAGTACCTTTTATGCACTCGACATATCTGCTAAATTATTGAACGTGGCAGAAAACTTTTTGGAGCGCTTTTTTCTTCTGGACACAACTTCGAATGAGTTTTGGCACTTTCTGAACATTCCTATTTAAAAGGGGTAAAATTGTACCCGTTTCCCGTGTGTACTTTTTTTGTTAATGATAAGGTACATATGACATACATGTAAAAATAATTTGCTATGACTTCCTACCGCTCCATAGAAGCTGAGATAATAAAATGTATGTTTTTTCGAAGGGCTCAAAAGAGGTACCAAAAAAGGGTAAATACTGGAAGCCATGCTAAAAATTTAAAACTCGGTAGAATTCGTATGACTGAAACATTTTAAATTTAAATTCAATTTTATTGAACACTGTCATCAAAGGAGTATTAAATATTAATTTTGTACTTCTCAAAAAACACTTTTCAGAAAAGGTACTTTCGAAAAAAATATATAAAATAAATTAAATATCACTTTTGGAAACAACACTCTTTCCAAAGCATGGCTTTGGATATAACACTTTTTTGAAAATTAAATTTTATGAAAATGTACTTTCAGAATATAAAAACTTTTGCATAAGGTATTTGTTGAGAGATGTACCTTTTGGCAATGGTATTTTATAAAAGAGTACTCTTTAAAAAAATGCACTTTCAAAAACGTACCACATATTTACACTTAAAAACGTGCTTTTAGAAAAAAGTATTTTCTTAAAAGGTAATTTTTGGGGGAAATACTTATTTAAGAAAACTAATTTCAAGCAAACAAAGTACTTTTCAGGTGAAAAACTATCTTGAAATGATACTTTATTGAAAAACGTACTTTTTATAAAAAGTAATTTTTTGAAAGAGATGCTTTTTAGAAAAAAAAACTTTATGAAAATGGTATTTTTTCGAATAAGTAAATACTATTAAAAAAAATTTTACTTTTTCGGAAAATTAATTTTTAAGAAAATTTCATTTTGAAAAATTTAACTTTTGCCAAAAACTTTTTTTGAAAAAAGGTAATTTTTCGAAAAAGGACTCTTTGAGGAAGGTACTTATTTAGGACAACAAGTTTTCGAGAAAGGTTCTTTTACAAAAGTACTTTTTGAGAAAGATACTTTCAGGAAAAAGTATTCTTTGTAAACGGTACTTTTTGGAAAAAGTATTTTTTGAAACAGGTACCTTTTGAATAAGTACTTTTTGAAAAAAGATACTTTTTGGAAAAAGTACTTATGTACTTTGTTTTATCTTCTAAACATTTTTCAATTCCTTTTTTTCACTCATTGAATGAAAAGATTAAATTTAAATTGTACATTGCAGAAAAGACCCAGGGCCAATGGCAGGAATCTAACTCACGACCTCTGTACTGAGAGAATAGCATCGCTACCACTCACCCACAGGGGCACCTTGTCCATACAAAAGTGTGTGTATATCGACAGAAATTTGCTAATTTGGGCCCGCTAGGCCTGGAACTAAGCGTTGACTTAAGCGTTTATGACATATTGCCACAGATATGTAAATTAATTAATAAAAATTAATAATTATAAATTTATTTGAGCTAAAGGCCTATGTTGCTAAAGCTCTTTTGCTTTATTAGCTTATAATTTCAATTATAAGTTAATATAATGATAAATAAATAAATAAGTAATATAAAATTATTTAGGTTTTTAAAAATTATTAGTATTTTTTTTACTGATTTGGCTATGATAAAAATGGTGGCATATCAAAGAGTTCAAATCAAAATAAAAGTTCATCTAGCATAATAAAAAAGCTTTTAAATATAAGAAATGACCCACAATTATGAAAGTGGTTTGACACGTCTGCGAAATTTGTGTGAAAATTATTTAAAAAAAGTTTTCCTCTCCGTATAAATTTCCTACTCAAGTCAACCGTATGTACTGTGGAAATGGTAACTAAATAAATAGTAAAAAATTAAATAAATATCAAATGAATATGAAATGAATTTTCACAATTCTAAGTTAAAATATTTTGTTATATAAAAATATATTGTAACCCTACGTCTCCACTAGCCATCGACTTGAGCATGCCATGGACATGATGCCGGCAGAGTAACTGTAAAAAATTCATCAACTTCTTTGTTGTGGTGAACACGTGAGATGTCCATGTTCAGGTACATCAAAGTATTTTGCTGTAGTGCAAGAGAGATGGAATTTTTACCAATTTTGTTCTGTCTCTTTTCTTTCTATTGCAAATGGTTGCCGATGGAAAATTTCATGGCCTAGATTGTTGCTCAGAAACATCGGCATGAGCGGTCTCCATTAGCCATTTGCGATGTCCGACATGATGCCCATGCCAAGTTCATGGCTAGTGGAGACCGCTAGTAATTTATTCAAATGTAGTCTGCTCAATAGCTCTAAACAAGGAAAATATGACTTAGGCCATTTTCAAATATTTGGGCTCAAATAAATTTTGGTATTGCACTGACTAAAAGAAACGACAGTTGCTTTACTAAAAATTTATCAAAATAAGAAAATTATTAAATTGTGATACTAAATATTATTTTTAAATTGTTCGACATCTCAATTATAGCAAGAGTTCAACACATTTATCCCCAGTTTTTAACTTAAAAATTAAGTACGTAATTAGCTAATTTTTATTTAAAATTAAGTTGTAATTAAATACGATTTAATTTTTTCAGTGGTTATTTAAAATTTTTATTAAATTACGTTGAAAGTACGGTAGCACTGCGAAATTTCCCAGTATTATTGAAGGCTTTTCAAACAGCAGCTGTTTAACGTAAGCCAAAGAGTTAGGTTATCAACATTTAGAAAATTAAATTGCATAAAAACTCATTTTATGAGACCATAAGAACATCATAATGACTTTTTATATTACTTTATTCCATGATATGAAACTTTGTACTGTATATGTTATATATTTATGAAATTTAAATGAAATTCTCTTTAATACGACCGCATGATGCTCATGTGCATGTTTTCAGTAAACACACACACGCATAAAAACATATGGTACAATCATAAAACTTAGTAGTGTTTAATTTCGCAAGGTTGGGCATTAATTTATTATTTAAATAAGCACTCAAAAACACAATTTCGTATTTAATTAGAACTTAAAAATAATTACGGTTTGATTGCCAACTGAAAAAATGGGCATTAAGCATTTAAGCAACTAAGGGTTTTTTTAAAATAAATAAATAAATATAATTTATTGAATAAATAAAATTTATTAAATAAATATAATTTAATAAATAAATATAAATAAATAAATGGAAATAAATAAATAAATAAAAGAAATATATATCTTAAAACTATATTCGCACATATAATAATGAATCACTAAACTGGAATGTAGTATGAAAATGTTTCAATAAATAAATAAATATTTAAATATTATAAATGTCTTATTTTTTACGAAACTACTCGCAGTTTGAAATAAATAAATAAATAAATTATTAATTAACATTTCAATAAATAAATTAAATAAATAATTTATAATAAATAAAGTTTTAAATAAATAAATTTGATAAATAAATTAAAATAAATACATTTTTAAATAATTTAAAATAAAAAACGTTTTCAATAAATATATTTATAAGCAAATAAATAAATAAATAAATAAATTAATAAATAATTGAGTGAATAAATAAATAAATAATTCAATAAATAAATTAATAATTTCATTAAAAAATTTTTCTTGTCACTTAAGAGCATTAGTTATTTCTTTCTTTTTTGTTTTCATGTCATTTCCATTTTCCATTTTACTTTAAACTTTTTGTTAAAATTTCAGCTCACATATGATACGGCTGACAAAATTGATATACCAATCTCTGTGATCTCTCTGTCTTCTTCATAATGCCCTTCTTATAGTATTGACGTATGGAACGTGATAGTTTATCATAATTCATGGCCGGACGATTTTTGCGCTTACCCCACAACTTGGCCACTCTCACTGAATCTTCAATTTTGAAAATACCTTTGCTGCGATCAATCCAACGTATGGCTGTGCCATTTATGTGAGGCGCCGCTAAAAGTTCTTTCAAGAATTGCCACAAATGTATGTGAGATCCACCGTTGCGTGTGCCCGCACGTTTAACTGGTGCAATAATGTTGGTGAATTCATTATTATTATTATTATTATTATTGCTATCATTATTATTTACATTGTTGTTATTGCTTAAACTCAAATTGGAATTTGTATTGATTATGTCATCGTTAATGGCAAATTGGCCATTCGCTGGTAAATTTGCCGAATGTTGCATCGAGTTGTTGTTGATGGTAGTATTTGAGTTAGCAAGAAAATCATCTTCATCTGTTATTTTGTTTGTTGAGAGCAAGAATTTTTTTTTAAATTAAATAATATTATTTACTAATAAGGAAGTTGGTTATTTACCTTCAGTATCTTCTTCCATGTTATTGCTGTATGTTTGCACTACGTTAGTGGTCCATGTATTTTGTGTTGAGAATTCCGGTGAATATGTTAGTTTCCATATTTCCAATTGTGCATGTAAAGTACTGCCGCACTGAAAGATTTGCATTAAAAAAAAAAATTATAACAGTCTTGTTTTTTGATAATTTAATAAGTATATTAGTTTGCTTTTTATTTCAATAAAATTTTAATTGAAAAGTCATTATTTTTATGAAATCGAGTTTTTTGTATATTTCGATAAAAGAACATCTAATGTATCGAAAAATGCAAAATTCTCGATTTCAAAACAAAAAAAAAAAAAAAAAAAAATAATAATAATGAGTTAGGCCCTTTCTATATTAAGGTAGCGATATGTAGTAAAAATATTGTTATCGCAATAATGCTACAATTATTTTTTTATCCAAATATTTAAACTGAATTTCATTTCATAGTTAAGCTGCTCCTCTTATTTATAAGTTAGAGCCCATTCATGGTATATGAAACAACGAAAGAAACAGTTTCCTCCTACACAATAATTTCTCATGGAACTTTCAATTATAATATAATCTTAGCATCTATACAATAATTTTTTTTAATCAGCAGAAATCATAAAGCAGTTAAAATAAAAATGAAAATTAAATAAAACTTGCAGACTAAAAGAAGAAATAAAACTATTTTCTAATAAATTAAAACTGATCACAAACTAAAAAAAATTCAGAGCACTATTTTACATTTTCTGCAAATGTTCGTGTGTATGTTTGTTTTTAAGTTTTTAGTTTTGCTTTATATTAATTTTTGCACAAGTACGAGTACAAGTGAATTTCTGGTCTGATACAAGTTATTTTTAGCTTCGCTTACTTTATTCGCTTTACTAACTTTTGGAGTTTTGAAAATTATCTCAATAATGATGATTACTGTTATCATTATTGTTTTCTTTTACTCGTATACGAATGATCATTTATTACATTTTGCTCATTATGAAGACTCACTTTCACCTTGCAATGTCGTTGCTGGTCGTTGCCTTACATTATATTCAATTGTATTTCTTTTGCTTTTATTATTAATTTATTAGATTAAATTGTATTTGTTTCTAATATGTCTAGCCATTGGTACTTAAAGGTTTCTTTACCTATACATTTAATTAACAGTCAATTGCAATAAATGTAACCTTCTATTTTTGTTGTGCGTCACGGAGCTTAAACACAATCACTTGCACTTCAACACAATATAAAGGCATGCGCTTGGTTTTTGGGTTTTTTGCAATGTTTTTGTTTTGCTTCTACAGTTATTATTAGTTATTTGTTTACATTTTACTTTTCTACGCTTTTGTAGCACTGCACAGTAGGTTGCTTGAAAGTAAAAACTTATAACTTTGAAATTGTAAAGATGTTTTGTAAAAAATAATTTATGTTACTTTGGGTAATTCCCATTAAAGTTGACCCAAATTTGGACATTCAAAAAGTGCTTCGAAGCCATTTTAAAATATTAATGCCATGAGCTGATCTTTCGAATAAACAATTTTTTTGCGATTAAGTTTAATTTTTTCCCAAATTAAAGAAATAACACCACATTTTTGTAGAATAATTGTGTATGCCCAAATATGTTTCAAATATTTGATTAGGTGGATCATCAAAATATTTATCAATAATTAATTCTTGTTTCCTTTAAGGTACCAACATGTGTTTTTTAAGTTTTCGACTCGTATGTTTTTCTTTATGCTTGTCAATATTGGTTAATTTACATAAGGTTTATAATTTTTGGTCACAAACGTACATGTAGTATCACTTCTTCTTTTTCAGTACATAAATATCCACGTAGTTTGTTTTATAAATGGCTTGCAGCCGTCGAAATATTTTTGGTTCCGTCGCTGTAGTACTGGCGACGCAAATTTGCTTTTAATTTTTTTTTTAATTTTTTCTTTTTTAAACAAGACGTTGAGGTTGTATCTAAAAATATATACATTTTTGGACTCATTTTAATAAAACGACAACGTTAAATTAAGAAAAAAAAAATATATATAATTTATTTGTCTTGCAAAATACTTCATTCAGACGGCTAATGATAATGCACATAATCAACCGCCGACGAATTTGTTCGCATGACATAGACATTTGGAGCTGTATGTTTAACATAAGAAAATAGAGCACGCTCTATTTCAAATAATGTCTTATGTTTTTTGTCATGTTTTTCACACAAGCAATGTTTTAAAGGTAACACACGACATGTCTCGTTTACATATGTAAATTCTGGCACATACAATGTTACTGAATTTTCTTGAAAATAATGTAAAAAAAATGTTTGCCTTTGCATTGAAACAATAATAACAAAATTTAAAACCATTTAAAATATGCTCTCAAATAAAATTGTTTAAAGCAAAAAACATATTGTAGAAGCGAAAAAAAAAAACGATTTACAAAAAGCAAAGGTAACGTGAAGGCATATTCATATAAGGTATACTCACGTCAAATTTTTGAATTCGCTTTTAGTATTTTATATACTTGGGATGTCAAAAAAAGCTGTTGTGGTTTAGAAAAAAAAGTATTTTTTTAACGTTTTGTTATAAAAATTAATAAACAGAAAAATAAAGAAACTTGAAAAAAGCATTTTACGTGTCCCCCAAACCATAGTGTTACTGTCCGGAATTGCATTAAGTTGGTATGGGTATTAAAAATATGCTGAAGAAGCCCGAGGAATAAGTTAATACCGAATATGAACAGCCGGCTGCAACGGTTCTATCCTTGTTGGCTTTAAAACAATTGAAAGTTTCGATACTTTTTGTTATACCTTTTAATAAGGGTCTAAGTGGGTGCAAATCGCTAAGCAGATGGTTTGTAAATTCCTCTATGCAATGGTTGTGGTTTTATGTACACCAGGCAGAGAAATGGATAATAATTTAAAAATAAAACGCTTGGAACGTTTATCTATAAGTAAGTACACAAAGGCAAAAAGTATCTGATTATATGTATGTGTACATAAATAAATGTATTATGCATTTTCAGTGTTTTAGGTTGTTAATGTATGGCCTGTAAAATGGGAACAAACTTTGCAACTTCAGTTATGGAGAAAGTTGATGCAAAATCATTACCATATAGATGCTGAATATAGTACTTATACATATATACATATGTATGTATATAGTTTTAAAAGTACTTTTTTAATAAAATTCCCTTATGTGTAACACAGAAATATTTTAGTGCAACTTAAAATCCTTTTTTCGTAATTTTTGTTAGATAAATGTGAAGCAAACTTTATTTTTACAAATAAAAAATACAAGTGATGAACCAAATAATAAATTGTTGTTTAAGTGCGAATGTGTACCTTCTTCCATTACGCGAATACGATGTACAAAAGCAGAACCTTAATTTTTGTGGGAGTTCTTAACAATTCGTTTTAACACCCGTTTCCTGTTGAAAGGGAAAATAAGCTTATTGCACACACAAACACAATCATTATTTTTAATTCCTTACGCGCATCCAGCACAGTCAAAATACAAAAATTACACAATTAATAAATAGTTTCTTCTTTTTCACAATTTTATGGTTTCAATTTAAATTTAAAAACAATATGTGCTGGCAATATACATATGTATGTATGTATGTAAATAATTTTTGACATCCCAAGTATACAAATGTACAAGAAGCAAAAAATAGTCACCTGAGCCGTCAAGGTCACCTGTTATTAATTCGCCTTGGGTAACGTGTTGCAATAAGCCCCATAGTCAACGATGCCAACTATTTATAATCCAAACGCGCTACTACCCTTCTCAAAACGCGCTAAAACGCGCTAAGTTACAGCATTGTAAAATATTTATAGCAAAAACGCGCTATTTCTTACACGCTAAATTAAATTTCAATAAAAGACGATGTATGTATTAGTACAGATTTCGCATCATGTTTTAATAAACTAAAATCATTTAATACCAAGGTTGGAAACCGAAACAAATAACGGTACCGGTACAATTATTTTAAAAATTTCGGTATCGGCAGCGGTAACGGTAATTTTTTTTATTTCTGTATCGGTATTACCGGTACATACCGTTATCGAGTTTAAAATACCGGTATACCGCTATTACTGTGAAGTTTATTAATTCATACAGTGTATATAGCAAAAACGTCTTTTTATTAAGTTAAAAGTAAGTAATTTTACATAAAGTCTTTAGTAAACAGTAACATAAAAAAACTAAGTTTAGTGTAGTGTAAACTTGTATGTTTATATAAACATACATACATGCATAAGTATGTTTAGATCAGAGCTGCCCACAGAGAGAAAACCGAGAGAAATGTATACCTATAACCATATGTTTATTCATTTCTATAAAAAGCCGATTGATTTTCGGCACTCTGGCGCTTCTCTGGGTAGCCTGGTTATAAACGTTTATACTAGTGTTTTTCAAAAGGGATTTCCCGGAAAATGTGCCTGAATTTCCGGGAGTTTTTGATATTATGGCAACTTGATGAGTGTCGTTATTCATTTTATGAATGCGATGGCGCAATAATAATGCCATGGCACTAGCACAATAGCTAAAACTTTACAACAATTAAGGCCGAGTTTACATCTGGCACACATGTGCTCTGGGATTAAGAGGCCTTTATTTGCCATAAACAGAACGCGACGTTCAAAATTTAATTCTACAATTCATAAAAGTAAAAACAGAAATGTGCAAGGAAATAAAAGAAAAATTACAAAATAATTTCAGATTCTCTTTGGTAAAAGGAACGATTCTATTAATGGTTATTCTGTACTAGTGATGAACGAATATTCGTATTCGAGTTGCCGAATATTCGTATTCGAATTACCGAATATTCGGCCATTTTTATATATTCGTATTTACATTAGTATTCGTCAAATTCAGGCGAATACAAATATTTTTCCAAAAAATTAAATAAATTAAATAAATCCTAAACCAAATTTAAATAAATGGATAAAAATATTAGTTTGTACGAATCCATTAAACTTTTTATAGAAATTTTTGCTCTTTTTGAAATATTATTTACTGACGATCATTGATTTTTTTGTGTAGTTTTTATTAACTTTAAAGTGCGCCAAGAGGAGTATGAAGATCTTTTTCATAACAATTTTTTAACATTTCATATTGGAGGCGTAAATAGAACCCTAATTTAATGTCTATAAATTTCACATTAAATACTCGTATTCGTATTCGCGAATATCGTTTCAAATATTCGTATTCGGAAATATCAAAAAATGACATTCGTTACATTACTGTTCTGTACTAAAGTCCTATTTTCAAAGAAATATTTTGTAATATTTATTTAATAATATATTTTTTTTAAGTGCGGTCAGGCTTGTGTGTATTGTTTGGCCTTCGAGAGTTTTTAGTCCGTATAATCTTGCGGTTTTTCTTTAACACCCACGTTGCACTTCCTATGTGAAGGCATACATCGTGTACAGTCAGTCACAAAACTTTTTTAAAATACTGTTAATAAAATCCTGGACATATGGTCTAGTTACTCCACCCATGTTTGTTCAACACCATATTATGCAAATTTACTTTGTATAATATGTATCAATAAATAAATAAATATTTTTTTTTTTGGCATTTAAGTATAATATTGGTATATAGTAATTTACTATTATTTAAAGAACTCAAATGGTATTATTTTTTTTTGCTAATGTGCTTATAAAATGTTTTTTTAATCGATCTCATGAATTATATAAATATTTTTTTTGTTTAAATAATTAAATTAAAAATATTTTGTATTGTTTTGCACTGGGCGGAAATTTCCCGGGAAGCCAAAAAGTCGTTTCCGCTTTCCCAGGAAATGAAAAAGTCCGGGAAAAGAAAAACTCTAGTTTATACATATGTATTTGATTATGGTGTGCTTACACTTTGTTGTCGATAAAAAGTAGTAAGAATAGAGCTGAATAAGAACGTCTAAAGGGGGAAATTTTGTTTCTGTAATTAATTTAAAAAGGTTAATTTAAATTAAGTTTTGTAATTTTTTCACGGAAATCGGTATACCGGTACGTACCGGTATAGAGATAAACGGTATTGTCGATACCGGTATTTTCTAACCGAAATGAGTTTCGGTATCGGTATTGATACCGGTACCTAATTTTAACGGTATTTGAATCGGTATAGGCATTTTTACGATACCGTTTGCCAACCTTGTTTAATACAGAATCAGAATCGCCTTCACAATAATCTTTCACCAAAAATATTTAAACACAATTTAATTTAATTAAAGATTTCTATTTAAAGTCTGTTTAAAAAATTTTTATTTTCACCAACTTAAATAATGAAACACAAGAAAGTATGGTAACACTTTGCTATATAACATGACAGCGGCAATTTCCAGCTGTTTATTAATAAAAAAAAACAAAATGGAAGCGCGTACAAAAAATTTTTCTGCAGGAGAAATTGAATTATTATTAAATACTGTGGAATCCTGGGCTTTCGTAATAGAAAATAAAAAACCGGATAGCGTTAGTAGCGTAGAAAAAGATAAAGCTTGGAAAGTAGTGGAAATGCAGTTCAATTCTACGACCAAATGCCCTAGCCGAACTTTGAAAGTCTTGAAGACAAAATATTTAAATTTTAAAAGCAATTTGAAGAAACGTACATCTTTCGAAAAGCGTGCGCTTTATAGAACTGGTGGAGGACCACAAATAAAACAGGAAAATAATGCCTAAGACAATCTTTTAAAAAATATTCCACCAAAACATATTGATGGACTCGCATCACAATATGATAGTGATTCATTTATCATCGAAGTAGAAGATGTTCCTGTTGAAGGTATTTACTTTAACGAAGTAATATTTCCTTTACAGAAGCTGAATGTGCCATAAAGGAGTCAGGCCCATGGGAAAGTTATAGTCCAGGTTTGCTGAAATCTAAAAAAGCGAAAAGCTAAATTCGTCAAAGCAACTAAGTGATAAGCAAAGTAACTGAACGAAACTCGCCGATGTTAAGGCTAAATGGACGGAAGTGAAGCTAAAGAAAGAAAATAATACAAACTGAGCACGAACTTCGGGTTGTGTAAATGAAGGAAATGCATGTGCTTCAAATGCGCTTATTGGCCGAGAAGCATGAAGCAGAACTCGTAACATCAAGAAAATGTGCATAAATACGCATTTCAATTTTAGTTTATAAAAAACAGATCTCAGTGCTTTAAAATAATGTATAAATAAATGCATATATACATATAATGACATGAACTTCCTTTTTTTACTTCATTAGAAATAATTAAATAAATATCTTTTTTGTGATATTTATACAAACATTTTATGTGTATATAAATTTACAAGTTTTGAAAATGATTATTTCTAATATCTCGCCTATGAACGCTTTTGGTTTGAGAATATTGTGAGACAGAAACATTTAGTGCAGCCCGAATTTCGTTCTCTACTCCATCCAGCAATGGGGTAGAGTTTTTATCATTAGATAAATTACACACATTGTGCAAAACAGCAGTTGATATGATGATTGCTTCCACTTCCCTCACATTCATACGAATTCCAAGAGATAGCACAGGGAAGCGATTTTTCCAAACACCATATGTTCGTTCTGCACACTTGTGTGTTCTTATAAGAGACTCATTATAAAGTGACTCAGATTCCGTGTTTATTTTCGAAAGAGGTGTCATCAAATGACCGCACTTCCAAATTTGTCTGACTCAAACCATGCAGCAGGAAATTACGGAAATTACGAAAAATTGTAGCCTCATGGTTGGAGCCTGGCCAACGAGCAACAATATCCATTATATCTGGTTGACTATTGCATAATGTTTGAGCATTAAAGAAAAAAAAACCCTCTCTGTTTCTATAAATTTCTGCATATTCACCACCTAAATTTTATATATTAGTTTAAAACGATAATTGCATTCAAGTACTAGCCTGGAGACTTTATTTTAATATGCGTGCAAACAATGGCAGCCAATACACGTGGGAATTTGGCTATTTTATAAATTTTTTTTGAACATCAAGTCGCATTTCTGGCTTTGAAGGAATGTTAATAAATTTTTCTCTTAGCCGTGCAATGTTATGAGAAACTCTTTTTACAACCCTTGACGCAGAGCTGTTCGAAACGCCACATAAATCACCACTTGTTCTCTGCATGCATCCAGTTGCATAAAATTGCAAGGTCAATAAAAACATTTCTTCTGGCGACATTGGACGGTTTCTACAATTGTGAAACATTATACTAAGGATTCATATCCAAGGAAATAAAAAGTACCTATTGCTGTTATGTTTTATTTTATCACGTATTAGTTCCAAAATTGTCCATGCTGCTTTCTTGGATATACGGAATCTACATCTGAAGTCTTCTTCATCATAAAATGTGAAAAAATCACGTCGATCTCTCATGATTCGCGGTCCTCGTTCGATAAAAACTTTAACAATAAAATCGTAATCGCCACCACTTTCAGCACTTTCCATTTTTGTTATTTGTTAAATTAAATACTTTTAACTTTTATTGACAAAAATAATTTTTTTCTCTGGTTAGAAACAGCTGTTGCAAAGTCAATATTTAAATGGAGATTGCTGACTATTTAAAGATTATTTAAATATTCAATAAGTAAATGTTGATGAAAATGAAAAATTACTTTTATATATGAATTGATATTTAAATAGAATTGGTGAAAGAGGCTCTTATTAGTTTTTACTTTTAATTTATTTGTAAAACTTTGTAACAACATATAAATTGTCGAATAGTTTTGCGATTCAAATGCTTTTTGTACTTCAGCTATAATAGATGCTTTGTAAGTAATGTTAATTTCTTGGGTCATTGTATGTAGTACATATTTTTAGTTGTGAAATTTCAAAATTTTTGCCATTACAGTATTAAAATGCGTTTTTAATTCTAACCAAGTTCAAGCGAATTTTGTTAGCGACAGCTGAATCATTAACTAATTTAAAAAATTTTATCGGAGTTTGGGATATTAGAAAATTGTTAAATTTATATAAAAAAAGTTAAAAAAATATTGAACTAAAATGATATTATTGACTTTATTCAAAACGTGCTAAATAAATTAATATTAGCGAAACGCGCTAAATTGGCATCGCTGCCCATAGTGCAGTCCAAAAACTGCTGCAACTTTTTTTTCCATTTTAGCGGTCATACAAACAAGCATATACATATATGTGCGTGTTGGTTTGTGGAGTGTTTGTGTCTCTGTAGTTATATTTGTTGTCGTTGCATACAACAACAACATTATTTTCTCTAAACAACCTTCACACATTTTTTGCTTTACCTTCAGCCATGACCACGGTTACTAAATTTGTGTGTAGTGTATTTTTGGTTCAAATTTTCTTTTCACATTTACTTTTCTTTTTCTTTGTAAACAAAAAAAAAAAAAAAAAAACTCGTGCTCCAGAAAGATGAGTAAAAAAGTAAAAAAGTGTGCTCGCTTCTTAAGTCTTTTGTTTTGGTACTGAGTATGAAAGAATGAGAGAGTGGTGTTGCAGGTTTTTGTCTTAAGTCTTTATATTTGAGTTATATATTTTTTTAATTTTGGTTAATTTAACAGACAAACAATTTTCGACCCTCGACTTGTATTGAAAACAAGTATATAGAGAAATAAGAAAATTTATTTTTGTTTTTGTTTTCAATAAAAGTAATCGAACGAACGTTTTCTGTCAAAATCGTGGGACAAACTGTTTTTAAAGCTTTTTGTTTTGGTTTATTTTATTTTGTTAGCTGGGTTGCCATTGTTCTCAATAAGAAATGCTTTAAAGCTTGCAATGCAAAGCTAGTAATTAAACAATAGCCCAATTCACAATCTTGTGCAAATGGTCTTGCATCGTAGCATGTGCAAAACGGTATAGTATATTGATACTTAAGTGGGGAATATTACTATACCATTTTGCACAAGCTACGATGCAATAACATTTTCACAACAATATGAATGGGGCTAATGTAAATGGTTTCATGCGTATTTTTTTCGTCTTGATAAATATCCATAGTGTGAGTATAAACATATAATTATACTCAAACTATAAGTGTGACAGAGAGTCAATGCGATTGATACACATGAAAACATTTGGAAGAGGAACATTTAGTTTGGTAGCAATTCACGCGCGGAGAAGAGATAACAGTTTTTGTGGTCGGTACTCTGCGACACGTTACATATACATACATGCTTGCTTCTGTGTGAACGCGAAGCAAACAACAAAAGAAAATTCCAGATGTTTTCTTTCCAAATGTTCGCCCGTCTAAACTAGGACTTAAGAGAAAATATGTGAGCGTACAAATTGTTTGCACTACAATTTTATTTATACGCAGTTACTGAAATTAGCAGAATTTACGTTTGTATGTTCTTTTGAGTGTTCATTGTCATTTTCTGGTATATATTGTTACGGAAATGGCAGTCGACAGGGCTAATCCAGCATTATGAAAAATATTCCAACAGGGTTTATATAAGTGTTACGCGAAAATATTGCTACAGGGTCATTAAAAAGAAACATCTAGAATAGAGCAAAAAACTAAATAAATATTCGTAGCACATACAAACTTCACTAAACGTAAGCAAGCAATAGCAACAACAAAAACCGTCTGCTCGTTAAGAAGATACACATGTCTACATACATACATGCATATAGCGTGACCGTTTGACCGACTTTTTCGACTGCCTTGCCTCTTTCCCCCCTTTTTTTAAGTGAATTATTTAATAATCCATTAAAAATAAGAAGTTTAGTGTAGTTGTCTCGTTTTTTTTAATATACCTCTTTTTTTCGAAAAATCCCCTGTTTGGTGCCACTTTTTGAAAAATATCATGGGTCACACTGCATGCATGGCAATTCAAACGAAAAACAAAAATAAAGTAAACAACTCAATGAATTAATGATGTATGCATATACACATGTATATACATTAGAGCGTCTCGCCAAATAGGCAACAAAAAAAAAAAATGCCCCGAATCCGATCTTAAAGTTTTATATAGTGATTTTTTTTTGTCTCAGGGAAGCCAATATTTTAGATATTTGGTCCATTGACCTCAAGTGTACCGTTCTAGTACTCACCTCCCAAATCTCAGTTCCTACCACCCTAATGTGGAACCTTAATGTTAGAAATTTATAGCTCGCAAATAATCATAAGACTTTTGCAAAGAAAGTATTTCGATAATTACAGCACAACTATTTAAAAAATGCTTTTATAAATTCATTGTTGCAGACCGTAGGGGTCACCCTTTTAAGTTTGTCATAGCTTTAATATTTACATTCAGATATTGAAGTAGAATATATCGATGAATTTGTCTGTGGCAGAACAAATTTTTTTTTTAAATTCCAAAATCTTTGGCAGCTCTAGATGCATTTCGTTGCTGCATAATATTATTTGTTGTTTTATAAAAAAAGTTTTTCGCCTACTATGGTTGTTGTTTTGTAATTCTCAATAACCTTTTGATAGTTTTCCTGAAGCCTTTTTTGAATTGTGGTTGAAGTCTACTGATGTGTTGCTAAGCCCACAACAAATAAGGTTTTTGTATTATTTAATTTTTATTGAAAATAATTTAATAGTGATTTTAGCTGTTTCTAACCTTTACGTTCAATAAATATTGGGCAAGGAAGTATTGCTGTAGCTTAATACCAAAAGTTTTGTGGTGTGAATTTGATTTATTGTTGAGATGCCTACATATAAAATGATATCCTCATGTTTCAAGAAGTTCTTAGATATTATTGCTTAACAATTACTTTAAAAATTTTAAACTACTGCCAAAGCTTCATACAGATATGGCAACGCTGCCTGTGGTACTGAGTAAATCTTTAATGCAAAAGCTTTAATTTACTTTCATCTTCACGCTCATTTATTTGATATTAAACTCTTGTTTTTTAAGCAACTAAATATGCATATTTTAAATAACATAAAGTTTAGCGCAGCTAACAAATAAATTTATGTATACTCTTTGTAAATGACGTCAATATCAAGATGTAGTAACTTGTTTCTTTGATTGCTATTTAAACTTTTATATTTTCATGTTTTTATAGCTTAACTCTTTTTGTGTGTGTTTTTTATTTCATGTAAATTTGTATAAACATACAAACATACATCTCCTCTCATTCCCAGCAATCACACCTGACATAATCAAAAACTAACTTTTGTTTCTGTAATCAGTTGTAATAAACTGAACTACTGAAGAGTGGATTGACCTTGTCTTATTTAAAACTCATGTTTAGTGCTATGGGAATATTTTGTTCTTCATTAAAAAATAAATACAGCACTATATCGATAGTTGAGACACCCTAAATTCCTTCCTAACATATCTTTAGTACGGGAGTGTTTGGTTTAAAAAGTAAGAAACTAGAGCTGTTCGCTTTCTGGCAGTACCTAGATTGTACATGTAACCGAAATATCACATGGGTGGACTATCGAGGTAGTACTGTATACACATATGTATATAAAGGTTTTATTTAAATTTTGCTTACCTCTGGTATTCTCTTAACAAATTCTTCTTCACTTAGTTGCAACAACTCTGCACCATTTTCTTTGAATTTGCTTTCAATATCATCAATTATTGGCAGTTGGTATTGTTGTAGGGTGGATCGTAACCATGCGTGTACTTGATTTGTTGACCAAGCAGAGGGATCTAAAATAACATTTATTTGCAAAAATTATATTTAATTTGATTTTCAATAGTTACTATTGTTTAGTTTGAGTCATTGCTTATTGGAAAAACTAGTTATTAGCTTAAGGTCAAATTAGTTCACTTATGATTATGGTTAAAAACTGAGAAAATTTTATTGATATGCTTAGCGAATAGTTAAGCTATGAATAATATTTAGTTATTAATATTTGATTGTATCTATACTGGTATTTTTAATATAAATACAAAAGCAAAACAATTTTTTGATTGTGACCACAGCTTTTAGATTTCATGTTAAATTTACTCATGAAGACCTTTGTGGTGCCTGGCACAATATTAAAGACAATAAGTTACATACATATCTTAAATTATCGAATTGAGTTAATGAAGTTGTTTTAGTTTATATTCTAATGGCCTAATTTTGTAAAATAAAAAGAATTTTCGTTTTCGTTTCTGGTTGGAGCGTAAACGAAAATATTTTAAATTTTGTAAAACGATACGTTGTTTTCGTTTCATGTCAAAATATTATAATTGAAAAATACATATTCATATTATTCCTCATAACAAAAATTAATAAAAATATGTTTTCAAAATAAAATTTTATTACATTATGGAATACGCACCAACAAAAATACGAAATTTGGAATTAGCCGCATTAGTTTAGGGCCCATAATAACTTATTATATCTTTCTGAAACTTAGAAACATTCAATATTTCAGTGTTGGAGTAAAATGATATTGTGGATGGATATCTTTTTCATAACACACATGGATTTAGTTAAGGTATGTAGCTTGTCAAGGTCAAGTTCCCATCCAAAATCTCACAATTGCAATCATCAAGGTCTTATATCATTTCTAGGCAACCTGCTTACTACACAACATTTTTCCTTTCATAAAGATATAAAGAGATGTCCGCTTTATCTTCTTCTTAAAGGATAAAAATATTGCCAAGTATGAAGGTTGCATAGAAATAATATGACACCCTAACGATTATAAATTAATATAATATTGTGATAGGTATTGTGCCAAACAAGAACTTGATCTCTCGCTACTTCTGATGGCCGGAATTTTAAATAGTAACTTGGCATTTTTTCACATTTATATTTTTGTGAAAATCTAACTACTTTTATCTTATCGTTATTTCTATTAATGATCACTGCTCCAGTTTAAAAGAGCAGAATGCAATTATATAATAATAGGTAAGAGAGTGATGCATAATAGTATAACATTATGTTAAATTTTTATGAGCACGGCCCCGCCTCCTGGTTTAACAATCGATGCTTTCGAATTGTTCTTGCTCGTAACTCACCTAGCTCTACTTGGGTATCAAATTTGAGCTCTACAGCTAGAGCTCAATTTGATGACTATGTCAGTGATCAGTGTGTCAGTGAGTATATCTTAAAAATGCAATTTTTGCAGCTCCATTTATCAGGAAACTTTCATTAGAAACTATCAAACTTCGCATATGACGACGAAAAATCCATAAGTTTTTGCACTTTACAATTGGCGAAAACAAAGTAGTTATGAGGGTGTTAAAGCGAATTTATATGTAAATATAGACACTACGTGCATATGTCTAGCTGGCTTGGAGCTCTATTGTGCACCTAGATACTTATTTACTCTTTATTATAGCAAAACTAATGCAATAATGTTGTTAAAACTTTTAAAACGAATACAATTTTATGAACGTTTTCATATGGCATTTAAGTTGTTTGAAAACGTTTGGTACTGTTTTACAAAATACATTTATTTTACGTAAAATAGAATTTTCGTTTTCAAATATTTTACGAAATTCAAAATTAAAAATAAACCAAAATTTTCTGTTTGAAACGTTTCGTTCTGTGTTACAAAATTAGGCCATAAAGTTTTAAACTAAAGAAAAAAAAGAAGGAAAATAACTTTAGAAAATATGTATATATATATATATATATATATATATATATATATATATATATATATATATTTTATAAGACGCTGGACGGCAAACTATAAACAATGTTTGAAAATATTTCAATTGAGATTGTATGGAAATTTTTCGAACCACTTTGGACCTTAAACATTTTGTGCATTATTCATCAAACAAATTTTGTATGGAAATTGGGTTTGTAAGCATTTAATAAGCCATTAATATATACATAAACTTCTTTGTGAATAAGATTTATTTAAAACTAGTTTTTGCTAGAATTATTTAACTCCTTGATTCTCATTATTAAAGTAAAATAAAGCATTAAAGCTGGTAAAATATAATACCTGCTAATGAACTGCGCTGCTTAATTTAATTATGTCCAATTAAGTGGGCCTAAATAAAGTATTTAATTATATATTTAAAATTAAATAAATGACAAAATAGTTTCAAACTGTGAATAAAAAAATTTAATTCTATATTCTTATATGATTTGATAATGCTATTGGGACAAAAACTAGTAGCGTTCTTTTTATGTTTGTTCCACTGTGTGTGGTGTCAGTTGATGTCAATTTCTGCTTTATATTCTCAGCTTTTATTGCAAATGGAATATGTAAATTGTTTTGATTCATCGTATTACAATTTGCTGAAAGCTTTTTTTCTAATGAAAGCTCAATTTTACTATCTCTTAATTTACAACAGTCTTGCCATTGCTCAAGAACGTTGAGAGCCTGCCTTCAATTTCTGGCTGTACTCGTACATATCATCATCGTAGATGCCATTGATATGCAGAGTATAGCACTCATGGACATCTTATCGTTCTCCTTCATCAATAGATCATTGCTAAAGTAAAATATCTAATAAAATGACAAAATAGCTAAAAGTAGTGCGTCTACTTAACACAAGAAGTGTTCCAACGAGTTGCAAATCGAGCTAAGCTTAACAAACTAAGCTTAAGCTTAGATAAAAGTTGTGTGTATTTGTTTGTAACGCATGATCTCTGGAACTATAACCGCTGCGTAGCTGAGATTTTCATTAAAGGTTTGGATCGATGCGCAGCATGTTTTTTTTGTTTTTGACCCAGCAAGTGATCACGGTGAGGAGTAATTTGTAGTTAAAAGAAAATTAAATTAAACATTCCACCATATGTCTCCTCTTCACTATCGCTTTCCTAAGAAAGTTAACTTACATTCATTGCCTGAGCCTTACTTCTCTTAAACAAATAGGAAAAAAATTGTCCGTTAAAAAATTAAATAAGTCACGCATTCTTTTTTCGAGCAAACACTTTACTTTTTTCCGCATTCAGATAGTTTCTATTTTTTCTTAAAATATAATGAATAAGAAAAAAAAAATTAATTTATAAACAAATTAAGGCACACTTACCCTGCGATATTTGCAATTTGGCACAAGTAGCATCAGCTTCACGTTTCGCATGTTCCAAGGCTAATGAAATAACTGGTTCGAAATTATCCCGAACCTCTTCAAGGCCACCGATAAACGACTCCAGAGCCAGTGGTTTCAGGTTGTGTCTTTTTTGGAACGTGGTATCTTCCAAATATTCACGCAATAACTGATGATCTGCTGCTTCGGTGATGGCACGAGTTTGTGGCTTGCTTAAATCATTTAATGTTTCAACATCCGGATCGAAAGGTTCTGATTTAAAATCGAAACCACTGCTGCAGCTGCTGTAGGTGGACTGTGGTGTGGGCGTGTCACAGCTGGATTCGGGTGGTGAGGGTGGTAAAATATGTAACTGCTCTTGTTTGATTGCATGGACATCAATTGAGGGGCACGGTGAGGTGGCAATGTTGTACAAAGAGTTGCGTGAAGAGCTTAGCGATTCGTAACAGGCGGATGATGATTGTGAGGGCGAGGAGGAGTATTGGATTTGAGAGAAATTATATTCGGATTGAGCGGGGCTAGATTGTGGAGACGGATAGATGTGAGCTGGGTAAGCGGGTGGTGGTGGTACCAGTTGACTTTGTTTCGTATTTAAGGGGAAATAACTTTGATAGGTTTGCTCCTGTTTAATGGTGTTGAGTGAAGGACAGGAAGACCAGGTCTGTTCGATTTTTATATTGGGTACTGCTAATGAATTGGCTTTTTCTTGTTGCTGGTGTTGTTGCTGATCGAAGTTGTAAACTGTTGTGGGTATATTATCTGTGACATTCGTTTGTGTTGAGTTTGTTGCGACTGCTACTGTATTATTTAAGTCCTGAGGTAGTAATGATAGATCAAAATTATCTGTATATGTTGCATATGAATCGTTCAAAGTTGTATTTGTTGTTATTTCGTAGTGCGACTGCTGATTTAGTTGTCCCAATTCACACGTTAGTGTTGGTGCTACAGGAGCAAGTGTTACCAGACTAGCAACTGTTTCAGGCATCTGAAAGTAAGAAGAAGAAAACACCAGGATTGTAAAACACAATTGAGATAAACGATTAGGATTTTCTAGTAATAAAATATGTGCTTATAGTTATAAAAATGCTTTTAGTAAATAAGCGAATATTTTTATCAGCTTATCGGTTTTTTAAAAGGAAAAATTTCTGTTTGGCAAATTTTTTATCGGTTTAATGGTTATTCAAAAAAATTGTTTAAGCTAATTTTTGGTAATTTTTTGTTTTTGCTTTAAAAAAAAGTTGAATCTAGTTAATACATTCTTGCGGTAATAAAACGGAATGGAAGCAGGCATATTAAAATTTTACATTATATTCTAAAAAACTCTGTTTGAACAACTTGTGTTCTTCCCACGATACAATTTTACGTTTGAAATGTAGGCGGGACCACGGCACTTAAAATTTCATAAAACATTTCATTGATGTTTAAAAAATACATTTATTGCATAGTCCCTATTTACACTATGCAAGTCTTATTGCTAAGCTGATTAGTTTATTAGGAGAGAGAGACGGGGGAAAAGAAACGTTTCTGTTCCCCTCGTCTCTCTCTCCCTGAAACTAATCAGCTTAGCAATAAGACTTGCACAGTGTGATTTGGGACATATTAAAATATGATTTTCATGAGAAGAAAATGTTTTTAAATGATCCAACGCACATTGTGGCCAAGGGCGGTAGTTTCACGGATTATTTAAAAAATGTTCAAGTAGCGTGAAAACTGAAAGTTCTTTATTAAAGTACATAAAATTCTATATCATTCGAGAAAAAAAAATCTCAAAGAGGTAAGGTAGGCCTTACAATTGAAAGTTCTGACAGAAAATTGCAAAAGTAAGCAGAAAAAAAAACTAAAAACTTTGAGTAATTAAAATAATTTAAAAAAAAATAATAAATTTAATAATTTATACATTAAATCATCAAGTTAACATATCTGTTCAAATGTTTTACTTAATTTTGCTATCAAAATTATTTGTGTAAGTGCTTTTGTTTTTAATTTTTTTTTTTTTTTTGAAGTTCAAAAATAAATGAATTTTTTTCGTTTAAGTGGACATATAGTTATTGATTGGGCTTAGTTAAGCAGAGATTTTAATTATATTTTAAGATCTGAACAAATAAACGTTATTTTAGAAAAATTTGTGCAGCGGATAGTAGCACCTCAGAAGTTATATACAAATTAGCAATAGTCACAGTCAATGAGTTTGCCAATAATAAGCGTTGAACGACTTTTGCTAAAACTTTTTTTGCTGTTTTTTTCATTATTTTATGTGACTTTATTATAAATGTGCAAATAGTTACTCGTGAGTCACGCATTATTCACATGTTGACATGCGTGATACTGGTTGCATTTATATATAGTACTAATTTAAGAAATAAGGCTAAACAATTTTTTTAAGATAATTCGTATTCGAAGTCATTCAACGCGTTAAGTTTTCCAGTAATAAACACTTAACGACTTCTGCTAAAACCATTATTGCTGTTGTTTTTGTCATTTTTTTATGTGCTTTTATGAGATATGTAAAAAATTTCATTATTCGTTACGCGTGAGTCACGCATTAGTCACGTGTCAGTCACGCATGGTTCACGTGTGAGTCACTGGTGTATTTATATATAATACTGATTTAAAAATAATGATAATAATAATAATGTCCGAAGTCATTCAACGCGTTGAGTATGCGAATAAAAACGCTTAACAAATTCTGCTAAAACCTTTGTTGCTGTTGTTTTTTAAAATTATTTAATGTATTTTTATGAGACATGTCAAAATTTTATGATTGTCACGCTTGAGTCCCGTATTAGTTACGCGAGAGTCACGTATTACTCACGCCTGATCGTGGTTGTATAATTATAAAATAATGATTCAATAAAAGAACGTGCGGTATTTTAAATTACTTTCTAAGACTTGTTAAAAAATATATTTTGCGATAATTCGTATCTGAAGCAGGGAAAGCCAATCGATACAAAGCAATCGATACTCCCGAGCATATCGAACATTTTTTATGCTAGTGCGTGTTGATATCTATTCATCTCATACTTGCGTATACCCCTGCGCACTTTATTTCATACTTGTATGTATCGATGTGCATTCTTCGTTACATCCCGCATATCTACGCATATCTATCGACATACCCATGACTTGCAACACATTCAGTTTTTTAAATATTTTTTGATAAGTGTTACCAGAAATACTAGTTTGTAGTTGTTGAGGTAATAAAATTTTTTTCAAACTATTTTAACATAAAATTCAATAAAAATGTTTTACACACACACTGTTCGCAGTCCTTAGATTTAAAAGCCTTATTAAATATTTACGGAAGTAATTTGGCCGCGGGTATAGAAACACGCTACATTTTAGATCTGCGCTAAGAGCCGAATTAGTGGAAGAAAGGTTGAACCATGGCATTCTTTACAATTTGTGCAATTTTAGCGCTTGTTTGTCGCCAATTTTCGCGATAAAACTGACTTTTTAGCCAAATCTTGGCTTTTTTTTTACCATTTTACCGATTTTTAATCCATCTGCATATCTATTTGATGTTAGCGAATTTTCTCCATTTCGGCATTCCTTAGATCTTTAAGTATTTGTAATTTATTTTAGGGATATTTATCGCAAATGTTTTCTTTTTTCGCAATAAAAGTGATTGTTCGCAATTATTTGTTTTCTTTTTGCAGTTTTAAAGATTTTCAACCAGTATCAGACTATGATATCTTTTATCTCTTTTTATGTTACCAAGTTTTTGCTAATTTTTGACATGGTCGCAAATTTTTCCAAGTCTTTGACATTCGTTACAATTTTGGTGTTTTTTATTTAATACATTTTAAGGCTTTTTTCAATTAAAAAATTATTCACGATTATTAAGCGAGATTGTTTTTGATTTTTAAAATCTACTGAGTATTTTCGTTCACATTTTTTAGGTTTTGAACATTTTTTAAATAATTTTCGCATTTTTGCAAGTTTTCGCGATTAATATGCGGAACAAATTTTCCACTTATTGCTTTTTTAAGGTTTAATAATCAGCTTCAGGGGATTTTTTTATTGTTTTAATCCTTGCGATTTTTGCAATATATAACTTTTTTAATAGAAATTTGCTAAAGAAACCCGCCTCGTATTTACGCATTTTTTTCATAAAATTCGTTGTATGAAAATTTTTCATTTGTAATAAGGCGCTTGGAGAACCAAATTAGATGAAAAAAGTTGCCAAAAATGCTTCAGAAATTCATGTTACGTGTCTTCTCTATTAGCAAATAGAAAAAGTTTCGTGAAATAGATTTCATGAAAAAATGCATAATAAAAATTAGCCATTTGTTAAATTCATACACAACGATTTTTTTTATTTACTTACATATTTGGTAACATTGTTCATATAGTCATACTAGTCTTTACATGCTTGTGCGCACATGTATTGATACGAATGAGGTAGTTTAGACGAGAACAATTTTTAAGCCGCACAATTTTTGTTCTTTTCCAAATTACACGAGACTAATTCATCTGGCACAAAATGTATACGCATACACAGCTGTGTGTGTGTTAGTGTTTTTAGTATTCATTTAACATTTGCTGTTTTTTAAGTTGTGTGTGTATTGGTTTTATGCTGCTAATGCGGGGTTGAAGCTGGTTGAAAAGTTATGCCAACCGCAAAACCACTCTCTTTGCCTCTCTAACCCACAAACTGGCATGTTTTGCCAGCACAGTTATGCCCGTGTAAATAAGCGCAATATCTATAGCACATTTGTTTGATCGAACCCGCACCTATCGAGATGCGCACTTATTTGTGTTGATAGCTACAGATATGTATGCCTGTATGTAAGCATGCTTGTTGATGCGAATGTGCTATCATACTATTGTCGTCGAAGTATCGATATGTACTGAGCAACCAAAAAGTATCTTTTTGGCTTTCCCTGATCTGAAGTCACTCAATGACAGGCTATGCGTCAGGAGCGTGCATGAATAAAAAAATATCACAAAGTTTTACTTGTTTTGTTGCCATTTATATGCATTTTGTTCCTAGTTCGGTTATTCAAATTTAAAAATAGTTATATTTATTAGTTCATTAATAATTAATTTGAATTTGGGTAGGGATTAGGGGGGGGGGCGAGTACTCGTCTTCCTCCAGCTATACCTCAAATATTTTGGTGAATATGCAGCGTCATTTAAGATCTATCTACATCAAATTTAATGTGTCTAACTATTGTTGTTCTGATGATAAAGGAAAAATAACTATTACTTTGGAGGAGTGTACCTGTATCTCCTCACCCCGGGAATTTTTGTGCATATGCAGCTTTTTCTAAGAGAAACCACTACAATTTTCGGTTCCCCCCACTATTGTAGCTGTGGAGATATGAATTGATCTGCGTAAAAAGCATTTGGGCCCATAATGTGACGTTAGGGGACTATTCGCATAGATACGGCCTTTGGTAGAGTCTTATAAAAAAGTCTAACGGCGTCAAATCTCACCAAGATGGCCAGTTAACGTCGCAAAAACGTAAAATCATTTGCTCTGGAAACTTCTCACGAAACAAAGCCAACATCGGCCGTGTTGTGTAGTTCAAACCAAAGTCTTATTGATATCGAATATTTTGCAGTCCATAATCATCATTTGCAGACCATTCGATCTATCCACCGCACTCTCACAACAAAAGAATGCCTGCGAATGTTGCGATAATTCACAGGACTGACAACATTCCTAACGCTTCCAGTCTTTTCAAATTGCTTTATAATCATGCTAACTTCTTGCTCAGTAGGCCAATTATGACGACCATAATCACCCCCATAATACCCGAAAGGTGGCCACCAATTTTGAACCACCGCTTTTGTATAAGTTTTATCTATTTGAACGCATTCTTCGGTTGTTAAACGATCCCTGTTTGTAAATCAATTTTTTTTTAAAATCAAATAGTTCTTGAAAGTCTGTGCATAAGATAAGAGGTTTGTGACTAGTCAAAATGTGTGGTTGAAGTCTACTGATGATTTGTTACAGCAACAATGAAATATACAGACAACGCTGAACCACCAGCAAATAAATTTCAAATTAAATCAAATAAGTGAAACTTCAGATGACAGATATTTAACAGCTGATAGCCTTGCCAGATCGTCGGCTTTTTAAACTTCCAAATGCACAAACCTGTAAGTTTGTATGTTTGTGTATTCATATGAATATGTACAGAAATGTATATTTATAATTTTTTTTGCAGATTTTTAATTTTTTCAAAATGTTTTTACGTTTTTACCACTTCTTGTTTTTTATGCTTTTAATTTAGCTAATATTGCTATTGAAAAATGATTTCTCACAAAACTTACCAACTTTTAAAGAGAATTAATTTTAAGATTTTTTAATTTTAGATTTTGAACTTATATTATTTTTTTACAGTGAGATCATGAGCCTTTTTTACTCTAATATAAAAAAACAATAACAAAATTCACACCTTTTTTGCTTTGTACAGCTAGAGACACTTATGAATATTGCAATTTAAGACTTATTTATTTTATTTTGTTAAGTTATATGATTTCATTTATTTGAGCACATTTGTTTTTAACAAAAATTAAAATAATGTTAATCAATAAATAAAACAATTTTAAGCGCGTAGTGTATTTTTTTTTAAATTAAACAAAGCTTGTATTTAAAAGTACTACTGTCTTTTATAACAAGCCGTTAGTTATGCCGGTAAAAAGCCAACTAAATTGAAAAAAACATTTGCTAACATATATTAAGCTTTTGCCATAAATCTAAACAAAACGCTCAATAGTCAGCTTAACATTAAGCCAACAGAGTGGGGCTAGAATTTTATTATTTAGTTTGCAAAAACCCCTCAGCAAAAAAAACAATATACAATAAACAAAGTAAATTAATGACGTGAAAAAAAAATTACAAATATGACGATATGGATTCATAGACATTTATTTGAAATGAGAATAAGAGCAAAAAACCCAAAAAGCGAAACAATCTGGCTTCATAAGGTTTGCAAAAAATAAGCGGGAAAGCTTTTTTGTTTTGCTCAAACTGACTTTAAAGTTGCAATTTTAAAGTATATATTTTACTGCAAAAAAGGTTTAATATGATAAATATGAATGTATGTATGTAAATATAAATATGTATGTAAATATGTATATGTGAAGTTATAGCGTGAGTGTTAGCTGCTGTGACAATGATTGACTGGTTTTTGTAAATTACGTTCAATGACTATGACTGCACAAATGTAAGATGTTTTGGTAATACCAAAGAGCAAAAAAAAAAACAAAAAAACAATGACGTTTTAAATTAAAGTAAATTTGTATGTTTTTTAAATTAAATTATTAAAAATTTTAACGAAGTATAAAACGTGTGCATCAAATAATATTTATTTACAGAAGCATATCGCTCCTTTGTTGCAACTGGAGCTGAGTTTTTTTCCAACGATTTCGGAGATTAGCCAGAACAAACCGATAGACAGACAGACAGAAATTTTATAAACTGTTTTGATTTTGGGCTTACAATTCCGTGCGTAATTCTTATAACATTCATATGGGACCCATAAAGTATATATGTATATTCTTTGTCCCTATGAATACGGAAGACGAATAAAATATGTCCGTGTGTCCGTCCATTCACCCGTCCATCCGTCTGTCTGTAAGCTAAAGTGGTCTTGCAGAGCTCCCAGAAAAGCTATAGGCTTCTGTCCTGAACTATTGTACTAGAAATAGTTCAAAAAGTCCTCGTATTTAAAATCATCAAAATAAAAAAAAAAGTAAGAGTGCTATATTCGCCTGTGCCGAATCTTGTATACCCTTTACCAAAGTGCGTTCATGTAGTATAGAGATACATACATATCCACATAGTTACTTTTATGCACAAAGAAAAAAATTATAATTTTCAAACCCTAGAATCATAATTTTAGATTTTTCTGATTACTTATACCAATCCAGTAGTTCTTAAAAAGATATAGAAAGTGTGTTAAGTGAAAAAAAAGGAAATTAAAAAAAAATGTTTTATTTAGTTACTTTAATGTCCAGAAAAAATCATAGTTTCCAGCTCTGAAGTTGTGGTTTTTATTTTTATAATTTTCTATACCAACCTTTTCTTTCCAAAACGTAAAATACATATAATTTATAAAGAAAAAGATAAAAATTAATTAGACTCAGTTACTTTTATATATCAAAAAAGGGTAAGTATCCCAACCCTGAACTCATCCTTTTTGATTTTTCTGATTTCTTACACCAATCTCTTTCTTTTAAGAATTTAAGATACGTTTAATTTATAAAAAAAGGAAAAATTTGTTTTAGTAAGTTACTTTTGTACAAAACAGTTAAAGTTTTCCAACCCTGGAATCGTCTTTTTAATTTTTTTAATTGTTTGTTTTTAATTTGAAATACCAATTTTATTCGTTATAAAGAATAAAATAAGTTTATTTAATAAAAATAGATAAAAATTAGTTTTCGGTAGTTAATGTTTTATATCACAAAGAGTGTAAGCTTCCCAGCCCTGGAATCCGCCTTTTTGATATTTTTTGATTTCTTACACCATCTTTTTTTTTAAGAATATAAGATATGTTTAATTTATAGTAAAAAACAAAAAAGTTTGTTTAAGTAAGTTACTTTCGTATAAAGAATAAGGTTTTTCAATCCTGGAAACGTCGTTTTAATTTTTTTAATATTTTTTATTTTGAAATACCAAATTCATTCGTACTGAAATATAAAATAAGTTTGTTTTATAAAAAAATAAAGATTAGTTTTCGGTAGCTATTTTTTTATCACAAAAAGTGTGGGTTTTCCAACCCTGAAACCAAACTTTTTGATTTTTCTGATTTTTTATACTAATCTCTTTCTTTTAAGAACATTAGATATGTTTAATTTATACAAAAAAAGGAATAATTTGTTTTAGTAAGTTACTTTTGTATAAGAAAAAAAGTTAAAGTTTTCCAACCCTGGAAACAGCTTATTAATTTTTTGAAGTTTAATTTTTTATTTAAAATGCCAATTTTATTCGTGGTGAAGTATAAAATAAGTTTATTTACTAAAAATAATTAAAAAATTAGTTTACGGTAGTTAATTGTATATATCACAAAAATCGTAGGTTTCCAACCCTGGAATCATCCTTTTTGTTTTTTTTTTTGATTTCTTTGATCAATCTCCTTCTTTTAAGAACATTACATATGTTTAATTTATAGAAAAAAAAGGAGAAATTCGTTTTAGTAAGTTACTTTTGTATAAGAAAAAAAGTTAAAGTTTTCCAACCCTGGAAACGTCTTTTTGATTTTTTTAATTTTTTTTAATTTTTTTTAGTTAGAAATACCAACTTTCTTCATACTGAAGTATAAAATAAGTTTATTTAATAAAATATTATTAAAAACTAGTTTTCGGTAGTTATTTTGTATGGCAAAATAAGTTTAAGTCTCCTAGCTCTGAAACCGTCCGCTCGATTTTGCTGATTTTTAATACCAATCTTATTTCGACCATTTCTGACCCACCAGTTCAAAAACGAAGTCTCTAGCTTTTCTGGGAGCTTCGGAAATCCGATTTCACTTACAGACAGACGGACAGACGGACAGACGGACATCGCTTATTCGTCTTCTTAATAAAAATTTTATATTATACAAAATCAGAAAAATTTACAACACAGTTCCAGAGCTGGAACATTTAAAATTTATTTATTTTTAATTTTTTTTAAATTTTTTTTTATATTTAAGTAAGAAATTAATTCGTATTAGAAATTAAAAAATAAATCGATTCCAGGGTTGGAAAAAACCAAGTTTGGGTATACAAAAGTAACCTACAAAATAATTTTTTCTCATTTTTAAACGCACTAATAATCCCAAATTAATATATTTTACTTATTAATTTGGGATTATTAATGCGTTTAAAAATTTTAAACTTAAATTGTAACAATTCCATTAAAAAACATTAATTAATTTTTTCTCTTTCTCCAAAAATTATAGATATTTTATGTTTTAGAAAAAAAAAATTTAAATTAAAAACAATTAAAAGAATAAGTCCAGGGTTGCAAAATTTACACTTTTTTGGTACATACAGTATACCAGGTAAAACCATTTTTTTCCTTGTTAATTTAAAATATTTTATATCTTAGAAGTGAACAAATTAAAACTAAAATTCAGAAAATCAGGGTTGGAAAATTGAAACGATATTGACAAGGAACTTTCGATTTACAACTTGTGTTGAAAACAACAATAAAATAAGAAAATTTATTTTTGTTTTCAATATAAGTCGTCATCGTGGGCCAGACCGTTAATAAAATTATTGTTTTTACTTATAAAGTAAACATATTTTATATTGAGCTTATGTATGCATGTATGTATGTATATATGTATGCGTGTTCCTTTGCGGGACTATATAAATCACACCCATGGAGCGATTTGATGATTCTAACATCAATCGATTTGTCTTAATTAAGATAAAGGATATATGGCAGTAGTATAAATTCAATATAGTGGCCAACATACGCCATTTTGTAAAAAAAACAAATTAAAAATTCAGTGAACTTTATCAAAATGGATATCATTCGATAGGAATTTTCAAATCATCTTTAGGTTTCTATTAAGATTTTTCATTTAGATTGAGCATTTAGCATATTTGATGGTTCAACGTTGTGCGCAGTAGGGTTTTGACTTTTTGAATTACTACTTCTCTTGACATTGCAAACAGACCCATCAATTTTATTTATTTGTGTAGATGTAGAAAAAATTTACACAGTTATAACTAAATAATGTGTAGCATACACTTCAGTTCAGCTTTAACTTTAATAATTTTATGGCAGTTACCGAAAAGAAAAAAAAATCACATTTACAAATGAACTTAATGATGACCTCACAAAATTTTATCTGTTTACATGCACATTCCCCCTTTTATTGCAATTACAACAAAAGTATTTAAAAAAATTAAATACCCCGTTACTTTATACCCTCTACACCTTTCAAACCAGTTTTTAATTTGCTGGTGTCGATGCTTTTAATTAATAATTCTTCCATTATTATTCTTTAATATAAAATTTACAGTTTGCTAAAACACCTTCAATGACGATTTGCAAAAAGGGTTTTTACCCTCGTGTTCATTGCTTTACTCATACTCGATTGACTATAATTACCCTTTTTAAATTAAACCTAGTTATAAGTTTTATTTATAGCTAACTATTTTTACTACAATTGATTAAAATAAATATAATATAGTAATGAAAAAAAGACAGATTTTACATTTTCATTCACATTTGATGTCATGTCATTGGTTTTTCCGCAATTTAGAAAAAAAAACTCGTCACAAAATATTGTTAAATAGTTTTAATACTCGCTCGTATCATTTTTATATGAAGTTTATAATCATTTTTTTTTTGTTTCGTATGTATTAATTTTTTATAATTTATATTTTCAATTTAGTTTTAATGACTTGATTACTGTTCTGTGTTTTCATATGTGTGTGTCTTTGTGTGTATGTATATAAGTGTGTGTAAGTTTATAGCTGAAGCTAAAAAGTAATTTATTGGTTTTAAGTGCGATTTGGTTTTTAATTAACAGCTGTCTAGTTTCATGACACTGAAAGAAATATCTAAATATTTTAAATTGAATTTAATTGGGAATTTAAAATGAATTAGAGTTCATATATGTGCCCTTAATTATGAAAGTGGTATAAGTCATGTGCATTTTTGCTTCAAAATATCAAATTAATCTTAAAATATCTTCAATAAATATTTAATAAATGTTAAATAAATTTATATTAAATAAAAACTGTTGCTTGATACAAATATATTTTTTTATTTGTTCAAATGTAATCTACTAAATATCTCGACCAAACAAATATATGACTTACACCACTTTCATAATAAAGGGCACATATACAAGTAATAATGATTTGAGAATTAATTTTTATGTTTTTTGACGTACTAAAATTGGAATAATATCTAACCCTAGAGAAAAAAATATATAAGTAAGCAGTTCAGGGAAAATTTATCGAAAATACGAATAATGCCTTAATATAACGATAAATTGTATCATAAGATTTTCTTTCCTATTCATAATCACCGTATCTAAGCTACATTTAATATGTGAGACAAGTAAAAAAAAAACAAATATCTGACTGCGACCAACTTTAAGTCATTAAAGATCTTAAATGGTCATTCGAAATGAAAAATCATACGAGAAATCTAAAAATTATTTTCAAATACCCGTCGAATGATACCTATTTTGATTTAGTTCGCCGGCTTTTTATTTTTCGTCAAAACACTGACAAACTTTCGACCGCTTGCATAAAAATAAGTAAGAGTACTATATTCGGGCTAGGCCGAATCTTATATACCCTTCACCTTCACCACGTTACAAGCTGTCAATGAAACCATCGATTTAAAATAAAGGGTCCGCCATATAACGTTTTTTTTTCAACTAGTGCTTATTTCGTGAATGGTAACACTTAGCTCATGTCTGATTTGACAGATAATTAGTTTTATCCTTCCACTGAACGAATATGGTTGTGTATACGCTTGAACAAGTGGGCCTGAGTGGGCCTGAGTGGGCTTGCGATCGACTTACAGAAGATGCCGATTTTGCCAAAAAAATCATCTTTTCAGATGAAGCTCATTTTGATCTTGGCGGGTATGTAAACAAGCAAAATTGTCGCATTTGGGGCACAGAAAACCCGCACGCATACATTGAAAAGCCGACGCACCCAAAACGAGTCACTGTTTGGTGCGGATTTTGGTCCAGAGGCATAATTGGGCCATTTTTTTTTTTCGAAAATGAGCAAGAATTGGCCGTTACAGTCAATGGCGATCGTTATCGGGCCTTGTTGAACGAATTTTTGTTCACAAAAATTGAAGAGGAGGATATTGGCAACATTTGGTTTCAACAGAACGGCGCTACGTGCCACACAGCCGAAGCTACACTCGATGTTTTGCGCCCTGTTTTTGAAGATCGCACTATCAGCCGCAGAGCTGATGTCGTTTGGCCACCTCGGAGCTGCGATTTGACACCGATGGACTATTATTTGTGGCGTGCCGTCAAAGATAACTGTTACGCCGACAGGCCAGAGACAATTGACGCTTTAAAGGACAATATTCGTGAAGCCATTGGTGAAATACAGCTGCACACAATCGATGATGTGCTTAAAAATTGGACCGATCGTGTAGGCTACTGCATGGCCAGCCGAGGCAGCCATTTGAATAAAATTATTTGTCATTATTAACCGGAAGGATTGTACTTTCAAATAAAAAAAGAAATTTGAGAAAATATTCAGTAGTTTTTTTTTATAGCATTTTCAAAAAAAGTTATCTGGCGGACCCTTTATAACTTTGCTAAGAGCATAATAAGCAACATGACACAAAACTTTGTTTATACTTAAATTAGATAGCCATATAAAAACTCGACAAATATAAAAAAAGTCTTGAGTAAAGATCTTCCTTAAAGGTGAAATATGTTTAACCGAAAACAAATATATATTTTTGTTAATTTTTTTTTTCAATTGTTTGTTCAATTTCCAACCCTGGAACAATAACTTTGATTTTTCTGGTTTTAAGTAATACTAATTTATTTCTTTTTAAAATAAAGAAAAAATTTAGTTACCAAAAAAATAATTAGTTTTATTTAATTAATTTTATATAGCAGAAAGATTTTAGGTTTTCCAGGTCTGGAGCTATGCTTTTTATTTTTCGAATTTTTATACCAAACAATGTATTTGTAAAACATAAATAATATTTAATTTGTAAATAAAAAAAGCACTAATTTTATTTAGTTACTTTTATATACAAAAATAATAAATTGTGCAACCTTGGAATCATCGTTTTAGATTTTTCTGGTTCTTATACCAATCTAGTTATATATAAAAATGTATACACTATTTTAAATGAAGAAAGAATAAACGGAAATAAAGAAAAAAATAAATTTAATATAAAAAAAGTTAAAATTTTCCAGTTCTGGAGCTGTAATTTTTTACTTTTTTAATTTTGTTTCTTTTCTTTCTATTCTTTTCAAAACAATTTAAATTATAAATAAAATGAAAAAAAAAAATATTAGACCTAGTTACTTTTATATGTCACAAAAAGAGTAAGTTTTCCATCCCTGGTATCATTATTTTAGATTTTTTTTTGATTTCTAATACCAATCAATATATTTCTTTTAAAAATATAAGGTATGCTCTATTTATAGGGAAAAAGAAAAAATAAATTTTATGAGGTTACTCATTTTCTTCGCACTAAAATATAAAGCAAGTTTCTTTAGTAAAAAAAAACAAAAATCAGTTTTAGCTAGTTTCTTTTACTTGGCAAAATAAAGTTCAAGTTTTCCAGCTCTGAAACCATCTTTTGAATTTTCTTGATTTTCAATATCAATCTATTTTGAAAATTTTTTGACACACCAGTTCAAAACCGAAGTCTCTAGCTTTTCTGGGAGCTTCGGAAAACCGATTTCACGTACAGGCAGACGGACATAAAAAAGGATCCAGACACATGAAGTATACGTCTGAAATACGTCTGATATTGTGGAAATTACACATGGTGAAGGGTATAAAAATATGAGGAAATGATTCATAGATTCATAATAAGATAGTTTTCTATCTCTCTGTCTCTTTCGCTCTCTCTCTCTCTCTCTCTCTCTCTTGTCAATTAAGAAAAGTTGAGTACAGCAAACCAATAATGATTACACTGCATTTTTACCAGTCATGAAATAAATGATGAGTTTTTATCATATTGATTGTTTTGAAAGGGGGAATTAAGCTTTTTTTTACTGGTATGTTACTTAATGAATTCATAAATTTTTATAATTGCTCAAACTGATTACGATTAGTAAACTCTCTGTTGATGACTTCATTTTTATCATTGTCATTCATGATATATTATTAAGTTATGTTATTGATATAAATAAATATGCCATGCAATTGATGTAAAAGTACATGAGTATTTTTTTCGGTGTATCTACTGACATTACAACATATATGTTGCAGTGTAAAGTATGTAGTTTATGCTGCTAAAGTGTGGTTAATTATATTAACAATTTTATTATTTTCTAATGCGATTTTTATGTCTCAGTTAATTTGGAATTTTTATTTTGCATTTATTTATTTTATAACATTATTTTAATGTCTATTTGATATATGTATGTACATATATATGTAATTGTTAATTTTGTAATAACAATTTTTATTTATTTTTACTTTAAACAAAGAAGAATAAATTAAAAAATTCCTTTTTTTCTTAATAACAAAGTACATTTAGTAATTTACAGAAAAACAAAATACTTCAATATATTTTATAATTCTCACAAAACTCGTCATAATGACTAATGTCAACACGTCAAGTTCATTTAGTAACCCTCTTCTATTAGCCTTTTTCTTAGTTTATTTTTTTGCTTTAGAAAAAAAATATTCATTAATCAAAATAACATTGAAGCAATTGATTATTTCTTTTAAATAATATTTTAATTTAAAATTCTAAAACACGATTCATTAAAACTAACGTATGTACTTTTAACTCCTTGCTGTTATTCAAATATTAAAAAACTTTAATTATAATATCAATATAATCTAACAGAAGAGAAAAAACTATTTCCTAGTTTTTTTTTTAATTCTAGAAGAAAACTCATATATTTTACTAAGAAATTCAATCGTGTTCTTTAAAAATCAATGCAACTAATTAAGCTATTGTTATTTTTATTTTTAAGGCAAAATATAGCAGACATCGGAGCATTGCTTAATGTTATTGATGTAAGCAGTGCTCTAACGATTTAAAAGCCAAAAAAATATTTATTTAAAAATTATGCTTTTTATTGTCTGGTTATGCGACTAGAATGGATTATTTTATAAATGCTCTCATTCATATCTTATAAATTCAAATATACAGACATTTTTCTATAGACTTTAAATACCTATATACACGTTAATCAAATACAATTAAGAAAAAATTGTCTTTATTTGATTGGTCTAACAATAGTCAGGAATTTCAATCAAGATATACGAGTTATGGTACAACAGAAGTGTAACGAATTACTTATACATTTAAATTTAGAATTTAAAGAAATACATAAAATAATGTATGGTATTTTCTTTTATTGCATTATGTTGCTTGAAATGATTTATAATATACAAAACTTTAATAGAATTTAAAAAAAATCATCGTATTTATTTATTTAGTACATATTATACAAAGTAAATTTGTATAATATGGTGTTGCACAAGTATGGGCGGAGTAACTAGACCATAGGCCCAAGATGGTATTAACAGTATTTTAAAAGTTTTTGTGACTGACTGTACACGACCTATGCCTTCACATAGGAAGTAGCAACGTGGTTGTTAAAGAAATTCCACAAAAAACCGCAAGATTATACGATTAAGCGGCCCATACACTACAACAGCATGCACGCACAATCAAGCGATTGAGCATTCATGCTCGAACCACACAACATACCAGCAAGCTGGTACAATATTCATTTCTTACAAAATTTCGGGAAGGGTGGTTATGAATAGTGACATATATTTTGTTGCAATTATTATTGGTATGTTGTTAAAATTAGCAGCTATGTATACCTAAAGTTCTAAAATTCTGTTTACCATCGAAACAAATTATATTTCAACAAATTATATTACTTAAATGCATGTTTGCTTCATGACAACTTTGCTCAACTGAGCTAATTTCACCATATACCACACCAGGGAGCTGGTACCATCAGCAAAATATCAAACTGTACTTCACATCGCTACAGCAAACCGTACAATTGCACAAAATGCCCATACACGACCAAACCGCTGGCACAAACACTTGATTGCAAATGCATGCTGTTGTAGTGCATGGGCCCCTTTATCCGTGGCAGATCAGTCAACCAGTGCGAGCGAGACGAAAAACTCTCGAAGGCCAAACAACACGCACAAGCCTGACCGCACTTAAGAAATAATTACGATGACGCGAGAGATGTTCCTCAACCCAGAGCTGCTTTACGACTGGCATCGTATTTATCTTATTGTGTTTTAACACCATAAACAGCTGATTTCGCGTTTGCACTGGAAGTAAATGAACATTTTAAAATTATGGAAATTCTTTTACAAAGTGAAGAAGTGCAGGCTGCTGGTAAGGAAGGGTGAAATTTAGAGTCCAGCTCACTTGGGTGTAATACAATGATTCCTTTGTGTTACCTGTGAGTTGCAGAGTAGATAATGAGAGAGGGTGATAGGGAAGGAATAGTGAAAGAGAAGCAGAAGAAGAAGTGTTGAAAGCAGACATAGATAAAAGCTTCATTATTTTTTTACAAATGTGCTTTTTTACACGTTTTTAATAAGGCAGTATTGCAGCGCCTCTAGTATCAATGAGGCGTATTAAATCTTGAAACTGTGTTTAGTAAACATTTTATTAGTTATTTTGTTTTGCCGATGACTTTGCTACACAATACCGATGAAGGAGAGCGCTCTGACATTATATTCGGAATAGCATGCGCTGAGCCCGGTATAGTTTAGTGACCAGTGCCTTATGCCTGCATCTCTAGAAGTTTTCCTAGAACAACTGCTACAAAGGAATACTAATGCACATCAGAAAAATGCGTGGTGTTGTTTTTAAATTCTTGGTGGATGGCATCTTCGGTTTTGTAGTCAACGTGCTAACTACTTCAGCCAACGCTACCCTCAACTAACTTACTAGCGGTCTCCAATAGACATGAACTTGGTATGGGCATCATGTCGGACATCTCAAATAGCTAATGGAGACCGTTGCTCATGTCCAATTTCCGTCCATGCTCTGACATGGATGCCCGAACATATGTCTGTACAAAAATGTTCGCCATAAGATTCGCCGTCCGCAACCATTTGCAATAGAATTAAAAGAGACAGAACAAAATTGGTAAATATTCTCTCTCTATCGCACTAACGCAAAATACGTTGGTATGCCTAAACAGTTTATGAATTTTTCACAGTTGCTCTGCCGGCGTCATGTCCAAGTCGATGGCTAGTGGAGACGTAGGATTAATTTGGCAGCATTGAACTTAGTATAGTGAAAACAAGGTTGCATTTCATAAAACCTACTTATGAACAATTCAAAAAAAAAAAAAAAAAGTTTCACTTGGTTTTAACAAAATCATTTTGTATGATTAAACCAGGTTTTAACAGTTTCTTTTAAAATTACGTCAGTGTGAAAATGCTATTATATTTAAGCCTATATCACTGCAACTGTATTTGTATAAGAAAGTTAAAGTATTATTTTTGTAAGCTAAAATAATAGGGCGTTACTAATTTGTGGTGGTTGCTTAATGGTAACAACTAAAATTAATGAGGTAAATCAAGATTTTTTTTTAAACTGTAAAATTAACAGCTTGAATTGGTTAAAATAACCTTCGTAATAGTACTGACATATAGTTCAATATTATGGTAAACCGCTACAGCTAAGAAATATATGATATGGATTGGTCTTTTGTATCAGAATTACGTGCTGCTTACCCACAAGCCCTTCGGAAATCCTGAATTTGAGCATTATTTACAATAGAAGCAGTGCTGCACGATTAGCAATATCTGTCTGGTGCAGTCAAAGAAGTACGAATATGCAAAAATTGGCTACCTCCAGTGCTCAGAAAATACTCAGATTATAGGGTACACAAAAACTGACTTTGATAGAACTTTAAAAATTTCAGGACATCAGAGTCTACATTGATGGATCAATGTAGACCTGCATCGTTGGATCTTGAGTTCTCTCAACTGATGTAAGCGTTCAGCTACCGTACCCTCTTTCAAATTATGCAAAATTATTTCAGACTCAAAAATTGGCTGTAAGAGAGGCAAAAAAAAAAATAGCGTATGAAGGACATGCTCAGATGAAAGTCAGAATTTTTGTTGACAGCCAGTCAGTACTTCTTAAGCGCTAAGATCCCATGACACCTCCGAAGTTTTAGACAATCAATGTAAGCATGTGCTAACCAGACTTTGTCGTCACGCCGTCACCACTCTTATCTGGGCTAGTGAATATAACAACCTTATTGGCGGTTGCCCTTATTGCCAGAGGCTAAAAACTCTATGGATATATCTAATGCATTGCCACCAGTCACATTAACGTTTGACATCATTAAAACTAATATTTTCAAGTACTTTTGCCAGAAAGCAGAAGATAGGTACAAAGAAATACAAACGTGTAGAATTGCAAATAAAATGTTGCCTTGCTTCCACGATAAGTGTTCAGAATAAATGATAACCCAAAATAAGAAGAACATCTTGCGGTTGAGCTACTGGGTAATCGAAAGCTAGCATGTCTTTCTTTTAGTACATTATGTTGCAGCTGTCAATAACAGAACAAGGAAGAGAAAGTTTTTCAACTGCTTTGAAAGTGTCTGGCATTGCATACTATGCGATACAACTTTTTAGGAAAAGGCATACTAGCAGACCTGTCGAAGGTATCACAAATTGTTATAGGGGATGTCCTGCGTACCTCAACGCAACAGGGTGTAAATAGTATGACTTATCATTGGATCTAGCATCCGATTTAAATCTTTTTTACAATCTATGTCTCAGACGAGTAGAGACCCTGCAGGAGAATAGGCGATAATTGTCGAAAAGCTACTAAAGGGTGTTTTTTATTGAGGTACAGAACTTTAAGTTGGCATCACTTTTTTAACTGGCGACCATTTTGTCAACTGTTAAGTGATTATTATTTAGTTTGGTTTGCCATTTCATCATAAACAGGTTGACAAAAGAACAACGCTTGCAAATCGTGCAAATTTATTTCGAAAATAATGGTTCAGTTCGCGAAGTTTACCGCAAGCTCTGTCCATTTTATGGTCGACATAATCGTCCATCAGAGCAATTAATTCGGTTAACCATGGATCGTTTTCGCACTACGTTTACTCTATGTGATAATACGCATCCGCAGAGACGTCGAACAGTGCGCACCGAAGAAACAATTGCCGCTGTAGAGCAAAGTGTTGAAGAGGACCCGAATGAATCGATTCGCCACCGTGCACAGCAATTGGAGCTTTGTCCATCAACTTTATGGAAGATTTTGCGCAAAGATCTTGGCTTGCGACCTTACAAGATCCAGCTTGTGCAAGAATTAAAGCCGCGAGACCATGCAATGCGTCGTGATTTTGCTGTATGGGCCGAAAATGAGATTGATCTCGATGCTGATTTTCATCGCAAAATTTTGTTCAGTGATGAGGCTCATTTTTGGTTGAATGGCTACGCCAACAATCAAAATTGCCGCATTTGGAGTTAAGAGAATCCACATGAGACCCTTGAGACGCCATTACATCCACAAAAACTGACTGTTTGGTGTGCTCTATGGGCTGGTGGAGTCATTGGGCCATACTTCTTCCTAAATAATGCTGGAGAGTCAGTTACCGTTAATGGAGACCGGTATAGAGCCATGATAACCGACTATTTTGTTCCCGAATTGGATGGCATGAATGTGGATGAGTTGTGGTTCCAACAAGACGGCGCTACATGCCACACAGCGCACGTCACAATCGATTTATTGAAGGAAACATTCGATGAGCGCATAATTTCGCGGAATGGACCTGTCAATTGGCCACCAAGATCGTGTGATTTGACACCATTGGATTATTTTCTTTGGGGATATGTGAAGTCGCTCGTCTACGCAAACAAACCAGAAACGTTAGGGGACTTGGAAGCCAACATTTGTGGCGTTATTGCCAACATACGGCCCCATATGCTCGAAAAAGTGGTTGAAAATTGGACCTGTAGAATTGGCTTTATTCGAGCCAGCCGCGGCGGCCACATGCCCGAAATCATATTTAAACATTAATGGTATAAAATTATCCTTCCAATAAAGCCAAATTGATGGACATTAAAACGATTTTCTTGTGTTTTATTTCAATTCGAAGTTCTATACCTCTAAAAAAACACCCGTTAGTATAATTACTAGAATAGCAAGAACTAGTGCAAAATGGGTTAAAGTTGTTGTGTAAAATTACTAGTGCTGATGAAGTATATGAAGTAGTTCCAAGGCACCACATTGCTAAATAAATTTTAACTGTCTAACATATCTTGCACTGTATAAAAATTGGTATCATATAATTATTAAAATTTTAGCTTGATCTAAAAATAATTATAATTAAATAATTATAATTACCCTTTTGTATTTCTGAATTTTGATAAATAATTTCAAATTTTAACTAGCGTTGTAACAAAGGAATAAAACCACCAATTTTATAGAATTTTTCTTTACAAAAGAACTGGTAATAAACTAGTCCTAAACTAGTATCGATGGTACTAGTAGTTTTCTAAACACACTCAATGCTAATTTGAGCATTAAGATAGTATAGGAAGGGTTACAGTTGGGAACTAGTGGTGGTGATTTCTGTACTACTAAAATACTAGTTGGACACCAGTTCGTTCTCCTGCAGGGGAAATATCTATCAAAATGATATCACTATTTTACTTGATTATTTGTAGTTTGAAAGAAGACACTAAACAAGCTTCATTATTATTACTTTTTTGCTGAGTTCTGTCACCTGTCAACATCTCTTGGATACAAAAAAATTGAAATTAATTTTTAGCAAAACATTTATTTTGACAGTAAGTTAACAACTGAAGTTGGTTAGATTTACCATTCCAAACAGTTTGTTCACATAACTCGCAATTACAGTTTTAACCATTGAAGTTTTTTATATTATTCCTTCATTATTATTACTCTGGGCTTAGTTTTTTGAAATATTTATTTCTTTAACAATGGATGTAATGGGTTCGTTCCCTGTCTGAAAATCGCTAGATTTTAATAGTGGTGGAATATTAAAAAAAGGCTAGAAGTTTAAACCAAAAGAAACAATAAATTATATAAAACTTTACATTAAGGATAAATCATTGCAAAAAGCTATGATTTGCACTTGCCGAAAAGAATTTATAATTTTAACCAGAGTAAGAATTTGAAGCTTCATGTTTTCACTAGAAATTTTGTATTTTTGCTATAATTACTTTATCAAACTAGTTAGTTTAGTTAGAAAACGATTTGTTGATGTAAATGGCAACATAAAATATAATAACAAATTTCAAAGTTTGTTCTATGGAAAATCCACAAAATCTGGTGTCACGAGATAATTGTAATATCGGACAACCTCACTTACTCTGTACCTATGTCTTTTTTTAATACAGTTGAACTTCCATAATTTGAATCACCATTATCCATACAAAAAACTTCAAGTTAGAGAGACTTCAAGTTATGGAGTAAATTTCAAAAGTTTTGCATATAATAACTAACTTATCCCTTTGTAGTTGTAACAACAGAATTGAAAATGTGTATATAATTTATTATATATTGAAGTACTGAGTAATATTTGGCTGGACTTGTTTATTTTTGTTTAATACTCGTAGAGAAAGTGTTTCTAATTTGTGCAGTGCTTTGTAGTGGTCGTCAGTCGTATTTTTATTTGTGTGAAAATATAAATTCAATAATTTCCCTGGAGGGCTGCACAACAGTTCCTTCAACTATGCCCTCCTCATCACTATCTATTGTGATTCTAGTGAGCGATACTGCATTATCAACAATATCCTCATCCATTGGAAAATCTGCCACAACCAGCTCATTATCGACTTCAATTAATTCTTGGAGAGTACAACTAGTTGTTATGCGAATGCAGTCTAGTAAGTTAATATCGCTTTTGATGTTTTCTTCTATACTCGTTATAGTTTCTTTTAATATCAAATGGTTGTAATTTGTCATAATGTCATATTTGCAAGGAAAATTTCAATTTATAAAAACCTTGCAAGGCTTTGTTCCATTATTTTTCTTCAAGTTAGGGATAAATTCAAGTTAGAGAATTTCAAGTAATAAGAAATAACGTACAGGAATTTACCTACTTGCCGCTATCGCCATGCGATTTGCTTCAACTTATAGAAACTTCAATTTATAGAAGTTCAAGTTATAGAAGTTCAACTGTACTTTTTTTCGTAGATTTAATGAATTTTAATTATAAACTTTGTTGCCTAATTCGCTGTGCGATTTTTGTAAGTAAAAGTTTAATCACTTTTTTCGTAATAATAATCTTGTTCAAATTCTGGTTTTTTCATTTAACACAATACACATTACAAAATACACATTTTCTCTTTTTTGTTTTGATTATTTTGTTAAAAACTAAATAACAAACATACTACAGTTGTCACTTTCTCGCACAACCTGTATCGCATATCATTCTTGCCTCAACTCTGTTTACTTTGTGAGAAAGTCAACAAACATTTTACATACACTATAACTTGACAATTTAAATTGGTTAGTTTAACCAACGAGATACTTTTCTTTGTACATGATTTAATACACTTTGAAATAATATGTGCATAAAGTTTAAGACATCTTAGAAGAAAAATATTAAAGTGGCTTTTGTGATTTTATAACTCGGTAAAATAATTATTAAAGAACACAATACTGATTTGCCAGATTCTAGATCACAATATATTTTTATGCAGCAAATGTATGACGAGTTCCTCTTTTAAGGATTTTCCAAGAAATTTAATTCAATATCAAAACTGTGACCTTAATTTTGTAAAATAAAGCTATAATTTTTTGCACAATATTTCGCTTACAAGTTTTGTTGTTAACATATTTTTTTAAATAAGTGTTAATATTTTTTTTATTACATGCATAAATGTAGTTCATAAAATAAGGAAAAAAAAACAATAGACACTGTAAAAGCGGGTTAATATTATTTGTAAATAACATATAACAATATACTGTTGTTCATTGTTAATAATTTTTTTTATTGATTCCTTAATTAATGCACATGTTATGGAAAAAAAAACAATAAAGCAACAACTAAAGAAACTGGTGACATATTGCTGTCGTGATTCAATTGGTTTTTACCCAACAAGTTTATTGAATTATTTTTAATATATTTTCTGCATTTCTTAATAGTTTAACTCAAAGATAAAATGCAGCAAATACAAAGGTAACTAGAAATGGAATATATTTTCTGAATGATCAGGAAGTTTTGTGGAATTTCCAAAGTGATCTAATTTGTTGTATATTAACACTTTGAATTGCTTTAATTTTGTTTTTATTAAAAGAGAATATGTGTTTATATTTTGGAAATTTTGAATTTTTTCTAACTTTTTTATTATTTGAATTTATAATTTAACACCTTTTATAGCCGGATAGATAAATATGTTTTGTAGGTTGGAGGTAGAATTTGTTTACGTTTTGTTCTAAGAGCACGTGCAACTATTTTAATTTATTTATGTTTCTGGTTGTACATAATATATATATTTTTTAGTTTCTAGTTATGAAAAACATAGATCTTGATAAATATTAACTCTTATTGTGAATAAAGTCAAACACTCTATTCGCCGCATAATTTTCTTTCCACCAAACTAAAATTTCCTTTCAAGAATTTCGCGTATTATTTTTATAATTTTCTTCTACATCTAAGGTAGGCATCGTAGCTTTTCCCTGATTTTAAAACCGCCAAATATTACGACCAAAGAAATTTTCTTTGATGATTACTATACATAATGTTGTTTTAACACGAAACACAAATTAAGTAAAATAATTATTATATTAACCTTGTTTTCGTATAGATTTTAAAATGAAAAGTTTCTGTGTGATTTTTCTACTAATTGTAAAGAAAAATACTTCCATAACATTTTGCGTTAAAGGTATGCATCAGGAAGCTGTAGAAAGCGGCTACGATCTAAGAAAACAGCTGACTTCAAAAATTCTATTTTTCCTCTCTTTTAATTTTCATTTCCACGGAATTTACAATTAAAGGAATATATTATCGCAAATTTTTGTTATCGAAAAATAAATTCCGTGAGAATATTTCTGATTGAAATGTTTATATAATGGGTGTTTTTTATTGAGGTATAGAACTTTAAGTTGGCATCACTTTCTTAACTGGTGGCCATTTTGTCAGCTGTTAAGTGATTAATATTTAGTTTGGTTTGCCATTTTATCATAAACAGGTTAACAAAAGAACAACGCTTGCAAATCGTGCAAATTTATTTCGAAAATAATGGTTCAGTTCGCGAAGTTCATCGCAAAATTTTGTTCAGTGATGAGGCTCATTTTTGGTTGAATGGCTACGCCAACAATCAAAATTGCCGCATTTGGAGTTAAGAGAATCCACATGAGACCCTTGAGACGCCATTACATCCACAAAAACTGACTGTTTGGTGTGCTCTATGGGCTGGTGGAGTCATTGGGCCATACTTCTTCCGAAATAATGCTGGAGAGTCAGTTACCGTTAATGGAGACCGGTATAGAGCCATGATAACCGACTATTTTGTTCCCGAATTGGATGGCATGAATGTGGATGAGTTGTGGTTCCAACAAGACGGCGCTACATGCCACACAGCGCACGTCACAATCGATTTATTGAAGGAAACATTCGATGAGCGCATAATTTCGCGGAATGGACCTGTCAATTGGCCACCAAGATCGTGTGATTTGACACCATTGGATTATTTTCTTTGGGGATATGTGAAGTCGCTCGTCCACGCCAACAAACCAGAAACGTTAGGGGACTTGGAAGCCAACATTCGTGGCGTTATTGCTCGAAAAAGTGGTTGAAAATTGGACCTATAGAATTGGCTTTATTCGAGCCAGCCGCGGCGGCCACATGCCCGAAATCATATTTAAACAATAATGGCATAAAATTATCCTTCCAATAAAGCCAAATTGATGGACATTAAAACGATTTTCTTGTGTTTTATTTCAATTTGAAGTTCTATACCTCTAAAAAAACACCCTATATATTTGATAAAATACAAAATACTTCCGTTACTTCCATTTAATTTTTAAGAGTTCGCTACTTAAAATAAAGTTAAGCAAATATTATTAAAATGGCGAACAAATTCTCATGAAAAAAGTAAGAGTAAGAGTCTTATATATCCTTTACCAAAGTGCGTGTATAAAGTATAGAGATACATTCATAAGCACATCCATATATATGCATATGTTTTGTGAAAAAATTTCTAATTTTTTGCTCTAGTGCAATTTTTAGTAAGTCATCTCTCGATATTTTTTGATTAAATATTTTTTTTTCGATATTAGCAATTAGTTGAATATTAAAATATTCTACACTCTATATTTAAGAAATATTTTACATTCACCCTTCTTCCAGTTGTCAAAAACGACGACACGTCATACAATATCAAAAATCAAATTAAAAAGTAGTTTCATTTAGTAACTTTAATATCAAGGAAAAAAGTTCAAAGTTTCCAGCTTTGGAGCTGTGGTCTTAATTTTTATAATTTTCTACAGCGAATTTTTGCCAACCCTGGAATTATCCTTTTGAATTTTTCTGATTTATTATGCCGATCTCTTTCTTTTAAGAATATAAGATATGTTTAATTTATAAAGAAAAGGAAAAATTTCTTTTAGTAAGTTACTTTTGTATAAGAAAAAAAGTTAAAGTTTTCCAACCCTGGAAACGTCTTTTTAAATTTTTTAATTGTTTTTTCAATTTGAAATACAAATTTTATTTTTACTGAAGTAAAAAATAAGTTAATTTAATAAAAAAAATAAAAATTAATTTACGGTAGTTAATTTTTTATGTCATAAAAATTTCAAGTTTCCCAACGCTTTTTGATTTTTATAATTTTTTACACAAATTTATTTTCTTTAAGAATATATATTAAATTTATAGAAAAAAGAAAAAATTTGTTTTAGTCGCTATTCACACTATGCCTTTTTAGCCTGCCTTGTATTGACAATTTTCTTTTGAACCCCCTACAAAAAGTCACACACATTTACATTAAGCCTTTTTTATTAATGCCTTTTTGGCATTTATATACATGTTTAATGCAGAGAATACGAAAAAGGCAGAGAAACGTCATAAATCACCTCGAATTTTCATTTTGTACCTTTTATTCTACACCGCAAGCTTCTCACCCCACCCCCTCTCACCAATAAACTAAAAAACCCTGCCTGCACAGGCAAGCAGAAAAGGCACAGTGTAAATTGCATCTTAGTAAGTTAGTTTTGTATAATTTTGTATAAGAGAATTTAAAGTTTTCCAACCCTGGAAACGTCTTTTTAATTTTTTTGAATAATTTTTTTTATTACTATACTATAAATGGCAAAATAAAATTCGAGTTTTCCAGCTCTGAAATCGTATGTTCGATTTTGCTGATTTGCAATACCAATCTTTTTCAGACTATTTCGGACACCCCAGTAGTGCCACCAGATTAGGGGATTTGTCTCCAAAATGGGGATTTCGCCTCTAATTTGGGGACAGAATTTCATGGGGAGGGATTTGGGGACTTTTCATTTCGAGCTCTAACAATTTGCATGTATCAGGAAAATAATTATTTATATTATTATTAATTATATTATTATACTTTATAATGAAGATGACATTACCATCATGGTAATACCGCGAACATATATCGAGCCATAACCGCTAAAATAGCTTAAGTGACACATTTTTTGGACTTCATTTTTTTGACGAAAATTGACTATTTACAATCGCAAATGATCGATTTTGGTCACCTCAATTTTGGAACCTCAATAGGTTCGAAAATTATGTCGCTTAAGCTGTTTTGGCGGTTGTAGCACGATATATGTAAATACATAGGCAAAAACGTGCTCACAGCTGCAGAACTAGCTCTTTGTCAGTTAACATTTTTTTCTTTTGAAAAAGAAAAATGACTGTTGAAAGTTTTTTTGATTGTGCAATTGTTCTACACACGGTTCTACCTTAGTTATTGTGTCATGCATAAAAAAACTATATATGTGTGATTCCCAGAAAATATGAAAAACTTTGAACTTTTTAAAAATTTGCAATTTAAGCACATTACAAAACTAAGTTTTGATTCGGTGTATGGAATTTTGAAAAATGTTATAGATCCAAAAGTGGCATTGAGCGTATATGAAAAACAATTGAATAAAATTGCTTATATCGACTGCCGGAAACAAACAAAACAAAATTTTCCTAAAGACGTATTTAGATGAGTTAGAAGCAAATTGCTAAAGCAAGATTTTTAAATTTTTTTGCAAAAATGTTTCTTAAAAAAAACAAAAAAAAAATGATTTGATTTCATCAATATTTGAGTGTTATATAGCAAAATTCTTGGTTTTTAGAGTAGATTAAGAAAATCGATGTTCATCAAAGAATTTCGAAAAAAAAAGTGTAAAAAGTGAGACGGTCAATTGAATTTTATGTACCTTTTAAGTTAATAAAAACATTTAAAAAAAATAAAAATAAAGAATTTGGTCAATCGTACTGAAAAAAGTAAAATTTTTCTTGTAACTTTGTAAAAATCTTATTTCGCATCATTGCGTAAAGGACTACTTAATAATCGTTTTTTATGAATGATTTATTTTTGGGGACAAAAGTTAGGATTTTTCTGTTGAAATGGGGATTTTTTGGGTACATAACGTTTTAAATTGGGGACAAGAGTCAAAATTTTTCTGGCAGCCCTGCACCCCAGTTCAAAACCGAAGTCTCTAGCTTATTCGTCTTCGCAATGCATAAAGATACAGAATATATATACTTTATGGCTCGCTTATTAATATTGTGGAAATTATAAACAGAATGACAAACCATTTTTTGGTAAAGGGTATAAAAAAATCATCCATGAGCCGGGTAATATTTTTCAAGGTTGCCATATGTTCACGGGAGTAAAATTAACGGTAGCAATTTTGTGAACTGGCAACAAATCTAAAGAGAAATTTATGAACAGGGAACAAAATTTGATAGAATTTTAGTAACGTTAATTATCGTTGTTATCATTAATATATAAAAACTATTTAAGTCATTAAATTATATTTATTTTATTTATTCTCAGTTATTTCTTTTTTACAAACACACATACATGCATATGTACATACATTCATAAATAAAAGTTTTACAAAGATATTTTATAGCTTCCTTGACTATTATTCTAACTTATATAAAGTAATAAAATTTGCCTAAAGCATTTCGCACTTAATCTTGATCTATATGTCATTAACATCTGATGGTTTTTATTTTGCTAAATTCTTTACAATCACGTGATTAAAATATCTACTAAAAATAATTAGAAATGAAAGATAAAGTTTTATGTATTTGCTTTTTTTTTGTCGCATTTATTTAGCTTCTTCACTGACATTTTAATGCATACTAAATAAATGCAAAATCTATTGTACGAATGACATCAAATGTAAAGCAGTAAAGCAAAAAAAAAAATCTGCAATCACATTGAACATAAAATGCATACAATAGCAAAAGTAAGGAATAGCAGGGAAAATGTGTTTAAATCATAAAAATGTACTATCTAATCTAGATTACGAGGGTAGTGCCATTAGTTCTTGGTTAAAATAAAATAAATTCTCTATTAAAATATTTTAGTATTAAAACAATAAATATGTTCTATGAATTTATCTATCTAGCTACTCTCTCATGCCAAACAAAACAATTTGTTAAGAGCACATGCGTGCCTTGCCTTTTTTTCTACAGCTCAATGTGCCTTAGTTTTTGATTGCACTCCTGCAATATTCTTCATTTGCATAAAACTAAATGTGCAGGTACTTTTATAAATTCTTATATTGCTTCTATTTAAATTATGTGTGCATCTTTATTACTCATCTTCTTGTTTGTTTTTTACTTTTTTTGATTATTCTTTTAGTCATAAAGCTTTTTTGTGCATTAAAAGTGTGTACTTAACGTACAACATGTTCGTTTCTATGTATGTGTGCATTGACTTATAGGAATATGTTTGTCATTACTCATTGCATTTAATTAAGTACTCGCACAATTTTAATGATCGCATAAATAACGTCAGAATTCTTAAAGACAAGCGATTTTTCACGTTTGATTAAGTTAAGATTTCGTTTAGAGTTTCTTAACAGCGGAATCGTTTTGATCAAATGCAAGTTTTCAAGCTAAAATTATGTTTTTTATCGTTTTGGTAATAACATTATTATCAAAGCTTTGGAATATTAAGTTCAGAGCGAAAAATGCTTCAAATATCCTTTATTTAGATTCAACAAAAAATTCCTTAGTTACACCTGTTGGAAAGAAGAAGTGAGTACTTAAATCGAGTTAAGCTACAAGTGAAGAAAATGCCACCATTATAATTTCCCCGAGTTAAAGCTACACCAGTACCTGGATTCAGCTATTTTTTGCGAACCAAAAATCATTTATTTATTTATCGATTTATTTATTCGTTTGCTGTAACGACAATGTGATTCTGTAATTTTTTTTTACGATAGTGTACTCGCCATTTAATTGTATATCATGGTGCATCCCTGTATACAAAATGGCAAAATATGCGAAAAGCACAAACAAGAATTCAAGAGTAACTAAATTATTTTTTTTCCTTTATTTACTTCAATCAGGTGTTTCCAGGGTTGGAAAACTATCATTTCTTTTTCTAATACAAAAGTAACTTACTAAAAGATATTTTTCCTTTTTCTCCGTAAATTAAGCATGTCTTATATTCTTAAAAGAAATAGTTTGGTGTAAGAAATCAGAGAAATTAAAAAGGATGATTCCAGGGTTAGAAAACTTACACTTTTAACTACCGAAAACTAATTTTTATTATTTTTATTAAATAAAATTATTTTATGCTTCAGTACGATTAAAATTGGTACACACAAAAAAGTAATATGAATGATTTTGTAATATTAATTAAAATATTTTTAATATCAATTAAAAAATTAATTAAATTTTCACCTATAAACAATTTGACAATATCAATTAAGTTTTTCCACTCAAATTAATTAATACAATTAAAAATTTAATTGAATCAATTAAATTTTTAATTGAAAATATTAATTGGTGAATACTTTTTCCTGTGTATTTCAAATAAAATAAAAAATAATTAAAAAGACGTTTCCTGGGTTAGAAAACTGTTACTTCGTTTTACACTTTTTGCGATATATAAAATTAAGTACCGTACGCAATCAACTTATAAGCATTTATTTTTTTCAACGAATTCTATGAGTCTGTACTTGCATTATTTTGTGTTAAGCCTGGTATTCTGTTCAATGTTGTAAAAAATTTTCAACACCATTGATTATTTCGCGTGAAAAATTTGACATGTACTATAAATTTTTATAAATTTCTCGCTTTTATTGCTTGAAAGTATGCAACATTGTTAAAATTCCGTGCGAAAAAAGCAATGCTTATGTTGGTTTGCAGCTAAACTAAAATGATGCCAGACTAATTTTGCATGGAAAGACATGATTTCACGTGTTTTTCACAACAAGAACAGATTACTATTTCTGCGAATTTATTTCGCAAATATTTCATACCAAATACTTTTATATGTAGTTTGACAGCATTTCGCAAGAAATTGTGAACAGTGTACCATGCTTTACACGCAGTTATACCTGTCAGCAGCATCTATAGCATTTATTGTTGCTACACTCGACAATTTTTTATAAATTGACAGTTGATAGTTTTTAAATATATTTTTAAGCATCAAGTATCTAATATCTAAATTTGCAGTTATTATTAAAACAAGAATTGTAGTGTAGTGTAGATATAGTATACTGTTTTTGTTATAAAATATATTAAAAAATTTACTTAAGCTAGAGATATAAAAAAAGTTCCAAACAGTTCCACGACTTTTCCTTATAAGTTAAAAAACACAACTAGATACTAATAAGTGTAAAAAAGTCGAATGGTGGCCCGTCCCCTGTTTCCCCTTTCAATAAATTTTAGCATATTTTCCTTAGGTAGTACACCTAATTCCCGTGTAATAAGTTTTAATCGAATTCGATAAATTTTTTAAAAACTCCGTGTAATACGTTTTAAGCGAATTCGATAAATTTTTTAAAAATTGTCCGCTATATTTTATCCGCCATTTTAAATTTTTTAAAACTGACATCATATTAGTAATCAACGACCTTAAAAATCTTGAGCTACCAAGTTTTATTAAAATTCATTGAATCCATATAAAGGTACCAACAGACGACATGTTTTTTACATGTCGCTCATTTACTTCAATAGTGACACAACTCAAAAAAACCAGTTTTATGGAAAACGCGAATTAAGTTTTCAATTTGCATACAACTCAATGGAGAAATGAAAAACAATTCTTCTCTCAGGAGGTGATGGTACAAGCTATTTATATGAAATTTTTACACAATATAAAATACAAAATGCCACATCTTTCTGCATTATTAACTTGAAAAACTAATTTTTTGAGTTATGCCACTATTGAAGTAACTGAGCGATGTGTTTTCTAAGTTTTCGATTCGTATGTTTTTCTTTATGCTTGTTACATAAGGTTTATAATTTTTGGTCATAAACGTACATGTAGTATCACTTCTTCTTTTTCAGTACATAAATATCCACGTAGTTTGTTTTATAAATGGCTTGCAGCCGTCGAAATATTTTTGGTTCCGTCGCTGAAGTACTGGCGACGCAAATGTGCTTTTTAAATTTTTTCTTTTTTTTTTAAACAAGACGTTGAGGTTGTATCTAAAAATCTATACATTTTTGGACTCATTTTAATAAAACGACAACGATATATTAAAAAAAAATATATAATTAATTTGTCTTGCAAAATACTTCATTCGGACGGCTAATGATAATGCACATAATCAACCGCCGACGAATTTCTTCGCATGACATAGACATTTGGAGCTGTATGCTTAACATAAGAAAATAGAGCACGCTCTATTTCAAATAATGTCTTATGTCTTTTGTCATGTTTTTTACACAAGCAATGTTTTAAAGGTAACACACGACATGTTTCCGTTTACATATGTAAATTTTGGCAAATACAATGTGAAAAACATGTCGTCTGTTGGTACCTTAAAGGAAATAATTTTGTCGCACTAAATTTTAAATTTATTACCTGGTGCGACAGAGAGAAACAACAATTCAACATTGAAGTGATAATACGGTGTGCTACGGTAATACGGTAGCTTTTCAATGTAAACTGTTATTGTTGAGGTTTGATATTCCATGTGACTTTTCCACCATATTTCATTTCCCCCACATTCATTCTGAGTCCTTGTAAATATAGTAGGGAAAATAAGCGATGTGCGATAGTTCGTCATTTCCCAAGCTGCCAGAAAAGTTAAAGATTTTATTCAGACTTAGACTAATGTGTTGCAATTTGTTCTGAATAAATTGGTATTGAATATTATCAAAAAAAGAGGCCAGTGCCAGAGCTGGAAAATTAAAATGGCATTTTAAATTAACTAGCTAAAACAATTTTTTTTATTGATTAAGCCCACTTCATATTTAAGAAAAATTTCTATTCAAAATTGTTTTTTGATATTCATCAAATTTTTATACAAACATGTAATGGGGGTTTTTTATTGAGGTATAGAACTTTAAGTTGGCATCACTTTTTTAACTGGTGGCCATTTTGTCAGCTGTTAAGTGATTAATATTTAGTTTGGTTTGCCATTTTATCATGAATAGGTTGACAAAAGAACAACGCTTGCAAATCGTGCAAATTTATTTGGAAAATAATGGTTCAGTTCGCGAAGTTCATGGCAAAATTTTGTTCAGTGATGAGGCTCATTTTTGGTTGAATGGCTACGTCAACAATCAAAATTGCCGCATTTGGAGTGAATAAAATCCACATGAGACCCTTGAGACGCCATTTCATCCACAAAAACTGACTGTTTGGTGTGCTCTATGGGCTGGTGGAGTCATTGGGCCATACTTCTTCCGAAATAATGCTGGAGAGTCAGTTACCGTTAATGGAGACCGGTATAGAGCCATGATAACCGACTATTTTGTTCCCGAATTGGATGGCATGAATGTGGATGAGTTGTGGTTCCAACAAGACGGCGCTACATGCCACACAGCGCACGTCACAATCGATTTATTGAAGGAAACATTCGATGAGCGCATAATTTCGCGGAATGGACCTGTCAATTGGCCACCAAGATCGTGTGATTTGACACCATTGGATTATTTTCTTTGGGGATATGTGAAGTCGCTCGTCTACGCCAACAAACCAGAAACGTTAGGGGACTTGGAAGCCAACATTCGTGGCGTTATTGCCAAAATACGGCCCCATATGCTCGAAAAAGTGGTTGAAAATTGGACCTGTAGAATTGGCTTTATTCGAGCTAGCCGCGGCGGCCACATGCCCGAAATCATATTTAAACATTAATGGCATAAAATTATTAAAATTATCCTTCCAATAAAGCCATGGACATTAAAACGATTTTCTTGTGTTTTATTTCAATTCGAAGTTCTATACCTCTAAAAAAACACCCGTTAGTTTAACCACATAGTCATGAGCATACATACATATATGAATCACGGAACTCATTAGTTTTTACTTACTAATATTTTAAGGGTAAATTTCACAAATTCTATGTAAATATCAATTCATTTTTTCATTTAAAAGTCGCTTCCTATTTATTTTTTCTTTTTCCAGTTTTTTTGACCTCGTTTTTTTGATGAAACCCCATTATTTACAATCGCAAATGATCGATATTGTATAAAAAATTAAGTTAAAAAATTATACAATTTAAACGTTTTTGGCGGTTATGGCACGGTATGTTGTCAACACGTAACTAATTTTTAAGTCATATATATTAGATGGAAATAACATTAAATATCATTAAAGAATATTCATAACTACAAAATAATTTAACGGAGATGTCAAACAAAACATCACTTGATATTAAAAAAATAGAAATTACAGGGTATTTCATCAGTTAAAGTAATTTTTACCATGTTATCTTGGCGACTTGCTGTATCTTGTAAATGAAATTTTCAAAAAAGCTAAAGTAAAAAATCGCAAAATTTAAAAATAAAAACTGAAGCGAAAAAACGTCAAAGTTAAAAAAAACAAAATAAATTGCTAAATCACTAAAGGCAAAAAGGTCGCCAAAAGACTAACGCCCTTATGCAAAACGATTATTAAACTTAAAGTTGGTTAAACAAACGAATTGTTTATGGCAAAACCAGTTTAACAAACGAATTGTGTGTGGCAAAACCGGTTTTAACACATGCTTTAACTTTAACAAACGTTTTTGCATAAGGTGGTAAGGCTGAAAATACATTTTGTGAAATCGCCAAAAGTCGAAGAAGTCACCGAAACTACAAAACGTTAATATTAAAAATATCGCCAAAAACCGAAAAAATTCACCAAAAGGCGAAAAAATTGCTTAACAGAATCAAGCGCTATATGGAACTCTTTGCGTGCCGGTCAAAGTCGCACTTTACTGAATTTATTTGTTTTAATCGCTTTCACCAGATTTATACCATGTTCACACGGACATCAATTATCGAGGTTCGCTCTCTCATTCGAGGTTCACGGTCGAATCTTGATTGAATCAAGATGGTTCGCCATACAAATTTTTGAGAGCGAACCAACTTGGTTCATTTTGAACCTAGTTGCGAACCATGAAGAATTTGCTATCATCGCTAGTTTTGATAACACATTATCGCTAATTTATCTGAACTAGCTATCAAAACAAAATGAGTACACACATACACATATCCATGAGTAAACAAAAAACAAACCAAAAAAATGGATGCGTCTATGAATTAAAAAAAAATAGAACACATTTTATTCATTATTTTTTGCCTAATTTGTTTATCTATTGTAAAAAAGAAAATAACACAGAAAATAAAACTCCTGCCAACTATTCACGTATGTATGTATGTGTGCATGTATGTATATATATAAATGAGAACAGTGATGCCAACTCTTGACACTCAAAAAGCGTAAGAAAAATTTGAAAAAGGGTTAAATTGAAAAAAAATACGTTTAGCTCTAAATAAAGTAAAAATTTTCGAATAATCGCGAAAAGGGGCTAGTATTAAAATGTTTCTGTTGTAAATCAAAACATCGAAAACATTGTTGTACAATAATTTATTAGAAAATCATGAGATCAACACATACATAGCTTGAGATATTACATTTCATATTAAATTTCAATAAGGTACCCATAAATAGTGTACATATATATATAATAGAAGTATATATACATATGTATGTATCTACGTTTACATAAGTAAATACATACATATAAAATTGGTCGTTTTAAAATAAAATTTCGATTTCTCTCTCTTCCTAAAACATAAATTATCTGTTTTTATCAAAGCGCAAACAATTTGGAAGAAATAAAAGATTATTCTATAGTCTTCTTTTTTAAATTAATAAAGCAAACTAGCAAAATTAAATGATAAAAAAATTCGATATTATTAGATTAAAGGAAGAAAAAGTGCACAAAGTTTATAACTTATATACATATTGGACAAAAAGTAAAAAAAGTTCTAAAAGATAATTATAAAAAGTACTAATTCACGCGTTTTTTGGGACCAAAAATTTTTTTTCGCGTTTTGAGTGACTGAATTCTTGTTAAATCTAGCCCGAAAAGTGCTAATACCCATATTTTGAGTTGGTAACCAAATTGTAATTACTTTTAAGTTATATTTGAATACGAAATTGTGTTTTTGAGTGTATATTTAAATAATAATTAAATTCCCAACCTTGTGTAATATAATGCCACCTAAGCTTTATGAGCGTACCATATGTTTTTATGCGTGTGTGTTTATTGAAAACATACACATATACATCATGTGGTCGTGTTGAAAACATCATGTGCTCGTATCAAAAAGAATTTCGTTCAAATTTCATAAATATATAGGACAATACATAGTTTCATATCATGGAATAAATAAATAGAAAAAATGTATTATGACGTTCGTTTGTTTTCATAAAATTTATTTTATGCAATTATAATTTTCTACATGTTTTGCTTATGTTTTTTGGAAAGTCCTCGTTCAAACTTGCAATTTTTGTTGCTGGAATTTCTTAAAATTTTGCTTTGAAATTGCATAAGTGTCCACATTATGAAATTTTAATTTTTCAATTATGCATTAAAAAATTCTATTACACCACAAATTTTCCTGAAAAATTTACACTTATATTTGCTTTTTCTAATATTTTTGGTTCTCATACAACTGAAGAAATAAAATTATAAAACACGTCAAATACAACTAGCCACTTGAAATTAACAATTACGAATTTCAAATCAAAAGAGAATTGCAGAGCACAAGAAACTGTGTACCGCTCCCTAATCTTCTTACCCCTTCACCAATAAACTCAAGATACAAAGCGTTCAATAGTATTTGCAAATTTTCTAGCGCTGTCGTACTTTCAACGTAATTTAATAAGAACTTTAATTGCCCATTGAAAAATTAAATCGTATCTAAAAAAATTTAATTTTAAATAAAGGGTGTTTTTTATTGAGGTATAGAACTTTAAGTTGGCATCACTTTTTTAACTGGCGGCCATTTTGTCAGCTGTTAAGTGATTAATATTTAGTTTGGTTTGCCATTTTATCATGAACAGGTTGACAAAAGAACAACGCTTGCAAATCGTGCAAATTTATTTCGAAAATAATGGTTCAGTTCGCGAAGTTTACCGCAAGCTCCGTCCATTTTATGGTCGACATAATCGTCCATCAGAGCAATTAATTCGGTTAACTATGGATCGTTTTCGCACTACGTTTACTCTATGTGATAATACGCATCCGCAGAGACGTCGAACAGTGCGCACCGAAGAAACAATTGCCGCTATAGAGCAAAGTGTTGAAGAGGACCCGAATGAATCGATTCGCCACCGTACACGGTATAGAGCCATGATAACCGACTATTTTGTTCCCGAATTGGATGGCATGAATGTGGATGAGTTGTGGTTCCAACAAGACGGCGCTACATGCCACACAGCGCACGTCACAATCGATTTATTGAAGGAAACATTCGATGAGCGCATAATTTCGTGGAATGGACCTGTCAATTGGCCACCAAGATCGTGTGATTTGACACCATTGGATTATTTTCTTTGGGGATATGTGAAGTCGCTCGTCTACGCCAACAAACCAGAAACGTTAGGGGACTTGGAAGCCAACATTCGTGGCGTTATTGCCAACATACGGCCCCATATGCTCGAAAAAGTGGTTGAAAATTGGACCTGTATAATTGGCTTTATTCGAGCCAGCCGCGGCGGCCACATGCCCGAAATCATATTTAAACATAAATGGCATAAAATTATCCTTCCAATAAAGCCAAATTAATGGACATTAAAACGATTTTCTTGTGTTTTATTTCAATTCAAAGTTCTATACCTCTAAAAAAACACCCTTAAAAATTAGCTAATTATGTACTTAAATATTAAGTTAGAAACTATGGGTAGGTTGGCATCACTGCATCAAAAAAATTTGTCAAAACGAACCACGAATGCGTCGTTTGAACGGCATGGTTCGCAATCCTGGTTCAGAGAGCCAACCAAGTGGTTCATGTTGCCGTCTGAACATAGCATTAGTCAGTACACTGTACTTTATGAAAGAAAGATTATTCCAATTTTTTTCCTTTGATCAATAATTTGAAATTTATCTTGATTTTTCTAAAGATTTTTTGTTTAATACACTCGAAGAAATTTCAAAAGTGCATAACTTGTTGCTCTTTTTAAGAGTTTGTATAAATATATTTAAAATAAAACAAATTTTGTGTTAAAGTTTTTTGTTTTGCTTTTTCAAAATATATGTTCTCAATCAATCTTAAACCACAAATTGCCATATCCTTGCTGCTACATTTGAAAATTGTTTAGTAGTGTGAAATTGGAGACTAATGATATAGTAAAAATATTTTGGAAGTGAACGATACTATCTTAAAACCTTTTGCTTTTACTGCAAACAAATTATGTGAATCTATAGGTACATTAGTAATACGAGCTTAAAAATACTCGTAAAATAGTAATTAAAAAAAATATATATACTATATACTATATAAATTGTACGATATTTATGTACGTGTGTTTGTATTTGTATGTGAAAAAAATGCCTATTTTAATGTTAGCAAACTAAGACTCCACCACCTTTTGATATATACATTAAATATGCGAGTATGTAAGTGTATTTATGTAAATAATGCCTCATGGTTTTTCCAAGAACATGTCACGATTCATTTGATCGTCTTTTTGCTTAGCGTTTGGCCATAATTAAGAAGCATGACTTGTACTGACTTGACTGTATTTGTTGTCTTGTCTTGACTGTTGTATGTTGTTTTTTTCTTCTTTTTCTTCTCTTAGTCAATGATGATGGATTTCAATGTACAATTGTATTATTTTATGGTTTTTGTCATTAGACAAGTAAATCTAAACAATCAACCGACAACCTACGCATTATTAATGTATAAACAAATACGGGTAAATATGTAAAGAAATTTTTTTTTAAATTAGAAATATTATACAATGATTTAAACCAATCTTAGGTTTATTTGTAAATAGCTAAGGTGAATTGGATTGTTTTTACTACTGTAACTACTATAGAATTTCAAAAATAATTAAGCGAATGAAGAAACAGCACTGAAAAAGAATTTATTTAGGATTACACTGTGCTACACTGAAAGAAAGTACTTGCTTGATAATTTTGTATTTGAGTAAATAATTTTGTCATTCTTAGAAATACGTTTAAACACTAAACATTGTTTAAACCGAGTAAAACAGTTTTGATTATACTTAAAAATTTTACAAACATGGATTTAATTTGACAAACCTCTTAATAATATATATTTGGAAAAAAGACTTTAAAATATATTTTCCATTTTTTTGCAATAAAATCGTTTAAAAAATCTTAAAGTTATAATTTTTTAAAAGAAACTTCAATTAAAAATGTTATATTCAAACAGCCTTATTTATAAAAATTTTTAAGGCGTTTTTAAGAAAAATTTTGTATAATAATTTGTTTTAAAAACCCTTTATAAAGCCCTTATAAGTTTTATAAATAAGGCTGAAAGAATTTTGAAAGCAGAACTTTTCACAACAAAACGATAATTAATATTAATGATTTAAATAGGCTAAAGTTTGTATCGCTTTGTAAGCCAAATTATATGTGATAATTATTCATGAGCAAATAACACCAAAGTGAATTGTAAATATTCTGACAAACACTTAGCAGAATGAAACAACTAGCTATTTTCGAAAGCCACTACACCTTCATAATCAGCGTTCTTTTGTGTTTGGTACACTGTGTGTGATGTCAGCTGATGTAGTTTTCTGCTTTATATAGTCAACTTTTATTGCAAATGGAATATGTGAATTGTTTTGATTCATCGTATTGCAATTTGCTGAAACCTTTTTTTGTAATGAAACATCAATTTTACCATCTCTAAATTTACTACCATCTCTAAATTGAAAACAGTATTGTTTTATACTCCAATACTTGCTAGTAAAAAAAAATTTCACAGTATTCAATTCTTATCAAAATAAAGCACTTTATTTACTCAACACTGTTATTAAGAGCTTTTAAACTCACAATGTTAGATTAATTTCGCACTAGAATACCACAATGTTCACTTTGCTGCTATTTTTACCCAATACTCAAATTGATCCGACTGACTTCGTTTTTATACTTAATACTTTTTATACTTAAAACTAAGATTAAAGAAGAATCTGATCAAAAGCCAGAATACAAATTAACAACGCTTCGTTCTGTTGGCTTGTGTGTATGTGTGTTGACAGTATAACATCATTGTTGAAGCATCATAGTTGTTATTATTCGTCTGCAATATCTTGCGTGTTTGTGTGGTTGTATATTTGCTAATAAACAGAATGTACGAGTATAACATAATAGTTGTTGTTATGCATTGAATGTTTAATTTAAAATCGTCTTTTATGCGTATGTTCTTATGTATTTTGTTCTATAGCTAATAATATCTGGAAAATTCCTCTTGTACATAAATTTTTCCTAAGGAGTGTATAAGATCGTAGCAATATAAAATTTTAAAGCAACTGTGGGCAAATTAAGGAATTAGAAATTTAACGAAATTTAAAAATATATCATATAAACTAGATTGAATGAAAGTGGCCTTGGTAGCCTAGTAAAGAATGTTCTAGGGTATCAATGCAAAGTTCGTGGGTCCCATTCTCACCAAAAGCTCTCACTCATTTTGTGTATAACGGTTACAGTTAATAAAAGTTTTGCTGCGGAGTATATAAATACTTGCAAAAGTTTATACATACATACATAATTTTCGATACTAGCACTAGTTGAATATGTTATTCTGCACTCTGAATGTAAGAAATTTCTATATCATAAATATTCTCCGTTTTTAAAAACAGTGAGAAGAAATTAATAAAAGAGGACTTCAACGGAGACTAGTCCTTTCTAATGGCAATTTATGTACCCACATTTGTAGCAATTTAAATTTGCATGGTTAAATTATATTTTTATATTAAAACTGGGCAAATATAACGAACTCTGGAGTATGAATCTTTCTAAAATATAAAATATGTCTAAGAAGAAACAATTTTTTAGTTACTTGTTATACAAAAAAAAAAAAAATAAATAAATAAATTTTCAAACTTTAAAACCATTTCTTTGATTTTTTTTATTTTCAATGTTAATTTATTTCATTAACAAAAAAAACCTATAAGAAAAAAATTTCAATTTTCCATCTCGGCACCCGTATTTTTGATTTTGAATGCCAATAATTTTTTTTGCATATAAAATTTGTTTAGTTTAACGAAAAAACCTACTTTGTAACTTATATAGCAAAATAAGTTAAAATCTTCCAACCCTAAATCTATATTTTTGATATTTCAAATTTTTAATATTAATATCTTTTTTTCTAAAAACATTTAACTTTCCACCGCTGGAACTATGTTTTTGATTTTAAATATCAATCAATTTAATTTCTAAAAAAATGTCCTATAAGAGTAACTTATGTTTATACCAAAAAAGTTTGAACTTTCCAACCCTGAAACCATTTCTTTAAATTTTCTGTTTTTTAATACTAATTTATTTCTTTCCAAAATATAAAATGTATTTAACAAATAAAAAACCTTTTATTTATATACTTTGATGTTCAAGAAAAATTTTTATTTTTCCAACTCTTGAACTGTCTATTTAATTTCTAATGTAAAACACTTTCAATGTAAAATATGGAATATGTTTAATTTAAAAAAAAAAAATTGTTTTACGTATTTACTTTTATATACTTAAAAGCTTCCATTTCCCAACCCTGGAATCATACTTTTTGATTTTTCTGATTTCCATAATCAATCTATGTTTTACTAAGATATATTTATATATTTTTTAAGAAAAACTGGTAACTTTTATATACTCGTACCAAAAAAAAAGTTTGAATTGTCCGACCTTGGATTCATCTTATTATATTTTTAGTATCAATTTAATTCTTTCTGAGATATTAAACATGTTTTATTGACAAAAAAAAAGAAAAATGATTTTTAGCTAGTTACTTTTATATGCAAAAAAGAAAAGTTTTCCAGCCCTGAAAAGGTCTTATTGGTTTTGCTGGTTTTAAATACCAAACTGTTTAGGACCATTTCTGAAACATTCGAAAAAAAGGATATTTCAAATTAAATAATTCTCAACAAGAAATAAATTAAATATTTCCCAATGTATTGGGAGTTATTTTATAATGGAATAAGTCCCAACTTTGTATGGAAAAATCATCGAGAGTTATTTCATTACGTATTTATTTCATGATACCCGAATTTATCACTAATTTTGGGTTGAATTTTTATTATTTCAATTTCTTGTTGAAGTGGACATCGTTTAATTTTTATTACTGAAGTAGTTTTTACTTGTCACTTATTAAGTAGTTAAAGGTTGAATCATGATAAGTGTTAAAGTCGTGGGCTATTCAAAATACAGACGAACGAACATTCGTAGTTCTTTCAGACTGCCAAAGCTGAGATCTTGGCGATTCTCAGGGCTACGGAAGTGGTGGCCAGGAATGTAGCTGAAAGTGAGAAGGTAACCTTCTACGTCGCTTGCCAGACAACGCTAAAAGCTTTGAAGGGACACGGTATTAGTAAGGGAAATTAAATTTCCGATGAGCTGGGAAAAAAGGGACGGCTTTGGATGAGGGAATGTGCAACAGATCGGTGAAGTTACCCATTGGTCATTTCTATAGGAAATTCAGTAATTGGGTAGAAAGTTGGACCAATAGTTCACGGCGAAGTAGGGAGGAGGCTATATGGCCTCAAGAAGATCCAAACTGCTACTTGGCATGAATAGGAAGGCGATGCAAATCGTGATAGTTGTGTTGACTGGCCACTCTGGTTGAAGTCTACTGATGATTTTGATAAGCACCAATGATATATATGGACAATGCTTTAACTCAAACAAATAAATTTCAATTAAAATAAACTTATAACAACTTGTAAAATAATAAATTTCTTAAATAAAAATTACTGTTGAAATAAGTTTTTCGCTCTCCTTAATTTTTTTTTACTTTATTAGTTATAACAATTATAAAATTGTTAACAGAAGTCATGCTATTTATTTTCAAAATATTCACGCTTCTTGTTTTTGCAATAAAAAGATCTTATTCTTTTCGTAAAACTGTTTATTGTGGTTGTCATAAAAATCGTAATTCTTTGTTTAAAAATTCTAAAATAAATATACAAGCATTATTAGCTAGCAAGCATTTGTAAATATTTATTTATGTTTATTTTTAAAAATAGACACTTGCAATCTATGCTAAAATCACGTTATGCTTTATTTTAATTTGTAGTTTTGCACACCTGCAGGGTTAAGTAATACAAGCATATTTGTCCTCTTTAGAATTATATTGGTCTAACTTGGCCCAATCTTAAATGACATAGACTGTTGCAATCTCTATGACGACCATTGTTCTGGTACGTGAATATACTTAATGCAGATGTGTGAAATCGTTTCTCAGAAATTTAAATATATGAATGTAGACAATTAGTATGTATGTACATATGTAATTGTTATTGCTTCAGTTTCCATTCTTCATTAATTTATATTTTAATTTAACATATTTCAGTTTGTTGCTGTCTTTTAATTTAATTCTTTATTTATTATAAAACATTTTTTATATTAATACATTTTTTTTGTCTTTTTGCTTTTTATTTTTATATTTTATACGTTGTTTAAGTGCGCATTTTTTAATGTCTTACTCTGTTGTGTTGTGTTCGTTCGTACTGTTACGTGAGTTTAACAAAAAACCAGCAACAAAAATCAATAGTGGCTTGCTTTATTCTTGCCATGGGTTTGTGTTTAGCTCTGCAGCCGTCACTACAACTGCTGGTTATTTATTTATACTCGTATGCATGTTGATGCACATTCGTATGATTGTTTTATGCAGCAACAGAAACAACAGCAACAGCAACTGTCTCACTCAAGGTTGACCAGGTAGGAGTGCAAATTCTTTTAAATATTATTATTATTCTTTACAATTTACTCCAGCCATATATTAAGTGCATGCATAAATTGAATATAGCTTTTTTTTTAATTATAGTAAATAGTTTTAATTTACCAAATCAAATAAAAAATTTATTATTTTAAACCTTGTTCTAAATACAAATTGTTTTATAATATATTTATGTATAATATGAATTTATAAAAATTTGGACAAAGGAATTTTTTTGTTCATTAATGACTACACTTTAAACAAATTTTTTCTTAATGCTAAAGAAAGCCCATACGGAATAGTCAAAGTATTTCCATAGCTATTCAAAATTATGAAATTAAGTTACACAGACACTATGCTTTCGACGAGGATTTTTTTTAAATTAAAAAAAAAAACAGAAAAATAATTTCGAAATTTTAGTATGTAATAGTTAAAAACGTGGCATATTCGGCCCAATTTTATTATTAAATATCATTTTAAAATGACACCTAAAAAGACAGTTTTGCATTGTTAATGCACCGGTATTATCATTTAACGTTTTAAAACTGTTCAACTGTTCTGTTCAAGAAGCGGGATACATTTTTTCTAACAACAGTTAATCGTTTTTTTTAGAGTTCCGTACCCTAAAGATGTAAGGAAACCCTATTGTTTTTGCTACGATGTCTACCTGTATGTCTGGCCTGAAATTTTTACAGAGCATGTAAAACGTTGGCCGTTACAATAACAAATATAAGACAGTTAAAAACTATAGTGTGTTCTAAAGCGAGCAATGAACAAGTTTTAAAACCTTAAGGTTATATACACGCAGAAAAGGCTAAAGAAAGGGCTCATTGCCTACTACGCATGCAAGAACTCCATAGGAAGCAGCTGAGGTGTGTGTGCTCATAGGAGCACACGTCAGGCTGCCTTGGATGTTATTCTTCACCTACTTCCTATAGATGGCTAAGTGGTGAAAACGGCAACTAGAAGTCTCCTTAGACTCACGGAAGTAGGTTTGGTGAGAACAGGAATAACAGGTCACACATCAATGTTAAATGAGATCAGTTTTATAAGTTCTATAAGATCGCTGAAACTGATTTCAGTAGAACACATTCACTGGTAATTCCATAAAGATACTATTGGATCAAATCCGGAATTGTTGGTCAGGAATATAACTGAAGGTGAGATGGTGACCTTCTACGTGGACAGTAAGGCAGCGCTAAAAGCTTTGAAGGGACACAACGTCAAATTGTAACTTGCTAGTGACTTTAGAAGAGCCCTCAACTAGCGAACATAGTGTCGGAATATGTTGGATTTGTGACCACAGCAGTGTTGAGGGAAACGAAATTGCCGATGAGCTGGCAAGAATATGTTTGGCGTTAGATGGGGAAATATGTAACAGATCGGTGGAATTACCGATAGGGAACTCAGTAGTTGAATAAAGAGCAAGAGCAACAGTTCATGGCAAAGTATGTAGCCAAAACTTGTCTCAGGAAGATCCAAACTGCTACTGGATATGAATAGGAAAGCAATCCGAGTCGTGATAGACGCATTGACTGATCACTGCTCGGTGAGAGCAAGAAACAGAATTTGGGGACTTCTTTAGGATGTCCGGGGATAAAGAGGAACTAGAAACAATTGAACATATTATCTCTAACTGCCCAAAGATGCAATGTCATAGGCTTAAATGACTGATCAGACGTTTCCACGAGAGCATTACTGATATTGGGAAGTATAAACTGGATGATATTAGGGGCTTCGTCATGAGAATTCAGTGGCTTAAGAACGGATAATAGGATCACTTCTGGGTATAAATGAGAGGAAATATTACCTTTAACGGGCAATAAAAGGGAATCACAGTGGACCCAAATGGGTTTCCAAGTGGAGGTGCGTTATAGCATCACGCTTCCTAACCCAACCTAACATAATATTATATATAAAAAGTTATACTTGAATATAGACACTAGAAATGTTCAAAGTTAGTGCATTTTAATGTAGACTACACCAATTTACACTGATTTTAAAAACTCAAAAATTAAAGGTATTCTGTCATTTAATCTTATTTTGATTATGTAATTTTGACAACTTGTTCTTTCTTGGAAATCATAAGAGGCAAATTCTTGAAATTTTCAAAAACGCTAAAACCAAAAAAATCCCAAAATTAAAAAAATTAAAAAAAATTATTAAAAATAAAATAAATCGCTAAAATGGAAAAAAAGTCACTAATATCGCAAAAAACCGAAAAAAAACCAATATCCAAAAAAAAATCGCTAAAAACGAAAAAATCGCTAAAACATTAAAACAACTGAAAAAATCGGCAAAAATGAAATAAAATCGCTAAGAACGAAAACAGCGCCAAAAACTAAAAAGAATCGCCAAAAATCGAAACATCGGCGAAACGAAAAAAGCGCTTAAAGTAAAAAAAAACGCTTAAACAAAAAATTTTTTTTTTCTACGTTAGGTAAAATATTCAATTATATAGGCTATAGTTCAAATTAGTATTATATATGCAGTTCATAGTCCTCCTGTTCGAGTGAAGGTCGAACTTTAATGAATTTATTTTAACTTATACAGTTTCGTTACCAGATACCAATGTATGTGCTAGGTTTAGTACTAATTAGATAAGTAAACGGTTGTAAAATAAAAGAGGGAAAAAATTGGTTGACGTGGCCCCGCACACTTTTTTGACAATGAGACTTTTCCGACAAAAAAAGTAAATTTTAATGTCGGTCTAAAATATGCTAGGCTATGAAATAACAAAAATACTTATTTTAAAGTTGGTTAAAAAATAGGTTTTTTGGAATTTTGTGTACAAGAATATATATAATTAAGTATTTGTTTTACTGATCTGGAAACTTAATACGACGTTGAATGGAAGAGAACTTAACTTTGCAGCAACTGCTTATAAAGGATTATATTGCTAAAAACTTATATTTCTTAAAGCTTGTTATAAATTACGTGAGGAGTTATATTTTCATCTTATACCTAACAAAGTTGTTCGTATTAAGCATAATGCATTAAACACATTTATCACAGCAGGCTACACGAACAAACGACTTCAAATGCCGCTAGCAACATTTGTCGTCTCATAGACAGCTACTTAATTATTTTGAAGACTGCAGCAGCACCATTTGCACCTAATATTTAAGTATGAATACATAGTCCTGTATTTCCACCTTAAAATATTCTACATTTATACAAATTAGATTACTCTTTCGAAATGTACTCATATGACATAAAAGTATAAAAATTAATCAATTTATGTTTAAGATTTTTTAAACGCACTAATAATCCCAAATTAATATTTTACTTATTAAGTAAAATATTTCTAATCAGAAATAATTTCTTATTCGGGCTTAAGATCAGTAATTTCATTTTTTATTGAATGAAAATATTAATTTGGGATTACTAATTAGTACGCTAAAAAAATTTTAAAATTAAATTGTAACAATTCCCATAAAAAAACAACAATTATTAAATTGACTGCACCAGGTCAAAAAAATACTTGTGTGGCAACACTCTATTCTTAAATAGCTGTTGTTGTTATTTACATTTATTTTCTTTTTACATACTCTTACGACTACAGTTTGAAGCTGAAAAAAGTCAGCCAATGTAGCAATGGTAAAGTAAGAAAATAAAAAAAATATTTTGATTATTGTTTCAACTTTGTTATTTGTTATTGAGCTTCTCATTTGCTTAAATGAAAGTTTATAGCATAATAACTCTAGTTGTTCCAAGAAACTTTGGGTAAAGGTTCCCTGATGATCTGCATTACAGTGAAGTGTGCATAGGATCCAGCTAAACCCCTCAATAATCAATTTCAATGTATTTTTAATAAAAAAAATATATTTTACTTAATAAGTAAAATATTAATTTGGGATTATTAGTGCGTTAAAAAATTTTAAACTTAAATTTTAGCAATTCCCATAAAAAAACTAATCAATTTATGGTTTACATCAATTTTTTGATACTGTTTCTGTTAAATTGTATGAAATAATTGTACAATATCATTCATTCAACATTTTGTATTATACTGGCAACATTGAATTTTCTCATTGTAGCCAAAGAAATAGAAATTACTTCAATTGGACTATGATAACAAAATCAGCATAGACAAAAACCTGCCGCCCTGCTGCCTTGCTGTCTTCAAAAGAATCACTCTTATATAAACATGTGTATTATATACTTGACACTTTGTAGTCGGTAGCTTGCTGCGGCGAATGTGTTTAATGCATTAACCAGTGAATCAATCGTGGCTTTGGTAGCTGACTCGCTTATGAGTATTTTTCGGCAACGAATCGCGCATTGTGCGTTCCTTGTTAGTTGTTTATTTATTATTCTTTGCTAAAACATTCCTTTCCATTTCATTATGTTAGTTTAAAAGTTGTTATGAGTTTATTTATTATATGTTTGCACATAGGTACACATATAAAATAAAAATTAAATTCCATTATTTTTGTTTTCGTCACATAGAAAAAAACCCCAGTTCAATTTCGCACTTTTAGCGAACATGTGTATGCATATGTATCATAATTTTTATTCGATACACGCGCCTACAATTATTATTTCAGAAAAAAAAGAAAAAAAGAATACGAAAACAAATAAGAAGTCTTTCTTAAGCTGTCAGTCAGCCCAACTCGACAACTTGTTTGATTTTAAAAATTTTCTCTGCCTTTACGCTTTATGTAATTGCTAAAGAAAATAAAGTGTAAATTATAATTTACATTTAAGTATCTACATATCAATAACTACTATTGTTGTTCCCTCTCCCATTTAAAAAGGGCCGCACCCTTAATTTATGGTTCTGCATAAAGTCACTTGTATAATAATTTTTCTTATCGATTGGCTATGAACTCTAACGCAACACTTTACTAAATTCTGAAAAAAAAAAAGAATAGGAATGAGTGAATGATAATAGTTTTGTTGGTGTTGGCCATCGATTTGATTAAGAATTAGCAAAATGTATAATGTTGGCTCAGTATTAGCGTTTTATGGTGAATTAAAGCTTTTATATTTATTAGACATTAGTGATGTTTGCAAAATATTACATAAGGGTGGAGTTTTTGTTGCTCGCCAAAAATTCTTCTACTTCACATAATGTTAACAGTGAATTAAGTGTACAATTGAGATCTTTAAGAGTTTTAATTTAATTATGTATTTAAAGTATTTGAAACGAGTGCATGTTTATGTATCTTGGTGGAAAATTTCTTTATTTGATTGAAGGTGAAATATTTTGATAACATTTCAGACTTTTTCTTGTGGCTTTTACTTAAGTAGCAGTTCTATATAAAAAAAAGAAAATACTAGCCACAGTGGCTCTCAAGGTCAGCATGACCTATGAACTCATCGAGTTCAAATTTTGGCCGGGGAAGCCAAACTATACATACATTTTCCTAATACATGTGTTACTACTCACAATCACGTAACTCGTACATCAAATGACTACATTAAATTAAAAAATTTATGTTGTTTCAACTTAAAATAACTTTGATTCAACAAGGTTCATCGTGTTATTTCAGTATTTGGTTCAAGTTGTTTCAACTTGAATTAACTTTGATTCAACAAAATTTGTTATTTTGATTTAACAGCACAGCATGGAAATGTTGAATCGACATGAATGTTAATTTATTATTATAAAGTAATTAAAAAATGAAAAATTGTCTTTGAAGATGAATAAACATGAAACACATATGAAGCAAATTCATTGCCAAAAGGTTTGAAATTTACCTTGTTTATGTAGATTTTAAGTTGCAATTTTTCTATATGTGGAATATGCCAAGGCTGTTATTCTCAATGCAAAGTCTGTAAGGGTGTTTCCTCAGGTCTTAGATTATTTTCACTTAACAACATGAGAGCTTTGCAACAGTTATGGTTTTACATTCCCGGATCAGTAAGATTGAATTTAGGCTGTTCCTTAATGTTAAAGATCTCTATCAATATATCTTTCATGGTTATATCCACTCCAGGTCCACAAAACTCTTCTAGTACGACCGTGGTTATGCTGTCCCCACTCATGGCTAGTTTTTCTAGGTTTTTGTTTCCTTCCTTCTGACTTTAGAGCTAAACTCATATCAAGGGAGTGCTGTAATGGCAGCCTGACTCTCTTAGAAAATGGTTAATTCTCTTCCTTGGATATTATGGGTTATGGAAGATATATAAAATGATCTAAACTATAAAACTGCAAATTATATAATTACCTTATATCTGAATTTAATATTCAGAGCTATGGCGGCTTTTGCAAAAGCTGTGGTAATATTGAATAATAGCTTAAGTCGACTTATAGCATAGACAGACGACAGCGTTAATTTGCATTAACTGTCTTAATGCAAATTAACTTGTGAATTATCCTCATCCGTAAATGCACTAAATGACAGTGAATTATTGCTAAATTTAGCTATATGATATTGCAGTCCTAATATGGTAACACCGTCAACACTCAATCAAATGTTGGCAAATTGTTTTGGTTTTGAAAATTAAAATGCGACTCGGTCATTAACGCTGTCGTCTGTCTACGCTATTAAGCAAAGTAGTGCTTTTCTTACGTTTTGCCGCTATTGCTAAAATATTAAAGATTCTAACGCTTAATTCTAGTTTCGTGTGATCTTTTCTTTTCAAATTGACCATTTTGACCATTTTAAAAATTCCAACTAAAATATAATACGTCATAATAAACCTAATTTTCTTAAATCTACTTAACTTACTATTCCATATTGTCACAAATATAATGCCTTATACTCGAAATAAGCCATTTACCGTCAACATTCGAAGCCATTAATGCAAAAGCAACAATATTTGAAAATGGGCATTTCCACAGTCACGTTACAACACCAATCAATTAAGATTGTAAATTAGAGCTACGCTTATCGATTTGCTTTTATCTTTTACCGTACTTATTTATAAGCCAACTAGCTACACCCGGTGTACTTCGCTACCCCCATCGTGTTATCGAATGATGTAAATATTTTGTAAATAAACTGAAAACTCGGATTTTTTAATGCAACATTTCGAAAGTTTTAAAATTTTGATATTGGATCATTATTAACATAGGTTTTTTGTAAATATCTTCGGAACTACATAACCGATTTAAGAGTTTGATATCTCGTTTTGAAAAACATGACAAAACAACTTTCAAAAAAAAAAAAAAAAATAAAAAAAAGCAAAAAAAAAAAAAAATAATTTATACATATGGCATTGGTGGTGCAATATGAAAAATGGACTTTGCCACGCCCCCAGACCGAAAATAAAAAAAATCAGACTTCACAGTGTCACCCGCCTGAATATTCCCTGAAAATTTCATCAAAATCGGCCCTGCCGTTTTGGAGTCCATACGTTACATACATAATGGGTGTTTTTTATTGAGGTATAGAACTTTAAGTTGGCATCACTTTTTTAACTGGCGGCCATTTTGTCAGCTGTCAAGTGATTAATATTTAGTTTGGTTTGCTATTTTATCATGAACAGGTTGACAAAAGAACAACGCTTGCAAATCGTGCAAATTTATTTCGAAAATAATGGTTCAGTTCGCGAAGTTTACCGCAAGCTCCGTCCATTTTATGGTCGACATAATCGTCCATCAGAGCAATTAATTCGGTTAACCATGGACCGTTTTCGCACTACGTTTACTCTATGTGATAATACGCATCCGCAGAGACGTCGAACAGTGCGCACCGAGGAAACAATTGCCGCTGTAGAGCAAAGTGTTGAAGAGGACCCGAATGAATCGATTCGCCACCGTGCACAGCAATTGGAGCTTTGTCCATCAACTTTATGGAAGATTTTGCGCAAAGATCTTGGCTTGCGACCTTACAAGATCCAGCTTGTGCAAGAATTAAAGCCGCGAGACCATGCAATGCGTCGTGATTTTGGTGTATGGGCCGAAAATGAGATTGATCTCGATGCTGATTTTCATCGCAAAATTTTGTTCAGTGATGAGGCTCATTTTTGGTTGAATGGCTACGCCAACAATCAAAATTGCCGCATTTGGAGTGAAGAGAATCCACATGAGACCCTTGAGACGCCATTACATCCACAAAAACTGACTGTTTGGTGTGCTCTATGGGCTGGTGGAGTCATTAGGCCATACTTCTTCCGAAATAATGCTGGAGAGTCAGTTACCGTTAATGCAGACCGGTATAGAGTCATGATAACCGACTATTTTGTTCCCGAATTGGATGGCATGAATGTAGATGAGTTGTGGTTCCAACAAGATGGCGCTACATACCACACAGCGCACGTCACAATCGATTTATTGAAGGAAACATTCGATGAGCGCATAATTTCGCGGAATGGACCTGTCAATTGGCCACCAAGATCGTGTGATTTGACACCATTGGATTATTTTCTTTGGGGATATGTGAAGTCGCTCGTCTACGCCAACAAACCAGAAACGTTAGGGGACTTGGAAACCAACATTTGTGGCGTTATTGCCAACATACGGCCCCATATGCTCGAAAAAGTGGTTGAAAATTGGACCTGTAGAATTGGCTTTATTCAAACCAGCCGCGGCGGCCACATGCCCGAAATCATATTTAAACATTAATGGCATAAAATTATTAAAATTATCCTTCCAATAAAGCCAAATTGATGGACATTAAAACGATTTTTGTGCTTTATTTCAATTCGAAGTTTAATACCTCTAAAAAAAACAGCCGTTACATGCACACATACTCTTTCATATATATGTATTTATAAGCCAATATCCAAAAAGAAAAAAAAAACATACTTTTACTATAAAAAGCAAGAAGTGAACTTTTGTGTGGAAGTGCCCATATATAAAGTAATTAGAGTGTAAAATCCAACTTTATTGTAGGCTGATTCTATACTTCTATATTTATATAACTATAACAATATTTTAGCCTAAAGCACAATAAGGCAGTTTAAATTATTTATTATTTTTATTCTTTTTTTTTATTTATTTATATTAATAAAAATTTATACCAGTTGTTCATTTGAATTTCTTGCATAAGACTTTTTTTTATCTGATCAATAGTTGATTTTATTGTTATTGTTGTTATTATAATAAAAATAACATACAATTGTTTATGTATATGTATGTGTTTAATTCTTTTTATTTGCATATTCATAAAATTTTTTATAAAATACTTAACAGTCACATAATTATTTGTAAGAGCAATCAAAACTTAAAAGTTTTATAGTAAAAACAATTGTTGCCCAACCACTTACAAATTAATAAAAAAACAACAATAGCAACAGCATATAAGAAACAAGACCAGTTAGAAATAAGAACCAAAAAAAAAATCTATACATTTCATTTTTGACAAGCAGCATTCAGGGATTCTTAAAGTGTTTTTAATAGTGCTCAATTAAATCTGTGGCAAAAAAGGAAAATTTCTGAAGTCGAGATAAGTGCAAGTTAACTTTTTAGGGTTCCGTACACCAAAGGTGAAAAGGAATCCTATTGTTTTCGCAACGCTGTCCGTCTGTCCGTTTGTCCGTCAGTCCCTCACACGCTATTTTCTCAGGAACCGTAGCAGCTACGGACTTGGAATTTGAACAGAGTATGTATAACCTTGGCCGCTACAACAACAAATACATGAGAATTGAAAACTAAAGGGTGTTTCAAAACGAGTAAAGAAAAATGTTAAAATCCCATCTAATATACATACATAAAGGGTGTCCCAACAAGAACGCAAGATTTAAATTTTAAATAAAACACAAATATTTAAAAAACAAATCGTGAAACTTTATTACATCGTAAAGTAGACAAAATGAGGTTATGTGTGGAACAACAAATCGGGCAGATGGCCGCCGCGGCTTTGCTGGCACACACGCGATCTTTTAATGAAATTTTCAATGGCCGTTTTGCATAAATGCTGCGGTATTTTATTAATGCAGCGTCCAATTTCCTCTTTTAAGGCTTGAGTCGTCGTCGGCTTATTCGCGTAAACCATCGTCTTTAAAAACCCCCAAAGAAAAAAGTCTAATGGAGCTAAATTGCACGACCTAGGCGGCCAATTCTGGTCTCCAAACGCGAAACAACACGACCGGGAAATGACTGATGTAGCAATTGAATTGTTTCTCTGGCTGTATGACATGTGGCGCCGTCTTGTTGAAAACACATTCCCTCCACATTCATTTCTTCAATTCTAGGCACGAAAAAACTGGTTATCATTTCACGATACCGAACACCATTGGCTGTTTGCACTTGACCTGCGTTTCAGCGACATCATCACGTACAGCTGCGACATTTTTGGTCGATCAACCTGGTCGAAGGCGCGTTGTTGTCTTTACATCACTAACAGACCCAGTTTCGGCAAATTTATCCATTAATCTCTTTACAGTTGACTCTTTTGGAGCATTATTGGGACCCCAAATTGATCGCAAATTTGCGAACGGTAGTCGCAAAACTTTCACCATTTTGGTAAAACAATTTCACAATGAGAATGCGTTGTTCATTCGTGTAGCGCTCCATTTTTACTAACCTCGTACCTTCTACTAGCAAACAATAACAATTGTTCAAATGTCAAACAATGACACTTCGAATGGCACCAAATTTAAATCTTGCGTTGTTGTTGGGACACCCTTTATATATATACATATATATATATATATCAATGAAACTATTTTTTAAATCTGTTGCTAGTTGTTTGTTCATATTGATATTCTCTTCTATAATTTCTGTTGATATTACTTCCTATTGTATTGTATCCTGTTCTCCTCTCTTGATGTATTCTTTGTATATTCATATTAAAATTGACACATTCCATCACTTTTATATATATTATTTTTTTCGGGCTCAAAAATTTATTAAATTGGTTATCTAATTTTTCGACCTTTTTTATATGTTCAATGCAACTATAATATAAATATGTACATTGACACTTGAAATTTGTAAAATTAGTGTATTTTTATATAGACTACAACAATTAACACTAAAATTTAAAAAAAAAAATTAAAGAGTGGTCCATCAGTTATGTTATTTTTACAACTTGCTATATTTTGGAAACCGTAAAAAGCAAACTCTTCAAATTTTCAAAAACGGTAAAACTAAAAAATTCGAAAATTATAAAATCGCCAAACCAAAAAAAAAAAAAAAAAAAATCGCCAAAAACCAAAAAAAAAAATTGCTTAAACGAAAAAACACAAAAAAATAAATTAGCAAAACCGAAATAATCGACAAAATGAAAAAATCGTCAAAATGAAAAAAAAAAAAAAATCCAAAACCCGAAAAAATTGCAAAAACGCGAAAAAGGCACCAAAACTAAAAAAAATCGCCCAAATGAAAAAAATCGCCGATATGAAAAAAATCGCCGAAATGAAAAAAATCGCCAAAATGAAAAAAGTCGCCAAATTTAAAAAACGCCAAAAACCGAAAAAAATCGCCAAAACGCAAAAAAGGCGCCAAAACTAAAAAATCGCCTGAATGAAAAAAATCGTCCAAAAGCCAAAAAAAAACGGGGGAAAAAGTGCGAAAACTAAAAAATTGCCAAAAACCGAAAAAAAACCCAAAAAAACGACAAAACTAGAAAACTCTCAAAACTGAAAAATCCCAAAAATTAACGGAATTTTTAAAACTTCTAATCTCATTTGGAATAATAGCTTAATTTAGCTATACTTTGGTATATTTCAACTATTTCAACTTAAATGTATTATTTATAGTGTGTCGAACGATGTTTGTTAAAAAAAAAATAACGATTAACATAGAATTTCCCAATTTAACTGTAAAATAAATAAATCTCTAAAAAGCGGCTTAAACGCTTAAAAGTCAAGTATTACTTAAGCACTTCTTCCTTATTGCCACAGAAATACGTTTATCGGTAATTAATTAAAACATTTTTATGAAAAATAAGGCAGGAAAACTCATTACGTCATATATTTGTAATTTCCATGTCCAACAGTCAATTTCTTTCAGTAAAGCCAAAAAATTTTTTTTGAAGCTTATTTAAAAAGAGGTGAAGAGGAGGTTGCTGTTTTAGAAACAAATGATGCACATAAGTCCATAGTTTTTGAAAATTTCTTAGTCCTTTTCAAAAAGCATTTAAAATATAACAATTTTAAATTATAAATTCGAAATGAGATATACATAACTTAGGTTATTATTCATAAAAACCACAGATTTCATATAAAAGCCTTGTGGTTGCATCTCTTGAGAAAAATAAAATACTTTTATATCTTCATTGAGTTGTATGTTAATTAAAAAAAGTTAATCTTATTTTCTCCAAAATTATTATTTTTTAGTTAAGCCTATTTGGCAATAAAAAAGCTATATGCACGCATGCAAACTGAAAAATGTATTATCAGTTTTTTAATTTAATTATAATTAAGTCAGCGACGGATTAAATTAAATTTTAATTGGAAAATAGATTATAAATTGAATATTTTGAATTCCTATTGTTATTATTTGCTTCGTTTTTCCTTTCTGCCTAAGATATTTGGCAGTAGTCTTCAACCAAAAAAATTCTTGAGAAAAACTTCATAAATATATTCTTATTAATATACATTTGTTCATTTTAAGATTATTACAATTTATAATATTTTATCAACTTCAGTAAAGTACGGCTCTGACTCGTACACGACATAAATAATAGAGGGCTGCATAAACAGTGTTAAAAATTAAATACGTCTTGTTTTTTATATATACACCCAGGAAAAAGAGTGGTTGTAAAACGGTTAGTCCAATAAAATATCATTTGCATTAACTATATTTCAATTCACGCTATCAATTTTCTGTTAATCCAAAAAACAATCCATGTTCATTGCCATAAGGGCATAATTCTAACAAAGATATGATTGTGACAATACTTAAATTAATTGCATCAACCGAGCGTATGCTTTTGTCATAACTAATTAACTGATTGGTTAACCCAACCGAATAAAATATTACGAATTGGATTTTACTACCAAATTTGGGTATTAGCAACTAAAAAATTGTCGTTCTATATTAAAATTAAAATAAAAACTTTCAATCAGTTGCTGCAACTAACTAGAGGTTGAGTTTACTATCATAGTTTATAGCAGCAAATTAAAAAATTAACTTTTGTGACTTTCAAATATATTATGATTTGTGAATTCTCAAATGGTTTTTGAAAGTCTGTGCATAAGATAACAGGTTGGTGGCTTTTCAAAATGTGTGGTTGAAGAAACGTATGTATATAGACATGCTTCTCCATTAGGAAATAAATTTCAATTAAAATAAACTTATGACAATATATCAAATAATAAATTTCTTAAATTGTGTATTTTTATTTGCGTTTATTGTTTATTTTTATTTCAGCAAGGAAGGCCAATTTTTCTTTTACAGGTAACAATTATAATATTGTTTTAATTATATTAACCAAATTTTCGGCAGCAAGAATAACATTTATTTCAAATTCCATACTGTCAACCAATTTTTTCTGTTACTGCAACTATTGGGTTTAGGGTTATAATTAAAATATATTGGTACCATTAGAAAATTTCTTTCGCTATAGCAGAATTCTATGATAGTTGCTGCAACCACCAAAATTCAATTGGCAACAAATTCGGTTGTCACAACGAATCTGTTTTCGCTATGTATTGTTATAGCATGTATTATACTAAACGAGTAATAAATGACGTCGTTTAATAGACGAAACACGATGGATGTATTGATGTACATGTATAGTCTTGCTTACACTCTACAAGTCTTATTGCTAAGCCGATTAGTTTGAGAGAGAAAGACGAGGGGAATAGAAATGTTTATTTTCCCCTCGTCTCTCTCTCTCTCTCTCTTCTAAAAAACTAATCAGCTTAGCAATAAGACTTGCATAGTGTTAGCTATGACATTTGATTGTTTACCAGCGATGTTGCAAAGACTTCTTGTTCGTAACAAATACTCAAAAGAAGTAGTCTTGATGCGTGTATGCTTGTTATCTTTCATATTCTACTTTGAGTGCTTGTGTAAGATGTAGTTGGTAAGCTATTATGTTTGTGTTTAAGGGTGGTTTTTTAAAGAAAGCACACACAACTTATATCAATCCATGTTTGCGTTGGTATGTGCGCAGAAAAATAAAAGATCATACATACAACATGTGTGCGTGTATGTTCATACATACACTACCATACGTATGAAGGCCAAGCATCACGAATTTTTCCGTCCAGAAGTATTTTCTTCTTTATTCCTATACCTGCAATAACTGAATCAAATTTCTTGCAAACAGTGTTGTTAGCATTTGTAAAGCATTTAAAAAATCCCTCACGATTTAAAGTGGTCTTGTGCAGGGGTCTAATATATAATACTATATATATATATATATATGAACTTTAGCCTATATAATGGAATATCTTACATTTCAAAACAAATTTAGGTACCCTGTAAATTTTATTCGGTCTTATGCGATTTTTCTAGTTTTGGCGGTTTTTCTTATTTTTGGCGCTTCTGGGACTTATTTCGGTTTTTGGCGTTTGTTTTATTTTTGCTCTTTTTCTTTTTGGCAGTTTTTTAGTTTTAAAGATTTTTTTAGTTTGACGTTTTTTCGGTTTTGGCGATTTTTTAATTTTGGAATTTTTTAGTTTTAGCGTTTTTGAGAATTTTAAGAGTTTTCCAAGATACATCAAGTTGTCAAAATTACAATAACTGATTGAATACCCTTTAATTTTGGATTTTTAAATTTTAGTGTTAATTGTTGTAGGCTATATAAAAATATACTAAATTTGCAAAATTTCAACTGTCTATATATATTTGTATGTAAATATATGGAATTTTAATATTTTTCGTTGCTCGTTTTGGAACACCCATTAATTTTTATATATCGTAAATTTGTTGTTGTAGCGTCCAAAGTTCTACATACATTCTACTGCTCTCGAGAAAACACCCTATGACAGACAGACGAATAGCATAGCGTACCACACCTTTAGTGTGCGGAACACTTAATATGATGAGTTTTTTCCCTATTTTAAAAAATCATTTGCAAGACTTCAGGTACATACAATTAAACAACTGGAAACAAAATGGCTGCCTTTGAAAATTCGAGATTCTCTCTCGATCTCACTTTTTACCCGACTGCGCAACGCAAAGAAGGCTATTGTGTTTATTAGGCTATGTATGTATGCATGTATGTATGTATGTATGTATGCATGTATGTATGTATGCATGTATGTGTGTATGTATGTATGAATGTGTGTTCCTTTGCGGCACTATATAAATCGAACGCGTTGACCGATTTTAATGATTCTTACATCAACGAAATTGTATTAATCCCTGGAGTATTATTAAAGATATGTTAGTTGACAAAATTCAATATGGCAGCCAACAGACACCATTTTGTAAAAACGAAAAAAGTAAAAAATCGGCGAACTATATCAAAATGGGTATCATTCGACAAGCATTTTAAAATCATCTTTAGGTTTCTCAATTATTTGCGATAGTAAATACGAAATCTAAAACATGTGTTACTTCATATTTTTTAGTGATTATGGCTCGATATGTATAAGAAGTGAAACATTAATATCCATGTTGATCAGTTATTTGAGAATCTCTGGTGTAGAACACATCGCGTGTTACATTTGGTCGCTGTTTAGTTGGCGTACTCAAATTGTTCTAATGAATTTTTAGCACTTCATTATAAAAATGCTTATATATGTTTATTTTATTTTTTTTATCGGCAAGCTGTATATATTTTTTGTTACTGTTGTAGTTATATTTACTTGTTTATGAATATAGATTTGAATACACATGAACTTTTTCACACATACATCTGAATTTTTTTTTAGTATTTTTGCTTTCGTTTTCTTTGAAATTGACCATGCCTCTCTATTGATTTGAATTAAACAATAAAATACTAATAAAATAATTTTTTTTCTTACACTTATTATCTACATATTGAAAATTGAAACAAAAATATATTTTTAATCAATTTAAGCATAAAGTATTTGTATAAATTAAAATAGATGAATGTATTGTATTAAATATTTTTATGTGAGCTTAAGAAAGGTAATAAGCTTAAATGGTGGTTGTTTCAATTTATAAGTCGACAGTGTTGTTTAATTTGATATGAACCACGCCTTTAAGATTTAAATTAGTCTTTTAGAGATTAGGAATAATAATTGTTGTTTTTAATATACAGAACGTATTTACAGTGTACATTAAAATATTTAAAAGATAAATAATTTTTGAACGCTGTTTATACTAAAACATATAAATATTGTTTTTTTTTTTGGCTCGATTATGGAAGGCAACCGAAATTCAGCCGTCTTTTAAAATAAAAATTTTAAATATCTTTAATAGCAAAATTAGTAATTAATTACAAAAAATACAAATAGTTTGCCACCACCCCAACAAAAGAATAGGTCAATTCACAATCCTGTGAACATTTTCATGCAGCGTTGCATTTGCAAAGTGGTATAAAAAGAACGTCTAAATAATAAAAAAATTAGCTTTCATATAGGAAAAAATTTTTAAATTTTCCAACCCTGAAACCATTCTTTTTGATTTTTCTTAGGTAGCAAACTATTTTGTTCTAAAGTTCAAAATATGTTTAATTAATGAAAAAAAAACATAATTTTTGCTTAGTTTCTTTTATATAGTGAAAAAAGTTTAAATTTTCCAATCCTGGAATCATCTATATTGTTTTCTCTGATTTTAAATACCAATCTATTTTGTTTTCTAAAACATAAAATACGTTTAACTTACAAAGAAAAGCATTCGTTTTACCTAGTTACTTCGATATACAGTCGAGTCCGATTTAGCGCAACACGCTTTATTGAAAAAAATTGGATTATTGAAAGCGATACAAATCCCCGCACTGATTTTGAACGTAGCTAGTCTAATTCACTTCGCTTTAGCGAAACATCGCTTTACTGAAAATATCGTATTGTTGAAAACCGAAAGCAAGTTCACAACTACGTTTTGTATGAAACTTACTTCGCTTTAGTGAAAAAATAAACAATGACAAATTTATTTATTATAAATCGATTGCATAACTTAAGCTTGAAAAAATTGTGCATGTTTTGTCCGTTAAAATATTAAATGGCAAAATGTATTTGTCCTTTTCGCTCTTACGTTTTTTATTGGATTTTTCTTTTATATTGTCAATGCAAGTGGCTAGACATTTACTGATTTTAAGCAGTACGCTTAACTGTAACAAAATTTCATTAAACCGAACAAAGTTTTAGAAAAAAATCGGATAACTAAAAAAAAAATTGGTTTTTGGTTATTTCCAGTAAAGCGGAATCGACTGTATGTATGTATAAAAAATTTTTAATTTTCCAACCCTGGAAGCATTATTTGTGATTTTTCTGATTTTCGATAGATATTAATTTATTTTAAAATATAAAATACATATGTTTATTTAACAAAGAAAAATATTAGTTTATCTTGGTTACTCCATAAACCAAAATAAATTTTAAGCTTTCCAACCTTGGATTTTAGATATCTTAATACAAATCTGTTTCCTTGTAAATTTTACAATGTATTGAATTTTTAAAGCAAATGAAAACTGTTTTGTAGTTAGTTGTTTTATGTACCAAAAAAAAGTTTGAGTTTCCCAGCCCTGGTATCATCTTTTAGAAATTTTTGATTTTCAGTACCAATCTGTTTGATTCTGACACATCAGTAGTCCAAAAATGTAGTCTCCAGCTTTTCTGGGAGCTTTGGAAATCTCATTTTTTTAAATCTGCTAGAGAGTAAAGTGGGCATGCTGGAAGAAAATATTGTCTGGGAAAAATTAAAATGTGTCAGTTTTATCTTTCAGCCGTTTGGGACTGATGTTGGAGCATTTGTGGAACTTCTTGAAAATTGTTAGCATTTTAGCGCTAACTTAAACCTCGATGAGGAGCGATTTGCTCCCACCTTTCTGAGAAAATATCTTGTTCGTGCAATTTTGTTTCGAACCTCTCAAAATAATGTGTTGTACAGTAGCCATATTTGTTAATAAAATACTATCCCAGTCCTAATGTACATATTTAAATTTGATAGATTTCCTATAGGTAACTTTCTCTACAACGTAGAATATTGTTAGTCAGCAGCTGCTACGTAATAGAGAAGTTCGACTGTAACTTAGTTTAAATCTTTATAAAAACGTTCCTATAATTATTTCCCATAACGTACGTAGGTGTATCTATGAACTGAGGCCAATTACATAAATTTCCTTTACTTTTCTAATTAAGTTTAGCAAATAAGATAACTCATCATATTCACAATTAATGATTATGCCTATTAGGTCAATATTATATGCCAACATTGTTTGCGTACACTATTAGCAAAATGATGACAAACAAATATTTAAATAATATTTTGTCAATTGAATATGTATGTTTTGTATATTAAGGAATGAATATTTATTTAATAAACCACAAAAATAAGGTATCAATATTATTTCCTTGCTATCGCTTTTATTAACCCTAATACCCGCCCTACCCAAACTCAACTCCACAAGACATCAATAACGGTAAAAGTCAGAGCTAATGCAATATTTTGTACTCTAGAAATATGTACACACGTCACAACCTTGACTTCACAAATACATTTCATCATATTGTACTTGACGGTCTGGTTTGTGTGTATTCTATTATATTCATTAAATTATATAGACAGACTATATTCAATGTTTAATGAATAGAATAGAATTCATAACTTCATACATAAGTATTTATTTACTTGTGTATGCTTAAGTTTGAAACGTGTAAATTACCCAAAATGTAGAAACAATGATTTATTTATCTGCTGTTCAAGCCTTAGGCAATTATAACTACATGTGAGAACATTCGCATAGCACAGTGGGTCGAATTGGGAATTAAAATTCAAGATAAAGAATTTAATTCATTATAATATATGACATAGCAAATATAAATAAAATATATATATATGGGTATTTCTACAGTAAATGACCCCAAACAGAAACGACTTATACTTAATAGTAACAAACCAAAAAAGTTTGTCTTAAGTAGAACAAAAATAAACAAATTAAGTAACATGTGTATAATTAGTAAAAGAACAAACGACAATGGTAAGACTGTTGTAAATATAGAGATGGTAACATTGAGCTTACAATACAAGAAAGCTTTCAGCAAATTGAAATACGATGAATCAAAACAATTCACATATTCAATTTGCAATAATGCTAAGTATATAAAGCAGAAATCTACATCAACTGACACCACACACAGTGGACCAAACACAAACGAATGCTGATGATGAAGGTTTAGTGGCCTTCGAAAACGGCTGGCTGTTCCGTTCAACTATGTGTTGTCAGAATATTTACAACTAACTTTGGCGTTATTTGTTCATTAATAATTATCACATGTAATTTGGCTTAAAAAGCGATACGAACTTTAGCCTGTTCAAATTATAAATATAGAAACGACAGTTATTTTTTTAACGGTCCAAAAAAGTTTTGAAATTGTATGCAAGTGTACCCAATAATATTTAAAAACTTTCGAATACAACAATCTTTTGAAAACATTTTATTGAAGAAAAGAGTTTTATTGCTTAAGCACGTCTAATTTTGTTTTGTGCCTGTATTGAATAAAATTGTTTTGTTGTCTTTTAAAAAATTTTCTTGGCCTACTGTGATTGTAGATTTGTAACTTTCAATAATTTATTAGAAATTTGTCTATAAGCATTCTATTTTGTACCTTTTTTGAATTAAGGTTCAAGTTTACTGATGAGTTGCCTAAGCAGCAACGAAATGTATATACACGTGCTTAACCAACAACAAACAAATCAAATTTTTTCAATGTTTTTTTCCAAAAGCTTAAACAATTCGCAAGTTTTAAACTATTTTACATAATTTTCTTTATAAACGTGTAGATATTAACATTAATAAATTAATTTTATTTGCCATTTGTAACAACATTTTTTATTTTTTTAAACGTCCCACTGTGCTTACCGCTGCCAGTTCAATGCCATTTAAGATAAATTGACTTCAAATCAAGTCTAAGGGGTGATGTGATGCTATTCATATAGTTACATATTATATTTTAATAATGTCAGCAGTAAGATATAGATGTTGAGTTTAACCTTAGTTATTTTGGGAATTTTAAAGTTAAAATAAATAAAGTTGTTGTGCTCGTTATGAAATAGTTCAATATATTTATGTCAAACCTTCTTGTGTGTAAAGCTAAGGCCACTCAAGGCCATTATTTGATGAAATAAGCTTAAATACTATTTTCTGGATAAATAATTACGTAATTTTATATAAATATGTAAGTTACTGGCCAATAGCCAATAGCAGCTGAAGTTTTGGTGTTTTTTTTATCATTATATAAATAAATAAATAATGCAAATATTTTTCTTTATGTATATACATAGATTAGTTTCTTGATGCCCCAGCAAAAAAAATATAATAATAATAATAAAATCAAAATGAAGGAGTTTTCAAGCTATCTTAAGCACTTTAATATTTGATATAATATTAACTTATAATCTCTTGAAAAATATACATTTTTAACTTTGATACTTCGATAAGGCTTGTGTCAGAATCCCAAGCCCTGTTAATGATATAAAGCATGCAGAAAAAAACAAGATAAAAGAAGCTAATAAGCAATAACTATAGTAAGACTTTAGCTCTTAAAATACTGGTATACAGTCTAGCCCATTTTTTGCCGAATGGTGGTCGGTATCAATTAGCTAAAGGGTTGGAGTTAAGAGCATGCAAAACAGGATTTAAAAAAAATATAAGTTTTTAGTTTCATTCCACATACTTTTTTATGTTTTTTTTTTAATTTACATAAATACATACATATCGCTACTTTAATATAGAAATCTGGTTTTTTGTATATTTCGATATAAGAGCATCAATTTCAAAACAAATAATGAGTTAGAGCCCTTATAATTATATTAAGGTAAGGATATGTATGTGTATATATGTAATCACCATACAGAAAATTTGGTGACAGTTGATCCAAACATACTCGCCCGAGTGGGAGTATTATCAGGATTAGGGAGTGGTGTATGGTGAAAAAAACACATCGTGTAAACATGCACAATTTTCGTGATGTGTCATCTTAATCTTTAGTCAATTTAATTAAGACTCTGTTTAGTATTGTAGTAAATAAATAGTACTGAGCAAGTTCAATGTGGTTGGATCCAGAAACTATCAAATATTATAAATATAATGTTAAATGTGCAATGAGACTGCCAGGCCAGACTGGGATCATTCCCGTAACTATAGGTAGATATTAACCTAAATTTAACTGGTACTTATGCTTCTTAAATATGAGTGTCCCTGTGGTGGAGTGGGTAGTATGCAAGTCTGTCATGCCGGAGGTTATCAGTTCGAATCAAAAAAACTCTGCATAAAAATAATATATAATTGCATTTGTAACAATAAAAAATTTATAAGTTTTCAATTGTTACAGTCCGGTGTCGGAATGACATTTATATATAATTTTTATTATTCTAATAGGTTTCTAAGGGATAGCTCAGTGACAAGTCACGAGGTGCATATGAAGTATAAATTAACCCCATTCTAGGACATCCCCATGTAAAAGAGACTGCTCCGCTTCATAGAAAGTGTTAGAACTCCGACTGGTCCTTATCAATTAGTCTTGCATCAGTTCCATTTCCTACAGGGCAGTTTAGAACTTCAAATACAAACAACTAAATATTAGTGGGAATATTATAATAATAAATTTTAAAAATCGATCTACAAATGACGGAGCTATGAAATATACACATTACAATATATATATATATATGTATATATATATATATATATATATATGTATATATATATATATATATATATATATATATATATATATATATATATATATATATACATCCGAAGAACTGTAAACTTCGTTTTTTTAAACGGTTTAAAACTATCAAAAAACTGTACTTCTTGTTTAAATAATTTATATGCAGTCCAAATTAGTTCTAGGGATATTGCGTTACCGACTTTATATATTTTTCTTAAATCTTATTTAAAAATAATCTTTTTAAAATTATCCTAAAGGGAAGTTGATATAAATTCTAAATTGTATTCGAAATCATGAAAAAAGTTCGTAATATTTATTCGTTTTGTTTATTATTTTGTCTTCAAGAAACAATACAGTTTTAGTTTTCTTTTTAATCTCCTGAAATCCTGTTTTATCTTTCTTTAATTCCCTTGTATTAACATTTACAAAAAAGTTCTCTTCCTAGTAGATCTAAGCATCAGTGGCGAGAGAGAGAGAGAGAGAGAGAGAGACAAAGAGCTGATAATGATATGACAATTGTTACAAAAATATATCGTGAACTGATGCTGATATTATTAGCTAAAGAACATAACAAATAATTGCATAAACATACAAGACGAAGTCGTAGTAGCCCCTTAAAATATAACAACTATAATTTTATATTTTCTGCTTATTAATAAATATTCAACCACACAAACACTTAAGCAAAAAAAAGATGAAATACACAAACATTAACAACTATAATGCTTCTACAACAGTGATGGTCATTCTCTCGATTTCTTATGCGCGCGAGAATAGGTTGTTTTTTTTTGTGTCAACATCCCAGTTGGACATGTTTTGCAGAGTTCTTGCAAGACAAATGCACCACAATAATGAAGCTTGGAAGACATGTAGGCGACGAGCTTAAATAGATCATAGATGAAATTTTTGAACAAATGGCTGCTCAGTTAAAACATGACAACGTGAGCAACACTTCCCCTCATATTTTCCTTGTCACTGAAGAATTGTTAGTTGTTATAATATTTTCGTTAATGAAACTATACACAATTTTTCATTAAACGTTACAGGAATAGCTGCCGGATAAAACTCACAGTTTGATGCATGACCAGTTGAGTAGTTTTTCTTTTACAGAAACTTTAAGTACGGTTTCTGTTAGTTTGTCTTAAAACAAATTATAAACGAAAAATATCGCACATGACAAACATCGAAATTTCTCTAGGCAGTCGTTGACGAAAGTGTACGCTGCGGCAAGTTGGCTAAGTGGGATACATACACTGTGTGCAAGACATAACATAACATAGTGTATATTTGTCCACCACTGTTCTTAAATTATGATCTTCTGTTAACGTTCAGAAAAAATTGCGTAAATGTGCTGAGACTTTCTGGATGTTGCTAACATTTTTCGGACAGTCTTCTGTACAGAACAACAAAGTTAACGCACTTGTATTGCAGCAGTGTCTGGGATTGGGTTGAGTGACCTTATCAGATATCACAACGCGACAGGTTGGATCTACTATCTATTACAGTACCCGTATACTTATGGTTGTACATACGTTGACAACGACGAGCGGAGTGGTCATCTAGATTCTACTTGAATGCTTACAAAGATGGCAGCCAGGTAAATCAACCAACCAACCAACTAGCCAACCAACCATGCTCAGTAGTTAAGAAGATGGAAAGGGTACAAATTTAGTATCAAAATTCAGTTCAGTTTTTATCCCCTTAAAGTAAAAATATCTCCAAAATACCAAGCACAGGCAGCGTTTTCTTCTTCAACTATTTTTGCATAAATTTCAATTCTATCTTGTCAGTGTTTTTTTTTTAAACAACACATTTTAATTAAAAATGTGTCATGCAATTGACCAAGTTACAAATATATATTTACACGTGTAATATTTTTTTTCTTCTATTAATTTTCAATATATATATATAAATGGCGGTTAAATATTACATTTGTTTAATGGTTAGTTACTGTTATTAAATATAAAACAATGAAAAAAACATCTATATTTATGTATTAAACAATTAACTTTAATTATTAGTTAAATAAATAAAACCATAAATACAAAAAAAAATTTCTATTGTGCATAAAAATCAAATTCACTTTGCCGCATAAAACAATAGATTTATTTAAAACAAATAATGGCGGACAAAAGCAAAAAAAAAACTGAATAAATAATTTTGTCATAAAACTATTACTAATGTTAACAAATAAAAATGCATAAATTTTATATTATTGCCTGTTGAAATTTAGACTGGCAAAAAAAAAGAATTTAGCATTTTTAATCGTACTATAACTACTACTAGTCTTTGTTTATTTTTATTTAATATTGAATTTATTAAAAACAAATAATATTTTCATGAGTGTAAAATTTAGTTTTATAAATATATATATGTATATATGTATGTATGTATATATAGTATGCATATATGTATATTCTTTAATAAATTTTATTCAAACATTGTCTGTAACATGTTGTTAGTTTGCGAAACAAATTTTAATTTTATTTTAAAATAAATATCAAAATTTATAATTAACATATTAACAAAATTATTGTTGTTCATTCAATCGTGTTAATTTTAAAAATGGGATTTTCCTTTCTGTTAAAAACGAAATATTAATCATGATCTTTTTTTTTTATATATACATATATATACAGACAAAGTCGTTTTTAATTTAGTTTTTAATGGTAACAGATTTATTTTGCTTATAACACCAGCAAACCCAGCAATTCAAATTATTTACTGTTTCTTTTATTTAGGAAAGGTGTGGGACTTTCAGACTTAAAAACAATCTTATTCTTGGGAACGAAAAATTTTCTTAAATATCTGCATTTGCTCAAATGTATGTACAGAACAGAATGTGTGTTTATACATATTATGTTATGTTAATGTTACCTTAATACAGAAAGTCCTCAACTCATTATTTTTTTTTTAAATCGAGCTTTTTGTGTATTTATATAGAAGAAAAACGCCCTATATATCGAGAAAAAAGAATATTATGAGTTAGGGCCTTTCTATACATATTAAGGTATATAGCGCAGTTGTTCCAATCAAAGGTGTAATTTCAAAATTTTGTTATTAAATTTTTTTGCAAGAAACCGATCTGTTCACTTTGAAAATCGTATATAATTGTTTTTGCTGTATAGACTTTTACTTCGAAACCCTTCTCTAATAGGAATTGTAGATTTTTATCGACAGAAGTGGTTTCCTCACTACGTGTAGCTCCATACAATTTGACATTGACCCAGATTGTTGTCAATTGTTTATCAAAAATAGTCACACATATACTATTGGCTTGAATATTTTTTATAAAAAAAGAACGCTCACAACCACACATATTGAAGCTGAATATTGAAATGTCTAGCACCCGCTTTACTCATACCTTCTTCGTCAAAAGTGAAGAAAAAACTAAAACGGTTGGTTGTCAATTTGATATTATAACTTTTTTTCCTTCTTTAGGAAATCTCATTAATTTATAAAATATTTCATTCTGTAATAAGAATTGACTAATATAGGACTTAAGGCCTAATTGCTGAAGCACTAACCATAATATGAAGAAACACAGAATAAAAAAGATTTATAAATACAATTAATTTGTTTGTTGTATCAATTAAATAATTAATTAATTTTGAACCTAAAACGTATTATTTTTAACCTTTATGTCAACAGCAGAAATGCTTTACGCACGTCCACAGCAGCATACCTGGGTATGTACATACGTTTTGTATGGGGAATGGTACGTCGTTAGCATAAAAATGCTAATTACGTATCTACCTGGTTTGTTGGAATTTCCGAATTATTTTTTTAGTTTGTTAGAAATGGACAAAAGGCTAAAAAATTTTATGATAACCAATTTCATCCTCACAGTCATTGTTTGTTGAAAAAAGTGGTTGTATAGGTAGACGACATACGTATATAATAAATATATAATATAGGCAGGTAGAAACATTTATTGTTGCGGAAATTTCATTCTTTGTAGTATCGTCAGAAAATTTAGTTTACATTTGTGATTCGAAGTGAAAAGACGTTTCTGTTTATTTTGTGGAAATAAAAAAATATTAAAAGTTGGCTGATGGTGAATGGCTTACTCCGCGACAACTAAGCGCACTTTCGTACGAAGAACAACAAGCATATATTCGGCAAGCGCTTGAAGAGAGCCAAGAAGAAACAAGTGACCACGATTCAATAGTTGGTGACGAGGCTTTAGGTGATATTGATGGAGATGACTCAGACGTTGAAGAACCCATGTTACCAGAATATGACCCAGAGGGCGACAGTGATTCTGATGAAGATCTTGAAGATGCACCAATTGAAACTGGCGAAGTTTTTACTGCCAGAGATGGTAACGTTTGGTCCTCGATACAACCACAACCTGTAAGATTCCGTACGCACAACATTCTAAGAAGTGCAGAATCTGGACCAGTACGGGCAACGCAGGGTTTGACCATTGCAGAAACATTCCAATTGATAATGTCAAACGAAATATGCGTCATATGGACGTTGCTGCGTTTGCTGCATACGTAATATACATTGACAACAACACTCACCTGAAGACATCTACAAGCCGCCGTAGGATGTTTCTCCATCAGCTTAGCGAGCAATTGTGCAAGCCAAAAATGGAAAGAAGGGCGAATAACAGCAGAATATCCAGAGTTTTTTCAACGCGCAACGCCATCGAAGCCATGAAAGGTGGGCCCATCGGGGTTGTGCATGCTGAGGCACATGCATCGGAGGAACGTGATAGTACGGGCCGGCTAAAAGTAAAGGGGAATTGCTACATCTGCTCGAAACGACGCCCTACTCGTAAAGCATGCACATTATGGAACAAACCAGAGTGCGCAGAGCATTCCAAAGACTTACCTCAATGCGATAGATGTATTTGAATTTCAATAATTTTAAGCAAAAATAATTAAACCTGACATTATATAGTAATAATAAAAAAATAATTACAAAACTTAGCTCAAAATAAACTATACTTTTATATTATATTATCATATTTGCATGTGTTTTACTATACATACCCAGGTATGTATTCTGTTGACTTAAGGGTGCAACTTTGTAAATGGGCTTTATCTTCCGAACGGATGATCTAACCAAACTTGGAACTATTGCGTAAAACAGTTTTAACTAGGATATCAAGAAATTTCAAGTCGATCCGGTTATCCAGCTTAGAGCTACAGCGTTTTCAAAACTAAAAACATACCCAGGTATGTTGCCGTTGATATAAAGGTTAAATACAATTATGAAATTGTAATTTAAAATAAAATAAAAAAATTATTTTCAATTAAATATATGTGAACTTAATTATGAAAGTGGTATAAGTCACATATTTCTTTGGTCGACTTATTTAGTAGATTACATTTGAACAAATCAAAAAATTTTCATTCAGCATTTCAAATATTGTTTAAGCAAAATTCGCTAAAATTGTATTCATAATAGAATTTTAGCTTAAAAAACGATTTTTAAACCTTGCGTAAATCAGCAAATTTTAAAATTGATTGCACCCACGTTTAAACCAATTTTAAGATGACGTTGTTGTAATTTTGCTTCGTTTTTGTTTACATTTTTAACTCTGCCTGTATGTGTGTATGCATGTACTTATGTATGTGTGTATATGCTAGTGATAAAACAAGAAACAATGTAATTTATTTTATTGAAACTATTGCCGAAATATCAAATAGACTCCAAAAGAATATTTAAAAGAAAAGGAGCGATCCAGTTTCGATTCCGAGTCATTATTTTCTCATTTTATGTGTTAAAAAAATATTATAATTGTAGAAAATTAACTAGTGATGTATAAACACTCAGAACAAACAAAATAAAGCTCGTTATTCTAGTGCTTCTTAATCTACAATAAAATAAATCATATAAAAAGCACTTTTAACAAAGATTTGTTGTGAAATTTTTTTATTTTTTTATGAAATACAAGTTGGAACACATCTTTTATTTTAAAGAAACAATATTTCTCTGAAAAGCGACAAATAAACAAATATAGACATGAGTACTTTGTGAATTAACAATCGTTGTTTTGCAGAACTAATATGCAAGTGACAAATAAAGGATACAGAGTTGCCACGATATTTAAAAAAACAAGTTAATTGATTTTTAGTTAAAATACTGATTATGAATACCAATATTTAAAAAACGATATTTAGCCTTAAAATGTTTTTTAACTAATATGAATTTTAAACCTCAATCAACTTTTTTTTATGAATACGGCTGTTAATATTTATTGAAGGTTTTTCAAGATTTATTTCAAATTTCGAAACAAAATTGCATATGACTTAGATCACTTTCATAATTAAGGGCACATATCAACAAATAGTTTGTTACAATTTATTTATTTTTCAACATTTCTTTTTGTTAGATTTAAAAGTTGTAAATGTTTGAATTTCCATAAAAATTTTGATTATCGTAATTGTTATATTTACAATATTTATTTTTTGGACACAATCACAAACCCTCAAAACGATTTGCTGCTTGTCTGCGAAAAACATTAAATGTCTTTGGGTGGATTCGAAGTGGAAACCAGCTAAGGTGCAACTACCCTGCAGAAAGTGCGAATAGTGAAATTGTGGTGATTTACTAGTGACGTTGTCAGTAGAACTACTGACCAGGTGTACCCCAGCCAATGGTATCATCTATTGACATTAAACATTAGCTTGTCATTGAAAATCCACCACTAGACTATAGCACTACTAACTTAGTAGTTCTTTCGGGACCACATGGAGACATTGGCACCAAAGATTAACTAGTAAATTTTAGGGGCTCTAGTCTACAATATCGATATATCCAATCTCGTTGTCAATAGTAAACTTATAGTGATTTGATAGTGACATTGTCAATAGTGCTACTGACTAGGTGTACCCCAGCCAATGCAAATGCCTATTGACAAATAACATTGGGTTGTTATTCAAAATCTATCAGTAGACTTTAGCACTGTTGAGAAGGTAGTTCTTTTACGACCATATGGAGATATTTGAACCAAAGATTCATTCGCAAATGTTAGTGACCCTCGTCTACATATGTGACAGCGCATAGAGAAAGGGATATAAGGGTAAAAAAAGCAATTTTCACTTTTTTTTTTTGATGTGGAGAACATCTGAGCATCGAATGAGACCGATTCCATGCCCCAAAAGTGTTCCCTCCCAGATATATGCGCGTTTTATTATGTGATGGTACACCAAAGATACACGTATTTAAATCTTTAAAATGGCTCTCCTGAACAAAACCGGTTTTTACCCTTTCTATTTCGCGCGTCACATATATTTATTTAATATTATTGCACAACATAATAAAAAAGAAAAACAAACTATTGACGCGTTCATTGACAATATCACCAGAAATACACTAGAACTGTCGTCTCTAACGTATCTCTACTCGCGCATAAAAGGAAAGTTGTCGACATTTTAACTAGTGCAATTGTCGCTGGAGAAAGAGTATTGACATAGAGACATATGGTTCAAGGTTGACTACAGGGTAGATACTAGATACACAAATAATGAATACATACAAAACATTTTTTTTGTACATGTGTGCATTCTGTTATGATAGAATTTAAGAAATAATTTTATCGATTAAATTAATTGACTAGAAAAATTTTAGTTTTTTTATATTAGCAACGATGAATATTAATTTTTAGATTAGGAGCCTATTTCACCAACTTATTTAAATATCAATTCATTTTTCCATACAAAAAGTAATGAAAATCGACTTTTAAATATGAATTGATATTTAAATAGAGTTGGTGAAATGTTAAAAATTTGACTTGTTTTCTGCATTTTGATGATATTTTTTCTGAGAAGGTGATTTAAGGCATTGCAGCAATTGGAAAGGAATACGAAACCATTCTACAGAAACCATTAAACTTTGTCAATAAGAGTTGGAGTTCTCTAAGCTTTTTGGAATTGTATTTAAAGTCCACTGATGTGTTGCTTTAGTACCAACGACGACTTGCTTAACCAACAACAAATATTTTTAGTGATTTTTTATGGGAATAGTTAAAATTTAAGTTTAAAATTTTTTACAAAATTTTAAACAAATATTTTTTTTTATTTCATATTCATTTTGACACGCGTTAAATAAAAAGAAACTAATTAAATTTTTTGCCTGTTTTGCAATTTAAGTACCATCTATATACATTTTGTTTGTGCTGTAGACTTCAACCTAAAATTATTGAAATAAGATAAAATATTTTTAAATAGTAAGAAAATAAAAAACATATTGATTATTGAGTTCTTGTTTCAACTTTGATATTTGTTGAACTTTTCATTTGTTTAATAAGTAGTTTAACATTATAAAGGGTGTCCCAACAAGAACGCAAGATTTAAATTTGGCGCCATTCGAAGTAACATTGTTTGACATTTGAACAATTCTTATTGTTTGCTAGTAGAAGGTACGAGGTTAGTAAAAATTGAGCGCTACACGAATGAACAACGCATTCTCATTGTGAAATTGTTTTACCAAAATGGTGAAAGTTTTGCGGCTACAGTTCGCAAATTTGTGATCAATTTGCGGTAACAATAATACTCAAAAAGAGTCAACTGTAAAGAGATTAATGGATAAATTTGCCGAAACTGGGTCTGTTAGTGATGTAAAGACAACAACGCGCCTTCGACCAGGTCGAAAATGTCGCAGCCGTACGGGCTGATGTCGCTCAAACGCAGGTCAAGCGCAAAAAGTCAATGGTGTTCGGTATCGTGAAATGATAACCAGTTTTTTCGTGCCTAGAATTGAAGAAATGAATGTGGAGGGCATGTGTTTTCAACAAGACGGCGCCACATGTCATACAGCCAGAGAAACAATTCAATTGCTACATCAGTCATTTCCCGGTCGTGTTATTTCGCGTTTTGGAGACCAGAATTGGCCGCCTAGATCGTGCGATTTAACACCATTGGACTTTCTTCTGTGGGGTTTTTTGAAGTCGATGGTTTACGTGAATGAGCCGACGACGGCTCAAGCCTTAAAAGAGGAAATTGGACGCTGCATTAACGAAATACCGCAACATTTATGCAAAACGGCCATTGAAAATTTCATTAAAAGATCGCGTGTGTGCCAGCAAAGCCGCGGCGGCCATCTGCCCGATTTGTGGTTCCACACATAACCTCATTTTGTCTACTTTACGATATAATAAAGTTTCACGATTTTTTTTCTAAATATCTGTTTTTTATTTAAAATTTAAATCTTTCGTTCTTGTTAGGACACCCTTTATATCTAGTTGTTTAAAGAATTTTTTGGGTTCTCTGATGATCTGGATTAGAAACAGTGAAATGCGCAAAGAATCCGGCTAAACCCCTCAATAACCAATTTCATTGGAATTATTAGTGATTTAACAAAATATATAAAAAAGACACTAAGGGCGACTTTTTGGGTTCGAGATTAAGATTAGTTTATTTCTCTAATTAGCTAATCCGCAAATTAGCTTAATCTCAAATTAATTCAGTTTGATATTTTTGAGTGGTAGTTTAAACTTCTTATTATGTGTAGTATTACCATACTGATTAACAAGATAGTGGCAACATTTTCTGTGTAAAAGTCATACATGTTATCAACTCACTTTGATTTTTGTGGTAAGAAGAAGATATTGTCATGTTTTATTATTTACAAGTAAAATATTGCGCGTGTTAAAGGAAATAGATAAATAATATAAAATATATATATATATATATATATATATATATATATATATTTATTTATGTGTTTTTAAATTATTTTATCATATAATTTTTACAAAAAGTTATATATTTCACAAGTGTATGTTGTCAATATTAATGCATGATTAAACCACCACGATCGGCCGCTTAAACTAGCAAGTAAAACTAAATAATCGACTACCCAAAAATCACAAATGAAGATTAAGGTTAATTAATCTCTAATCTTGAACTCAAAAAGTCGCCCTAAAATAAATCTAGTTTAACTTTTGAATTAATATGAACATTTATTATTAATTTTTTCGTATAAACTTTAAAGTTTTAAGCATTTATCACAATTAAAAGCTCTTGTTGTTGATTCTATTCTTAACAAATTCATTCCAACCTTCAAGATATATTGAACTCTTAATAGTTTTTTTTTCCAAGCATATAAGAAGTTTTAACAGTGAAAACTTTCCTGCTGATTAATATTTAACTTTTCGCTATTCCATAATTTTATTACATTTCAAATGCCTTTTCTTTGCAATTAAATGGAAAAGAAAAAGAATTTTCTCCTCTTAAAAATACTTTTTGTTTGTCCAGAACTTTCTTCATTACAATTCATTAACACAAAAATTGTTAAGTATTTATTTGTTTTTCCTTTTCTTTTATATATTATGCCAAACAACTTTTCTTAACGACCAGACAGACAATCAAATGATGAATGAAAAAAGAAAATACTTTTTTTTTTTAATTTATTTTATTTCGTTTAAGCCGATTCTAAATGTATAAATTTATAATAAAACAGCCAGCAGATGAAACTATAAAATAAAATAAAATAAAATGAAAAACAACAATATAAACAACAAAAAACTATTTATGTCATTTGAAAATTATTTCCTTTTAAATAGAAATGATGGTGAATTGAAAAAAAACTTTAGTAATGTGCGTTTATATGTGCAGATACGTGAACGCATTTATAGAATTGTTGTAAGTGGTAGTATTTATTTTATTATGACCATGTTGCTTAGATTTAAAAAAAATAAGCAGAGCATAGCTAACCAAGCAGATGAACAAACTGACAGACGAACTTAAATGAGGCAGTTAAGTAGGCAGAGAGTAAGTGCAGCAAAGATGATAAAGGTTGTCAAGTAGGTAGAAAGATGATGCTGCAATAGCAAATAATATGATAATATCCTGCCATAACCGCAAAAATAGCTTAAGCGACATAATTTTCGAACTTAAATTTTTGACCAAAAACGATGATTTCCGATCGTAAATAGTATTTTTTTGGTCAAAAAAACGAGGTCAAAAAAATGTGTCGCTTAAGCTATTTTAGCGGTTATGACTCGATATATGAAAGATGTGTTAAAAGAAAAACAAATATACATATGTATGCAGTGGGTTAGTAGAGTTGCACGTTGCTACGGTGCGGGAAGAAAAGGAATTAAGTAGTAGTTACGAGTAGTTTTGATGTCAACAAAAGAATGAATTCATTAGCAAAAATGTGTTGATTAAGCGTAAGTTTTTTATTTCATATATTTTTTTTAAAGAGAACTAACACTCAGGCAATGAATGCCGGATACTATTACTAGGTGTTACCTTCTTTCGGAAAGTGTTAGTGATAGAGTAGCCAGGTGGTGAAGGATGAGATAGAGGAAAGCTTCATTCTTTTACAACTCTGCTTTTTGTACGTTTTTAATAATGCAGTGTAAATTAGGGCTAGTAAATTTCGAAGCTGTGTTTAGTAGCCATTTTATTGGTTATTCTACTTCGCGCCGATAATTCTGCTACACAATACCGACGAAGGAGGGCGCTCCGATGTTACAATAGGATTATTATCTGCTGAAATCGTTATAGTTCAGTGACCAGTGACTATGCTTTCATCATTTGAACTTTCCTACAATAACTGATACAAAGGGACACTAATGCACATCATTAAAATTCGTGTTGCTGTTATTTTTTAATGGATGTTGGATACCGGGCTCGAATCCAAGACCTTTGGTTTTGTAGTGAACGTGAGGGCTACTTGAGCTAACGCGGATCTCAATTGTTATTTGCTGCATATGCTTTTTGATGTGTAAACATATATACGCTAGGGGGTAAAAATCTTTTGACCTTGATTTCTTTGCTGAGATTTCTTTGCTGAGATTTCTTTGCATTGTCAAATCGGTGTGAGCTATGTATGAGTGTATTAGTGTTTGAAAAAAGCAATTCCAAGCAGAGAAACAAGTCGACCGGCTCGAAGCCGACGGTGCGCCGCCGCCGGTTATTTATCTGTATATTTCCGTACACCAAAGGTGAAAATGAACCGTAAGAGCTACGGACTTGAAATTTAGACACAATATGTAGACATTTGGCCACTACAATAACAAAGACATGAGATTTAAAAACTAGAGGGTGTTGCAAAACGAGCAAAGAAAAATGTTAAAATCCCATGTAATATACATACAATTGTATGTACATATATACACTTGAAATTTTAAAAGTTAGTGTATTTTTATACAGACTACAACAATTAACACTAAATTTAAAAAATTTAATCAGTTAATACAATTTTGACTTTGTAATTTTGACAACTTGCTGTATCTTGGAAACCGTAAGAGCAAAACTCTTGAAATTTTCAAAAACGGTAAAACTAAAAAATCAAAAAAATATAAAATCGCCAAATATAAAAAAATCGCCAAAAACAAAAAAAAAAACGCCAAAATGAAAAAAAACACCAAATTAAAAAAAATCTCTAGGGCTAAAATAAATCTCGAAAAACCGGAAAAATCGTTAAAATGAAAAAAATCCTTAAACAAAAAAATCGCCAATATGAAAAATCGAAAAACAGAAAAAAATCGCCAAAATGAAAAAACCCCAAAAAAACAGAAAAAGATCGCCAAAATGAAAAAAATGCCAAAATTAAAAAATTGCGAAAATTAAAAAAACACAAAAAGAGAGAAAAAAAAACGCCAAAATGAGAAAAAAGCGATAAAACTGAAAAAAAATCGTTTAAACTGAAAAAACTTACAAAAGGGAGAAAGCTAAATCAAAAAAAAATCATCAAAACCGAATGTGCGCGAGTCAAAGTCGCACTTTACTGAATTTATTTTAATTGCAATGCGTACACAACAACAAGAACAGCAACAACTAAACTATGAACAACAGGAATTAAAAATTAAAAAGTAAAAGTAAAAGGCATTTACCATAGATGAGCACTGCAGTACCACTAAAGTTTCAGTAAAAATAACAAAAAAATTTTTAACCAGTAAATTTTTACTGATTACTAAAATTTTTTTCTACAATTTTTATAAATTGCCTAAATGATTTATTATATGAGGAGGTGCATTGAATTTTCAGTAATCAGTAATGCACGTATCCATAATGAAATTTTACCAAGTGGCTAAATGTTTTTCATACAAAAGTTTAATGAGAAAAACTTTGCCATTTGCTACAATTTTATTATGAATACGGCCCTACGATTTTACAGGTAATGCAAATTAAATTTCATTAGCAGTAAAAATTTACTGAATTTTTTTAGTAATCAGTAAATTTACTGCTTACTGCAATTTTTAATGCAGTACATACATATATACTGCAGTGTGCCCATTTACTAACCAAATAAGTTTAATAAAACAAACAAAAACCAACAAATTCATATGTATTTACAATATTGAAAGTTTTGATACTTTTAATTAATTAAATAAAAAAAATAAAAGCATAAGTACTTCCAACTTAAAAAAATTTTCATTACTAGATGTTTACACATCTCCTCTATGATCGGACTCACATTGCTTTTTTTTTAAAGAAGAAGACAAAAATATATCGTTATTACTTCCCTCTCTACTGATAAAAAGGGGAGAGAAGACAATAAGCAGCATAAGGGCTCAACAACCGCTCTTGATTTATTCCAATACAATTAATTTGAACCATTATTTAAAACAAAACGGTTTACGTACATACACAGACAAATTTCAAATTAAAATCTACGGAAACATATTTTATTTAAAATTTTGTGGTAACGATTTTTCATATTAATACAGCATGATTTATTGTATTCTTTAAATAAAATTTTTTCTTTTAAAATAACTTTATATCATGTTGATTCAAAATGAATAATCATATTGAAGCAAAGCTAATTCAAGTTGAAACAACGTCAATTTGATATTGAAATAACACGAAGAGCCATGTCGAATCAAGGTTATTTCAAGTTGAAACAACGTGATTTTAATTTATTGCACTGATTTTAGTTTTATTAAACTCACGTGATTATGTGTATCGCTACAGGCATCAGGAAAAAAATTCTGTGTAGGTGGCTTACTCGGCCAATATTCAAACTCCAACTAGTCGCGTGGTAGTCAACGCACTTACCGCTGCAGCCAAAACAAACTTAAATGATCTAAGAGCATTTTTTGTTAAACAAAAAGTGCAACATTATTTATCTTTATATTACAAAAAATCAAAAAAAATTTACGCTCCCAAGGAGTGATACATTAATTTCTAACAAAGTCTTAATATCAAAAAATATTTTATTTTATTGGTAATTTCTATTGAAAAGTGCAGTAAATGTAAATATTTTTCTTAGTAATGAAAATGTCATAAATAAATAAAATTCTATATAAAAGTTTAGTTCAACATTCTTTAAAATTAAAGTTACAGTTAAAAAAAAAAAATACAAACTGAGCAGGTACCAACCAATACCTAACTTTCAGATTTTGTGGTTCAAGGCTTGATTTATTAGGTTCTTGCAGAATTTTATCAAAATTTGTGCTTGTTAATGATTTTTTTTAGGATCTTTTTTAGATTTAATTTTTGCTATATATACGATTTTTGGCAAAATAAATCAATCTACCCTTATAAACCCATTAATTTCTTTTATTTGCAAACACTAAAGAATTCATACATTTAAAATTTCATAATGTACAATAAAATCTATTGTTGTTCTTTAAGATGCTAGAAAATAAAATAAACACACTATTTTCGTAAAGTAAAAAGTCAATTTTCTTACAAAGATTATCATCAAATCAATCACAAATCACGTAGACATAGTTAAGAAGCAAGTTCTAGCGTTGAACTACAAAAAAAGTGATGTACAAACAGTTTATTAAGAGATTTGCGACAGGCTTTACGTTTTTATTAAATTAAGTTATTGATTTATTGAAAAATTGATCAGAAAGATGAGAAAAGTGTGAAATAACGTGACAAAGATAATTCTCAATGTACACAAGAATATTATTGCTTTATTGTTTATTCTGGCAAAACTTTCAAAATTACAAATGTTTATATAAAAACTCAAAATAAGTAGTTGAGAATTACGAAAGTATAAACTGTAACTGTAAAAAAAATAAAGGAGTCAAATAAGCGATGCTCGTCTGACTGTTCATGAAATCAGTTTTTGAAAGCTTAAAGAAAAGCTAGAGATATCGGTGTTGGGTTGGTGTGTCAGAAATGGTACAAAATAGTTTAAGAACTCAGCGAAATCAAAAAGACGGTTTCAGAGCTCGAGAATTTAATATGTTTTTATTAATAATATTAACTAAATAAAACTAATTTTGTAACATTAGTAGTAAAAATTAGATGAATTAAGAATTAAGTTCCAGGGTTGGAAAATGGAAGTTTTTTTTTGGTATAGAAAAGTAACCAAGTTAAAGAAATTTTTATACCCGTTACCAAAAGTGGTAAAGGGTATATAAAGATCCGTAATTCCTATGCGACCTACAAAGTGCATATATTCTGGATCCTTATACTCGTAAATGAGCAAAATCCAACAGACGATTTCAAACATGGAAACTAATAACTAGCTAAAACTTATTTTTGTTTTTGTTTTTATCAAATAATTCAATTTTATATTTCAATAACAATTAAATTGGTATTAAAACTAAAAAAAAGCAAACAACGATTTCAGGGATAGAAAATTTTAACTTTTTTTTTTGGTGTATAAAAAGAACTTACTAAAACAAAAATTTTTTCGCTTAAAAAAAAAATTAATTAATAGATAATAAATCAGAAAAATTTAAAAGAAAGATTCCAGGGATGGAAAATTTACACTTTTATGGCATATAAAACTAACTTAATCATATAAATGTTTTATATTTCTATATAAATTAAATATATTTGACGATTTAGAAGGGAATTGGAGAAATAATAAAATACAGCTTCAGAGCTGGAAAATCTAAACTTTTTTTTTGTATATGATAATTCTAATTATCTTTTTTCGTTGTTAATTAAACATGTTTCATGTATTAAAAATCATAAAAATAAATAAAATTGTTCCAGGGTTGGAAAACTAAATTTATTTTTCTAAAAATAAGTAGGTAAATATAAATGATTTTTAATTAAATATATTTTTTTATTTAAACACATTTTATATTTTAGGAAGATCTCTACTCAAAAGTTCTTTTTTTGTATGTTTGTTAAATTTTGATATAAAAATTTAATTTAACCATTGAGGTGGGCACTCGTTAGTCTTGCGAGGCTTTGCTATATGTTGCTTATTATGCTTTCAGCACAATTATGTTTGAAATCAAAGGTCATACGTTGACAGCTTGTAACGAGCTCTTATTAATTTTTATATATTATTCTTTACTTAATCTCCTCAGGTGGTATATACTTGATGAACTATGAAAAACTTAACGTTTTTAAATTTTCTTCTCTCTCCTTCCCTCGTAACTCTTGTTTGCGTAAAGTCTCTAACAAACTTATAAAATTCTATTTATAACTTACGGTCATAATACCAATTGAATATTTTGTGTATAACAATACTTTTTTTTAACAACTCTCAAGTCAACAGAAGCGTAGCAATTTACTTAAACTCTTATCACTGGCAACTAATTCATGTTTCTAACTTATTTTCATTTATAAATGTGTATTTGTTTAGCAAGTTTCTGTGTGATGTGTGTTAAACACGACACATGTAGCTAAAGCTTTTTTTTTTGTTAATAGTTTTCAAGAAGAAAATCTTCATGTTTTTTTATTTTATTTTTTACAAAGAAAGTAATTTTTTTTATTCATACATTGCGACATTCAGCATACAATTGAAAATTTATTATTAGAAATACTTGTGATAATGTGTACTTGTGCGAGTGATAATTATGATGGTAATGATGATGATGATGCTGATGATGAGACAGCAGCAACAACAGCGTCAACGATAATGGAAGCAGTTTTGTGGCAAGTGTCTCAAAGAAGCAGAAGATAAGAAAAGAAGCCTGAAAAAAAGCAAAACTAAATATGAAGAAGGAGACGACCTAAGTAGGTCTCTTGTAAAGTGTCGTCTTAGCATGCAGTTAAAGACCATCTTATAAGTCATTGAATGGATGGATAGATATGGTGGCAGCTATTGGCTTCATCATTTCTAACAGTGAGGAGTGTAATAGAATTAAAAGAATTTTATTTTCTAAAACAAAGTCTGTTGTTTGTTGGTCATTTTTAAAATGGTCATAAGCATTACTATTTCGTATATAAAACATACATATTAGTGCATGTATGTATGTATGTGGAATATATTTCTTATCTGTTTATTATTTGTCTAAGAGCACTAGCATAAACATACATGTGCCGCCTGTCTGTCCATCTTTCCAATTCATCTATCTATTGGTGCGTTTGCTATTTTAGCTTTTAGCTTTAAGTTTCTAAAGTGAAAATGTCATTTCTAGGAATTTCTTAATTGTTAGAATCTTATTTCATTTCTTTTATTTTCACAACAAAATTTTTCCTCCTCTCTAAAGTTTTATACACACATACACACACATATTTATGTACATATCTAAGAAAAATGAAAAACTATTTTTGAATAATGGAAAACTATAAAAAAAAGTAAATGGTATTTAGCAGATTGAAAGTTGTTGTAATTAAAAATAGTTTTCTATTCTATATTAAACAATGAGTTCAAGTTATAAAGAATATCACTATTTACAACTTATTCTTTATATTTTTACTATAGTTTTTTATTCTTTTAATAAAAATAAATGCAGAAAACAATTAGTAACCATTTTAGTCAGTAAAAGTTATTCTTGTAAGCACAAATTTATACTTCGGCTTAATAATGGTGAAACAAAGAAAATGAATATTAAAAATAGTATCTACGCATAATAAGAAATAATAACACTGTGCAACATTTTCGAACTTTTTCCAAAATTAGACTGTCAGAAAATAAATTCTGAATGAGATAAAAAAGTGTATTATGATTGTTATTGTCTTTTGACTGCCTTAAGATAACTTATTTCATAAATTCCGGTATTTAATGAAATTTAATACAACAAAACTGTTAAGTGTTTCAATTCAAACATCCTACTACCAATTTTGCACGTTCACATATATCGCCATATTACACAGAAAAAACTAAATTTCGTTTTCAGTAACCAAATTCATTGAATCAGTAAATTTTTTGTGTGAATGCGGACCTACAAAGAAATTTTGTATATTCTGATAACAATTTTTTAAAAATTTAACTGAAAAAAAAAATTATTTTTAGTTAACTTATTATGGCATTAGAGAAAAAAGTTAACTGAAACTCAAAATATTTTCAGTCAAATTAATTAATAGGAACAGAAAAACATTTTTGCAGATTTTTTTTGATTATTCAGCAATTTTTTTTTATAATTTACAAACACATTCACTAAATTTTTTTGTATTATTAGAAAATAAATTAACTGAATCAATTACAATTCTTAATTTTTTTTTTTTTTAAATTAGTAAAAGTTATATTTGAAAAAAATAACTGAATCAAATAAAAGGTTCAACTATTTTTTTTACTTTCAAAAATTTCGTTCCCGCCTTTGGAACTCGTCAGTAGACTTCAACCCAAAAATTTTTTTAATTTAGCTAACAAAGTCCGTATGTTTATAGTGACACTCTTAATACTATATTGAGAATCACAATATACAAACACAATAACTTGGAAAACCACAAACAAAAATCTTAAAAAAAAAATAAAATATTTCTTATATCTATAACATAATTTGTAGAAAAAATTAAAAAAAAACAGACAAATTTTTTTACAGTATATAAAAATAAATTTAACTGAAAATAACAAATTTAAATATAAAAAAATATATCTAAAAATTTTTTTTACAAATTTTACTTTACATAGATAATTTTCATTCTATACAGTTTTTTTTTACATAAAATAAAATTGCAACAAATAATTTACTGGAGCAGTAAAAAATATTTACTGAAACTAAATTATATTTCAAACACCCAAAGAAAAAATATGGTTGAGGCAACCATAATCAAACAGCAACATACTATGATTGAATTATTTGGTTGCAGTCAAATCATATTATTGTTAATAGAAAAGCACACTTTAATTATAATATTATCTGAGTTAATAATAATATTATCAACAAGAACAATTGACTTTGATGTACGTAATCTTATTATTTTTAATATGACAGCTCTATAGTAAGATGTGACTAAAATATAATTGAGACTCACCATACCATGATCTAATATTATATTAATATTGTTAAATACGACCACAGTATTATTTAATGTAATAATACTATTTTGTTTTTTAATCATATTTTTATTGTAGAAACAGCTGTGCGTTAAATTCGAAATAAAAATAAATTAATATTATTGACATAAAATGTATATATAGAAATGTATACTTACACGACATACAGACATGTCTGTATAAATAGATACACAAATGTTTATATATTTTTACTTATTGCCAACCCTTTTGTTTATACTTTATTAATCTACTAATTTATTTAACACCACCCGTGCACTACCAATAGCTAACAGACGAAATACCGACCTGACAGATGTTTCTGAAAAAGATTATTTTTTAAACTTAAAATAGTATGGTTTTGGATAACATTATATTGTTAGTTACATCATATTATTTTTAAATAATAGTACAAATTATGTTGTAGTCATAAATCTTTAACAAAACAGTATTGTTAAACTCTAACCATATCACACTTTTTTATGGATGTGATAATGTAATTATTAAATTTAAACATTACTCTGTTTATCGTAACGAAATAAATGTTTAAAATAACAATAACTAGTTTTCAACGACCACACATTTGTTTCAGAGAACATAATATTGTTTTCTCAACCATTCTACAACCATATCTTTTCTTTGCGTGAAACACACGTTTGTTTGAACATTTTTTGGGAATAATTTTGTCTGTTTATGTAAAATATTTATTTCTAAAGAATTTTTCGGTTTTGTTTGAGCAAAAAGGAACAGTTCCAAATATGTTATTTAACTCGGTAGCAAAAAGGAAAAAGTGCTTAAGTCGAAATAAGCTGTTTTGAGTTTGTGATACCTCCATAATCTGCATATTTGAATATGCCCCTGGGTAAATTCAAGTCAATTAATTCGTGTAATTTTTCAGGAAGTTATAGCACTTGCGATTTATCGTTTTTAGACTTCTAATCACATTTTAAGTAATAGCTTAACTTAGGTTATAATTTGGTATATTTCAACTTAAATATATTACAAATGGTGTGGATAATAATGTTTGCTTTAAAAAAAATTAAAAGTTAGCAGGGAATTTCCCAATTTTGATGTAAAAGAAACAAATTTTTGAAAATCGACTTGAACGCGTCAAAGCGCTCTAGTGCAAAACAGTAAAATATGCCACAGACATAGTTATGAATCTTCAGTAGCGATATATTTTATGCTATCTGAATTAAAACTAATTAAAAATCGTTACAAGCTGTCATCATATGCCTGTCGATTTAAAAAAAATTTGTTCTCAGAGCATAATGTTTACCATATTTTTTTTTTAAATTTTTATTTTTTTTTATTTTTGGATTTTTCTGATTTTAATAAAAAATTATTTATTTTTATGTTTAATTAACAAGGAACAAAAATCAGTTATATGCAGTTACTTAAAGTATAAAACTTTCCAGCTCTGGAACTGTTTTATATTTTTGGAATGTTTTATACAATATTATATTTATTCAATTGATAAAGAAAAGAAAACATTAATGTCACTTAGTTATTTTCATATTAAAAAAAAGTTGAAATTTTCCAACCCTGGAATCATTCTTTTAAAATTTTGTGTTTTGTTATATCAATCTATTTATTTTAAAAATATATTTATTTACTTATTTATCTGTCTAGTCTTGAGGAATAAATTGTAAGATTAGATTTAATTTGAGAAATATAAAATATGTTTAATTCATAGAAACAATGAAAAAAATTACCCGTTCAAAAATACTTATGTGGCAACACTCTATTCTTGTATAGCTGCTGGTGTTGTTTACATTTATTTTCTTTACAACTACAATTCGAGCTGAAAAAAGTCAGTCAATATAGCAATGTTAAAATAAGAAAATAAAAAACTTGTTGATTATTGAGTACTTGAAACAAGTTATTTGTTATTTGTTGAACTTCTTATTTGTTTAAATGAACGTTTCACATAATAACTCCAGTGGTTCTAAGAAATTTTTGTGTAAACGTTCCCTGATGATCTGCATTAGCAACAGGGGAATGCGCATAGGATCCAGCTAAGCCCCTCAATAATCAATTTCAATGTATTTTTATTAAAAAAAATATTTTACTTAATAAGTAAAATATTAATTTGGGATTATTAGTGCGTTAAGAAATTTTAAACTTAAATTTTAACAATTCCCATAAAAAACAACTAATTATTAAATCTTATTAATTAAAAAAAAAACACTAATAATGAAAAAATTTATTTAAGTAGGTTACTTTTATATAAAAAAATTGAATTTTCCGACCCTGCAATAATTTTTTTTAATACCAATTTAATTTTTACTAAAATATAAAATGTGTTTATTTGAAAAAAAAAATGTTTAAGCTTTTTACTCTTACATGGCAAAATAAAGTTTAAATTTTCAAGCTCTGTAACCCTCCTTTCAATATCAATATACTCGTATTTTGGACTCTAGCTTTTCTGGTAGTTTCGTAAGCTGATTTACATACAGACAGACGAACGGACGGACAGACAGACATTGTTTATTCGCCTTCTCTTTTCATAAGGACCCATAATGTGTATACTTTGTGGATGGCAAATGAATATTGTGGAAATTACACACGGAGTGACAACATTTTTGGTGAATGATATAATTAGGAGTACTTAGGGCCTGTCCCACCATGTCGACAACGTTCGACTTGTCGCACAGTTACCTTGGAAACAACAACAAAATTTTTAAATTAGTTTTTGTGTGCGACAAGTTGAACGTTGTCGACATCGTGGTACAGGTCGTTAATGATAGAAAGAAAATGGCAACAACGTTTTATTTGACAATCGATCAAAGATGGCAAGGCCAGTATCAGCTGTAAGTTCTAGTCTATAGAAAATAAAATTTTCTTATGAAAATGATAAGAATGCATATACTGTTGAGCACTTGCGTAGGGGTTATCGTCCCAACATACAATTCAGAAAATATTACAATTCACACACTTACACATACAAGCACACAAAAAAAAAATTAGATTAACTACCAAATTGAAAAATTGAAGAGATACAACTAAAACAAAATGGAAACTTAACTAAGCGTAATAAATTACGTTTAAATAATTAATTTATAGAGAAAACGTTTGGCTAACAAAAGAAATATATAATTGGAACAAGTACTAATTATGGTGATACATTTGTTAAACAAAAAGTTTAAAGAAGCAAAATTACTGTAGTGACAAGCATTTACTCGCATGATAGTGATGAGAATGTGGGTACACTTTTCATGGAACTTTTTCAAGCCTAAATAACATAACTTGTCGATCAGCTGCTGCTTGAGTAGAGCACTTCTGATATAATTATATACAATTGGGGTATTCAAACGGTAGTGTTAAAGTCATAACGTCATAATGTTCTAAACTTTTAAACTAGTTTAAGATACGATTGCTGTGGGCAACCCCTCATATATTAGTATGTTAATTGAAACATAAACAATATGATACAAAACAAATGAGAAAAAATATTACAAAAATTAAATAATATTTGGTACGAATATGCAAAACTATGAGAAAATTATTTAACGGCTTCTATCTGTTTCCGAAAATTATTTGCGAATTTATTTTCGCAATATGTAAAACAAAATTTTTTCGAGCATTTTACCTATTAAAATTTTAAGGCTTTGGAATTTATTGGCAAGTTTTCTTAAGTTTTGCGATCAGGTAATTTTTTATAAAACTTATTGCTCTTGTGTGTAACTTTAACAAATTAGGATTGAATCAAGCCACATCATTGTCTGATTGAAGTATTTTTGTTGTTGCAGTTTTTGCCTTTTTTTACACATTTGGCGACTTTTATTTTATATCACACTTTGCTATCATTTTGGTATTAGCAAGTTTTTGCAAATTTTCATTTTCGCGAATTTTTCCGATTTTTTGGAATTGCGTATATCTTTAGGCATTTATGTGTTATTTTAGAGCTTGCCTTTTTACCACTTTACCGATTTTTAATACATCTATCTATTTGTGCGAATTTTCGTAATTTTGTAAATTTTCTGCGATTTTTGGAATTTCTTAGATCTGTAGCTATTTCTAGGTAATTTTGGAGCTTGTTTACAATTTTTGCAATTTGTTGCAAATTTTTGCAATAAAAGTGATTGTTCCCAGTTCTTTGTTTTTTTTAACAGTTTTAAACTTTTCTTAATAAGTATCAGACCTTAATATATTTTTGATGTTACCAAGTTTTTGCGAATTTTCGTAATTGCGGATTTTTAAAAGTTTTTTGCATTCCTTACAATTTAAGCATTTTTTTAAATAAATTTTAGGTTTTTTTTTTCAATTAAAAAATTATTCGCTAATTTTCGCAAATTTTTTGCACGTGAGATAATTTTTGAATCATAAAATCTACTGAGTTTGCTCGTTTACAGTTACAGTGGAAATTTTTTTTTGAATATATTCGCATTTTTGCAAGTTTTTGCATTTTATATGCTGTAAGTCTATACTCGAGTTATTACTTTTTTTGCTGTCTATATAATCAGATTTGGGAGATTGTTTCCATTATTTTAATCCCTTGCTAATTTTGATATTTTTTGCAATATACATATAATGATTTGAGAAAAAATTTGCTAAAGAAAAATGGCACGTATGTAAACGTAAATGGACATTTTGTCGAAAAAGAAAAGTAAAAAGCAAAATAATTAGTTATGACAGTAACAAATACATATAGTGAAGAATTGTATTAATATAGTACTCCTTTTATATGAAAGAAAAAGCACGATTGAACAAACGCATAGACTGGTCAAAGTTGTAAGAAGAACATTTGAAGAAAAGAAGTATTGTTCTGCTCTCTTTATTGATGTTTCTCAGGCGGCACTCAGGGGCACTGCTTCAGCTTCCAATGTCGAGAGAATCCAACGAAGGCAAAACAAAATTTTACGGTTAATAACATCGGCTCCATGGTACATCCAAAATTCTATTATACATCGTGATTTAAATATGCCACTAGTGACTGAAGAAATTGCAAAATACGCAGGCAAATATTTAATAAAACTCGAATCACATCCTAATCCGCTTGCTCCAGATGGGACTACTTGAAAATACTTTTTCCCCCCCCTTTTTTTGATTATCACTACTAATGTATTATTTATAACTACCACTAAGTTTATGTTCGACACTGGTCTGGCCTAATAATTTTTTTTTTTAGATTTAAGATTTGAATACTTATTGTTAGTTCATATATGAAGATACAATAAATAAATACATGCAAAAAAAAAAAAAAAAATTGAGCTGGCAATTTTTGTCAGACGTCGTTGCCAAAAAAAAAATATTTTCAGTCCATTGCAAGACTAGCAGCTGACAACAAATTGTCAGACATCTTACAATCCTGTGAACACATTGTAAAATTATTGTCAGACATTTTAATATGGTCAGATGTGCAAAGTTTATGCATCTGCCAATGGCGTCGTGGTAAGAGAATTTTTTCTATGGGCAACACTGCACAAGCTTGCTTTAAAAAAAATATATATAATAAAATATAAGCAGAAAAAATCATCTTTATGGTCCAAAATAATTTATATTTTCATTTTTACATTTAACACAACCACAAGCGATTGATATTTAACAATTTTTAACAACTACTTTGAGTCTGGCAACGCATAGCAATAGATCTGACAACTTTACATATGACAACAGTGTGAACTGACAATTTTTCGACTGGAGATTTCGTCAGATGAATTTATTGTCATACAACCGTTTGGTAATAAATTGTAAGATTTTCTGAAAAATATGATACAATCGTTTGAACTGGCAATCTACCTTGTGCTGACGATTTTTGATTGCCAGATCTGACAAAATTTTAAGGCCGGATTTCTATCTGTGTGCCATGTGCCACACAAGCGTAAAATAAGCGTAACCACTAATTACTAATGAAAAACTTTTAGATTCAGACATACATTTATTAAGTTAAATAGGTTCATACATAACTAATTGACAATTTTATAGAATCCAGCATGATTGCAAGCTGTTTAAATCAATAAATACATGTCTGAATCAAACAATTTTTCATTAGTAATTAGTGGGTTACGCTTTTTTGGCCAAATCACACACAAGAAATGCCAGATGTAAACTCAGCCTAAGATCTGAGAATCGTCTGTACGAATCTTAAGTGATTTATTGGAATTAATATAACTTTTGCTTTAAAAAATTAAATTACAGAAATGAGCCAAAGATATAAAACTTTTCAACCACTTTGGTACTTTTTGAAAAATCTCTTTTAAGCATCTCCGATTTTTAATATTGTATTGCACTTACCTTTAAGGAATTTACTGCTGTTGTTGTTGGTGGTGCTGTTGCTACTGGTGTTGATGTTGCTGGTACTGCTACTTCTTCTGCTGTTGTTGTTGGTAGTGCTGATTTTGATGCTGTTGTGGAAAAGGAGAACATTTTTTCTTTCTTACAGGTTTCCATGGATTAATTGTTGTAGTTGCAAGCAACAACAACAAAAAAAAAAGGGAATTTGAAAAATGTGCACACAAACAATTTGAACCTCAATAGCAATGATGTTTTTTTTTCTTGTTCTAGCTTATTTTGTATTTGCACTACTTTTATTGTTGTCTACTGCTAATGTTAATGTTGTTTTTGTAATTTGTTTTCTTTTGCATTAAACTCATGATCATTACCGGCAGCAATGAAAGAGAGACACCAAAAAAAGTTTTTTTTTTTTAAATACAATGGACCGACTGATTAACTGTTTGGCTGTAGACTCGTTTTAAAAGAAAAAGAAAAGAAAACTGAAACTAGATTTTGCCTAGACTTAAAGACTTGTGGCAGGTTCTGTTTGTTTTAATCTTTTTTTTTTTTTTTTTTTTTGGGAAATTTATTTATTATTTTCAAGCAAAGTCTAGAAACTGAGGCATTAAGTTTGCAGTAGTCTACTTGTGTTTCTTGTGTTGTTGTCTTTGAAATTTTTCATTTAGGGTTATTTGTTGGATGTTTGGCTGCTGGTGTAGTGCTTTTGAGATCAGACGACATTGGAATTTTTTTTTTTAAATAGAAATTAAAATCGCGAGACAGTTGAGGAGGTGGTGTTGTTGTTTATTTTGTATTTCAGAGCAGTTGCGTTGTTGTTTGTTTAATGAAATGTTTATTTACTATGTTTTAGTTTTACTTTTGCATAAAATGTTACGATCGCAATAGGTATTCATCTAAAAAACAAATAATATTATCAATATTGCACAGTGGAATCTAAAGCTGATTATGTGATAATAATAAAAATAGTTATAATTTTTATTTTATTTTGTATTAATTTTCAAAATAATGGATTCTTTACGAGTATGCATAATAGTAGTATATGTGAATATAATATTTTATTTTCGTAGAATTTATTGCCAAAGTTCATGAGACTACTGATAACATATTTCAACCTAAATATCGCCTACACTAAAAAAATTCAAGTACTTTGTAGTATCAGTAAGTGCTTATTTATTAATTGTATGATTTGGTCACAATTGGTTTAAAAATTAATGCAAACATTCAAAGTTTAATAAGAAAATTACTAATGATTTAAAAAAAATTATTGGCTACGTTGGTATCTTTCGAACTGCCCAACAGTGAATGAAAGCATCAGTTTTTTTTTTTTTAATAAAGTAAATTATTAAAAATTAGACTTATCGACACACAATATTATTTTTATGCCCAAAAGATGAATAAACTATTTTAAGAAAAGTTTTTTATTGCAGTATAATTTTACTGTCAATGGAAAAATTATTAGTTAAGGTTAGTTTAGGTTGATAAGAGGAACAACAAATATTGAACCAATCCATTGCAGATTACACTTATGCTTCTGTGGCATGCTGAGCACTCTTAAAACCGATATTGGAAGGTTTGTGGGGGGGGGGGGGTAAAATTATTAAAAAACAATCTTGACTTATTTCTCATATTCCATTTCTTTAAAAATTAGTGTTAAATAGCTGATGATACTAATCACTCTCGGTCCAACTACATGGAAATGAATGTGCTGATGAGTTGCGTGGTGGTACCGAAAAATGTTGCCACAGCGCTAAGTATAGTTAATTTTGTCCGAAAAACCTAGGAAAACGGCTCACAGTGCTCAAGTTTTTATTTTGTGTTAATGTGTGTGTGTGTGTGAGAGAAAGATAAAGAGAGATATAGAGACATTAATTTGTATGCCTGTCATTTTTCTTTTTGAATTCAACATAAAAAATTAAGCAACAAGATCCAAGCTATGACAGGGATGGAAAAGTAAACACGATTATTTTACTACTCCTATCTGATACTGTTAAAATAATCTTAAATTATTTCATATTTTTCGGCATTTAATAAAGTCGAATATTAAAAAACTCTTTAATGTCTCGATTCTAATATCCCTTTACAAATATTGAACGTTCGTTGATATCGCGGTATTAAGTAAAAATTTTCTTTTAACAAAAGCTTTCAATTTTGTTCACGCAGAAATAAACAGTTTCATTAAAATGAAATGGAACCGTTACGTTAATTAAGTTTGTGACTAATAATGCTCTTATGCGATATACATCTATTTATTTAATGTTGTTTCTATTTAGTAGAACTTAAAAAAAACTCAGTTAAGTGTTGCCAATGTCATACAATCGATTTCAAACATCGGAGCGATGTTTATTTTGGAAACCTTAAGAAGCAAACTTTTGCAATATTAAAAAAGGTTAAAACTAAAAAAAAACGCCAAAACGAAAAAAGCACCAAAACTAAAAAAAATCGCTTAAACTAAAGTGAATTCCTAAAAAATAAAAAAAATTGCCAAAAACTAAAAAAAGCCAAAACTAAAAAAACTCCAATATGAAAAAAATCGCTAAATACCGAAAAAATTCTTTACATCAGGTAATATATGTAATTATATAGGCTAAAGTTAATTAAGTATTACTACATATGTAGTGTCAGTACGGAGCACTTCATGCACGAGTCAAAGTTGCAATTTATTGAATTTATTATTGTTCAATTCTGTAAAATATTACAATACTTCGTAAGACTAATCAGTGCTCAAGTTCTATATAAAAGATGGATGAATTCAAAAAACCTGGAAAACTTTTAATAAAAAAAAAAAATAGTTTTAGTTAGTTACTTTTACATACAAAGATAAAATTTTAAACTTTCCAGCCCTGGAGCTGTTTTTTTTTTGATTATAATACCAATCTAGTACTTTGTAAAATAAAAAAATATGTTTAATTATTAAAAAACAAAAATTGTTTTGTTAGTTACTGTTATGTATGAAGAAGTTGCAGTTTTACAGACCTAACTAAGACCATCTTTTTTATTTTTCTGATTTTAAATATCAATCCATTAAGGATCGACTCTGACACATCCAATCTCATCTCTAGCTTTTCCGGAAGCTTTGTGAAACCACTCAATTTATATAAAAAAATAGCTTTATTTTGAGGATCATTATTTTGGCAATTAATAAAACTCATCCTCTCGACGATGTGCTTGAATTATCAGTCTTTAAAGTATTATAAACTGGTTCAAAGTTAATGTTATTGTTGTAATTTGCAATATAATTCTAATATGTTTTGTGAAATCACACCAAAACTATCAAAAGTTACTCTTTCGAGTCATGAGACTCTACATGTTATTTGGGCAATAAAGGAAATTGGTTTTTTTTACCGAAAAGACCTAAGAAATTATATTAAAGAGACTAGATTTTTATCCTGATTAAGTTTGAAAGGTTTTGATGGTTATTTTTTAGACGCTTTCCTCAATATCTATTTATTAGAGCGACAATATTCTATAAAAGTATAAGTGTAATGCGAAACGGATTGGGTCAATATTAATTGCCCCTCTTTGAACTTAACCAAACCTAAAAACTTTAACTTTTACGTTTTTATGTTTTCACAAGACGTTTTAAAAGTTAAAATTTTGTTTTAAGTTTTACTTGAATTTATACTTATAACTAGTTCTAAGTGCAATTATACATCACCACGATTATTTCTTGCTTATATTAGATTCCACTGTGCAACAATGTTATTTTACTATGAAAAGCATGGGTATGATCTGATCATCTTTATTAGCATGACTAGAAGTAGGCGCTGTGTTTTTTGTTGTTGTTTGTTGTTTCATTTTCTTTGCTGTGCATTCCCTCTTCAAACGAACTTGCTAATGTGTTTACAGAATCTCGGATCTGTCTGTGCTTGCCACAACAATTTGACTGTGTCATATCTTTATTTTGTAGTAAGTTTTGCAAGTTTGCATGCGGTTGTTTGGTGTTGTTTCACTTTTCATTCAATAAATGTAAGTATATTGTATGCATCTATAATATTTCACTTTATTTTCAGTAAAAAGCACATTCTCTTTCTACATGTTCTGTTTTGATGTTAGAAAAGAAAATTAGTTTTCTTTTTTTGTTTTGAATTCTTGTTGTGATTTTATTTATTTTTTGTTTATTAATTAAACTATGATTTACACTTCCTATATGCACACATATCGCACAGTAAATCACAAACAGTTACAACTTAATGTTATCAAAATTATTGTTATTTTTTTTCTTATGAATCAGTTCAAAAATTAAATATTTAACGACCGCAAAAATTTCTTGTGCAATACAGTCTTCTTAAAGTACCTTTATGTCTGTTTTTCTGTTACATACTTGCGTCATTGGTGCAGTAGAAACAGTTCTTTGCTTTTTTGACTGTTTATGATTTAGGGTGCGATATGTATATACATATGATATTCATATTTATATTTATATAAATATGCTTAAAATATTTTGCATTGATTAATATTATTTTTACATTTAAATGTTGGAATTAGTTTTATTTTTTTTTACATAATAATTTTTCTGTATTTTTATTTTTTTTATGGCATTCGTAAGTATTTCATAATCGCCAAAAATGAAAAGTAAACAAACAAAAAGCACTCTCTCTTCAACCGCACACAAAATTTTGAACTCAAAACTTGGGAATATTGACGGATGATGGTGGGGTTTTTGTTGATAACAAAACACAGCGCCTGCTCTTTAAACTTTTGTTTTTATTCAATTTAGTTAATTAATATTTTTCAATCTCCTTAACTTCGAAATATTAAAAAATTTTATAATTTTTTTATATTAAAATTTTTGTTGTTTTGCATTATTGCAGTTTTTTTTCATACTTTTTATCTTGTCTCCTTCATTTTTATATCAACATATTATTCAATTCGTTAATAACTACTTAAATTTAATAAATAATAATTAAATATAATTAATAGCAATTAATTTATTTTATTTTTTGTCAATGCTCCGCTTTATCTAACCGTTCGCTTAGTAATTTCGCTCAATTGTGTTGAATGATAATTTGCAGTTTGCCTTTGTTACCACTTGAAAATAAATTTGATTTTTATTTTTGTTAAAAAAAGCTTTTATTTTCTTTCTTCAAGCTTCTCTTGTTACTCCCCATGGATCTTGTTTGTTTTGCTAAAAGCATTTCTTATTGCTTACCTCACGTTAATATGTACTTACTCGTACATATATATGTATGTATATATTTTTAATTATTTTTGCTAAACCGGTTTGATTATTTATCTAAGCTTTGTTTATGCCTCGCGTATTGTAGTTTTGTTGTTTATTTGCACCCGCCTCTTTTTGTACGATCCATCGATCCATCCATTCATTAAAAGCGTGTTAAAGCTTTTCTTTTGCTGTTGCTAAATACCAGTAGCTTTGTGCTTGAGTTAAAGACAAGTTTTGTTATTAACTTGCGGCTGGTATGGTGTTGCCAAACATTTTTTTTGTAAATTATGAAAATAAATAAAAACACTCTTTTAATTATTAATTTTATAATTTTATATTATATGTACAACAAGATTATTAATTATTTCTAATAGTGTTTTGACACTGAAATGTGTTTTTTGTTAAAGTTAAATGTTAAAACCTGATTTTACCATACAAAATGATTTCAGTTAAAACCAACTTAAAGTAATATTTGAAAAAGGTTTAAGTTGGTTTTATGAATTACCATTTTGGTGTCGCTATGCCAAATTCAGTCCTACCAAGTTAAAATGAGTGGAAGCATCTGATATTGTTAATGCCAGTGAATAAAAAACCCGATTGAAACATTTTTAATTCAAAAATAACTGCAGCTGCAACAATAATAAAAAAAATTGCTAACGGAAATAAAAGTACAAATATGAAATTTTCTTTCACATATTGTTAATATTGTTGATACGTTTAAAATTGAGTTAAAAGTATATCAAGTTTGTGTGTTCTTTTCTTTGGTGTTTAGAATAAATTAAAATCTACCTCAATATTGTTAACGATTTTTGCGCCAGTACAATTTCCTATTTTATAGTTAGACTTTTTAAGATCAATTAATAAAGCACTGTCATTTACTGCACAAATATCATATAATTCTTCATCGTCATTGAGTTCATTCGCCGCCATATTGAAAACAAAGTATATGCGTACTTTTTGTGTGTTATTAAAAAAATTCGAAATAAAAAATGTATATAAAAATTATTAAGGAAATTATTCGAATATTCGACAAAAATTATTCGAATATATCTCTTTTATACATTGAAAATTTTTTGCTCATTAGAAAAAATTAAATAAAATTAATCGTATTTTCGAATAATAATCGTTCGAATGACAAAAGTATTCAACTCTCAAACGATGTTGCCGCTGAAGCAGAGTCAAAATAACATTTGTCAAGGCGCTGTTTTGCTTGAGCAGTATTATTTCTACTAGGGAGTAACGTTTTATCAACACGCAATTATTAAAAAATTTTATTTATTTTTATTGCGCAAGTATCATTCCTTAGACAATAGTAAATTGCAAGCTCACCGGGCCATTGAACTGAAGTTCTAATAAGTCGCCTATAAAATTTGCTACTTAAAAAAAAATTATGTTGATTTTTTATTAGTAGCTCCATCTATATATCAGGGCAGGGACTTATTAAGTAAACTGTTAGAAAATTTATTAAATTATGGCTTAGCATTTCTAGATAAATTTCGATGCAGCTAAGCAACACCTCAAAACACAGTTCAAAAAGGCTACTAAGCGTCAATGCTTAAAGACAAACTTTCAATAGATTATTGTTAATTGCAGAACTACAAAAATAGTAGACTAAAAACGATTTTTCAAAAAAGAACAAATAATAATATTCAACATGTTTTGCCAATTTTGTTTTCCTACTAACAAAAAGCAGGTATATTTTTTTAACTCGCATTCATTTTGACACGCGTCAAATAAAAATAAAATATTGAAATTAGCATATAATTGTTATTGCAATAAAATATCTTAAAATATTTAAGGTATTTGAGGCTTTTTGACACTTCTTTTTTTATAGTAGGTCCCTGGAAAAGACCATTTAAATGAACTTTCAGGATATGAGGTACTTTTCAAATGCTTTACTTCAGCGAAGTCTTCTTAAAAAACAAATGCTAAGCAACACTAGACATTTTTTTCAGTTATTGCAGGTATAGGAGTAAAGAAGAGAATACCTCGTGACGTATATTCTTCGCACATATAAACGCACACATTAGTTTTGAGCGCTTGTTTTAAAAAAACCTCCCTTAAACACAAACATAATAGCCAGCGTTGTCAACTTTGAAATTTCAAAACGCACCAAAATTGAGAAAAAAACGCGCCATTTACAAAAAAACGCACCAATTTTAGAATTTATTTTTTTTTAGTTTAAAATGTTTATTGAATTATGCATAAAAGTACATTATTTTTTTGTGTTAAAAATTTAACACTAAAACAGGATTTTACAGTTCAGGGTTAAAAAAAATAAAACCTAAAAAAACTTAGCAAATTTGTTTATACTCATTTGTATTAAATAGATAATAATTTTTTTTAATTTCATAAATTTTGTACAAAACTTATTAAAGAGATCTAGGATTAATAGAAAGGATTCAAAACTAATAAAAGTTCCTTATTTATCATTTTATTCAAATATTTTTAAATTTTTTTTTATCAGAAGTTTAATACATATATCCATATTAACCCCCATATTCATAAAAAAATAAAATGAATTTGAAATTCATTTTTGGAAAATTTTGTATCGAAAATTTAAAAAAATACATTTCAAATTCGTTTAAAATTTTATCAATATGAGGGTAAAAATATAACAATAAAAATAAACAGCCTTTTATAATATATGTACATAATTAATAAACAACAAAAAAAAAAAAAAAAAACTAAACAAATTCGTACATACATATTGTAAATATGAAAGTGGTCTAGGTCATACCATTTTTAATACGATATAGTACATTTTGATCAGACTAGAACAACTTTAAATTAAACTCTTGCATAACAAAATTATTTTTGGATTTGTTGCAATGTAATCTACTAAATATCTCGACCAAAGAAATATAAGACTTATACAACTTTCATAATTAAGGGCACATACATATCTTTGCATTAATTTGTCCAAGATGATACATTTTTGTATATTAATTTTATAAATTCGGTTTAAAACTTTTTAAAAAGAAACCAAGAATTAATTATTCCAAATAAATAAATCTAATATTTTCAGTATTATTGCTACCATTGGGCCATAAAACAGATTTCATTTCAAATTCTGATATTTTGTAAACATTATTAGTATTAATATGGTAATTAACACTATCAGGAAGTTGGTAAGTTTCATAACAAGAATTGTCTGGTTTTAACCCATTGCTTTGTTAAATTTGCGTTGGTGCCACCAAAAATTAAAAAACTCACCGAAATTTAAAAACAAGCGCACCACGCACCAACTAAGGAATTTTTCGCACAAAACATTTCAAAAAGCACCCAAAATGGTGCGAAACGCACCAAGTTGACAACGCTGATAATAGCTTACCATCTACAGGGTGGGCCAAAAGAAACCAAGGGGTGTAAAAGTTTAATAACTTTTTTGTTTATTAATTTTTTTATATTTTTTCTTTCAGATTATATAGGCAACACTTGGAGAATTTATAATGGAGAGGTTCACAACTGAACAGAGAACCAGAACAATAGAATTTTATTATTTAAACCAGAGATCAATTATTTTAACGCAAAGAGCATATCGTCGACATTTTAACGTCAGAATTTCGCCCTCTGAAGCGATGATTCGTTGCTTAGTTAATCGTCATCACCAACATGGCAGCGTAAGAGATTTGCCTCGAACCGGTAGACCACGTTTAAGTCGCACTGCGAAAAATATTGAACGAGTACAGCAAAGTGTTAACGAAGCACCAGAAACATCTGGCAGAAGGCGTTCTGCTCAGCTAGAAATGTCTCGTACGTCACTACGGCGCATTTTAAAAAAAGATTTACAGTTATACCCATATAAGGTGCAATTGGTCCAAGAATTAAAACCCGCAGATCATCGGCAACATCTAAATTTTGCAGTTAAATTTCAAGAGTTGGCCAGAAATGAAATCAACTTTATTGAAAATTTGATTATGAGTGATAAAGCTCATTTTCATTTGAATGGCTTTGTTAATAAGCAGAACTGTAGGTTCTGGGGTTCTCAAAATCCAAGAGCCATTCATCAACGCCAATTGCACCCCATCAGGTGTACAGTGTGGTGTGGGATCACATCTGAAAATGTCATTGGGGCCTACTTCTTCGAGAATGAAGATGGAAGTGCTGTAACCGTAAATGGAGAGCGGTATCGGTTTATGATAGAAAATTTTTTACGTCCTCCTCTTGAAAACAGACCTGGTATGTGGTTTCAGCAGGACGGAGCCACTGCCCATACTGCCCGAGACACAATGGCACTTTTAAGTCAAATTTTTGGAGAGCGAATAATTTCTCGAAATTCGGAAATTATTTGGCCAGCGCGATCGCCAGATTTAACAGCACCCGAATATTTTCTTTGGGGTTTTTTGAAGGAGCGGGTGTATGTGAACAATCCAGAGACAATCCTTGAACTCAAGGCAAACATTGTTGCAGAAATTCGAACGCTACAGCCACAAGTTTTGAAAGATGTTATGGAAAATGCTCTAAAAAGAGCCCATCAGCGCGAAGCTGAAAACGGTGGTCATTTAAGAGACATCATTTTTCATACTTAGTGTAAAAAAATTTCCATTTTGTATATTATATAATCTGAAAGAAAAAATAAAAACAAGTTAATAAACAAAAAAAATATAAAACTTTTACACCCCTTGGTTTCTTTTGGCCCACCCTGTACATATGAAGACACTACTTCCTTACATTTCTTGTAAACACTCATATACACGAACACCAATGCATTCATCGTGTTTCGCTTATTATACGTCAGCATTTATTATTAGTTTAGTATAATAGTTACAAGCCACGACAATACATTTAAAAAACAAGACGTATTTACATTTCAAGACTGTTTACGCAGGCCTCTAGCTTATAAGCAATAACGTTTGAAAATTGATTTTAATACTCTCGAAAACATAATTATTTTCTCATTTAAGTTTCGTTTGTAAATAAAGACGTTTAAAAATTGGCCTTTAAATTTGTCTATTAAATTTTGATGTAAACGAGCTTTTTTTTTTTAAGTTAAAATAAAGAACGCATATAAGAACTGAAAGCTCTTTTTTTTGTCACTCACATGAATATGATTAATAATATGATGCTATGCTACAAAAACGTAAAAAATTATTTCGTTCGCTATTTTAGAAAACCTGGCTAAATGTCTTTCAAAATAACTGACAGTTATTTTTTTTAATATTTTAGCATTTTTAAAAATTAATATTCATATCGTATCAACTTTTAAATATCCAAAGAGGAAAGCTATCCGTTCTTTTATGCTACAGTACATTATTTAAAAAAGCTTTCAAATAATAATCGTATTTGGCAACGCCTGTATATGTTTGATTTTTTCATTAGTTAATTTGTTTCTATGTTCAAAAAGCTAACGTTACGCTCACAATAAAATGTTAATGTTTTTGATTTTAAACTAAAACTGTTTCGAAAAGGATTTTTTTTTTGCTACATAATACCGCACAGATGTCGCAGATGGAGTAGGTTTTGTAAAGCGGAAAGCTTGGTTAATACGATCACAAGACTTTATTTTAATGATTATTATCTTCATTATCTTTATTAGAAAATTACTATCTTCATTAAAGTTTTTTTTATACTCTCAAATATCCCCCTTATCTATTAGAGGGCTGGGTAAGAAGTCTTGAAATGTAAATGCGTCTTGCTTTTTAAATGTATTGTCGTCGCATGCATTATACTAAACTAATAATAAATGGTGTTGTATAATAAGCGAAGCACGATGGATGTATTGGTGTTCGTGTATATGAGTGCTTACAAGCTGTGTCGCGAAGAATTCTTGTTCGCAACAAACAGTCAAAAGAAGTAGTGTATCCACCTCTGATGCCTGTAAGTGCACACAACTAATGTCAATGTATGTGTGCGTTAGTATGTGCCCAGAAAAATAAAAGATCATACATGCAACGTGTGCGTAAGTACATGCATGACGTTTCTTTACGTGCCCATGCATAAGAAGAAGCCAGCATCACAAATTGTTTCGTCACGAAATAATTTCTTTTTGATGTGCAAACATCTATACGCTAGGGGGTAAAAATTTTTTGACTTGATTTCTTTGCTGAGATTTCTTTGCTTTTTGCTTTTGCTTTGCATTGTCAAATCGGTGTGAGCTATGTATGAGTGTATTAGTGTTTGAAAGAAGCAATACCAAGCAGAGAAACAAGTCGGCCGGCTCGAAGCCGACGGTGCGCCGCCGCCGGTTATTTTTCTGTATATTTCCGTACACCAAAGGTGAAAATGAACCGTAAGAGCTACGGACTTGAAATTTGGACACAATATGTAGACATTTGGCCACTACAACAATAAATACATGAGAGTTAAAAACTAAAGGGTGTTCCAAAACGAGCAACGAAAAATGTTAAAATCCCATTAATACACGTACAATTGTATGTACATATATACACTTGAAATTTTAAAAGTTAGTATATTTTTATACAGACTACAACAATTAACACTAAATTTAAAAAATTTAAATCAATGGGTGTTCCATCAGTTAATCCAATTTTGACTTTGTAATTTTGACAACTTGCTGTATCTTGGAAACCGTAAGAGTAAAACTCTTGAAATTTTCAAAAACGGTAAAACTAAAAAATCCAAAAAATATAAAATCGCCATATATGTATAAAAAAAATCGCCAAAACGAAAAAAAGCACCAAATTAAAAAAAATCTCTAGGACTAAAATAAATCGCGAGAAACCCCAAAAATCGCCAAAATTAAAAAAATCCTTAAACAAAAAATCGCCAATATGAAAAAATCAAACAAAAACAGAAAAAAGTCGCCAAAATGAAAAAACTTCCAAAAAACAGAACAAAATCGCCAAAATGAAAAAATCGCCAAAATGAAAAAAAAAAATTGCGAAAATTAAAAAACCCAAAAGGAGAAAAAAATGCCAAAACGAGAAAAAAGCGATAAAACTGAAAAAAAATCGTTTAGACTGAAAAAACTTAAAAAATTAAGAAAGCTAAATCAAAAAAAAAATGATCAAAACCGAACGTGCGTGAGTCAAAGTCGCACTTTACTGGATTTATTTTAATTGCAGTGCGTACACAACAACAAGAACAGCAACAACTAAACGATGAACAACAGGAATTAAAAATTAAAAATTAAAAAGTAAAAGTAAAGGCATTTACCATAGATGAGCACTGCAGTACCACTAAAATTTCAGTAAAAACAAAAAAAATTTTACTGATTACTAAAATTTTTTTCTACAATTTTTATAAATTGCCTAATGATTTGTTATATGATGAGGTGCATTGAATTTTCAGTAATCAGTAATGCCCGTATTCATAATGAAATTCTATCAAGTGGCTAAATGTTTTTCATACAAAAGTTTCAAAATTTGAATGAAAAAACTTTGCTACTTGCTACGGCCCTACGATTTTACTAGTAATGCAAATTAAATTTCATTATCAGTAAAAATTTACTGAATTTTTTTTAGTAATCAGTAAATTTACTGCTTACTGTAATTTTGAATGCAGTACATATACATATACTGCAGTGTTCCCATTTACTAACCAAATAAGTTTAATAAAACAAACAAAAACCAACAAATTCATGTGTATTTACAATATTGAAAGTTTTGATACTTTTAATTAATTAATTTAAAAAAAAGATACTAAAAGCATAAGTACTTCCAACTTAAAAAAAAATTTCATTACTAGATGTTTACACATATCCTCTGTGATCGGACTCACATTGCTTTTTTTTGCTCCTATACCTGCATTAACTGAAACAAATTTCTTGCAAAAAGTGTTGTTTAGCAATTGTTTTAGAAGACTGTGCTGCAGTAAAACATTTGAAAAATCCCTCATGTCTTAAAAGTTCTTTTAAATAGTCTCTTGCAGAAGTCTATTATCTACTACGTACATATATACATTTTTTTTGCTTACTATGCAAAATTTTGCTAAAAATATTGCAAATGCGCGTTGACCTTCAAACAACAAAAATTATGAACAAATATATATTTTTTCGAACATTCCGAAATAAACTTTTGTAAAAAGCATCATATATTAATTTATTTTACTTTTTCCATTTCTTTGCTTCGTTAAATAAATTTGGATTTTTAAATTAAAGAAATTATAAGCTTTCCTTAATTTAAAACTTTATAGAAAATTGCATTAAAATAAATCTCTATATTATTCTCTTAAATAACGCCTACGGTAAGAGTAAAAAAACAATGACAAAAATATCATAAAATATACCCTTTTTATGTTATTACCCAAAGTAATCATAATCAAAAAATGGTTTTTAATTTCATTTTACTTATAATAAATTCTTTTATTCCTTTTATTTCATCTTACGATTATTACGTTTAACAAGTAACAAAGCATTTGAGCCAGTTATCTATTCGTATATTCAACTGCAGAATGAAATTAAAATCTTTCCTTAAATTGTCAAGCAAGCGTATTGTCTTCTTATATTTTGTTGAGACTTATATTTATATATATGTATATGTATATTCAAAGATCTAGTACAGTGAGCGCAGGGGTAAATTTTTTGTGTTATTTTTATACATAACTTGGGTTGAACCAAAGAATATATTCTTTGGTTGAACTCATTCAGTTGGTCGTTTTTGACACAAATCTATGATCAAAGTTTGTATCAAAAACGATCGACTAGTGAGTTCGACCCAATTTTTTAATATTGATATTATATATAAATACAATAAAAATATAAGAGGGGTAGCTACTAAGGCCGTCAACTAAAATATAAAATAGTTATAAAACTTTTGTTTATGAAATTCTTTCAATTACGTTTTTTAAATTAATTCCGAGTGCAACCAACTTTGAACCGTTAAATATCCTAAATTGTCATTCAAATTAAAAAATCATAAGATAAACCTAAAGATGAGTTTAAAATACTTGTCGAATGATACCCATTTTGATATAGTTTTATTTTTTCGTATTTACAAACTGGCATCTGTTGGCCGCCATATTGAATTTTGACAACTGACATACATATCTTTAGTGACACTTCTGGGATTAAGAAAAATCTATCGACGTATGAATTATCAAAATTTGTCCAAACGCTCGGTTTATATAGTACCGCAAAGGAACACACATATGTACATACATACATACATTGACTGATAAACACAATACCCTTCTTTGCGTTGCGCAGTCGCGTAAAAAGCGTGTGTCTTTTAATGTTAAAAAAACCGAAAGAGCAGAAAAAACCTTGAATTTCAAAAAAATTTCGTGGTCCCTTTAAATCCCGAAATCCTAGGATTTGATTATTTGAAATTCCTAGTCCCGGGATTATAAAAACCAATTGGCATCCCTAGTGACAGTCCATGCGTCTAGCCGAAAAAATTATGCATTAAACACATTCACCACAGCAGGCTACACGAACACACGACGTCAAATGCCGCTAGCAGCATTTGCCGCCTCGGAGACGGCAGCAGCACCATCTGCAGCTGATATTCAAGTACGAATACATTGTTCAGTATTGCCACTTTTATATATATTTATTTATTTATTATATATTTTGCATTTATAAAAACTAATTGATCTTTTAAAATGTACTTATTTCATGAATCAATTTATTCTTTACATCAATTTTTGGATATTGTTTCTGTTAAATAATATGATATAATTGTACAATTTGTATTATACTGGCAATATTGAATTTTCTCATTGTAGCCAACAAAAGAGAAATTAGTTTAATTGGACTACAACGACAAAATCAGCATAGACAACAACCTGCCACCATGTTGCCATCATTCTCTTAAAAACATGTGTATTCTACCCGTTGACATTTGGTAGTCGGTAGCTTGCTGTGGTGGATGTGTTTAATGCTTTAGACTGCAAGCACTGATGGTTTTATTTGATCATCTCTTGGGCACTTAAGCAGGTCGTACACGACATGGTTTTTACGTCTGACATGTCAACTTTTCGACTCAGATGTAATTCAAAATTCAAAAATTTTGTTTTACCGAAGGTTTATAATATTCGGTCACAAACGTGCAAATACAAATACTTCTGACATTGTCTGTATTTGTATTCAACAGCTGATCTGTGCTCAAATTTTATTGAATATATATGTACGGATAATACTAAAAACTTACCTTTATTAAATCTTTCTCCATTTCTAAAAAAATAAATAAATGAAATTATAGTCTTTTTTATTATCTCGCACAGCTTTTGTACAAACCTATGTCGTTCTCCGTTTCAAAATGGAGTGTTGCCGAAATATAGAAAATAGAACACGTTCTAATTGAAATTTTGTTAGAAGACTGTCCGTCTGACTTTTACAGAAGCAAAGTTTTAAAGGTACCACACGAAATTTGACAAGTCAGATGTAAAAACCATGTTGTCTACGGGGGGCTTTAATATATATTTTATTTGGAGACCCACTGTGCTTCACTATATAAATGTATGTATGTATGTATTACAGAAGCATAAATTCTGTATTTTCTTTATGTCTGGCAAAAATATTTTGAATTGAAATAATATGAATAAAAGAAGATAGAGAGAAATTAAAAGAAAGTACATACATACACATAGATACATTAAATTTTATACAATTTATATTAAATACCTTTTTTATTTCAATTTAACTTTGCAAACGTTAGCTGTTGGAAGTTGGATAGAATGATTAAGAATTAAATAACGTCTATTCAAAAGGAATATAAACATTCTTTAAATGCATTTTGTGATAATATCCTACTGCTGCCAATTTATTCTTATATATATATATATATATATATATATATATATATAAAATTAATTTCAAATTCAAATTATAATGTTACAGCTGTGACAAAAAATACTTACATACACATACATACATACACATGTACATCAGCATATAGTATAATTTATTTTCAACAATTTCTTATTCTCAAAAGATTTTGCTGGCAAGACTGTTTAATAAGAAATTATTAATAACATAATAACTGCCACCACCTTCCTTTTTTTAGATTTTTCCATTTTCACAGTCAACATTGAAATTATTTCTGACACAATAGTAGAATTAGTGTCGGGTGTATAGCACTGCGAGTAATTAGAGTGTGAATAATATACAATAATTACAATCCTTCTTTGGGTTTTCAAGATTATATAAATTTTTTCTCTTGTCTTAGGTTTTCGATGTAAAGATGTTCATTGTTTGTTTTTTGCTTGGTGTTTCGTTTGGCTTTTGTTTTATTTTTTAATTTTTTTTTATCAGGTTCGTTTGTTCATTCTAAATTCACTCAATCGTCTAAAGTCGCATTTCCTTCCGTTTGTGTTATTGTTATGATATGTTAATTTGCTGTGCATAATCATTGAGTATGTGTGGGTGTATGGATAAGTGTGTGTATTTATGTGTATGTGTGTGTGTGTATGCCAATGTTTGCCTGTTTTTGCTTACGTTGCTATTTTTGTAAGTGTCCCTGCTACTACCGGAGGTAATTGTTTCAAGTCTAATACAGCCGAGGAAGCAGATTTATGGTTTAATCCTGTCGATCACCCTACACAGCTGTGGGCAACACTTTTACATGCATAAACCAGTGGAAACATAAAATATATCTTCATTTTACAATTTTCTCAAGCATTCAAAAATATAAATTCATTCATACATTTTCGCCCATAACGGGAACAAAGAACAAAAAAAAAAAAAAAAAAAAACAAGTAAGGGTGCTGCTATATGCGGCTGTGCGGAATCTTATAAACCCTTCACCAACGTGCGTATATAAAGTATAAAGATACATTCATAAGCACATCCATACATATGCATATGTTTTAGTAAACAATTTATAATTTTTTGCTCTAGTGCAATTTTTAGTAAGTGACCTCTCGGTATTTTTTTTTCGATACTAGCAATAAGTTGATTATTTTATTCTACAATCTGTATTTAAGAAAAAATTTTACATTCACCCTTATTCCAGTTGTCAAAACCGACGCCACGTCATACAATATCAAAAAATCAAATTAAAAAAATACTTTTATTTAGTAACTTTAATACCCAGAAAAAAAAGTTCAAAGTTACCATCTCTGGAGCTATGGTTTTAATGTTTTATAATTTTCTACACCAAACTTTTCTTTTCAAAACGTAAAATATATATAATTTATAAAGAAAAAGAAAAAAATTAATTAGGCCTAGTTATATGATACATAAAATACCACAAAAAGTGTAAGTTTCCCAACCCTGGAATCATACTTTTTAATTTTCTGATTTCTAACACCAATCTCTTTCTTTTAAGAATATCAGTTATTTTTAAGTTATAGAAAAAAGGACAAATTTGTTTTAGTAAGTTAATTTTGTATAATTTTGTATAAAAAAGTTAAAGTTTACCAACCCTGGAAACGTCTTTTTAATTTTTTTAATTTTTTTTTTTAAAATACCAATTTTATTCATACTGAAGTATAAAATAAGTTTATTTAATAAAAAAAAATAATAAAAATTAGCTTTCGGTAGTATGGCAAAATAAAGTTAAAGTTTTCCAGCTCTGAAATTTGCTGATTTTCAATACCAATCTTTTTCAGACTATTTCTGACACTCCATTCCAAGACCAAAGTCTCTAGCTTTTCTGGGAGCTTCGGAAAACCGAACCGTACAGACAGATGGACAGACGGGCAGACCGACATCGCTTTTTCGTCTTCTCCATGCATAAGGATCCTAAATATAAATATATTTTATGGCTCGCTTATTAATATTGTGGAAATTACAAACGGAATAACAAACCTATATATACAATTTTACCATTTTTTTGTAGAGGGTATAAAAACACTGCTTCTACGCAAGGAAGTAATTTTCCCAAGAAATTTATTCATGTATAATTATTTTAACATTGATAAAAACGCTTCACTTATCACAACCCTCCCACCATAATTTGCTATACTAATTATTTATGTTAGTTAATTTTCTTTCAAATTCCTTCAAATGCCATTTGCTGCCATCGCTTTAATGGCCAATTAAAGTCTGGCTAAAGAGTTGATATTAAAAGAAAAGGATTAAAGGCTAATAAGTTTTCCTTTTATTTTTGTTGTCAACTAATTAGTTTAATTATTGACAGCTCACTGACTTGCAAAAGGGTTTAAAATCTATTTTAGTGGGTAAAACAAAATGCAGGTATAATTTGGGCTTACAGTTCAAAAACAATTATGATGAACATATTAATTAAATAACTTAATAAGTTTAAGTATTTACAAAGAAAAGGTAGCAACAAATCAATAAATTCTTCAAACAAATTTGGCTCACCAAAGATATCTAGAAAGACCAAGTCATGCCTAAATTTTTAATAAGAAAAAGAGTGGGCAGACATATTAAAATATTCAGGTCCCCGAAATGTTCATTGGAATGTCAGTGCTTTTGAAATTTTCCGCTTTTACCAAAATACCTCAAGACTTTCTGTGTGGGATAGTGTGTAAAAAGATATTTAAAAATAAAATTTTTTTGTAAGCAAACGTAAAATTTGATATAGGTGACCTCACATTCGGCCACTAAGTGAAAGTGATAGAATTCTAATAGTAGTACAGTGCAGCTCGGTTATAACGAACACAAATTTTAACAGAAAAAATTTCATAGAGATTTTACTACTCATAACGAACAAAAAGTTTAAAGTTATAATCGTCTGATATTTTTTTAAGGCTATTGCTTAGCTGATAAAAAATTATTGTCTGTTAATTTTTATTCGTTATTTAAAATTTATTAAACCAAATGAATAAAGAAATATATTTTTTTATTAGTGTTTTTTATGGGAATTGTTACAATTTAAGTTTAAAATTTTTAAACGCACTAATAATCCCAAATTAATATTTTACTTATTAAGTAAAATATTTTTTTTTATTAAAAATACATTGAAATTGATTATTGAGGGGTTTAGCTGGATCCTATGCGCATTTCACTGTTGCTAATGCAGATTATTAGGGAACCTTTACCCAAAGCTTCTTAGAACAACTAGAGTTATTATGTTATAAACTTTGATTTAAACAAATGAGAAGCTCTATAATAAATAACAAAGTTGAAACAAGAACTCAATAATCAACATGTTTTTTATTTTCTTAATTTACCATTGCTACATTGGCTGACTTTTTTTCAGCTCCAAATTTTTTATTTTTTTTATATTAAATGCTTTATTTTATTTAAGTTTTGTTAATTTCTTTAATATGCCAAAATTATTTATTATTTTTATAACGAGTTTCTCCTACAACGAGCAAAATATCAAAAACTCTTGGAGTTCGTTATAGTGTAACTCCACTGTAGCCTAGTTTTGTGAAGCGTGTTCTTCTTTTCTGCTGCGTATCATTATTGTTATTAATTTGTTTTTAAGTATTACAATCTAGTCTGTCATGTTATTAATGTTTCATACAGATCCTAAATTAATTAAAGTCTGAATGCTTCCTTTTAAATAGACCCTTATTAATAAATAGTGACAGTATTCACATCACTGATTATATATAAAAAATCACATCCCGCTCTTTTTTATCATTCCCAAATAAATACAGTCAAAGCAAGATCATAACTTTTATGTATGTATGGAAAGTTTCCTTGGAATCGGTTGGGTGGGAGGACATGATATATTATAATAAATTTTATCAGTACAGCTAATAAAAATACAAAATTTTTGTATAAAATAAATGCTGAATCCTAATATAGGAGCAAAGAAAACGATGTTAAATAGCTAACGCTGACTTACAAAACTTAGTTTTCTTTATTAATTTTAAGTTCATGCCATAGCAAGTTATTACTTTTATTCCAATTTTCGAAAATAGAGTTTTTATTTTATTACGTTTTGTGGTTCTAGGAGTGAGATGTTTGAAATAATATTTGCATTAAAGCATATAACTGTCAGTGAATGACAAAGAGTACTCACAAAAAATATACATAAGTAAATAGTATTAATTTTAATATTTGCATATAATCATAATTGTTGAGCAAACAAGTCGTACGCTTACATATTTTCTCTTAACCAACTATGACTTTAGCCGACTCCAATATACTAGAGCATATCTACTTGGTTTATGCGAAAAACTAAAATATACTGCAAATAAAAAGGAAGATGCGTATCAAGTATATTTTCTTATACTATAATATTAGTATGCTTTAACTCAGGCTATGGATATTTAATCAGATCGAGAAATAAAAATATAAATATACTTGGGATATTTATTCATCATTCGTCAATGTATTCATGCATTTGTGTTCATTAAATGGAAAACAAATGTGTGGGTGCGAAAGTGTGCCTTTATGTATCTGTGTATATAAAATAGCCGTGTATATATGCATGAGTAGCCGGCTAAGAAGCAGAGTATTCTATAAGTTATAGTTATTGTTGTTTGTGCTGCGCGATAAAAAAATTTGTATTAACATATTTTTTGGATGTTTCGTTATACGTATACGTTATACGTTTTCGGTTTAAAATTAATGCGTGTATTTGCATATGAGCGTGTTTTTTATTCTTAGCTATACGCATGTATAGTTGTTTGGCGGCCAATACTCAAAGAGTACTTAAAAATATGACTTGTACGATATAAAACCAACCAAAAAATCAAGATTTTGGGACCGACCATTTCCAAATCGTACCAAACTTAACTACCATATCGAGTTTGGTTCGATTCAGAAGGGTCGGGCGCAATCACTTGTGGGTCATTCTCTTTTAAGTATGTATGTGTGTGTGCTTGATTGTGAATGTGTGTATTGGAGTGGACGTTATTTTATTTTTTTATTTCTTTTATTCTCACCCCTCAAATCGGTTCATCGGTTTTATGTAAAAAAATACAAACAAATTTCATAGCGATAAGTTGTGTTTTAGGGGGTGCGTCCGCCCCTCAAAGTTGGCCTTTAAGCCCATTTTTCAATGTAATTTCTTGCTTATAACTATCTCTTTAAAAAATCATCTTACAAGAATATGATATGTGGCATTATCTTAGCTCTTCTAGTCTACAACATTAGTCTCAAAGAAAGTTTTTTACTAAAACTAATATTTTAGGAAATAATGAAGAAAAATTATATATACAAAAATTGCATTTATATGGAAATTATTTTACTAAGCGTTTACAATAAGAGTTTATATCTATTAAATTATTTCATAAATATATTAAGTACAGTCATAAGAAAACTAAAAAAATTACATTGAATGTATGGGCTTGAGGGCTAACTATGAGGCCGGACGCATCCCCTAAAACACAACTTATCGCTATGAAATTTTTTTTATATTTTCTTTACATAAAACTGAACCAATTTCCGAGGAGAGAATAAAAGAAATCAACAAAAAAAATTTTCCATACAACTAACAGCCACTCTAGTGTGTATATAAAAATAATATCATAAGAGCGCATCAACGAATCGAAAACAACTTTTCCACATTCGAAAGATATCATAAGAAAGTTGATAGATTCAGTTCAACGGATTTCCTAACTACTCAAAAATAAATCTTGTCAGCTCTTAACGCCAAAATAAAACATCGATTGCTTTAATTATAATTGGGTGAGTCATTCGAGCGATAAAAAAAACGTGGGAAAATTTATAGAAAATTTGTTTGTGTTATTTACGACTTTTAAAAATCTGCCTCAAATCGATTTAAGATATTCACGGGAAGCTATAAAGGTGGCCTAGAAGGTTAATTGCTTTCCGTTTTTTTTTTTTTTTTTTTTTTTTTGTAAATTAGGCTTGAAACAATTTTTTGTTTTAATTTATGTTCTTTCGGGAATTTTTATTTTACTACAATTTGTTTTTTTTTTAATTTTTGATAATTTTTCATAAAGGTATTCACATCAGTTTTTTTCTTGTTGGAAAAAATGGAAAAATGTAATTTTTCTACAACAAACACAGGAACAAAAATTCCACCTAAAGTTGAATTTAAAACTTTAACTTTAGGTGAAATTTTTTTCCTGTGTTTGTTGTAAAAAAATTACATTTTCCCACTTTTCCAACAAGAAAAAAACTGATGTGAATACCTTTCATATTTTTGCTTCTTCGTAGTATTAAAAATTTATATATTTGAATAATCACTTTAATACTTTTAAAGGGATTTTGTAGCATAATAAATTAAATTCCTTTTAAGCAATATAAAATTTATTTATATATTTAAAGAAAATTTAATATCTAATGTTTGCAGGTAGATATTTATTTTTTTGAAGTCATCGAAATTAAAATGTACTTAGAGCAAATAGAAAGAATTTTTTGTGTATCTAAATAAAATGAAATAGAATCTTTTTAAAGTAAATCTTTATGTTTAACAATCTTAGCATACATGTAGTTATATCTCATACACTAAAGTAAAATGATATTAAGAAGTATGTTGTATAAGAAGTAGCAAATAAATCAAAATAAATCTTATGCATTACAATAGTATTTTAGTTTTTATTTTTATTTTGGGATTATAAATTTATTTAGAAATACATTTATACAAATACAAAGTTTTTATAATGAAACGCTTCTGTCACAGTCCAGGAAAGGATATTTAAATAAAATACTTAATAGTAGAAAAATACACAGGCAGGGAGTTAAATGCTTGGATAGCGGATAGTTTTGTGGACTTGAAAGTGGTACGCATGAGAGCTTTTGTTTAAAATCCTGCAACAAAATAATTGCGATGACGTGAGAGCTGTTTGTTAACTCAGAACAACTTTAACACAGACAGGGTATGTATTTTTTTTAAGGTTTGAACAACAGGGATCAGGGGGAAATATCAGAAACTTTCTAACGTAATATTTGGAAACTCAAAACATGTAAGAGGTTTGCACTATAAAACATATAGTATATAATAGATTCAATCTACGTTATGTTTAGTTCTTTAGGGACCATATAAGCAAACACAAAGCTTTCATACAAAAACTTTCATGCAATTTTCAAGAAACATTTGGTGTTGTGAATTCGGTTTGTGCAACTTGCCAACAAAATTTTAATATTGAATATTATTTTATAGAAAAAAATTTTCTTGCGAATTTTTTAAACAACAAAACAATAACAGGAGAACATTTAATATTTTTCATTTGGCAACACAAAAAGATAATAGAAAAAAAAACTTAAATCTTCTTGGACTTCATGTTCTTTTTGTCTTATTTGCAAAAAAAAAAGGATAAACAATAAATTTTCTAAAAAGATTAATTTCAATGCAAAACTGATTGTAGTTTTTTTTTATAAATTTCTTTATATTCATCATAATTTTATTGTTTTTCCTTCGTTCCTCTTTTTGGCACTTATGTCAAAATAAGCTTAACAATTGTTCAAAAATAATAATGTATATTCAGTCTTTCGTTCATATTTTATTTATAACAAAATCGTCTTAAAATCTTTCAAGTGTAAAATTCTTACCAAAAAGGCAATAAATTTATCTGTTCATTTCTTGTTTTCGTTTTGATGATGATGTTGCCACTGCACAGTGGGTATTCGTAGTAAAATATTTATTAAGAAGAAAAAGTTGTTAGATTTTTAGATCAAAGTCGTCAGAGGTAAAAATTTTAAATTGAATCAAATGCAATTTTATACGGATTTATTATTCGCTTCATTGCATTATTTTTGCTATTTATCGTCATATCAAATCCAAGAAGTCCAAGAAGTCTGTTTGGTTATTACAATTGACCAGCTAGAACACAAATCTTTACTTTTGTGGTAATTAGACTTATTTTATTATATATATATATATATATATATATATATATATATATATATATATATATATATATATATATATATATATATATATATATAATATATATATTATTTTTAGAAAAAAAATAATATTAAAGAAGATTAAAAAAAAACAGTTGCAGGGCTGGAAAATTACATTTTAAGTATAATATTATATACTAAAGTAATATATATATTCTTTATGGATTAAATATGTTTATATTTTAAAAATAAGTAAATTTGTATTGAAACTCAGCAAAATTAAAAAGACAAATCAGGGTTTTAAAACGCAGTTTTTTGTATAGGGTGTTTTTTTTAGACGTATAGAACTTCAAATTGAAATTAAACACAAGAAAATCGTTTTAATGTCCATCAATTTGGCTTTATTGGAAGGATAATTTTATGCCATTTATATTTAAATATGATTTTGGGCATGTGGCCGCCGCGGCTGGCTCGAATAAAGCCAATTCTACAGGTCCAATTTTCAACCACTTTTTCGCGCATATGGGGCCGTATGTTGGCAATAACGCCACGAATCTTGGCTTTCAAGTCCCCTAACGTTTCTGGTTTGTTGGCGTAGACGAGCGACTTCACATATCCCCAAAGAAAATAATCCAATGGTGTCAAATCACACGATCTTGGTGGCCAATTGACAGGTCCATTCCGCGAAATTATGCGCTCATCGAATGTTTCCTTCAATAAATCGATTGTGACGTACGCTGTGTGGCATGTAGCGCCGTCTTGTTGGAACCACAACTCATCCACATTCATGCCATCCAATTCGGGAACAAAATAGTCGGTTAGTCGGCTCCAATTGCTGTGCACGGTGGCGAATCGATTCATTCGGGTCCTCTTCAACACTTTGCTCTACAGCGGCAATTGTTTCTTCGGTGCGCACTGTTCGACGTCTCTGCGGATGCGTATTATCACATAGAGTAAACGTAGTGCGAAAACGATCCATGCTTAACCGAATTAATTGCTCTGATGGACGATTATGTCGACCATAAAATGGACGGAGCTTGCGCTAAGCTTCGCGAACTGAACCATTATTTTCGAAATAAATTTGCACGATTTGCAAGCGTTGTTCTTTTGTCAACCTGTTTATGATAAAATGGCAAACCAAATTAAATATTAAGCACTTGACAGCTGACAAAATGGCAGCCAGTTAAAAAAGTGATGCCAACTTAAAGTCCTATACCTCAATAAAAAACACCCTTTATATCAAATAGAAAATATAAAATAATTTTTTTTCTTAAATGAAAATCGAAAAAACTGGGGGCAAATTACGGCATTCGATACGATTTGAAATTTTAAAGTATTTCCATATAATCTCTATTGAAATATTTCGTAATTTCGTTCGATAACGAGTGCCGTAATTTCCTCCCTGCTCTGTACTGTTCTGCTTCATGGTTGGAAAATTTCAACTGTATTCTTATAAAAGTAACAAAATACAACCTTTATTCTTTCTGTATTAATATATTTATATTTTAAAAAGAAATAAACTTGTAGCGAAAATCAGCAAAATTAAAAAGAAGTTTTAAGAGCCAATTTCACCAACTTATTTAAATATCAATTCATATTTAAAAGTAATTTTTCCATACAAAAAGTAATGAAAATCAACATTTAAATATGAATTGATATTTAAATAGAGTTGGTGAAATTGGCCCTAAGTGTTGGAAAATTGCAATTTGTGCTAAATAAAATTATCAAAATAACACAAAATTTTTTTAATTTTTAGAGGTATAGAACTTCGAATTGAAATAAAACACAAGAAAATCGTTTTAATGTCCATCAATTTGGCTTTATTGGAAGGATAATTTTATGCCATTAATGTTTAAATATTATTTCGGTCATGTGGCCGCCGCGGCTGGCTCGAATAAAGCCAATTCTACAGGTCCAATTTTCAACCACTTTTTCGAGCATATGGGGCCGTATGTTGGCAATAACGCCACGAATGTTGGCTTCCAAGTCCCCTAACGTTTCTGGTTTGTTGGCGTAGACGAGCGACTTCACATATCCCCAAAGAAAATAATCCAATGGTGTCAAATCACACGATCTTGGTGGCCAATTGACAGGTCCATTCCGCGAAATTATGCGCTCATCGAATGTTTCCTTCAATAAATCGATTGTGACGTGCGATGTGTGGCATGTAGCGCCGTCTTGTTGGAACCACAACTCATCCACATTCATGCCATCCAATTCGGGAACAAAATAGTCGGTTATCATGGCTCTATACCGGTCTCCATTAACGGTAACTGACTCTCCAGCATTATTTCAAAAGAAGTATGGCCCAATGACTCCACCAGCCCATAGAGCACACCAAACAGTCAGTTTTTGTGGATGTAATGGCGTCTCAAGGGTCTCATGTGGATTCTCTTCACTCCAAATGCGGCAATTTTGCTTGTTGACGTAGCCATTCAACCAAAAATGAGCCTCATCACTGAACAGAATTTTGCGATGAAAATCAGCATCGAGATCAATCTCATTTTCGGCCCATACACCAAAATCACGACGCATTGCATGGTCTCGCGGCTTTAATTCTTGCACAAGCTGCATCTTGTAAGGTCGCAAGCCAAGATCTTTGCGCAAAATCTTCCATAAAGTTGATGGACAAAGCTCCAATTGCTGTGCACGGTGGCGAATTGATTCATTCGGGTCCTCTTCAACACTTTGCTCTACAGCGGCAATTGTTTCTTCGGTGCGCACTGTTCGACGTCTCTGCGGATGCGTATTATCACATAGAGTAAGCGTAGTGCGAAAACGATCCATGGTTAACCTAATTAATTGCTCTGATGGACGATTATGTCGACCATAAAATGGACGGAGCTTGCGGTAAACTTCGCGAACTGAACCATTATTTTCGAAATAAATTTGCACGATTTGCAAGCGTTGTTCTTTTGTCAACCTATTCATGATGAAGTGGCAAGCCAAATTAAACATTAATCACTTGACAGCTGACAAAATGGCCGCCAGATAAAAAAGTGATGCCAACTTAAAGTTCTATACCTCAATAAAAAACACCCATTATATTAAAAATTAATAAACATATATTTAAAATCAACCAAAATTAAAAAGACGGTTCCAGGGCTGGAAAATTGCAATTTTCGGTATAAACAATTAACAAAGTAATATAATATATTTTTTCTTTATAAATTAAACTTATTGGTATTTTATAAATGAATAGATTTTTATCGAAAAAATTAAAAATATTGTTGCAGGGTTTGAAAATTGAAAGTTTTGGTTTTTAAACTAAACAAATTTAACATATTTTTTATTGAGTAAACATATTTTTATACTAAAAGGACAAAGATTTGTATTGAGAATCAACAAAATTAAAAAGATGGTTCCAGGGCTGGAAAATTGCAATTTTTGGTTTGTAAAATAAAACAACATTTTTTTTGGATTAAAAGTATTTACATTTTAAAAAGAAACTCACTTGTATAGAAAATCGACAAAAAAAATTAAAAATGCTGTTGCTGGGTTGGAAAATTCAAAATTCTGATGTATAAAATAAACATTTAAAACATTTTTTATTGATTAAACACATTTATATATTAAAACGAAATAGATTTGTATTGAAAGTCAGCATATCAAAATTTCGGTTCCAGGCCTGGAAAATTTGTAAATTTTTGGTAAATAAAATTAACCTTTTTTTCTTTATTATTTAAAAGTATTTTTATTTTAAAAAAGAATACATTTGTATTGAAAACCGAAAAAAAGTTAAAAATACTGTTGCTGGGTTGGAAAACTGGAAGTTTTGTTATACAAAATAAACAAATTAAAAAACTCTTTTTTTGTTGATTAAACATATTTATATATAAAAAAGAACTAGATTTGTGTTAAAAGTCAACAAAATTAAAGAAGACGTTTCCAGGGCTGGAAAATTTAAACTTTGCTTAGGTATATAAAACTAACAAACTAAAACAATTTGTTTAACATATTTATATGTTAAAAATAAATAGATTTGTGTTAAAAGTCAACAAAAGTAAAGAAGACTTTTCCAGGGCTGGAAATTTAAAACTATGTTTGGGTATACAAAAGTCACTAGCTAAGACTAATTTTTAGTTTTTTATAAATTAAATATATGCTTTAGAAAGAAATAGTTTGGTATTTAAAATTAGTAAAGTTAAAACACAACTTCAGAGCTGGAAAATATAATTTTTTTTTGTTATATATAAGTAACTAAATAAAACAGATTATTTTTTTTTTGTTAATTAAACAATATATAAATATTTTATATTTTTGAAAGAAATGAAATAGTATTGAGAATCAGAAAAATTAAAAAGATGGTTCCAGAGTTGGATAACTTGAACTTTTTTTTGGTAACAGTAACTATATTTATTAAACATTTTTTAAGTTTCAGGAAGATCTTTACTCAAAAGTTTTTTTCTCTTTTGAAATTTTGATATGAAAATTTTATTTTACATTCATTACATTCATTAGTCTTATGAAGCTTTGTGATATGTTGCTTATTATGCAACATATGTGAAAGTAAAATGCTTATTTAATAAGCCGATATAAACGAACGTGCGTTGCTGGCAATGGAATGTTCTATTTGAGAAATTACCAGTTCTCTGATAAATATTCAATTTTATTAATTACGAAAATGTATAAAACAAGTTAGCTTATTTGGTATAAATAGGTATAATACTAAGATTATTTTAGTATTATCAAATAGTAACATACAGCTCCACTGTGTGCTGTTACTAGTATTTTATATACATAGAAAAACATTTTTCGTCAACTGCAAGTATGAGAATGTGTTCACTTAGTTTATTGAAAGTGCCGGTTTTTGTTTTCTCTTTACTTTATCTCATGATGCTTTCTAATATGTCTGTTGAAGATGATAGAATGTATACAGACTGCCAATAATGGTTATTTGAGATCTAAGAGACAAAATGTCTACTGCTGCTGTCTACTGTTGTATGTTTTATTAATTTTTAGAAAAAAATATATATATATACTTTTTGTATATCCTTTCCCAGAAAGGAAATCATCATATTTTGTTACTCTTTGTTTTCCTCATAATTCAGCTTAGGAAATTTCTTTGTGAAGCAGACGGACTATGTAATTATGTTATGCAACTTTCCCTTGGCAAATTCAAATTTGGAAAACACAAATTGTTTTATTTTAAAGTAGAGCATCACTTTTTCTTTGTAATTAATTATCATTAAAATTTCAATTAAGTGTATTGCCAAAATATTTCTGAGTAGAATTTCAATCTTAGATGTTAAGTGAACAGTGTTGCCGTTTTGGTTATTTCTAAGCAAATTTTTTTTAATACATGTGTAGTTATTTTTCATATTGGTTACTCTTTAAAATAATAGGCAGCAAACCAGTCCAACACAAAGAGGTGTGAAATGGTTGCCGACATATCTGATAGAAATCTGAACGAAATCTTGGGAAAAAACATGAAAAATTCGTGATGTATTTGACCGACATTCACATTTCTTTCTGACCGATATTTGAAAGAAGATCAAACGCAATTCTAATTGGCTAGTAATAACGTATTTTATACACATTTTTTCGGCCTTGTAGAAAAGTAATAAAGAGTTGAATAAATTGTTTTTTAACGGTCTTATTCCTAAAAATTCTTTATTTCAGCCTTAATCTGTACATTACTTATGAAACAAATTTTGCTTTATTAAGCTCTAATAAAAATTTGTATTCATAACTGATTAATATCAGTGAATTAACTTTTAAGCGATTTTGCTTCTTTTGTAATTTTATGTTGGCAACATCATGCTACTTTCGCTCTCATTTTATGTTTAGTGATGCATACAACGAACAATCGATTATCTAGGTAGTCTCTTTGAGTCGAAAAAAAGTAAATCATTACGCATAATGTTATTAAAAAATAACTTAAAAAGTAGGCGTTTCACTTTTTATTAATAAATAAGCCAAAGAAAATTTATATGTTACAAAAAATTGTATTTAAACACATTTATATTCGGCTGAGTGCAGACGTAGGCAAATACCCATTTTATAGCGGTCGATTATGCATCACTATTTTGTTTTAATTTTAAAATGTTATTGTACATACATACATACATATGTAAGCATGCAGTACAATACAAACATACGTATGCTTGTACTCACATATGCCCTTATGTTTATAATTATATTTTTCTTTTTGCCAATGAATGTGATTTTTTTAATTTTCAACGATGTTTATATGTATGTATTTTTCTTTTTGTACAATTATGCATACATACATACATACATGTACCGACTTACATAAATTAATACATTTGTCCAAGAACATTATTCAGGAGACATGCATAAGAATTAGAGACCTGCTTAAAAGGTCTTTAAATGTAAATACGTCATGATTTTTATATGTATTCACGTCGAATGTATTATACTAAATCAATAATAAATGCTGTCGTACTATAAGCGATGCACGATAGACGTATTGGTGTACTTGTATATCAGTGTTAACAAGCGATGTCGCAAGACAGCGTGTTTGTAACAAGCACTCAAAAGAAGTACTGTTGATTAGTGTATGCTTGTTATTTTTCATGTTGTACGTTTGAGTGTGTGCGTGTGTAATATGCAGATGGTAAGCTATTATGTGATTAACCGTATACAACTAATGTTAATGCATGTGTGTGCCTTTGCATGTGTGAGCCTTTGCATGTGCGCAAAAAATAAAAAAATCATACACACATACATGCATGACGTTTGTACACGCGCTCATGCGTAGAAAGAAGCAAGTATAAAAAATTCTTCCGTCACGAAGTGTTTTCCTCTTTGCTCTTATACCTACAGTACTCAAACAAATTTCTTGCAAACAGTGTTGTTAACGTTTGTTTTATAAGATTTCGCTGTAGTAAAGCATTTGAAAAATCCCTCATGTCTTGAAAGTTCTTATAAGATGTCTTATGCAGGACAAGAAACATAAAAGTGAGAAGCCACAGAAAATCTCGCATAAGGGATAAATAAAATCAAGACAATATTATTTATAATTGTTTATCAAACGCTTAAGGTAAGTAGCATGGAGGCTACATTAAAAATCTCTGAGTAATGAAACGTTTATTAAACGCCTAATAGGATATTAAGCATTTATGAATAGTCTTTTTTCGATTTTTGCTTATTAAGCTGTTATGAAGCGTTTATGAATAAGACGGTAAATATTTTAAAACAACTTTTCTTTTTGTATGTTTTATAAAACAAAAATCTTTCATTAGGGACTTACAAGCTTTGCTTTGATAGCGGCATATTATTGAAGCGACATCTTTTGAGTCTCTAATATATTCAGTCAGTATTTAACAATATCATAATGGACAGATATAGCGTTGAAAAAAAATTTAAAGTTTTTTAATCAAAATTTATGTTCTGTTTGGCTAGAAAATCGCGCTTAATCGTCCTACCGGGAGTATTATTCATAGTGTTGTATATTCATTGGTTCTCTAAAAAAACAGCCAACATCTATACGTTAATAATACTAAATATCTATCGAAAGTATTGCCGTCACCATGTGTCACCCTGCGACTGCGAAAATTCTATTGAACCAAAATCGGCATATAAAAGACTATAGACAATGACGTGTATCGCTGAATGCTCCCCGGAGCAGTGGAAAACTGACCTAACGAAAATCATTTACAGTATTTTCAAATGAATCTCTTAGAATTCCGATGGCTGATTTCGACAAATTTATATTTCACATATTTAAGGAAATTCACATGCGGTCATATATAAAATGAGAAATAAAAATATAAACTCTAGCAAATTTGATAAAAAAAATAACGTTAAGCTTATATATTGTACGTGAATTCAAAGTTAACTTTAACAATCGCTTAGGAATGCCAGTGTCAGTGTTTAATATGTGCTGAAGAAGCAACAGATAGCAAGAAGCAAAATTAAATTGACCAGGTAATATTGTGGTAGAATATTTTAAGGCTTCATTTGTTGTTCATGGCAATAACCGTAAAAATTTTAATTTCATTGCCACGGACCAGCAATTCGAAAAAGGAAAAAATAAACAAGGAAAACCCAAAAAAGCACAATAACATGTAGTAACAAAGGATATATAGAAGTATTAGAAAAATATTAGATATGGCAGTGAGTAAAACCAATCATATTAGCACCCTACAATAGTTTCAATCCTAAGCCTGTCCAATAAATTAATTGTAGCTAAACAGAAAAATATGTATACTATAAATATCAGTAATTGGATATGCAAAAAATTTTATTTATATTTTGAAATTTATTTCAATATTTAATTTTTATTTAAAGCACTTCAAGATAAATAAATACAAATTTAAAAAATTAATTTGAAGTCTAAACTGACGACAAATAAGTTTTTAAATTAAAATTTTTTAATATTATTTTTTTGATTCTTCATAAACAAGGTTAATTTAATTTAAAATAAAATAGCTTGGTACCAATTTGGTTTAAATTTTTAAAAAGAAATAAAAAATAGCTTAGGGAAAGCCCTAAAAATACTGAACATTTTTCATTTTAACGAAGATTGTAAACTTCAACTTAAGAAAATTAATTAAAGTGAATTATCATCTGTAACGAATAAATCATTTGTTTGCTTACTCTAGTGACTACAAAAAATTGAGCATTCAATTGCAATCTAAATAGTGTAAAAAAGGAAATAACCCCTTCCTTATTTCAAACCCAACAATTGTAATTATTCCATCCCATGAGTATTTATAATTAAAATCCTTTACATATCAACCTTATTAATAATACCCCTATTTGCTTACGTTTGTAAAGGAATATTTATTACTTCAGGAAATTTCCAAATATTACTGCTAAGGAGGAAAGATCCACCATTTTCTTTTTCAAATTCATGCAAACAACTTACATATACTGACAAAAAATACCAATAAAAAATTAACATGTCCTAATTTTATGGGAAATTACATTTAGTTTACATTTAGTGCTGGCATTTATTTGCTTTGTTTGTACTTTTAGTTCCTTTTTTTTTGGCAATTGTATGACATATTGTTATTTTTTATGATGTTCGTGCAGAGAAACTTCGCATTAGTAAAAAAAAAATTCCCTCTGTTGATGTAAAATTTCCATTGTTTCATTTTAATGTTAAACGAAATTTTAAAAATGATTTATGAACGCTATACGAACTACAACTCTGTAGCAGAGACACAAGCTGATCGGCTCAAAGCCGGCTCAAGAGCCGCCGCCGACTTTCAATGTAAATTTAAGCCGCTGCAGATGCATGCGGCTATCCTCGGCTCAAAATTGCAGACGACTAATTGCTTTTGTAGTTGCAGATTATATTAGAGACATAAGCCCACATATTCTGTAACTCGCTAAAGCTAAATGTCTATAGCTAAAAATCTTGAAAGTCGATTTATCGATTTTCGCCTACGAATACAATGTTCAAACGTGTACTGCTAAATCAGGCAATGGCTTAAAAATGTAGTTCGCCGAAGTGTTAATGTTTTATGTTATCGCCAAAAATCTTTAACTTTCTATTTGTTCCGCACCTTAGCGATAGAATTTAGCTTTAGATTTAGCGAGTTACAGAATACGGGGCAGGTGTTTTCATTTTTTTTTTTGAAATGTAAAAAACTTATAATAAGCGGCTATCAATTTCAGCCGGCTCTAGCCGGCTTATGAGCCGCCGCCGACTATTTTTACCTAAGCCGCCGCCACCAACTTTTTAAGACGGCTTATTTCTCTGCTCTGTAGGCTAAATAATATGTGAAATTGTTATTGAATATAAAGGGTGTTTTTCTTAGAGGTATAAAACTTTGAAGTAAAATAAAACAATAGAAAATCGTTTAAATGACCATTAATTTGGCTTTATTGGAAGGATAATTTTATGCCATTAATGTTTAAATATGATTTTGGGCACATGGCCGCGGCTGGCTCGAATAAAGCCAATTCTACAGGTCCAATTTTCAACCACTTTTTCGAGCATATGGGGCCGTATGTTGGCAATAACGCCACGAATGTTGGCTTCCAAGTCCCCTAACGTTTCTGGTTTGTTGGCGTAGACAAGCGACTAAACATATCCCCAAAGAAAATAATCCAATGGTGTCAAATCACACGATCTTGGTGGCCAATTGACAGGTCCATTCCGCGAAATTATGCGCTCATCGAATGTTTCCTTCAATAAATCGATTGTGACGTGCGCTGTGTGGCATGTAGCGCCGTCTTGTTGGAACCACAACTCATCCACATTCATGCCATCCAATTCGGGAACAAAATAGTCGGTTATCATGGCTCTATACCGGCCTCCATTAACGGTAACTGACTCTCCAGCATTATTTCGGAAGAAGTATGGCCCAATGACTGCACCAGCTCATAGAGCACACCAAACAGTCAGTTTTTGTGGATGTAATGGCGTCTCAAGGGTCTCATGTGGATTTTCTTCACTCCAAATGCGGCAATTTTGCTTGTTGATGTAGCCATTCAACCAAAAATGAGCCTCATCACTGAACAAAATTTTGCGATGAAAATCAGCATCGAGATCAATCTCATTTTCGGCCCATACACCAAAATCACGACGCATTGCATGGTCTCGCGGCTTTAATTCTTGCACAAGCTGGATCTTGTAAGGTCGCAAGCCAAGATCTTTGCGCAAAATCTTCCATAAAGTTGATGGACAAAGCTCCAATTGCTGTGCACGGTGGCGAATCGATTCATTCGGGTCCTCTTCAACACTTTGCTCTACAGCGGCAATTGTTTCTTCGGTGCGCACTGTTCGACGTCTCTGCGGATGCGTATTATCACATAGAGTAAAAATAGTGCGAAAACGATCCATGGTTAACCGAATTAATTGCTCTGATGGACGATTATGTCGACCATAAAATGGACGGAGCTTGCGGTAAACTTCGCGAACTGAACCATTATTTTCGAAATAAATTTGCACGATTTGCAAGCGTTGTTCTTTTGTCAACCTGTTCATGATCAAATGGCAAACCAAACTAAATATTAATCACTTGACAGCTGACAAAATGGCCGCCAGTTAAAAAAGTGATGCCAACTTAAAGTTCTATACCTCAATAAAAAACACCCATTATAATACCAAAATTTATTATAAATTATCTGGCAAACACTAGCAGAACGGAAGAGCTAGCTGTTTTCTAAGGTCGCAACACCATCATCATCAGCGTTCTATGTATTTGGTCCACGGTGTGTGGTGTCAGTTAATGCAGATTTCTGCTTTATATACTCAGCCTTCAGTTCAAATGGAATATGTGAATTATTTTGGTTCATCGTATTCGTATTATAATTTGCTGTAAGATTTTTAGTAATGAGAGCTTAATTTTACTATCTCTAAATTTATTAATTGTTAATTTTAACATGAATTTAACTTTAATTTGATGTCAAATCATCAATTAAATCATTTTGAATGAAATGAAACTACACTTATCTAGGCGCACTGTAGTGCGCCAGGCCAAGTTCCGGCCAATGCACGCAGTGTGTATATTTACAGGAAGCCATTCGAGCCGTTTTTACCCCCCCTCATAACTTTGTTCCCCGCGACCGTAAAATTATGAAATTTAAACCAAATTAGAATAAATTTATGTAACTTTATGTGCGAAGTTTGAAAGTTTTACAATTAAAGGTTCCGGAGATATGGAGGTGCAAAAAGTGCATATTTTAAGGCAAACTCACTGACTCACTGATCACTCATCAAATTGATGAAGCACTTCCGCTATAGCTAGAGAGCTAAGAGTTGGCACACGAGTAGATCTAGGTGGGCAATGAACCAGAAAAATCTGAAAACCTAAAAATTTTAACCAAGGGGGCGGGGCTACGCCCATAAAAACTAAAATCTGTGTTAGTGAGCTGAAATTTGCTACAAAACTAGGTCTAAGTGAGCATTAAACTAAAAAAAAATTTAAAATCCGAAAAATTTGGCCAGGAGGGTGGGGCTACGCCCATAAAGGCTAGAATTAAAAAAGCAAATCTAAGGCGCTTAATGGAAGATATTTTATTGAAATTCGGCATACATGCTGCGACAAAGCAAGCCTAAAAATTTTTCATTAAAAACGTGGGCGTTGACACGCCCATACAATTTCAACCTCATTTTCGTGTACTACGGCTCAGCATATTTAGATTTCTGTATGTATTATTACCCCTTTGCAACGAAACTTGACAGGAATAGTAAGCAGTGGCCGAAAAAAATCTTAGGTTTGGAAAAGTGGGCGGGGTTACGCCCATTAAAATTATGAACTAAAAGTTGCCTTAAGGAGCTGAAATTTAATACACGAATAGGTATAGGGGAGAAAACAACAAGAAAACCCTGAAAATCCGGAAATTTTAGTCAGAGGGGTGGGGCTTCGCCCATAGAAATTAAAAATTAAAAGTTGCGCTTATGAGCTGAAATTTGATAGGTCTATGTGAGAAAACAACAAGAGAAATCTGAAAAATCAAAAAATTAACCAGAATGGGCGGGGCCACGCTACTATTGTATGAACCTGAAAACTTACAGCCTTATTAATAAAACTTATTAAGACTTTTTAAGAAAAATTTTTAATGAAAATTTGTCTTAAAACCCCTTTATAAAGCCTTAATAAATTAAATAAATGAGGCTGCTAATATACAGCTTTTAACTTGAGCCATTTTAGTGAAACCTTGCATATACGTTACACGTATACAATAATTTAAGCTATCAACTAAAAAAGTGGTCGTGATCACTCCCATAAAATTTTAGCCTTGTGTTTAATCTACTTCGGTCTAATATATTTTAGGAGAAAATTACCATGAATTATAAGTGCGGCTCACAACAATATAGTGAGTTTAAAATAGTGGGACGGGTAATGCTCATAAGTTTATAAGGTATAGTTCACGCTAGAGAGCTGAAATTTTATACACAAGCAAGTGTAGATGAGTAAGCAAATGGAAAAATCTTAGAACCAATAAGTTTTATCCGCTTAAACTCCAATTCGCACTAGAGTGCTGAAATTTGGTACAAAAATTAATCTAGATCAGAGATCCCTAGTAAAAATTTAAGAAACCAGAAGTTTTAAGCAGGGATTGGAAACAAGTACTGTAAACTCAAAATTAAGTTAAATTTTATTGAAACTTTTCATACACGATGCACTTATCCAAAGTAAAAATTTCCTGTTTTGAAAAAAGGACGTGACTAAACCCATAAATCGTAGCTTTTTCTTTCATGTACTTCGGCTTAGCAGTTTTTAGTCTATTACTCATGTATTTCTCAATAGCTTTTTCATACAAAACTTTACATGAATCATAAGCACTAACAGATATAAAAGTCGGTGGGGTCAGGCTCCTAAAATTTTTAAGTAATATTATACTGTAGAAAGCTTACATTTTGTAGACAAATAGTAATTGATTTACTCAGTCGGAAAATCCAAAATTTAAAGCACCACCTACCCTGTTGAAACTTTGCATGCACATTGGGCATATTCTTTTGATTTATGTACTTCGGCTAAGCAGACTTTAATATGTAAATATATTGAGAAAATAGCCGGGGTCACTCCCACTAAAATTGACGCTGTATTTTACATGTTTCTTTCCAGATGACTCTTAACAAATTGTGTACACACTGTCGACCCGTTGTAATAGCACAATAATTCATTTCTAAGGTGTACTCATCATGCTCTAATCCATTATTTTATGTAACTATGAAATTTTTAACTGGCACAGTGATCATGCCCAATGTACATGCAAAGTTTCAATAGACTAGGTGGTGCTTTCATTCTTAGATTTTCCGATTGAGTAAATCAATTAGGACTATTTGTCTACAAAATGTCAGCTTTCTACAGTATAATATTACGTAAAATTTTTATGGGCCTGGCTCCGCCGACTTTTATTTCTACTAGTGCTTATGGTTCATGTAAAGTTTCGTAGGAGAAAGCTAATGAGAAATACATGAGTAATAGACTAAAAACTGCTAAGCGGAAGTACATGAAAGAAAAAGCTAAGATTTATGGGTGAGGCCACGGCCACTTTTCAAAACAGGAAATTTTTACTTTGGATAAGTGCATCGTGTATGAAAAGTTTTAACAAAATTTAACTTAATTTTGAGTTAAAAGTACTTGTTTCCAATCCCTGGTTAAAACTTCTGGTTTCTTAGATTTTTACTAGGGATCTCTGATCTAGATTAACATTTGTACCAAATTTCAGCACTCTAGTGCGAATTGGAGTTTTAGCGGATAGAACTTATTGGTTCTAAGATTTTTCCATTTGCTTACTCATCTACACTTGCTTGTGTATAAAATTTCAGCTCTCTAGCGTGAACTATACCTTATAAACTTATGAGCATTTCCCCTTCCACTATTTTAAACTCACAATATTGCTGTGAGCAGCGCTTATAATTCATGCTAATTTTCTTCTAAAATATGCTAGACTAAAGTAGATAAACACAAGGCTAAAATTTTATGGGAGTGATCACACCCACTTTTTTAGGTTATAGTTTAAAGTATTGTATACGTGTAACGTATATGGAAAGTATCACTAAAATGGCTTAAGTTAAAAGCTGTATAGTAACAGCCTTATTTATATAACTTATTAAGGCTTTATAAAGGGGTTTTAAGACAAATTTTCATAAAAAATTTTTCTTAAAAAAACCTTTTTAAAGCCTTAATAATTTTTATAAATAAGGCTGTAAGTTTTTAGTTTCAAGCAATATTAGCATGGCCCCGCCCTTTCTTGTAAAATTTTTTGGGTTTTCAGATTTTTTTAGTTGGTTTCTCAACTAGACCAACTTGTGTATCAAATTTCAGCTCCTTAGCGCAACTTTTAATTTTTAATTTTATGAGCGCACCCCCGCCCCTCTGACTAAAATTTCCGGGGTTTCAGGTTTTTCTTGCTGTTTTCTCACCTAAACTTACTTTTATATCAAATTTCAGCTTCTTGGCACAACTTTTAATTTTTAGTTTTTATGGGCGTAACCCTGCCCACTTTTCTAAACTCAAATTTTTTTTCGGCTAGTGCTTATTAATCATTCAAGTTTCGTTTCAAACAGATAATAATCCATGCATAAATAGCATATCTAAATATGCTGAGCCGTAGTACACGAAAATGAATTTGAAATTGTATGGGCGTGTAAACGCCCACTTTTTTAATAAACAATTTTTAGGCTTGCCCAATCGCAATATGTATGCAAAATTTCAATCAAACAGCTTCCATTAAGCGCCTTAGAGTAGCTTTTTTTAATTCTGACCTTTATGGGCGTAGCCCCGCCCTCCTGGCTAAAATTTCTGGGTTTTCAGATTATTTTATTTTTTGCCCACCTAGACCTAGCTATGTATATAATTTGAGCGCACTAGCACAAATTTTAATTTTTATGGGCGTAGCCCCACCCCCCTGTTTTAAATTTTCTAGTTTTCAGATTTTTGTGGTTCATTGCTCATCTAGATCTACTTGTGTAGCTATAACGGAAGTGCTTCATCAATTTGATGAGTGTGTCAATGGTCAGTGGTCAGTGAGTATGTCTTAAAATATGCACTTTTTGCACCTCCATATCTCCGGAATCTTTCATTGTAAAACTTTCAAACTTTGCATATAAAGTGACATGAATTTATTCTAATTATGCTTTAAATTTCATAATTTTAAGGTTGCGGAGAACAAAGTTATGAGGGGGGTAAAAACAGCTCGAATGGCTTCCTGTAAATATACACACTGCGTGCATTGGCCGGAACTTGACATGGCGCACTACCGTGCGCCTAGATAGTTCAGTTTTAAGCATGACAAACACCATGGTAAAGGTTTTAACACTTCTGTCAAGAGTAGCGTATAAGCACAACAAATTGTAAAAAAAGAAAATGCTCTAAAAAACTTTTCTAATGTAAGCAATCTGACTTAAAAGTGCCAAAAAAGCATAAAGAATTATACAGGTAAGCAAAAATGTAACAATATCTGCTTGAAAAAAAAGTAAAAAAACTTCCACTTAACGTGATCTGAGTTAAAGTGTATTAGAATTTAAAAAAAAAAAGTTTTGGTTATAGTTTTCTTTCTTCTTGGTTTTTTATTATTATCAATTTCCAAAATTGTTGCCGTTTTTCTATAGTTTCCTTTTAAGTGTTTCATTACCTTTTATTCGGTTTTATATTCCACTTGTTTTGTGGCTGCTGGTAGAAAAGCTCAAACCAAATAATTTTTAGCACTGTAAATTTTTGACTGTGTGGCATGTGGCATGAGCGTTTCTATATCAGATGGCGGCATGTGTGTGCACTTGTGTGTATACCGCACATGAAAATTTACATTTCATTTCTTCTCTTCGTGGGAAGAAAAGACTTGATTTTTTACATGCGATTCAAATACCATTAAATGAAGGTGAGGGTTTTTTTATGTAAGACACTTTGGCTCAATTTTTGCGGTTTTTTAAAGTTTAAATTGAATTTTCGCTTTCGTAAACCTTTCAATTTGCTTTGAATATAAAGAAAAAAGGAATAGATGGCTGATAAATAAAAATAAAGGTTACCACATGTACTAATGGTGACACTACGAAATAAACTTAAAATGTGGTTACTTAACATATTAAGACGATTTTGCAGTGTCGCAACTATTACTTGTATTAACCCTTATTCTTATTTACGATTCCATCTCATTTTAAGGATAATATTTTTAACTCAGAATTTATAATATAATAATGAGGCTTTAAAATCTTTTATATTGTTAACAAATGATGTTTATTTTTTTATATGTGTCTGCAAAAAACCTGGTAACCCTAGTAGACTCTAAAAGTAGAATATTCAACGCTTTTTATGCTCTAAATGATTTTTGTATGAAAAAACAAAAATCAGCTGAATGTGTGTGTGTTTTTTTTTAGATGTTTCAAGAGGATTTTTGTATGTTGTTAACTGCTGCTTTTTGGTTATGGGTTTTTTACCTTGTCTGCAAACAATTTATAGTTTATATAAGCTTAATATAAAATTCACTTTTCTTAATTTTACGAAAAGTAATTAACTAAAATGGGTGTTTAAAAACTTTTCATTTTGTATATGACTTTAGCAATATTAATATGCAACCACTGAAGTATATATATGATTATTATCGGTCCTCATCAATAAAAAAATTCGGATAACAGATGTCTGTCTACCCTTATGTACGTCTGTCTGTCTGTGAAATCGGGGTTTTTTGGGGAAAAAAATATAAGGTAGAGACCTCGGTGTTGGACTAATATGTCAGAATATGTCCTTAAAAGATTAGTTTTAAAAATTAGAAAAATAAAAAAAAGAAGAAGAGAGGTTAGAATACCCGATTAGATCTGCCCTGATTTATTTATTTATTCATTTTAAATGAGCGGATATTTTTAAAAGTGGTATAAGTTCACTTCTTAAAAAATGAGTTTACGTTAGCTTTAATTAGGTATAGATAGCTTCTATGCATATTTATTATCATCTCTTCAATGTAGTACGATTTGGCCATAAAATAAGCAAATTTATTTAAATTCTAAAAGTGAAATAAGTCCATTCCCAATAATTATAATTAATGATGTAATGCGCTTACTGCCTTACAATTCACCTATTTATCATGAATACTTCACAACGCTAGAATTACATAGGGGGAAGATCTGGTCGAAAGACTGGCACTGCGACACCTGATGGATCCTTTGTACCATAGATCTATAAGTTAAATTAATTCAATCTCTGTATGACTTTCCTTATGAAGGTCAGTACAGATATTGGAGAAGCCCGCCTAATATCATCTGAACACAAAAACTCAGAATGAAAAACATGCCTTCTACTGTCACACAATATGATACACTCACAAAGAATGTGTTTCGTCGTCTCGTTATCTTCCAAGCATAAGTGACACAAAGGTGAACCAATTTGGTTACTTTTCCACAAAGGACAATTCAGTCCAAAGTGACCAGACAGAAAACCAGTAACAAGCCGTAAATTATTCCTGTTGAAGTTAAAGATGCCGTTATATGTAAATGGCTGCATCAAAGCTTTGGCCTGCCTTAAGCCAGAAGAAGACAGCCAAATCTCCTTAAATTACAACGCTAAGTGCTACGGCAAAACAATTAATATATTCAACCATTGTTATTTTATTTTACTTTATGTTATTATAGCAGTTTTTATGTACATACGGCAGATGAATAAGTCCGTGACTTTTTAATGAAACAAATTTTTTTTTGCAAAGCAAAAATTTATTTTTCAACATAATCTCCTTTTAGCTCAATACATTTAGTCCAACGTTTCTCCAGTTTTTGCATCCCTTCGAAAAAATAGGATTTTAGAGGTCCTTAAAATAGGTAACAATTTCAGCGTTAGAATTAAATCTCTTTCCATCGAGCCATTTCTTTAGGTTTGGAAATAGGAAGTAGTCACTAGGGTCTAAATCTGAAGAATATGGCGGATGGGGTACCAATTCGTAGCCCAATTCAGAGAGTTTTGCCATTGAGACTGCACACGTGTTCATTCGTGCATTATCTTGGTGAAAAAAACTTTTTTCTGGGGCATCTGGGGTCGATTTCTTTTTAAATCCTCATTAAATTAGTCTAATAAGTTGGCATAATATTTGCCGTTTATTGTTTTTCCCTTTGCTTCGCAAAAAACTGTTTGCCATCACTTTATTGGCCGACAAACTCACCTTGGCAGGTTTAGACTGCTGCTTGGTCTACGGAGTACAGTAATGGATCCATGTTTCATCCACAGTTACAAAACGCCGCAAAAAATCATTAGGATTGCGGTTACACAAGTCCAAACAATCCTTTGAAATTGCCACAGATTTCCATTTATGGTCAGTTGAGAGCAAACGTGGCACCCATCTTGCAGACAACTTTCTTAAGGCCAGCTGATCATTTAAAATCGAAAAACCACACTGCCATATGAAATGCCTGTGGCGTCAACAATCGCACACACTTTTACTCTTCGATCGTCCAACACCATTTCGTGGAGTTTTCGACATTTTCAATTTGCCGTCCAGAACGTTCAGCGTCATTTGTACTTGTGCGACCACGAAGAAAGTAAACCACTTTTTTTTTACCATTGAAATGTTTTTATTGAGATTTTTTTTGGTTTGATTGACGGTTTCATTTTCCCAAAAAATAATGTTTAATGAGCACTCGAAATTCACTTTTTCCATTTTTAGAAAATTACACGAGCTTGTATGTTTTTAACAGATGTTTAACGCAAAATAAATAACGACACTCATTCAAAATTTGACAGTAGTCTATTAACAATTGGTACTTGATAGAAACAGTGTTACATTTCATATAACTACGAGGGAAATTCGTTCTTATTGGACTTATTGATCCACCCCTGTATAAACCTGTAAATGAAAAAAAAAAATTAATATTATTCCACTGTTCAAAGTCAAAGCAATCCGCAGCTGAAATTTAAAATTTTAAATGGCCTGGAACCTTACCGACAACACTGAACTCTAACTACTGGTTGACGTTCGATTGATTGGATTTTGGTCTCTTAGATTTTCTTTTAGGGTTTTAACCTAAGAAAAATAAGTAAACGATACATACTTATAAGAAGGCACGGGTATAAGTACATATCGCTCATATACTACAACAATGAGATAACTCACAAAATTTAATTTTATATTATAATAATGCATAGTTAATCCGCATATCGTTATTCATATTGTGTAATAATGACATACAAATATTTTGCACACACAACTCTGAAAATATATATGTCTTTTCCATTAAGTTGTATGTAAATTACAACAGCCTTATTTATAAAATTATTAAGGCTTTATAAAGGGTTTTTGAGAAAAATTTTCTAAGCAAATTATTTGTAAAAACTCTTTATAAAGCCTTAATAAGTTTTATAAATAAGGCTGTTAATATTAAACTCGTTTTCTGTAAAACTATTATTTGGCAGTTATGACAATTAATTTGTTATGATGTTCTTGAATTAAATAAGCGATGTGTGGAAACACTTACTATTGTTTGCTTGGCTTTACCAATGCTCGATGAAAAACACTTGCTCGTAATAATGTTTGTATGAGTGTTAAATGAACGTTCAAAACTTTTGTGCACTCAAGTGTATTTTGTTCATTGCCCATAATTTTTCGATTTTCTATACTGTTGTTGTACTTGTGCTCAATATGTTTGAGTACTAAAGCATGTGTGTGAGTGTGAAATTTTCCTGTTCATTATTTTTATAAGCAGCCAAGGTGTTTCTTTTTTCGAATCGGAAATTTAGCGGAAATTGTTTTCTTTTCTTTGCTTTATATTTCGGTGGTGTTTTGAATGTAAATTTGAAATTTAAAGTTTCTATTAAGAAACTACTGGTAACAGTATCACGTTTTTTTTGTATTTTATTTTAAATTGTTTAAGCCTGATTTTCAAGTTAAATGATACGTTTATAAAAATGCAGTCATATGGAGTATATGTATATGTTCGAAAAAAAATAAAATAAAATAAAATAAAGTAAAAATAAATTTTTTGAACAATTGTAAGCTGCAGTGGATAATTTGCCATATAAGACCTTGTACGTTAATGACTTAATGAAAAAATATATATAATTAGGAAACATTATGCTAAATCTTTTTGTTTTATTTAAAATACTAGAAATAAAATTTACTTGGTACATCAGAACCTTATTGTCCTCGCTTACTGTCCAGAATAAGATATATAGGAAGCAGAAAAATACATTTTACTTACAATTAAAATCTTTATTAAACCTTAAAGGTATTTCATTAAAATTAAAATTGCTTTAATCATTTTAATATTTTTATCTCAATTTTTCCCTTAATCAATATTTTACTTGTTCACTAAAAAATATTTATTGTTTCTTAAAACTGCATTGAAATTAACGTTTGGTCTAATGCAGATATGTGTTTTTAAAAAATGTCAATTGAATGAAAGTTGTGCAATGATATGGCATTTTATTTTCTGTAAAAAAATGTTACACTTATTACACTTTTCTATGAAAATTCGCAATCAAAAGATTTTCTGAAATATTAATTTTCTTAGAAATTATTAAATTGTCCATAGACAAAAGTATTCACCAATTAATATTTTCAAATAAAAATTTAATTGATTCAATTGATTAAGTATTGATTAATTTGAGTAGAAAAATTTAATTAATATTATTAAATTGTCTGTAGGTGAAAACTTAATTAATTTTCTAATTGATATTAACAATATTTTAATTAATATTACAAAATCATTCATATTACTTTTTTGTGTGTCTTTTGCAAGCTTAATTTTTTTTTTATTTAAACGAACACTAAATTGTATTTTTTTTAATAAAAATTTAAAAAATTTTACAATTTTCCCAGAAAATAAAACACTATTTTACGTTAAACAATTAAAAAATATACGAATTTCGTTATACATTCATTAAAAAATAATTAGATATAAACAATAAATAAATTTTGGTACTTACATTTGCTCATGACGTCTTTTATTGCCCCTTCAAATAGATCTTAGTTAAAATGGAGAAGGATGACGTTAGTGTTCAAGAAATAAGGACGAAGATCTAGAGTTAATAAATTTTTAAAAGTATGGAATATTTGAAATAGTTTATATTTAACTTAGCCATGTCGCTTTTTGTTAATTCTGTTTACAAATTTCTAATTAGTAACAAAGTTAACATAAATTTTGTCCATAAGGTCCTAAAAATTTTATTCGATTTATAATTTTTGATTTAAAAGATATATATATATATATATATATATATATATATATATATATATATATATATATATATATATATATATATACTAGGTCTCATGTATAACACTTTTACGCTATCAAACAGTGTTAGTACATCTGTGGCAAAAAGGAAAAAGTGCTAGTTTTTAAGGTAACGACAGCCCTGTTATCTTCATACTGTAAAGTGCTCCTGGGATAACTCTCAATTATTTTGAAAGATTTTTAAGGAAGTTATAGTGCAATGATTATATTTTTTCGACTTAAAATTTCGTATGAAACAATACCTTAAATTATTTAAATTATCGTATAATTTTGGTATTCTTAAAATTAAACGTAATATGTAGTCAGAACCATATTTTCTAACTAAAGTAAAAGCTTACACAAAATTTTCGAATTAAACTCTAAAAGAAATAAATTTCCGAAAATCCACTAGAAACTTTTAAAGTGCTCTTCCATATAGAACAGTAAAATATGACTTAAGTACTTATTCCTTATTGCCACAGATGTCACAAAATGTTTTCCATCTTCCATCTGAAATATTTTCAAAGTGCCAGATAAAATGGTTTGGATTTCTTCTAACGATTACACGTGTATAACTTTTTTAAAGTAACTGCAACAGGTAAGAACCGGATATTTCCTATCAAATTTATACAGCCGTATTCATAAAAATTTTAAACCGCGTTTCAAATATTGTTTAAGCAAAATTTGCTAAAATTGTATTCATAATAGAATTTTAGCTTAAAAAACGGTTTTTAGACCTTGCGTAAATCAGCAAATTTTAAAATTGACTGCCCCCATGTTTAAACCAATTTTAAGGTGACGTTGTTGTAATTTTGCTTCGTTTTTGTTTACATTTTGAACTTTACCTGTATGTACATATGTGTGTATGTACTTATGTATGCATGTATGTATGCATATGACAGTGTTATTTAGAACAAAACAATGTAATTTTTTTTTTATAGAAACTATTGCCGAAATAACAAATATATTCCAAAGAATATTTAAAAGAAAAGGAGCGATCCAGTTTCCATTCCCAGTCATTGTTTTCTCATTTTATGTGTTAACAAAAATAGTATAATTGTAGAAAATTAACTAGTGATGTATAAACACTCAAAACAAACAAAATAAAGGTCGTTATTCTAGTGCTTCTTTATCTGCAATAAAATAAATAATATAAAAGCACTTTTAACAAAGATTTTTTGTGAACTTTTTTTTATTATTTTATTAAATACAAGTTGGAACATATCTTTTATTTTATAGAAACAATATTTCTCTGAAAACCGACAAATAAACAAAATAGACACGAGTACTTTGTGAGTTAACAATCGTTGTTTGCAGAACTAATATGCAAGTGACAAATAAAGAATACAGTGTTGCCACGATATTTTAAAAAAATCTAGTTAATTGATTTTTAGTTAAAAAACTGATTATGAATACCAATATTTAAAAAACGTTATTTAGCCTTATAACGTTTTTTAACTAATATGAATTTTAAACATCAATCAACTTTTTTTATGAATACGGCTGATATAATTTATTAATTTAATTTGCATGTATTGCGTATACGCAATATATAAATTAATAAACATAATTCTTAATAAAGTATACGCACCATACACTAAATAATAAAGGTCTGCACACAACCTTCATATTTTAGGCTCATTCAACATAATATTCACTTAATTTTTTTTTAAATTCTAAAGCTAGTTCAGCAACTTAAACGAAATGTTAAATTAGATGCTTGCAATAATTAATGAAACACAAACGACACATTCCGCCTACTTGTGTGCTTGGTATATTTAAGAATTCAAATAGAAAAACTTAATATAATTAGTCGAAAAGTGGAATAGAGGTTTTCGACGCTAACCAGACTATAAGTTAATATAAAGTAAAGTTACGTTTGCAATAAAACCAAAACGAAAAGATTTAACCTGTTCATGTCAGATATGTTCTGTATTACTATTTATCGTCAGTCGTCGATATTTAGGGCTTTGAAAGCTTTCTTACTGCAACTTTTCATTGCATTTTAACATGCGCTTGTATTCCCATGAAGATATATTTTCTAGTAGAAACTGCTTATATAGGCTGCATAAAAAGTAAGCACCCGATATTCTTATAGTGTAATTTTTTTAAGAAAAAAATTTGGTTCTGCTTGTGAAATTTGTTTATTTAATCCATTAGATTTTATTCAATCAAGGCGAGAATGATGACCATACTGGCCTGTTTTTACAGAGAAAAAAAATGATTTTGATATTTGAATACGAAAATCGTTGATTCAATAAAAAAATCTTTCGAATTTTCTGTGATGACAATTTTTGCATTATTGATAAATAAAATTGTATGCACGTTTATTGAATATATTTTTTTTCAGTCAACAACGAAATTAAATGAATCAAAGAAAAAAGTTGTTGCCTGAAATTTTATTTTCAGTGATAATTGTTATTGTGTGTGCGTGTGTGGATGAATGTTACATTTTTCATTTCAACCCCTTGTTTGCTTTTGCTTGGCTGCTATTAAAACTAAATGTGTTTGGGATGAGTCGAACCGTCAATCTCTTGACTAATAAACTAACCTACTTACCACTCAGCTAAAGAGCAAATCATTATTGAATAAGCAAATAATGAATAGAAGCAAAACACGATTCCTTATGGGCGCATTGTCTTGATATAATCTAAAAATAGCTTTGTTGAGTAAAAAAAAAGCCACGACGTTTTTCGGCTTCTTGTCCGAACTCACACGTACACAACACAAGCAATCAAAAAAAAAAAAAAAACAACAACATCAGCACATGACCAGGTTGAGTCAATGAACAAGCAAGGAAAACACCAACACAAATAAATGACATTAAATGAAATTTTAAAATGCGCCGAATTGATATATACAATATTCAAGTTAATGATAAATATTATTGAAATTAAAAATTTTATTCAATAACATGGTTTTATTGAATATAATTCTTGTAAATTTTTTTCTGTGTCATGACATTTTCCACCACTCTGAGGCTTGTTGGCGTAGGCCAGCGACTTCAAAAAACCCCATAAAAATGAATCTGGAATTGTTAAATTGTGTGATCTGGCAGGCTAATGCAAATCACCAAACTGATAAATTAAGCCACCCAGAAATGCTTCCTTTACAATATCGCCGTCCTTTTGAAAGCACATGCTTTCGAGTTTCAATTTATCTTATTTATAATTTAGATGGTCAATAAAAATTCAAAAGCAATTTGTTTTAAGAAAAAGTTAAGTTCAAATGTGGCATTAAAATTTTTTATAAGAAAAGTTTGCTGTGCTACAGTCTAATCTTCTGTAAGAAAAGTTTGCTGTGCCACAAACAACTTTTCTTACATAAAAGTATTCTGACAAATTTTCTAAAAGAAAAGTGTAAGGTGACAGAGAAAATATTTTATAAAAATGAAAAAAAAGGAAATATGCCATGACACCGTCAAGTTTTCAACGACAAAATTCGGCTATAAAGCAACCAACTTTTATTTTATGCGTTACTTGAAAATATCAAAAAATCATCCAATTTAAAATTATGTATTTAAATTGTCATTTATTTTGTGCTTCAGTGTTTTAATTGAATACTTACACTTTCTAATATTGGCGGTTGGCAAATATTATTTAGTTTTAATGTTGTAAAAATTTTTCATTTATTTTCAAATTGTTTACCCATTATTTTTGTAAAATGAACCAAAACAATTGGAATACCACATATTCTGTGTGCCGTATGTGTATAGGTATGTATTTTGTTTATTTATTCAATTACGCAAGCCACTTTTGTAAACAAATTGTATAAAACTAAAAATGATTCCACGCCTTAAGTTTCAATTAAAATAATATTTTTTTTCTCGGTATTTAGAAATAATGTGGGAGGTGTTTGGTGAAATAGTGTTTTTGTTATATAAATTCTCAGAAAATAAAACACTGAAATATATACATATCTTCAAATATTTTAGTTTGCAGAAAAAAAAACATTAAACAAATGCTGAACGAAACAAAAAATTCCCAGAAATTCCATGAACTTTAAAATTTTTCATATAACCCCCATCATACAACTTGAGTTTATGTGATTGCATCAATTATCCCCAGTAAAAATAGACACTCCAAAGAAGTCATGAAAATGTAGAGTTTGCAGTCTGGAAGTAGTTCAAATTAGTAGTTCCGATCTAATGATTTTTACATAGGGTTGTCTTTGCAAGAAGTTCTCTTTTTCGTTGCCTAGTCACCGAATTAGAAGCGATTTTAAGAAAAATTTCCTTTTTTGTGTTCTATGGTAATATTTTCATCTAGGAAAAATTTTAAAAAGTTACATATTTTAACAATTCGTTTCTTTTTATACGAATTTAAACGCGAAACAGTGTTTTCATGTAAACTTAAGCAAATAATTTCTAAATTTTAGTCGAAAATTAGTTCATAAATTTCTTTCAAAAAATCCATTTTTTGAACATTTCGGTGAGTATTTACTAAAACTATGGAAAAACTACAAGGTTTTGTGTGATTAAAATAAACTTCTACTTGGTTTTTTGCTAACTATCGGCAAATTAAAAATATCGATTTTTTGGAAGCAATGAAAATGTGGTTCCTTCAGAATGACTTCCATTTTTTTTCACTGGGTCGTAAAACAAATTTCTGTACAAAAGTTTTAGCTAAAATTACATAGAAAATGTTTAAATTTATTTCGTATTTTTTTTAGCTATTACCAAAGTAAATTCAACTTAAACTTTTTTATTTCATAAAAGCTACAAACTTCAAATAAACTATGTAATTAATTGTTAAAGGGCGATTTTTTAGGAACTTTCCTTTTGGCAACACTGTTTTTGGTAACTCAGCTATTTGTTGTTTCATATTGCTGCTGCACATGCTCAGTTCGGTCTTTAATTTAACCATGAATCGACTTAGAAATTAACAACGCTTACGGATTATTAAATTTTGTTATAAAAATCCATGCTAGCATACATAGAGAGCAGAGTGAGGAAAATATCACAGCTGTGTCCTTCAGTGAATTATTGATTCGGCACCATTCTCATCAGTAGCGTGTGAATGTTATAATTTTTTTTTTGCCAAAAATGGAAGAGCTGGACTTGGCTAACATATGGTTTCAGCAAAATGGTGCCAAATGACACACGACACAATTTTCCAATTGAGAGAAGAGCTCAGTTAACAGTTTATTTCACGTTTGGGGATGGTCAATTGACCATTGACTGTCATTGATGTCTATAAGGACAAGCCCGGAACTGCTGGCGCACTGGAAGCCAATATTGAAGAGTTTAATAGTGGAATGGCGGACAATATGTTGGCGGGTATGCTAAAATTTGACCCAGGATATGACCCATTTGAGGCATAGCCACGGTCAATATTAATGTATATGAAATCATCTTTAAACATTAAATTATATAGATCGTTCTATTGATTCAAATAAAGATTTCATACATTTCTCTAAATTTTATGTGTTTTTTTTTAAATCAAATTCAAAAGCTTTTAAAATCAAGTTTTGAAAAAAGCTGAACATTTTTCTAGACTGGTCCATACAATTTTTTTGCGTAATAATTACACTAATGTATTGTAAGTTGACAAATGTAATATAAAAAACAATTTTTTTTGGTGTCGTGAGAAAAAAAAACAATATCTTTTCTTTATAATAGATAGTATTTCCGAAAAAAAAAACTTTTTTCGTTATCAGCTGGAAAAAATACATAAGGGTCATCTATTTTAATTTCCAAAAATCTCAATAAATAAGTAAAAGTGCCGAATATTATATGCCCTAAGCTTTTTTGGTTTGTTACTATTAAGTATACTTTTATTTAATTTTGCCAAAAGCATAAAGCTATTAATGTTAAGTTACCTTTGTTATTTAAATAAGCAAATTAACTAAAATGACTTTTGTAAATTAAGAGATGGTAAAATTTAGCTTTTATTACAAAAAAAGCTTTCAGCAAATTGTAATAGGACGAATCAATGCAATTCACATATTCCATTTTCAATAATGACACTTACTACATCATCACACCACACATAGTGGACGAAACATAAAAGAACGCTGATGATGAAAACAGTTATCATCAGTTATCAGTTATCAAATCATAAATATGCTAATAAGGAAAAATTAGTTTTATTTAGTTACTTTAATATCAAAAACAAAATTTAAACTTTCTAGCTCTGGGGCTGTGGTTTTAATTTTTAAAATTTTCTATACTGAACCTTTCTTTGAAAAACATGCAACTTATTTAATTTATAAAAAACAAATAAAAAAGTTAATTTGACATAGTTACTTTTATACTATACAAAAAGTGTAAGTTTCCCAACCCTGGAATCATCATTTTCTGATTTTTTTCTTTTAAGAATATAATATATGTTTAATTTATATCGCAAAAGGAAAAATTATTCTTATTAGGTTATTTTATATAACAAAAAATATTAAAGTTTTCCAACCCTGGAAACATCTGTTTGATTTTCTATTGTTTTTTTTTATTTTTAGTGTATTTTTTTTTCGTAGTGATACATTAAATAAGTTTATAAAAAAATAATTCTAGCTGGTTTCTTTTAAAGGGTTCGCCAGATAACTTTTTTTTTTTGAAAATGCTAAAATACTGAAGCTTCGGCTGTGTGGGACGTAGCGCTGTCCTGTTGAAACCAAATGTTGCCAATACCCTCCTCTTCAATTTTTGTGAACAAAAATTCGTTCAACATGGCCCGATAACGATCGCCATTGACTGACCCGGCCACTCCTTGCTCAATGGCCCAATTATGCCTCTGGACCAAAATCCGCGCCAAACAGTGACTCGTTTTGGGTGCGATTGCTTTTGAATGTATGCGTACGGGTTTTCTGTGCCCCAAATGCGACAATTTTGCTTTTGTTTACATACCCGCCAAGATCAAAATGAGCTTCATCTGAAAAGATGATTTTTTTTTTTTTGGCAAAATCGGCATCTTCTGTAAGTCGCTGGCAGGCCTACATAGTGAATTAAAAAGCATTGGATGGTCAGTTGGCTCGTTCAGCAGAAGGATAAAAATAATTATCTGTCAAATCAGACATGAGCTAAGTGTTACCATTCACGAAATAAGCACTAGTTGAAAAAAAACGTTAGATGGCGGACCCTTTATATGGCTCTGAAAGCTCTGAAAGCGTCTGCTTGATTTTGCTGATGCCAATCTATATTGAATCAGTTCTGACACACCAGTTCAAGATATAAGTGTCTAGCTTTTCTGGGAGCTTCGAAAAAGTGATATCACGTACATCACGCGGACGGGCGGACGGATTTTCAGACGGATATCGCTTATTCGTCTTTTCTCTTCATAAGAACACAGGATACATAGACTTTATGTATCTTTGTTTCAGTAAATGAGTATATGCGCATGTGATCTCTATACACTAACTTTAAATATTTACAAGTTTACAGTTGGCATAATGTAAACAAGTGAGTAATTGCACATTTACCTTCGCAAAGCAATATATGTATGTATGTATGTATTTATATGTTTACTTACTAAAATACATATCTATACACACTTGTTTCGCACACATTTCAATGGAAGTCCGTAGTAATACAGCTTGGTTTTAATGATAAGCATTGATTTTTATTTATTTTCAAGCGTGTCTGTCTGTTGTGAAATACTCCTTTCGTTACTGTGTTTTCAATGTGGTCATTGGTTTTATGCATTTAAAATGTTTCATTTTAAAAGGTTTTTATTTTGTTCTGCAATTGGTTAAACTACTTGCATCTATGCAGAAGGCTCAAGGTGTTAATAGTTGGATATAAACTAAATGCCTTAAATGTTTTAAAGGGTGTTTTTTATTGAGGTATAGAACTTTAAGTTGGCATCACTTTTTTAACTGGCGGCCATTTTGTCAGCTGTCAAGTGATTAATATTTAGTTTGGTTTGCCATTTCATCATGAACAGGTAGACAAAAGAACAACGCTTGCAAATCGTGCAAATTTATTTCGAAAATAATGGTTCAGGTCGCGAAGTTTACTGCAAGCTCCGTCCATTTTATGGTCGACATAATCGTCCATCAGAGCAATTAATTCGGTTAACCATGGATCGTTTTCGCACTACGTTTACTCTATGTGATGATACGCATCCGCAGAGACGTCGAACAGTGCGCACCGAAGAAACAATTGCCGCTGTAGAGCAAAGTGTTGAAGAGGACCCGAATGAATCGATTCGCCACCGTGCACAGCAATTGGAGCCGACTAACCGACTATTTGGTTCCCGAATCGGATGGCATGAATGTGGATGAGTTGTGGTTCCAACAAGACGGCGCTACATGCCACACAGCGCACGTCAAAATCGATTTATTGAAGGAAACATTCGATGAGCGCATAATTTCGCGGAATGGACCTGTCAATTGGCCACCAAGATCGTGTGATTTGACACCATTGGATTATTTTCTTTGGGGATATGTGAAGTCGCTCGTCTACGCCAACAAACCAGAAACGTTAGGGGACTTGGAAGCCAAAATTCGTGGCGTTATTGCCAACATACGGCCCCATATGCTCGAAAAAGTGGTTGAAAATTGGACTTGTAGAATTGGCTTTATTCGAGCCAGCCGCGGCGGCCACATGCCCAAAGTCATATTTAAGCATTAATGGCATAAAATTATCCTTCCAATAAAGCCAAATTGATGGACATTAAAACGATTTTCTTTTGTTTTATTTCAATTCAAAGCTCTATACCTCTTAAAAAAACACCCTATACAAGTAAATCAGTTATTTCGAAAAATTGACTTTAAATTGCCTAAAAGGCTTTAAATTGTTTAGAATTTAATTTGATTTTCTTTAGAGATATTTATGCTGGATAATGTATAACAAAATACTGAAAAAATAACTCAGATTATTAAAATAGTAATTAAAGCATTTACGCAGAGAACTCAGTATTCATAATATGAAAGTATCAACATTTGAATTAATTTTTTCGATGGAATTTAATAACAACAAATAGTTTTATCTCTCAAATCAGTATAAATTAAAAAAGGCCTTCACAACCACTAAACGTTGCAAGCATATGAGCAATTAAATAAAATATTTATATTAAATTTTTAATCAGTATTATTTATGGCTCGATAATGCATGGCAACCGAACTTCAGTTGCCGAGTTAACTAGCAACGCAACTGAACTTAAAATTTGTATTATGTATGGCAATTTCCTCCAGTTGCCAAAAAGTTATCGAAAACACGATTATGACAGATTGGCAACTGAAAATAATATAAAAAAATATTTAAATTGTAAGAAATACAAATGCTAAAAAGAAAATTATTGAGTAAAAATATTTAAAAACATCACTGATCATAAAAATAATTATTTAAGTGGAAGTAATTATTGGTGAAGAGAAGGAAGTACAAAACTTGAATCTATTAGACGACTCTTTAGAATTACCGCCTCTACTGTGAGTAAATGTTGTTGCCTAAAATAAGTTTGAACAATCTCTGTTTTAGCTGTAAAGGATATTTTCTTTACATATCCATAGAAGAAATTCAAAAATAAAAATAATATTGCAATTACTGTTTAATTTTTCCATTTTTTGCTTTTAAATTATGCAGCAACTACAATATGGCAACTGAAATTACCAGCTGTTAGTTGCCAGTTACCATCCGTAATACAATTTCAGCAACTAGCAACGCAACCAAAGTTGCCATCCATAATCGTGCCATTAGTTTTTGGATCAGTACTTTGTGGAACAGCGAAGCCTTGATATAGACGAAGAAATAAGAAAATACTACTCAATATTTTTTCCCACATAAAAAGGATAAAAATATTTTCTAGTCAATAAGTGCAATTAATAATACCATAAAATTTTGTTAACATCCATTTTAATATTAGAGTAATTAATTAATATTAAAATATCTCCTGGGGGTCGATTCTGGTTCTGTGATAATATGAAATGAAAACTTTTTTTATATTTTCATAGTGTTTCTGATTCTAGTTCAGTGAAAAAATAAAAACAAAATTGAAATGATTTCATATGAAAAAAAAAACAATTGGAATGAAACAAAACGTTTTCACTGTTACACATCATTCTCGTTTTATGAAAAAGTGTTATCAAATGTCAAAACCTTTTCATATGAAAAGTTTTTTTGCACACACAATTCATTAGTGAAAAAGCATGGAAACCCATTAAAATCCCATATTAATACTACTATAACACTTTTAAAATGTTTGAATCACTTATCCTCATCCCTAATTTCGTCTGATAAATCCATTAAAACATTTTATCCAGACATTTTATTTATTTATTTATTTTTTTATTTATTTTTATTCATGTCCATATTTGCATAATTTGGCAACTGATCAGAAGCCGAGGGAGGCATAAGTTAAGTTATTATCGGCAGCAAAAAAATAGTTTGGCAACGAGTGGAAGTTAACCTGAAATGTTATTTATAATAGTTTTTATTTTAAATTTTTTTTAGTAATTAATATATCAAAATGCCATACCACACTAAAATTAATATGTTTTCTTGAAGAAAATTTCAAACTCCATTTGCAAAAGAATATATGTAGCTTTCTAAAAATAATTTGTAATGTGAAGCACTATGAAGAATTTTGAAGAACAATATGCCAATTTCTACATGAAAAATATGTGAATTTACTTAATTGTGTACACATGTACGTATGCTAGTTTGTATGTATGAATGTTCCTATACACATTATTAAAAAAAATAGGTAAAAAACGCATGTCGTTTATGCTGGTATTTTACACTTTTCTCTACCTGACAGAAAACTGCACACTAGGATCATAAATGGAACCACTTCATTGGAATTCATAAATTTTATTTCACCTAAAATATTTTATTGTAATGTGAAACTTAAAGCTAGCAAAATGCTGAAAAAATATGAAATACATATAAACATATTTACATACATACCTATATATATATAAATTGTATTATTTACATACATAAAAACGTAGAAACACATACATATATATGTATGTACATATTTATATAAATTCAACAAGAACTTAAAACCTGCCACGATTATCCCATTAAAATTAGATACATGGAATAAAAAAAAACAAAAAATTTCCTAAAAACGAACCAAAAAAACTTTACATATTTACGAACATACATATGTATGTATGTACATATACATATAAGTATGTACATAAGTATGCATGAAAAAAAGGAAAGCAACTGTTTTTCTTGTTTGAACTTAACTTTTCCTCATGTACATTCTTATTTAAATTACATATGTACATATCTACAATGTACATTGTATATATGTATGTAGTTGCAAAAATAATTCCTATTTCTTTTTTATTTATATATTTGTTTTTTATTAAATAAATCAGGCTCAAATATAAGCCAGATTATATCCTTCAATCATATACATATATACGCAGCGGCAGCGGCTCAAGCAATAATAAAAAATTGCATGCGGCTTAACGCGGCATCGGAACTGCGAAACTTAGATCTTTGTATTTGACAATTAGAGTTAAATAACATGAATAGAAACTTTTCACAGCTACACTGGAATGAAACATTTTTTTCATTACTTGAACCAGAATCGCAATCTGTGAAACTATGAAAAGACGTTGTGAAAAGTTGCTATGAAAACGAAAATGAAACGTTTTTTTCACTTCACATTATCACAGAACCAGAATCGACCCCCTGGTCACACCCATCACACCAAGACTGAAGTGCTATTTTTGCAGGCAGCAATTTATGAATAATTTGCACTTTTTAGGGGATTATTTTCAAATCGTTTACCACAATTCGTTGGAACGTATGCTAATTGTGTGCATCTTTGTCTCATTGATGTTTGTGTATTCTTTTTGAAGTCATTATCAGAAACAGCAGCAATGCTAGCTTTCAAACAAGGAGCACGATTTCCCCCGCTTCTTGTGGCATCTGTTGTGGACTCAGTTTGCACGAGATGCTCAGCCAATGACTTAATTCTTGTAGCACTTGAAACACAAATGACAAGGAAAACGACAACGAAATTCGCGTTGCATTAAAACACTGGACTGAATATATGCTAAATAAGCAGTAACAATAATTCTATGTTCTTCAAATGTTTATCGTTCTATGGATTTTTTATAACTATTTCTCTGTATATATACATCATAAATATAAAAAACAGTAATATTTGGCGCCTTCTGCATATATGGCAGCCAATTTAAAATATGTCATTACTTTTGCTCCAACTTATGCATTAGAATTCAGGCCAAATAAATATACTTAGGTTTTTTTTTAAATACAATTGCTTAAAGTAATTTGTGAAATTTTTAGTTTACTGTGGATATTATTATAACTATTGCATTGCTTAACTCTAGAATTTGATTAATTAATTGTTAACTCACATTTAATTAATTTTTTGATTTTTTCAATCAAAGATTTTAATATTTGAGATTTCGTGTTGAAATGAAAAAAAAAATAAACCCATTAATTTGAAAAAAATATTTTATTTTTGCAATCATAGGTGGACAATATTATTTTTAATTAATGAGCTGCTTTAGTAACAACGAGAAGCATTTGGGCGTGCTTACTCAACAAAACGTCGGCTGGTTACTGGTTTGCCGCAATAATAATATATTTTAATATACTGTGGGGCAAATCAGTAACCACCCGATGAAAAGACAAAAATTTAACGTCTTTGGCTCCATATTTAATTTTGTGTTACTTAAATTACAATAAATAGCGAACGTTTTAGGCTGAAGAGCATTTTGGAAAAGGATTTTCAGGCATTAATGTAACTCACAATATTTCAAATTATTTTCATAATTCTTGATCTTGCACAAGCAAGTGAAAGTTTTTGTTAAATAATATTTGTGGAAATAGTTGTTTATTTACATAATTATGTTTATTTAGTATTTTTGTTGCTTTATATAAACTTACACACATATTTGCCAAAATAATGACACAATAATAATTTATGTCAAAAAGCCAGCACGAACATGAGCCACCGAGAACATCATTTAGGGTTAAAACAATAATAGCAAAACATTCTGATAATAAACAACTGCACACACTTTAACTTAGTTACATGGTAATACATAATTAAATGCATTTTTGTTTGCAACTTGACACGACAGGATAACAAATAACTCGTTTTTGGCTAACACAAAAAAAAAATACAAAAACGAATGACACTGCCATGATAAAATGCTTATAAGCACAAAATAAGTATTTATATTACAAATTTCATTGAATAATAAAAATAAGTATGAGTTTATGCGTATGTGTATGTACGTTAGTACTCGTATGTATGTATGTGTGGCAAGAGACAAACAGCATGATGTAGGTTAAATAAATAACCCCAGACAGGCATTTGTACAGACTTGCAGATAAATTATATTTTTTGAAAAGTACTTATGTATGTAAAAATGAATGTAATTTGTGCAAGTGAACTGATAAAATATTTTGCTAAATACCATTTAGCATGAAACCAAAATAATCATTATAAACCTTTCCAATGCTCATTTCCAAACCTGAGCTTAATACATATACACACACACACGCACACACACACACACATACATGCATCATCATCATCTGCACAACAGCTAAACACAAAATAAAATTCATACAGTAGCCAAGCCAATGGAAGGTTTAACAGCGGTATTAATAATATGAACCAGCGATTCATGACAATTTTACAAAATTTGCGGATACGCATAATATGCAATTCTCCCCCGGGTATACTCATTATTCATACATATCCGTTTTAAAATATTATACGCTAGTATACACAAATATAAAAATGTACGTGTGTGTATGCGCGTATTTATGCACATTTATGAATATACACTAATACAAGCAAATATAAATAATTTTGAAACCCCACACATTGACAAGGATATTACTGGTGTTTCAATGTTTTCTCGTGGGCTAATTGAAAATTACTTATACTACACATTAAAATTTTAAGTTTAACAAAATTTAAGCAACTGAGAGCCTGGCAGAGAATACAAATCATTTTGATAGTTTAAATTTGTGGGTCCTAAGCTTCCTACCCTTACAGGTTGCTGCTGTCGTAAACAGGCATCGGAAACCATTAATCTTGGGTTTTTTTTCAATTCTATATTAATATGAGGCCAGCAGCACAAAAGTGGTATAACCCACATTTTTATATCCTTGATCAAATATGGTAAAAGGTAAATAAATGTTCGTCGTTCCGTGTGTAATTTTCAAATATTCATATACAAGACATAAACTAATAGGGAGTATGGATAAGCGATGTCCGTCCTTCCGCCAGTCCATCTGTCTGTCTGGCCGTCTGATGAACGTGAAGTCGGCTTTCCGCAGCTCCCAGAAAAGCTAGATACTTCGGTCTTAAACTATTGTATCAGAAATTGTGCAAAATAGATTGGTATTGAAAATCGAGCAGATGGTTTCAGAGCTGGAAAACGTAAACTTGATTTTACCATATAAAAGCAACTAAATAAAAATATTTTTATTTTCAAATAAACTTATATTATTTTTAAAATTTTTAAACGCACTAATAATCCCAAATTAATATTTTACTTATTAAGTAAAATATTTTTTTTATTTCAATGTATTTTTAATAAAAAAAAATATTTTACTTAATAAGTAAAATATTAATTTGGGATTATTAGTACGTTTAAAAAATTTTAAAATTAAATTGTAACAATTCCCATAAAAAACAACTAATTATTAACCTGACTGCACCCGGTCAGAAAAAAAAAAAATACTTGTATGGCAACACTCTATTCTTAAATAGCTGTTGTTGTTACTTACATTTATATTCTTTTACATACTCTTACGACTACAATTTGAAGCTGAAAAAAAGTCAGCCAATGTAGCAATGGTAAAGTAAGAAAAAAAAACATGTTGATTATTAAGTTCTTGTTTCAACTTTGTTATTTGTTATTGAGCTTCTCATTTGTTTAAATGAAAGTTTATAACATAATAACTCTAGTTGTTCTAAGAAGCTTTGGGTAAAGGTTCCCTGATGATCTGTATTAGCAACAGTGAAATACGCATAGGATCCAGCTAAACCCTTCAATAATCAGGTTCAATGTATTTTTAATAAAAATAAAATATTTTACTTAATAAGTAAAATATTAATTTGGGATTATTAGTGCGTTTAAAATTTTTAAACTTAAATTGTAACAATTTCCATAAAAAAACACTAATTATAAACTTATTTTATGTTTCCGTGCAAAAAAATTGGTAAAAAAAAATTGAAAAGACATTTAAAGGGTTGGAAAGCTTGTGACTTTTTTGTTATATACAAACGACCAACTAGAACTAATTTTTTTTTTGTCTTTAAATTTAACATATCTTACATTAAAAGGAAAAGATTTTTGTAAAAAATCAGAAAAATCCAAAGGGATAATTCCAGGGCTAAAAAACTTATACTTTTTGTGAAATATAAAAGGTAAGGTCTAATTAATGTTTTTCTTATTCTTTAAAAATTAAATATGTTTTATTTTTTGAAAAGGAAAGTTTGGTAAAGAAAATAACAAAAATAAAAACCATAGCTCCATAGCTGGAAAACTTGAAATACTTTTTACACTAAAGTAACTACATAAAACTACTTTTTTCCTTCTTCACTTATTATATTTCATATATTTTTTAAGGAACTAAATTGTAATGAGGAATCAGAAGAATCTGAAAGGATGATTCCAGGATTGGGAAACCTACACTTTTTGTGATATATAAAATTAATTAAATAAAACTTATTATTTCTTTGATAATTAATTATTATTATGCTTTATTTAAAAAAAAATATATTATTAAAAATCAGAGAAATTAATATTATGGTTCCAGGGCTAGAAATTAAAAAAAAAACTTTTTGGGTAAAAATATAACCAAAAATATTTTTTATATTAGTTAAACATAAATCGAATATACATTGCCGGACGTGCAAGGCTCACAAACATACTCAACTAACATGCTTGAGCAAGATCAGAAGAAGCATACAAATAAAATAAAAAACAAGTCTGCAAAATCATTCAGGACTTTAGCATCATCAACGGATTCGCAGGATTTGCAGCCGCCCCAACCCGTTAATTTGCCCAACATAGTATTTCCTCTTATGTAATCTGCGCCAAAAATTGACATACAAATAACTAAACCTTCAACGCACGATAAAACTACTCCCGAAAGTAATATTTCTAAACTATCAACCCCAACAGCAGCATCAAAATGCTAAATAAATCGATCTCGACAGCTTGTAACGAGTTCTTATTAATTTTTAGTAAATGTTGATAAAAATAACTTTTATTGCTAAGGCACAATCATAACTATACAATAAGTCAAAGGAAATGTTCCATTTCATTTCCCTGAAATCGTTCCTTTCTGCTGAACAAAATTGAAAATTTTTTTTATGTACATATGTCATTTGCAACGAATTGAGACACTAAACAGTTTTGCAACATCAAAGATTATTAAAAATTGGAAATATAAAATAAGACCAATAAGGGTTATTAAATACTAGCACGCTTCTTGAACATTTCGAGAGCGACGTGACGTTGGTGTTGAAAACTTGCATAAGGATAAACGTTAAGTATCTTTTAGAATAAAATATTAAACTATTGCTCATATCGAAAATAAAATATTTTAATCAAATTCTTTAGTTCAAAAATACCGATAGGTTACTTTGCGCTAGAAAAAAAATGTTAAATTATTTCACAAAATAAATATATATGTAATGGGTGTTTTTTATTGAGGTATAGAACTTTAAGTTGGCATCACTTTTTTAACTGGCGGCCATTTTGTCAGCTGTCAATTGATTAATATTTAGTTTGGTTTGCCATTTCATCATGAACAGGTTGACAAAAGAACAACGCTTGCAAATCGTGCAAATTTATTTCGAAAATAATGGTTCAGTTCGCGAAGTTTACCGCAAGCTCCGTCCATTTTATGGTCGACATAATCGTCCATCAGAGCAATTAATTCGGTTAACCATGGATCGTTTTCGCACTACGTTTACTCTATGTGATAATACGCATCCGCAGAGACGTCGAACAGTGCGCACCGAAGAAACAATTGCCGCTGTAGGGCAAAGTGTTGAAGAGGACCCGAATGAATCGATTCGCCACCGTGCACAGCAATTGGAGCTTTGTCCATCAACTTTATGGAAGATTTTGCGCAAAGATCTTGGCTTGCGACCTTACAAGATCCAGCTTGTGCAAGAATTAAAGCCGCGAGGCCATGCAATGCGTCGTGATTTTGGTGTATGGGGCGAAAATGAGATTGATCTCGATGCTGATTTTCATCGCAAAATTTTGTTCAGTGATGAGGCTCATTTTTGGTTGAATGGCTACGTCAACAAGCAAAATTGCTGCATTTAGAGTGAAGAGAATCCACATGAAACCCTTTAGACGCCATTACATCCACAAAAACTGACTGTTTGGTGTGCTGTGTTTGGCTGGTGGAGTCATTGGGCCATACTTCTTCCGAAATAATGCTGGAGAGTCAGTTACCGTTAATGGAGACCGGTATAGAGCCATGATAACCGACTATTTTGTTCCCGAATTGGATGGCATGAATGTGGATGAGTTGTGGTTCCAACAAGACGGCGCTACATGCCACACATTTATTGAAGGAAACATTCGATGAGCGCATAATTTCGCGGAATGGACCTGTCAATTGGCCACCAAGATCGTGTGATTTGACACCATTGGATTATTTTCTTTGGGGATATGTGAAGTCGCTCGTCTACGCCAACAAACCAGAAACGTTAGGGGACTTGGAAGCCATCATTCGTGGCGTTATTGCCAACATACGGCCCTATATGCTCGAAAAAGTGGTTGAAAATTGGTCCTGTAGAATTGGCTTTATTCGAGCCAGCCGCGGTGGCCACATGCCCGAAATCATATTCAAACATTAATGGCATAAAATTGTTTTTCTAATAAAGCCAAATTGATGGACATTAAAACGATTTTTGTGTGTCTTATTTTAATTTAAAGTTCTATACCTTTAAAAAAAACACCCATTATGTATGTATGTACTTATGTATATATATGAATATTACATATGCGTAAGTCGGTTAAGAGTATATAAGATATGGCCTAGCCGAATATATCACTCTTTTTTTGTTGGTGTTCTGTTGGAAAATACATTCTTTACATTACCAACAATCAAAAATAAGTAGAGTAAACCAAATTTAATTTCAAACCGAATATGTATAGCTTTAAATAACCAACAACTATGTTGAAACTCATTTTTAAAAATTACAAAGCAAAAAGAATTATAGCTAAAATTTATAGATGGTATGAGCTATAATCATATGAATAGTTATAGAAATACTCTGACTATTAATTGGCTGTACATGCGTATGTCCATGGCTATTTTGCTTACACACCACATAAAGTATGTTTACAAAAAGCCATACACACCACAAAAATATATTTTTCATTCCATTTTATTAACACCAATGTATGTATACAGTTGCGAATGGTGAATAAATATCCCGGCTATGTGCCCTTTTATTTTTAGCTGTAGTGCATTTGAGTTTTTCGCATAAACGAAGTAGAGAAACTTTTGTATGTTGGATTCGGCTATATTCATAGTTGCTTAAAAGAAAGAAAAAAAAAGGTGAGCGTTGGAATTGTTTGCGCTACAATTATGACTAAACGCAGTTACATAAAATACTATTAAATTAATATGCTACTATTTACTTATGTCTATTTTTTGAATACTCATTGGCACTTTTTGATATGTATTTCCTTTGAAAATTTTACTCAAAAACTTTTTAAAATTTTTATTATTATGCCATAATTCAGTAAAAATATTAAGGAAGTTTTTATTTGAAAATATTTTTGAGATCTTGCTTTTAAATTCTCTAAATGGTTATTTACACATGCACAAAATCTATCAGATTTTAATTAAAATATTTATGAAAATCTATACCGTTTGCATTAAATTTTATAGACATTTATCAAAATTTTTGTCCAAAACAAAACCCATTAACTAAAAAAATATCTAAGACTACAGCTAAACAGCTGCAATGTAGCCAATTCACACACCTTTTTAAGCAGACCGTAGATAGTTCACTCATCTTTCTTTTATAAATATGTTGTACAGGGTAGTAAAAATAAATAAAAATATCAGATTTTGATTAGATTTCTTATAAATCTAATGACAAATTTAGTTTTGTGTGGTAAATCTAGATTTCGAGACAGTGTTAATGTCCTATTGGATATAATGGTTTAGAATAAAGGGTTTAAGCATATACACAAACCTGGTACCACAAACAATAAGTAAGAATTATTTTAAAAATCACAACTGCAAGAAGAAACAATTGTCAAACAGAATTGGTGCATTCATTTCTTATTAAATAAAATAAAAATTGGATATACAAAATAATTGTGCAAACATTCCAAATTTTTATTATGTAGTAAAGATTTTCATAAATCCTATTTTTTTTTTAATAAAGAAGGAATGTAACTAATTTCTATTTTTATACCATGGCCAGTAGTGCCACATATTTCCTCTTCCGATCATGTGTGAGAAAAGTTGCCACTTATTTTTGAATTACTAATCAACCCTGCCACCCATATTTTACGAGCCGCGATATTTATGAAGGCATTTTAAACAATATTTTTTTTTGTAGACCCATTTTCATTTACATTAAGTATTCATTGCTCTCCGGAGTCCAACTTTTATTGTACTCAAATTTATTTTGCACACATGCAGCTTCATGCAAAATGATATTTACACTACATACGCACATTATCATTCACATTTAACTAAATACATACATAAGTACGTGTGTGTATAGCCAATAATTAATGAGTGGTAAGAGAGATAGATTAAATATACATACAAATAATATGAATGTATTATTGGCGTACAAAAAAAAAATAATTATTTTAACGCCACAACAAAAAGTTGGTCAATGTCTGCCTTTTAGGCAGACACCAGAAAGTGGGTGAAGATTATCGGATATGCTCTTAAAATGAATTATGTAACTGCAAATCAATATGAGAAAAGAGAAAGTGCTTGATGTTCAAAGGGATTAATTTGTTTAATTAACAGCAATTTTAGAGGACAGTAGTGAAAATTATCTACGATATATAATACATATGTGTATACAATCGAAAAAATGCATACGGGCATTTCCATGGGAAAAACCAGATTTTTGTCGCGTGTGACAGCAAGAAATTAAGCTTACATTTGAGAGCAATGTGACCCAATTTTTCCTAAAATTTAAGGGTTATAAAAGCCTTCAAAAATATATAAAAGAGTTAAAAAAAACTTTTGTATTCTTAAAAAATAAAAAAACAATCTTATTTGTTTGGTGTCGCACGCGACAAAAAGTTGACATTCCTGTGGAAATGCTTATATACAGTTTTTTTAAGGCTAAAATATAGGGAATATTGTAATACAAAAAATATTTAAGTCTGATTTATATTTAAGATTTTTATTTTCGAAAGTTTTACCTGAAGGAGTAATTAATTTTTTTTTGTCTCAGATGCCACTGACAAGATTTTATTTATTCCTTTTTTTTTACTTAAGTAATATTAACATTATTTCATTTTTGCTTAAATGAAAAATAAAGAAACATTATTTATTTGGTTACACTTTTTATTTTATTTTGAAGTTCCAGAACGCAGTGACAGCAAATATTTGTAGAAAATAATCAATAATTTATTCTGTCATCTTTTGCCACCAATTGTTGCTTTAACTTAAGAGATTAATGCCCAGCAGCTCCTTGATTAATTACGCACCATAAAAAGATAAGAAAGGATAAATGTGATTTATGCACTGAGTTAATTTCTCTTTTAATCAAAAATAATTTGTAAACCTTTCCCATATTTTTTCCCTCCAGCACTTATGTGCGTACATATTTTCCAGCCCTCGGCTATAATGAGTGTTAAGATATTAACTAGTATATTTTTCATTTCACCACACACATTTCTTGTCATTTTTATATAAATACATACATACATATAAATAAATTTAAGTTATACCATAACATTTAACATGGAAGTTGTAGTAAAATAATATTTAAAGCTTCGAAATCGCGTTCATAATTTATTGCTTGCACGTACACGTATGTTTTGTGTGATAAATAAAATGAAGCCTGCAAAAGCCATACAAAAGGATCGAGATAATAAAAAGCGAAAAACCAAGGCTTTACAATGAAAATGGAAAGCATATGTGGCGTATGTGGTGCATAAATAAAGTCAACAAACTGAAAATATGTGAAGCAATTTGTTTGAGAAAAATGAAATCATAATTAAAAATCTGTGAAAAAAAGTGTATAAAGTAAAACAAAAATTAATCCATTTTAAGGCTCCAACAAATCAAATTCTCTCCGGCAAAATTTAAAAATTTTTGTAAATTTTTTTATATTAATTTTACAAACCTTTCAATATTTGCTTTCATCATTGTTTTTTTTTTCAAACAGCTTACAACTATCATTTGTCAAAAAGCAAATAACTTTCGGACAAATGGCTAACAATCAGATATAAAATGTATTAGAAAGAACGAAAATAACTAAGTAAAAGAAAAACTTTAAACAATTATAATTTCCCGGTAAATTAACTTGATCAAATATCACTAAACATTAGGAGAAGAAAAAAAAAAAAACTAAGATAACTTTGTAGTAAGAAAACTTTGACACACCAAGAGAAGTCATTGTTTAGCAAGGACATTTCACTTCATATGGAATAGAAAAATCAACTCGAGTCGTTCAACAATGGTTGCAACTAATGGAGAAGCAAAAAAAAAAAAAAAATAAAAAAAATCTCACATACAAAAGTAAAGGAATACAGCAATGGCTAGAAAATATAAAATGTTGCTATATATGTACATATATAAACTAAAAGAAAGTAAAAAAAAGAAACAACTTTGGGAGATTGATATTTCTTGTTTTATATAATTTTGTACCCTATAGCTACTTCGAAGTTTTTGTCAGTTATTTAATTAACTAAATTGTTTTTTTTTTTGAAGGAAATTTTAAATTAAAAACAAAGAGCATCCACAAGTCTGGAAGTAAATAAATGTACCAAAATTTAAAGTCTGTGAAAGATTTTGTATTTGGTAAGCGCTTTAGGAGAATAAAAGTCAGCCAAGCCAAGATCGAATTAATGCACGCGCATCAATTAATACTTCCATAGACTATAAAGACAACCACCGGCTGAATTGATTTAAAAAGTTAGTAGAAACACTTTACTTTTACAAATATTTATTAAAATATATATTCATATAATAAAATTCCATTCAAGTGAACCTACTAAATTTTATTAATATAGGGTAAATGCTTTTATTTTTGGCCGCTCGTTATATGAAATTGCTACACACTGTAAGACGTGCCTACGAAGAAGCCCCGAAACTCAATGTGAATGAAAAATATTGAATCGAGTGCGTGATTGATGGAAGTAAACAATCCAAATTAAAATTTTTACTAAACCTTAGATAATTGGGCCTGTTTTGAAAATCATGGTGATTTCAAAACACGTGATATCTAAAGTAAACTAATAAAAGCTGACTTGATAGTGGGTTTATATTATATTTTAAGTTTTTGTCATTTATAATAGAATATTTTCTTGCAACTTTTTACGCTATAAATCGTGCAATTTACAAAAGAATTGATTTAGCTTTCATTAATTTTTTGAAATCACCGTGATTGTTCATGATGTAATCAGTGACAGTGTGACAGTAATCTATTAATGGCAGGTGCACCATAAATTTATAACAACAGATAAGGAAGCAGCATAGTTTTCTGGCATATTTATTGTTATTTTTCTTTCTTCTCTGTTCCATCTCTCAACATGGATGGACGGATTCTTTACTTAACTCAATAGTTTTAACAGAACTGTTTCTCCCAACTTCATTTTACTATTATTTGGATCTTGAATAGCACTTGAGCCAAAAAATATAATTTGGTTTTACAAAAACAAGAGCACATAAAAAATTTATAAAATAATGTTCTAATTTTAGTGCTGATTTAAGATATAAATATCTTCATCTATTATTAAAAATTAGTATATTGCTTTCAGACAATGGTCGCAAAATCGACCAGTTAATCTTAAAATTATCTATCTCCACTTTGAAAAGGTTTTATAATATCAATAAGGATAGTAAGCATTTAAGTTATGTAAGGAAGGGTGATGGTAGAGCGCTACTTTACTCGTAGACCCAATTGGGTGTATTGTGATTCCCTTTGTAAGCATTTAAGAAATATACGTTCTTCACAATGTTTTTTTTTAAGAATTATCTTGAGAAAATACGGCTTAATACATAAATATATAATACCAAAAATAATTTAAGTTATTAAAGCCTCAAACCAACAATATATTCGAGCCACTGATTCATATTTATGTTTTGTTAGTTAAAAAAAGAAATTTAAGACACTGGTCAAATTATCGACAAATGGTTGAAAATGAGTAAAGCGGGATTTGATGATAACAAAAAATATATTTATATATTTATAATTTTAACATGCTAAAGTTCGTATCGCTTTATAAGCCAAAATCATTAATACACAGAAAAAAATAAGTTTAATTTTTGATAACAAAAATCCCGGTATTCAATCATTTTAAGTTTCGAATTTCCTGTGATAAAGAAATCCGCTATGTCAATAACAAAAATTGTAAACGAATAGTATTATTTTTTTTCAATAATACAAATATCTGAATTAATAAAATATCTTATTAATAATTTGTAATTTTTCAATAAAGAAATTTAATGAATCAAGGAAAAAAGTTGTTGAGTGAAATTTTATTTTCAGTGATAATTGTATTGTGTTGTGTTGTTTATGTGGATGTAGCATTTTTCAACCCCTTTTGGTTTGGCTGCAATTAAAATTTAATGTGTTTCGGATGATGAGTCGAACCGGCAATCTCTTTACTAATAGACTAACGTATTTACCGCTCAGCTAAGGAGCAAATCGTTATTGGTCACGCAAATAATGTATACACGCAAAACATAATTACTTATGTTTCTTCTACATGTGCGCATTGCGTTGATATAATCTAAAAATAACTTTGTTGAGTAAAAAAAACAAGCCACGATGTTTTTCGGTTTCTTGTCGGAATTTACACGTATATAACTCGAGCAAACAAAAAAAAAAAAAAAAAACAACAACATCAGCACATGATCACTTTGAGTCAATCGACAAGCAAGGAAAACACCAACACAAACAAATGAAATTAAATGATATTTTAAAATGCACGGAATTGATAAGCAGCGTTGCCACGGCCCAAAAATTTTGTAACCACTATACAAAAAAAAGTAACCAAATACAAAAAAAGTAACCAACATTTTCATGTATTTAAAATACTCTTTTATTTGTACTTCAGTTCAAAAATATACATATGTACATATATTAATATAAAAAATCATATAATATAAATGGAACATTACATTTAAATTTGTACTTCAGTTTTATAGGTGCATCTTATTATAATTAACCTTCATAGGGTCTTTGGGTCAATTTTGACCCATTTCAGGAAAAACTTTGATTTTTTCTGAAAATTAGTGATTGATCTACGTCGTATTTTCTGACTTTTATTTAATTTTATATCTTAACAGATATGGTAGGTTTGCGGATATATCAACTTGCCAAAGAAAATTGTATGCAAGATTTTACACTAGAGATCTTCGGGTCAAATTTGATCCGTGTTAAAGTTTGGAAGTGTTGTGTCTAATATTTCTTGTAGAATAATGAAAGATAGTGAAAAAGAAAATGGCCTGCATACATTATCAGACGATTTCATCTAACACGACTGCAGATAATTTTTTTTACATCTTATCGGTTGGAGCAATAAATACTGAGATCACAAATCATTTTAGTTCAAACTACACCTAAAAATATAAATGAGTTACTACCAGAGATAGTACATGTGTTATTATCATACGTGTTTATCATTATTTTTGTTTTACCAAAGATAGTACACGTACCCTTCTTATATATATTCCGATAAAAAAAAGTATGTGAATCTTCTAAGTATAATATGGTCACTTCTGGCTGCAAATGGGAGGGTAAATATTACTTTTTTTGGACAACAGAAGGGAGTCACAATGTATCCAATTGGGTCTCCAAGTGGAGGTGCGGTAAAGCACCACCCTTTTTAACCTAACCTAACCTTCTTAGTACTTTGCATCATATCTCTAAAGTTAGTAGTCTCCAAGCCAAGAAACTGCAAATATGATTAGATTACAATAAATAAAAGGGAAGGGTTTATTTGCTGGATAAAGTTAGATCATGTTTTACCTGCAAAAGAAAGACTCATCAATGTTGTCAAGTGGTGGTTAGTAAAATGCTAGATATATAAGCTCACAATGCTTTTGTGATATTTATATCAGCTAATAGCAACTGAAAATAAACTGTTTTGTAAAACGTCGACACTTCTTAGAAAATTTAGGATTTCAGATTACTATGCCTCATACAAAGCACCATAAGACGTTATCAGTATCAGTATTTTCACAGAAAGTTGCACTAAAACTGCATGAGGTAAATGAGTAGCCGTAAACTTCAACTAAACCCAAAGAAAAAATACTTGAACAAGATGTCGTTGTCAATTATGCCTCAACGCAGAAAATAAAACATCATTAGATACTATTATAACTTGCAAAAACTTTATATAGAAAGTGCACTCTGAAACAATTACTTCATGTACAATTAATATTAATATTATTGGCAATAAATGAATTAAAAATAAATGAAAAATAATGAAAAATGGGCCAAATTTGACCCAAAGATCGTTAACGTCAACGATTTTAAAGACCCTATGAAGGTTAACAATCAATAAAATCAATTTTGTAAAAAAAAAATACTTCAGGTAAATTATTAGAAATTTCAAAAATTGGCTTGTTTTTATGGTTAAGCAATTGTCTATATGCATTTCGTTTCCGCTTGTGCAACTCGTCAGTAGACTTCAACCCAAAAAATTTTTGAATTTAGTTAACAAACTCCGTATGTTTATAGTAAGACTCTTAATACTATATAGAGCATCACAATATACAAACCTAATAAGTTTGAAAACCTTAAACAAAAATCTTTACAAAGCAAGCATCTTTATTCAACTATGCATCTATTTTATTTATTAGAAATTCCAAACTAAAAATATTTTTAGTAACAACAAATAATATGTAATTTAATTACATTGGTTATCAAAACACAAGACTTTATAGATAAGGTATTAGGTTTGTTAATATTAAAACAAATCTTTGGCAGACCAAACATAATGGGAATATTTTCGATTGATGCACAATTCTTTAGATTGCATTATTGAGTTTAGTCTTAAAATAGAGTTTATTCATATATTTAGTTTTGACTAGACCTAGCTGCAAAAATATCCTTTCAGCAGCAGCCGAACTGTGTGGCACAAAATTAATTAAATCATAAAAACATTTTTCGTTCAATCCATTTGTATGTTTTGAAACCGCGTCCCAAAATTCAACTATGTCCATATCAGCACTTACTTCTAATTTAGAAAATTTGCCAGTGGCGGCTGTTAGCCGACTCACACCCGATCGGCTTCGTTGTCTGCTTGTTACGACCTCAAACTTAAATAAAAAAAAATCGCTTTTAACTTTTTACATAGTGTTTGACGTTTAAAGATTTTGCAACCACGAATGCATGTGATTTTTGAAACCAGGCTTGTTATGTTCAGAGGCAGACATGTATTTTTTTTTAACGCTATGTTGATTATCCAGTGTTGTCTTTACAACATAGTAAAAATGCTTAAATTGTGATCTTTTATCACGATAATTAGTTATGTGCAAATTTAACATACCACATATGTACATTATGCATAAAAAATGGTTATTTTTGTGTTGAAAAAAGTAACCAAAATGGAAAAAAAGTACACAAGTACACATTGGAAAAAAAGTAACCAATTTTGGTTACAAGTAACCAAAACGGCAACACTGTTGATAAGTACCAATATTCAAGTTAATGACAAATGTTATTGAAATTAAAAATTTTATTCACTGACATGATTTTATTGAAAATAATTCTTGTCTATTTTTTTTCTGTGTATAGAAACAAATGAAGTTCGAACAATAATAATTAAATTAAAAAAAAAAATGTATTTATTTACGTTTGGATTAGGGTAAAGTTCGTATCGCTTTGTAAGCCAAATAACATGTGATAATTGGTAATGAACAAATAACATCAAAGTTTATTGTAATTATTCTGACAAACACCTAGTAGAAGGGAACAACTAGCTGTTTTCGAAGGCCACTATACCTTCATTATCAGCGATCTTTGTGTTTGGTCATATTTGTGTGGTGTCAGTTGTAGATGTAGATTTTTGCTTTATATACTCAGCCTTTATTGAAAATGAAATATGTGAAGTATTTTAATTCGTCGTATTACAATCTGCTGAAAGCTTTTTTGTAATGAAAGCTTAATTTTACCATCTTTAAATTTACATTTGTTCTTTTATTAAGTATGCACATGTATACAAAAACAAAATTGGGTACTTTAGACTAAATTTTTTTTTATAAATTATGCAAACATGGACATATTGCTTAATATTTTTTCCAGATGAATTCAAATTTGAGGTCGGTTTGCTTCTTACAACCACAAAATTTGGAGCGAATTGCAAAAAATATCAAATTTAATTTGGTGGAGCAATGGTAAAGTAAGAAAATAAAAAACATGTTGATTATTAAGGTCTTTTTCAAATTTGTTATTTATTAAACTTCTATTTATTTAAATGAAAGTTTATAACATAATAACTTTAGTTATTAATTTTAAATTTTTTGGGTAAAAGCTCCCTCATGATCCACATTAGCAACATTGAAATGCGCATAGGATCCAGCTAAAAAATAATAATAATCAATTTTAATGTATTTCTAATAAACAAATACAGAAAAAAGTATTCACCATTTAATATTTTTAAATAAAAATTTAATTCATTCAATTAAACGTTTACTTGTATTAATTGATTTGATTGGAAAAACTTAATTGATATTATCAAATTGTTTATAAGTGAAAATTTCAATACTTTTTGAATTAATATTACAAATATTTTAATTAATAATACAAAATTATTCATATTAATTTTTTTTTGTGAATAATTTACTAAATAAGTAAAATAAGAATTTGGAATCATTAGTGCATTAACAAGTGGTAAGCTAAATTTTTATATATACTCCAGAACGAAAGTTATAGATTTTGGCAACCTAAAATTATGAAAAGTCACACTATGCATTGTCATCAACTAAAATGCTTGCAGTCAATACTCATTGAAATTTAATTTTAAGTTTATTTCCATTAAATTTCTTCTTAAGTTAACTCTAAATTACAAGGCATTAGATGTTACTCATACCCTGGGGTACACCTCTTTATTAGCATTTTTTCCGTTTCTTTACTGTACCGTAACTTCCGGTCGTTTAAACTTTTCCTTTGCTGCTTTCTGTCCACTTATACTTTGTTAGAAGAAACAAAAAAAAAAAAAAAAAAAAAAAAAAAAAAAAAACACACTAACGACAGAAATTAATACATAAGAAAAATAAAACTGATGAGGTTGACGAAAGTTAAAACTCATGTTACAAAAATAAAGGACACAAATCCTAATGGGAAGCAAGAGGACAAAATAGAAATAAATAAATAAAAATTAACAACTTTAATGGGACTAGAAAAAGAGTAGGAGATAGATGTGAATAACGTGTTCATTAAAGTTTTTAAAAGAAATTGTTATAAAATGGAGTATGTCAGAGATGTTTTTCTTCGGCGAAAAGGGGCAGTATTTTATTTAAAAAATTAATTTGGTGTTTGTTTTTAAAAACTTTTTTATATATTCAAAGGGTGTTGTGTCCTATACTAAACATTTCATGTTAACTTATAACAAAAGGATTTATATGTGACGTAGATGTACAACCCATATAAATCCACAATGTTGTTATTGCCGATTCAACCAATAGACATCTATTAATGCGTAGGGCTGCCAGACAATGTTGGAAAACCCCTCTCGGCATCAGGATTGTAAAAAAAGCGTAAGTTTTAGGTTGATACTTCTATATTTTTTAAAGAAATTTTTCATTGTTTTACAGAAAAAACGCAAGAAATTATAACACTAGCATTAGCAGATATTAACAGATACAAAATTTAAGGGGATTCACTGTAGTAAAATATTTTAAAAACATATTTCCAACAATTAAATGCATGTTCAGGGTGACGCAGAATGAGCTATATGGTTTAAATTATTAAAAACTTTTTTAATTATTATTATTCATTCTTTCCTTTTTTTAACATTTTGTGAAAAAGACTTGGGGAATTAATTATAAATCATATAAATCATCGCATAAATAAACAAGTAAGAGTGCTATATTAGGCTGTGCCGAATCTTATATACTATTTATCAAAGTGCATATATGTAGTATAGAGATACATACAAAAGCACATAAATAAAGTATAAGCAAAAAGAAAAAAATAATTTGACCTTGTTACTTTTATGTACAGAAAAAATTAATTTTCAAACCCTAGAATCATCATTTTAGATTTTTCTGATTACTTATACCAATCTAGTAGTTCTTAAAAACAATATAGAAAGTGTGTTAAGTGAAAAAAGAAAAAAGGAAATTAAATCAATTAAATTTTGTCAACGCTTGGCATTGCATTTTACAAAATTAGGCCTAAAATATTTTATTTATTTACTTTTATAACCAGAAAAAAAAATTCTAGCTCTGGAGACAGCTGGAGACAGCTGAAGACTTTTATTTTTATAATTTTCTACAAAAATACTGTTCTTTCCAAAACGTAAAATATATATTATTTTTAAAGGAAAAGATAAAAATTAATTAAACTTAGTTACTTTTATATATCACAAAAAGTGTAAGTTTTCCAACCCTGAAATCATCCTTTTTAATTTTTCTGATTTCCTACACCAATCTCTCTATTTTAAGAATTTAAGATATGTTTAATTTATAGAAAAAAAGGAAAAATTTGTTTTACTCAGTTACTTTTGTATAAAAAATAAGGTTTTCCAACCCTGGAAGCGTCGTTTATTTTATTTTTAATTTGAAATACAAAATTCAATCGTACTGAATTATAAAATAAGTTTATTTTATAAAAAAAATAAAACTTAGTTTTCGGTAGCTAATTTTTAATATCACAAGAGTGTGGGTTTTCCAACCCTGAAATCATACTTTTTGATTTTTCTGAATTCTCATACTAATCTCTTTTTTTAAGAATATAAGATATCTTTAATTTATAGAGAAAAAAGAAAATTTGCTTTAGTAAGTTACTTTTGTATAAAAAAATGTAAAGTTTTCCAACCCTGGAAACGTCTTTTAAATTTTTTTTAATTGAAGTACCAATTTTATTCGTACTACAGCATAAAATAAATTTATTTATTAAAAAAAATTTTAAATTAGTTTTCGGTAGTTAATATTTTATAGCACAAAAAGTGTAAGTTTCCCAACCCTCGAATCATCCTTTTTGATTTTTCTGATATATTTTACCAATCTTTTTCTTTTCAGAATATAAGATAAGTTTAATTTATAAAGAAAAGGAAAAATTTCTTTTAGTAAGTTACTTTTGTATAAAAAAAAGTTAAAGTTTTCCAACCCTGGAAACGTCTTTTTAAATCTTTTAACTTTTTTTCTATTTGAAATAACAATTTTATTTTTGGTGAAGTATAAAATAAGTTTATTTAATAAAAATAAATAAAAAATTAGTTTACGGTAGTTAATTTTATATATCACAAAACTAGTCGGTTTTCCAACCCTGGAATCATCCTTTTTGTTTTTCTGATTTCTTACATCAATCTTTTTCTTTTAAGAACATTAGATATGTTTAATTTATAGAAAAAAAAGGAAAAATTTGTTTTAGTAAGTTACTTTTGTATAAGAAATAAAGTTAAGGTTTTCCAACCCTGGAAACGTCCTTTTAATTTTTTTAAATTTTTTTTAGTTAGAAATACCAATTTTATTCATACTGAAGTATAAAATAAGTTTATTTAATAAAAAAATAATAATAATTAGTTTTCGGTAGTTATTTTGTATGGCAAAATGAAATTTAAATTTCCCAGCTCTGAAACCGTCTGCTTGATTTTGCTGATTTTCTATACCGATTTTATTTGGACCATTTCTGACCCACCAGTTTAAGAACGAGGTCTCTAGCTTTTCTGGGAGCTTTGGAAAACCGATTTCACGTACAGACAGACGGACATCGCTCATTCGTCTTCCCTATGCATAAGGATCCAGAATATATATACTTCATGGCTCGCTTATTAATATTCTGGAAATTACAAACGGAATCACAAACCTTTATGTACCCTTTTACCATTTTTTGGTAAAGGGTATACAAAGTTGTAACGACACGTTTTTCCGCTTGTAGCTGGGATAGCTTAGTCGCGTCCAGGGTCGGTACATAAATAAAAAACAACACGATTTAAGGCTTTCATTCGTAAACTAGTTTATTAATTCAATAAAGTAAAATAATTAAAACTAGCAATGACTTTCGTCTTTTTAGACACAATGTTTTGCCAACGATTGCTTGGTTCTCCCGTATGTGTGGGTACTCTGGAGAATTGCACAATTCCTCGCCAAAACACGCCACACGCTATGGGATGACCACCACGTTCGTAGTCCAACACCAGAGATAGTTTAAGGGAATTATACAATTTCTCACCCAAACGTCCTCTGCTGTCTGTTGACCAAAGCTTGCCATGCAATTTTTGTACGGAAACGAATTCTTAGCCTCCTAAATCAGTCAACACGTAATTAAGTCAACCACTAGAAACCACTTCAGGGAATTATACAATTCCTCACCAAAACAGCCTTTAGTGTATCGCGAAAACACAAAAAAAACAGCAACTAGAAACCACCTCAGGGAATTATACAATTCCTCACCAAGGCAGCCTTTAGTGTATAATGCACTAATAGCAGTTGATGCCGAGTGTAAGAATTATTTTAGGGAATTATACAATTCCTCAGCAAATTAGCTCTTACCTACAGGTCGTCTGCCAGCCGACTGATCTCTTGCTTTACAATGTTGCTGCTTATATTCTTGTGCTTGCTTGTGAACATATACACACATACACATGTGCGTTGTATGTTTTGATTTTACATTACACAGCTGTGCTCTTCCTAATGGTTGTATTTTCCATCCAGCCAGCATTATAGTTGACATGTAGGTGGCGTACACCGTTATATTTGAAATAAGATTGGAAGAACGCTGTATTACTATATAATATGACTTATTCTTAAATAATTAGTAAATTGTTGAAGGATAGACAATAGGAATAAACAAATACTTTAATTACTCCAGTTAGTGTTCATCAGAAAATAATATGCTTAAATAATCATTCAATTTATAAATAATAGAAATAAAGAAAAAGAAATAAAACAAATAAATAAAGTTTTCGTGTTGGCCAAAACAAGGGCGCTGACTTTGGCCGTGACAAAGTTAAAAACCATTTAAACCATATAGCACATTCTGCGCCACCCTGCATATTCCATCTAAAAAACTTTCAAATAATTCACTCTCACTCTCTTTAAATAATCTATGCCAAATCAAACTTTAATTTTAAACTTTTTATATACTTATGGATAAATCTTTGCTAAAACTCATGATATCCTTTGTGTATAATTTTTAAAACTTAATGGAAATTTCTTGATTGGGTGAGGAATCACATTTCACTAAACATGCAGCATTGTAAAAATAAAAGGTTTGATGCTCAGCCTGCTGCACAAAAGCAATAATCATAAAAACATATCTTCCATTAGAGCAAACATATTCGTTTGGAAATATATTTCAACTCACTGTCGTCGTTCCCTTTGACAATTATTTTAAAATGTAAAAGTTTTCTATACGTAAATATTTTGCAAATATTTCAATTCTTTTTTCCTTTACCATACCTCTTGTATTTATTGTTTTATTTCCTGATTTAAAAAAATATATACATATGTATACACTTGTTGTTCTTCAAATGAAAATTGTGGTTTTTTTTTTATTGAAATCGTAAATGAGCCATAGTCATTTTATAAGAATTGTTATTGGAAAAATAACGTTATAAAAAACTTTTATATGTTAATAAAGTACTGTGTTGTGAAATTGTAATAAAATGAAAGTTGTTCGAATATATAAAAAGTATTTTTTATATTTAATGTTAATATTATGAAAATTTTAGAGGAAAAAATAAATAATTTTTTCGAAGAGTATGATTTTTTATGGGAGTTTTTAAGCATTAAATCAAGTATAAGATAATAAACAATTTTAATTGAAAATTGTCGTTATCGTTAAACTCAACACGCAAACATGTCACTTTTGTTTTTATAAATTTTATAGGGAGAACAAAAAATTTTTAATAAAGGCAGTTCAATAAGTCCTTGGCTTTTTGAATTTCCTACTTCTAAACTGAAAAAGCATTATTAGTCCTGTCAAGAGGCAACTGTCATAAAAACTGCGTCATTATTTTTTCATTTGGCAGCCATTGATACCAGAATATCGCGTGGTATGAGAACAAAGTGGAAAAAAATAAATTCCATAAGCTCATTCAGCATTATTTTTTTTTCAGAAAAAAAACATCATTCAATGGAAAGCTTCGTTAATACTCTGGGGACTTTTTACTTAAAACACTGAATACATCGAAAGTTCTGGCACCTAGTTGATGTTTCTGCTTCCGAAACAATTGGAGAAATTTACGACTTTATATTGGCTGATCGCATATTGAAAGAAGGAAAGGGAGAGATTTAGAGGCCATATGTATTAGAGCTCTGCATAAGACCATTTAAAAAAACTTTCAAGACATGAGGGATTTTTCAAAGGCTTTACAGTAAGCACACAAACATAAGTTTTGTGTATGCTCTTTAATTTATCTGCGCACATACAATCCTATACATGTAATGGATGTTTTTTATTGAGGTATAGAACTTTAAGTTGGTATCACTTTTTTAACTGGCGGCCATTTTGTCAGCTGTCAAGTGATTATTATTTAGTTTGGTTTGCCATTTTATCATTAACAGGTTGACAAAAGAACAACGCTTGAAAATCGTGCAAATTTATTTCGAAAATAATGGTTCAGTTCGCGAAGTTTACCGCAAGCTCCGTCCATTTTATGGTCGACATAATCGTCCATCAGAGCAATTAATTCGGTTAACCATGGATCGTTTTCGCACTACGTTTACCCTATGTGATAATACGCATCCGCAGAGACGTCGAACAGTGCGCACCGAAGAAACAATTGCCGCTGTAGAGCAAAGTGTTGAAGAGGACCCGAATGAATCGATTCGCCACCGTGCACAGCAATTGGAGCTTTGTCCATCAACTTTATGGACGATTTTGCGCAAAGATCTTGGCTTGCGACCTTACAAGATCCAGCTTGTGCAAGAATTAAAGCCGCGAGACCATGCAATGCGTCGTGATTTTGGTGCATGGGCCGAAAATGAGATTGATCTCGATGCTGATTTTCATCGCAAAATTTTGTTCAGTGATGAGGCTCATTTTTGGTTGAATGGCTACGTCAACAAACAAAATTGCCGCATTTGGAGTGAAGAGAATCCACATGAGACCCTTGAGACGCCATTACATCCACAAAAACTGACTGTTTGGTGTGCTCTATGGGCTGGTGGAGTCATTGGGCCATACTTCTTCCGAAATAATGCTGGAGAGTCAGTTACCGTTAATGGAGACCGGTATAGAGCCATGATAACCGACTATTTTGTTCCCGAATTGGATGGCATGAATGTGGATGAGTTGTGGTTCCAACAAGACGGCGCTACATGCCATACAGCGCACGTCACAATCGATTTATTGAAGGAAACATTCGATGAGCGCATAATTTCGCGGAACGGACCTGTCAATTGGCCACCAAGATCGTGTGATTTGACACCATTGGATTATTTTCTTTGGGGATATGTGAAGTCGCTCGTCTACGCCAACAAACCAGAAATGTTAGGGGACTTGGAAGCCAACATTCGTGGCGTTATTGCCAACATACGGCCCCATATGCTCGAAAAAGTGGTTGAAAATTGGACCTGTAGAATTGGCTTTATTCGAGCCAGCCGCGGCGGCCACATGCCCGAAATTATATTTAAACATTAATGGCATAAAATTATCCTTCCAATAAAGCTAAATTGATGGACATTAAAACGATTTTCTTGTGTTTTATTTCAATTTAAAGTTTTATACCTCTAAAAAAACACCCGTTATTTATATTAGTTTTGTGTAATTGTCTTTAACACAAAGATAATAGCATCTCTGCACTAAATGGCAATAGTAAAATTATACTGATTATCTATTTGCCAGTACTACTGGCAAATTACACCGCAACTAATGCTATCTACTATTGATATTTAACATAGGCTTGTCCTACGAAATATACCAGTAGACTATGTCAATACTGACTAGGTAGTTCTTTTGGGACCATATCACGAAAATATCAATAGTAAGATTGTACTGACTTACTATTGACGATATCACCACACTGTAGGAAATGTACGTACTAAAACTGTACTGATTTTTTTAAATTGTATGTTTCGCTGAATTAGTAAAATCAAACACTTATGAATGGATCTGAAAGTGTCACAAATCTTTAACTGATGGTACCAAATCTACCATAGAGTCAAAAAAAATTCTATAATTGTATAATTTCACTAAAATTGTTTAATTTTCACATACATACATTTAGAGGTATCAACCTTTTGATTTGATGTCTTAAAGTAATTTTTATCAACACTTAAAATTTGCATGACGCCACTTTTCTTTTCAACAAACCAATAAAACATTAAGAAGAAGCATAGATGTGTGTATCTGAAGAAATATTTTCTACGCATCAAAACATTATTAATATGTAGACTCTCCGTTGACAATGTCACCAAAATAGTCGACAAAAGTGGTAACTTGGGGACACTTAACCCCAAGTTTCCTTCAGGGATGCCATCTACATCTTGCACACACACACACACACACTCAAACGTACAATACACAAAATAAAAGAACATACGGTGTTACGTTTAACTTATCTTAGAAATCATCTCTAAGTGCCTAGCAGGCTTATTTTTGATCAAATATATACATATCGTTTGTGTTCCTGCAGACTCAGATTTATCCATATATATATAGTTTCTGAGAAGCAACAACTTTCCGCTACCTCTCTTCATAGTCCTAGTTTTTAAAAAACATATAAGCTGTGTGTTTTTCTAGACTAAGATCTATATTTCATCGAAATCGGTTGCGTGGTTTAGCCGTTAAAGCGCTACAAACAAACAATAAAGTTAGTTTGGAATTTATATTAGTAAGCGGAGACCACTTCAGATATCATTGCCACGAACCGCTTATCCAAGTCAACAACCTTTCAGTAAATACACAAACAATATTGTAGATTCCCAAAAACTAAGCGAAAAATCCCCAAAATCTTAAGAGTTTCCCAGCACTTTACCGGAACATTACCGCAACACTGAAAATTTAAAAAATCCGCAGTGGCAGCACTATCATATTATGTAGTTGTTACCAGTATTTATAATAAAATGAAGAGTGTTAATTACGAACAATAAGTGCTTGCGACATCAATTATAAATACTTATATATACGAACATTACTACATCCAACGTGCTTCGCTTATTATGCGACATCATTTGTTTAGTATAATAAATACCACAACAATACATTTAGAAATCATGACGTATTTACATTTCAAGAATTTTTACGCAGGACTCTAATAGGTACAAGCATCTCATAAGGCTTAGTGGTCGCAATTTTGAATGATCACTTGGATATGATAAAGATTTCCGCAATCGTTCACAAAAAGCATTCGTATCACAACTTCAAAGGAGTGTGTGGCGCTATTTAACTGCACCTGGAAGAGTGTTTGTGCCTTATACACATTATAGATCAAACAGTAAGTAGTCCAAACCCTGAGCTTCTCAGGGTGTATGGGCTGCAAAGAAGTTTAATGAGGGCTTTTCCTCCAATAAAGTCGTAAGGAGTTTTTTAGACTTCGCACATAAACTACCTTGAAAATACACAAACCAATCAACGGCAAGCATTTTGCCAACTGAGTGAACAAATTTAAACCAACTAACTAGTCTATTGTTCAAAGTAAAAGCAAAGATGACAAAATAACATCTTTACATGAAAAATTCAAGTTAGTGGAGGGGGAGAGATTTCAGTATTGTTTTCTTAAATAAATTATATGTTGTTTTAACAGTTCAATGCTTTTCTATACTTTTATTGTTGTAGTTGTTTCATCTCAAAGAATTCCCAAGACTTGTTCTGGTGCATTGTAAATATTTCATCTTCCAGTATTTTATCTTCCACGCCTTGCTGCAGATTACAGAACTATTTAAAAGGTTTACTAAAAAAGGCCCTTAATCAACTTATGTATGTTATAAATTTTTTCTATTGTGAATAAGAAAGCATATACATATACAAATATTCTACAAACATTTTATAAGTGTAATTTTTTATGTTTATTTGTTTGTATTTTTGTGTTTGAGTAAAATTTTGTAAATGAATACCATGTGGTCTAAGTTAAAATAAAGCTTACTTTTAAGGGGATAAAACGAGTACAAATTTGTACTTTATATATTTTTAATAAATCTGTATTTAAACAGTGTCTGGATGTGAATGAAGTTGCCCAAGGATGCTAGTAACTTTAAAAATTTCAAATACTTTTACCTTTAAGAAAATCTTAATTTATATTGAGAAATATATAACATATGTTTAAACGAGTTAAAGTAATATACATGTACATATATCTGCGGTAATAGGGAAAAAGTGCTTAAGTCATATTTTACTGTTTTGCAGGAGAGCACTTTTAAATTTTCATGACGATTTTTAGAAATTTATTTCTTTCACAGTTTATTTAGGAAATTCAATGTCCACTTAATTTGTTTTAGAAATATATTTTTAAGAAATATATTCACTTTAAAATATACTGTAAGCTATTATTCAAAAAGAAGTTATAAGTCTAACAGCCCTTTTTACAATGTACAAGCAAGTTTTGTATGAAGAACTGTCAGTTAAAGTTCATGTGAACTCTTAATCATACATTGTGAAAATGGACGTAAGAAATAAACCGAATCTTCTTAAAGAATTGCACAAAATAATTGAGATTTCACCCAACAGTATTTTAAAGTATGAAGATAACAGGTCTGCCATTAACTCAAAATCACCTTATCTCGACTTAAGAATTTTTTTGATTTTGCAACAGATATAACAATCAACATACGTATGGACTAAATAGATTAAGGAAATATGTTAAGTTTTTCTACTAAAAAATTTACTGGGACTGCGCTATGGGAAATATTGTGCTGATAATAAGAAGCGATATCTTAGGTCAGCTTGAAAACAAAACTTTTTGCATCGAATGCGATTTCGAGAGCCTTTCAAGATCTATTTTTTTTAAATTTTTGAACGAAAACAATATTATTAAACAAATTTACGAACTAGATGTCACATGAAATAAATTTTAAGTTTAGTGTTTAGCGTTGGTTTGCGTAGAAATCTGAAAAACTATTTGAAATAATGCCATCAAAAAAATAAAAATTATTCTAAATTTCATAAGTTTTTTATTATTGTGAAAAAGTAAAAAGCAGTCATGCATATATTTCTGTGGACTTTTATGTTCAAAAAAGAGTTTAAACTTTCCCGCCCTGGAGACATATTTTTCATTTTAGCTTTTTTTTGTCACCCATCTTTTTCTTTACTAATAAATAAATAAAATCGTTTTAGATTGTTTAATATTAAAAAACTTTTTAGTCCCTCGAAGCAAACATCCAGTTACTAATATTAAACATTCACTTACAACGCATGGAAATGGAATATAAAATATTTCCTTTAATTTACTTTGTAGTTATGACTCTAAATTTATAAGAAATCGTTGCAAGCTGTCAAAGTACGAGCCTCGATTAGAGCTCAAGGTGTGTGGTAAGTTTCGTAAAAATCGGTAAGTAGAACCGCGTGAAATATTACAATAAATTTAAATTTTTTCAACTTTAAAATTACGTAATTACAAGTAAAATATCATAATATTACAATGGGGCCAATGGGAGTGTATAGCTACTCTCAGACAAAAAAATTATTTCTACAATAGGACTAAAATGTACCGAGTTATGAAGTAACATAAAAAAAAATAAAGAAGAATTGTTAACTTCCTCCTTTTTTGAAGTCGGTTAAAAAATAAAGTACTAACAAGAAATAGACTTAAATATTTGCAAATAATCATAAGTATTTTTATTGTAGTCCCACTAAGTGAGGCCCCTTTTAGCTGCTATGAAATAGAGAAATAACCTCTGACATATTACTGTTTAATTTACGCTGTATGCACAGAAACACAACGGGTTTTCTTAAACTTCATTTTATTTATTTTTTAGTTACGCAAACATATATTCACATACATACATACGTACATATGTAAGTATATTTTCATACTTTTCTGCAGTGTATGCACGCACACTAACTAATGCAACATGTCGCTTCCAACTCCTTTCCGAAAAATATTTATGAAATGCAATATTTTGTAGCAACATTTCTTATTGTGTTTGTTAAACACACATTAGCAGTCAAACTTTTTATATATGTAAATATACAACATACTATAGTTCACGTATATATATATATATATATATATATATATATATATATATATATATATATATATATATGTATGTGTGTGTGTGTGTGTGTGTGTGTGTGTGTGTGTGCGTAACTGTCTGCATGAAATTGTGTAACTGTGTATAAAAGTTTGAAGAGCTTTATAGTTTTTACACATACCAGTTAGTGTATAAACGACAAACGCAATCATAAAAATAAGGAAATTTTACAGTTAGTTAACCCAGTGTTAGTTGTTATGCTTTTAATCGTATACAATAAATACACAGTGCTGCTCATACCCTTATAAGCTCACATATAAATACATACATACATATCTATAATATCTTCATATGTAAAGCCGTCATACGCGCTGCATGTGTGTATATACATGAGTTTGCATATATAGATATACACATATGTAGGATACATACATATGATTTAGCTACGAGTAGGTTCATTTAAATGCTGTTGTGATTTTAAGTTTTCTTTATTTTTTTTAGAAAAACTATAAAATTTCATGATTTTGTAAGAACTCTAGGGATGTTATCTGCATAAAGATTTATCGATTAATCGATTGTTATCTTATTTAATTTTTTTTTTACTTTTGGATTATAACTCTTTGTGTATAGGCCATAAAACAACTATGAATGCATGCGGCTAAAAATAAATAAAACGCAATATAAAAATACACGCATAAATTTTAAACCGAATACGTATAACTATAAGTATCCATATATACACATTTTTTTTAATTATGCAACACATAAAACTGTAACAAAAATTTACAGACTATATGAGGTACAATCGTACATATGAATATAAAAATACTCTGACTATTAACCGGCTACACATAAGTATATACAGGGCTATTTTGTTTACACAAACTCATAAAGAAAGTTTTTAAACACACACACATGCCCACACATTTTCCATTCCATTTTATATACACATATGCTTTTTTATTTTTAGTTGTAGGGTATTTTAGTTTTTCGCATATCTGAACTAGAGATGATCTGGTATATTAGAATCGGTTATAGTCATAGTTGCTTGAGAGCAAAAATGGTAGTTCACGAATTGTTTGCGATACAATTGTGATTAAAAGCAGTTACTAAAATTAAGACTATTGACTTATATATGTGTACTTTTTTGAGTACTCATTGTCATTATCTGGTATGCAAATTAGAGTGAACCACAGAAAAAAAGTTTTTTAACCCATCTAAGATTAAAATATATCTTTTTAATGCGAATTTATAAAATATTTGAGGGGTCTAGTGATGACCGTTCAAGAGCTGCACCATGTCTAAAGAAAGGTCTGTAGTTTTATTTTATTTTTTTTAATATTTTCGCAACACATAAGAATATTTCAAAATCGAAATTTATTTGCTGGTAGTTTAGCATGTCTATATACGCATTTCATTGGCGCTTGAACCAAATCATCAGTAGACTTTAACCACAAATTTTAAACAGTCACAAACCTCTTACTTTGTGCATAGACTTTCAAAAACTATATGAGAATTCATAAAATAATAATACTTTTGAAAATCACAAAAGAAAAAATAAGCTTAGTAGGCTTTGAAACTGATACAAAACCCAGCAAATAATTTATATCCAGGTGAACTCATTTTATTTTTCTACATCCTTATACAATTAGAAATCCATTGGATAACAATAAAAGTATTTACTAAGCTTATTTTTTCTTTTGTGATTTTCAGAAGTATTATTATTTTATGAATTCTCATATAGTTTTTGAAAGTCTATGCATAAAATAAGATGTTTGTGACTGTTTAAAATTTGTGGTTAAAGTCTACTGATGATTTGGTTCAAGCGCCAATGAAATACGTATATAGACATGCTAAACTACGAGCAAATAAATTTCAATTATTTTATGTACACTTCTGACAATATGTCAAATAATAAATTTTCTTTATATTTTAAAATCTTAAAAAAATTTGTTGATATCAGTTTAATTTTATTGAATATGGTACAACAATTTCATGATAAATTTTTAGCTCGAATAATCGCTATCTCTTACTCTTTTAATATCGAGGTGTTGGCACGCTTAAAAGCATTAAAATTTGTTCCTTCGTTTACATCTATAAAGCAATATTCGCTTACATATTGGAGTAAATATCATAGTTTGTACCTTAAAGCGTAAATGTGCAATTTATTATTGTATAAAGTTTTCTTTGTATTTTCGTGCTTGAGTGGGGAGTTTTGTATATGCTTGTGTATGTGTGTGTGTGCGTGTGTGTGTTGTTTGTGCGTATGTATGCGTGATTGTTCCAATTTCATGCAACTTATTTCATTGTGCAATATGTTAAGTTGCACATTTAGATAACGTTATATTTCTAGCAGTCTTTTTCTACTTATAATTTTAATCATATAACACTTTTGGTAACGTGAATTTAATATAATTTCTTTTGTATGAGAGTTATAGTTGTGTGTTTTAATACCCTTCACCAAAAATGGTAACGGTATTTAAAAGTTAGTGATTCCATGTATAATTTCCTTTATATAAATATGTAACTAACTATATATGTTCTGGATACTTGTGAAGAGATTAAGTCGAATAAGCAATATCCACCTGCCTGTACGTAAAATCAGTTTTCCGAAGGCTCCAGAAAAAATATATATTTCATTATTTAATTTTTATTTAACACTTGTTAAAATGATTATGAACTAAAAATCATTTATTAGTTGCGGTTAAGCACATCAAGATGAGTTGCTTGAGCAATAAAGAAATGCACATGGAAGTGCTTATACACAACAAATAAATTAAAAACAAGTATTTATACAAAAAAATATAAAAACCTGACTGCCACCAACTTTGAACCGTTAAATATACTAATGGTCATTTGAAATAAAAAATCATAAGATAAATTTAAAGATGATTTTAAAATACCTGTCGAAGGATACCTATTTTGATATAGTTCGCCTACTTTTTATATTTTTCGTATTTATAAAATGACGTGTTGGCCGCCATATTGAATTTTGACAACTGAAATATCTATAGTGACAATTCCAAAGTTAAGACCAATCGATTGACGTAAAAATCATTACAATCGGTCAACGCGTTCGGTTTGTATTGTGCCGCAAAGGAAACTCCCTACATTCGAGTATATCGACGAAGGGCATTTAAAATTTGGCACTGCCTAATATACTTCTCCAACTTGTTTTCTTTTCAGTACGAGTAAGTAGGAGTATGTTGAGCATTAAGTAGAATTTTGCTTTTTAGAAATAAATGCCTTTATTTGATTTAATTTATTTTTTTGTTTTATTTATTTTGATGGTATATTTGCTGGAAATACGTGACTAATGACCTGAGCATATTTGTTCTATTGTTTGTGAAAATGTGAATGGCATAAAAGTTATGAATTGTGAGTAGTAAAAAGAGCAAATGTCTAAACATATAATAACACTAAATAATAACTAAGTTGATTTGTTCAACACGTGTCGTAGATTCTAGCAAGGTAAAAAAAATGTATAGATTTTAACAATCTGATTAAAATAGTTGTTGTTTTGTGAGTTTTTAATACTTTTAAATGTTATTGCTAAAAAAATAAGAGTGTGAATTCAATCATAATTCTCAACGGAATCTTAAACCATTTTCGATTTGAAGGAATAATTACAAAATTCCATAATTGTAATAATTAAAAATACCTATAAGCGTGTGTATCATATCGTATCGTATCATATCGTATGATATCGTATTGTATTGTATCGTATCGTATCGTATAAACTGCACATATCAGTAAACATAATACAAATGTTTTCCATAAAAACATTTGTAAGCAATCCGAAAGAGCCACTTGTGATTGCCTTAAGAATATACATACATAAGCACACAAATACACAATTAGGGAATTCACACCAGTGTCTTAAATGTCATAACATCTCAATATATTAACATATTTTAAACAAATTGTTGTTGTGGCTCAAACAAAAAGGTCATAAAATAATAAAGCTTTCTCAGCTAGTAAGCAATGTACAAAGGTGCTTACATCAAAATGCAAATAACACTGTGTGTTATTTTGGAAGTCATGGAAATATAACCATATACGGCCACCACTACGTGATAAAAACCAAAAAAAAAAGACCCATGTCTCCCAGTTTTACCCCAAGTCATGCACTTTTAGTATATGGGCCCCAGAGATTTGGGGCTTCGGTATCATTTTTGAATTTTCACAGGCTCATATCTTGCAAACCGTTCAGAATTTGGATTTACTCTCTGAGGCAAAGTTATAGCTGTTGTTATAAAGAACAAAACTGTGTGAACATTTAAAATCAAGAAACTTTATCTTCAAGATCACAATCGAAAAAATTAAAAAAAAATAGTATCATTTGAATACTCCAAATGTGAGTTTGAAGTAAACATTTCAAAGCATAATAGCAATTATAATGTTATACTTTTAGATTATTGAGAAATACCACACAAACACGTAGTATAGACTCCAGATGCAAGCTACAGCAATAATTCCTTTTTAATAATGCTCTGTTCTCAACGTAAATATACAAGAACAAACTCTGAATGAATTGTAACACAAAGTAATGACGTGATCGAAAGCTAAAATTGAGAGGATACTAAGGGAGGTGGTACTTTGTTTTAAGTATCAAAAGGGTACTCCAATCACTAAGTTTTATGTAAAGAATAGAAAATTTAACATCGTGGTACTTAAGCAGTGAATTATGTAACATTGTGTGTCTTAAAAGCTCTTTATATCAGTGTCTAATGCATAAGGTATTCTTATTTGTTAAGAAAAGGGCATTGGTGGCTTTTTGTTTAATTAGAAATTTTTTGAAGCAACAAAAATAACGTAACAATATTTTCATATGCATTTAGTAAAAAGGTTTTTTTTATATTAAAATTAAACTTTTCATTTAATTTATTTGAACAGATCTATAGATATTCCCCCTTATTATGGTTGGTGAATTTTTGACTTTGTCTATGACTTTTTTGTAATTAAATTAACACTTAAACAGATTTTCTTTAATCTATGATGATTGAATTGTCTCTTCATTGAGCATTATTTTATTTAAACACTTTTTTATTTTAGAAATGTATTTTGATTACAAAGAAAAATTTTTTTTTTCAATAAAAAGGTTGTGTTATTTTTATTACCTTGCAAACATTCATTTAGATTAACTCAATATAAACTTTTTTTTTATTTTTAAATACAGCTTTAATTTTTTTATAACAATTTATATTTTGAGTTGTTGTTTCAGTGACTCAATTTGTGAAATTTTCTGCTGGAAAAATATTTTTAATTATCATTAAGTAAATGCCTTACAAATTCTATTGTTTTAAAATATGATCTGTGTGAGTTAACGAGTATGAGTATATTGTTATCTTAATAGAGAAAGGCCCTAACTCATTATTTTTTTGAAATCGATTTTTTTCTATATTTCCATAGAAGAACATCATCTAATGTGTTGAAAAATGCAAAATTCTCGATTTCAAAAAAATAATGAATTAGGGCTTTTCTATATTAAGGTAACGATATACAACTTTATTTGAAATCATACAAGTTTATTTATTACTTTTTTGTATATATTTAAATAGAAATCTATTATAATTATTTGTTTTTTTTTATCTGAGTGGAGATGATAAAATTGAGCTTTCATTGCAAAAAAGCTTTCAGCGAATTGTAATACATACATACGTGTTCGATGAATCAAAACAATTCACATATTCCATTTGCAATAACGGCTAAGTATGTCCACACGCAGTGGATCAAACACAAAGAACACTGAGGATGAAGGTGTAGTGGCCTTCGAAAACAGCTAGTTGTTCCGTTCTACTAGGTGTTTGTCAGAATATTTGCAATTAATTTTGGTGCTATTTGTTCGTTAATAATTATCATATCTAATTTGGCTTACAAAGCGATACGAACTTTAACCTCAAATCACCATAAATATAATAACAAATGTAGTTAGAAAAATTATAATAAAACTAACTAAAATTTGTAACGTGTCGTTACAAGCATTGGCGTAGCTAGATATTTTTTCTGGGGGGGGGGGGGGGGCAACCACAATTTTTTTTTAATAGTGTTTTTTATGGGAATTGTTAAAATTTAAGCTTAACATTTTTTAAACGCACTAATAGTCCCAAATTAATATTTTACTTATTAAGTTAAATATATATTTTTTATTAAAAATACATTGAAATTGGAAATTAAAAAAATATATTTTATTATTAGTGCGTTTAAAAAATTTTATACAGATTTTTTTTTATTTAAAATTTTTTTTATTTAAGTTAAAACATAAATTAACAGTCCAGTTTCAATAACAAAAATTAAGTTATAATTAAAACTAGAAAAACAAAACATTCAAAACAAAAACAATATATAGACAAAAAGCAAAGTATGTTAGAAAAAAACTAAATAATAATAATAATAATCTAATCATAATAAACTAAATAATAATAAAATTAATATTCGTTTCCAACAAGTTTATATGTTCATATGGAAAAATTATTTACGTATATACTATATTTGAATACAATATTTTGAAAAGATACAAGCAAGAAATGATTTCATTCATCATTCATGATTTCATTTCTTAATAATTTATTATTTAATTTAAAAAAATTTATCTGTTGGTGCATAAATAAAAATAGAAAATTGCCATTTATTCTTTAGTTACCCTTCCAATATTGAAGTTCTGAATCAATACTATATTGTTGCGATGAATGAACATACATACATACATAAATAAGTACAAACATATGTATGCAAGTATGTATGTATACGTGTTAAATTGAAAAAAATTTTATGTGCATATATATACATGCATACATATCGATAGTTGAGTTTTTCAGTGACACTAATACACCTCATCACAAAAATTTATTGCAACAGTGTAAAAAATAGCGCTTTTACAAGCAGTTGTACAAAAAAGTTACACTTTGAATATTACACTTTCTATTATGTTTTACCTTCTCCTGTAAAGTTACAATCCTCACAAAAACATAAATGTGAAAGACGGCCAAGTTCCTATCCAAAATTTCGGCCATTAAAAGTTGTGAGATATAAATTTTGACCAAGTTCTTCTTTGCCACAATACATAACACAGAAATATATTATGTCTAATATAAATTTGTAATCGTAAGGGTGTCATATAATTTCCAGATAATCTGCCAACTTGACAACATTTTTATCAATATAAAGAAATGAACATTTATACATTATTTTCTCCTTTTTTGGAAAGGTAAAAATATTGCCAAGTTATCAGATTATCTAGAAACTATATGACATACAGAATATATTTCTGTGTTAGGTATTGTGGCAAAGAAGAACTTGGTCAAAATTTATATCTCACAACTTTTAATGGCCGAAATTTCAGATAGGAACTTGGCCGTTTTTCACATTTATGTTTTTGTGAGGATCTGATTACTTTTTGAAAAGATTTCTATAATAACAGTTTGTAAACTTAAATTTTCTAGTGTATTTTATTTCTATTCGTGATCACTGTGCCAGTTGAAAATGGCAGAGTCACATAAAATAATGGGTAAGAGTGTGATGGGTGTTGAATTGTTGACTTTAAAAATGCACCATTGTGTCATTACAACTGGTCGCCAGTGTGTATGCAATTTGGTAAGAGGCGACTCGAAGAAACATGTGAAATGCAGGGTAGATTTTACTAGGCATGACCTCGCCTGTTTTCTCAATATATTTACATGTTAAATAAAGTCTGCTTAGCCGAAGTACATAAATCAAAAGGATATGCCCAATGTGTATACAAAGTTTCAATAGCGTAGCTGGTGCTTTTAATTTTTGGATTTTCCGATTGAGTAAATCATTACTATTTGTGTACAAAATGTCAGCTCTCTATAGTATAATATTACGTAAAATTTTCATGAGCCTGGCCCCGCTGACTTTTATATCTGCTAGTGCTTCTGGTTCATGCAAAGTTTGGTATTAAAAATTTAATAAGAAATACCTGAGTATTAAATTAAAAACTGTTAAGCCGAAGTACCTGAACGAAAAGCTAAGATTTATGGGTGAAGTCACGGCTACTTTTCAAAATAGGGAATTTTTTTTTTTTTTTGGATATGTGCAATGTGTATGAAAAGCTTCAATAAAATTTATCTTAATTTTGAATTAAAAGTGCTTGTTTCCGCCCTCTGATAGCAACTTCTGGGTTTTCAGATTTTTCTTAGTGATCTCTTATCTAGATTTATTCGTGTATTAAATTTAAGCTCGCTAGTGCGAATTAGAGCTTTAACGTCGTGCCCCGCATCTTGGATAAAACTTTTTGGTTTTAAGATTTTCCAATAGGCCTACGCAGCTACACTTACCAGTGTATAAAATGTCAGCCCTCTAGCGCGAATTATATCTTTAGATTTTATCAGCATTACCTCTACCCACTATTCCTATCTCAAAATTTTGTTGTGAGCAGCGTTTATGATTCATGCTAATTTTCTTTTAAGACATGCTAGACCGATGTAGATTAAACACAAGGCTAACATTTTATGGGAGTGATCACGCCCCATTTTTAAGGTGTTGCAAGATTTCACTAAATTGGCTTGAATTAAAAGCTGTTTATTAAGTATTTAGTTGAAAACAATATTAGCGTGGCCCCGCCCATTCTGGTAAAATTTTTTGGGTTTTCAAATTTTTCTAGTTTGTTTCTCATTTATACCTACTTGTATATCAAATCTCAGCTCCTTAGCGAAACTTTTAATTTTTAAGTTTTATGGGCGCAGCCCCGCCCCTCTAACTAAAATTTTCTGGTTTTTAGACTTTTCTAGTTGGTTTCTCACCTAGACCTACTTGTATGTCAAATTTCAGCTCCTTAGCGCAACTTTTAACTTTTAATTTTTATGGGCGTAACCACATCCACTTTTCTTAAGGTCAAAATTTTTTGGGTCAGTGCTTATTATATGTTTCTAGTTTTGTTACAAACGGATGATAATATCTAGACAAATAGTATATCTAAATATGCTGAGCCTCAGGGCATTAAAATGAGGTTTAAATTGTATGGGCGTGTCAACGCCCACTTGTTTGATAAAAAATTTATAGCCTTGCATTACATCAGTATATATGCTGAATTTCAATAAAATAGCTTCCATGAAGCGCCTTAGATTAGCATGTTTCATTCTGATCTTTATGGGCGTAGCCCCGCCCTCCTGGCTTATATTTCCAGGTTTTCAGATTTTTTTATTTTTATTTTTCACCTAGACCTAGCTCTGTATCGAATTTCAGCTCAATAGCACAAATTTTAATTTTTATGGGCGTAGCCCCGCCCTCCTGGCTAAAATTTTCGGGTTTTCAGATTTTTCTGGTTCATTGCTCACCTAGATCTTCTAGCTACAGCGGAAGTGCTTCATCAATTTGATGAGTGTGTCAGTGGTCAGTGGTCAGTGAGTATGTCTTAAAATATGCACTTTTTGCACCTCCATATCTCCGGAAGCTTTCATTGCAAAACTTCATTCAAACTTCGCACATGAGGTTATATGAATTTATTCTAATTATGATTTAAATATCATAATTTTACAATTGCGTGGAACAAAGTTATGAGGGGGGTAAAAACAGCTCGAATGGTTTCGTGTAAATATACACACTGCGTGCATTGGCCAGAACTTGGCCTGGCGCACTGCCGTGTGGCTAGATTATTTGCGTTAGGGCCTTTCCATTTGAGACCAACGATATATTGACCTGTGTAAGTTGATATCCTATCAAAAATTTCGGTCATCAAAAGTACTGATACCAAAATTTGGACCTAGGAATATTTTTCACAAGTTTTCCAGTAGTCTAACAAAGTTGTATATGAACATGAATTGTTTTGTTTTGTTTTCTAATAAAAATAAAACATATGTATACATGTTTAAAGAGGAAATTTTGATTTGTTCGATTTTCTGACGATTTTTCGGACATGAAATGACGATTATTGTATATTTTATCGGGATTTCGGTGATTTTTCTATCATATCATGAACCATAAATATGCATACATACATACATACATGTGTGTGTACGAGTATATATAGTATATGAATATATACAAGGTATTTGCAGATCATAATTTTTCGCTATTTTTTTAATTTTACTCTAAATAAAAGTTGGTGGCTATTATATATATATATATATATATTACAAACAATTTGACAGTAGAAAATCTTAAGAACACCTTAAAACAACTTGTCTTGCTACTAACTACGTACACTAATACAATTTTATTAAGAATTTGTTGAAAGCTACATACACACATACATATCTACACACATGCATTATAAATTCACATGGAGTTTACTATTTGTGATGTTTTGAAGTGCTGTAAACTTATAGTTTTTTGGGTATTTGTTATCTAATAAAAGTATGCATATTTAGCAATTATTCGAAAAGTTTGTATAAAATTTACTGGTGATTTTCATTAGTAATTTTAAAATAAATACAACATAGAATTTTTTAATATTCCAGGCAAAAGAATATGTTTTAAAAAGAATTTGTAATAAATCCTGGGGGGCAAAATCAAGTCTGGGGGGGCATTGCCCCTCCCCCCCCAGAAAGGCCTGGCTACGCCTATGGTTACAAGTCTCCTAATAAATGCTATGTAGTTTCAAAATAGTAGCGTATAGGTGTATACCACCTCGCTTAGCGTAGCGTACACATTATCTTATAGTAAATACAACAACAGCATGTTTTTCATTAGTGTTAAATTCTGAGATTGTTTACTAACATTAATTCAAGTTACAATTCTCACTTAATTGATAATTGAACAACCATAAAAGAACAAGTTCAGTACCAGAACAAACAGGCATTAACCGATATCGATTCGTGCTTCGTTATACATATACAAGAGCTCGTAGCAATAAAACCGTAGTTTGCCGATTGTAAGAACTTCCGAATACATCTTATAATCGTACTAACAGTAGTTAAAAGAAGCCGATCTCAAGATATCCCGAATACATCTTGACTTCGTTGTGCCGTAGTTTGCTGATTATAAGATCTCCCGAATACATCTTATAATTGTACTCTTAATAATTAAAAGTATCCGATCTCAAGATTCCGCGAATACATCTCGAGTTCGTATTCAATTAACTATTTACACGAATTCTAATATCTCTGCTTTTCTTTACCAGGTTAGGTTAGGTTAGGTTTATCTGGTTGGTCCAAGACCTCGCATAGACCGGCATTGATCCTTAGCGATACCAGCAAATGAAATGAGAACCTGTTAGTATGGCAGCCTAGTTCGTGGTGCCTGTATCGAATGACTCCCACACAGATTTAACAAATTTTAGCAACCTACACATTTCTACTCTCGATACAATCTCAAGACTACGAAAAGTGTAAGCACCAAGATAGTTATATCTAGTACGGCTTAAAGCCGGGCAGTGACACAGTAGATGTTCCATTGTTTCCATTTCTCCGGGTTCCTTACATTTCCTGCAGGTACCGTCGGCTATTCGTCCTATTTTGACAGCGTACGAAGCTGTCCAGCAGTGCCCAGTTAATACTCCCACTAGAAGCTTACAGTTGCTTCTAGTTAGTGATAAAAGGAACTTAGTCAATTTGTGATCATAGGAGCTCCACATGATTTTAGAAGTTTTGCAAGTTTTCGTCGCGCGCCAACATTTCTCCGCTTCTTCCCTCATATTAGAATGTATGATCTCTTTAAGGTATTGAATTGGTTTTCGGATATTTACCGTTACCTCAGCCGGTAATAGAATTCCCCTTTTGGCCAGTGTATCGGCCATTTCATTTCCCTCTATCCCCATGTGTCCCCGGATCCAGAATATATGTACTTGTCTACCAGTACATAACATATCCAGGGCCTTTCTACACAGGAGCACAACCGAGGAGTAATTGCAGTCAGCTGAAATTGCTTTAATAGCTGCTTGACTGTCTATATACAGATTTACACGCGCATCCATAGTTAGAGAGGTGAAGGCTAACTCTGCTGCCATTTTGACAGCATAGATTTCCGCCTGGAAGATGCTACAATGATCAGGAAGTTTATAAGATTCCTCTATATCGAGCTCCCGACAGTAAACCGCAGCTCCTACCCCTCTATCCATCTTTGAACCATCAGTGAAAAAGTTAAAACCAGAACCACTATGATTAAGACTTTCCAAATAGCCTTCTTCACTTATAGTGATCTGTGGTTTGGTAAAAAAGTTCGTCACTGGAATGATGTAGTCCGACCTACACTCCATGTTTTCTAGTAATTTGCTGTGACCAAATGATCTGTACGACATCTGACCTGTTGTCCTTAGTCGGATAGCTGATTTGCATGCCACGTTCACTGCAATTAGCTTTATTGGTTTAAGGTCCAATATAACGTCTAAGGCTGCAGTAGGTGTACTCTTTAAAGCTCCAGTGATGCAGAGCTCTGCTAGCCTCTGGATACTTTCCAGCTTTTTCAGGTATGATTTTGTCTCAGTCGCCCTCCACCATACAAGTATTCCGTAGAGTAAAATTGGTCTAGCTATCGCTGTGTATGTCCAATACGTAAGAGTAGGTGAAAGGCCCCATGTCTTGCCCAGCATTTTTTTACATGCATATAGAGCAATGGTGGCCTTTTTAACTCTATCTTCTATATTGTACCTCCACGTCAGCTTACTATCCAAAATAACCCCCAGGTACTTTGTATGTGTTTTGGGCGAGAGCGATATACCGTCTAACTTTGGTGTTCTCCATTCCTTTACTTTCCTATTAGTAAAAAGCACAAGGTCAGTTTTTCCTGGGTTTAAGTTCAAACCTACCCTTGTTGCCCATCTATGAATATCCCTCAACGAGGATTCCATTAGGGAGCTAATTGTATCGAGGAACTTACCAGTTATAATGATAGCTATGTCGTCCGCATATGCTGTAATCTTAGCTGCTTTACCCTCGAATTCCATGAGAATTTCATTTACAACCAGCGTCCAAAGAAGTGGCGATAGAACACCACCTTGGGGAGTTCCTCTCTTAGCTTCTTTGTTTACCTTGGCATTGCCTAATTCCGCAGATACTATTCTACATTTCAATAGGTTGCCTATCCAGTTTTTGACTTGCAAGTTAGCCCCGGAACGATTAACACTTTCCATAATTGCGTCCGTAGAGACATTATTGAAAGCGCCTTCGATGTCCAAAAAGACCCCTATAGCAAAGTCCTTATAGTGTAACGATTTTTCGATTTGTTCAACAACATTATGAAGTGCTGTTTCAACCGATTTGCCCTTTGTGTATGCATGTTGGTTGGAAGACAGGATATTTGGATATACAAATTCTTTGATGTGTATATCCAGAATTCTCTCTAACGTTTTCAGTAGAAAGGACGTCAAACTGATAGGCCTAAAGTCTTTTGGATACATATGGTTGCTCCTACCTGCCTTTGGTATGAATACAACCTTGGCAATCCTCCATGATTTTGGCACATAATTCAGTCTGAGACATCCTCTAAATATTCCTACTAGCCAGGGAATTATCCTCTGTTTACCATACTGTAGTAAAGCCGGAAAAATACCATCTGGTCCTGGTGATTTATATGGTTTAAAGGAATCGATTGCCCATTCCACCTTACTAAGGGAAATGACGTCACAATTCTCAGTATTTAATTCATTTGTCATTTCTGAGCGAGGGGAGATCTCCGTGCAACCTGGGAAATGTGTGTCCAGGAGAACTTCCAGCGTTTCTCGGCTGCAGTTAGTCCAATCGCCGTTAATTTTACATATTGTGCTAGGCACTGATGGATTGCTTGCAAGCAGCTTTCTCATTCTGGCCGTGTCCGTAGTTTTTTCTATATTGCCACAAAATTTCTTCCATGAATTTTTCTTGGCCTTTCTCACCTCTTTTTTAAAAGATCTCAGTGCTTTTTTATAGTCCCTCCAGCATTCAAATTGGTCTATGTATCTAGCCAATCTGAAGAACTCACGCAGGTCACGTCTTTGTGCGTCTAGATCACTACTCCACCATGGTGGTCTAGACATACGTTTTACGCGCGAGAGGGGACATGCTGATTCATACGATTTTGTTATGGCTTTCGTTAAGCAATTAACAGACTTTTCAATATCAGCCTCACTCTTAATCGATTTGGCATTATAAAGATTATTTTCAATGTTCTTCCTGTAATAATCCCACCTAGTATTGCGTGGGTTCCTATATAATTTCTTAAGCTTTGAAACTTCAGATAAAATTCTAAAAGCTATGTAGCAATGGTCAGAGAAGGACGGCTGTCTAAGCACCATCCAATCCTTAAGTACAATATCTTCATTGTTAACAAGTGTTAAGTCCAATACATTCGATGATGTAGGACCTATATAAGTAGGTTCCTTCCCTCTATTCACAATCACAAGGTCAGTTTGCAGTATGAATTGAATAAGTGACTCACCTCTTTCATTGATGTCCTTACTTCCCCATACAGTATGATGTGCGTTAGCGTCTGTGCCTATCACCAGTTTTTGTTTCTTCTCGCAGGCTTCTTTAACGAGCCTTTGGAGCTCCGGTGGAGGTGCCTCAATTATGTGTGGCATGTAGCATGATGCAAGGAGTATTGGCTCATCCTTGTCACCATCTACCGCTACAACAACTAAATTGTCAGTGCTGTAATTATACAAAATATATGAATTAAAGTTCTTCTTAATTAGGATAGCTGATCGTATCCTGCTTACCGTCTTTGAGAAGTATGTATGGTAATTACGTAACTTTAGCCCAGAAACCCTGTTTCCCGATGAGATCCACGGCTCCTGGACTAACGCCACGTCATAGTTGCTCTCCTCTAAGGTAAGGAGAAGCTCAGTAGACGCTAATTTACAATGTTGGAGGTTCACCTGAAGGATCTTTAACTCCATCTTCAAAGCTCACCTTTCTAGAGTCCATATCAGGGTATGGGATCTCTCGTCTCGGCTCCTCCAACTTTAAGCCGGCTGTAGCAGCTGCCAGTTCGCTCTCCAGTTCCTCGGCTTCTATAGTGTTATCGTTTTTGTCATTGGGGTGTCTCTTCTTCAGACGTAGGTAGACACTACCTACACCCCATGCCATCTTGCCATTCCGCTTATAAAGAATGTCCTCAGCATTCTTATTAATCTGCAGAATGTAACTCTGGCCCTCTGACTTCGGTTTTGCCACATGCAGTACCCTCCAATCCTTCGTCGGAATCTCCGGGTTTTGGTTTTGTAGAAGACGAAGAGTGATATCCGGCTTCACTACACGCGGAATTATGACCTTCGCCTTCGGTATGATGGGGATGTCATCCTTGCTCACAATCCGAAGTTGTGCACCAGGCCACAGGTTTTTGAGTGTCGGAACAACTTCCTTCAACCAATCCATCGACATTGTGTCCCTGCATCTGATGAGTTTCGCACCATTGAACCAGCTAGCTCCTTCAAAAGAAGGTAGTGGTTTCTCCGGTTCCGTCTCCATCAGTGCAACAATGGCGTTGAAGATAGCCGTTTCCGCAACCTTCCACTGCTCCATTGTCACTTCTCCAAAAGGTGCACTTTTGTCAAGGAGTCCCACGATCAAGTGTCGCTTCGCTACCTCACTGACGTTAGTGACCGCGGATTGTGCTTTGGAAGCAGCTTGGGAAGTGGATGGTCTATCTTCAAAGCTGTGTTTGGACCTCTTCGCAGTCGACTGTGAGCCATCAACCGATCTATTCCTTTTGTCACTCTTCTGCCTCTTACCGGGCTTATCGCTGCTCGATGCCAGTCTTTTGAGCACGCCCTCCTCTATGCTATTTGCAGAGAACCCGAAGTGTAGGAAAACATCGAGTGCTGAACTGGTTATAATCGCCTTACAGCTGCTGCAGTGATATCGCCAGCCGAATCTCGGAGGATTTCATAAATTTAAGTGTATTATAAATAGTAGAAGTTTATTTAAAGTAGAACCAAGATTTCGTTAAATAAATAACTGTTCCATATAGCTTCAACACCTAAAAGATACACATATTTTATTTCAAAGAAAGTCGACCTTTGGTAAGAACCCTGGCAGACTGAGTCATACCTTGGCTGGGAAAATAAACGACATTACAAAATAGTGATTAATTTGAATTATCAATTTACTTAAATAATTTTAAAAATGCTGTCATAGAAACTTTAAAAATTCTGCAGCAAATATCTCATTGTGTGGATGAAGACTTAATATCATACAAATAAACAATTAAATAAATTATTAATTTTAATGATTTCAAATAGACTGGAAAATTACAGCAAATATCTCATAGTGTGGACGAAGATTTACTATCATACAAATAAACAATTAAATATTAACTTTTATGATTTCTAGTAGCCCGCAAGACCTCAACTAAGAGTATTATTTGAAATTATCTACTTGGAAATATTAAACTAAATTTATTAAATATGCCAAAAGCTTATTAGACTGGACTTATATTGCTTTGTTGTGGACCTGCTCAAATGACTAAATATAATTAACGTTAAATTCTCTGTTCTTTATTTTAATTATTTATCTAAATAGAATAACCTTTTATTTAATTACATTTTTGTACTGTTTTCATATATTAAATTTTTGACTTAAATGCATTCAACGATATTTTATGAATTGCTGCAGATAATACATATAAATAACAGATGAGTCGTTTTAAAAGCACAGAATTATTTTTCAAATGGGGGAGATTTTAAATATGTTAAATTATCATCGTTATTACTGCATAAATGTAATCAGGTCAGTTTTAAGTACATTCATTTATGCTTGTATTCATCATCTACACAAAAGCTATGAAAGTGAGTTGTACTCGAATGACGTTTGTATGCATTCCACTTGCGTGATTATATCGTCTCTGGAAATGTATTAGGTTTAATTATGCCTAAATTAAATATTATTATTCATAGACAGGATTGACAAGGCTAACTTTTTGGTTGAGTTCATTTGATTTAATTACTTAATAGTTCAAATTCTTAAGGCTTCATTAGTCTTTACTTTCTGTTGCTGTTCTGTGCTGTGCCGTTCTGCTTCTAAATTTGAATACTTACTTTTTCTGTAGGAACTTATGAGCTGTTTCTTATCAGAAGGATCGCAGTTTTCCACTAAAGCGATGGATTTTGCATCGTCCATTGTTAAGTTTCAATATAGTTTTATTTTTCTTTTTAATAATTAAATTTTTTAAATTCTAAAAGCAAAAGCACAAATTATTTCAAAATATTTTTTTTTTAATTTATGTTGTCACTTAGAATTACTTAACAATTTTTCAATTTTCACAGGTTGAACCGAAACAGAACAGAACGAAAAAGAAAAACTAACGATTGTATTAGATTTCAATAAACAAAAAAAAAAGTCAGCTGATTCATAACAGAACAGAAAGTAAAAACTAATTCTGCCTTTTGGAAGTCAAATTACTTGTACTAATTTTTAAGGAAGAAATTATAATTTATCTGATGCACTTTTAGCAAAAATAGTTCATAAATTTACTTCAATATATACAATATCAGTAAATGCAAGCTTCAGCCTTATAAGAAAGCTTTTTAGTATATCCTGAACTATAAGCAAATAATTAAAACAGACTTGTCAGCTCTAGTATAGACAAGGTAATTGTAATTATTTGTAAGATCTTTAAGAAGTGAACGGCATGCTGTCGTTACAAATATTCGGGTACCGACTTTTCCAAAATTGTAATTAATTTTTTGGTTGTAGTTACTTACACGGTAAAACATATTTTTTGGCTTATGATACCAACAGCAACCTAGACTTGCCTTGAAATAACTTTGGCTTGTACTACGGTTACGTTAAGATTAGTCTAGTTTCTTTGCCAGTGCTTAAATTTTTGAAGTTATTTTGGCAATTGATCTCATTCGCAACCGGTGGACACAGTAAAATAACACCAATAAACTTTTAAATAGGAATATTCTCAAAAACAACAATATAAGAATACAAAATACTGCTACTGAAATGTTTGGTGAACTAATTTGCAGAAAAATGGGTGTTACTTGTTCAGTTTGAGGCTCTTGAAGTCACCAAAATTTGTGGATGTTTCAAAAAAAAAAAAAAAAAAAAAAAAAATAAATAAAATATATAAAAGCAAGTAAAAGTGCTTTATTCACTTCATTCGCTTTTTTTTCTCAAATGCCACTTACCGATGCATAATAGGGCAGAATCAAAATATTTTGAGAGAGGTTTATTGAAACAAAATTTCGGATACACATTGCAGAGGAGTATTTTCATTCATTAATGATATTTTGCAGGTTTACTACAGAAATATTACGAAAGTACCTACAAATACAAAAAACCAAACTTTAATCAATTTGGATCATAGCTCTGTTCTGGATCCTTATGAACAGGGAAGGCGAATAAGCGATGTCTGTATATATAACTATCCGTCAAATCGACTGTTCGTCTGCATGTACTAAGCCCAAAAAAGCTGGAGACTTTGGACTTACAATGGTATGTAAGAAAATGTACAAAATAGATTGCTATTGTAAATCAGCTATTTATATTAGGTCCAGCATTGGAAAACTTTAAGTTTTTTTGGTATATAAAATGATATAACTAAAACTATTTTTTTTTTGTTAATTAAACCTATTCTGTATATTAGGTAGACTTAAATTGGAATGAGAAACCCAAAGAAATAAAATAAAACTGATAATTTAATTTTTTGTGGTTCATAAAAGCATCCTACAAAAACAATGTTTTTTCTTTTTCTCTATTAATTAAACATAGTTTATATTTTTCAGAGAGTAAGATTGATAAACGAAATCAGAGAAATCTAAAAGGATGATTTAAGAGTTGAAAAATTCTAAATCTTTTTTTTTGGTATATAAAATTAACGAGGCTTAATCAGTAGGGGTTTTCACACAGAGCTTGTTAGTTTGTTAGTCGTTAATCATTACTTTTTTACACGCATTTTGTTTTTGTATATTTAACGCGCTACCGGATTAACAATTAACAAATTAACGACACGTCACCCGTAATAAAATAGCTGTTAGTTGGTAACTCACAATCAGCTGTTGTAGTTTCTAAATAAATATAATAAAAAAGTCATTTGTAATACATTTCTAAAAAAAAAATATTGGTGTTTTGGCAATTTTCGTGTACATTGAGAGTATTTATTATTTATTTTTTTTTCAGAATAATAAATTGTATCAGAACAGTAAATCAGCTGTTTTACTACAAAAGTTACCATACTAACAAAGTTTTAAAAAGGGGATCGTTCACAGTTGGTAACTTTAACAATTTAACAAACTACCGAGTAACAAATTAACAAGTTAGGTATGAATACCACTATTATTTGTCTTTTTCTTTATAAATTAAATATATCTTATGCGTTACGAAGAAATAGTTTGGTACAAAAATCCCATAAATAGAAAACACAGCTCCAGACCTGGAAAATTTAAACTTTTTGCTTTATAAATTAATTAAATAGAAATAAGTTTTAATAAGTGTTTTTTATGGGAATTGTTACAATTTAAGTTTAAAATTTTTAAACGCACTAATAATCCCAAATTAATATTTTACTTATTAAGTAAAATATTTTTTTATTAAAAATACATTGAAATTGATTATTGAGGGGTTAAGCTGGATCCTATGCGCATTTCACTGTTGCTAATGCAGATCATCAGGGAACCTTTACCCAAAGCTTCTTAGAACAACTAGAGCAGTGTCCCGCAAAATAAAATATGTTTGTATTGGTGAGAAAAATGAGAGTAAAATACCCTTGCACTTGAAGAAAACTTTTGTAATATAAAATACATGATGTGGTTATTAGTTGTTTGAATTTTTTGTTTGTAAATATGCAATTTAATAAAAACTTAAATAAGAAGTAAAAATTTAATAACCATTCAACAATTTAGTGAATAAATTCAAAATTAAATTTATTCACAGATCTGTGGATACTATTAAGATGCCTTTTTAATCTATTTTCCCAATTATTTTTTAATGTTTCATAACATTAAATGTATTGCATATTGCCAAAAGCATTTTTAATCACGAAATATTTCCCAGCTTCCATAATTATATTATCAATTTTTTGTCTGTAGAAATTTATTAAATTTTAACTTTAATTTCGTTCCGTGTGCTCAAAAAAACTAAACAAAAAACCAGGAAAAAATTAATACATGCGTGCACAACTTAATTCGTCGCTTGCTCAGTGACGACTAAATTAAAGAGCATAAGCATGTGTGTGATTTTCATCCGCACAATTGTGCTATGGCTTGCGGGTTACTGAACTAGAGTTATTATATTATAAACTTTCATTTAAACAAATGAGAAGCTCAATAACAAATAACAAAGTTGAAACAAGAACTCAATAATCAACATGTTTTTTATTTTCTTACTTTACTACTGCTGCATTGGCTGACTTTTTTTCAGCTTCAAATTGTAGTCGTAAGAGTATGTAAAAGAAAATAAATGTAAATAACAATAACAGCTATTTAAGAATAGAGTGTTGCCACACAAGTATTTTTTTGACCGGGTGCAGTCAAGTTAATAATTAGTGTTTTTTATGGGAATTGTTACAATTTAAGTTTAAAATTTTTAAACGCACTAATAATCCCAAATTAATATTTTACTTATTTAGTAAAATATTTTTTTATTAAAAATACATTGTTTAAATGAAAGTTTATAATATAATAACTCTAGTTGTTCTAAGAAGCTTTGGGTAAAAGTTCCCTTATGATCTGCATTAGCAACAGTGAAATGCGCATAGGATCCAGCTAAACCTTTCAATAATCAATTTCAATGTATTTTTAATAAAAAAATATTTTACTTAATAAGTAAAATATTAATTTGGGATTATTAGTGCGTTTAAAAATTTTAAACTTAAAGAAATAAGTTTTTTCTTTGTTAATTAAACATATTTTATATTTTACTTTTTTTTTATAAAAGAAGTAACTTGGTAAAAATTATTTAATCCATATTTTGAGAAGATTTTGACTCAAATTTTTATTTTTTTATTTTTAAACTTTGATATCAAATTTGATTTAACGATAAACATGGAAACTCACAAGTTTTGTATGCTTTATATTTTGATGCTTATTATGTTTCAAATCAATGGGCATTGGTTGACAGCTTAAAACCAGTTCTTCTTATTGTTTTAGCAATTGGAAATAACATTAAATATATCACTGAAGAACAGTCAGAAATATTTCATATTCCATTTTCCTGAAACTTTTTCTGTCTCCTGAGCAAAATGAGAAAATTCTTTGGAAATAAATAGTTTACATAATATCGCAATATAAGTGAATGTGCAATATTGGCAACGGGATGTTTGCTTTGAGGCACCAAACAGTTTTGTAATATTAAGCTTTATTAAATACCGACAAATATGATAAAAGTCAGCTTTGTGGGTATTGAGATGCAATATAATGATTATTTTACACTAAAAAAAAACTAACTAAAACTTTGGAAAATTTTCTAAATTTGAGTAAAAAAAAGTTGTCGTATGGCGCCAAAGCTGGTTTTTACTTGAAACCAGTAAAATATTTACTAGATTTCTAGTACATCAATGAACTAGTTTATAGTAATTATATTTTCATATTTAAGTAAAAATTTTCTAAAATTAAGTAAAATTTTCCCATAAAATTCGGAGCTTTGCAAAAAAAATTTTTCATCTTTGATCTCAAATTTAGTAAATTTTCAAAGTATTTCTATGTTTTTAATTCTGATACTTATTTTTATTTTTAATTAAATTCTATACCACATGGTATGTATTTTTTATTATATATATTTTCATATTATATTCTTAATTAATTGCCCATACATACATATTAATTCCTTGAGAGGAGACAAGTATTGAACCAGCAACCTTCTGACTGATAGGCAAGCACTCTAACCAATTGCCTAACAGGCAGCTTGAATAAGCATTGACATTTTTGAGTTTTAGAACTTTATTTTATTTACAAAAAAATATATTTCATGTTCCAATATTCCTCTGGCGAATGAAAAATTTACTTAGATGTTTTGCTTAATGAAAATAAAATATATATTATATAATTTCAAGAAAAAATACTCAAAACTGGTAAATATTTTTCTAAAATTTAAAAAACCTTTTTATATCTTTCAAGTAAAAGTACAATTTCCTAAACTTTTAAAACATTTTCAAATTTTTGGTAAATATTTCCTTTAAGCCAGTAAACTTGTCCTTGAATGTGAGAATTTTTGTGTGTATTTTTATGAACTATTTTTTAGGAAATGAACTTTTTATTTTTTACTTATATTAAGTAATTTTTACTTGATTTTTGTAAAAAATTTATTAAACTTAGAAAGAATTACTTAAATTTCGAAAATTTATTGACTTAAATTTAGAAACTTTTTTTCCTTAATAATAGTATATGCCTTTTTTTCAGTGTAGCACGGCTTTTAAGAATAATATATTATAAAAAAAACTTCGACTGTATCAAATTTTTTTGCCTTTTACATATTCTGTATTTTAATTAATTAAATTTCTAATGTATGATCATGATATTAATTAAAACGTTTGAGTAGCCTTTCAGTTAGCGATATGATTTTGTTTATTGGGTAAGAGGAATTGTTTAGGAGAAATAAGAAACCAGCAAACTTTGAAAAATATATTAAACAGTTTTATTCGCTGAATAAAGAATTTTAGGGAAACTAAATTCATTCTTAATATAGTTGTATAATATTATTTTTCATATCATTAAGTTAATACAATTTATAAAATAACTACTTAAGTTATGAAACGTTTCCTATTTAATTCACATTCACATAAAGTTTGCTTTACGAAATGACTGTGTACTATGGAAAATAAGTTTCCTACTCCAGCAGTAAAATCTGAAGTTGTTCATTAGTGGTGTTTAATAGAATGTTAAAATATAAATTTCGTACTTTTTGTTTTATTGTGTGAGTGGAATACATATTCGTACATGTATTCATAAGTACATATACATATATGTATGTAATGTATATGCAACATTTAACATTTAATGAAAATATGCATGAATAAATAGTTATGGTAAATTTTTTAGCGTATTAGTAAAAAGTGATTGTTATTTGACTGTATTATTCTTCATTTGAATCATTTGATCAAGCTGCCCTGAAAAAAATTTGGTGACAATTGATGTAAACGTACTCGTCCTATGAGTTGAGAAATTGCGAGTGTTATCAAAAGTACGGAGATGTGTATGGTGAAAAAAGACATTTCGTGTAAATGGTTACATATTTACCATTTTCGTGATGAATTGTCCTAATCTTGAGCCAATTTAATTTGAACTCGGTGCAATATTGTAGTAAACGACATTGAACATGTTCGATGTGGTTGAATACATGGACCTATCAAATAATGTAAATATAATGTTAATTGCTCCCTGCAATGTGCCTCTGGAACTAGTCCCGTAACTATACTGAGATATTAACCTAAGCTTAACTGGTACACGCAAAGAAAAAATATGGTTGAGGTAAACATAATCAATACTATGATTGAATTATATGGTTGCAGTCAAATCATATTATTGTAAACTTTAATAATATTATTATCTGAGTTAATAATAATATTATCTACAAAAACAATGAACTTTGTTACACCTAATCTTAGTATTGTAAATATGGCGACACTATTGTTAGATGTGACTAAAATATAATTGAGACTCACCATACCATGTTCTTATATTATATTAATATTGTTAAATACGACCACAGTATTATTTAATATAATAATACTACTTTATTTTTTAATCATATATTTATTGTAGAAACAGCTGTGCGTTAAATTCGAAATAAAAATAAATTAATGTTGTTGAAATAAAATGTATATATAGAAATGTATACTTACACGACATACAGACATGTCTGTATAAAGAGATACACAAATGTTTATATATTTTTATTGGTCTACCCTTTTGTTTATACTTTATTTATTTATTCATTTGTTTAACATCACCCGTGCACTACCGATAGCTTACAAATAAAATACTGAACTGACAGATGTTTCTGATTTTTTTTTTTAAACTTAACATAGTATGGTTTTGGATAACATTATATTGTTATTTACATCATATTATTTTTAAATAATAATACAAATTATGTTGTATTCATACGTTTTTAACAAAACTATATTGTTAAACTCTAACCATGTCACACTTTTCTATGGATGTGATAATGTAATTATTAAATTCAAACATTACTCTGTGTATCGTAACGAAATAAATGTTTAAAATAACAATAACTAGTTTTCGACGATCACAGATTTGTTTCAGAGAACATAATATTGTTTTCTCCAGCATTCTACAACCATATATTTTCTTTGCGTGTATTTATACTTTTGAAACTTGAGTGGCCCTGTGGTTAAGTGGGTAGTGTGCAAGCCTGTCATGCGCGGGGTTGTCGGTTCGAATCTCAAAAAATTTTCTGCTTAAAAATAAATTATAATTTTATTTGTAACAATAAAAATAATTATATGTTTTCTTTAATACAGTTAAATGTCGGAATGACATTTATATATAATTTATATTATTCTAAACCGAATAGGTTCCTATGGGATAGTTCAGTGACAAGTCACAAGGCGCATAAAAAGTATCAATTAACCCCATTCCAGGCCATCCCCATGTAAAAGTGACTGGTCCGCTTCTTATGAAGTGTTAGAACTTAGACTAGTCCCCATCAATTGGGGATCGGTCACGTGACTAGTATTTTGTCAGTTCAATTTCCTGCAGGTTGATGACGTAACCAGTAGGATAGGGAAAAAACTGCCTGCAACTCACAAAATATTATGTTGATGTAAATTTAATGCTTGAAATGCCTAGTGACATGATAAACTGTGGACTGAAGTTCAACAGGATATTCATGTCACAATTCCATCAATTGCATTGTCGGACGAAAACGGCCCACTGTGGATTGCAGAAGTTGGTGCTGGAATTGTTGGGCCTAACGTAAAAATCTCTGTGCCCATGGAAAAATGACTTGCGGTGTTTTAATCATAAATACAGGGGATGAAAAAATATGTTGACATTAATTTCTATTTCCTTGATTTTTGGTCACAGCGGTCATGACAAAGTGGATGAACTGGTCAAGATGACATTTGCTGCTCCGTTTATAGGCCCAGAAACGTTTTATGTCATACGTCAGTCAACTGTAACACTTCTGATCAAAAGAAATGGTACTTCAACCGCTAAGGAAATGTGGCTGACTTCTTTTGGTTTAAGACAGGACAATGCATTAATGCAGCTATTTTTAAGGCTTTTTAAATTCTTTCTGGTTGCTAAGACTGCAGTATCCGCTGTTGAAAAGTAATCAGGTTTGTTATCATTTGTGCTGTTTTTGATTAGAAGTTAATGAATCAACGGCACACTTTCTTTGCGAGTGTATCGTATTATGTTTTTCATTCTGAGTTCCTGTGTCCAGATGATATTCTACAATATATGTGCTGACTTTCATAAGGAGAGTCATTCAGAGCTTGATTTGATATAATTCACAGATCTATGGAACAAAAGATCCATCAGGTTTCGCAGTGCCAGATATTCCCTTATTCAATTTTATTCTAGTTCATAAATTTCTTCACATAGAAAAGAAAATACCAATGTAAAATCACCATGCAAAATGTTTGATTCAAATACATTTAAAACATATTAAAGTTTCAATATATAATATGCTGTTTATGCATATTAGTGTTTATTTGTTTTGTTCATAACTGCAATACACTTTAGTGCTTAGTTGTGAGAGTTGTTTTTGTATTCTTGTGGTTTGTTGGATGTTTGTAAACAGCCGACAAACTGCTGTTGGCTGGTAGGCAGTGTACTAGACTTGCACTCAGAGGATTGTAGGTTCAAACCCCGAAGTCAAGTCAAAGTATTATACATTTTTTTTTTTTTACTAAAACTTTTAAAATTAATTGTATGTTAAATGATCAATGCAATAAAGTTGAATTAAAATTTTACATATATATTGTGTATCTAAAGAATATTTCAAGTTGTTGTGGTTGCAGGGGTAAGTTAGCACGTTGCTCGAAATGCGATAAGTTCCGAGTTCAAATCTTGGCCGAGGAAGCCAACTTATATACAAACAAACTTGTTTAAGTTAAATCCTTAATGAAATACAATTACTACATTAAATTAAATTCAACATGATTTCCAACTTGAAATAACTTTGATTCAACATGATTTTTATTTTTGATTTTAATAGTACTTAAATTTTAAATCAACGTGAAATATAGTTATTTCAAAAGGAACATTTTTCTTCGGAAATTACTATAAATCATGAAGTAAACTCATTACTGAAAAATATTATATTATCCTTGTTAACGTAGATTTTAAGTTGAAATTTTTCTGTGTGTTTCTAAAAATATAACGGAAATATAAATACTTGTATGTCCAATATAAATTTTTACTCACTTTTCTATTAATTATATGTTTATTTTTTTAATATACTCGTAGTTCTTTACAATTGACTTAAAATTTGTATTACTTTTATTTATTTATTTAAACAAAAAGACAGGCTTGAAGTGGCTTCTTGCAAATTTATTTTCTTCTCTTTCTCATATCTTAAAATACAGTATTTAAGCAGAGTTCATGGTTATATATATTTCCAGACACATTTTGACTCTTATTGGGGGAAATAAGTAAAATTATTTTTTGCAAATAAAAGAGCACAGCTTTTCATAAAAATTCTCTTTTAATATTTTATTCTCCATAAGGGCTAAATAGCAATTATTGTAAAAAGACCCGACCGTCCACCTAATATATTAGCAATGCTATTTTTTAAGATGATCATTTCGTTTTCTTTTTCTGAGCTTATGCTATTTATTTCTCCGTTTATGTTCATATCAACAATAAGCGTATGTGCCCGCAATTTGCATTCGCATAAAGCCTGCAGTAATAATACGATTATGATTTGTATATTCACATTCATTTTTGAATGGTGAAACTGATGCTGTTTGTTGCTTCGCAGTTATTAAAAATTATTAAAACTCTTAAACTAAAGCCGTTAAGTACATTTGCAAATTGTATTTTTTTTTTCAAATAGTTCGCAGTTTGAGTTTTATTTCAATTTTGCCGCAGAAACCTTATAAATTAAAATAAAAAGTTTGTTATAAAAAAACAAGTATTTTAATGACACTTTTGCAAGCGTGAGTTAAAACTATTCAAACTTATTGAATTCTAGATGTAAGAAAGTGTAAATAAGGTAAGAATTTACTAATTGTACTTTCTCGATTTGTTAAATCCTTAGCTTAATTGCATATATGTATGTGAATATAAAAGTATTTTTATATTTTTGAACTACTATTTCCTATTTATTTATTTTTTGCAATTGGTTTTTATGTTTTGAATCCACTTGTATGTTATATTTTTAATGTCGAAAGGGAGGTTAGTTTGTATTGCGTTTGTGTGATACAGTATTGCATCAATTATTTGTATGAATATTATTTTATAAATTAAAATATATTGTGCTAGTTAAAAGTGGGTACAAAAACGTTTCGCTAACAATTTCAATAGTTAACAAAAGTTAATAGTAATTTAGTTACCTGGATATATATCCTTTCAATATAAAGGGTGTTTTTTTAGAGGTATAGAACTTTGAATTGAAATAAAACACAAGAAAATCGTTTTAATGTCCATCAGTTTGGCTTTATTGGAAGGATAATTTTATGCCATTAATGTTTAAATATGATTTCGGGCATGTGGCCGCCGCGGCTGGCTCGAATAAAGCGAATTCTACAGGTCCAATTTTCAACCACTTTTTCGAGCATGTGGGGCCGTATGTTGGCAATAACGCCACGAATGTTGGCTTCCAAGTCCCCTAACGTTTCTGGTTTGTTGGCATAGACGAGCGACTTCACATATCCCCAAAGAAAATAATCCAATGGTGTCAAATCACACGATCTTGGTGGCCAATTGACAGGTCCATTCCGCGAAATTATGCGGTCATCGAATGTTTCCTTCAATAAATCGATTGTGACGTGCGCTGTGTGGCATGTAGCGCCGTCTTGTTGGAACCACAACTCATCCACATTCATGCCATCCAATTCGGGAACAAAATAGTCGGTTATCATGGCTCTATACCGGTCTCCATTAACGGTAACTGACTCTCCAGCATTATTTCGGAAGAAGTATGGCCCAATGACTCCACCAGCCCATAGAGCACACCAAACAGTCAGTTTTTGTGGATGTAATGGCGTCTCAAGGGTCTCATGTGGATTCTCTTCACTCCAAATGCGGCAATTTTGCTTGTTGACGTAGCCATTCAACCAAAAATGAGCCTCATCACTGAACAAAATTTTGCGATGAAAATCAGCATCGAAATCAATCTCATTTTCGGCCCATACACCAAAATCACGACGCATTGCATGGTCTCGCGGCTTTAATTCTTACACAAGCTGGATCTTGTAAGGTCGCAAGCCTTTTGCGCAAAATCTTCCATAAAGTTGATGGACAAAGCTCCAATTGCTGTGCACGGTGGCGAATCGATTCATTCGGGTCCTCTTCAACACTTTGCTCTACAGCGGCAATTGTTTCTTCGGTGCGCACTGTTCGACGTTTCTGCGGTTGCGTATTATCACATAGAGTAAACGTAGTGCGAAAACGATTCATGGTTAACCGAATTAATTGCTCTGATGGACGATTATGTCGACCATAAAATGGACGGAGCTTGCGGTAAACTTCGCGAACTGAACCATTATTTTCGAAATAAATTTGCACGATTTGCAAGCGTTGGTCTTTTGTCAACCTGTTCATGATAAAATGGCAAACCAAACTAATTATTAATCACCTAACAGCTGACAAAATGGCCGCCAGTTAAAAAAGTGATGCCAACTTAAAGTTCTATACCTCAATAAAAAACACCCAATATAATATTAAATGTGCAATGAATTGTAATAAAATACTTTCAAAATTACAAGACTTGCAAGTCGTAATAGAACTTGTCTCAAAGCAAAGTTGTTTTCCTTTTCGTTATGCGTTAGAGTACGAAATATATTAATTAGAATAATGAAGCGCGTAAAAGATTCTGCTATACTAGATGCCTTTACAATTTAAATAAAGCAACAAGCATTTAATGCATTCGAAAGTGCATTGAAATGTGAGACATTAATTGAACTAAAATTATTTCAAATGGATTAAAAAGTCAATGTTTATCAAACATGAGCAAAAAATATAATATCAGGGCGATCCATGCACAAGAAAGTGCGTAGTCGCTATAAATGCAAATAAACTGACTTCTTTGACTCTCTTAAAAGAAAATATCTATCAGGAAATAGAAAATATGGTGGAGTCTCAAGCTGCCATAAAAAATTTTACTACTCGACTAAATGTGTGACGCCAGTGCGAGGGCTTTAATTTGGTTGATACACAGAGAAAAAATTGCCTCATAGAATCAATAAGATTTTCTCTATGAAACGTTTTTAGGCTAAAGCAGAAAGAAGCGAAGATTTTTTCATAGAGATTCCATATTGTTTTTATGTGGTAAATCTTATTAATTTTATCAAGAAGAAAACCTCATAAAATCAAGAAGAAAACTTATTATTCCCAACTTCTTTTACTCACTTTCCGTTATTTTTGGCACCAAAAAAACAATACATAGAGAAAAACTTCTTGATTCTATTAGGTTTTCTTGTAAATTGTAAACTATATGGGATTCTTATTGATTTTATTAGGTTGCCTTATTGATTTTTTTAAAAAGGTTTAACTTCTTGATTTTATTAGGTTCCTATATGATTATTTGTAAAGCATCTTATTGATTTTTTAATAAGGAAATCTTCTTGATTTTATGAGGTGTCTTGTTATTTCATATCTATAAATAGACATACAGAGAATTTTTTTTCATGATCTTTTTCGTTTTTGTATAAGCATGTTTGCAAAATTATTTCAATGGTTATTCAGACTGCTTGTTAGCATATTGGTTAGAGTGTTTGTCTATCAGTCAGAAGTTTGCTGGTTCAATACTTGTCTCCTTTCAAAGTATATGTTATAGAATTAAAATGAAAATATATAAACAAAGCACAAAGAATAAAGAAAGACATAATTTATTTTTATTTTATGAGGTCGCCTCATAAAATCAAGAAGAAAACCTTATTAAAAAAATCAATAAGATAACCTCATAAAAACTACAAGATTTCTTCTTGATTTTTTCAAAAAGGTTTTCTATATGAAATTAGTAAGATTTCCTTATTGAAAAAAAATCATAGAGATTTCTTATTAATTTTGTTCTATTTTATGAGGTAATTATTAGGTACTGTTTTCTCTGTGTAACATTTTTAAGAAAAAGGTTCCTCAATTTTATATATAAGAAGTTGTGCCGAATATAGAAATTTGAAATTGAATAAAATAAATATGGATATTACCATTATAAAATTTTTTTGTATTGTTTTTTACATAAAACTGAACCGATTTGGGGGGTGAGAGTAGGAGAAAAAAAAGCAATGTGAGTCCGATCACAGAGGAGATGTGTAAACATCTAGCAATGAAATTTTTTTTTAAGTTGGAAGTACTTATGCTTTTATTATCTTTTTTTAAATTGATTAATTAAAAGTACTAAAACTTTCAATATTGTAAATACATATGAATTTGTTGGTTTCTGTTTGTTTTATTTAACTTATTTGGTTAGTAAATGGGCACACTGCAGTACATGTATATTTACTGCATTCAAAATTCCAGTAAGCAGTAAATTTACTGATTACTAAAAAATACAGTAAATTTTTACTGCTAATGAAATTTAATTTACATTGCCAGTAAAATCGTAGGGCCGTAATCATAATAAAATTGTAGCAAGTGGCAAAGTTTTTTCGTTCAAATTTTGAAACTTTTGTGTGAAAATCATTAAGTCACTTGGTAGAATTTCATTATGAATACGGGCATTACTGATTACTGAAAATTCAAGGCATCTCATCATATACCAAATCATTTAGGCAATTTATAAAAATAGTAGAAAAAATTTTTAGTAATCAGTAAAAATTTATTTGTTAAAATTTTTTTATTGTTTTTACTGAAACTTTAGTGATACTGCAGTGCTCAACTATGGTAAATGCCTTTGCTTTTACTTTATAATTTTTAATTGCTGTTGCTCATCGTTTAGTTGTTGCTGTTCTTGTTGTTGTGTACGCATTGCAATTAAAATAAGTTCCGTAAAGTACGACTTTGACTCGCGCACATTCGGATTTTATCATTTTTTCTTGATTTAGCTCTCTTCCTTTTTTAAGTTTTTTCAGTTTAAACGATTTTTTTTTCAGTTTTATCGCTTTTTTCTCGTTTTGGCGTTTTTTTTTCTCTTTTTGGGGTTTTTTCATTCTTACGATTTTTTTCTGTTTTTGGGGTTTTTTTATTTAGACTATTTTTTCATTTTGGCGATTTTTTCATATTGGCGATTTTTTTGTTTAAGGATTTTTTTCATTTTGGCGATTTTCCGGTTTTTCGCGATTTATTTTAGTCCTAGAGATTTTTTTTAATTTGGTTTTTTTCTTCATTTTGGCGCTTTTTTTTGTTTTTGGCGATTTTTTTTTATATTTGGCGATTTTATATTTTTATTTTGATTTTTTAGTTTTACCGTTTTTGAAAATTTCAAGAGTTTTGCTCTTACGGTTTCCAAGATACAGCAAGTTGTCAAAATTACAAAGTCAAAATTGCATTAACTGATGGAACACCCATTGATTTAAATTTTTTTAAATTTAATGTTAATTGTTGTAGTCTGTATAAAAATACACTAACTTTTAAAATTTCAAGTGTATATATGTACATACAATTGTATGTATATTACATGGGATTTTAAAATTTTTCGTTGCTCGTTTTGGAACACCCTTTAGTTTTTAACTCTCATGTATTTGTTGTTGTAGTGGCCAAATGTCTGCACATTGTGTCCAAATTTCAAGTCCGTAGCTCTTACGGTTCATTTTCACCTTTGGTGTACGGAAATATACAGAAAAATAACCGGCGGCGGCGCACCGTCGGCTTCGAGCCGGTCAACAAGTCTCTGCTTGGTATTGCTTCTTTCAAACACTAATACACTCATACATAGCCCACACCGATTTGACAATGCTGTGAAAGAAAAGCAAAGAAATCTCAGCAAAGAAATCTCAGCAAGGAAATCAAAGTCAAAAGATTTTTACCCCCTAGCGTATAAATGTTTACACATCAAAAATAAAATAACGGCCACCTTAATATACATACATATATGTATGTATACATAAATATAATTTTTTGTATTCATATTTATTATTTGCTAGCAAATATTTATGTTCATGATACTCAACTTATAAGTACATAATTCTTATTATAGCTTTTTTTATTTACTTTTTATGTAGTTCCGTGAAAAACTGCTGGCTAAATGACCTAAAATCTTAAATAAATACTGTTATAAAGCCTTTAACACATTTAACATTTAAGTTAACATTTTTATTTTAATTCTTACTACCTCACCTTCTACATACAAATCTAAAAAAAACAACAAAGACAAGGCTTTTGGAAAAACAAGTCTTAATTTCGGTAGTTTTTTTTTAACATTCAACGAATGAGATCATATATCATTAGTTTTTTACGTATCTTGTTGTAAAACAAAATACCTACAACATACATATACAAAATCCAAAGCTTGTGTTATTTACCTGAATTCTTGTATGTAAAGAAGAAGTTACGAGCAAAAAAAAATAAAAATAAACAAGCAAGTAAATCCAAATGAATAAACGAAAGAAAATAAACATACAGTCACAAAGAGTTTATTTTTCTCTTTTCACTGCTTGTTGCTTTTGTAATTGTAACTATTTTGGTATATACATACGTCGTGCATTTGCATGTTTGTATGTATGTATGTCTGTATAAGCTTGGCTACAAGCCGCCAACTGCTGCCTGATGGTTTGTTTTAAGTTTTTGGTCACCAGGTCAGACTTTTGGTGTGTTCTTTTCCTGATATGTTAGCTGGTCGCAACAGCAATATTTGGTAGTGTTTGTTGCTGGTTGCTTAACAAAGCGTGTAAATCCACATGCAATAGCAAATGTTGTATCCTTTTTGCAATACACTCACATGCACAGCTTTTTGTCAACATGCACTCCTACACGTTTACAGATATGTACATTATTATGTCCACATATGGAATGCACTACTTATTTTCTTCTCAAACAAATATCAGCATACCAGCAAGGACATACTTATGTATTAAAAAAAAAAAAAACATACAGACATATATACATTAAAACACACAAACACACTTGTACGTATTTGCAAAAATAACATGCAAATTGTGAAACTACACATTCATGTTATTTTCTGATTACTATTTCGTATCGCAGTCATTCAAATGAGTTTGGTTTGTACATATTTTTAAATTAAATTGAAATACTTCACTAACTTTTCATTAAACTCAACAACTTGGGTTTATAAAAAATTAAAATATTTTTTTTAGCACCGTTTGTTGAAAGAGAAAAATAATAAAGAAACTAAACGGCTTTTTTTACCATTCCTGTTGTTGTTGTTGTGATTAAAAATAAAAATAAATTTGTATTTACAGTCAAACAAAATCATTCATTACTGTCAAGAACTTTTATTTTAAACTATTCTAGAATTCATAATATATTTTAAACTTAATTAGTTCGTATTCGCACAGGGAAAAAATTCTCCAAATTAATACCTTTAATTAAAAAAAATATTAAAACTTAGTTAAAAATTTAATTGAGTTAAACAAACTTTTGTTTAAAAATTTATTTGACTCAATAAGTATAATTAAACATATAATTGGTTCATTTATACTTTTGTTTACAATTTTAACTAAGTAATGAGTTTAATTGACTCAATTATTTATTTAATTTGCTATCTAGGCGCACGGTAGTGCGCCTGGACAAGTTCCGGCCGATGCACGCAATGTGTATATTTACAGGAAGCAATTCGAGCTGTTTTACCATCCATTACTATGTTCCCCGCAGTAGTAAAATTATGCAATTTAAACCATAATTAGAATAAATTCATGTCACTTCACATGTGAAGTTTGAAAGTTTTAAAACGAAAGCTTTCTGAGATATGGAGGTGCAAAAATTGCATATTTTAAGACACACTCACTGACTCACTGATCACTCATCAAATTGATGAAGCACTTCCGCTATAGCTAGAGAGCTAAAATTTGGTATACTAGTAGATCTAGGTGAGAAATGAACTAGAAAAATCTTAAAACATGAACATTTTAACCAAGTGGGCTTGGCTAAGCCCATAAGTCTAGTCTATTCGAGCAATAAACTAACAAAATCAGAAAACCCGGAAATTTCAGCCAGGAGGGCGGGGCTACGACCATAAACGTCAGAATTTAAAAAGCAAATCTAAGGCGCTTAATGGAAGATATTTTATTGAAATTTGACATATATACTGCAATAATGCAGGGTTATAACATTTTTATTAAAAAAGTGGGCGTTAACTCACCCATACAATTTATACCTTATTTTCATGTACTACGGCGCACCATATTTAGATATACTATTTCTGTATGTCTTATTATCCGTTTGCAAAGAAACTCGACACCAATAATAACCACTGGACGAATAAAATCTTGAGTTTGGAAAAGTGGGCAGGGTTACGCCCATAAAAATTAAAAAAAAGCAATGTGAGTCCGATCACAGAGGAGATGTGTAAACATCTATCAATGAAATTTTTTTTAAGTTGGAAGTACTTGTGCTTTTAGTATCTTTTTTTAAATTAATTAATTAAAAGTATTAAAACTTTCAATATTGTAAATACATATGAATTTGTTGGTTTTTGTTTGTTTTATTAAAGTTATTTGGTTAGTATGTGTATGTACTGCCTTCAAAATTGCAGTAAGCAGTAAATTTACTGATTACTAAAAAAATTCAGTAAATTTTTACTGCTAATGAAATTTAATTTACATTATCAGTAAAATTGTAGGGCCGTAATCATAATAAAATTGTAGCAAGTGGCAAAGTTTTTTCATTCAAATTTTGAAACTTTTGTATGAAAAACATTTAGCCACTTGGTAGAATTTCATTATGAATACGGACATTACTGATTACTGAAAATTCAATGCACCTCATCATATAACAAATCATTTAGGCCATTTATAAAAATTGTAGAAAAAAATTTTAGTAATCAGTAAAAATTTACTTGTTAAACATTTTTTATTGTTTTTACTGAAGCTTTAGTGGTACTGCAGTGCTCATCTATGGTAAATGCCTTTACTTTTACTTTTTAATTTTTAATTCCTGTTGTTCATCGTTTAGTTGTTGCTGTTCTTGTTGTTGTGTATGCATTGCAATTAAAATAAATTCAGTAAAGTGTGACTTTGAATCACGCACATTCGGATTTGATCATTTTTTTTTGATTTACCTTTCTTCCTTTTTTAAGTTTTTTCAGTTTAAACGATTTTTTTCAGTTTTATCGCTTTTTTCTCGTTTTGGCGTTTTTTTTCTCTTTTTGGGTTTTTTTAATTTTCGCAATTTTTTTCGTTTTGGCGATTTTTTCATTTTGGCGATTTTTTTCTGTTTTTTGGGGGTTTTTTCATTTTGGTGATTTTTTTCTGTTTTTGGGGTTTTTTTATTTAGACTATTTTTTCATTTTGGCGATTTTTTCATATTGCCGATTTTTTTGTTTAAGCCTTTTTTTTCATTTTGGCGATTTTCCGGTTTATATTTGGCGATTTTATATTTTTTTTGATTTTTTAGTTTTAACGTTTTTGAAAATTTCAAGAGTTTTGCTCTTATGGTTTCCAAGATACAGCAAAATTGCATTAACTGATGGAACACCCATTGATTTAAATTTTTTAAATTTAGTGTTAATTGTTGTAGTCTGTATAAAAATACACTAATTTTTAAAATTTCAAGTGTATATATGTACATACAATTGTATGTATATTACATGGGATTTTAACATTTTTCGTTGCTCGTTTTGGAACACCCTTTAGTTTTTAACTCTCATGTATTTGTTGTTGTAGTGGCCAAATGTCTACACATTGTGTCCAAATTTCAAGTCCGTAGCTCTTACGGTTCATTTTCACCTTTGTTGTACGGAAATATACAGAAAAATAACCGGCGGCGGCGCACCGTCGGCTTCGAGCCGGCCGACTTGTTTCTCTGCTTGGTATTGCTTCTTTCAAACACTAATACACTCATACATAGCTCACACCGATTTGACAATGCAAAGAAAACAAAGTCAAAAGATTTTTACTTTCTAGCGTATAGATGTGTACACATCAAAAATTAAAACTTACGCTAAGGTGAGAAACCAACTAAAAAAACCTGAAAATCCGAAACTTTTTGTCAGAGAGGCAGGGCTGCGCCCATAAACCATATAAATTAAAAGTTGAGCTTAGAGCTGAAATTTGATACAAAAGAAAGTCTGGGTGAGAGATCACTAACAAAAATCTAAGAAACCAGAAGATTCAATTAGGGTGTGGAACAGGTGTCACATAATTTTTAGATAATATGCTAACTTGGCAACATTATTACCTTTCCAAAAAAGGAAAGAAAAATGTATATTTGTTCCTTTCTTAATGTTGTCAAGTAGCAGATTATCTAGAAATTCTATGACACCCTTACGATTACAAATTTATACAATGCATAGCATATTTTGGTGTTAGGTATTGTGCCAAACAAGAACTTGGTTAAAGTTTATATCTCATTGCTTTTAATGGCCGAAATTTTGGATAGGAACTTGGCCTCTTATCACATTTATGTTTTTGTATGGATGTATCTTTCAAAAATCTTCAAGTCGAGCAAAAAATATTTTTCTTTTGCCATAAATCTTTTTTGTTATTATATTGAATGAAAATAAGTTAAAATTTATTTTGTTTTCAGTGAAATATTAAAAGTAAAACCAAATAACACAAAATATTTGCTATATAGAATATGTTTAAGATTATTGTGAAGCAAAGCAGAAAATTTGCAAGTAGTTTAGTACAAAAATAGTCCCGCAATAATATATCAAAAGTACCAGAAGTAAAATTTTAAAAAACCTAAATTCTAGATAAGAAATCTTTTTTTATCGTTTTAAAATGCCCAAAAACTTAAAAAATAAGATAAATCTTCACATATGGTAACACAATACTATACGACATACGCAATACCGATGAATAATCCAAATTCGATAAATTTCTTGTTTTTCATGCATTTTACAGTTTGTAGGCACCTATTATAAACAGCAGATATATAGATTTGTGTGCTTTACCTTTAACCTCTTAGGGTCTGAAAACGAATTACGACTCAGGATGGCGTTTTGTAGTTTCCTTCCTTGCCAGGTTGGATGCGATCAAATATTTTTGATAACAATACCTTGTGCTAACGTATTTTTTTAGAAGATACCCCAACAGCTTTACGCTTGCAAGGACATGCACACTACATATACCAAATGAATACAACATGCAAATTTATTCATGTTACAAACAATCTTGCATGTATACAAAATATTTTATATACATACATACATACAGTTTGTTTTATTTATTTGTGTGTATTTTCCTTAATACTTGTTTTTTACTCAAAAAAATAACTATTTCATTTATTTTGTTACCTTCAACCCTAAAGAAGGATAAATACATATTTGCATTATGATATAAATTCAAAAGGGAGAGTGAGAGCATGTAAGAGCAACAATTTAAAAAAAAAGAAATCTGAAAGTAGCATAAACCCTCAACATTTTACATTTTGCAACATTTTATCTCTGACAGCTCGTTACTTGGTTTGGTTGAGTGTGAAATTCATGAGGTTCCATAATCCGTGATATAGATCTTGAATTTTACTATTCGTCTTTTCCAGATTACAAATTGTTTATTTTTTCTCTTTCTTATTTCTTTCTACTGAAATTTATTTTTGAGGTAAACATATATACACAAACATATAAAAATATGCAAGTGAGATTTATTTTAATACTTGTGAGCACTTTGCATAGAATGATTTTGTGTGTGCTTAAATTGCCATCTGTCTGTTGACCTCTTCAAAATGTTCAGCAATTTAAAAAGGATGAAAAGGGAAAACATTATATTTATTTTATCACTACCTCTTGCAGTATGTTGAATGATCCGAACATTTTTTTTAAATTTTTTTTCCATATTTTGCAGTCCATATTGAAATGAATTTTATTTAAATTTAGTTTATTTTTTGGTAATAATTTTAGCATTTTGTTTATTTCGATTGTAACATTTATTTTGAATTGATATATTTATTTACGAGCATTATTTCGAATATGAGTGTGCTTGTGTAGTTTTATCTACCTTTATAGTTTTCTATACGTATGTTACATACATACATCGTAGTTGGTTACACAGTTTTCCGTTTCCGTTTTTACTTTTGTTGATAATATGGCTGTCTGTTTGTTTATTTTAATGAATTTTTTACAAGTACACTCGTTTATCAAATGTCATGCTTCACTGCATCAATTTTGTGTGATATATTCATTGATTCTAAAATTTATTATATGGTTTGTTCAACTTTTCATTTGCATCCAGAAAATTTATGTTTTATTTGTACAGTATATTTTTTTCTTATATCTAAATATACTTATAAACATAAATGAATATATTTATATAATTTTTCAGTAAATATACAAACATATGAAAAATATATTTAGTTAGGTGTTGCTTTTATTTATTGCATGAAGCATGAAACATTGATATAATCTATTTATTTTTTTTTCCTCCAAAAATTTATCATAGGATCTTGTTGAAATTGCTTCATGTGTACTTGTTTAACAGAAAATAATAATAATAATAATAATAATAACGAAAGCGATGATTTAATGATTTTAGTTTTCAATAGTTTCAGTAGGTAAATATTAATTTTTAAAATATACTCGTACAAAACCACATATTGTAGAAATTTGATTTTAAAAATAGTTTTACAAAATCTCTTTTTATATTTTTTTTGCAGGTCATTTTTAAACAAATCCACAAAACATGAGATTTTATCGCACTTGTGCGATATGCTCATAGAGCAGAAAAATCAGGTTAAAATTTACGTTAAGAAGAGAGATTTTAGCCGCTTTAACTTAATACTTTGGTTTGACTTATTCTGCTATATGGGAATAAACGTTGATATTTTGTAGAAACATAATTATAAAATTTTAAAAAGAGCAGTTTTATTGCCTTACATTTTTTTTTTGTATTACTTCTCTAAAATACATAGAAAAATTTTCCACCACTGTATTTCTTTAAAGAAAACATATCAACTATAACGTGTTAAATAAAAGTACGTATATAAGGAAACTTAATAAATAATTTACACAGACAAATTTCTTGTGTTCGTTGTTGCAGATTTTACTGCGAACTTCCGGTACTTTTGTTCTACATCTAGGCGCACGGTAGTACCCCAGGCCAAGTTCTGGCCTTTACTTACACTGTTTATATTTATACGTGGCCAGACCTGTTTTTATATTTCCGCCCCCTCATATTTTTGTTCCCGGCAAACGTAAAATTCTAAAAATTTAAATTATAATTAGAAGTGCATATTTTAAGATATACTCACTGACACACTCATCAAATTGATGAACCATTTCGCTATAGCTAGAGCGCTGAAATTTGATACAGGAGTACATAGATCTAAGTGAGCAATTAATTAAAAAAATCTGAAAATCCTTAAATTTAAGCAGGTTGGTGGGGACGGTGCTACGCCCATTTGAGCTATTGAGCTGAAATTTGGTAAAGAAGTAGGTTTAAGTCAGCGACTAACCATTAAAAGTTTAGAATCCAAAAATTCTAGCTACGAAGGTGGAGCTATCTATGCCCATGAAGTTCATAACAAAACAAGTAAGAGTGCTATATTCGGCTGTGCCGAATCTTATATACCCTTCAGCGAAGTGCCTATAATAAGTATAGAGATACATTTATAAGCACATCCACATACATATGCATATGTTTTGTGAAAAATATATATAATTTTTTGATCAAGTGCAATTTTTAGTAAGATATAACTCGATAAAATATTTTTTTTTTCGATTTTAGCAATAAGTAGAATATTTTATTTAACACTCTGTATTTAAGAAATATTTTACATTCACCCTTATTCCAGTTGTCAAAAACGACGTCAGTTCATACAATATCACAAAATCAAATTAAAAAAATGGCTTTATTTAGTAACTTTAATATACAGAAAAAAAGTTCAAGAAATTAGAATTTAGAAAGAAAAAGAAAATAATTAATTAGACCTAGTTATATGGTAAAGGGTGGTTTTTATTGAGGTATAGAACTTTAAGTTGGCATCACTTTTTTAACTGGCGGCCATTTTGTCAGCTGTCAAGTGATTAATATTTAGTTTGGTTTGCCATTTTATCATGAACAGGTTGACAAAAGAACAACGCTTGCAAATCGTGCAAATTTATTTCGAAAATAATGGTTCAGTACGCGAAGTTTACCGCAAGCTCCGTCCATTTTATGGTCGACATAATCGTCCATCAGAGCAATTAATTCGGTTAACCATGGATCGTTTTCGCACTACGTTTACTCTATGTGATAATACGCATCCGCAGAGACGTCGAACAGTGCGCACCGAAGAAACAATTGCCGCTGTAGAGCAAAGTGTTGAAGAGGACCCGAATAAATCGATTCGCCACCGTGCACAGCAATTGGAGCTTTGTCCATCAACTTTATGGAAGATTTGAATGTGACATGAATGTGGATGAGTTGTGGTTCCAACAAAACGGCGCTACATGCCACACAGCGCACGTCACAATCGATTTATTGAAGGAAACATTCGATGAGCGCATAATTTCGCGGAATGGACCTGTCAATTGGCCACCAAGATCGTGTGATTTGACACCATTGGATTATTTTCTTTGGGGATATGTGAAGTCGCTCGTCTACGCCAACAAACCAGAAACGTTAGGGGACTTGGAAGCCAACACTCGTGGCGTTATTGCCAACATACGGCCCCATATGCTCGAAAAAGTGGTTGAAAATTGGACCTGTAGAATTGGCTTTATTCGAGCCAGCCGCGGCGGCCACATGCCCGAAATCATATTTAAACATTAATGGCATAAAATTATCCTTCCAATAAAGCCAAATTGATGGACATTAAAACGATTTTCTTGTGTTTTATTTCAATTCAAAGTTCTATACCTCTAAAAAAATACCCTATATAAAAAATATCACAAAAAGTGTAAGTTTCCCAACCCTGGAACTATCCTTTTTGATTTTTCTGATTTCTTACACCAATCTCTTTCTTTTAAGAATATAAGATATGCTTAATTTATAAAGAAAAGGAAAAATTTGTTTTAGTAAGTTACTTTTGTATAAGAAAAAAAGTTAAAGTTTTCCAACCCTGGAAATGTCTTTTTAATTTTTTTTTAATTTTGTTTAATTAGAAGTACCTTTTTTATTTATAATGAAGTATAAAATAAGTTAATTTAATAAAAAAAATAATAATAACTACTTTTCGGTAGTTATTTTGTATGGCAAAATTAAGTTTAAGCTGCCCAGCTCTGAAACCGTCTGCTTGATTGTGCTGATTTTCAATACCAATATTTTTGGACAATTTCTGACAGACCAGTTTAAGCACGAAGTCTCTAGCTTTTCTGGAAACTTCGGAAAACCGATTTCACGTACAGACAGATGGACAGACGGACAGACGGACAGACGGACAGACGGACATCGCTTATCTGTTTTCCCTATGCATAAGGATCCAGAATATATATACTTTATGGCTCGCTTATTAATATTCTGGAAATTACAAACGGAATGACAAACCTATATAAAGGGTGTCCCAACAAGAACGCAAGGCTTAAATTTGGCGCCATTCGAAGTGTCATTGTTTGACATTTGAACAACTGTTATTGTTTGCTAGTAGAAGGTACGAGGTTAGTAAATATGAAGCGCTACACGAATGAACAACGCATTCTCATTGTGAAATTGTTTTACCAAAATGGTGAAAGTTTGGCGGCTACAGTTCGCAAAATTGCGATCAATTTGGGGTCACAATAATGCTCCAAAAGAGTCAACTGTAAAGACATTAATGGATAAATTTGCCGAAACTGGGTCTGTTAGAGATGTAAAGACAACAACGCCTCTTCGACCAGGTCGATCGACCGAAAATGTCGCAGCGGTACGTAATGATGTCGCTCAAACGCATGTCAAGCGCAAACAGTCAATGGTGTTCGGTATCGTGAAATGATAACCAGTTTTTTCGTACCTAGAATTGAAGAAATGAATATGGAGGGCATGTGGTTTCAACAAGACGGCGCCACATGTCATACAGCCAGGGAAACAATTCAATTGCTACATCAGTCATTTCCCGGTCATATTGTTTTGCGTTTTGTAGACCAGAATTGGCCGCCTAGATCGTGCGATTTAACGCCATTAGACTTTTTTCTTTGGGGTTTTTTGAAGTCGATGGTTTACGCGAATAAGCCGACGACGACTCAAGCCTTAAAAGAGGAAATTGGATGCTGCATTAATAAAATACCGCAGCATTTATGCAAAACGGCCATTGAAAATTTCATTAAAAGATCGCGTGTGTGCCAGCAAAGCCGCGGCGGCCATCTGCCCGATTTGTTGTTCCACACATAACCTTATTTTGTCTACTTTACGATATAATAAAGTTTCACGATTTTTTTTTTTAAATATCTGTGTTTCATTTAAAATTTAAATCTTGCGTTCTTGTTGGGACACCTTTTATACCCTTTTACCATTTTTTGGTAAAGGTTATAAGAAGGAAATGTATGGCGTTTAACAAAAGTGAATTTTTATTAAGAAAAATTTGCATGTTACTTGGCTCAGCAAATCAAAAATACTATTAATGTATTTATTATAATCTATTTCCGACGAAACTTGACACGAATGATAAGTAATGGCCAAAAAAATGTTGAGTTTAACCCTTATGTGAATTGAAAAAAAAAACACCTTTAACAGCCTTTCTAGGTACCCGAGTACCTTTAAGGAAATATTTAGTTTGGAAAACTAACATTTTTGGTCGAAAATTAAAAGAAAACAAGAAAAAAAAAACACGTAAAGCTTGCACTAGATGTTCCAAACCTATTTGTAATGAGTATTCAACAAACTCTCTAAATTGTTCGCGATGCGATCAGGAAAAAGCTTAGATGTAGCTTAGTGTTCATTTTTGCTTTTTTTTATTGATGTATGTGCGAGTATATATGAAAAACTATATTTTTTGCTTGCTTTTCTTTCACTAAATAAAATTTTCAATCTAAAATATTAATGACGACTTCCTTTAATTTTATTTTAGTAACATGTCACTAAAAATATACATGCAATAATAGTTTTTTCATAACTAATGTACATACATATGTAGATACCCAGGTATGCTACCATACCATTAAGTGTGTAATATGAAAATTGGGCCACCACGCCTTTTCAAAATAATTATTAAGCTAAAAACTAATGATTTTTTAAATTTTTTAATACATAGTTAGAAATTCTCAAGAAGTTTCAAATATGTGGACCATCTGTTTGTTTATCATAACATCAGTTCAACTTATTTTTTTAATGAAATATGACGAATGACTTGTGTGCGTCATATGTATATATGTATATATTTTTCATTTATGCACATAAATTTCATTGCTTACGCACTTTTAATATTACTTTGTCTCACAAGTATAAATTCAAAGATATTGAAAGGAAATGGATATCAAAAGAAAGCAAAAACCAAAATGACAATTACTACAATTTGTCAATCACATTGACCGCATTTATTTAATGTATGAATTATGTACATCCTTTACAGTTTAATCTCACGCCACAGCACATGGACACAAATGTATATACATACGAGTATGTATTACGAATATTAATACAATGTTGCTACATTTCCGATTTTCTGGCCAAAACAATAAACTGCTCCATCAACTTTTGATATATGTACATACATATATCTGTGGCAATAAGGAAAGAGTGCTTAAGTCACATTTTACTGTTTTACAGGAGAGTACTTTCAGGCGTTCAAGTCGATTTTCAGAAATTTTTTTTCTCTTACAGTTAAATTGGGAAATCCTCAGTTTAACTTAAGTTGTATAAACAGATATCATTCTACACACTACAAGTAAAACATTTAAGTTGAAATATACCAAAGTATAACCTCAATTAGCCTATTATTGCAAATGAGATTAGAAGTCTAAAAAATATAAGCAGCAAGTCACAGTGCTATAACTTCCTGAAAAATCACACAAATTAATTGAGAATTTGACCAAGGGTACTTTCGAATATGCAAATTACGGAGGCACAATTTACTCAAAATCAGCTTATCTCGACTTAAGCACTTTTTCCTTTTTGTCACAGATATGTACGCTTGTGTATGTGTATACTTTTGAGAGTATGTATGTATACCAAGGTGACTATATGTATATATATTCCTGTTTTTAACTGATTTACTATATTTATGCTTAACTTTACATTTGTCTTGTAACTGGGAAACATACATATATGCAAATAATTTATAGCTTTGTATAGAAAAATATTATTTTACTCGTATCAAAATGAGTTTCCGATGGCAAATAGCTCCCCTTTGCAATAATCATCTGTAGTATAAATTTTGAATAAAAAAAAATTGATTTTTCCCCGTTTTTTATAAATTTTTCCACCTAGAAAGTTTAATTTTTTTTAGTGAAAATAAATCCTAACTCTCTTGTAAATTTCCAATATTTAAAGAAAACTTGTAATTTGTTATAAATTTACCACAGATCTTATTGCATTTAACATGCTTAACAAGAACCTGATAAGGATTTTGATATCCTATGGGTAGTTTTTGCGATATGCTTTCTTTAAGCATATCAGTAGAGAGGGGTTTCAATAAAAAAATTTGGTGAAATATGTATAACTTTTGAACTGTTAATGGAATAGAAACATTATGTGTGGACCGATTATAGTCAATGACATAAGCTTTCGAAATTGATAATTTTGAGTGCCCCTGTTACAATTGAGATTGAGCTAGAGAGTGCTAAAGCTGATCACCTCGAGATGCAAGAGGCTTTCAGTCAGGCTTAAGTTATTATTTTTATGGTATTTTTAGTTTTCTTTTTGTAGCTTTTCAATTCTTATATCTAGAATTGAGTAAAAGATTTCAGACAAAATATGCTAACTCTAAAAAAAAATATTTATTTTTTGCTCAACTAAAAAATGCTATCTCATAAAAATACGCAATCCAGTGCAAAATAAACATTTTTTTTAAGACCTATAAATTAGTAAGCTTACTCAAACTTATTATGGAAGACACATCATTTATTTTTACAATAATGAGCGAATTAACTAGTTTTTTTAGTCGCTCTACTGAAAATTTAGCTCTTTTTTAGTTGACGTATTTTGAATAGAGGCTCTCGATATGTACATTAGAGTGGGTCAATTTTTTTTTGTCAACAGGCGTGTAGCTAAAATGAAATCTACACAAAATTCTAACCGTCTTATTCATAAACGCTTCATAACAGCTTAATAAACAAAAATCGAAAAAAGACTATTCATAAATGCTTAATAGCCTATTAGACGTTTAATAAACGTTTATGTGAGATTTTCTGCGGTTTCTCACTTTTAGGTATCTTGTTTATTCTTATGCATGTCTCCTGAATAATGTTCTTGGACAAATGTATTAATTTATGTAAGTCGGTACATGTATGTATGTATGTATGCATAATTGTACCAAAAGAAAAATACATACATACATATAAAAATCGTTAAAAATTAAAGAAATCATATTCATTGGCAAAAAGAAAAATAGAATTATATATGTACATAACAGAGAACTGCGTAAATAGTCTTGAAATGTAAAAACGTCATGATTTTTAGATGTATTCACGTCGCATGCATTATACTAAACCAATAATAAATGCTGTCATACTGTAAGCGAAGCACGATGGATGTATTGCTGTACGTCTATATCAGTGTTAACAAGCGAAAACGCCAAGACAGCAAAACAAAACAAACACTCAAAAGAAGTACTGTTGATTAGTGTATGCTTGTTATTTTTCATATTGTACGTTTGAGTGTGTGTGTAATATGTAGATGGCAAGCTATTATGTGATTAACCGCATACAACTAATGTTAATGCATGTGTGTGCCTTTGCATATGCGTAGAAAAATAAAAGATCATACACACATCCATGCATAGGGTTGCCAGACGGCCTGGAGTGGCCTGGATTTTCCAGTTTTTTAGAGCCTCATCCGGTTACCAGCTAACATAGAATTTATCCAGTTAAAAATTATTTCTTAAATTTTGAAAAATAATTTCTTTATCAATTATATTTTTTATTTAATTACACAGCGGAACAGTGGTTTTATTGCTTCATTTAAAATAGCCGGTCTTTATGTATTTTTATCTGCTGATTACGATGGCATTATTAGTTTTTCCCCAGCAGCTCTAGTTTTAAAGATATAGTGACAATTAGCATATGCTTACTTTTATTTTATAATTAACTTAGTATATCACGAATGGTCCCCGAAACTTAAAAATACTTTCTGAATTATTAAATTTCATTAAATTCTATTTGAGTAGATGAACATTGAGTATATCATGATATCGTACTCTTATAATATGGATGTTAAAAATCGTGTCTTTTTGTTTTAGTTCTTAAATATTTTTTTATTTAAATTTTTGAAATTAAATTAACTGGTTCTTATGTATTTTTGTCCGCTGATTACGAATATAGTTTTATTATTTTTCTATCACCTCTAGTCTCACAAAAAAATAAGACTAAAATTTTTGCTCTCTCATGCCTTCCAAAAAAATTTGTTTTTTGTATCACATATCTGATCAATGCAATTATTACGTATAATAAATGTTGTATTGACCAGTCCAGAAAATTTTTGTTTTATTTGTAGTTATTATATCGAAAAAAAGAATTTTAAGGAAAAATTTTAATTTTTAAGGAAAAATTATTGGGCCTAATCACGAGTGTGGTGTTTCGACTTCTACTACGACTATTTTGTACAAGACTAAAGAATATTGCTTTACAAACTCTTCGTATTCGAAATACGACACTCGTAATTAGGCTCACTAAAATAATCAGAACTTATCAAAAAATAGAGGCTACATTCAAAATCAGCGACGTCATATTATTAGAAATAATATTTTTGATGGCGTAAAAAAAAAAAATCGAGGTATTATTTTTTAAATATAATGCGCAAATCTCTGAAACTAGAAGGTATAAGAATATAAGAAATCTGTTTTCGTAATTAGCGTAATTCATTCATTTAAGTAAAAAATATAATAAAAAAGTTTTATGGACTAAATTATGCTCTTCAATGTAAAGCTTTCGAAATAAAGGAAATTGTTCTACATATTAAAACTAATGACGGAATCGTAATCAAGAGATAAAAATACATAAGGATCAGCTTTTCTTATTAAAACAAAGCAAAAATTTCTGTTTTCTGGTTGTGTTTTTATATCTTCTAAGGAAAAATTTTTAATACTAAACAAAAAGAAACAATAGTGCTTGCAAATGTACAACCAGTTGTAATTTTCCCTAACACTGATTAGTCCCTCCATTTTGTACATCACTGGCAATTTACAACCAAAACAATATCTTCAAAAAGCATCAACACTTTGCTTTTTAAACTTATTTTTAAATTATCCAGTTATTTTTTCAAAATCCAGTTGAATTTTTTCCATTGTCCAGGTATTTGAATTTTGGTATCTGGCAACCCTATACATGCATGACGTTCGTACACGCTCTTATGCGTAGAAAGAAGCTAGTAACAAATTCTTTCGTCACGAAGTGTTTTCTTCATTACTCTTATATAGGGTGTTTTTTTCAGGGGTATAGAACTTCGAATTGAAATAAAACACAAGAAAATCGTTTTAATGTCCATCAATTTGGCTTTATTGGAAGGATAATTTTATGCCATTAATGTTTAATTATGATTTCGGGCATGTGGCCGCCGCGGCTGGCTCGAATAAAGCCAATTCTACAGGTCCAATTTTCAACCACTTTTTCGAGCATATGGGGCCGTATGTTGGCAATAACGCCACGAATGTTGGCTTCCAAGTCCCCTAACGTTTCTGGTTTGTTGGCGTAGACGAGCGACTTCACATATCCCCAAAGAAAATAATCCAATGGTGTCAAATCACACGATCTTGGTGGCCAATTGACAGGTCCATTCCGCGAAATTATGCGCTCATCGAATGTTTCCTTCAATAAATCGATTGTGACGTGCGCTGTGTGGCATGTAGCGCCGTCTTGTTGGAACCACAACTCATCCACATTCATGCCATCCAATTCGGGAACAAAATAGTCGGTTAGTCGGCTCCAATTGCTGTGCACGGTGGCGAATCGATTCATTCGGGTCCTCTTCAACACTTTGCTCTACAGCGGCAATTGTTTCTTCGGTGCGCACTGTTCGACGTCTCTGCGGATGCGTATTATCACATAGAGTAAACGTAGTGCGAAAACGATCCATGGTTAACCGAATTAATTGCTCTGATGGACGATTATGTCGACCATAAAATGGACGGAGCTTGCGGTAAACTTCGCGAACTGAACCATTATTTTCGAAATAAATTTGCACGATTTGCAAGCGTTGTTCTTTTGTCAACCTGTTCATGATGAAATGGCAAACCAAACTAAATATTAATCACTTGACAGCTGACAAAATGGCCGCCAGTTAAAAAAGTAATGCCAACTTAAAGTTCTATACCTCAATAAAAAACACCCTTTACCTACAACACTCAAATAAATTTCTTGCAAACAGTGTTGTTAATGTTTGATTTATAAGATTTCGCTGTAGTAAAGCATTTGAAAAATCCCTCATGTCTTGAAAGTTCTTATAAGATATCTTATGCAGGAGACTAGTACATAAGGGCATATGTAAGTACAAGTATACGTATGTTTGTATGGTACTGCATGCTTACATATGTATGTATGTATGTACAATAACATTTTAAAATTGAAACAAAATAGTGATGCATAATCGACTGCAATAAAATGGGTATTTGCCTACCCCTGTACTCAGCCGAATATAGATGTGTTTAAATACAATTTTTTGTAACATATAAATTTTTTATATATAATTTTTTAATAAAAAGTGAAACGCCTAATTTTTAAGTTATTTTTTAATAACATTATGCGTAATGATTTAATTTTTTTCGACTCAAACAGACTACCTAGATAATCGATTGTTCGTTGCATGCATCACTAAACATAAAATGAGAGCGAAAGTAGCATGATGTTGCCAACATAAAATTACAAAAGAAGCAAAATCGTTTAATAGTTAATTCACTGATATTAATCAGTTATGAATACAAATTTTTATTAGAGCTTAATAAAGCAAAATCTGTTTCATAAGTAATGTACAGATTAAAGCTGAAATAAGGAATTTTTATGAATAAGACTGTAAGAATATTACCATGAGATACTAGGGGTCTAAAATAAAAACCTAGCTGCTGCTGAGATGCGTCAAAATTCAAGCTATTCGTTGGATAAAAAAATTTCTAGCCAAATAACAACAGTAACATTTTAAAAATTTTTGCTTCCGATTTTCATGAAATTTTGTACGAATGATGCCTCTGATGTAACTATTGTTACTTCGAAATCTCGAATCATTATGTATAAAGTGAGTTCCAAATGGGAATATTTAACAAAATCGCTATATTTCTCAAACTAGGATTTGAGAAATGCCAACTCCCAGACCATTTAATTCACTAATTTCGAGGACGGGTGAAAATTGAAGCAGAGGGACTGGCATTTGTGGAATAAATTAGTAATCTTAATGTTAAAATAAATTTGAAAATAGCTATTGTAAATTGATAAAATAATGGGTGTTTTTTATTGAGGTATAGAACTTTAAGTTGGCATCACTTTTTTAACTGGCGGCCGTTTTGTCAGCTGTTAAGTGATTAATATTTAGTTTGGTTTACCATTTTATCATGAACAGGTTGACAAAAGAACAACGCTTGCAAATCGTACAAATTTATTTCGAAAATAATGGTTCAGTTCGCGAAGTTTACCGCAAGCTCCGTCCATTTTATGGTCGACATAATCGTCCATCAGAGCAATTAATTCGGTTAGCCATGGATCGTTTTCGCACCACGTTTACTCTATGTGATAATACGCATCCGCAGAGACGTCGAACAGTGCGCACCGAAGAAACAATTGCCGCTGTAGAGCAAAGTGTTGAAGAGGACCCGAATGAATCGATTCGCCACCGTGCACAGCAATTCGAGCTTTGTCCATCAACTTTATGGAAGATTTTGCGCAAAGATCTTGGCTTGCGACCTTACAAGATCCAGCTTGTGCAAGAATTAAAGCCGCGAGACCATGCAATGCGTCGTGATTTTGGTGTATGGGCCGAAAATGAGATTGATCTCGATGCTGATTTTCATCGCAAAATTTTGTTCAGTGATGAGGCTCATTTTTGGTTGAATGGCTACGTCAACAAGCAAAATTGCCGCATTTGGAGTGAAGAGAATCCACATGAGACGCCATTACATCCACAAAAACTGACTGTTTGGTGTGCTCTATGGGCTGGTGGAGTCATTGGGCCATACTTCTTCCGAAATAATGCTGGAGAGTCAGTTACCGTTAATGGAGACCGGTATAGAGCCATGATAACCGACTATTTTGTTCCCGAATTGGATGGTATGAATGTGGATGAGTTGTGGTTCCAACAAGACGGCGCTACATGCCACACAGCGCACGTCACAATCGATTTATTGAAGGAAACATTCGATGAGCGCATAATTTCGCGGAATGGACCTGTCAATTGGCCACCAAGATCGTGTGATTTGACACCATTGGATTATTTTCTTTGGGGATATGTGAAGTCGCTCGTCTACGCCAACAAACCAGAAACGTTAGGGGACTTGGAAGCCAACATTCGTGGCATTATTGCCAACATACGGCCCCATATGCTCGAAAAAGTGGTTGAAAATTGGACCTGTAGAATTGGCTTTATTCGAGCCAGCCGCGGCGGCCACCTGCCCGAAATCATATTTAAACATTAATGGCATAAAATTATCCTTCCAGTAAAGCCAAATTGATGGACATGATGTGATGATGATGTGTTTTATTTCAATTGGAAGTTCTATACCTCTAAAAAAACACCCGTTATATCAAACATATCTCTATATAAGTTCTTATTTAGTTTAGAGAACTAACAAGTACCTTTTACTACTTCACGCACATCTGAATTGCATATGAAGCTGTTAAAAACATATGTGTTACCCTATTTACCCTAAATGATTAACAAAACGGATAGTAATAACAAAATTGAAGACTATAAGTGATGGAAATAAATTATAAAACGAGAATTATAGAGAATTTTGTATTTTAAATGAACTTTACCAAAAATACAAGAGATGTCATACAGATTTCTACTAAAATATATATCATAATATAATGACAATTTTATACTTGTAAAAGATTTCAGAAGTTCTAAAATTTTTGCTTTGTTCAACCTGGACTATTGCTGCTATAATTTACTTTAAATGTTCCCATAAACATAGAAGGGTCCCGCAACATCAATTCGCTTGTCCATATATTTTAGGTTTTCACTGCATAAAATTTTATTCAAATACTTTTATTTCTATGTAGATTTACAAACACACGAGTACATATATGTATGCATGTGTAAATATGTTTTAAAGTTTGTGTGCATTGCAAAACATTTTCTGGGCCAACATAAATTTTCCACTTAAGCAACAATCGGATTGTAGATTTCAATTGTAAGTTGTTGTATTGCACTGAAATAGTTATATGAACTTTTGTAAGCGTATAAGTATATGTGTGTGTTTGTGTTTGTGTTTTCTTGTTGGTTAAAAGTGTATGTGTGCAGTCCGATTCGGTAATAAGTTTTCCAAAGTATTGAAGGGAAATTACAGTTTTGGTGTTGCTATATTTTGAGTTTCTGTATAGTCTGTGAGTGTTTGTGCATTTAAAAGGGCGAGTGTGCTATTTAATTTTTAAGAGTGGTAGCTCTTTTGTCTTCCAATCCAAAAGGCAAGAATAAAAAGGAAAACTTACAACCACCAGCAGAAAGTGCAGCTACCAATACTTCAACTATGTAGTCTTAAAATTATGGAGAGTTTTGTTGTTTTAAATCTCAAATGCATCGTTATTCTTATTATGATACGAGTATTATTTATTTCTTTTTCTTACTTTATGATGAGTTGTGCATTCTGGTGCCATAAATGGTCCACTGATCGCTGAGGGAAATTGTTTTAAATATGTAAATAGTTACTATACATTTTTTAAATATTTATAAACTAATAAGTTTGCATTGTGTTTTATTTAAAATTTTTCATTTTTTCTTTTTCTTACTTTATGATGAGTTGTGCATTCTGGTGCCATAAATGGTCCACTGATCGCTGAGGGAAATTGTTTTAAATATGTAAATAGTTACTATACATTTTTTAAATATTTATAAACTAATAAGTTTGCATTGTGTTTTATTTAAAATTTTTCATAGAAAATTTTCCTAAATGCATTTCAAATGCATTCTATCTTTTGTATGAATATAAGCCAAAATGTTTATTTTTTTAAGGTGATTATACGATGGTTTTAATATGATTTGCTTATGCTAGAATAAAGTATTATACCGGGGATCATAAAAGTTGGTTAAACTTAATGGTGGTTAAAAACATGAATTTCATATGAGAAAGCCTTTTTTAAGAATGCTTAAACTTTAGCAATCGTTTACAAATACTGTACTTAGTGTATAGAATAGGGCAGAATTTTTTCAATCTCATTTATACATTGCTTTTAACATATTAATATATTTTATATAATTGAATTAATTACTTATTCTTATAGCAGCCTGTATTAGTGACTAAAAGTTACATGAATTTAAAGAAATATTATGATGTTTGAAATTTCTCTAGTGAATAAGGATTAGCCGTATTATTTTAACTTCCCAATAAACAAAGTTGTTAATGGGATGATTAGTAAAATATTAAAAGACACATGCAAACTAAGTGCAATGACTCTCTATATCTCTCTCATATTTATAGTTTGAATATGCTTATATTCAGGCTATGGATATTTAATCAGACAAAAAACTATGTGTATGATACTCAGGATATTTATTCATCATTCCCTGCTTTATTCATACATTTGTATGTATAAAATGAAATGGCAAATGTGTGTGTGAGTATGGCTGTTTGAAAACATACCCCACAGGTTATGAGAATAATGAAATTGTAGTGACTTACTAGTGACATTGTCAATAGTACTACTGACCATGTGTACCCCGGCCAATGTAATTGCCTATTGCAATATAATATAGGGTTGTCATTGAAAATCTACCAGCAGATTTTAGTACTACTGAGGAGATAGTTCTTTGAAATTTAAAAATTACATTTGAAATTTAAATGTTTTTATTAAAATTCAAAAATTCCATTTGCATTTTAAAGAACATAATTGAAAATGATAAAAAAATTAAAGTTGTCAACATTTTAACTAGTGCAATTTTCGCTAGAGAAAAGAGCGTTGACATAGACACATACAACTCAAGGCTGACTAAAGGGTAGTTAATGTGTGTGTAAACAAAGTAGCCCTGTGTATAAGCATGTGTAGCCAATTGATAGTCAAAGTAGTTTAATACTCATGCGTATGGTTATAGCTCTTATAGCCTTTAATTTTATAGTTGTTGTAGCTGTGCTGCGTAATTTGAAAAATGTGTATGGACATACATATTTATACACATTAAATGCTTATAACATTATATGCTTATAATTGTACACATGAGGTTTAAAATTAATGCGTGTATTTGCTTTTGAGCGTATTTATTATTTTTAGCTGTATGTACTCATAGTTGATTGATGGCCAATACTAGAAGAGTACTTAAACGACAGTTTAGTCATTCTGTGGTCCCTATCATTTGTAGACAGGTCATGTGACTAGTCTTGTATCACTCTCTGGATCATGCAATATCCCAGCAAAAATTGTTGCTTCCCAGAAAAGTTTTCGTAAGGGAGACAATGTTAGAGGATTATTTGCTGTTGCGCATGAATAAGGATTTTTTTTGTTCAAGATGAGCCAGCTACACAGAAAAAATAAATGATTGGTAAATACAATTATTTTTTTTTTGTTATATCAATTAAATAATTTATTTATTTCAAACCTACAACGATTTTTGTAAATACAATTAATGAAATTGTAAGTTAAAGGAAAATCTTAAAAATATTTTCAATTAAATGTTTGTTGAAATTTATTTATTTTTTCAACATTAATTTTTGTTAGATTTCAAAGTGCTTTTCAATTAAAGTTATTATTATATTAACAATACAAATTGTTGAATTTCCCTACAAATTTTGATTATCATAATTGTTATAATAACAATGCTTTTTATTCACAATAAAAATCCTCGAATTGATATTTCTCTTGTCTGCGAAAAACACTAAACTAAATGTCTTTGGGCAGAATTGAACCGGCAACCTCAGGACTAGTAAACTAACTCATTTACCTCTCAGCTAAAGAGCAACACTTTATTAAATACGCAAATGATGAATATACACAAACCATGATATCTTATTTTTTGATATAATTTAACAAATAATTTTGTTGAGTAATTTAGTTGACTACAAAAATTTTAATTTCTTATATCAACAATGATGATTGTTAATTTTTAAATAAAATATTAGCAATTTGTTTTGTTGGTTGCATTTCCATGATTATTTTTTCCTGTGCAGAAGTAATACATTTAGCTTCCAAAAAGCCCTGCATATTTTGTTTTACCAAAATGCTCCATAGAAGTAATAATACTCAGATGCAAAAGTTACTGGCTTACAATTTAATTTTTTACTTTTTTCTACTTTGTTGGAGAGTACCCTCACGCTACTGCTTTTCAGAAGCATTTTTCAAAGCTGTTGTTACCAAGTAAGCAATATATTGCTTCTTTCAGTTGTAAGTCCTTACAAATCAGATTTTTTTTGCTGGGTCAAATTATCTATTAATCTACTTTAGCAGTTGCTATATTTTTACCTCATATCTGATACTTATGTGTACGTTATCTACTTGCCATTGCTGTGCAATATTATTAATTTTTGGAGGTCAAATTGCATTAGTATTATTCCTGTTTTTCTGTCAATTTTATTATGAAAAAGTTTTAAGCTTTTGTAATGTTTTCCAAAATAATGCTTAAAGTAATTATTTCTTACTATAGTATATGTTGTACATTTTATTTAGTAAATTTCATTACAAATACTGGCAACCTCTAGTTAGTATTGAGGCCATAAATTAAACTGTCAACATATATTTTACATAAAAATAAATTCATTTTCCTATATTGTACATGAAACAAGTTAGCCAATTAATAATTAATATTGACATAAAGGTTAAAGAATATAATAAGCTTTGAATGTTGCTGGTATGCTTTATAAAAAGAAGATGATCGATTACGATTAATTTACTGAAAGTATTGGATTGATGTCAAGTTACATATATGTTCATGTACACATACTTACATACATACGACTATATACATATGCACAAGTAGTTTTTTAAAACGTCTCCATGCAGCTATTTGCACTCGCTGTTTTGCAAACGTGCCTGTGTTCATTATTCTGGCAATAGTAGCAATTGAAAAAGTTAAGTCCTACGAAATCCAATAGCCTTAAGAGAAAAGTTCCCAAAAATAGTATGGTAAGTGCAAAGAAAATAAAACGTAAAAAAAGGCTGAAGGAAAATAAACAGAATGCAATCGCTGAAAAAATATTTAATTAAAAAAAAATAAGAAAACCAGGGCACAAGTTGGGTGTATGTGTAAAAAAGGAAAAAGCAAATTTAAATAAATAAAAACAGAAACAAAAACAAGTAAATAACGCTTATTTATTTGAATAATGTTGTAACTCGAAAAAATTTAATTTGCAGAAAATTACTTTTAAGTTTTAAATTTACGGATAACTTAAAGGAAAATAAGATTTTTATTTTTTATTTATGCTAACACACAAGAAAGTAATATGGATGATGTTGTAATATTAAATAAAATATTTGAAATATCAATTAAAAAATTAATTAAATTTTCACCTATAAATAATTTGATAATATCAATTAAGTTTTTTCACTCAAATTAATTAATACAATTAAAAATTTAATTAAATCAATTAAATTTTTAATTGAAAATATTAATTGGTGAATAGTTTTTTCTGTGAATGTAACAATCATCCGCAAATATATTGTTATCTCAAATTCTTTAATAAAGACCCGTGCACCAAATCTTTTTTTCTTGGAAACATTTGTAAGGACAAGCATATCTTCGGGTGATATAGCAGGATTATCTTCCGAATTTCTTTGAAATTTCTTCTGGTAGATAGGTACATTGAAAAAAAAACAGTTGTACATACATTCCAGAAACTCACTTTTGTTGATTTAAATTTATTGAAATTTTTGTTGTCTCTAAAAATGTTCATTGAAATTCAAAATTAAAAAAAAAAAAAATTTGTAGACATGAACTGTACGTTGAAACCATTATTTGATTTAATTAGTTATATTTAACAAAGAACTAGCTTTTTGATTGGATGTTTAATAATGTTTAATTATACTGTAGTGTAGAAAAATAGAATGGATTCATATCTAATACAAATTATTTGCTGGGTTTTGTATAACCTTCTAAGCCTAATATGCTTATTTTATTTTTGTGATTTTCAAAAATATTATATGTGAATTTTCAAATATTTTGTGAAAGTCTATGCATAACATAAGAAGTTTGTGACTGTTCAGAATATTTGGTTGAAGTATACTGACGCTTTGCTACAGCAACAATGATAGACAATGCTGAACCATCAGAAAATAAATTTTAAATTAAAAAAAAAATATACACTAGCTTTGAAAATTTCAAGTATCTGTGTACTACATTAGGATTTCAATATGTTTCGTTGCACGCTTCAGAACACCCTTTAATTTTCAAATGTAATACATTTGCTGTTGTAGAGGTTAAAGTTGTACTCATTCTGTATAAAATTTCAGGTCCGCATATCCTTCGGTTCTCGAGAAAATAGCCTGTGACAGTTAAGCAGACAAAAGACAGATAGAGAGCAAATTATAGACAGACAGACGGAAATAATACAGTTCCTTTTCACCTTTGCCACGTCTGGCAAGTTAAAGCTCTCCGGAAGTGAAATAATCTAATCAGCTCTTACCAGTCATGGTTGCATTATCCTTTTTAAGAATATGAGCTATAAATAATAACGGCCCTATGTATAATCAAAAATTGGTATGAAGTTGGCACAAGTGACAAAATTTAACTACGTTTTACCAAGTTCCTCTATACAATTTGACATTTAAACTCATCGCATAATATAGTTTTAACACACGATTACATCCTAACAAGATTTTTAATGTAAATTTTTTTTGGCAAAACTCGTTAAGAGCATGTTCAATTTCACTACTTATGCTAACTTCATGCAATTTTTTTATTATTCATATGGCAATAAATATATTGTAAGAGAAGAAGGAGGCTACATAAAATAATATAATAACTTTATAGTGATTGTGCCTAATTTTCTTCCAATCATGTAATTTAGAGAACTTCTATTTCAATAGAGTATTTCAAACCCATTTCTACAAAATATTAAATTATTTAGTTGCAAACAAAGAATATCCCTGATTATTACTATTCTTTTTCTCTTATTTTGTGATCTATCTTTTTGGAAGTAATATACAAAACATTTCATGCAACTACAAACACTGAAATGACACTTCAAGCAAAGGTTGGCACGATATTCGTACTTGAAACTGTATAGAGAGAAAACTAAAAAAAAGTGAAAATAAAGAAAAAAATATCTAAGCAAATTTGGAAATCAGCAAATCCGATTTGCATGAATTTCTGAGGTTTTATTTGGCAGCAGCATCAACGGCAGTCATGATTGAAAGTAACAATAAAATGAAACAAAGCAGACTTTCATTGTATTGTACGTTTGATTGTTCACATATACATACATACATATGTATACAAAAATTTATGCATGTGTATGTGTACAGCACTAACACACAAGACAATCATACATTAGTTTAGAGCATTTTTTTTTTACATAGTGTATGATTTTTTGTTGTTGCTTACGAGTACATCCATCCACTGATTGTTAATAAAAAAGAATGTATACGAGTATTTTAGCATGTTGAAAAGGGTGCATGCAAGTGTTTGTTTTACTGGCCAGAACGAATGTAAAATAGCAAATATGAAGAAATGCAAGTAGCAGAAAAATAACAACAAATCTTGTAAATATATCAGTCTTTTTTTTTTTTGGAACTCGTATTGTTGTTTCGTTTGTATAATGTTGTTAGATGAGATTCTTTTTGCTTTACATTTTGTTAACGTAATAAGTTTATATATTTTTTGATTTTCCCAAAAAGGGATGGAATTGTGAGCTTACATTTGATCGTGATCATAGATTTACTTGTTAGTGAAGATTTGAGACTTTGTACAATCAATTATTCAGCCTAATGCATTAAACACATTCACCAAAGCAAGCTACCGACTACCAAATGTCAAGGATAGAATACACATATTTATATGAGAATGATTCTTTTGAAGACAGTAAGGCAATCGATTGTTGTCTATGCTATTTTTGTCATTGTAGTCCAATTAAAAGAATTTCTATTTCTTTGGAAACAATGAGAAAATTCAGTGCTGCCAGTATAATACAAAATGTTGAATGAATGATATTGTACAATATATTATATTTCATACAATTTAACAGAAACAATATCCAAAAATTTATTTTAACCATAAATTGATTAATTTTTATACTTTTACGTCATATAAGTATATTTCGAAAGAGTAATTTAATTTTTATAAATGCGAAATATTTGTAGGTGGTAATACTAAACTACACAGAAAAAAAATATCATCTAAATACAACCAACAAAACAAATTGTTAATATTTAATTTAAAAATTAACAATCATCATTGTTGATATAACAAATTAAAATTTTTGTAGTCAATTAAAGTACTCAACAAAATTATTTGTTAAATTATTTCATAACGGAATGCGCACATTTAGAAGAAACAAGAAATCATGTTTTGTGTGTATTCATTATTTGCTTATCTAATAAAGTGTTGCTCTTTAGCTGGGAGGTAAGTGTGTTAGTTTATTAGTCCTGAGGTTGCCAGTTCAACTCCGCTCAAAGACATTTAGTGTTTTTCGCAGACAAGCAAAAATCGTTTCGAGGATTGTGATTGTGTATAAAAAGGTTGTTAATACAACAAATATGATACAGAAATTCAAGAATTCATATTGTTAATATAACAATAAATTTAATTGAAATAACTTTGAAATCTAACAAAAATAAATGTTGAAAAAATGAATAAATTTCAACAAACATTTAATTGAAAATATTTTTAAGATTTTCCTTCAACTTACAATTTCGTTAATTGTATTTACAAAAATCGTTGTAGGTTCACAATCAATTCATTATTTAATTGATACAACAAAAAAATTAGTATTAAAAATAGTATTTACAAATAATTTTTTTCTGTGTATGTATTGATACTTAAATATGAGGTGCAGATGGTGCTGCTGCCGTCACCAAAATAAATAAGTAGCTGGCTACGAGGCGACAAATGTTGCTAGCGGCATTTGAAGTCGTATCTTCGTGTAGCCTGCAGTGGTGAATGTGTTTAATGCATAAGATGTTATTATTTTATCTGTTTCCATTAGCCTACTAAATATCGTATTAAAAATATTATAAAGTCCTGTGAAGGGATTCTATTATCGTGATCGCACTTTCGAACTAAATATAAGTTTTAATGTTGCGCTAGACTTCTAAATATGTTTATAATAAATGTCTGATATAAAGACATATTAAGTTTTCATTAAACTGGACAGATTTCTGGAGTAGAGTACCACTCAAATCTATATATTTTAGAGGGCTGCGTAAGCATTCTTGAAATGTAAATACGTATTATTTTTTAAATGTATTGTCGTATCATGTATTATACTAAACCAATAATAAATGCTGTCGTATAATAAGCAAAGCACGGTGGATGTATTGATGTTCGTGTATATGAGTATTTATAAATGATGTCGCGAACACTTTTTGTTCGTAACAAACACTTAAAATATGGATATGCTTGTTATTTTGCATATTGCACGTATGAGTGATTGTGTAAAATGTAGATGGCAAGCTATTATATTTTTGTTTAAAGGTGATTTTTTAAAGCAAGTGCACACAACTGATATCAATGCATGTGTACGTTTGTATGTGCGCAGAAAAATTAAAGATCATACATACAACGTGTGTGCGTATGTACATGCATGATGTTTGTATATGCGCCCATGTGTAGGAAGAAGCAAGCATCTTTTTTACATCTATACCTGCAATGAGCGGAACAAATGTCTGGCAAAGAGTATTATTCTGCATTTGTTTTAGAAGACTTAGCAGAAGTAAAGCATTTGGAAAATCCCACATGTCTTAATAGGTCTTTTAAATATTCTTTTGCAGCCCTCTAATATATAAATATATATAGATATATATTATTTAAATTAAATTAAAAATTGATTAAAGAGAGTTGATTTCAATGTACAGGGTGTTTTATTATAGAGATATAGAACCTCAAAATGAAATTAAACTACGATGAATTTTTTGACTTAACGTTATTTAAATTTGAGCTACGGAATATGGCCACTATGGCTGGCTCGGACGTAGTCTCATTCGGAAATCAAATCTTTCCAACATTTGTGGGCGTATATCGGAAATAACGCAGCGAAGGTTTCAGACTTGGTGGCGTAGACTAGCGATTTCACATATCATCACAGAAAAAAGTCTAGCGGCGTTAAATTTAACGATCTTGGAGGCCAATTCACTGGTCTGAAATGTGAAAATATGCAGTTACCGAATGTTTTCTTCAGCAAATCCATTGTGGCACCAGTTGTGTGATATGTTGCACCATCTTGTTGAAACTACAGCTCCTGCACAACATTGTTGTTCAATTGATGAACGAAAAATCAGTAATAATTGCTCTATAGACTGACTCGGGTCTTCCTCTATGCTACGCTCTACAGCAGCATTGACTTCTTCTGTACGCACTGTACTACGACTCTGTGGATGCGTATTATAATTTAAAGTCAACTTGGTACGAACACTATCTGTTATTAATCGAATTATTTGCTCTGGTGGACGATTATGTTGACAGTAAAATAGATGTACCCAGAAAAAAATTAATCGAGATTTCGAAACAATTGCTTCTAAATTGCTAATTATTAAGTCTCGTTTCCATTTTATAACTTCTTTTTCTGTTTTTTTTTCTATTTTGGTTTCTTATATCCCTTTTACAAAAACATTTAGGAAGGTGTAGTTTAATACAATAAATTAATTAATATAAGCACTTCCGAAGCGCGGAAAAGCACACAGTGCATCCCTTCTGCCTAACGAGGATGCAATAACGTAAGCGACTAACGAAATTTAACACAAACACTACGAAGTCAGTTGGCTGTTTATATTCAAACTCTAAAAGTTTTTTATAGATCATCCTCTCTCGCTTACCTGTATACAAAATAGAATTGTGTACAAAAATAAATATGTGCTTCGGTAGTTCAGTGGGTAGTGTTCTAGCCTAATATACGGAAATCCTGTGGTCGACTACTGATTCAACGCGCGAACAAAAAGTAAAAAAAAAGTAAAAAAAAATTTAAGTAGACGAATATTTTTGCTGAATTCAGGTCAGTCCGGCAGGCATGAAAGAATCACATTTTAGATCGACGGGCAAAATTGTGCAGTTTTATTTTAAAAATCATGTTCCAGGGAAGCACCATTTTTTGCTGGGTAGTGTGCGATACGTATTTTGAACAGAAACATGATTTTTAAAATAAAACTGCACAATTTGGAAGCGTTGTTCAGGCCTCAGTCTATTCATTTTGAAGTGCCAAAACAAGTTTAAAATAAATCACTTGACAACTAACAAAATGGCTGCCAGTTAAAACATTTTTGCCAACTTAAAGTTCTATAGCTCTGTAAATAACAACCTTTAGTCCTTAAAAAGAATTTTAATTTTTCCAATTAAGTTAAATAACAGAAATTAAAACTAAAAATTTAATTAATTTTTTGCTTCATATCTTTCTTCTTTGTAAGTATATAATTAAGCACTTATCTTGTTAGCAAAAGTCATTTATGCTGCTTGTTTACAATTTAATGTGCTTGAATAATATCAAACCTAAGCTCACGTGATTCATTGCAATCACCCAACTCTGGTAAAAAGCACTGCATTCAGCTCACAGCATTTTTTATTGTAGTAGTGTTAGTGGAAGGTTATAATGATTTCAACATGTAACATACTTGTAAGCCTCATGTCCACAATTGACGTGCCACTTGAGAGTCCTGCTTAAAGGTTGGGAACTTGTATGTACATATTTGTATTTTCCCCCTCCTTTTGGAATTGTCATTCTAGATGTGAATGTTTAAGAGTACAAGATTTTTTCTGTTTTGTTTTGTTTTTTGTACACACATTTATTTTTCGTTTTTTATTTATTTATCTTTTCTTTAAATTTTTATATTAAATTAAATGTGCTCTCTGCTTACATGCATGCATGTATTTTTACCTTAAGTATTAAAACTTTTGAAGTTTTTCGTTTGTTAATAATAGATTGAAGTATGTTTTACTACTGATCGCTTAATAAAACTTTGCTTAAAAATGATTTTAAAATTATCTATTTTCACAAAGCCCATATCAGAAAGTATTGGCGCTTTTTAATTCATTGAAAAATGAAAAGGAAATTTTTATAGGCAAGCATATGCATAGGACCGATTCAAACCCAATTCATACACAATCAAATCTCGGTATAGCGAACAGTGTCGAGAAATTCTTCACTATAACGCAAAGTTTTTATTAAATGTTACTTGTATCACAAAATGTATATATTTAAAAGAAATTTTGAAAAATAAAAAGAATATACGAAAAGTCAAATTTACTCAACATCATGAACATGACTTCGGATTTTCTGAGTATCAAAAAAGAGTACTTCTTACAATAATAACCCTATGTACAAATCATTAGAAATTATCTCAATTTGCACTACTTCCAGATCGCAAGTTCATGGTCTCTTTGATTTCCTTGGAAACAATTCTTTTATTGGGAATAAAGAAATGGAAATCTACATATTTTCTTTAAATAACAATTTTGAGTTTAAGCTACGAGCATGTTCTTATGTCACGTTTCATTAATATTCTTTAGCGATATATTTTCAATGTGAAATTGTAAAGTTTTAATGTCAAAAAATTTAGCTGTCTTATCGTAAATTTTTAATATATGCCGAGCTCGAAGATGAAGTGTATGTGATTTTTTTAATATTTACATGATCATTTCATTTAACATATCCTTTATACAAAAAAAAAAAAAATCAATAAAATTTCTATCTGAACCTTATACTTTTATTCTCCGTTACACATTTAGGGCCAAACCCACGATCTTGACAACGTTTGGCTTGTCGCACACTTACATTCAATACAATAACAAATTTTAATATTTTGTTGTCGTTTCAAATGTAAGTGTGCGACAAGTCGAACGTTGTCGATATCGTGGGTCAGGGGGTTAACTTCTGTTCTATGCATATTGAAAGAAAAATTACGCAAGAAATAAATGATGAAAGAAATCGGTTGAATATGTCTTCTTATATAAAGATTTGTTTGTTCCGATGGAAGTTCAACATTTTTGTACACTATTGCATACATGTTATATTCATGTTGAGCTAAACTCAACTTATTTACAACTTGTCAGTTGTAAAAATTTGTTTCATTAGAGTGATTTGTTTGTAATAATCTTTTATACTCTTTTCTTACATTTCTGTTAATATTTTTAAATTTTTAAATAAAAGATGTTTCAGAAACTCTATAGCAGTGTTTTTATTTTTGGCATCTAGAAGTTTTATGATAGAAACACAAGTGGGAAGAACGATAAATTTTTTATTAATGAATTCAAATCAAAAAAATAATAAAACGTACTGTTTTGGATAATAAGACAAATACCTGCAAATACGTGCATATTAGCGCTGCACAAATATTCGTATTCGTATTCGAATTCCGGTATATTCATTCATTTTTAGATATTCGCATTCTTATTCGCCAATTTTAGGTGAACACGAATACGAATATTTTTGCCAACAATAAAATAAATAAATGCATAAATCCAAGACGAAATTTAAAAAAATGGCATAAAAATAATGGTATATTAGTTTGTAATAATTAAAAAAAGAAAATTTACTTTAATGCAAACAAAACTATTCAAAACAAACAAGAAAATTTAAAACAAACAAAACACACTTCCTCTACAATTAACATTAAAAAACGTTAAAACGTACTTTTCTTCACGTAAAGAGAGGAATGTTTTTCTTCCAAAAAAGTTAGGAAGCTTTTTCTCCATCAAGCCTATTACAATGAGTTGTGTAAATAAAACCAACATCAACACTGACTAAAAATCCTATTCTTTATCCAACTTATTTTGAACCATGTTAGATGATCGACGTTATTTGCTATCCGATTTTTCCCCAAAGGGACTGCTATAGCTTTTGTTTTAATGAAATTATAGAAAACTTAAAATTATTTAATGACGACTATTACAATTTAGAATAGTTATTATTTATTTAAATGAATGGGAACAGGAGTATAAAATTATTTTTCATAATTAATTTTGTAGCCGTAAAGAGGACCCCAATTTAATGTCTAAAAATTTCACTTATAATATTCGTATTCATATTCGCGAATATCGTTTTAAATATTGGTATTCGTATTCTCGAATATAAAAAATTTTACATTCGTTACATCACTAGTGCATATGTATGTATCAGGGAAGGCATAGAACATTTGAAAATTGTACCAACATCTCTCAGAAATTGTACTTTTTTACCTTAATTGTACTAAAAGATTTTTTAGTGCAATTTATATATTTTTATTTGTTTTTATTTTCTTGTAAGTTGGGATGTTAAAGCATATGGTTACACATGTTTAAGTTGCAAATTAAAATAAACAAGCTCTAGCATCCGAATATAAAAGAAAAATGATTTGGAAAAGGACGAATTCATATTTTTTTTTACTTTTTCGCTGCGTTTTTCTTTCACAGGACTCTTTTCAAGTGAGAATAATATGAGTTTTATGTTTGAAAAGTGAAAATTGACATATGCAATCATTTGAAAAGAAATGCGGAGTGAAACAGGGTAGTTTCCTTAAATGTACTTACTTAGTCATTGGTGTACTATTGTACTTTCCGAGTTTGAATAGTGCCAAAAAAGGTACAGTTGTACCAGCTTTGCCATCCCTGGTGTGTATGTTCATATTGTCACCATTTTCCCTTTTGCATGTATGAAAAATACATAATAAGTATGAGTAATATATAATACGTTATCAGTATTACTCATACGTAAGCGTAGTAATCATGCGAACAAATTAATTATTTTTTAATTAATGTAGTTTTATAGATATTGTATCTAGTCAGGCTTTCAAGGTCATTAAATTTCTTCAAAATGTAAATAAAAGACGTTTTTATTTCATTTTTAATGTATCCGACGTTTCGTTGGGATTTTCCAACATCTTCAGGTATAATTATTTTTATTGAAATCTGGTAACATTGGTAATATATAAAAAGAGCGACTTTAATATATATATATATGGTGTTTTTTTTAGAGGTATAGAGCTTCAAATTGAAATAAAACACAAAAAAATCGTTTTAATGTCCATCAATTTGGCTTTATTGGAAGGATAATTTTATGCCATTAATGTTTAAATATGATTTCGGGCATGTGGCCGCCGCGGCTGGCTCGAATAAAGCCAATTCTACAGGTCCAATTTTCAACCACTTTTTCGAGCATATGGGGCCGTATGTTGGCAATAACGCCACGAATGTTGGCTTCCAAGTCCCCTAACGTTTCTGGTTTGTTGGCGTAGACGAGCGACTTCACATATCCCCAAAGAAAATAATCCAATGGTGTCAAATCACATGATCTTGGTGGCCAATTGACAGGTCCATTCCGCGAAATTATGCGCTCATCGAATGTTTCCTTCAATAAATCGATTGTGACGTGCGCTGTGTGGCATGTAGCGCCGTCTTGTTGGAACCGCAACTCACCCACATTCATGCCATCCAATTCGGGAACAAAATAGTCGGTTAGTCGGCTCCAATTGCTGTGCACGGTGGCGAATCGATTCATTCGGGTCCTCTTCAACACTTTGCTCTACAGCGGCAATTGTTTCTTCGGTGCGCACTGTTCGACGTCTCTGCGGATGCGTATTATCACATAGAGTAAACGTAGTGCGAAAACGATCCATGGTTAACCGAATTAATTGCTCTGATGGACGATTATGTCGACCATAAAATGGACGGAGCTTGCGGTAAACTTCGCGAACTGAACCATTATTTTCGAAATAAATTTGCACGATTTGCAAGCGTTGTTCTTTTGTCAACCTGTTCATGATGAAATGGCAAACCAAACTAAATATTAATCACTTGACAGCTGACAAAATGGCCGCCAGTTAAAAAAGTGATGTTAACTTAAAGTTCTATACCTCAATAAAAAACACCCTTTATATACATATGTATGTAATTGCAATTAATGATACTAGAGTATAAACATTGACTTACATATTTTATCTTTTATTCCAATTTACTTTTAAGACATAAAATGTACAACATAAAACACATAACGTAAAAAATAATTGCAAATATAAATAAAATAAAATAAAATATCATGGCATTGGTGTTGTCTTTATCTGTTTTACTGTTCATTGCTATGTCCATTTTCTGTTGTATACTTAAGCTTTCGAAAGTATAACGTTTATTGTGCCTTCTTTCTTTGTGAAGTATTTTGAAGTTTTCTAAGTCAGGTGTATGTAAGTTGTCGATGCAGTGTTGAGATAATGCAGTAGAATGTTGGCTCTTTTTGATATCTGTCTCGTGCTCAGCAATTCTTATTCCCAAATTTCTTTTTGTTGTCCCGATGTACACTTGTTTACATTTTTCATTTGCCCCCCCCCCCCCATTACATTTAATTTCGTATACAACGTTGCTTTGTTCCTTTTTGTTTATTTTTGATTTTAGATTGGTGAATAGTGTATTTGTAGTTTTGTTTGATTTATGTGCAACTATAATTCCTTCTTCTTTTGTAATTTCTTTTATATTGGTGGTTTCAGTTAATTTAGGTATGTAAGATAAGCTTAAGTATTTCGTGTTGCCAGATCTTGTTACATTATCCTCAGTTCTATGGTTTATTGATCTGTATATCAGATTATTTATTAAATTTGGGGGATAATTATTATTTTTCATTATTTCTTTAATTATTTTAATATTTTTAGTTTTATATTTGTCGTGACTCAGGACTTAAGCGTTATTAATAAAATTAGAAATTGTATTTATCTTTTGCTTAAGTGGTTGCGTTGAATTATAATTTATTATTCTGCCGGATGCTATCGGTTTTATATACCAATCTGTTATAATTTTGTCTTTTTGTCTGATTAATTTCATGTCCAGATATGGCAACGTACTACCTACTTCCTTTTCAATTGTGAACTTGAGTTTGCTGTGGTAATTGTTGAATACCTGCAAAATTCTCTCTTCATCTTTTCTTTTGATAATTGCAAATAAGTCGTCAACATACTTTGTCAATAATTTTATTCCTATGTTTTCTTGAGTTAATTCGTCGGTCGTTTTCTCTAAGAGAGTATCTAGAACAATGTCTGCGATGGTTGGTGACAGATGGTTTCCCATTGGCATACCATACATTTGGTTATATATAACGTCTTCATACATGAAATAATTATTTTCGTTAAGACAAAACTGTAGGATTTTCAGAAATTGCGTTTTTGGTATTTTTGTGTAGTTTTTTAATAGGTTCCATTTTTCCATTATATTACTTATAGCTAGGTGTATAGGTATGTTAGTGAATAACGATACCACGTCCAAAGATATGAGAATTTCGTCGTCGTCAAAAATATTTTCTAATTGCACTTTCAGTGCTAATGAGTTCTTTATATTGTATTTTGTTGAAATCATATTCTTCAGAATTTTTCCTATGTATTTGGATAGATTGTAACATGGCACTTCTACAGACGATGATATGGGTCTTAAAGGCATATCAGGTTTATGAATTTTTGGTAAGCCATACAATCTTGGAGCTGTGGCGTGGTCAGAAACTAGTATGTATTTCTCAGATTGGGTAATATATTATTTTTTATATAGATCCATTACTAATTTGTTGTTCTTCCTTTGTAGAGTTTGTGTCGGATCTGTATGCACTGCTTTATAGGTACTTTTATTTTTTAAAAGTTTTCTCATTCCTCTTTTGTAGTCTTCTTTATACAAAACAACAGTTTTATTTCCTTTGTCTGATGTTGTAATAATAATATTATCCCTATGTCTTCGCAGTAATTTCTTTGTATCCTCGTATATATTCAGTATAAGCTTTTCTTTCTGACTGTTTCTTGATGCCCTTTTATATGTTAATATTCTGTTTGTTATTTTCGCTCTAATAATATATTTTATTTTTTATTTTATATACATATACAGCCTTATTCTTATACACTATTTAGGCTTTATAAAGGCTTTTTAGGAAAAAATGTTTGTGAAAATTTGTTTTACAAACTCTTTATAAAGCCTTAATAAGTTTTATAAATACGGCTGACACAAGTTAATAGGTAATTAAGTGTATTTTATTTATTTTTTAATAAAATATTAGTCATATTAAGAAGTAAATTATTCGACATATTGTAACAAGTATATTTATTAATTTGAAATTTATTTGCTGGTGGTTCAGATTTGTCTATATGTATTTCATTGTTGTTGTAACAAATCATCATTTTTCTTTTGTGATTTTCAAAAATATTATTATTTGTGAATTCTCAAATAGTTCTTGAAAGTCTGTGCATAAGAATAGAGGTTTCTTACTATTCAAAATGTATGGTTGAAGTATACTGATGATTTGTTACAGCAACAATGCAAATGCATATAGACAAAGCTGAACCACCAGCAAATAAACTTCAAATTAATGAATATTAGTCATACATAAAAACATAAAATTATTTTTGGTACTAAAAATATTGAAAATTTGTTTTTGGTGTGATCTCCATTTATGCACTAATATTTAAAAATGAATTAAAAATGTGTACTGGCAGGTACAGTTATAAATTGTATAAATAATAAAAACCAATACCTAAAACCAATATTCTTTAGTTAATTCTAAGCAAAACCTCTACAGAAAAACTTAAGCTTGGTACAGCTTAAGGGCAAATTAATATACATATGTCAATACTCGAAATTTTTGAACTTGTCTTTCTTGAACTTGAACTTTTTTATTTCTAATAAAACTTAATTCATCTTACCATGATAAACCAACAACAAGTACATTTTTTAAAATCAAGACGTACTATGTTACGTATATTTGTTTTCATCGATCGATCATTGTCTTAAATACAGGAAGCGTAAGAAAAAAATTAGTTGATATGAGTTTATTTGAGTTTGTTAGAATTTCTATAAAAATAGCCCGGCTTACAAAGTAAAAGCTGGAACAATTGTTAAATTTTTCTTTAGAAAAAATCTATCTTAAATTAAATTCCACGATTGGAAGGAAATTAATGCCCCATTTTCACAACCAAGATGGTTGTCTTGAGTACAAAATTCATATGAAAAACACAAATTTATTTGAGTGAATTTCATAGAAATTTTTAATTTACCTAACATTTACACATGAAACTAATTGCAAGAAAGAAACAATACAATAAAATTTTTTTAATACCACACTGACATTGTTTTTAATTTCCAGTCAGCTTTCAACGATTTTTTCAAGAAAGTAAATTTTTGATGTTTTCAAAAATTGAAAATGGTTAACAGTGTTACGACGCCCTTTAAATATTTTTATAAATATACAGGATTGTGGTAACTAGTTATTATAAATTATCCTTATTTTGTAAAAAGAATTAAAGTATTGTAATATCTTACGTACAGCATGAAGACAATTCATGCCTTTTGAAAACAATAATATTATTACAATATTAACAGTAATACTTATTTCCAATTTACTGCCTCATGAATTTGTGTAGGTGACATTCTTGGTAACTTTAATTAAGAAGTGAACAAACTTTTCAACTTTACTTTTCGTCGACATTTTTAAAATGAACTTTTTTCACTTTCCTATAAAAATTAACAAGAAATTTAACAAGAAGTTTTCATGAAAGTCATTTATTTCATTTAAATTTTAATTCATAATACGTATACAGAAATTTGAAGAAAGTACTTTCAAGTGTAAATGTATCATTAAATATATTTTTATATATTCCCATACCATTTTTTCTTTTTTTTTCCTTCAAATAATTTCAGTCCAACTGTAATTTATCTTGTTAGCACGGAAAAGTAAATCAAATCAAATGAAAAATTATACTCTAGAATTATAATAAATATATATAGAGTTTCATAACTTAGAATATTTTTAAATAAATCAAATAAGAAATTCGATAATCTTTGTTTACTATCATAGACTTCCACTACATCAAATATGTGAAAAACTTAAATAAATAAAAAGTTTAACTATTTAGTATATAGGTAGAAATAATTGTAAAGACAATACCTAAAAAATAAATTAAGAGATAATGGAAGTAAAAAAATAGAATGTGATTTGGATGAATTTAAAATAATTATCTTGATATTTTTGTTAAGTCTCTCGCTAACAAAAAGCAATTTAAAATGAAGAAAGAAAATGCTTAATAGCTTGCCGGGATACTTATGTATGTTTTTTTTTTATTTTTTATGTTTAGATGCTTTCATAATCAAGAACTATATTTATCCGATTTTATATGAATTTTGTTTTCATATTTGTCTGCTATATAAGCTTTGAAATGAAATATTATAAGAAGTTTATTTAAATAAAACTAAATAGTCATCCTATATTTGACGTCTATCATTCGCAATGTGGACGTATCATTTTTGACAGATTTTTCAGGTCAGTATCTTTGCTAAGGAATATTCAATTCCCAGCTTTTGGAAGTTGTATAAAAAATTTAAGATAAACACCAGTTTATGAAGGACGATTGGATCGCGGGCAAAGCCAATTTCAAATAAATGTGGATGAATGGACTCAAAGAAAGTCCTGTGAATGACCAATTGTCACAAGCCAGAGTTAGTTCAGGTGCTGAAAAAGCAAAAGAATGATACCAGGATACATGTGAGCTGTCCTTAAATCATAAGTAACTACAATCGAACGATGGGAGGAGTCAACCTCGCCGATCAAAAAATAGCTTTTTACGATATGAACGGAAAGTTCAAAAAATGGTGGAAGAAAGTATTTTTTAAAATACTTATGCTTTGCGTTGTAAATGCGTGGATACTGTATATGGAGCATCATCACTGAAAAATACCATTAATTCAGTTCATAGTTAAATTGGCTGAAGCACTTATAGCAGAGGGAGTGAAAAACAAAGGGATAAAAACCCGCCAGACAGACGGCAGGCCATCTAAACGGTCTAAGAGAGAGCTTTTGAACATTGGCGAGCATTTACCCATCGAGAACACTTTGTGACGTCGTTGCATTCGATGTTTCTCTATAAAAAAGGAAACAAGAACCAAATCGTGTGCTCAGGGTGCAACAATGCTTTACGTCCTTCCTGTTTTGCAGCATTCCACAAATAAACCATAATGTATATTTGGAATTTTTAAAGTTATATATTCCAGGATAAGGGCAAGGATCTTCGATTTCTTATGTATGCCCAACATCTTATATTTTTGCTTTATAAACAAATTTGCCGTTAAAATTAAAAAAACCCTTCCAGATTTAGTGAAAAATCTCTGGGGTGAAAGGGTTAAATTACATAAAACTATATTGTGGATATTGTTAGTGTCAAGAATAAAAAAAAGTATGCTGTACCACTTGACAAATACTATGATGCATGACTATTTGAACAATATTGTGTATTCGGCTATTAAAATTGTAGTGGAATCTATAATCACCTCTAACAAATGCGATCTACATTTCTCCATCTTCATTTCAGTTATTTCTTTATTTTACTCTGAGATATTTTTGTGTTTGCCTTAAGTTTTCTGTTTGTTTTATTTTCTTTTGTTGTATCATCTTGACACATTTCGCTAGAGGTTGTTTATTGCCGTTTAGCAAGAAAATACAACAAAAGCGAACATGATGAAGGGGAAAATAAATTAATTTCCCAAAAACAGACAAGTAGACTAAAATGAAGTTCTCTGTAATTTAACACATAAAGCAGAGCTCGTCTTCAATTCTTGGTTTCTCTTCAACAAATTAAGACACCTGTAACAAAATAAAAAGTGTTTTTGTAAAACTTTTAGGTCATGTAAAGTTTTTTAGTGAAGAAATATTAATTTATTTTTTGTTTTTATATCTCTATGTTAAATTTAATATAAAGTTAGTAAGCCATATATTTTTATGGATACTGCTGCTTTATGTTTATGAAATATTTTTTAAACTAAATTAATTCTTATTGTTTTTATACTTATTTCAATATTGTTGTTGTTTTATTAAGGTCGTCCAGATGACTTGCTTAGTAGCATAAAAATGCGTCAAGACGTGCTAAGCTTTTTAGGAATCCGTACACCAAGTGTCAAAGGGAAATAGGCTGCTTTCTCGAGAGCCGCATTGTAAAGCTTTGGCCATTACAACAGAAAATGTATGACAGTTAAGTTTTCAAGGATATTCTAAGGCGAACAACGAAAAATATTTGAATTCCAAAATAATATAAAAAAAAATTATATAATAACAAAAATTAAAAATTTTAAAAACTCCCGAACATATCTAGAGAAGATGAGATATCTTCTAAACGGCTGGACCGATTTTCTTAAAACAAGGCTAAGAACCCTCTCGATCCAGTCACCTTTCAAAAAAAAAAACTAAATCAAAATGGGTCTAGCTGTTTGGTCTGTACGTGGACACGGACAGACACATAGATACACAGACACACAGACACACACTACAAACTTAAACACCCATTTTTTTAGTCGGGGGTTAAAAACACTTGAAATTTGACTAATTAACACTGAAATTTAAAAAGTTACATAAAATAATTTTGTTATGAAATTTTCACAACTTGCTTTATATTGGAAAAAGGCACACTTTTGAAATTAAAAAAAAAACATTAAAACTGAAGTTGGCTTTGGATGAGAAGTAGTTGGTATGTTGACTACAAAAAGGAAGGTCCTGGGTTTGAGCCTGGCCTCCGAAAGGCATTAAATAGCAACACCAAACATTTTTATGATGTGCATCAGTGTTCCTTTGTATATGTTGTTTTAGGCATAGACACTGGTCACTGAACTACACCGGCTTTAGCGGATACTAATAATCCTTCTTCGGCGTTATGCACCAGAATCATGGGCGAAGTAAAATAACCAATAAAATGGCTACTTAGCACAGCTTTGAAATTTAATATGCTCCAGTAACACCAAAGACGTTGCAATGCCTCATTATCAAAAACATGCACAGAAACAGAGTTGTAAATGAATGAAGCTTTCTTTTATCTCTTCTTTCACTATGTGTCTGCTCGATCACTATCCTTTTCCTAAAAGAAGGTAATACTTAGTAATAGTAGTAAGTAGTTAAAAACTCTCAAACCTAAAAAACACCAACACGAAAAAAATACTTAAACTAAAAAAGAACAAAGGTGTCTTTGGACACCTGCTTATAGCTATGCTACTTAGCTATATAGAAAATACTTAATGCATTAAATAGCAAGGCAATAAAATTATATTATGGGTGATGTAAAATTTTCCGCAAATATTTCAAAACGTTTCCATTAATTTCCCATTGTGTTCTTAATGTATTGTTTGTGGCTGGTGGTGACTGTTAGCCGGCTAACAGCTGATCGGCTGTGTTATCTGGTTTTTGCTAAATGTGCAAAAACAATATAAAAACCAATTGAGTAATACTTCTCATTGTTTTTTTTTCATTTATTTCAAAGAACGAATCATCAAAATCAAACAATTTGTTTCGTATGTTTTTGTGCTCTGGTTTTATGAAAGAAATCGAAGCAAAAGAAAATTTATAGCTGTAATGAGTTCGACTATTTTTGTAACAAAAAACGCGTCCTACCTCGTGACATAAGGAGCATAGCTATAAAAAAAGCAATGCGAGTCCGATCACAGGGGAGATATGTAAACATCTAGTAATGAAAAATTTTCTTAAGTTGTAAGTACTATGCTTTTATTATACATTTTTTAATTAATCAATTAAAAGTATCAAAACTTTCAATATTGTAAATACATAGGAATTTGCTGGTTTTTGTTTGTTTTATTAAACTTATTTGGTTAATAAATGGGCACACTGCTGTTTACTGAAATGTAATACATGTAGTTATTTTACAGCAATGGTTGTCGAACTATACAGCGCTAGCACAATTATATGTTATTGAAAATTAGTAGCTACTATTGCACACTAGATGTTGTTTATATGAAGCTGTTAAGTCTCTCTGTACTTCTTGTTGTCCGTATGAATGACAGTTTTAGTTTAACAATTTTAGGTTTTTGTTTTCCTTATTTTGCTTTGTTTTAGTGAATTTCTTATTAAAAGTGCAAAAAATCTTTTTAAAAGTTATTAAAATTAAATGTTTTTGTATTCATTTTATTTATTTGTTTTTATTTGCCTACAATAACATAATATACGACAATTAGTAATAAATTCAGTGAAGTGCGACCTTGACCCGCACACGAAGGGTTCCGTGCGAACACTAGATATGTAATTCAATACGAACTTTAGCCTATATAACAAATAGTTTTGGATTTTTTTCGTTTATTGCGTTTTTTCAGTTTTTGGCGCTTTTTTAGTTTCGGCACTTTTTTCCATGCTCTGTCGTTTTTTTCGGCTTTTGGCGTTTTTTCCATTTTGGCGAATTCTTTTCATGTTGGTGATTTTTTTTTCATTTTAGCGATTTTTTCATTTTGGCAATTTTTTTTCCATTTAGGAATTTTTTTTTAGTTTATGGCGCCTTTTTCGCGTTTTGGCGATTTTTTTCGGTTCTTGGCGTTTTTTTCATTTTTTAAATTTTTTCGGTTTTGCCGCTTTATTTTAGTGTTAGAATTTTTTTTTAATTTGGTGCTTTTTTAGTTTTAGCGATTTTTGTTTTTGGTTTTTGGAGATTTTTTTTTGTTTGTCGATTTTATAATTTTCGGATTTTTTTAGTTTTACCGTTTTTGAAAATTTCAACAGTTTTCCTCTTACGGTTTCCAAGATATAGCAAGTTGTCAAATTTACATAGTCAAAATTGCATTAACTGATGGACCACCCTTTAATTTAAATTTTCTTAAAATTGTAGTGTTAATTATTGTAGTCTGTATAAAAATACACTAATTTTACAAATTTCAAGTGTCAATATATATATGTACATACAATTGTATGTATATTACATTGAATTTTAACATATATATTTCGTTGCTCGTTTTGGAACACCCTTTAACTTTTAACTCTCATGTATTTGTTGTTGTGGTGGCCAAGGTTCTACATACTCTGTCCAAATGTTGATGGTGTTGAGTGTATTTCTATGCAGCTGTTAATTTTCTCTGTACTTCTTGTTGTCCGTATGATTACACTAATACTCTCATACATAGCTCACACCGATTTGATAACGCGGTGTGCATCTTACTAAAAATTTGTGATTGTATTGTTAAAAAGATTTTTACCTCCTAGCGTATATATGTTTACACATCAAAAATCTCCAAAAAAAAAAACAATCACCGTACGGACCCCTTTCGTGTACGAGTCAAAACCGTATTTTTAACTATTTGATAAACAAGGTAAAGTTCACTTGCGAGGAACACAAGAACTTCCTATAAAATAATAAATAAATCTGATTCTTAGTTGTAATAGAAAGCAGAAACTTCCATATCTTATGTTTATTATTTAGTATTAGAATCACTGGCATCAGTTGTGTGCAAAACTTTTCTTTATAAAATAAAATGATAAACCCATATTGTTCATGTCTTTACGGGAATTGTTGTAATACCGCAGCATCATAAGTATATTTTAAAATAAAGTACGTGATATTTGATTCTTATTGTTAACATCAAGTGCTACAAAGCAACAACAACAATAACAACAACAACAACAACTGCAACGATAACAACAGCACCAACAATATTAAAACTGAAGAACTGTTGTTTTTCTTTGTCTCCCTCTATATTTTCCACGTCATAAGTTCGAGTCTAACCAAATATTAACTAAAACAGTCAGTCGTTGATAAAGAAAAAGAGGAGCAAGTGCAAAGGCCTACAACAAACATTTATATTAATGGAGATCACTTTTCGTTGCATATTTTGCAACTTAAGAGTATATGCAATAAGTTTTTGATGAAAAAAGGGAGTGCTGTTATTAAACGGTTTAACAAACTTGTGTTGCCATGGTAGACTTCTGAAACATCAAAGTACATAATAAGGAAAAGGAAAAAATAAGGAAAGCCGACTTTAGCTTAATATTTGAGGAACATCAACGTCATATTTGAAATATTTATGTGAAACATTCTATTTTTCCTGTTTTTTTTTTAATTGAGTTAAACTAATACAATTGAAATTTAAATGTTTGCCTTTTATATATTTTACTAGTTTCCATTGAAGATTCTCAATTTTTGCATAATTTAAATGCCTGTAGGCAGTTGTTGAAACTTTGCAAGGGTGGGAGCTTAACCACATAGCTGTTTTAGCTTTGCAAGCTTTTGCACTTCTCAGTCTGCAATGTTTTTCTTGTATTGCATATATGATTAAGTGTAAGAACTTATAATATTGTGGTATTGCAAAGTATAGCATATATCCTAGACTTGCTATATCTGCCATACGTGCGGCAGCACTTTGCAACGAAGTGTGATTACCATTATTGTGTTTTTTTTTTGCTTCTGTTACTGAAGCCATAACTGATGAAGATGTGTGTTGTTAATGATGTTGACATTATTGTTTTGCTGCAATTGCCTTAAATGCATTTTGTCTTTAGGCCATTTTATGAAGGCATAAGTAACACTTCCTTATAATGTTGATTGTTATCGTATCATGCTGACATTATCGCCTTCTCCCTGACCTTTTGTACATATATGTATGTGTACATGAGTGTAAATGTGTATATTCCATTTCTTTGTCTTATAATATACAAGAGGAATTGTTGCTACTCGATGCGTTGCAACTGCCAGTCTGATAAGAAAAAACCTCACTTTCAAACGTGGAGGGTTAATGTGTTTGTTATTATTGTTTGATTATCTGTGTGGATATTATAAGGATGACAATGTTGTTGGTGGTTAGTTTATGTGTTGCTATATGCAAGTATATGTGATATATCTATATGCATGCATGTATGTATGTGGTTTTAACGGTTTGTGTATTTTGCACGGTCCATGTACTCATATATCATTTTAAGTGCATATGTTGTCATATTAAGCATCATATTTATCTCATCGTTTTGATGCCACTGTCAGAGTAATAGTCAACCGCTATATTTCATAATATTGCTTAAGCGTACACAAGTGTGCAGCATAAAACAACACCCACATTTAACATATATTTGTATTTGCAGTGACTTAAAATACACTTTAAAAACGACATAAAAAGACCCATATAATCATTGTTTTAATCTTTATGGTGTCATACTGTAAGGCTTTGTGTAACGCCTAATTTTTTTTCTTCTTAATGTTCATAAGTATAAAAACTTGCTTACAGCCATGCACACTTTGAAGTTTACATACTGATCATTGTCTTATTATTATTATTATTATTATTATTGCTATGTTTCTGCTATATTGTCTTGGTTATTGTCTTCGTTATTCATTAAATATGCATATGACGATGCAAGTGATATGACTACTTAGCGGGTAGATATGATGCTGGTTTTATAACAATATTTGTGTAATTATCTGTTTTGCGAAATAATTTAAATAGTTTAAGTTAATATTTTAAATAAATCCTAAATAAAGTCTATTAATGACAAATACTCGTATATGATGGTAGTATATCGTTGCCTTAATAAAAAAACCTAATACCTGATTTACATTAAGCATTTTTTCATGAAATTTCATGAATTTTGTTGCAAGCAACTTATTCTATTTGCTTATTGCAGCGCTATAAAAGATAATGTTGTATAAAAAATAGCATAGAAAGTATCTCTGATGTATTTTTGACAACTTTTTTGATATAAGTTGCTCCTCCAGGCCTCCTATTGATAATTATTTTATAATTTAAAAATATATATTTAGCAGTTTAATTAACAAAATTGTGTAACGTTTAATAAAAAAGGCTAAACAAACTAATTAAATTCTAGACTTTGATGGATGATTTATATACGAACTCTTACTCTTTGCTACACCAATGATATTTAAACTGGCTCATTACGAGTTAATACTAGTATTCTTGCTGGCAGAGGTTTGAAGAAGGAAGTGAGTTATATTGCTATGATTTCAATTAAAAATTCATTGTCAACATGTTTTAAATCCACCAGCAATATTCTAATTGATCCATTTAATATATAATTTTACCCGAACGCTTATTTTTTACAAATATTCTGCTTCTATTTTCTTAAAATACAAGCATAACAAATTATAAGTAATTTTCATGCTTTAAAATGAAATAAATGTGATAGGCCACGAAAGAAAGAAAGAAGAATAAAATTGTAAGCTCCTGATGTGAATTGTTGCTTTCGAAGTTGTGTTTCAATGAAATAGTTTAAGTAGTTCACAATTTGCGGACTCTTTATCAATTTTTTTAAATTTTACGCCACTGATTGTATAACCTTCATAGGGTCTTTGGGTCAATTTTGACCCATTTCAGGAAAAAACTTTGATTTTTTCTGAAAGTTAGTGATTTATATATGTCATATTTTCTGACTTTTATCTAATTTTATATCTTAACAGATATAGTAGGTTTGCGGATATATCAACTTGCCAAAGAAAATTGTATGCAAGATTTTACACTAGAGATCTTCGGGTCAAATTTGATCCGTGTTAAAGTTTGGAAGTGTTTTGTCTGGTATTTCTTGTAGAATAATGAAAGATAGTGAAATAAAAAATGGCCTGCATACATTATCAGACGATTTCAAAAATCTAACACGACTGCAGATAATTTTTTTTACATCTTATCGGTTGGAGCAATAAATACTGAGATCACAAATCATTTTAGTTCAAACTACACCTAAAAATATAAATGAGTTACTACCAGAGATAGTACATGTGTTATTATCATACATGTTTATCATTATTTTTGTTTTACCAAAGATAGTACTCGTACCCTTCTTATATACATATATTCCGATAAAAAAAAGTCTGTCAATCTTCTTAGTATAATAGGGTCACACTTCTGGCTGCAAATAGGAGGATACATATTACTTTTTTGAACAACAGAAGGGAATCACAATGGACCCAATTGGGTCTCCAAGCGGAGGTGCGGTAAAGCACCACCCTTCCTAACCTAACCTAACCTTCTTAGTACTTTGCATCATATCTCTAAAGTTAGTAATCGCCAAGACCAAAAACTGCAAATATGATTAGATTACAATAAATAAAAGGGAAGGGTTTATTTGCTGGATAAAGTTAGATCATGTTTTACTTGCAAAAGAAAGACTAATCAATGTTGTCAAGTGGTGGTTAGTAACATGCTAGATATATAAGCTCACAATGCTTTTGTGATATTTACATCAGCTAATAGCGGCTGGAAATAAACTGTTTTGCAAAACGTCGACACTTCTATATACAAAGAACCAAAAGACGTTATCAATATCAGTGTTTTCACAGAAAGTTGCACTAAAACTAGGCGAGGAAAATTAGTAGCCATAAGCTTCAACTAAATCCAAAGAAAAAATAGTTGAACAGGGTAAAAACAGAGCCAATTATGCCTCAACGCAGAAAATAAAAGATCATTAGATACTATTATAACTTGCAAGAACTTTATATGAAAACTGCACCCTGAAACAACTACTTTATGTAAAATTAATATTAATATCGATGTAATATTACGTTTGTATGTATCATTTTTTAATCGAATTAAATATATGAAATAATGTTCTCGTTCATTGGCAATAAATGAATCACAAATAAATGAAACCAATACATAATTTTCAATTTGGGTCAAATTTGACCCGAAGATCGTTAACGTCAATGATTTTAAAAACCGTATGAAGGTTAAAGTTTGACCCTTTTTAACACAACATCGTAAAACTAATGTTATTTAAAATATTTTAAGAGCTCGTACCATAAGTAAAAAAATTTCTTCTAGGATATATTTGAAATTTGTATTCTTTTGTAGTGAAAATAGATTAAGACGGAAATGTAACGAATGTAAAATATATTGGTGATAAGAGCTTTAAATTAAAAAATATTTCACTCACAATATTTTAAAAATAAAAGCAATATATGACTTGGGCATTCACAAAATTTAATTAAAGTAGATGCCGATAATACAATTAAAAAAAAAATTGCACCACAACACTGATTTAATAAAATAGTTGCCCAATATTGATTATATCGTTACCCAGAAAGCAAATTTTCATCTTTTAATTTTTCGGAGCTAAAATATGGTTTTTTGATTTCCAATTTTTAAAATGATTTTTCTATTGTAGCTCTTAAAAATATTAGGGACGTCAGGTATCTTCTAACTGTCACTTTTGCCAACTAGCTGATGCAGTTTGAGATTATGGAATGTGCTTTCGAACAATGTAATAATAGTGCTCGATATAAAATATAATAATCTCGGAAAAAAGTGATAGAATCAGTTCATAATGTGCCCTGTTTCTGTAACTTATAAGAAGTTCTTGCATCACGAAAATTTATATTATTATATTGGCTGTGCTACTTTACACAGTGTCATTAACATAAAAACTTAAATAAACTTACAAAAAATATATACAAAATTTTTTTTTGCTCACCCCTGTGTTTCACACACTGATAACAATTTCTTCGACTCGAAAAGTTCTCACATTCCTTACAGAAACGATGCACTGAACTACAAAATATCTTCAAGATCTGCAGTGGAAAATAAAACACCAGTAAGAGTGCTAAGAGTGTTCGGCTGTGCCAAATCTTATGTTTATACAAACCCTTCAGTGACGTAAATATTTTATTTTCGACATGCCACACATGTTTTTCATTTATATAGTTATTTTTAAGCATTTTTTTTTTAATTTTCACGAACCACGACTTTAATTTTTCTGGATTTTAATACTTAATTTATTTCTTTCTTATATATAATAATATAACAAAAATTAAAAATTTTAAAAACCCCCGACTTTTTTCAGAAAAACGGCTGGACCGATTTTTTTCAAACATAGCTAAGAACCCTCTCGATCAAGTCATCTTTCAAACAGAAAAATTAAAAATGAAAATCGGTCCAGCCGTTTGGCCTGTACGTGGACACACACAGACACACAGATACACAGATACACAGATACACATACACACAGACACACACTACAAACTTATAACACCCCTTTTTTTAGTCGGGGGTTAAAAAACGATAAAATTATAAAAAAAATATAATATAATAACGGGTGTTTTTTCAGAGGTATAAAACTTGGAATTGAAATAAAACACAAAAAAATCATTTTAATGTCCATCAATTTGGCTTTATTGGAAGGATAATTTTATGCCATTAATGTTTAAATATGATTTCGGGCATGTGGCCACCGCGGCTGGCTCGAATAAAGCCAATTCTACAGGTCCAATTTTCAACCACTTTTTCGAGCATATGGGGCCGTATGTTGGCAATAACGCCACGAATGTTGGCTTCCAAGTCCCCTAACGTTTCTGGTTTGTTGGCGTAGACGAGCGACTTCACATATCCCCAAAGAAAATAATCCAATGGTGTCAAATCACACGATCTTGGTGGCCAATTGACAGGTCCATTCCGCGAAATTATGCGCTCATCGAATGTTTCCTTCAATAAATCGATTGTGACGTGCGCTGTGTGGCATGTAGCGCCGTCTTGTTGGAACCACAACTCATCCACATTCATGCCATCCAATTCGGGAACAAAATAGTCGGTTATCATGGCTCTATACCTGTCTCCATTAACGGTAACTGACTCTCCAGCATTATTTCGGAAGAAGTATGGCCCAATGACTCCACCAGCCCATAGAGCACACCAAACAGTCAGTTTTTGTGGATGTAATGGCGTCTCAAGGGTTTCATGTGGATTCTCTTCACTCTAAATGCGGCAATTTTGCTTGTTGACGTAGCCATTCAACCAAAAATGAGCCTCATCACTGAACAAAATTTTGCGATGAAAATCAGCATCGAGATCAATCTCATTTTCGGCCCATACACCAAAATCACGACGCATTGCATGGTCTCGCGGCTTTAAATCTTGCACAAACTGTATTTTGTAAGGTCGCAAGCCAAGATCTTTGCGCAAAATCTTCCATAAAGTTGATGGACAAAGCTCCAATTGCTGTGCACGGTGGCGAATCGATTCATTCGGGTCCTCTTCAACACTTTGCTCTACAGCGGCAATTGTTTCTTCGGTGCGCACTGTTCGACGTCTCTGCGGATGCGTATTATCACATAGAGTAAACGTAGTGCGAAAACGATCCATGGTTAACCGAATTAATTGCTCTGATGGACGATTATGTCGACCATAAAATGGACGGAGCTTGCGGTAAACTTCGCGAACTGAACCATTATTTTCGAAATAAATTTGCACGATTTGCAAGCGTTGTTCTTTTGTCAACCTGTTCATGATAAAATGGCAAACCAAACTAAATATTAATCATTTAACAGCTGACAAAATTGCCGCCAGTTAAAAAAGTGATGCCAACTTAAAGTTCTATACCTTAATAAAAAGCACCAATTATAATATACATAAAAAATTATAAAAATATTATATTTTTCAAGTCTATAGATATGTTTTTATATTTTAATTTTTTTACCAAAGTATTTCTTTCTAACATATATAATATATGTTTAATTTGTAAAAAGTAAAACTTGATTTGACCTATTACTTTTATATACAAAAAAATTTGCATATTCCAACCTTGAAATCACCAATCTACTTCTTGTAAGGCCCAATTCATACGATGATTTAAAAATCTTGTTTTATTTTTGATTCTCTTAAAAAGTTGCTTCCAAAAACATTTTACATTCATACGATGATTTTTTCCATGTTTCTAGTTTTTATTTTTTTGCCGTTTTTTTTTCTTTCCCTACATGTTAAAAAATTTACCCCATACGAAAATCTACAAATTTTAGCAGTTTAATTTAAAGAAAGATAAATTAAAAACATTTAAGGCCTCAATGATCAAACAGAATTGCGGCATAAACACATTTTCCGTACAAATTGACACAAAAATGTAGTACCAGAAAGCAGTCTAGAGATAGAATCTATTTTTTCTTATCCTCTCACATATAAATAAATATTCTCTCAGCAATGCTACCATAGACAGACACTGCGACACCAAAATAATTAGATAAAAGTCTATGTAGCAAAAACAAATTTTGAAACGGTTTATGAGCAAAATTATATTTTTAATACAGTTATTTTTACATTTATGCACAAAAAATGCAATACGAGAATAAAAAATACCTACATTTTGTTCAAAATAAAGTATTTTTCCGATATTCCCTATACTCATATATTAGTGACAAAAATAATTACAGGTAACACTGTTTTGTATTAACAAAAAGCTGTTATCGCATTCAATGAATAACAAAAACTAAAAATTTTAAAAACCCCCGACTTTTTCAAAAAAGATGTTATATCTTCTAAACGGCTGGACCGATTTTCTTCAAACATAGCTAAGAACCCTCTCTATCAAGTCATTTTTCAGACATGAAAATCGGTCCAGCCGTTGGGCCTGTACGTGGACACGGACAGACACACAGATACACAGATACACAGACACACACTACAAACTTATAACACCCCTTTTTTTAGTCGGGGGTTAAAAAATAAAACAAAGCAACATAAAAAAAATTAAAATATGTGTAAAGAAAATTTAAAAAAAAACTCGTAGATCGGAAAATTTGATTTTTTTCTACCCCTTTTGCTTTTCTATACCCTTCGCCTACAAACTCTAAAAATCGTGTTTCAAAAAATCATTGAAAAATCAACGTGTGAATTACGTGTAACAATATAAAATATTTTAACTGAACAAAGAAAAAATAAAGGAAATAAAGAATAAACTAGTTTTATTTAATAACTTTCAGTTTCAAAAAAAAAAAAAAAAAAAAAAAAATTAATGATCCAGCTCTGAAGCTGTGGTCTTATTTTTCTAATTTTTTATAACAAATTTTTTTTTCTAAAACATAAAATATTTTTAATTTATAAAGAAAAAGTAAACAAAAATACTTACAACTACTTACTTTTATGTACCAAGAAAGTATAGTTTTCCCAACCCTGGAAATATCCTTTTAGATTCTTGAGATTTTTTATAATTATTTTTAAAGCTTATACAGACAAATAAAAAATTACTTTTAGTATGTTATTTTTATGTATCACAAAAAAGTTTAATTTTTCCAACCCTGGAATCATCTTTTTGATTTTTTTTTTGGGATTTTAAATATCAATTTTATTCTTATTGAAATAAAAAACTAGTTAGTAACTTTTGCATGGCAAAATAAAGTTAAAATTTTCCAGCTCTGATATCGTCCTTTCGATTTTGTTGATTTTTAATATAAACCTATTTCGGACAATTTATGATACACCAGTCTAAGAGCGAAGTATCTAGCTTTTCTGGGAGCTTCGAAAACCCGTACAGACAGACGGACGGATAGACAGACATTGCTTGTTCTTCTTTCCTATTCATAAGGACCCATAATATATATACTTTATGGATCGAATATGAATATTGTGGAAATTGCACACGGAATGACAAACCTATATATAAACTTTTTGGTGAAGGGCATAAAAACTTTAATGTAGCGCAGTTGGTAAAAATCACTGAGACAAACGTGTAAAACTAATAAAGCTCACAGAACTTTTACCACAGAGAACACACAAATATGTTAATGATTTGATCAGCGAATACACATTCAGTCAATTGGAAATTTGACAACTTGACGTAATTATCGATTGAACGTTTTCTGTCGCCATGGTAAAATGTCATGAGCTTTTAATATCTAGACTTGGTGGAACTCATTCAGTTCAGTTTAAATAAATTGGTCTATTAATAACATAGTCTTAAGACAATAAAAAAGTATTAACTATTATATTCAAGAAACCCACCATTCGACATATTGTCAGAAGCCCATCCCAATCCGAAATTTATTTGCTGGCGTAGAAAAATAAAATAGATTGGTATCGAATATAAATTATTTGCTGGGTTTTTTGTATTAGTTTCTAAGCCTACTACGCTTATTTTTCTTTTGTGATTTTCAAAAATATTATTATTTGTGAATTCTCAAATAGTTCTTGAAAGTCTGTGCATAAGATAAGAGGTTTGTGACTATTCAAAATGTGTGGTTGAAGTCTACTGATGATTTGTTACAGCAACAATGAAATAAATATATAGACAGCGCTGAACCACCAGCAAATAAATTTCGGATTGGGATTAACTATTATATACATAGTCAGGTATATGGCATATCAAAAAATATAGTTTGAAATAATATCCGCTGAGATTTTTCAAATGTATTTTGTGGTCGATGACACTGCAATTGATACAGCATAATTTCAATGATTAAATATTAAGCCTTTTAATGATGAAGCTGTCTTCATACTTGTCTGAAATCTAGAATGATTTCAATAGTTATATCTAAGATTGTGATCGATTGTAACAAGAAAAAAAATTTAAAAATTTTATTTTCAACTGACCTTAGATAAAAAATAAAAAATCTGTATATTAGAAACGCTACTTCACTTTTAGTTTTTTAAATCAGATAACAACTTAGATCTGCTCACTATCTGAATTGTTATCTAATTTTAAACCTAAGTTAAATCTACAATAAAAACAACTCAAGTTTTAGTTTTTATTCATACATTTATTTATTTAATATCTTATTTTGGTATAATTAAATTAATATTTTTTTTAATATCTTATATTTTTGGTTGATCTTAAGTCATCTCTAAAAAAAATTTACAAAATAAACAGGCATATAGTTAGAGATATACTTTCATGTTTTTCAATTTATATATTTTTAATCAAACTAAATTATTTGCTCATATAACAAAGCTTTTTGTTAATAAAAGCTTTAGATAAAGTTTAAAAAAGCAACACATGTTTTTAAAACAAATGGATAAACCTAAATAGATATATTTAAATATAGTAACACATATTTTAATACACATCGATCGAATTCAATTTAATATAATCAATAAGTTTTTTTCCATTCATCCGTTTCTATCTTTAACTTATTTAACATGTAAGGATATTTTATAGATACTTTTTTTGTTAATTACGTCGTATATATATATATATTTTATGTAAATATTATTTAATGGAAAAATGGTTAAAAGAAGTTTGACTGTTTAGAGAGTGTGTGGGTGAGGTTTGTTTAAAAAAGAAATTACCATTTATCTAAATATGTTTACTAATAATAATAATAATAATAATAATAATATATTTTTATCTAATTACGAGTAATTTTCGCTTTATTTGTGTTATTTATATAATTTTGCTCATTTAAATGTTCCTTGAATTGATAATAATTCATATTTTTGTTTAGTTTTTTTTTTTTTTGTTTTAATTTAGTGTTTGTTATAAAGTTTGTTTTGCTACTAATTTTTTAATTTATTACTTTTTGCTGCAGCTAAAATAATTCATAAATGCCATACACCAATTGTCTGTACTAATGTATAATTTTTGTTTTTGCTTTTATTTTAAGTTTTTTTTTTGTCTTGCAACAAATTTTGTTATTCTGGAAATTTTTCATTAATTGAGATTTATATTTAAAAATATTTATATATTATTTACTTATTTAATTTTTATTTAAAGTTGGCAATTTTTTCCTATTTATCCACAGTGGCGTAAAAAAATAAAACAATAATTAAAATTGTCATTTAATCCTGGAAAATTATAAAAAGTGCTTGTGTTTTTCTTATAAATGTTTATTACAATAGATTTTTTGTTTTATATATATGTATATGAGTATATATATTTATGTACGTTATGATCTATATTCTTAATATATATGTATGTATATGTATATTTTTCATTGGTGGTATTGAAGTTTGAAAAAAGTTTTTTTTTTTTTTTTTTTTTTTTTTAAATTATTTACATGTTTCTGTATGATGATATTATATTATATTTTTAATAATTTTTATGTAATTCTTATCGGGTATAATAAAAAGGCTCAAATGTTAACCATTGAGCACCTTTTACTATGAACATATGATCACCAAATACTTTTCTACTCACTAAAACAAGTTTACTCAAAGGCAATTTAAAAAGTGGAGAAAAGAGGAACAAGTTAAATGAGATAACTAGTACTCGTAAATAGAACTGTTTATCACTTTAACTTTATTTCGCTGTCAAGATAAACACAAAAGGAATTTGGTGTATTATTGCTTTATAATGGCTTAAAATTACCGAACCAATTGCTTTGAGAAAAAGGAATATGTATATTGGTCATTAGGTGTATTTATTTGAACTTTTGGAAATTTTTAATTCAAGGAATAGTTTATCTTAATCAGACTTCAGTTTAGAGATTGAATTAAGAACGAAATTTAAAGGATTTTTTTTAATAGAAAACTAATACAGTGTATCCAGTAATCCGAATTGAAAATATTTAGCATTGCATATCTTATAGTCTGAGTTGATTGCAGCTCGCTAAACCGAATTTGTTTTTTTTTTCTTATTCTTGTGTTGTTTGTTATCGTATGGTATGTGAAAACTAGTGGGACATCATTGGAATGTGTATTTTGATGAATGTGTTGTGTGTCTTGTTACAACAGATTTAGTTATTAGATAGCATTGTTCGCGAAAACATCAATTCAATATGACAAAAAAATTATTTTTTTTTGTTTTGCAAAATCGTTGTTTTTTTCTTTTTTGATTGAAATAAACTTGTTTTTTAATTTTATCAGGAGTTTATTTTATTTTTATTTATTATAATAGCCTATTCAATAATCCGAATATTTCGGTAATCTAAATCGGGGCATTCAATCATTAATTCGGATTAACGAGCTTACACTGTATTATTAAAATATATGTCCATTAATGCTGGAAAATTGCAAAGTATTTGGAAAGTAGACTCTTAGAGTAAATGAATAACTCAAATACTTAAATATGAATAACGAATCAATGAAAAAAAATTATTGAAGAGTAAGTGGTTTTCGATCATTTTATTAAGATACAGAAAAATTCCTAAATAATTTTAATTTTATCAATTAATAAGTTTTAAACTGGTCAGATAAAAAATAATTTTATGGTTGAACAAACCTTAATGTAGCAAAAGCGTTACACCTTATTTATAAAAACTATTATGGCTTTCTAAAGGGTTTTTAACACAAATTTTCATACAAAAATTTTTCTTAGTGAGCCTTTTTAAAATCCTCAATAATTTTTATAAGTAAAGCTGTTAATAACTAATAAGAGAAAAAATAAAACTTAATAAAAAAAAAAATAACAATCATTTAATAATTAAAAAATATTAAACTGCAATAATCGCTCAATAACTTCTCAATAAAAATTTACACTTTGTTTGGATTTTTTTTTTAATTTTATTTTGTGTCTTTTGGATTTGTGCAGCCTGCATTTGAAAATAGCACATGAACTAAGAAAACTTCAATTTAAATTATTTCTATACAATACTAACACCTTTGTATTGAATAAATAATTGTCGGCCTTGAGATACATCTATAATATAATAAGGTTTTTCATGAGAACTTTTACAATATTGCCATTTCTACAACTGGGCAAATTCGCGGGACTTGTTTCATGAAGACCCTTTTCAACTTTTGGGCAAACAGTTAATATAAATTTGAATTAAATGTCAAAAAATTTAATTTTATAAAAATAAAATAAAAGAAGATATTTTTTACTTTATATACATAAAAAAGTGTAAATTGTGTTAAAAAGTGGGAAAAGAAAATTAAATAACTAAATTGTTCAGAATACTCGCAAAAATTCTTGTTTATAAAATGCACAATTGCACAGCTTAAGTTTAGGAGTCAAAACTATTGGGCAAATCTAACAGGTTTGTGTAAACAAATTTCTATGCAATTTTTGACATTTTATTTGCGAGAGTGTAAAAATCACAGCTGAACAGTTTGCAAGACTTTTCAACGTTCTCATGAAAACCGTTAATGTAAATTATATTTCTGTATATATGGGAACAACAAAAGTGTTCAAAAAAAGTTTTACGTGTAGTTTCCACAATGCAAGCAAGCGATTGTCTAGAAAAAATATATGAAAAAGATCAAAATTTTAGAGTGATTCCTATACAAATCTCTTAGATAATTCGCTTGCTTGAATTGTGGAAACTCCACTTTATAAAGCTTTAGTAACTGCAAAGTCCGCCGCGGTGTTAAAATCTCGCACTAAAATCTAAAAAAATAAATCGATGGATTTCATCAACTCGTACATTCGCATGAGTAATATTTAAATTAAATGATTTTGAAATAACTCATACGCCACAAATTCCTGTGCATATAATATCCAAATAAATATGCTATGGAATTAATTAGAATTAATTAAACTAGTTCAAAAATTGTGTATTAATGAACGTATGAGCAATATATATTTTAGCATTGAGTAGACGTAATAGTATTAAATGCTACTAAAATATGTGCTAGGGATTGCACAGCGATTACAACCGTAATCGAAATCCTTTTATTTGTAATCGCAAACGAACACATTAATCGGTCGATTACGATTAAAAACGTTGCTGTTGTTTGCAAGCGCAGAATTTATGTCAAATTTCCATACAGGGAAATTTTCCAACTCATAAAAACTTTAAATTTGAAGTTATAATATAAGATATATACATTTTGGCAAAATAGTTAAACATTGACATCGCTTAGTAAAAAAAATTCATTCTTTGCATTTCTCTAGTCCAAACTACCCAGTTTATATATTAGGGGCCTTGTCGAGTAAATATTTTTTGTGCTGGACCTTATTATATTATATTACGCCTGTGTTAATACATATAGACAAGGTACAAATGAAGCATAAGGATAACAAAATTTTAAAACTTTCTTCCATAATTATATCTTCATAAAATGAAATTGTTCACACATACAAATTATTATAGAGAATTAAGTATTATTACTCTTAACGTTTTTTAGTACGTTTTCATATGTTAATGTTTTAAAACTAATAAAAATGTGTAATTTATCCGTACACATTTTGTGGGAATGAAACTATTGATATATTGAATTTTTATTTACAAATTTTTATCTATTAGCTTTCCTTTGTATTTTTTTTTACTTTATATAAATTTAGCTTTTTCAAGCAGTTACGTCCTTAAAACTCATAGCTGATAAATGTAAAACAATAAAAGAGATATTTTGAGTGTATATTATGATCTGAATGGAAAAAAGAATTTATATAAATTTTATGTATAATATTAAAAAATTGGCATATTTTTTGAAGTTACACAAACTTATTATTCTAATAATATATTTATTTACAATTGCATATTCTACTAACTCCATTTTGTAATATTTTCAATTCAGTATTTACTTTTTTGCTTTTTGTTCTAATATAGTTTGTTTCTAATTTTGGAGTAGAGTGTATTTTTTTGTTTTAATGCATAATAATAAAAATTTTGTTTACAAATTTTTATATTGGTTTGCTTATTTTTGTTTGAATGATTGTAAAAAGTTTTCATTGATGAAATCAAATAAATTCTGTATTTTGTTTTTTTTTTGTTTGCTTTTTTTTTATTAGTAACACACGCTTTCAAGAGGTTTATACTTTGGTTCGATTTCTTGTTTTTTTTATTTAATTATTAAAATTAATTACGCATAAGCTAGCAGCAACTGTTAATAACAGCATAAAGTTAACGGTCTGATAATGTGAAGATTTACTGCCATAAAATGTTACACTTAAGTCACGCATTTCATTATCTGCAAAGGAAGAAATAAAAGTTTTTTAATTATTTAAATGTCAAAATGGGCAAGTAGATGTTATGTTATTTAATTTAAAACTTAAAGAGGAAAAAATTACTGGAGATAACTAAATATTTTTTTAAAAAAAGTAGAAACTTTTACTTAAGAAGTAAAAATACTTGTACTATAACATTATATGGCATATAAAAACATACATATATTATCTTTCTAAATAACAAAATTAAAAAATACTGAAGTATATTTATTTGACATAATGTCTTTATTTAATTTCAAAAATTGGATTGTTTTTATGGTTAAGCAATTGTCTATATGCATTTCGTTCCAATTTGTGGAACTGTCAGTACTGTGATTCTCAATATAGTATTAAGAGTCTTACTATAAACAAACGGAGTTTGTTAGCTAAATTCAAACATTTTTTGGGTTGAAGTCTACTGACGAGTTCTACAAGCAGGAACGAAATGCATACAGACAATTGCTTAACCATAAAAACAAGCCAATTTTTTTAAATTTAAAAATTTTAAAAACCCCCAATATATCCAGCAAAGATGTGATATCTTTAAGCATAGCTAGAAGCACTTTTGATCAAGTTACCTTTCAAACAAAAAAAAAAAAAAAAACTAAATCAAAATCGGTGCAGCCGTTTGGTCTGTACGTGGACTGGTACAGACACACAGACACACACCACAAACTTATAGCACCCCTTTTTTGTCAGGGGTTAAAAACAAACATTTTATATTAACAGCCAGATTTTGTACACAATTTCGTTTCTAAACGTTTCAAGTTTGTTTGAAAAATAACGAAAATTCGTTTCAAAGTATATTTTTCCATACAAAACTCAAAACGAAAAAAGATTTTAAATTTACAAAATACAGCCTTAAATATAATCGAAGAATTTTGCGCTTACATTTTTTTAAATATTTTATTACATCAGAGCCCTGCAGGCGTCTTAAAAGTATTTTTTTTTTGTGATCCGGCTACCATTGGATTAAAAATATGCATCGTTCCATGGCAACTATCAGCAATGAATAGTTTTTTCGCTATTAATACTAGTACACTTAGGTTAAAATCATTCAGTTAGTCGCTTATGACACAGTTCTATGATCAAAATCATTTAAATTATATGCGTTTGATCATAGACTTGTGTGACCCAAGTTTAATTGTTAATCACTTATAGAATTTAAAATCAAAATGAGTTGAAAAAAGTATGTAATGAAAATAAGGGTAAAAACGGCAACAATTATTCATTGCTTTCGCGAGAATAAAGTGTTGCCACACAAGTATTCTTAACTAGGTGTAAGCAAATTAATAATTGGTTTTCTTTGGGAATTATTAGAATAAAGTTCAACATTTGATAACCCACTAATAATACCAAATTATTATTTTTTTATTCCGTAAAATATTTTTTATTCAAAAAAAAAAAAAAAATTGAAATTGATTATTCAATAACATATCAGTAGACTTTAACTGCAATTCAGATGGGCTCCAAACCGAAACGCTGATAGATAAACTATCAACAGATTATTGCCAATTAACAAACTATAATCATATAGACTGCTACAAACAAATAAAATTTTGTTTTTCCACTAACTCTTTACTTCAAGGCAGCACACGTGTTACACCAATAAGAATACATATTTTTTAAAATCAAATTCATAGTGACAAGCGTTAAATAAAAATAAAAAATTGAACTACATAAATCAGATCCCTATATTTTACTGTAGTTTTTAATTATTGGACGGAAGTTGTTCTTCACTTAGGGCCATTATTGTAACTTAAAGTTAGTTAAAAGTAGGACTTTATTGGAGGATAAAAAGCTTTCCATTACTGCAAATTGGATTTAACTTACCAGGTACGATAAATTTTCCTGTAGCATATCGCTCACTTTAGGTCAAAGTAAAATTCTGCAAATGATAAAGTTTTTATACGTCCGATAAAATCCTACTTATAACTAACTTTTAGTTATAATAATAGCCCTTAAAAAATTAGATTGCCTGCCTACCTTGTAAAACATATTAATTATTTAGTGAAGATTTTACTTAAACAATTAAATATTACTTGGTAATTTTTTTTAAATAAATAACAAAAAGTAGTCATGCCATTATATATATATTTTTTTTTTGTTAGCATGCATTTGTAACATTTAATTTATATGAAAGATTTGGAAAAAGAGAGAAGAAAAGAGAATTGTATAAATGTTTATCAAAAAGAAAATCTTTTTTTATTTTATTTATTGAAAACCAAGAAAAGTTGATAATTAAGCAAGTGGAAAAAATAATAATTAAAAATAAAAAAAAAAGTTAGAAAAAGTAACAGATAAAGTTTAGCAATTTTTTGTTTGTTTTACTTGTCACATGTACGAAATTGAAAAACAAAAACTAACCTGACAAGTGACCGTGATTTAGAAAGGTTGATAGATCAGTATGTCCATCTGTAATAATTAAAGTGTTCAAAACGTTTGCAAGTGTATATAAAAGAGGACATAATGAACTTATAAATAAGATTTTTTTTTTGAAATAGCAAAAAACAAATGCTATAAAAATCATTAAAAGTAATTAAATCTAAAATGCAAAAGGTAAGTTTGCTGATATCAGTAAAAAGGTGAATGGAAGGCAGAAAAAGGTGCTGTAAAGAGAACTAACTATTTATTTATAAGAAGACAGGAAAACTGAGTTTTAAGACAGCTACAAATGTATTTTAAAATAGAGATGAAGGACTTGGAGTTGGGTTGACTTTCTTAAACGTTTTTGTTTTAAGCCTGGTACTCTGTTAAACCATTTCAAGCGAAATGTTGCCAACGTTCATATTAAAAAATTGGCACGAATTGTTTATGATAAAATGTTGCAGAAATAGTACTCTGTTTATCTTGGGAAAATTATTTAAAATGTATCTTCATGCGAAAAAAGTAGTGCCACTTGTTTCGTATAGAATTTACAACAAACACATGAGGTGTTTCTACAAACATAAGAAATTGTAGCATAGTTTCAGGCGCCAGTTAATATTGTTCACATGTCAAGTTTTTAGTAATAATTAATTAATGTTGATAAACATTTTTCACAAATTTGAACAGCGTACTATGCTTTACTAGTAAAAAATGACACTTTGTGATTGTCATTTTTGGCAGAGTTGAAACTTAATAATTAAATTTTTGTTCAAAATGCATATTAAACAACAACACGCCAGATAACAATGCTTGCTTTTACTTTGCAAAGAAGCAAGAACAAATTTAAGAGCTTTGAAAGCTGTTTAACTCAAATGCAAATATCAGTGTATGGGTGTTTAGACGTAGCTGCCATAAATGATAAAACAAAAATTAATTTCTCACTATATTCCACCAAAAACTTTAAGATACTTTTAAGCACAGCACTTGTTATTTCTTTCTTAGCCTGATCATAAATTTGAGTCCTGATAAATAGTCTGTCTTCATTTTCTATTTCTTAAAATAATTTATATATTTTTAATAACAACATCAAGTGCAGTTTTTCATTTATAATTTCACTAAATTAACTCAAGAAAAATAGACATTTTTACAACATTTAAATGGCAAAATTTTTCATTCCCCTTAATTAAATCCCTTAAAGGTATTTTCGCAATATTATTATTTTTAAAAACCAATTTTACTTTCCACTTTAGAAATAGTTTAACCATCACATTTAAATAGAAACCAGAATTGTTTCATATTATTTATCAAAGACTTGCAAACGTTTAATATTTCGGACCCACAAATAGCACAGCTGCATTGTTTGCGCTTGCATTTACGAGTATGTGTTGCTATTTTCAAATTGTATTTTGTGGCAAATCAAATTACAATTTTAGTGTGATATATTGGTTAGACGTACATCTGTATATACATATATTTATGCTAAAATAACAGCAGCAGCAGCAATAAAAATAAGCGAAACATTTAAAACGAATTGTTGTATAGTTAATACATTTTAATGCAGGCAAACAGTTCGACCGCCAACCAAACAAAACTTTTAGTCACACTGCAATCAAAACTATATTTACAATTTATTGAAACAAAATAAATTTGTATGTTTAAATATCACCCCGCTCCCCATTTTATTGCGTACGTACACTTTTTATTGTACAGTAGTTTCCAGATTTAACGAAAGATATAAATTAAAAATTAATTAATAATTAAAATAAAAATTAAACACCCTATTACCGTTCTCAACTCATTTTAGTTTAGTTGTCTGAGAGTCAACCCAACTTACACATTGGTATTGTCATTCACTGTTTAAATAATGATTTCGATCAGCTACGTCCAAACACGCATACTGTGATATTTGCATTTAAGGTAAACAGCTTTGAAAGCTGTTAAATTTATTTTTGTTTCTTTGCAAAATAAGAGCAAGCATTGTTGTCGGTCTCATCGGTGTGAAAGGACAAACAGCTGTGTATAAAAGTTTTTACATTGTGCATATGGCTTTGACGTAGCTGGTTTAGTTTATAATTGTCTGGTGCCATTACATTTTCAAGTAATTATTATATGTGACTAACACTACTAAAATATAATTGAGTAATATCAAATTTGAGTTGACTCTCAGACAACCAAACTTAGTTGAGTTAAGAACGGAAATAGAGCCATAAGCTTATCGCTAATTTTCAATTGACTTATATCAGTCTATGTTAAATATTTTTGGTCAATTTCCTAGGAATTGTCATTTCAATTAAATATTTGAAATAATAATTTATTTTAATTTCTTTTTGGTTTTTATTAATTTATTTTCTTTTTAACCCCCGACTAAAAAAGGGGTGTTATAAGTTTGTAGTGTGTGTCTGTGTATCTGTGTGTCTGTCTGTGTCCACGTACAGGCGAAACGGCTGGACCGATTTTCATTTAGTTTTCTGTTTGAAAGATGACTTAATCGAGAGGGTTCTTAGCTATGTTTGAAAAAAATCAGTCCAGCCGCTTAGAAGATATAACATCTTTTCTAAAAAAAGTCGGGGGTTTTTAAAATTTTTAATTTTTGACATTACAACTTCGTCATTTGAAGTAAAAAAATTATTGTTTATATTTCAAAGAGAAAATCAAGAATTCGTTAAACTGAGAAAACTCTGTATTTGCCTATGAATTTATGTAAGCGTGTTCATCTGAAAGTTTATATACATAGGCGAACGCAAGGCACATTAACCTACTAAAAAAAACCACGTGATGATGATGGCGATAGTGATGTCCATCAATGAAAATCAATGGTTTTGTGTTACATTTAGAAATAAACGCAAAAAAAAAGAGAAAAAAAACATCTGAAAAACCACACACAAATAAAACCAAAGCACAAAGCACACCCGTCAAGCGCAATTTCATGTTTTAATGCCCAGTTTGCCTAGAGGTTCACACAGACAGAAAATTGTGTATAAATATGGTATTGAAATATTCCTACAATAAAAAAAAAAAAAAAAATTCAATTAAATTTTTGCTTTTAACACAACTGCAAGAATTTAGTTTTCGGCTAAAGACCTACAACAACACAACTTTGTCTCCCATTGCTTTCTATACTCGTAGAGATAACACAAAAATAGTAAGAATTCACGCAGATTTTGTACAACGTTTCATCATATACATATAATCAGAAATATCATCTTTTTTACACAAAGTACTATAAATTTGGAGTCCATTTATATGAGGTCTCATTCAAGCTATTTGGTAGCAATGTATCTGGCAGTTTAATTTCTTTACATTGCAAAAGCGTTTACATACATGTTTTGTTTGTAGTGGGATTGGTTATGCACATATTACTAGCCATGGGCCATATTCTTAACACAGAAAGGAAAAAAAAACAAACTTTGCATAGCAAAATCTGAACAGGCATAGATTTGCTATTCCATACAATAACTTTATTAGCTGAGATTGCAGAATTTAAATCAGAATTGCCAGAAATAGAGAAAAAAGAAAGCAATTTACATTTTTGTACAATGTGGGCGTTTAATTAGGTATGTATCAGTTTATTATACACATCGAGGCTGCAAAATAAAATTGAAACTAAAATAAAATATAACAGCTAGTTTAAATATGAAGACTTCGATATGTTTTATAATATATGAATGGAATATATGTGTGTGCATGTACACATCCCTATAGGAACCCAAACCCACATATAAGTAACTTCAAACTAGTTTTTTAATAACCACACCTAGTTGATTAAGTGACTTTTTTCCTTGCCGCCGACTCACTATTTTAACATAGGCATGTCATAGGCGGTAGTCAATTGTACGTCTCTGCATGGCTTTTAAATTGACTACTAACTACTTATTTTTCAAGCAAATTGAAGTCAATTAATATTACAGTTAAATAAATATATACATATGTACATAGATCATATACATACATATATACATTAGAGCGACTCAAGTTGTATGGAAGCGAAATTCGTGCTAGGTGTACCCCCGTCAAAATGAACATTGGTATCTTTTATGATGACATTTAAAATATTTCGTGAGCTGGACGATTTTGAAAAAGGGTCTATTTTTTCATGTTTTGTCAATTTGAGAATCTGTTTCCTTACCAACATATACAATATGGGTATCATAAGAAAGGTTTTTTTAAGGAGCGTCCAACTGTATACACAATTTGTCCAAGGACTATCATCCATGTCCTTTTTTTAAGGATATTCTGTTAAAAAAAACGGTTTTTGAATTTTTTGTTCGGGGTTGTTTGTAATAAAAATGCCAAATTAACATATTTTTATCTTTGGTCGATTTAATTAAATACGGGTCTTAGTTTTTTTTTTGAAATTCGCGTTAGTTCGCGTTTTGACAAAAATTAAATGGGGTGGTAACCCTTCCTTTTAAATAGCGCAATATGGGTATCAAATTTTTTCTTTTGCCAAGTACATCATCTTTATATATAAATAATTTAGATTTTTGCAAATTAGATGCATTTGACACGGTGCTCTGGAATATATATAAATGCAATTTTTTGGTAACTCTAATATGATAGCGGATTTAGTTTCTAGATCATGTATGGATGAAAATAGGACTTAGTAAATGAGTCTTAAATGATCTGTATAAAATTTTTTTTTAAATATGTTACAGAATCCAAAAACAATAGAAATAGTTAGTATATTTTGACGTTAAGTAATTCTTTTTTATATTAATTTTTGAAAACAACTTTTTGGGACTTTCTTTTATGTTGCACAATTCGAAAGCATATGTTAAAAAGTTTTCTAAATAGTACACTAAATATATTACAAATGTTAGTAAATAATATGTTAACACTTATTTTACTTTATTTTTATTAAAATAAAATCAAAATTGAATTATAAAATTGTTTATAAAAAAACGCTCGCATTGTGTTTTCATTTGGAACAAAAGTAAAACCATATTGTTTTACAATTCCAAAATACAGATAATTAGAACATCTTCAATGTCGCAAGTCGTTTTTTAGGAAAGTTTTGTAAATATAAACAATAAAATTTAATAACTTTTTTAATTTGCGAAAAGATAAGCCGCCAAAAAGTCGTGGATCATTTCTTTTTTCTTCCTTTAGTAATATTTTCATCCATACATGATCTAGAAACATATATACTATACATCGATAATTTACATATATATATATATTTATATATGTGACAGCGCATCAAAATCAATTTTAATTATTTTTTTTTTGTTGTGGACAACATCTGAGCATCAAATGAGACCGATCCCATGCCCCAAGAGTGTTCCCTGCCCGAGATATAATCGTTTTATGAAATGATGGTAAACCAAAGATACACGTACTTAAATCTTTAAAATGGCTCTCCTGAACAAAACCGGATTTTACCCGTGGTCCCTTTCTATTTTGCGCGTTACATATAGAAACAATTAGTATTTTTATATTTAAAATAAAAATTCATACATACCTACATTCATACGAAATTTTGTGCTGCACACAGGAAATATTATACATATTAGTATTGAAATTATTATTTTTTTCAACACAACGCATGCTTCATTCATTGGTTTTTTTTTTAATTTCTTCTCATTTACTTATTTTGCTTTTATTTATTTCTTACGTTGTGCTTCTATGCAATATGTTTGGTTGATATCTGCACGAGATTTAAACCAATTTGTAGTCACTTGAACAATAACTAATTTATGTCTAGTATTTTTTGTCAACTGATTATTTTATTTTTATATAGATATACAAACATATAAATATGTATATTTATTTAAAAATCCTTGAAAAAATATATTTTGTAGCAATTGCATTTTTTATGTGGGTGTTTGAAGTGATGAGTGTAGCATAAAATAACGCAACATAAAAGAATTTATATTTAAATAGGGAATTATAGCAATTTCCTAAATTTAGTTTCCTCATATTTTACGTATGGATTAGATATGTGTGTATATGTATATACATTTTTTTTAAATTTTTGTTTTATTTTTTACTCTTTATTGCATTTTGTAATAATCTAAGGACATTTTTCAACTAAAAAATTTTATTCAAGGATTCCATTTTGAATACAAGCAATAATTGAATATTTAGAGCCTGCACTCTACATTTAACAAATTGTTTACATAATTACAGTTTTCTTTTTTATTTTTTAGTAAATAAAGAAAAATTAGCAACGGACATCTTTTACAGAGTTCAACCTTTCCCGATAACATTTTATTCACCCAAACCTAGAACAAATTAAGTGCTTGTATTCATAAGTTAAATATTTTACCAGCTTTTATCATGTTAATATGATACCGTAAGCCTAGTGAAATAAGTTTACTAAAAAAATATAATATTAATATAAATATTAAATAAAATAAATAAAATAAATAAAATAATAAAATAAATAAATAAAACTTTTGCTATCAACCTTAAATAATTACACACTTGCGAAAGTGTGCATCATATTATTAATGAACGGCTCTCATTGCGCTAATGAAGTATTTTGTAATGCCAAATAAAAATAGTTTCCTATTACAACTTTAAATACAAATTTAAAGAAAACACAAACTCTTATGAAACATTTTTGATTCATTGCATGAAGTCCTTCGTTAACCGTGCTGTTAGGTTTGGACTACTTTGGTAATTTTTTCTTTCTTTTTTATTTTAAATTTGAAATGGCTTGTTGTATCAACTTAAAATGAAAGCTCAGGTGCTTTTTTTCTATTTTAATGCTTTTATTAAGGGTTTTGGCTAGTTGCGGTTAACTAGCGTGGAAGAAAATTAAAAGTCACAAATCTTAGGTTACGGACCATTTTGGTCAATGCAATATATAATATTTTTTATTTCAGTGAAATTACATAGTTATAGCCTATTAGTATTTTCGCTGCAAGGTTTACATATTGTTTTTCGATTAATTTTGCATATAAATCTGCTGCATATGATGCATTTGGCATTACATTTCGACTTACAGCAGTTGCAAATTCCCCGTTTTCTTGGAGCTGAAACATTTATATCACGGCTTGCAGATGGTACACTATTTGATACCAAAGCTTGTTTTTGAGCCTTTTTATTGATATTGGTTTTAAGTTGAATATTCTCAGTTAAATATATCGTTTAAAATGTTTGGTCAAAAAAGTTTAATATTAAATTACTTATGAAAAATACAAAGTGGACCAAAATGGTCCCTCACCTAAGATTCGTAATTTTTTTTCAACCTAACAGCAGGGTTAATTCATAGAATCTTTCATTAATTGTTTCTTATCTTTAAATTTAACGAATGGTGTCAACGTACCGTTCATACGTACATTAAAGTTCATTATTTTCATTAAAAAAATGTATGAGTACATTGAATTAACGTATTTTTAGAAAAATATTAAGGAATCTTCGTCAATGAATTTCATTCATTGAATTTATGAAAAATAGTTTTTTTCATTGTAGGAGGAAAAATATCTGAAATCACAGAATTTCAAGCACCTGTTAATCATTTTGATGTGTTTTAAGGCCCAATAATCGACTTCTCAATTAAGTGTCATTTAGCTAATAGCCACTTAATTTTAAGTTGCACTTAATTGCAGTTTAATTTTTTAAGTCGTAAAATTAAATGATCCCTTAAATACTATGAAAGTGTGGTAGCACTGTGAACAGTTGATAGTTCTAAAAGAAAACAGATGTTTAATGTAAATAAGAAAGTTAGGTTATCAACATGTAGAAAATTAAACTTGCATAAAAACACATTTTATGAAACCAAAAGAGCATCAGAACGCATTTTTCTATTTATTTATTCCATTATATGATACCATGCATTGTATATGTTATATATTTATGAAAATTAAACGAAATTCTTTTTAATGAGACCACAGGATGATTATCTATATGTTTTCAATAAACACACACAAGCACAACATCATATGGTATGCTCGTAAGACTTAAGTGTGATTTAAATAGACAAGGTCAGGCATTTAAATGGCTCTCCAATTTGTACTGAAAAATTGAATTTGGTACTTAAGAGGCACTTAAAGATAAATGACATAATTGAGAAGTCAATTATTGAGCCTAAGTGCTTTTTCGATGACAAATTGATTGAACTTATTCATAATTATCCAAAAGTCTGCGCAATGCTTAGCAAAAAATTAACAAGAGGTAATATTGAGTGCAAAGGACTAATATTCTTTTCTAAATTTAGATTATTTCTATACAATTCAATGCAAAGAAACAGATTTAACACCATCGTGAAGTCACTGCATTTTTAGTGTAATACCAACTTAGCTAAAACTGATACGTTCTACAAATTACGTCCACTTACATATATCTCATCTTCAAAAACTTTTTATGAAGCACTTTCAACCTACGGAGTCAGTGTCACATGACGAAGCGATTTTAAAGTATTCTGGCAAAGACGGTTGTAAAATCAAGCTATCAGAAATAAGCCGATGGTCCCAAAACTCACCATCTGGCTGCCTTATTGCATTATTGGGTGATGAAAAAATGGAAACAAATTGGAAAATGTGGATACACTTTGTTGTAGTTAAACAGTTCTACCTGCAACAATTTTTTTACAACGCTTCCTTTACTGAAATAAATGAGAAAATAGACTTTAATTGCACTGATTGGAACCATAAAAAGCAATCGTTAAGGTAACAATTGTTGTCTGCTAGATGCAAATGAGTTAGGGAGGTTTTACATAGACCGCAATAGCAGAACTTCAAAGAGAATATATTTTTATAACTAGATGGAAATAAAGGGTGTCCCAACAAGAACGCAAGATTTAAATTTAAAAAAAAACACAGATATTTAAAAAAAAAATCGTGAAACTTTATTATATCGTAAAGTAGACAAAATGAGGTTATGTGTGGAACAACAAATCGGGCAGATGGCCGCCGCGGCTTTGCTGGCACACACGCGATCTTTTAATGAAATTTTCAATGGCCGTTTTGCATAAATGCTGCGGTATTTTATTAATGCAGCGTCAAATTTCCTTTTTTAAGGCTTGAGTCGTCGTCGGCTTATTCGCGTAAACCATCGACTTCAAAAAACCCCAAAGAAAAAAGTCTAATGGTGTTAAATCGCACGATCTAGGCGACCAATTCTGGTCTACAAAACGCGAAACAACATGACCGGGAAATGACTGATGTAGCAATTGAATTGTTTCTCTGGCTGTATGACATGTGGCGCCATCTTGTTGAAACCACATGCCCTCCACATTCATTTCTTCAATTCTAGGCACGAAAAAACTGGTTATCATTTCACGGTACCGAACACCATTGACTGTTTGCGCTTGACCTGCGTTTGAGCGACATCATCACGTACAGCTGCGACATTTTCGGTCCATCGACCTGGTCGAAGGCGCGTTGTTGTCTTTACATCACTAACAGACCCAGTTTCGGCAAATTTATCCATTAATCTCTTTACAGTTGACTCTTTTGGAGCATTATTGTGACCCTAAATTGATCGCAAGTTTGCGAACTGTAGCCGCAAAACTTTCACCATTTTGGTAAAACAATTTGACAATGAGAATGCGTTGTTCATTCGTGTAGCGCTTAATTTTTACTAACCTCGTACGTTCTACTAGCAAAAAATAACAATTGTTCAAATGTCAAAGAATGACACTTCCAATGGCGCCAAATTTAAATCTTGCGTTCTTGTTGGGACACCCTTTACAACGCAGTGGTTACTGTAGCTTCAGCTGTTTTTTCTACAGATCCCGAGGGAAGAGCAAAGTGGTGAAATAAGGTCAACCTAAAATAAATTGCAGTAAATATTTTATATTCTATATAAATTTATAATAAAAATATGGGCAGAACAGATCAAAATATTAATTCTGATTGGAAATCTATTTTAAGTCAACAATGGTGGTGGCCACTATTTACCTGCATGTGTCAGTACAAAATGCTTGCTTTCGGCTAGGCAGCATGATCATAGACTTAAGTAAAAGGGCTTCTGAAGAGACTTACTAGTGTCACATCTACTGTCAGAAACTAATTTTTCGAAAGGCCCGGAGAGAATATGAAAATCCCAGCATGTGACTGATTCCATTAGATATAAAGGAAAACTAATAAATATAGACGATGTGCTGGTGATAATGTGATAAAGGTTTTTATATTAATTGATTTGCCTGATATCATCTAAATTAAATATATTTGAATTTAAATTTTATTATAACTATTAGGGTCATTATTACAACTTACAAATAGTTAATTTTAGGATGTTGTCTGGCAGGTAAATATATTTTGATTATTACAAGTAAACATTATTGTGAAAGTGACTGATAAGCTGACAGCAGGTTTATCCTCATGGTAAATTTCAAAGTTAACTTTAAGCATTTTAACAGTCAAAGTAGCCGGTATCTATATCAATGTTGCCAAAATACATCATTTGTACACCCAGAAAAAAGATTGGTTGGAAAACGGATAGTCCAATAAAATATCATTTACATTAACTATATTTCAGTTCACGCTATCAATATTCTGTTAATCCAAAAAACAATCCATGTTCATTGCCATAAGGGCATAATTGTAACAAAAATATGATTGTGACAATACTTAAATTGATTGTATCAACCGAGCTTATGCTTTTATCATGACTAATTAGCTGATTGGTTAACCAAACCGAATAAAATATTACGAATTAGATTGTACTACCAACTTTTGGTATTAGCAACTAAAAAATTGTCGTTCTATATTAAAATTAAAATAAAAACTTTCAATCAGTTGCTGCAACTAACTAGAAGTTGTGTTTACTATCATAGTTTATAGCAGCAAATTAAAAAATTAACTTTTGTGACTTTCAAAGATATTATGATTTGTGAATTCTCAAATGGTTTTTGAAAGTCGGTGCATAAGATAACAGGTTTGTGGCTTTTCAAAATGTGTGGTTGAAGAAATGTATATAGACATGCTTCACTATTAGGAAATAAATTACAATTAAAATAAACTTATGACAATATGTCAAATAATAAATTTCTTAAATTGTGTATTTTTACTTGCGTTTATTGTTTATTTTTATTTTAGCAAGGAAGGCCAATTTTTCTTTTACAGGTACCAATTATTATATTTTTTTAATTATATGAACCAAATTTTCGGTAGCAAGAATAACATTTATTTCAAATTCCATACTGTCAACCAATTTTTTCTGTTGCTGCAACTATTGGGTTGAGGGTTATAATTAAAATATAGTGGTACCACAAGAAAATTTAAGTCGCTATAGCAGAATTCCATGATAGTTGCTGCAACCGCCAAAATTCAATTGGCAACAAATTCGGTTGCCACAACTAATCTGTTTTCTCTCATTTCTTTTCTTTCTTTTTCTGGGTGTGTACCCTTTATGCTAGTTCTCTTTCCAAATATATGCTAATGTTGTCGTAAACATGTAGTGAACCAAATATTATAATAACCGGTTGAATATTTCATGAAACGGGAGAATTCGGGTTAAGAAAATGCTTTTAAGCTATACGTTATGTTTGCCGGTCCACTGTGTATAGTTTTTTTGCTTTTTTTATGGGAGACGTTATTCTCCTTTTCTTCTGAATATAATGTGAATATATGTTCATATGTATGTGTGCTTATGTATGCATATGAGTTTCTTTATATCGGCATATATAAGTGTGAGTAAGCGTTAATACATACTCAAGCAAATATCGCATTGCATATCTATTTCAAGTTTTGTTTATTTGTTTTATTTGTGTGCAACATTTTTCTTTAGTTTTCTTTCTTTTCCTGCTCATTTGCTTTCATGAAAAGAATCTGCATACGAATGTCTGATTTCATTTATTAGAATCATCTCGTACAGTTTGTTTGATAAAAACTCCCGCATTTGAAAATTTTTATACGAGTTTTGTTCCCTACAAGCAAAGAAAAGATATGGTTGTAGAATGGTTGAGAAACCAATATTATGTTCTCTGAAACAAATTTGTGATCGTTGAAAACTAGTTATTGTTTATTTATTTCGTTACGATAAACAGAGTAATGTTTGAATTTAATAATTACATTATCACATCCATAAAAAAGTGGGATATGGTTAGAGTTTCACAATATAGTTTTGTTAAAAATTTATGAAAACTACATAATTTGTATTATTATTTAAAAATAATGTGATCTAAATAACAATATAATGTTATCGAAAACCATACTATGTTGAGTTTTTAAAAAAATCTTTTTCAGAAATATCTGTCAGTATTTCCTTTGTAAGCTATCGGTAGTGCACACGTGGTGTTAAATAAATAAATAAATAAATAAAGTATAAACAAAAGGTTAGACCAATAAAAATATATAAATATTTGTGTATCTCTTTATACAGATATGTCTGTATTTCGTGTAAGTATACATATCTATATATGCATTTTATTTCAACAATATTAATTTATTTTTTATTTCGAATTTAATGAACAGCTGTTTCTAATTACAATAAATATATGATTAAAAAATAAAATAGTATTATTATATTAAATAATACGTGGTCGTATTTAACAATATTAATATAATATTAGAACATGGTATAGTGAGTCTCAATTATATTTTAGTCACATCTAACAAAAGTGTTGTCATATTTACAATACTAAGATTAGTTCTAACAAAGTTTATTGTTTTTGTAGATAATATTATTATTAACTCAGATAATAATATTATTAAAGTTTACAATAATATGATTTGACTGCAACCATATAATTCAATCATAGAATGTTGCTGTTTTATTATGGTTACCTCAACCATATATTTTCTTTGCGTGTATGCAAAGAGTGGAAAATTTTAAGGTTAGAAAAATTAACTTACCCCCTGTTTGTGTAAAACGTTTGACTTAAAAATGTTGGCGTTTTTGTAATAGACTAAAGGAAACTTGTACAACTTTTCTTTAATCTATTAAAGAAACGCCAAGATTTCCAATTCAAACACTTTACACAAGCAGGGGGTTAAACACGTTTACGTTTGTGACATAGAAGAGTCGATTGTAGCAATAAAATAGTTTATTACATTTTTTTTCCGCTAGAGGTCGATCATAAGCAACCTTTTTTGCCAAAAATTTAGTTATATTGATAGTATATACAGCTCATGCCACATATGACATTCTGCATGAGCAATTGGAGATCCTGGACATCTTGTGTTGAGGTGATGTGAAGTGAATAATTTCGATGCGCGCCAACCAGCTAGTCGTGGCGGTTATTTGCATGATGTTCCATCTCTAAACCTTTGAAGCGTTTACAAGTTTTTGATATTATTTCACACACACACACTTAGCTTTATATTAATATGAAGATAGGAACTACTTAATAAAAGATACTTTAAATATTTATGGGTTTTTCCCAGCCCATTTGCCCTGCCTCGATATTTTATCATTGCAAAACAATAATACGTACGAAAAATGCTTTTGCACTCTTTTGAGTAGACAAGTATAATTTATTTTATAGTTTTAAACTTTAATATGAATATAATTTTCCACAGGATTTTTGGTACGTTTAAAGTTTTAAATTGTTCATATCCTTAACAAGTACAGGGTGGCGTATAATGAGTTATATGAATTAAATTCCTTATAACTTTTTTAATTATTATTCTTTCTTTGTGTTTTTAAGCATTTTGTGAAGAAGACTTGGGAAATGACTTGGGAAATTATTTATGAATCATTACACGATGTAACAACGTACAAAAATAATTTTATTTTATTTTTCAAACCAACAGTCTATTGTGTTGACACGCATTATTTCGCCCACAAGTGATTTTAACTGGCCTCCACGTTCACCAGATTTAACACCTCCTGACAGTTTTCTTTGGGATATTTGAAAGAAAAAGTGTACCTTAAGACACCAAGAACCCAACTCCAACTAAAAACCAACATTCGAAATGAAATCATGGCCACTACACCCGAAATTTTGCGAAAAGTGATGAAAAATATGCTAAGAAGAGCACGCATGTGCGAAGCAGAAAATGGACATTACTTACAGAATATCATTTTTCAAAAATAAAATTAAATTATTTTTGTACATTGATCGATCGTGTAGTGATTCATTATTAATTCCCCAAGTCTTCTTCACAAAATGCTTACAGAAACAAAAAAAAAAAAGAATAATAATTAAAAAAGTTAAAAAAAAAATTCAAACCATATATGTAGCTCATTCTGCGCTACCCAGTAGTATAAAACTATTTTATATTTCCAAGAATAGGCAAGACAGACAGGCAAATGAATTAAGTAGAGATGTGATAAAAGAACGCTGTCGATAATTAAATATATTGAGTGAAAAATAAATTGATGTGCAAAAAGCTATTTGACACACTGTGTGTAAAGCTTTTCTCTAAACAAATTGCCTGACTGTATACATACATATATTTTTTGGCATCTCCTATGTTAAGTAAACTACACTTGACTGCTTGCAATTCGTGCAAATTTTGTATGTGTGTGTATGTAAATGTTGCGTGTGTCAAACATTTCCATAGACACTTTGCTATAGATTTGCATTCAATTTAGCAAAATAGTCTGCAAAAAAAGCTTTTAGAATTTTTTTTTTCAGTTTTCTTTTTTACCAACCTTTTTATGTATGTTCTCTTTATTACTTGGACTAGTACGCAACAAAAAAAAAAACAATTATATTTGTATGGAGGAAAAATCTTATTTGCATAGCAAATCGTTTATGTGTTTTCCCCATTTTTTTATTTTTTATTTTTTCTGTGAAATGATGTTTGTTTTCTGCTGGTTGGCCTTTTATTGCACAAAAGGAGGAAATATATTTTATAGCTTAAAAAAGACGGAAGAAAAAAATCAGCTGCAGTAATTTGGCATTCTAAAGCGAACAGAAAAAATTGAAAATATTTTGCATTTAAATTGTTTTCGTTTTACTGCAATTTAAATCTATAATTTGAGTCCTTTGTTTCAAAAATATACAAAGACAAAATATGCTTATTTTATCTACAAGAGGAACTAAGCACAGACCATTAAAATTTAAATGTCTACAATCATATAAATGCGACATATGAGTTATGTTTTGAATTGTTGCTTTTGTAAAAAAAACCTATTTGCTACGATATGAACAAAGTAATAGAATAGAAGCAAGTTAGAAAATTTATTTAAATTTTCCGGAAAATTTTCTTGAAATTTTTTTGTAATTTCAGGGGTAGTAAGATATTTGCTGTACATGGTAACATTGATGGCATAAAAGAGTTCGTAGCCTTGCAGGAGCCAACAGCACTCACAAACAAATTCAGATGATCTCACATAAACATTAAAAAAAAATTGGATAACTGAAAAGGTATGAAGCTCACCTGTAATGAGGCCAGAACAATCTGACACAAAAGAAAAAGAAAGGTTTGCGACAAACCTTCTTTGACGCTAACTAAAAAACTTCCCAGAGGTAACTTAGCTTTACTGGCCATTTGGACCACACGGCCAAGTTTTCTACAAGCTTATAATAACGTCTTTGGCAGAAATTGTAAGCATGACGACAAACAAGAAGGATTAAATTACTTAATAACTCTGCCAGATTCCGAAACTTTAGAGACGAAAATATTTACATGAAGTCATGTAGTTTCAATATTTATCTCGAATTAAATAATTTAGTTTGAAAGGAGTCATTTTGCGGACAAAAATAAACAAATAATATTTATGTTTGCAAGCAAAAATTTCTTGCAACACTTCTTTGGTCCACTGTACATAGAACATTTAAAAATACATATTTACTCTACAAGATATTTATTTTGAAAATCCAATACTTATGACTTTCTTTAATTAAACTTAAACGTCTTTCAATTTAAAAGATTTTTAAATTTTCCCCTTTTTTCGCATTCATTTAGAACTGACAGTGGCAAAAAAAAAAATATAGGAATTTAATGATAATATTTTTCCCTTTGAGGGGAATAAAAATTTAACGGGAAATTTCATTTGTTATTTAAGATAACATTTCCAAAAAAAAAAATTTATGTGTATAACACTTTTCATAAAGAAAAAAATTAACTGAGCTAACCACAGCACACTTTTTTTTAGATAACTTAAAGGAGCTACCGATGTGACGAAAGTATTTATTTTATGCACTTCACTGGTAGTTTCTGATAGACTGGCCATAAAAAATCACACGTGTGTAAAAATTGCACAGTTAGCGTGCAAAAAAGCCATGCGCATTGCACTTTTCACCAAAAAAAAAAAAATATATCAGCTTTGTCATTTCTTTGAAAATTATCCTACAGATCATTATCCATTGAATATATCTCACCAAAGCTATACACAAACATAGACGATAGTGAAAACTATATTTTTGTATAAAAAAAATCTACGTACATACTTGTATATATTGTGTAAATTCATGAACAATTCACAGCAGACTTTTCATATAAAAATATTTATATGTGCTGTAGACAGCAACTTTTTGGTACATAAAAACTAAATGTGCTATACGCAGCACACTTTTCGTATATAAAATTTAAATCTGCTATACAGAGCACATTTTTCATACAGAAAAACTAGACTGTACTATATACTAAAAACACAAGTGGGACAAGCGACGAATTTTTCGTTGCGAACTTTCGTCATCAGAAATAAAACACACTTATAAACAAGAGAACTAACACAACACCGCCCTCGAAATAAATTCGCGGTGCATGATAAACTCTCCAATAGAGTTATTTCTATTTTTTACGCTTACGAAAAAACAATTTTCATTCTCTCTCTTTCTCTCTCTCTCTCTCTCTCTCTCTCTCTTTCCGCAAACAGTAACCATCTTTATCGATTATAAGAGCTGAATTCGTTGTGCAAATTCGTCGTTGTTGTGCTTTAAATGACGAAAATTTACTCATCAAAACTTATTTGTCGCAGTAAACGAAATTTGTCGTTCGTCCCAGCTGTGTTCATAACCAGCGATGCCAACTTGGTGCTTTTGGCACTATTTTTAGTGCTTTTCGAAGACTCAAAATTCCAAATTTTGAGCGTTAGTGCCAAACTAAGAAAAAGCACTAAGTAGTGCTTTTAAGAACTTTGTATACTTCTTAAAATTAATTTAATAAAAACTTTGTGTATTTATTTGTTTAGTGTAAAGCATACCTTTCTCGTCTAATATATTTCATTAAAAATGTTGATAATATTGCCGAAATAGAGAATAGCTTAGAAACATTATTAAACTTCACCCGTTTTTCACGTTGGTGCTTTTTAGATTTCAAAATTACACTTTTAGTGCTTTTTTAAACTTGTGATGTGCTTTTAGAGCCAAAAAAGTTGGCATCACTGTTCATAACAATGCATTATATGTGTTCAAATGTGTTTAAATTCTTTATAAATGACTCCAATTCAGAGAAATTCAAAATTTTTTCTAGCTTGTTATCATATTTATAGAAAGGGTTGGTTTAAAAAACAACCATTGGCAAAAATTAAAATATAGATATTTACATATGTATGTATATAATTTTTGTATGATTTACACAGTATTTATATTTTTTTTTTAACAAACTATGTTGCAGAAAGATGAGAACATCCGAGATATTTAGAACAAATGGGTAATTTAAATATTAATACTAGTGACAAATTAGGCTTGCTTTGGGCTTGTAATCCCTCAATCGATTGTGATCAGCAAATAGCAGCAGAGATGGCTTGCAAGTTCAGATATATTCTATATTTGTTAAAATAAATTTTGTTAAAATTTTTTCGTTCAAAGAATTTGTACGTTGTCTTTTTATATGCATATTTTGATAAGAAACTTAAAATTATAATAGATATCTTAAAGAATAAAACTGTATATTCACTTTAACTAAATTTTACACTCGACACAAAGAACTAGTAGCATTTTCTATACATAGCTTAAGAAATGAAGTAGTTAGCACGTTGACTACAAAACCGAAGGTCCTGGGTTCAATACCAGTATTCAAAAGTCATTATATAACAACACCAATGCATTTTTCTAATGTGAATTAGTGTCCCTTTGTATCTCAGTTGTTGTAGGAAAGTTCAAGTGATAAAGGCATAGTCACTGGTCACTTATTTAATTAACACTAGAGGCGCTGCAATACTGCGTTATTAAAATTATGCAAAAATCAGAGTTGTAAAAGAATGAAGCTTTTCTCTGTCTCTTTCTTCATTGTCTTCCCCATCACTATCCTTTTCCTAAAGAAGGTAATACCTAGTAATAACATTAGGCATGAATTCATTGCCAGGGTGTTACTTCTCTTTAAAAAAACATGTAGTGTTTCAAATTAAAATAAATATTTTAGCCAGTCGATGCGGCGTTTCTTTCTATTTGCTATAATAACAGCAGGTTAACACCCTAAGCCGACGATATATTTAATATAAACTGAAAATGTATTATTTTGTTTATTTTATAATTCTTTTTGAAAATTGTCAGTAAATTTAATGAAATTCATTTTGTTGTTAAATGTATTATTTTTCCAACATTTTCAATTTAATACTTAAATTTTCTACAATGAATCCTTTGGATTAACTTAAAAAAATTATTTTTATTTAACTTTTATTCAACTTTTTTTTAATTAAACGAAAAAATTCCTTTTACATCAATAAAAAATGGATAGTTATGCTTAATCCTTGCTTTATGGTCTTTTGTGATTTTATGTATCTTATTTTGCATACGGAAATGCAAAAAAAAATTTTCTGTACCGTTTGTTGTTCTCTTTTCCATATTGATTATATATGTTGCAATGCAATAGCTAGGATATACTACACATCGTTAGCTAAAATTCAAAAAGGCATAACTAACAAAAAATTCAAAACTCAATTTTTTATTGATTATTGCAAATGTCATTAAATTACATGTCTAGGCAAAATTTTACACTTTTGCTATCAAAAATTACGCTTTTATTAACAAAACACAAGGGGACTTAACTACAAGTTTTTTTTTAGTTTTATTTTAGTTTTTTGCTTCTACTATAAAATTTTAATTTTGTTAGTTATGCCTTTTTGCATATTAGCTATCGATATTGTATATATGTATCTATGTGCTGCACAGACTGATGACGCAGTCCAAATATACTTGTAACAACTTTAAGTATTTTTACGTATACTAGTATGTAAATATACAGTTGCTAACGTGGCGAGCTAAGAGGGCCGATATATGTGCACAACATATTTTTAAGTATTTCATTTAATCCTTTTAAAATACTTATTTAACAAGATTAGATAATCCATCTCTTTACCTTGTTGAAGAGAAATTTATTTGACAAAAAGTTGATGTTGGTGAGACAAAAATTAATAGATAAATAATTTCAAAAAATTTATGAAATCTAAATTATTGCTTTTACAAATCTAAAGGAATGGAGCTTTGAAAGTTGAAATAAAATATTCTACTAAAAATAACAAAAAATTAAAAAAAAAAATAAAATCAATCAACAAGTCAGCTTTCATCATATGTTTGTTTTTTGAAATCATTTGATTTGAAATCAGAACAGGTCCGAATTAAAATAAAAAACATAAAAAGCGTCTTTTGTGATGTTTCCAAATACTTTAAACTAATAACTAAATTTAAAAATAATCGACACAAATGTGAAATTCACACTATTATATTCATGCGAGACATGGAACGCATCATTTGCTTAAGGAAGATCCTTAAAATATACTGGCCCGAACGAAACAATCCAAAATAATCAGCTTTGATTAGAAACTAATCAGAATCCAATCACAATTGAAATCCGAAAGTGCAAGTGGGGCTGAATCGGACACACTCTGCATAAGTCTACGGATGATATCGCGAAGCAAGCTATAGATTGGATTCCACAAGGCAGTTGAAGGCGAGGACATCCAGCACAAACTTGGAAACGACAAACCAAAAATAACCTATCCCGCTTAAATCTAGGTTGGAAGGAAGTAAAAAATCTATCACAGTACACTCGATGTACTGGAATAATATTGTTGCGGACCTATGCTTCTTACAGGAGTAAAAACAGAACCAATACATATATATAATAATTAAATTTATTTAATATTTTTATCACAAATATAATCGTGAAAACAAAGTATTTTCCTACTCTTTTGTGATCGTAACATTGGTGACCATTGATCTAAGCGGACTCGTCCTATGATGCGAGTGAGTCAATTTAGTTGGGACTCGGTCTAGTCTTGTAGCAAACGGAACTGAACATGTTCGATATGGTTGAATCCTGGACCTAATTGTTCCCTCCAATGTGACTCTGGAACCAGTCCCGTAACTATACCTATCAGCTCGAATCTCAAAAAATATTTCTGATTAAAAATAAAATGTCATTGCATTTGTGACAATAAAAAAAATATATAAGTATTCATTATTTCAGTTAAGTGTTGGAGTGACATTTATATAATTATATATATATATATATATATATATATATATATATATATATATATATATATATATATATATATATATATATATTATTCTACACCAAAAAGGTCCATATGGAATAATTCAGTGACAAGTCACAAGGTGTAAATAAAGTATCAATTAACCCCATCCTAAGCCATCCGCATGTAAAAGTAACTGCTTCGCTGTATAGAAAGTGTTAGAACATGGAATGGTTCCTAACACTTGGGGACCGATCACGGGACTAGTATTAAATACTTAAAATACATGAAATGCTAAATTGTTTTTAAATAAATAACTCAAGGAAATTATAAAAAATATTCGACAAAAGTTATTCAAATAATTCTTAATTCTAAATTAAAAAAATCGTTCGATAAAATATTATATATTTTTCGATTATTTGAATATTTATTGTTCGCATGACAACACTACCAAATTCTATATTTCAGTTATTTTTAATTTGATTCATGATACAATAATATAAATGTAAAACAGTTCTCTCTTTTCGTCGACATATTATCCTTCTGACGTTTGTCCCGATTATTTTTTACTCTCAAAATTAATGCTACCTTATTGATATATGAAATCCGAGTTTTTTTTTGACGTTCTTGTTTATTAAATTAAAAATAATGGAAAATACTTTAATTATTTCATAAATTTATAAAAACTAAACAGCAAAAAAGTTACAGCAGCACCAACAACGGCAGCAAGTAAGATACAACAGGAAGGAAATTTCCAAATGAATCAAGCCGGAACATTGTCTTTATACTCTCTGGTGTATTGCCTTATATCAACTGCGTCCAAGCTATACGCACTATGTGCAAAGTTTTACAAAAGACCTTTTGATGTTTTCACACTGACGAGAGCACAACATCCAAGCAGGGGGCAAATTAAGTAATTACGAAATATTTCAATAGAATTTATATGGAAATATTTAGTAATTCGATACCGAGTGCAGCGATTTGCCCCCAGATCTCGGCGACATCTTTGCTATTTTTAAAGAAACAATAACAAAGCTGTTTAACTGAAATACATATATTAGAGTATGTGTGCTTAAGGTACCAATACACTCCATATTTTTGCCTGTGTTTTTTCAAGTTTACAATTCACATGTTTTTTTTTTGTGTCTGTCAAACTTGATTAATTTACATACGGTTTTTAATTTTTGGTCACCAACTTGTATGTACAATTACACGTGACATCGGCCATGATTGTTTACAACAGCTTTTATTATAACATTAAAGCCGCTGGAAATTTCTTTGGTAGCGTTGCTGAAGTGACGGCGTCACTGAAGTGCCAGCGTCACAAATATTTATTTAAGTTTTTTTCTTTTTAATCTGCAAAATATGGAGCTTGTATCAACACTTTTTATATACTTTATATCATTGTTATTAAAATTTTAAAATGAGATAAGAAATAATTAATTTATCACTAATGCAAATACTTTAAACGGACGGCTAATGATATCGGAGACATTCAACCGTCGATAAATGTTTTCACATGGCATAGACATTTGAAAACACATGTGTGAACATAAGAAAATAGAATATGCTCTAATTGTAAATTTGTCTTATGTTTTTGCTTTTGTATTTTTGCACAACCAAAGTTTTTGAGGTCACCAACTACATGTTTTTACCGATTTATCTAAAATTTGACCGGTGCAATGTAAGAAACATGTAGTGTATAGGCACCTTTAGACGTAGCTGCCTTACATTATTCGGATGAAATTTTTAACGGGTTGTAGCATCCGTACGAATATTATTAGACCACGTGGTCCATTTTAAGAAGAAATGTGATAATTACATGTTCCTAGTCTAATCATAGGCCATGTCCTTTGCAAACAAAAAAGAAGAACAATGTTTGTTGTATATATCAACAAAGCATTAACTCTTGTTCAGCTACGTCCAAGCTATATGCACAATGTGCAAACTTTTATAAAGAGTTTTTTGTAATTTCACACCGACGCGAGCACAACAGCCGAGCAGATCTCGGCGACAACAATGCTTGCTGTTACTTTGCAAACAAACAAGAACAAATTTAAGAGCTTTTAAAGGTGTTTACCTCAAAAATGCAAATGTCGCAGTATGTGTATTGTGCTTGATGTAAACCAGCAATAAATTTGCACACGAAGTATATGCAAATGTATATTATATGTATGAAACAACCGTCAATTCAGCTAATAAAACACCGATGTATCGCTTCTATTTATGGCCTTTCTTTATATGGATGTTTTTAAGAATGAAGTTGCATCCAAAGCCGTGAGGCTTTTTTTTGTTATCTATTGAATTAAATAATTAATTAAATATTTGCTTTTGTAGGTATTATTACACACAAATTTCTTTATTCTCATGTTCAATTAGCATTAAAAAAAATAAGTGTTTAACTACAATTTCTAAACTCAAATTACACATTTCAAGAAGCATTCCTAAATAAAAGTTGCCATTATATGTGTGTGGCAACGCTTTCCTCTCTGTTTATAAAAAAACAATAATCAAATAATTGGGGCAAAAGTCAGAATTAATTTTATACGTCAAATGTGGTTGTACCTTTATATTATTGTATCATGATTTGATTCCTATTCTGTTCACATTTGTTACTTAAACAAATATTTATTTTATATGCAGAAAGTTTAAAATAAATTTGAAAATAACAGTTCTAATAAAAAGAAAATAAATATTGGATTTTAAAACATATAAAACTACTTACCATTAGAGGACGTTGAGAAGACAAAACTTTGGGAAAAATCGCTCAAGCCATAACGATTTCTGTAAAAAAAAAATTATAGTAATTAATTATTGCTTTAAAAAAATCAAAAATCATTTTTTTTTAAGTGCAGGAAAAATTCTATTGAAATATCAATTCATATTAAGAGGTAATGGGTAGTATGAATAAAAAATGTATTTGAGTTATACTTAAAAATATGTTTAAAAAAAACGCATATGTACATATTTGGGGTTTTAAAAAACACTTTCAATAAAAACACTTTTTTATTCATACTACCAAACTATTCATTAAAAAATTTAAAAATATATTTAAGAATAAAGTTTAATTAGTGATTGATATTTAAATAGAATAGGTGAAATAGACTCTCAGAGAATGAAAAAATTTCATTTAATTTTTAGTTAATTATATTAATGATTTGAACATGCTAAAGTTCATATCGCTTTGCAAGCAAAATTACATGTGACAATTATTAATGAACAAATAACACCAAAGGTAACTATAAATATTCTGACAGCACATAGTTGAACGGAAGCTTTTGAAGGCCACTAAACCTTCATCATCAGTGTTGTTTTGAGCTTGGTTCACTGTGTGTGATGTAGATTTCTGCTTTATATACGAAACTTTTTTAAAAATGGAATATGTGAATTGTTTTGATTCATCTTATTTTAATTTGCTGAAAGCTTTTTTGTAATGAAAGCTCCATTTTAACATCTCTAAATTTACAACAGTCTTATAATTGTCGTTTGCACATGTTAGTTAATTTGCTTATTTTTGTTCCACTTAAGGCAAACTTTTTTTTCGGTTTGTTACTATTAAGTATATTTGTTTAATTTTGGCCATAGGCTCATGACTATTAATTTTATAGAAGCTTTTTATTATTTTTCGAACATAATTTGTTTCTATATTTATGATTTGAACAGGCTTAATTTCGTATTCATTTGTAAAATATTTTATTTAATTAAAACCAATTTGTTTATTTGGTATCAACAGACAATAAGAATTTAAAAGACTTCTTTTGCTATTTGAGTGCGTGAAAATAACTGCAACAATTATTAGTAGTGGGACACAAAACAGCTGTTTGCCATCTGAAATGATTGCTAACGAAAATATGCGACATTCTCGGACAGGCTAGTTAATGTAATAAAACCAGCAAAGTAAACACAGAACAACAAGTTAGTAAAAGAGTGAGTAAAGACATTAAAATTATTTAAGTTTAACATTTGTTATCACACTAATAATCCCAAATTATTATTTAATTATTCAGTTAAATACATTTTATTTTTGATTACATTGAAATTGATTATTGAGGGCTTAGCTGGATTGTATGCGTATTGCACTATTGCTAACTCAGATCATCAGGAGTCTTTTAACCCCAAATTTCTTGGAAAAAATAGAGATAAAAAACTAATAATTAACTTGACTGTAATCCGGTCAAAAAAATTTGTATGGCAACACTCTATTCTTGCTAAAGCAATGAATAACTGTTGTTGTTCTTTTGCATTATTTTATTTACATAATTCTTACAACTACAATTCGAGCTGAAAAAAAGTCAGCCAATATTATGAATCAAAAAAGCAGGTCAGTTATTTTGTATTCTGCTTGCGACGTAGACGTAGAATGTTTGTTGTAAGCAAATATGCTCTCTCTCTCTCACACACACTTTTTAATTTTTATTTTCTTTGATGAGCTACTGCGTAGATGCGCAGTAGAGAATTTTTTGTACGGCTGAGTGCATAATGGTAAAGTGAGAGTATAAAAAATATTTTGATTACTGATCTTGTAAAACCCCTCAATAAGTCCCTATTTACACTATGCAAGTCTTATTGCTAAGCTGATTAGTTTATTAGGGGAGAGAGACGGGGGGAAAAGAAACGTTGCTGTTCCCCTCGTCTCTTTCTCCTTGAAACTAATTAGCTTAGCAAAAAGACTTGCACAGTGTGATTTGGAACTAATCAATTTCAATGCATTGTTAATAAAAAAATATTTAACTGAATAAGTAAAACAATATTTTGGGATTATTAGTTAATAAATGTTAAACTTAAATTGTAACAATTCCAAAAAAAAAAAACACCAATCATTATAATTACACTAGGTGACAGTTTTTTGACCAAATGTATCTGATACCTAATCCTAATGTAAAATGGTCCGTTGAATCCGAATATGAAGTCAAAATCGTCAAAAGTAGAACAGTTTTTGATATATAGCCAAATTACCGTTTTTGGGTTTTTAAAAAAGATGATGTGGCTTAAATGTAAATATCTGAAAAAATATTCGCCGTTTTATTCACCTTTTTTTTTCTTAAAAGATAGTAAAATTACTAAAATAAACAGACATCGCATGTCAAGATAAGTCAAGAAATGATGGAAACACAATGCACAACATTTCAAACTTCATTAAAAATTTTATGATTTTTTGCAATTTTGCTGTTTTCAAGTTTTTTTTTTTTTTTTTTAACCAAACAATTACAAATTTAAAGATTTTTTTCCATAGGACATTAACCAATGTTAGCACAAAAATTTTGCGCTCTACAAAGTTCAGGTTGGTGCAAAAATAACAAACCTACAGAAGATTTAGTGAATTAACCCACTTTTCGGTTTTATTAAATCAAAAACCCAAAGGAAATAAATACGCAGCAAGTTGAGCTTAAAAGGAGTTTTGTTGAAGGTAATAAAAAGCCGTCAATTCTAATGGCGCACGCAGTTAAGGTTAAAGAATCATATGTCTAAATTACTGGGTCTGAAAAAGTACGAACAGCATAACTGGACAATCTGTGCCGATCTAAAAGTTGTTGCCATGGTGACTGGTTTGCAACAAGGTCAAGCTCTGGTAAAAAAGGAAAACATTATTTTGTCGCCGCTACATATTAAACTTGGCTTAATCAAAAATTTTGTTAAAACTTTGCTAAAAGGAGGAAACCGTAAAGCATTTGAATACCTGAAAACTCTTTTTCCCAACGTAACAGATGCCAATATTAAAGAAGGTGTTTTTATAGGACCACAAATTACTAAGATACTTAAAGATTCCAAATTTGATTCGATTTTGTCAGAAGATGAATTAAAAGCATGGAGGTCATTTGGTTTAGTTGTATCAGGCTTTCTAGGAAATTTCAGGAGCCCAAATTATAAAGATATAATTCAGGACTTGTTAAAAATTATGAGAAAATTGGTAAAGTTTTTAACACGATTTTGTTTTTATTTATGTTAATATGTCTTTGAAAATACACCTCCTGCATTCACACTTAAATTTCTTCCAAAATAACCTTGGCGATGAAAGCGACGAGCATGGTGAGCGTTTTCACCAACTATTGTTGATTCCTTGTGCGAGAGGTAGAAAGTAATTATAACAGACAAAGCAGCTTAACAGTTTTAAGCCATTTTTAATGTATTTGTTACCTATATAAATATTTCTATACTTAGGGCGTGTGCCAAACGGTAGAAAAGTACTATGGTAAAAAAATTTTTGCCTGTGGGGAAAAAATTTAATTTTTCTGCTGTGCCAAATGATATCTTTTTTGACAATGTAAAATTTTGACAAATTCGCTTGAGCATACAAAGAAGCTGATGAAAAAATTGCTGTGGCGGCGAAACAAAAAATTTGACTACAACCCGTCGACTACCATCAATTTTTTTAAAAGAAAAGTTTTTTATAAAACAATATTCTCGAACAAAAAATTATATAATATTTTATAAATGATGCAAAATTTTTCACAAATTAAAATAAACAATGCATTTTTCACAGTCTAACTACATTTAAGAGACGTATGAATGTATATAAAAGACGACGGCTCGAAGCGATGGCGGTGGTTTTGCCTTTTATGATACCATGCTTCTTATTTGCTGCTTGTCAAAAATTTATCTGTTATGTCAAAAATTCTACTAGCCCCTAGGGCTAGTGAAATTTTATTCACCTCAGAAGTGTCAAAAATTTACTTACACTAGTACTTTGCTACTGTTTGGCACAGGCCCTTACTTGTTTTTTTTTTATTTTATTTTTTTTTTTATTTGATAAAAGTGGGATAATACAATTAATCTTCTGTAACTTTATCATTTTTGCACCAAACTGTATTCTATTGAGTACATAATGTTTCCTTTAAAATAATCTAACGTGATAAGTTATTTAATGTCAAAAAATTAAGTTGAAAAAACCAAAATTGCAAACAATCATTAAATTTTTTGTGAAATTTCAAATTTGTTCCACTGTAGTTCAGTCATTTCTTGATCAATTTTTACAAGCAACCCATGGTTGTTTTAACAATTTTATTTTCTTTCAAGTGAAAAAAATAAATAAAATAATTATTTTATACTTACCAAGATTCTTTTATTAAAGTGATATCATCTTTTTTAAAAACCCAAAATAACGGTAATTTTGTAATATCTCGAAATCTGTTTTACTTTTGACTATTCTGAATTCAGATTCGGATTTGGTGAAAAATTCTACATTAAGATCATGTGTCAAATTCATTTCGTCACGACTTTATTGAAATTTTGTTCCACAGTGTTATTGTTGTAAAACCCAAAAGCATACGGGCTTATAACATTCCTTTATAAAGTATTTGAACTCAAATCTTCAAACTTCACAATGAAGTTATATAGCTTTTATAATTTTTAACTTTTTAAATTGAGTAAATTTTGTGCAAACTTAGGATTAGTGCTTAATTTCTCTACCCTCAACTACAACTGCTTGACTTCAATTCAGTGCAAAACAAAGTCTCATTTTTTTACTTTCAATTCGCCAACATTTAATTTGCTTGATTGCAAGTTAAATAAATAAAATGTTTAGATTTTCCACCTGCAAATTGTTATTGTTAAAGATATTTTCATTAACAGAATTTTCCCCTACAAAATATGTTGAGGATTTGCTGATGAAAACTTTAGTTATAAGTTTATGTATAAGACGTCAACAAATCCAACCTGCTTTCAACCTCCACACCAAAGAATTTTTAATGACTTTGAATAAAAGGGCAGCATAACAAAACTGAAGGAATTTTTTTTAAATAAATTACTTAGAGTAGAGAAATGCCAAAGCATTTGCAACATCGTAGTTAATGAAGAAAAACAATGGCACTCACCTCGCCTGAACTGTAGCTTCGTAATGTTGATCTGGATCCAAACCGCGTATCATGTAGCTCATGCCCTGTGTGTAATGGTGCGATGTGGGTATGGCGGGTAGGACAACGTCACGCCAGTCATTGCGACCCCAATGTATAACATTGCCGGCACCATAGCTGCCATACACGCCACTAGCAGCCATGCTGTTCATGCCACCTAAACGATAATTGTGCGCATTCACACCCATCATGCTGCCAGCACCCATATTGCCAACACTGCTGCCAGCGTACATTTGCAACATAGACGACGATGACGATGAATGCGTATCAATAGAGTTATCGACCTCTTGTCCTTGTTGCAACCTTCGAAAGGATAATTTGTATTCTTCAATGGGTGTATGCGATTCTACAGTCCAAGAAATATTGTATCTAAAAATAAAACAAAGGAAAAGGAAAAGAATAGCAGCAACAAAAAAACATGAAATTATATATATGTATGTATATATATATATATATATATATATATATATATATATATATATATATATATATATACATACATATATATATATATATATATATTAATAGAATGTAATGTTGCACAAATATTTAAGAAAAAACTATCTTGAATGTCAATATAAGGGTGTATGTACATATGTTTGTGTGTTGTATGCTTGTATAAGCGTTTGAGTGTTTGGTTTTATTCATCTTCAAACTGACTCCAGTGAGTCACATTGCAGCAAATGTTGAATTAATAAACTTGCCATTATATATATATATTTTTTTTTTTTTTCATACAACCAATGACAATGACTAAGGGCAACAAGCACAACAAAGTAAACTTTGTTATATTTATTTAGTTTTTTTTTTGTTGCTGTCTTAACTTTTTTCTCCTTAGAAACGTCTTAGTTTTATTGAAAAGTCTTGTATTACCAGCGAGCAATAGTTGTGTAGTGGCGGTTAGAAAAGAACAATAAAGTAATGAAACGACCTTCTAATGCTTTTCTGCTATTCCATTGTTATACTCGTAGTTATTAAGTGGAACAAATTATAAAGAAAAAAATTTGTTGAAGTTGAAGAGGAAAGGCAGTGGGTTGGTATTAATGGTATGGCAAATATTTATTTTACAAAAAAAAAACTATGTGCTTAAATTTTATATTAATTGTTGGCAGTGAGAAATTTAAGTTATAACATAAAACATATATATATATATAAGATAACAACTATAAACTTATGAGTAACATGCCGGTATATTTAATACATACATAATTATGTATTTAGATCTTAATAAAAAATAAACTTCTTAAGAGTTTAGCAGAGAAAAGTTTTCTTAGATGTCTAACAATGATTGCAGATGATCAAACGCTTAGCAAATTAGCAATTTCAATGACTCAAGGCACTAACAGTTTCAATCTGCAAGTAATAGATAATTAATAAAATTCAGTAAAGTGCGACTATGACTCGCGCACATAGGGTTCCGTACGAACACTAGATATGTAATTTAATACAAACTTCATCCTATATAATATATAGTTTTGGCATTTTTTTCGGTTTTGGGGTCTTTTCGGTTTTTTTGTTTTGTCGTTTTTTGCGTTTTTTTGGTTTTGGCGATTTTTTTTAAGTTTTGGCTCTTTGATAGTTTAGACACTTTATTTTCTTGTTTTGGCGATTTTTTCATTTTGGCGTTTTTTTTTATTTTTGGCGATTTTTTTTAATTTTTGCAATTTTTTTTTATTTTTTTTTTTTAGTTTTGGCGACATTTTTGCGTTTTGGCGATTTTTTTTCAATTTTTTGCGTTTTTTTTTCATTTTGGCGATTTTTTCAAATTTTGGCGATTTTTTCGAATTTGGCGATTTATCTTAGTGTTAGAATTTTTTTTTTAATTTTGGCGATTTTTTTCGTTTTGGCGATTTTTTTTAATTTTTGGCGATTTTTTTTTTGGTTTGGCGATTTTATAATTTTCGGTTTTTTTAGTTTTACCGTTTTTGAAAATTTCAAGTGTTTGCCTCTTACGGTTTCCAAGATATAGCGAATTGTCAAAACTACATAGTAAAAATTGCATTAACTGATGGACCACCCTTTAATTTAAATTTTAGTGTTAATTGTTGTAGTCTGTATAAAAATACACTAATTTTACAAATTTCAAGTTTCAATTTACATATGTTCATACAATTGTAAAGGGTGTTTTTTATTGAGGTATAGAACTTTAAGTTGGCATCACTTTTTTAACTGGCGGCCATTTTGTCAGCTGTCAAGTGATTAATATTTAGTTTGGTTTGCTATTTCATCATGAACAGGTTGACAAAAGAACAACGCTTGCAAATCGTGCAAATTTATTTCGAAAATAATGGTTCAGTTCGCGAAGTTTACCGCAAGCTCCGTCCATTTTATGGTCGACATAATCGTCCATCAGAGCAATTAATTCGGTTAACCATGGATCGTTTTCGCACTACGTTTACTCTATGTGATAATACGCATCCGCAGAGACGTCGAAAAGTGCGCACCGAAGAAACAATTGCCGCTGTAGAGCAAAGTGTTGAAGAGGACCCGAATGAATCGATTCGCCACCGTGCACAGCAATTGGAGCCGACTAACCGACTATTTTGTTCCCGAATTGGATGGCATGAATGTGGATGAGTTGTGGTTCCAACAAGACGGCACTACATGCCACACAGCGCACGTCACAATCGATTTATTGAAGGAAACATTCGATGAGCGCATAATTTCGCGGAATGGACCTGTCAATTGGCCACCAAGATCGTGTGATTTGACACCATTGGATTATTTTCTTTGGGGATATGTGAAGTCGCTCGTCTACGCCAACAAACCAGAAACGTTAGGGGACTTGGAAGCCAACATTCGTGGCGTTATTGCCAACATACGGCCCCATATGCTCGAAAAAGTGGTTGAAAATTGGACCTGTAGAATTGGCTTTATTCGAGCCAGCCGTGTCGGCCACATGCCCAAAATCATATTCAAACACTAATGGCATAAAATTATCCTTCCAATAAAGCCAAATTGATGGACATTAAAACGATTTTCTTGTGTTTTATTTCAATTCAAAGTTCTAAACCTCTTAAAAAAACACCCATTATGTATATTACATGGGATTTTAATATATTTCATTGCTCGTTTTTGGAACACCCTTTAATTTTTAATTCTCATGTATTTGTTGTTGTAGCGGCCAAGGTTCTACATACTGTGTCCAAATTTCAGGTCCGTAGCTCTTACGGTTCCTGAGAAAATACCGTGTGACGGACAGATGGACAGCGTAGCGAAAACAATAGGGTTCCTTTTCACCTTTGGTGTACGGAACCCTAAAAAATTTGGCCGCTGATAATATCTGCAGGAGAAAAAGTTTTGACGGATTAATAAAATGTGAATTTGCACGATGAGTTTTGTGGACTCCTTTTGGCTGAAGGAAGCAAAAAACTAGTGGATCATTTGGCATGTAAATAATCTTGAAAACAATGACTTCCCTCCTAAAAAATGTATATATGAGAGAAAGACTTACTAAATACAAGTTTTTTTAAATTTTCTGGTAGAAGATCAATATAGCGCTTAAAGTTTGTAATAGGAACGGTTAAACCTATTGAAATATTTTTTTTACAATACTGCCATGAAATATAAATAAAACTAGCTCAGTTGCTTTTGTTTTTGCCACTAGTGTATATTGGTGGCCGCATTGGATTAACAAAGAAAATCTTAAAGAGATAGATATATAAACGCGATAACCCAAAATCTTCCATGAGTTCGGAGTATTTATATAACAATTTTAGTTTTATTTAGCAATGGCATAGACTCAATTGATAAATTATGTTAGTAAATTGAAACTAAGATTGTACTAACTGCTCTAGAAACATCTTACAAAGACAAAAAAAAATACAAGTCTTCATTCACTCTAATTTACTTTTTCTTATTTGTATTTTTGTATTTATTTTATGTATTATACATATATAGTTTAGTTTCTTGCACAGCAGATTGAGTAATCAAAATTTTGACCAAAAACCAAAAAAAAAATAATAATAATAAAAACTGAGTTGATACAAAATCTTTCGTATCATTCATAACAATTTTATTTGAAAAAGTTGTATCATAAAAACAATTATTAGAAAATGATGACAAATACATCTAAAAAAATTTTACAACTCAAGCAAAACAAATATAAATACTTGTATTAATGCGTATTTATTTCTAATAATAATGATGTATGAAAAGTGTCTAAGTTTGTTTTTGGTATTCAAAAAAAAAGGAAGTTTGGCGCCGTTCATGTCTAGTTGAAATTTAACAATGAAAGCAGCGAGTGAAGTATGAACACATAAGTATCTCTTTAGTGCCATTTATCTTTACATTCGCAACAAAAGAATGTATTCTTAGTTTCTTAGTTTTTATTTTATTTTATTTATTTTTTTGAAATTATAAAGACATTGTGTTGGAGTCAAAAGGATGTGATGATTATTTTTCCCTGGGAGCATTTTATTTGTCTCAAATTACTTACATGCCTGAGTTAATACCTTCTTTTTGCAAGTGCTTTTGTTGGCTTTGAAGTATTATCTAACGAGCTTTTCACTGTGCGATTATAATGATGTTGTTAATAGTAATTTAATCCTTATTTTTCAATTGTACGAGTTAATATAAAAATATTAAATTTCACTTACATTTTATGGTGAAAAAAAATTTTAAGATTGCAATTTTTATTTTCTTTTGGTGTAATTTAATTTTGAAGTATTAATGTTTTCAATATAATTGCCTCACTTATGGAAGCAAAATATCTTTGCCAAAAAAAAAAAAAAAAAAACACCAGTGTCTCAAAATAATGTTTATATTTAGTGGATCGAAATAATATATATGATATAAAATACATATATCATGATAATAGATAAGTAATCCCTTTATACAAAAAGGCATGCTTTGAAAATTACTTTATGGTAAACTGATTTAAAAACACTGAAAAGATATTCTGTATACCAAAAATTTTGGAAGCTTAACCATTTGAAATTGCTCATCCAACCAGTGATGCCAACTTTTGAAACTCAAAACGCGTAAAAATTTTTGAAAAAAAGGGCTAGAAAGTTCTAAATTGAAAAAATTTAAAAAAAAATAGTAAAATTTTTCGAAAAAGCGCGAAAAGGGGCTGGTATTAAAATGTTTCTGTTGAAAATAAAAACATCAAATCAGTTTTCGTAAAGTAATTTATTAGAATATAAATAACTATCATGAGATCAACACATACATAGCTTGAGAGCTTCAATATTGTACATATTTCATTTACATTTCATATTACATTTCAATAAGGTATGTACATGCGTAGATTAAATAGTTAGCATATACATACATATATAATAGAAATATATATACATACACATGTATGTTTACATAAGTAGATGCATTTAAAATTGGCCGTTATTAAATAAAATTTTGATTTCTCGCTCTTCCAAAAACATACATTATATGTTTTAGGCTGTACTGAATAACTTTCAAGGCATAACAAATTTGGAAGAAATAAAAGATTACTCTATATTATTCTTTTTTTTTTAATTGGTAAAGTAATATCGACTTTTTACTCAATTTATTTTGCTAGATTAAAGGAAGAAAAAGTTCGCAAAAGTTTAAATATAGCCATATCGAGCAAAAACTAAAAAGGGGCTAAAAGGGCTGAAAGATTATTGTAAAAAGTGCTAGGTTTGCGCCTTTTTTAGTGTGGGGCTAAAATTTTTTTTTGCTTTTTGACTGACTGAAAATGGGCTAAATCTAGCACTAAAAGGGTTAAGTTGGCATCACTGCACCCAACTGTCAGACAATGTTAAATTACTTGACAGATTTTTAAGTTCTTTGCTTTGAACTCGGCAATGAAATAATTATACGTACCTACTTGATATGGTTTGTTCTTTACGTTTTCTTTTTATGATAAAATCAAACTAAAAATTTACATATTATCAAAAGAATTTAGTCTTGATTTCACAGAAGCGGTAGGATGGTTATCATAGTTTCCATTTAATCCCATTGCAAAAAAAAAGACAGCGGACTACTCTCATTCAAATAAATAAATTATTTTTGCCTTTGATTTTATGTATTTTCATTTATGGGAACTTTTTTAAAACTTTGTGTGAGACCTTGGCCTTTTGTAATGATTCAAGCTCAAACTTAAAACTGGGCGAAGCCACACCCATGCAAACTAAAAATTATATTTCAGATGATTTTACTTAAGAAATTCTTACAAAACTTCGCACACACTCTGAAATTTAAAAATTTCAAGATATTGCATATAAAAAAGTATTAAACAGTTTGAGTTCTTGGAGTGACATGATATTTTACTTAAAAAAATGGACATCAAACTTTATATTATATTTTACCTGCCAAAGGCACGATTCTTTGACAACTTACAAAACTTGAGCTCTGAAAGTGGCGATATCTTGCATTTAGAAAAGTGAGTGACACCTCTAATATTTATAAATCTGAGTGTGACTACCAAGCCAATAATTTAAAATTGGCACGAAAGCTTTAAAAAAAGTTCAAAATAATTTAGATACAGTTAAATAAAACATTTTTATATGCGTTTCATATAGTGTTATCGGAAGTTGTCGAGACCTGTTCTCTTGAGAAATCTCAGGAATCTAATTATTTGTAATATTGACATTTCCCAATACTCCGACAGGTGCTTGCTAGAGCTGCAAAACTATCGATAGTCGCTCTATCTCTATCGATACTATCGATAGTATCGAATAGTTTTATAAAAGTTGCCACATAAACTACATTTGACTCGAAAGACATCCAGAGTCCTCAACATTTTCATTAGTATATAAAAATATATCAAGTCTTTTTTTCGATTTTATCGTAAGCGGGGCATATTATCGAAAATATACTTTTTTATTGAACTTAAAATTTTATGGGCCTACCCATGGTTTAGAATTACCAAAATGCGAAAATTGTTGATAACTTTTAAGACACTAACTGTAAAGTTTAATCGTAAGAGACGATTGACGGCCGTCGCGATATCAGTACCACCAAAATTTATCTTTGTGTCGACGATATTGAATTTATTAAGATACTTGTGACTACTATTTGTCGAATAACACTTGGATTTATAAATAAATTCATATACATACATATGTATTTAAGTACTTGTGTATACATAAGCAGGGAAGCGATGTCATATTTACAAATTGTACTAACTTTCAAAAAAAAAATTATTTTTTTCAGTACGATTGTATCTAATTCTTTATTTATATTTTTTTAATACTTGTACTTTTTAATTAACTAAAAATTAATTAACAAAACGCCAGAAGATGCACAAAGAATATTAGTTGCTGGGATCTGAATATAAAAGTAACATTTACGATATACTACGTTTATAACATTTTTTTTATTCGATTGTTCACAGTCGATGCAAATAGTCGGCTTCTCTCCTTGGTACGAAAATAAAATTTCCACATTTGCAGATGAATTTGGAATAAATAACATTCCTCCAGCAATTCTTTAAGTACCGGAAAACATCGTTTGATTTACTTAATTTTCTAATACCTTCGAGGCTAAAGATTAACCCCCTTGTGCAAAAAAATAAGTGAACGTTAAAACCGGTTTTTCTATGGTTTTTCTATGCGGTGCTACGGTACTTTTGGCATTCAAATAGCGCTAAAATTATACAATTGTACCAACTTTTCCATCGCTGTAAAAAAGCTTAAATCAACTACGGATAATTTGCTTCAAAGCTGCCGGCTACTCTTTACTGACATCGATTATTTTTACTCTTTTAATAACTTGTTTTTTTTTTGCCGATAGTATCGATAGTGGAAAAAACTATCGATATTTCATTTACAACAAAACTATCGATACTATCGATAGTACTATCGATAGTTTTGCAGCTCTGGTGCTTGCCCAATTGACTATACCTTCATAAAACTTCCTTCACAATGTGCTCTGGAGCTTCATTAAGATAAATGCTTTCCATTTACATTATTTTCTATTCTCAATGGACATTATTTTTTAAACGTTTTAGTACACTAGATGAAAACTTTATTTGAAGAAACGCTACAGTTTGATGCCGACCACAGTGGGATTTTGCTTTCGAAACCCCATTTCTCGACCACTCTATTTCTATAATAAAATAATGCCTTTTTGTAAAGAGATATTGTAATCTGTACATTTATTGTTTTTAGAAAAATTTTATTTCTTGTTTTTAAGTTAAGTACATGCAAGCGTGCTAAGCAAGATATGCACATTAACTGATGGAATATGCTTTCCCAGCAAAAAATTAAAAAAAAAGGTAATGAAATTGGCAATCAGAAAAGTAAGTCATTATATGGCAAGTAGTTCTGATGGTAATGTGTAATTTTTTGCTGGGTTAGTTTTGATTTTTTTTAATTTAAGTGTTAATTGGTGCAGTTTGCTTAAAAAAAGTTAGTGTAAAAGAGAAAAATAGGAAGAAAACTATAGATTTCCCTTAAAAGTCACACAATTGGTCTTATAATTTATTTTTTTTAAACTAGTGCATACTCTTAGGGGCTGTAATTATTGGATATTCTATAAATTTACTATTAAATCACCCTCATCGAGAATAAACGTTCCCCTTTTCTATAATTGCGATCACTAGTTTCTGCGTTGAATCTGTCAGTGTACTATTTTCTAATTTTATTAACGATTCTTTGTTCCTGGCAAACATTTGACGTGAACAAAATATTCGACTTTTACTCCCCATGAGAGTGATAAATAGTTTGGAGGTAAAACGGTTTGAAGAGATTATTAAAATTTAAACCATTAAGCGAACTTTCGATTAGCACCACAAGTAATAAAATGTGGCAAGAAAATAAATTTGGAAAAGTTCAAAAACTAAACTTAGATATCCTGAATACAGCATTTCTGCCAATTGATATGCAAAGTAAAGGAGCGGAACAAGTTAGAAATAAGGAATGCAGGATGTATAGGTTAGTGTTTTCTAGGAAATGCAATAGAGTTTCAACAAATACTGATATTTTTCGTCGCCAGATCTTTTTATTACAACCAGCTTAAAATATGAACCATCCACATAGGATTTGGAATGTGACAATGGAGTCAAAGAAATGATAGAGACGGAGATATAAATATTGTTTGTGGAATGATAAAAAAATTATTCCAAAAAATAGTATATTATATGGTTTTTTTTTATTCCAAAAAGTTTATGCACCAAATCTCAAGACTTCTGCTTAGATAGGAAAAATTTTACAGTATAAATCGATTTTGATGGTATTGGCGGTAGTCAGTGGACATGGCCGTTTTTGTTTTATGAAATTCCATCTTATTCTAAATTTTATCACTACTATGCTCTTTGGAAAACTTCAGTGATCTAGGATCACTCCTTATAGCTTTTGCACAAGAATTCACGAAACCATCCCACTGTGCAAAGTATTATTCTGTGTAGTCTATTGAAGCTAAAATTGAATTAATCATATTATGAAATATGAGCTAAGGTAAATATATATACTTACATATATATTTACTCTACACTGCAAAAAAAAAACAAACTTCAGCTCTGGCTTTTGTGCTTTATTTATTCCTTTTAATTTAAGCACTGTAATGATGAAAGCAGTGTATTGTCAACTTAAATTACATTCAATCTTTTGTTAGACGTGCTTATAGTTCTACTATCAATTGTTGTTTTCAATGTTCATGCATTGACATGTCTGTGATTCTACTTTCATTTTTTTTTCAAAAACTAATCCAATTTTAAATTTTATTTGTCAAGTGTGTGTGTTTGAATTTACTGGTATTTTATGCGTGTGCTTGAGGCAGTCAGATTCACTCGACAGAACTCCAAGTTGGAAAAATAATAAACAGAGAGAAAACCATTCACAAAAATGTTTTATGACATTATTGTTTTCTTTTGTCCTGCGGCGTATTCTTAAAAAATTATAGTCTTTTCTTTTTTACTTTTTTTTTAAATATATCTTTTGTTATGTGTACAAAAATATTTGCGCAAATTTAAAGTTTATCTAGAAATAAAGTTGTTTTGTCTTACTTTTAAGAGGGCGTTCAAAAAAAAAAATGGTTAGAGAAAGCATTATATGTCTTCATAAAACTTTGCTAAATAACGTGTGCACTAACCTGTGTAATAATATAACTAATAAAAGTTTATTTTATGTTCACTAAATAATAATAGGAAGATTTGAAGATATGTTAGTTTAATATATGGGGGTATCGGTGGGAATATGGTATAAATGATTAAGTCAGTTTAAGCAAATTTAGTTCTTTTATATTGTAGTTTGCTTCAGTTAAAAATTGCATTGGTTAAAATGAAAAATGTAATATATATATATATATATATATATATATATATATATATATATATATAAAGAAATTATCACACGAAAAAAGAATCATGGTTTAGAGTCTTTTCGAAAAAACTTAAGCCCTTGCTTAAATTGACTTAAACGATTATTCCGTGTTGCACAGATAGAGGAGAGGTCTTTTTAAAGACCGATCTAGGTGCACGGCAGTGCACCAGGCTAAGTTCCGGCCAATGCACGCAGTGTGTATATTTACAGGAAGCCATTCGAGCTGTTTTTACCCCCCTCATAACTTTGTTCCCCGCGACCGTAAAATTATAAAATTTAAATCATATTTAGAATAAACTAGTGAAACCTCATATGCGAAGTTTGAAAGTTTTAGAATGAAAGGTTCCGCAGATATGAAGGTGCAAAAAGTGCATATTTTAAGACATACTCACTGACTCACTGATCACTCATCAAATTGATGAAGCACTTCCGCTATAGCTAGAGAGCTAAGATTTGGTACACGAGTAGATCTAGGTGAGCGATGAACTAGAAAAATCTGAAAACCTATTAATTTTAACCAAGGGGGCGGGGCTACGCCCATAAAAATTAAAATCTGTGCTAGTGAGCAGAACTAGGGCTAGATGAGCACTAAACCAAAAAAGTTTTAAAACCCGAAAATTTTTGCCAGGAGGGCAGGGCTACGCCCATAAATGTTAGAATTAAAAAAGCAAATCTAAGGCGCTTAATGGAAGGTATTTTATTGAAATTCGGCATACATGCTGCGATAAGACAAGCCTAAAAATTTTTTATTAAAAAAGTGGGCGTTGACACGCCCATACAATTTCAGCCTCATTTTCGTGTACTACGGCTCAGCATATTTAGATATACTATTTCTGTATGTATTATTATCCGTTTGGAGCGAAACTTGACACGAATAACAAGCACTGGCCGAAAATAAATTTGAGTTTGGAAAAGTGGGCGGGGTTACGCCCATTAAAATTATAAATGAAAAGTTATGCTAAGGAGCTGAAATTTGATACACGAACAGGTATTGGGGAGAAAACAACAAGAAAACCCTGAAAATCCGGAAATTTCAGTCAGAGGGGCGGGGTTGCGCCCATAAAAATTTAAAATTAAGAGTTGCGCTTGTAAGCTGAAATTTGATACACAAGTAGGTCTAGGTGAGAAACCAACTAGAAAAATCTGAAAAACCAAAATATATTACCAGAATGGGTGGGGCTACGCTACTATTGTTTGAACATGAAAACTTACAGCCATATTTATAAATCTTATTAAGGCTTTTTAAGAAAAATTTCTTACGAAAATTTGTCTTAAAATCCCTTTATAAAGCCTTAAAAAGTTTTATAAATAAGGCTGTTAATATGCAGCTTTTATTTTAAGCCATTTTAGTGAAAACTTGCATATATGTTACACGTATAGAATACTTTAAACTATCACATAAAAAAGTGGTCGTAATCACTCCCATAAAATTTTGGCCTTGTGTTTAATCCACTTCGGTCTAACATATTTTAGGAGAAAATTAGCATGAATTATAAGCGCTGCTCACAGAAATATTGTGAGTTTCAAATAGTGGGAGGCGTTATGCTCATAAAATTATAAGCTAAGGTTCACGCTAAAGAACTGAAATTTTATACACAAGCAAGTGTAGATGAGTAAGCCAATGTAAAAATCTTAAAACCAAGAAGTTTTATCCGCTAAAACTCCAATTCGCAGTAGACTGCTGAAATTTGGTACACAAATTAATCTAGATCAGAGATCACTTAGAAAAATCTAAGAAACCAAAAGTTTCAATCAGGGGTTGGGAACAAGTACTGTTAACTCAAAATTAAGTTCAATTTTATTGAAACTTTTTATCCACATTGCACTTATTCAAAGTAAAAATTTCCATTTTTGAAAAGTGGACATGACTACACCCATAAATCGTAGCTTTTTCTTTCATGTACTTCGGCTTAGCAGTTTTTAGTCTATTACTCATGTATTTCTCAATAGCTTTTTCATACAAAACTTTACATGAATCATAAGCACTAAGAGATATAAAATTCGGCGGGCCAGGCTCATAAAATTTTTAAGTAATATTATACTGTAGAAAGCTGACATTTTGTAGACAAATAGTCCTAATTGATTTACTCAGTCGGAAAATCTAAAAATTAAAGCACCACCTACCCTATTGAAACTGTGTATGTACATTGGGCATATCCTTTTGATTTATGTACTTCGGCTACGCAGACTTTAATATGTAAATATATTTAGAAAATAGGCGGGATCACTCCCACTAGAATTGATGCTATATTTTACATATTTCTTTTCAGACGACTCTTAACAAATTGCGTACATACTGGCGACCCGTTGTAATAGCACAATATTTCATTTTTAAGGTATACTCATCATGCTCTAATCCATTATTTTATGTAACTATACCATTGTTAACTGGCACAGTGATCATGAATAGAAATAAAACACCCCAGAAACCTTAAGTTTAAAAAGTTTTATCATAGAGAATTTTTCAAAAAGTAGTCAGATCCTCACAAAAACATCAATGTGAAAAAAGGCCAAGTTCCTATCAAAAATTTCGGCCATCAAAAGCAGTGAGATATAAATTTTGACCAAGTTCTTGCTTGGCACAGCACCTATCGCTGACATATGCTATGCATTATATAAATTTGTAGTCGTAAAGGTGTCATATAATTTTTTTGTTTCATTGCGTTTCTGTACTGTAATATCTTTGGTACGCGGTTAATTTGATTAAATTATTACACACATCCATTAAAAAAATATTTTATTAAATTTAAAAAAACTTTCAGGTTATTTTCTAGTTTTCGTTATATCAGTTATAAAAATCGCTTTAGCGATTCCTAATATAGAATTTTTCATTAATCGCTTTTAATCATTGAATTTAAATAAAAGAACGTGTATCTAAGATATCATTGAAATTTTTTATTCGTTTGCCATTTGGTATGATATATAATATCCAGCGAATGTCCACCTCGACTTTTTTGGGTTGAGGTTTCAATGCTAAATTTTGCCTCATATACCAACTCTCTTGAGGTTTAAAGCTGTATAATTCTTACATATATTTTTGTTCTCAATTTAACTGGGTAGATTATTTAATAATAATCCAACTCCCTAAGTTATCTATGGATTAAAGAACACAGTAAACTTCCCCATTTTTAAAATACTATCGTATTAACTTCATTTGCAGAGCATTAAATGTCATATTATTTGACAACTACATTATTTTTTCGCACAAACACATACAAACAAACTGCAATAATTTTATTTGTGTTTGTAATAATATAAAATTATTATTTCTGCTGTATTTATTAAATAACTGCAGCACAACATAGTACATGTGCATAACTGTAGAAACATATTGTTATGTGTTCATAATATGAACAAAAAAAAAACATATTAAACGTACACAATGATGTGAAATACAAACTGTCTGTTTCAACCATACTCCTGACTTGCCATGAAGGTTTGAGAAGAAATTTTCCATTATCGTTGTTACCATTGCTATTGTTAAAAATTAAGTTACTGGTAGAATGTTTACTTCATTAAAGTTATAAGGAATTCAAAGACAATTTAACAACACATTTCCACAGATTGCTGAACTACTTAAATATAATTTCTATGTTAGGCTGAGTTTACATCTGGCGTTTCTTGTGTGTCATTTGCCCAAAAAAAGCGTAACCAACTAATTAATAATGAAAAACTGTTTGATTCAGACATGTATTTATTGATTTAAACAGTTTGCAATCATGATGGATTCTTTAAAATTGTCTATAAATTAGTAATTAGTGGTTACGCTTTTTTTACGCTTGTGTGGCACATGGCAATCGGATCGAAACCCGGCCTTATCATTATTTCTTTTATTATATTTATTGCAACATCATTGTTGTCTATACATTTTAACGACTATTGTTTATTTTTTTTAAATTGATATATTTACTTTAGAATTCCACTGCTGTGAAGTGTTAAGAATATGGGTTTGAGAACTTCTCTTTTTTAAAAGAAATGTGCAGTTTATTTTAAAATATATTACTTAAATATAAAAAAATATAATAAATAATAAATACGCAAAATTTATTTATTTTTCTTTCTTTGCTGAAAGTTTTATTTATATCTCAGAAACCTGCCAGAGTACCATATAGAAATTTGTTGATGACATAACACAGTGGCGTGAATTAAAAAAAAGTGGTAAAAAGTCCGCAACTTTTGAACTAGTCAACCGATTTCGATGAAACTAACTGTTTTGGAAAGAAGAAGTAATGAAATTTTTAAAAAGCATATTTTAAAGCACCCTGTTGTAAGACAGGGTAGCTCCAAAGAGCCTCAAAGTGGGAAAGTGTGGGTATCGAAATTCTTTCGCAGCTTGTAACTTTTGTAAATAGGGACCAATTTCAATAATTTTTTCAGCGGGACAATCTACGTTAAGAAATAAAAATAAAACATGCTTACCTCCAGTTTTTAACTTAAATATTAAGTACGTAATTAGCTAATTTTTATTTAAAATTAAGTTGTAATTAAATACGATTTAATTTTTTCAGTGGTTATTTAAAGTTCTTATTAAATTACGTTGAAAGTACGGTAGCACTGCAAAATTTCCCAGTATTATTGAAGGCTTTTCAAACAGCAGCTGTTTAACGTAAGCCAAAGAGTTAGGTTATCAACATGTAGAAAATTAAATTGCATAAAAACTCATTTTATGAGACCAAAAGAACATCATAATGACTTTTTATATTACTTTATTCCATGATATGAAACTTTGTACTGTATATGTTATATATTTATGAAATTTAAACGAAATTCTTTTTAATACGTCCGCATGATGCTTATGTGCATGTTTTCAGTAAACACACACACGCATAAAAACATATGGTACAATCATAAAACTTAGTAGTGTTTAATTTCGCAAGGTTGGGCATTTAATTATTATATAAATAAGCACTCAAAAACACAATTTCGTATTTAATTAGAACTTAAAAATAATTACGGTTTGATTACCAACTGAAAAAATGGGCATTAGAGTACCATTTGATCTCTTTCAGTTTCCAATTTATTTGACATGAAAAATTTATTTCTTTATCTTTATTACTTGGCAAAAATCAGTTAGTTTTATTGTTTTTGAAAGAAAACTTCATTACAATTCATATGAAAAAAAATTTTTTTTTATATCTCCAAAATTGTAGCAAGGAATAATTTTGCAATTTGGATTTTTAAAAATTATGAGAAAATTTTGTATATTTTGTGAAAAAAGTATTCTTAATTTTTTTGGAATATTTTAAAAAACTATTTAATATTTGATAAAAACTTTGATTGTTTCTGAGAAAAGAGACATTGAAAAAGGCTGTGGAATAAATTTTTTAGATTTTTGTTGGTGCACCCTACATGCAGCATTGGTCGAAAACTAGCAATTTTTTTTTCAAAAAATCCGATTTTCGGATGTGGCAAACAAAATTGCACGGTCGTTTTTGTTAATTTTTTATTATAAATAAACTTGTTATAAGTAAACTGTAAGAAACTCTTGACATCCTAGACATAAATGTGGGCAGGAGAGGAGATTTTCTAAAAATGCTAAAAATTTTTTAACACAATTTTTCCCAATAAGAAAAAAGTATTATAAAATTATAAATTGGGAATCGTTTTAATTTTTATCAATAGAATACATTTAGCTTTGCAAACTGAAAAAAACTTATTCTCCTACCTTTAATACTTTTTGAAATATTCAAAATCCAATTTTGATTAAAAATTTTAATTTTTAAAAATTTTTTAAGTTTACCAAAAAATTATAAAAGGGTATATATAGGTTTGTCATTCCGTTTGAAATTTCCAAAATATTAATAACCCAGCAAAAAATTACACATTACCACTAGAACTACTTGCCATATAATTGCTTACATTACTGATTGCCAATTTTCATTACTCGCTTACAAATCACATTACCTAAAATTTAAAAAAATGACGTGCAAGTTGCTAAATGAAGAGAATGATTTTTTTAGACGAAATAGATTACGTAAAATGTTGACGAATAAAAAAAAATGTAAGTACTTCTCAAGAATCGATTATTTTAGTCTCACGTCTTGTTCAAATCATTAAGTTTGTAATCCAGTAAGGAAGAGCTTCCACCAAAAATACTTAATTCCAAACTCGATTACCTTTTTATAAATTTTTTGCTGGGAAGGGAGCCATAAAGTATATATATTCTGGATCCTTATACATAGGGAAGACGAATAAGCGATGTCCGTCTGTCCGTCTGGCCGTCTGTCCGACTGTATGTACGTGAAATCGGTTTTCCGAAGCTCCCAGAAAAGCTAGAGACTTCGTTCTTGGACTGGTGGGTCAGAAATGGTCGAAATAAGAAAAGTGTTTAAAATCAGCAAAATCGAGCAAACGGTTTCAGAGCTGGGAGACTTAAACTTCATTTTGCCATACAAAATAACTACCGAAAACTAGTTTTTAATAATTTTTTATTAAATAAACTTATTTTATACTTCAGTATGAATAAAATTGGTATTTCTAACTAAAAAAAATTAAAAAGAAATTAAAAAAATTAAAAAGACATTTCCAGGGTTGGAAAACCTTAATTTTTTTGGTATGCAAAAGTAACTTACTAAAACAAATTTTTCCTTTTTTTTCTATAAACTAAACATATATAATGTTCTTAAAAGAAGAAGATTGATGTAAGAAATCAGAAAAGCAAAAAGGATAATTCCAGGGTTGGAAAACCTACGATTTTTGTGATATATAATAAAATTGGTATCACAAATAAAAAATTAAACTTCAAAAAATTAATAAGATGTTTCCAGGGTTGGAAAACTTTAACTTTTTTTCTTATACAAAAGTAACTTACTAAAACAAATTTTTCATTTTTTTTCTATAAATTAAACATATCTAATGTTCTTAAAAGAAAGAGATTGATGTAAGAAATCAGAAAAATCATAAAGGATGATTCCAGGGTTGGGAAACTGAAACTATTTATGGTATAAAAAATTAACTACCGTAAATTAAATTTTATTTTTTTTATTAACTGAACTTATTTTATACTTTAGTACGAATAAAATTGGTATTTCAAATTAAAAATTAACCTTCTAAGCTTCCAGGGTTGGAAAACTTTAACTTTTTTTATACAAAAGTAACTTACTAAAGCAAATTTTTCTTTTTTCCTCACAAGTTAAAGATATTTTATATTCTTAAAAGAAATAGATTGTTGTAAGAAATCAGAAAAATTAAAAAGGATGATTCCAGGGTTGGAAAACTTTCTCTTTTTGTGATATAAAAAATCAACTACCGAAAACTAATTTTAATATTTTTTAAATAAATAAAATTATTTTATACTTCATTACGAATAAAATTGGTATTTCAATTTAAAAAACTTTAAAACACGTTTCCAAGGTTGGAAAACCTTACCTTTTTTCTAGAAAAGTAACTTACTAAAGCAAATTTTCCCCTTTTCTCTATAAATTAAAAATATCTTACATTCTTAAAAGTAAGTGATTAGTATAAGAAATCAGAAAAATTATAAAGTTTGATTTCAGTGTTGGAAAGCTCACACATTTTGTGATATAAAAAAAAAATTAGCTACCGAAAACTAATTTTTATTTTTTTTTTTATAAAACAAACTTATTTTATACTTCAGAAAGAAATAAATTTGGTATTTAAAAAATTAAAACGTCGTTTTCAGGGTCGGAAAACCTTAGTTTTTATACAAAAGTAAATGACTAAAACAATTTTTTTTACTATAAATTAAATATATCTTATATTCTTAAAAAAACGATGGTGTAAAAAATAAAAAAAAATATAAAAAAAGAGGATTCCAGGGTTGGGAAACTTACACTCTTTGTGATATAAAAAATTAACTACCGAAAACTAATTTTTATCTATTTTTATTAAATAAACTTATTTTATGCTTGATAACGAATAAAATTGGTATTTTAAATAAAAAAAACAATAAATTTTTTTTTCCAGGGTTGGAAAACTTTAACCTTTTTTGAAAAAAAGTAAGTTACTAAAACATATTTTTCCTTTTTTTTATAAATTAAACATTTCTTAAATTCTTAAAAGAAAGAAATTGGTGTAAGAAATCAGAAAAATCAAAAAAGATGAGTTCAGGGTTGGGACACTTACAATTTTTTGATATATAAAAGTAACTAAGTCTAATTAATTTTTATCTTTTCCTTTATAAATTATATATATTTTACGTTTTGGAAGTTTTGGAAAAAAAGTTTGGTATAGAAAATTATAAAAATAAAAACCACAGCTCCAGAGCTGGAAACTATGATTTTTTTTCTGGACATTAAAGTAACTAAATAAAACATTTTTTTTTTAATTTCCTTTTTTTCACTTAACACACTTTCTATATTTTTTTAAGAACTACTAGATTGATATAAGTAATCAGAAAAATCTAAAATTATCATTCTAGGGTTTGAAAATTATTATTTTTATCTTTGTACATAAAAGTAAGTATTTGCTTGATTATGTATCTCTATACTACATAAACGCACTTTGGTAAAGGGTATATAAGATTCGGCACAGGCGAATATAGCACTCTTACTTGTTTTCTTTACTGCACATGTTTCTTAGTTTTTTCTATGTTATTACAGCAATAGATATAATTGTCTATTTAACAATATATAATATGTATTCCGTTGCCAATTTATCAGTCTTAAAATGTATACACAAATATAACACCGCAGGTACCAATTTACATGTTTTATCTGATACTCAAACAAACCCACATTTTTTTTGAACTCTTGAAGCTGTTATTAAATACATTCTTTACTTAAATACAATAAAATATAAGAATTCATATGCACAGTAAAATATCTTAAATGTTACTTACGCCTTTTTTGATTGTATATGACGATATAAGCATTAAATAAATGAAATTAAATTCATGTCGTTTCAATATGAAATAACTTTGATTAAATATGGTACAACGAAATAATACGTTTCAAATTAAATAATTTTGATTCAACATGCTTCTTTATTTCAAATTGACAGTACTGGAATGCTAAATCAACATGAAATGAAGCTATTTAAATAGTAAAATATTTTCTTTGGAGATTACTGTAAATCATGTTGAATTAACTTGAAACACATATAAAGCAAAATTATTGAAAAAACATGTTAAATTAAGCTTGTTTTTGTGGATTTTAATGTTAAATTTTTGTGTGTATTCACTGCTTTCATTGGCTTTATATATCATAAAGCTAAAATATATCAGTATTACCCCTTAACTCTATTGGTGAGTCTAGACACTATAAAGCATAAATATATTAATTGTATGTTTATATACAAAAAATAAGTAAACAATTGATTTACCAAGTTTTTATTTGTATTTAATTAAGTAATTTACACAAACACACTCATAAAAATCTTTAATGATGAAGACACGTACATACAAATGAATGTGTTGTGGACGATATCACAATATAATATTACCTGGTCAACAACTATGAATATGTGTCAGACATATAATTACCAACATGATGAACATTTAAACAGATACATACTGATATAATTGCCCAAGCATTTAAGGCAATCAAATTATTGATTAAAATATGTATGAATGTATGTATGTATGTATGGCTGTTGTCTTGAAAGTTACCTGCAGTGGCAGGAGTATGAGAATGTATGTATGTATGTGTCTTATTGTTAATCTCATGGTTTGTTAAGTCGCTTCAAATACATACTTATATCTTATATAATACATGTACATTGTATGTTTGTACGTTTTGAAATTTTTGACCTACTTACCTGTCCTTATACTGACTGATTGGTGGTGAATTGAAAACAGCTACGTTTGGTTTACCGCTCAGCTGTAAAGTTTTACGTGACTTGCCAAGTTGGTTTTCAGCTACACATGAATAATTACCAAAATCTTGTGGATGCACTTTTCGTATAATCAGCGTGTGACGTGAGCCACGATTTTCCATAATATGACGTTCGGTGGTATCCAATTGCATGGTATCCTTAAACCATATTACCTAGATTTCAGCGCGCCAACATCACATGAGTGTGCAAATAAATGAAAGGAATAAAACAAACGAATGAAAAAAAACCCAAAATATATATGTGTAAGTATAGAAGCATGAGTATAATTAGAGACTTAAGCTATGGCAGAAATGAAAATTATGGTAGAAATAAAATTTTGTTCGTTCTTTAGTTTCATATATATTTTACTCTTGTTCTGTTCTTGATAATAAAATTAAGCTCAATATTATACTCGTATTACAGTGGCATATTATCGTGATAAGACATTCATGTGTAATAGAAATATTTATATATAATAAAAAACATATAAAAGATTTCATTCATACATAAAAATATTACGTGTTGTTTAAAGTAAGAATTAAGTTTTGATCATCGCACAGTGGAATATAAATGGATTGAAGTCAAACTTAAGTTTTTAATATTAAACTTTATGTAACTAAAAAAAGTTTCGTTTACTGCTTTGGCGAGGAATAGAATTGGCATGCTTTTACAAAATAGTTTAACTAAACTTAAGGTCAAGTTACGGCCTATACCACGATGTCGACAAGTCTATTTTGTATTCAGATTTATATTGAAAACAATAAAAAGATATACAAAGGCCTGTCCCACGATGTCAGCAGCGTTCGACTTGAAGCACACTTACATTTGAAACAAAAATAAAATTTTTAATTTTTTGTTGTTTTGAATGTAACATTTATTTATTACCAGAAAAATTGTCAACAAATTTATTTATCGCCAGAAAAATTGCCATTTTGCCAAACCAAAATTTTGAAAGCCAAACAAGTTGAAAAATCGCAACATTTGGCGAGAAATCGCCATATCTGACAGCCCTGGTAAAGAAATGCATAACATCATGCTAAACGAGCAAAAAATATTTTATTTTTTATTTTTTTGTATATAATTTATCAGTTGTTGGATTATTTTATGTTCTTAGAAATTAGATTTAAGATCTAAACAAGTGGTTGTACATAAGCGAAAGCAGAGTTGAAGAAATGAACTTTTAACAAAAGTGTGGTCTATAATCAGGAGCGTAATTATAATTCCCCTCCCTCTTTTCTGATGTATTTAAACAGATAAAGCAAAATCTAGTTGTAACAAGGCTGTAAATTTCATAAACAAATACCATGTATATACACACATACATATTTACACATACATACACACACGCATACATATATACATACATAAAAAAGGATTCGTCTATATATTTTTTGTAGATGATGTTTGACATTAAAATTTGCACTGAATTGCTTTAAGTTGGCTGTCACAATTGCCCAGACTATTTTCTCTTAATTTGTATGTATGTGACCTAAACAGATCAATACGCATCTTGTTCTCTTAACCACCACATTAATTAAATAACAGATAATATACGAAATGTGTGTGTAATTATGTATGTATATATTTCTGTGTGTGTATATGTAAAACATCCCTGCAGTCAGACTGGGGCCAAGTGTCTCTATGTCAGCACTAAAATTCTAGTAGTAGTTACATTGTCTACAATTTCTCTTCTATTCGTCAGTATAAAAGAAATAGAGAAAACAGATGTGGTGTATTTGTGGTGGATTTTGCAACAACTTGTCAATATACATAAATTTGTATGTACGTAAGTTATAGAAATGTACCAGTAAATGTCTGTTTGGTATGTCTCCATGTTCCCATAAGAACTATGAATTCACTACCTAGTCAATTGTTTTAGTGTTACTAGTAGATTTTCAATGACAAGCACATGCTAAATGTTTATAGCATAAAGTATTGTATGGGGAATAATTGTAGAGTAGTACTGGTGGCAAAGTCAAAAGCGACTCAGTACATTTTCACTATTTGCACTTTCTGCAGGGATATATTATAAAGGCACAAAAAATAAATTTAGATAAATGTTTGACATATCGTCAACTTAGAGTGTAAACCTGCTAACTCACTTCCAGCAAATTTTGCAGAAGCGACAAAATACTGTTAATGGTTTCTATACAAAGCTTAAGAAATTAGCCTAATATATATATATATATATATATTAAGTTTTTTCGACATATAGAACTGAAAATTAAAGTAAATATTTAAGCAAGTCAATGAAGTGGCTATTTCTCATTCGAACGGCATTAAAATTTCATATGTTATAAAAACTGGGTTTAGCAGGTTTACACTCTAAGCCGACAATATGTTACCATGCGAAATATATATCTCATAAATATACATATTTCTTTTTCAATTGTGATTCAAGGACGATAGTAGTAACATCAACAATTTGCTAGCAATAAGATTTAAAAGATTAATAACAAGAACAAACATAAAGATAAGCAGCAGGTGTACAGTTAAAAAAAATGAAAACAAAATAACATTAAAAGAGATAGTATACACTCTTGTTTGTATGTATGTTAATACTAACATAGCAGCGTTGCCAGTTTAGTATATTTCAGGTTAGTTGTAGCAGATTTTATCTTTTTTTAATTTAAAAGTTATGTTTCCGCTGCATTCATTTCATATTAAGCAATGGCGTATCTATAAGGCCACGGACATAATTTTAAATAAAAGGGAAATTCACAAATATTTGAAAATAGTAACTAACGTTATGTTTGCAATTTTGAGGAGGGTAATTAAAGGCCTGACCCACGATATCGGCAACGTTCGACTTGTCGCACAATTACATTTGAAACAACAAAAAAATATTAAAATTTGGTTTTGTTTTAAATGTAAGTGTGCGACAAGTCGAACGTTGTCGACATCGTGGGTTTGGCCCTAATTTTTAAGCGAATAGGATATTTCCACATTGTGTTAGTTTTTATGTTTGTCACTTCCAAACGTAATATGTAGTAAGCGCTTGAAATGACTTTAGAAAATTTAGCTTTATTATGTTGTATTATGTTATAGTTTAAATCTGCAGTGGTTAAGAAAGGGTCATACGACGGTAGAATAATCCGTAAGAGTTTTTAATCTATTAGCGATAGCCTCAAAGCTTCCAAAAAAAAACACTTATTTATTTAAGTAGACTTAAGCGATTTTTTTTGTTTATATATTTTGTCTTAGAGATTTTATTGCCACTTTATCCTATTTATAGAAAAAGTAGGTAGGCTACCTCTCAGGATATTCAATCGGTTAAGCGATTAATTTTTACCCGATTAATTGTTCGAATATTGAAAAATTTTCTAATTTCGACTAACGTTTAAACCAGTTAATATCGGTTGATTAACCAATTGACAGTTTAAACAAAATTAAATATTCCTTGTATGTAGTATTTCAATATATTTTTTATGAAATAAATAATTGTTTCTTCTCAGAAAACAAAACGTGTTGTGAGATTCGTTTTTATTTTATCTAGCAAGCTTGTTTGCTTTTAACAGTTTTTTTCTTTCATTTAATTTTGAGCCATTATATACATAAATATATTTATGAATGTAATATTATAAAAAAACTAACAAATATTTTGTTTTGTATGACAACAATTAGTGAAAGGATTTTTTTATTAAAACTAAGAAAATTTTTTTTAAAACGCAAACATTTAAACTAAATATCTACTATTTGTAAAAAATTATTTTAGATGATCTCTTTAATCTATTAGGCAATATACACAAATGATCTCACTTATGTAGTAATTTTTTTTATTAATACCCATTTAAAAATTTGAAAAAAGGTAATCGAGTTTGGAATTAAAAATTTTTGGTGGAAGCTCTTCACTACTGGACTACCAACCCAATGATTTTAACAAGGCGTGAGACTAAAATAATCAATTCTTCAGAAGTACTTACTTTTTTATTTGGCAACTTGTTCACGTAATCTATTTAATCTAAAAAATTATTCTCCTCATTTAGTAACTTGTACATAATTTTTTTAAATGTTAGGTAATGTGATTTGTAAGCGACTTATGAAATTTGGCAATCAGTAAAGTGAGTCATTATATGGCAAGTAGTTCTGATGGTAATGTGAAATTTTTTGCTGGGTACATAACATATATAAATTTTTGCTTGTCCTTTCCGTGTTATTTTTGTTACGTTATCGTTTTTTTTTTTTATTAATTAAATCTCAAAGTAATTAATAATTAATGTAGGTTTACTTATTGAAACATATAAATATATGAAAATTGTGTTTAGGTGGTTAATCGATTAATCCAAAATTAATCGATTATTAACTAATTAAACCAAACCTCAATTAATTAATTCAGCGCTTAAACGATTAAAACCAAACCCGATTAATTGAATTAAATTTAAGTATCAAAAATAGAAACCAGGGGGAAAATCGAGACACTCATTATCGAACGAAATTACGAAATATTTCAATAGAGTTTATATGGAAATATTTCGTAATTGCGTTAGATAACGAGTGCCAGGATTTGCCCCCAGATTTTCTAACATAACATATTTTGCACATAACAGAGCACTGTTATTTACTTAACTGCAGTTTCTTAATAGATTAGAAGTCCTTAATTTTTGAACTGAGATTGGATTATTAAAAAAATTTATAGAAAAATCGCAAACAGTTTGTTCACGTAAAATTTTGTTTTTTTCTATACAAAATTTCAAAGTTTTACATGAACGTAGAGGGCCATTGTAATCACACTTATTTTAGTTGGCAATATCGACGTCAAGTTAAAAAAATATCAAAACATTGGGGCTCCCATACACCCTACTGGTAACACAAGGTTCATACCAAGGTTCGTTGGCAACACGATTATTTGTTTTTTCCATTTTATGTATGCTTCAAATAAACTCGTTATCAAAAATGGCAACGAAATGCAAAATAATATAGGCGTCAAATTGTCTTGAAGAATGCAAATTCTATGTGAACAATTATCGATAATCTTCCATAATTGCAACAATTTGAACTAAACAATGCAAAATAATATATGTTTCCATGTTGACAACTGTAATAAGGGTAATTTTTATATTGCAAGAATTTCATTGTGTTTATTTTAGTAAGTTGGTACTTTAATCATTAAAGCAACCTGCTTAATTTATTCAATACATTATGTTTTCTTGTTCTGGTCAACATTTCATTCATTTCCCTTATCGTGATTGCAGTATTTTGACTTTGGCTACGATATTTTTTTTTAATAAATTAAAAAACAAGGCAATACTTGTTATTCAATCTTTGATCAAAATATTGTAGTCGAAGTATAAATAAAGCAAACACAATAAGGCCCATAGAGTTGTTTAAATAAATGTTTGGGTCAATTGATTTTTAAATTTATTTTTCATTAGTTTTTTTTTTGTTAATTCAGAATTGCGTCATAAACACATTTTCTATACAAATTGACACAAAAAATTAGCTCCCGAAAGCAGTCGAGAGCTAGAATCTATTTTATTTTGACAGCGTTTTTTCTTATACTATCACATATAAATAAATATTCTCTCCGCAATGCTACCACACTTTCAATAAATTTCATATATTTTGTATTTAAAACTACAAGGAAAAATTAGCACAAAAGAAAATAAAACAAAAACTAGAGAGCATTTGAAGTTACTGCCGCAGATTTTATTATGGGCTTTGTTAATTTGACAGCGATTTTTCCTGAAGTGACGGACTTATTCTGTTTGGTCATTTATGTTAATTAAAATCATGCGTATTTAGTTTTTTAATTTAAAACAACAAGCTCACTTATTTAAGTAAAAACTCTCTTTTAAATTTTGCAATACTAATAATGCAAATGTAAAATTTCTAATTTGTTTAGAGAACTGAGCGATTCCATAATTTAATTCATATTTTACTTGCTTGGCACATTTTTAAAGCTTAGTGTTTTTCAAATAGCTGGAAACACTGATTCGCATTTATGTACATACAAACACACACACATGCACTCATATATATATATATATATATTATCCCAGTCATAATTTTATGAAATTAATGATCATATTCGATTCTTTTTCGACTCCTCCGCGCGATTAAAATAAGCATTTATGCGCTCGTTTTCGAGTCGAAAATGACTGTTCATTCGGGAGAAAATGGTACCCAAAGCCGCGAGTTTTCTAAAAGAGTCTTTTATGACTCGCATTTCTGATCAATTTCGATTCACTTTCGAGACAGTTTGTGAGTATTTACATTCAGTTTTTTTTTTTGTTTTAAAATTTTATATTTTTATATTTTATTCATTTTATTGCACGAGCTTGCTGTTTGTTTTTGTTTTTTAAACAAATCACTTTCTAAGTGTTTCTGGGATTCATTTTCAAATCATATTTTAAGCGCAGGACTGATTAATCAGTTTTTGATCATTTAAGGCAGTCGAAAGAGACTCAGTTTGGTGAAACAATCTTCCACATGCTGACTGGGATGTACATGAATAGAAGTTAAACAATAAAAAACAAATAAATAAATTGTGTCAAACGTATTTTCAAATAAAAAGACACAGCAACATAAAAACAACGTCAGAAATAAAATTGAAACGCAAATAAAGTAGAATAAATACAATAGACAATTAAGGCCACAAATGCAGTTGGTTTTTTATTCTACCAACAGATTGTTGAAAATTGTCTGTGGTATGAAGATTGTTGTGGCGAAATTTGTAAACGGCATCAGGTTTCCGCACAAATGACAAATGATGTTAAAAAAAATGAAAATATTACAGTTATCTTATACATACATTTATAAATTTGGTTGATTGCCGTTTCCATAAAGAATATTTATGTATTTATATTTTTTTTTCAAGTTTTCTAAAGTGAAACAATGTTGTATCATAATTGTCATTGTTATTATTATCATCATTTGGTTTTTTTCTAGCACACTTATACATATTTGTTTTATTTAATAATATACATATTTTCTTTTCTATGTACAATGTTTTGTCATGTGTATAAACAGCATTTGGGCATTTGTGGATGGGCATGTGTGCATACAACAGGAAACAAAAACAAGCACACTCATCACAAACACACACACACATAAATCTAATAACAAAAACATATACACTCGCTTTGTTATTATTCAATGTTTGTTTACGTTTTTACGTGACATTTTTTCATTCAAAATGTGTCAAAAAAATTAAATGAAATGTTTTTTGCAGACGTTTGCAGTGTTGGTTGTTATTTTGTTGATTTTTTTTTTAGGGGAAAATTACTTCTCACATTCAGGGATAGAAAAATCCATCAACATGAACAATAGGATGTACACATACAAATATTTTTGAATGTACATATACACTTACATATCGTTACTTTAATAAAGAAAAGACCTAAGTTCTGAAATTTTTAGAAATTTAAGTTTTTTTTTGATAATAATTTTAATCTATTACGAGTATTTGCTACAAAATTTTAATAAAATTTTAAAAGATTCATAATTGTAATGAAGTATATGTATATTAATATATTCTAGGAAGTCGAATGAAAATTGTCCATCCGTCCGTCTGTAAGTACACGAAAGTACCTTTCCGATGCCCCCATAAAACTAAGTCTTGCATTTTGGTCTTATATATCACAATTTGTCTTGAAAATATTGTTATTGAAACTCAGAAAAATCTAAGAGATAGTTCCAGTGCTGGACAATTTACTGCATATATTAAATTAGCTAACTAAAACTATTTTTACTATTTATTCCTTAAACATTTTTTATGTTTCAAAAACATCTCTACGCAAGATTTTTTCAATATTCCAACAATTTTAATATAGAATCAAGTTAAACCATAAAATTACACGTTTTTATTGCTGATATGTAAACATGGGAACCCTTTGAGTTTACCAAACATTGTAACATGTTTTTTATTATTAAACTATTTCATGCAGTACCGATTCCATGTTTAAAACTAATGGTCATACCTTAACAGCACAGAACTGGGCTTTTTTTACTTTTTATTATATGTTAATAACATCAACATACTCACAGCACTTATGAACTCACATGTTCCATTTCATTCTTTTTAATCATTTTTGCTAAAAAAAACCCTACAAATTCTGTTCGAATACAATATTTACCTAATATCACCAGATATTTGAATATTCAAAATTGGCAATGATATGTTGAAATTTGGATGTGAAATAGTTTATTAATACTACATTTTATTAAATAAAAGAAAATGAGATATAAGGTAGCTTATTTGTTATTCGTATGTAGGAACAACAACAAAGTTACTTTAAGAGAATCCTGGTTGATTCCAGATGTTATCGAAAAAAAAAAACGATCGGTACAATTTTGCCACCTTTGGCATAATTTATATTGCTGTGTATAAAAACCATAATAAAATTTTGTCAGATTATTATTATTTATTTATTTACATGATATTAAATTTATATAAATATAATATTTAATATTTAAATAACACTTGCTACTTTGGCTATCAGCTATTGTCAAATTAGTTTGTCCCAGTTTACACTGTACAATTCCTATTGCTAGTTTGTAGGGTAGAGGTACGCTGGGAAAACGAGTACTCAGCTTCATGTGTTGTCCATTCGTTTTGCTTTCTCGTTTGTAATGTTAAAAAAGCACAAATGCATACACAAAACTATTCATAAAAATATAAGCTGAAAAATAAGACTTTTATTGTAAGGATACCGATGTAAGTTCAGAAAAGAGAAAGTAATTGCACTGGAACTTTTTATTTCTCAAATTTTAATTTTATACTAAAACAGAAAGTTATCCAATATGTCCCATTTGGAAAAGTAGACATTAATCACATAAATAACGAAAGAAATAATGTATTTTTTAGAAACAAAAGGGTAATTTTATAAAACACAATAATTACACATTAATTGCCACGTGCATTACCACATCTGTATAGTTTTTGCTTGTGACGAGTGTTATGAATTATACAATTCATTCGTCGGACGTATTAAAATAATTCATTACTTTTCTAGGACATGTACTGTGTTAACAGTAATGAATTCTGGAATGAAAAAGTATACATCCTATGCACTACCATCTCCTTTACTATTCATTACCCTTACCTACTGGGGGTACTACTTCCTCTCTCTCTATCTCTCTTCTATTTCTTACACAAAATCAAAACTTTAGCATCAAATAGAGATGCATGTAAAACGGCACACTATGAGTCGTTCAAAAAAAAAATGTTGCGGCCAGAACACGAAATATGCATATGTCTTATTATTTCAGATTACTTGTAGATATTTTAAAATAGAAAAATATTTTAGTAGCTTTCGAGTAGTAGCTTGCCTACTAGAATACAAAAAACTGTATGTACTCCCCAGTTGTAAGTACTTAATGAATAACTCATTATTTTTGTTTGAGAAGTTAAAAAATTATAGGGTACTTATTACTTTTTGCCTAACAGTATTCAAAAGTTAATGGAAAATTTTTTTCTAAAAAAAAAAAAAATACAAATTTGTAACTAAATCACTAAACATATACCTTTTTTTTGGCAGTGTTAAGAAATCATAATTTTATAAAGAAAATATGTATTTATATTTCAGAATATAGAATAGAATAGAGGGTCCAAGGAACGGAACTACGACATCTGATGGGTTTTTTGTACCATAGATCTGTAAATGAGATTAAATCAATCTCTGTATGACTCTCATTATGAAAGTCAGTACAGATATTGGAAAAACCTGCCTAATATCATCTTAACACAGAAATTCAAAATGATAAACATGCTTTCTACCAGTGTTGTCAGATATGGCGATATCTCGCCAAACGTGGTGACAAAAATTAGTTTTTGGCGATTAAAACTTTGAAATGGCGATTAGCGATTTTCTTGGCGATATTTGAACTCCTTGGCGATATTTTTGGCTATATTTTTACGATTTCAATTAAATAGAATAATGTTAAGAATATGAAATATTTTTTAAGGAACTTTTTCTACAACATAAAATATTTCGTGCAAAAAATTCTAAATGTTGCGACTTTTTTAAGAATATGGACCACAAAATCTCATTTGGTGTTTATGAAACATAGTGAGGAAAACTTTTTTTTATCAGTTAGAACCAACATTTTGATAATGAAGCACCAAAAATCCTATACGAGTTCTTGCCTAGTGTGTATGAATACGACGATGCTGCTGGTAAAAATAGACATTTAAGTAAATGTTAATTAATTCAGTTGATATCTCACAAGAATTAAATAATAATTTTTATCTTGGTGCTCAAGTTTAATTTATACTGTTTAGATTGATCTTTTGGAATAAGTTATTTTTAAGTACTTTTTGTACGCCAGTATTTATATGTGAATGTAAACACTTTTCTTAATTTCTCTTAAATACTATAATTTTTATATTTTACAATAGACTTTATATACAGAATTTAAAATTTAACAATATTTGTAATGTAATTAAAAAATATAATATATTTTTGTAGCTATAATTTAATGTTTAATTATATTGGCGATATTTGGCGATATTCGACAAGTTATTTGGCCAGGAGGCTGAAAATAAATCTGACAACACTGCCTTCTACTGTTAAATAAGACAAATAATGTATGTCGTGGTCTCGTCATCTTCCAAGCATAAGCGAGACAAGGTTGAACGAATTTGGTTAGTTTTCCACAGAGGATAGTTTAGTACAAAATTACCAGAAAAAAACCAGTAACAAGCCTTAAATTATTCCTGTTGAGGTTCAGGATGCCATTTGCAAATGAATGCATCAATTCTTTGGCCTGCCCAAAAACCAGAAGAAGACAGCCACATTTCCTTAGCGGTCAGGATATGCGAAAATAACTTAAGTTTTGTAACAAATATCATAATGAGATAATTATAAAACCAAAATTATTTTATTGCTTGTAAAGCTCATTTTCACGATCGTTAAAATTGTCTCTAGATATATTTTATTATTAACTGAAAACTACTACAATAATTACTTTCACATAATGATATAAGTAAATTGCTATTATATTCATTAGCCATTGTTACACACATAAAATAAGTATATAAATATGTTCCACTCATTGCTTTCTAAACCATTAAAAGAGCACACTTATTTAATTTAAGTTTCGATATTGGTACTAAGATGTTAAAATCTTATTCAAGTTGTTTTAGATGTGGGTAAATAAATTAATACTGATAAGGTCTGACTCACCTCTTTTAGAAAATATATATTATATATTGTAAACAATTTCTTAAATTTAGAGTGCATAAAAAATATTCCACTATTGTTTATATTGAAAATAAAAGCTTAGAATCAAATGAATTAGTCGAAAAATTATATTTTATTATATTTATACTAAAAATTGCAATAAAGCATTCGTTGGAATAAAAAATACGAATTTCCTGATAATTGTCACATATAAACTTTTAATTTATGATAAGCGGCTACAATGTTTCCATTAAATAAACGACAATGACGTCTTAAAGATTAAAAAAAAATAATTAAAAATTGCTCACTGAAAAATAAAAATATTAAATAAATATTGAGGAAATACTTTATCTCTACTTTAAAAGTATCAATAATTATTTTTTTCTTCTTTTCGTATAGTTATTATTAACTTCATTGAGATAATAAATTGAGAAATTATTTCCTGATTTGTGTATGAAATTAAGATCGATGTCATTAAGTATGATATTAAAAAAATGTATTAATTTAAAATAAATTTATAGAGAGAAAATATCATATAAAATAAATATGTAGATACATAAATATAAATAATAAAATATTAATTATATTTATAGGTGATCTAAAAATCTAAGATTGCATTGCATTGTAGCATGATGTAATTTTTGCATAAACATGAAAATGTTTATTGTGTCTCAGCATGAATCAAGAAAGCAAGATTGCGCACTCAGACATACAAGATAATTTTTTACTGCAAATCTACGTCAATGTAGAATATACATGTGTGTTTGTTGTAAAAAGTGTGTGAGAGAGAGAGAGAGAGAGAGAGCACATTAAACAATCAAATGTATGTAGTTTATTTACAACAAAATTGTATGCCCAGCAGAAAACACAATAACGGATCTGTGCAATGCGCAATCTTATTTTCTTGATTCATGGTGTCTTAGGGCCTTTAGAAAAAAGGGCAGCTGCCAATAGTGGTTTCACTCTCACGATGTATTTAAACAAACACGTGCGTGTAGAGCTGCCAGATAAAATTATCGAAAACCCGATAAACTATAAAATAATCGTCATTTTATACTAGAAAAATTGTCAGAAAAATCGGTAAAATCAGGATGAATTTATTTGGAAGCTGAAACCATTTTCCGATTTTAACCTCTTATAACTTTGTTCCCCTTAGTGGTAAAATTATAAAAAACATTGTCAAGTTTTGGTCTCAGTACTTTTGATGGCCAAAATTTTTAATAGGAACTTGGTTTTTTTTTTACATTTATGTGTTTTGAGAATATCAATTTACACAGATACCAATATAAAATAAAGAGTGGGCAAAATTACACCAAAATATTTTAGTAGGTAAGTAATACATCAATTGTAATAGCCGATTTTTCATAAAAACCTGCCAAATTTTAACTTTTAAAATCGTAAATTTTAAGGAAAAAATCGTCAAATCGTCTCTCTCATTTCAGCACCAAAAATCGTCAAAATGACGATCTGGCAGCCGTGCGTGCGTGTTATTTCTCTTTGATACAATAATTAATGAAAAATTAATTCCTTTGATCTAATTAAAAAGGAAATGTGAAAAATCGATTTCACTTAGCATCACGAAAATGATTACGGACTCACTGAAAGGTATCAAGATATCAAAAAAGAGAATATCTTTTAATCACAATCCAAATTTGCTCTACTTCCGGATCATAAATCTGGAATCGTAATGACTTCCTTGGAAGCTTTTTTTTACTGAATGCTTGCCTCTTTAGTGTCCTCAATCGTGGCTCAGCAAAATTTCAAAAACAATAGTTAGGACTTTTCTTTATTAAAGTAACGATATACATACATGTATGTATGTATCTGTATACATATATATTGTAGAAAAAATTATAAATTTATATTTTTTTTCATGTATTCATGGGTGAAGTGAAAAGTTTGTTTATATTTTGTTTTTAACATCACAAGAGGCGTGCTGTTATTGTAGTTGGAATATATGAAATATATTTCAAATATAAATCCTGCTGATATTTATATTATGCAAGTAAATACATATACATACATGTGCACATATTCATATATGCGTATGTTAGGCATACTTACATATCTTAAATTTTTTTTTCGATTTTATTTTTTTCATTCAACCTTAGTAGAGCATACTGAAGCGCATGTGTTGACATGGCATAAAAGCGTTAATATTATTAATATCCATTGTTATTATTTTTTCATTGTATTTGCATGTTTGTTGGGTTTTTATCACTTCATTTTTTCTTAAATATAATATGCTATGTTTATTTTCGTTGCCGTTTATATATTTTTTTGTATATTTCAAACTGATTATTTCAAATATATGTGGATTGAAATGATATTGTATTTTAGTGAAATATTTGTGTATATTATTGGAATATTTTACACTATGAGTAAATTCTTTTAAAAAATGCAGTTAACAAAAAACAAAATAGTTGAAATTAATTTAAATTCATATGGTTGAAATATTATAATAAATTTTAACTTAATTATTTTTATCACTACCAAAGACTGATACTCGTTAATTTAATTGCCAGCAATTATAAATTTACAAAAGGTTTTTGCGTGCATATTGTTGAATAGAAAAATTATGTTGTAAGAACAAATTTTATTTGTACATTATTTAAATAGGATATTTCTTTAATTATATTTTGTGATACTACCTTTATACTTTATGACCTACATTAATTACATCTCTGTGATAAAAAGGAAAAGTGCTTAAGTCAAGTTTTATATAAATATATATATATATATTTAATTTATTTATTTCTAGGAGGAACATAGGGCCATAAAAATCCAAAACAGTAGGCGACTTATCCGGCTGGTATCCTACCAACTTGACGTACCGGGATGTAGGCAGCTACAACAATCTTCGCTCAGAAGTCCGCCGATCTCAGAATTATATTTCTGAAGGCCAGGCTGGTGGCTACAACTGGCAGCCTCAGTACCAGTCTAGGATGTTATGGACTAATCATCCGTACTTCTCCATTTTATTCAATGATTAATGAAACCGAAGTCAAGTTTTGGTTTCAGTTAATTGCACCCTTATAGTTTTAATATTCAAAAGTACCTCTGAGTGAAATTACAATCAGTTTTTTCTTATTTTTCAGGAAGTTATAGCGCAATGACTTGCTAATTATTTTTTCGACTGATAGTCTCATAGGGAATAATAGCTTAATTTAGCATGTACTTTGGCATATTTCAAATTAAACGTATTATTTATAATGTGTAGAGTTATGGTTTCCTAAAAAAATTAAAGTAAGCACCGAAGAGAAAAAAATTTCTGAAAATGTACTTGAAAGTTTAAAACTGCTCTCCTGCAAAAGTGTAAAATATGACTTAAGCTACGTACAGCCGGTTGCCAGGTCTTACAATATTGGTAGTAAAATCTGCCCAAAATGAGAATTTAGAAGTTTATGCATCTGACAATGGCGTCACTGCAAGGCAACATTGTACACGCTTGATTTTAAAGAAAAAATTTATAATAAAATATATGCACACAAAATCATTGCAATTGCTTCTTTTCGGTCCATAATAATTTATGGACCATTTACATTTAACACAAACACAAACGATTGATATTTAACAATTTCTAACAAATGCCTTGACTCTGACAACGCATAACAACAGATCTGACAATTTGTGCATATGACAATCGTATGAAATGACAATTTTTTTACTGACGACTTTGTTAGATGAACTTATTGTCATACAACTGTCTGGCAATAAATTGTAAGATTTTTCGACAACCGTTTGAACTGACAAGAAATATTGTGCTGGCAATTTTCGATTCCCAGTACATTTCCAGCACACTGCCAGATCTGACAATATTGTAAGATCTACAATCGTCTTAACATAGTTTTAAACACTTTTTCCTTATTGTCACAGACTTATTAATCATTCAATATCCTAAGTCTTATTAATGATGGCATATTAAGCTCAAATGTCAATTTTTCCAAATAAATGAACGTTTAGTTGTTAAAAATTTACAGTCTTATGAATAATTAAAAACTGGCATGAAGTTAGCACAAGAGGAAACATTTAACTACGTGTTGACGAGTTTTTGTATACAATTTGACATTAAAAATCAACGCAAATATAGTTTTAACGCAGGATTACATCCCAGCATGATTTTTAATGTAAAATTGTATGGCAAAACACATTAAGACCATGTTAAATTTTGCCATTTATGCTAACTTCATGTCAGTTTTTGATTATACATAAGGCTGGTAATTAATTATTTGTATTCACCCACCGAAAAACTTAATCCAATAATAGTTTTAATCGAAAACTAGGGCGTATGAGTAATGTGAAATTTGAAAAGTGTAATACTTATACGTACATTGGCTAAATATAGCAATACGTAAACAGCATTGCCAGCTTTGAAATTATAAAACTTACGACAACAGAGAAAAAACGCGCCTTTAAAAAAACGCTCCAAACTCAGAAATTCTTTTTTATTTAAAATCTTTATTAAATTGAAGCAAAAATTAAAAACGAAACAAATTTATTTGTATTAATTTGTAAAGGGTGGTTAAATTTTAAGGCCCGAATCGGCCGTTTAACCGGTTCAAATCAAAATATTCACGTCTACAACGACACGTAGGTAAATTTGTATTCAGCGTACAAGGGTGGTTAAATCAACTATAACTATATTGACTAATGAAAATATTCACTTTCCAGTATTTACGTTTTTAATAAAAGAAAAATAGTAAAAAAAAATAATTGAAAAAATATATATGTGACGCGAAAAATAAAAAGGGACTTAAGGGTAAAAACCAGTTTTGTTCAGGAGAGCCATTTTAAAGATTTAAATACGTTTATTTTTGGTGTACTTCAATTTCATAAAACGCGCATATCTCTGGGAGGGAACACTTTTGGGGCATGGGATCGGTCTCATTCGATGCTCAGATGTTGTCCACATCAAAAAAAAAAAAAAAAAAAAAAAAAATAAAAAAAAAGTGAAAATTAATTTTTTTACCCTTAGGTCACTTTCTCTATGCGCTGTCACATATATATATATATATAAACATGATATATTGAAGTATATTTATTTGACATAATGTCCTTATTTAATTTCAAAAATTGGCTTATTTTTATGGTTAAGCAATTGTCTATATGCATTTCGTTCACGCTTTTGAAATTCGTAAGTAGACTTCAACCCAAAAATTTTTTGAATTTAGCTAACAATAATACTATATTGAGAATCACTATATACAAGCATAATAAGTTTGAAAACCGCAAACAATAATCTTTACAAAACTAGCATCTTTATTCAACTGTGCATCTGGAGGTGGCTACAAAAAATTGTGTGACTAAGTTTTGCATCCAAATTACATTATTGAAGATTAAACCATCAACACGCATACGTAGAGTGTGGAGAGAAGAAACTATTGCAGCTGTATCCGCCAGTATTGTTGATGACCCTGTATTATCGATTCGGTGCCATTCGTAGCAATTAAGACCCTGTTACTTTTTTTGTGTGTCTAAAATGGAGGAGTTAGACTTGAATGACATGTGGTTTCAGCAAGATGGTGCCACATATCACACAGCATGCGAACTAATGGCCCAATTGAGAGGCGGGTTCGGTGAACAATTTATTTCACATTTGGGGCCGTTCAATTGGCCGCCTAGTACCCTTAGTTTATTTATTTTGGAGCTTTCTTAAAGCTCATGTCTATGGTGACAAGCCCGCAACGGTTGATGCAATGCAAAACAATATTGAAGAGTTTATTCCTGAGATACTGGCCAACATTTGCATGGAATTATCTTTAAACATTGAATTATCTATATAATTAATAGGCGAACATGTTTTTTGTAATCCCTTTTACGCTGTTACCACTACACCAATTTTAAAAAGATTTATATGGTTTTAAAGGATTTTCTGTACAGATGTGCAGAATCTATATTTTATTGAAATCGGTTTAGTATTTTGGGACCTATAGGCGTTTAAAGTTGCTACTACTACATGCACACATATTACACACGCATTTATTAGCTTACAAGTAAAAAAGAAACAAAACATGAGTGTGTGTGTGTGTGTGTGTGTTTGTAGTATTTTTCTTGATCTAAAATTTTTTTTCTTTTTTTGTTGTTGTATGAAAGCCATAATACTTAAAGGAAGAGAATTGAATAAAGTGAATTAGCTTGGTTGAAGGGATTTTGTTTATGTTTTTTTAATTACATGTATTATTGAATTATGCTTGCATATGTATGTAAGTTTGTGTGTGGCTGTGTTTTAATGAATTTTGTATGACGTTTAGATATGTACATTTTCTTTGAAACTTAAATTATTTACATTTTGATTCTAGAATACGGACGAGTGTGTCGTCCGTTTGGTTTATCTAGTACAAATTGTTCTTCCAGCTCAAATAAGGGTTTTATACATTTCCCTAAATTTTATGTATTTTTTTTTTATAAATCAAATCCGAAAGCTCTTAAAAAATTATCCTCTATATAGCAGAACTGTGTTTGCATTTTGACAATACAATATGTTTAGAATGGCTTCGTTGCAATGATACAAAGTGACCTACTTGATATCTATGAGACTTAGCAAAACAGAATAGGTTTTTTTTTTTTTTTTTTTTTTAACACAAACACAATTCGCAAAGCGATTAGCTTGTTTGCTGAAAAACACGCAGGGTCCATGGTGGGAATCGAACCCACGACTTCCAGACTGAGAGGCGAGCATCGCTACCACTCAGCCACAGGGGCACATGACAACCTCTGTATAAATTTTTGCTCAGCTATTGCATCTCAAAGTTCTTAGCCCTAAAATTTGCGCACAAGCATATACATAATTAAATTATAGCATCTACCTATTATTATATCGTTGTCTCAACCATATTCTTTGCATAACGTTGTAAGTACTTTGAGTGCTAAGCCCTGTACATACAATATTGAAGTAAGTGTGCGAAAATTTACCTTTTTATAGTATTAATTGATATTGAATTGTACAGGTGACAAGAATATGATTATATGTATGTATGTATACTTGTATGTATGCAAATTACACAATTTAATATGTTTATAAGCTTCTAGAGTTTAATTCATATTGTAATTAATATATTCCAGAATGAAAAAAAAAATATAATATTTAATCATTCACTAGTTCCAGTCATTCAATCACTCATCAATATAAGTACATGCACATGAATACTTATAAGCATTTATATCTACATATATGCACTTATTGATGCACATATGTATGTATAAATGATGAATGGTGTTTGATTTCTAAAGCTGCTTCAATTCATGTATTTGTGGGATATTTTCTCATTAAATCAACAAGCAAATATTTTTTGCACTTCAGCTGATGTTATGAATAAATAAATATACAAGTACTTGACTGCATAAAAACAAGAATAAGAGTTTTTCTAACATTATTCGATTTATTTATTTTATTTTTGTATTTGCATGAGTTAGAATGTAAATTTCATTGAATAGCAAAATGTTAATAGCAACAACTAATGTCTTGTAAATTGAAATATGCATAAAACATAAGAAAATGTAAAATTAATTATAATGAAATACATTGTGACATAGCAATATTATTCAGAATGTATTAATTTCATTTTCTTTAAGCCCATAGAGAATTAAAATATCTTTACTTTTATTTGAAAAGTGGAATTATAAACTTTTTTAAGGAACTCCTTAAGGAGTGATATATAGATCAAATTAATCAATATAAAATATAATTTTATTATATATTAATCAATTTAATTAATCAATAATATATTGATTCTATAAACATATGCTGGTTTTATAGCTTAATTAAGAAAGGTTTAAAGTCTAGCGAAGACTTTCTTAAGCGGGAACGAAATGTCATCTATATGCATTTCGTTCTCAGAAATCTAACAAAAATTATTTAAAGCAATATTTCTTATATTAAATTTGTGATCTATTTTAATGTTCCCTTAAGCCTTATATTTAATTTTAGCATTTTTGTATGCACGTGAATTTTCCTTAAAGTAATAAACGTATAATTATTTAATTAAGGAAAACTCTGTGTGATTTTATCCTGCCGTTTTTTAATACGATACTTCTACATAACTTTTGTGCTGAGAATAAATTCATGAACGCAGGCAGGCGGTTTCCGGTAGATATGTATTTCCGCATGCAATTTGTACATTTGCATTTTGCTGTTTCTTTTTATTGCACATTTTCTTAATTTTTTTTCATGATGCTTTATTGTGCTAAATGTGAACAATTTAACGCCTTTTATTGTTTTCAACAATGTTCAAATACATTTTTTTGCTGCAGGTACAGGTTTTCTTTAATTTATAAAAAAAAATATCAAAAAATCGTTTTTATTTTCTTATTTATTTAACATACAACGATAAAGCCTAGACAGGTAATACATTAAATTGGGTTCTCCTAAAAGTATGTTATTCTAATTCTGCTATAGACGATTTTTTGCTAAGAACGGCAATAAAAAGTCTCCTAGACTCGTTGAAAAATTTTTGGTGATGAGAGCAGTGACATGTTACACATCAATCTCAAATCAGATAAGTTTTAGTGATTGGAACTCCTTAACATCAGATCAATGAAATTGAAGATTGAGTCTTGGGAATGAACTTTTGTAGTTCTTTCAGACTGCCAAAGAAATGCAGCATTTTCCAAACTGAAGCCTTCACATTCTTTGGGGTCACGGAACTATTGGCCAGAAATGTAGCTGAAGGCAAAAAATGTTACATTTTACGACAACAGTCAAACAGGGAGCCCTAATTGGTTTGAAGGGACAAAATGTCAAATCAAAACTCGTTAGTGACTGTAGGATAGCCCCCCTCCCCCCAACTTGCACTTGGACAAATATACTGTCAGCTTACTTTGGGTTTCTTACTACAGCAGGGTTGCCGGAAATGAAATTGCCGATGATTTGGCAAAAATAGAGCAGCGAAAATTCGCAACAGATTGGTTAAATTAACAATAGGTCAGGGATCTTAGTAATTCTGTTTCGAGCAGCACTAATCGCCTGCACAAAAAGGCAGTATTTTAGAGTCTCGAGTTCATCTTGATAGAAGCGTAGATTGAACTCTGCTCAGTCACTTGCACTCCAGATCTATGCAGTATGTGCAAGAAAACGATTTAACATATTATCTGTCATTGAAACAAGGCAGTATTTTAGAGTCTCGAGTTCATCTTGATAGAAGCGTAGATTGAACTCTGCTCAGTCACTTGCACTCCAGATCTATGCAGTATGTGCAAGAAAACGATTTAACATATTATCTGTCATTGAAAAAACCTGCAACGCCAAAGGACTGTATGGCAAAATGTAAGCTGGAGGATATTAGGGCTTCAACATGGGAATTCAGTGGCTTAATGACAGATAATTTGGATTCTTCTGGGCACAGTGCTGCAGACACATCAAACATAAATATTTATTTTTAATAACTTTATTTACATTTTATAATGTTCGTTTCATTATAAGCTTGAAGTCCAATTTTATAAAAAAAACATAAAATTGCAATGATATATCGAAATAAATTATTGGTGCTTATTTCTTTTTATAAAATTGTTCCTGAACTTAATAAATGAAGTAAACTTTATAATCTTTAAGCAAGTCGGATAAATTATACTCACCCGTATTCCAGTTCTGATTAGCTAGGTCACGTGAATACAATATCAAAAGGTTGAGGCTTATATGCCCGTTATAGAAAACTAGATGTTAAGAAACAAAAACAAACTATCAATAGCACATAAGTGTTCTCGAGACCAAGTAGGCAAATCTCAAATTTTTTTCTATTGTATTGACGTTATGTCGATGTTGACAACTAGGATAAGGGTGATGGAAGAGCTGGGCTATTTTTAATCTCACTACCTGCTGTGAATTAGCATGTCAATTTAAGCAAATTTTAATTGTAGTGTAATAAACTAGTTTTACTTCAAATATATAAAAGTCTCTGCCACATGGAAGACTGCGCGGCGCAATAAAGGGTATTGTGTTTATCAGCCTATGTATGTATGTATGTATGTATGCATGTATATATGTCTATAGATATGTATGTATGTGTGTTCCTTTGCGGCACCATAAAAACCAAACTCGTAGACAGCTTTTGATGATTCTTACATCAATTGATTTGTCTTAACCCTGGAAGTGTCACTGAAAAAATATGACAGTAGTCACAATGCAATACGAAAAAATAAAAAGTTGGCGAACTATTTCAAAATGGGTATCATTCGACAGGTTTCTCTTATGATTTTTTGTTTTGAATGACCATTTAGGATATTTAACGGTTCAAAGTTTTTCGCGGTCGGGTTTTTTTTTTGATTTTTTGAATTACTACTTTTTTTTTAAATTTTCAATGAATTTCATTTGAGAAAAATTAGAAATTTTCCCCGCAAAGAAAGAAACATAGAGCATGTATCTGTCTTGCATTCAGCATCTTAACACTATAAGGTTTAAAATGACAAAAAAAAAGTCTGGCAACCCTACAACCCTGGCCCGTGGAATGCCACTTTTTAAAACAAATTTCAGTGAGAAAACTCAAGTACTCATCTCGCGACCGGAACTATTTTTTTTAATTCCAGTTCTTTTTAACAAATATACTTTAAATTAAGTATTTAACTTTTCCACGTATTCACTGATATTTCTTTTTGAAGCTTTAATACGAGTATATTGCATCCTTCTATTTTATAAACCACATTAACATATAAATACTTAAGTAAGACCCTTTTTAAAACTGGAAAAATAAAACAAAATATTAAAATAGTTTGCAATAATAAGAAGCTTAAGTTCTTTTGATTTGATTTTTATTTATTTTTATTTTTTGTTCATCTCGCTTCTCTTATTGCCATGCTGCGCGCGTATTACCATGTTTAATACCCTTTTAATTAGTGCTGAAACTGTTTTGTATGTACAAAAGCACCAGAATGAAAGAAAATATTTCAAAAGTAACAAGTGATGTTATATGAAAATTTTTGCTTACTTTTCTACATGTGTAATGTGTAACAACTTGTTTTGTAAAAATAAAACAGGATGATAACGTAAGAGTGTAAGTTTGCTGGTAGTGTATTCAAGAAGGATTTAAATATATGTATGGAGTAGTGTGTATGCATGTTTTCTTTTGTGTTGGTGTTTGAATTTCTTTTTTTTAATTTGTAACTTTTTTATGACAGCACGCTTGGCTGGTCTCATGTAAAGGGTGATATTTTGAGAGGAATGTGCAGTTGTTACAAAATACAATTTTATTAAACACACTCCAATAAGTATTAAAAAAAACACTTATTAAAATATACATGCAAGAACAGATCGGTTGCTTAGAAATTTCAATGGAAACAAGTAAGAGTGCTATATTCGGCTGTGCCGAATCTTATATACCCTTTACCAAAATGCTTTTATGTAGTATAGAGATACATACATAAGCACATATGTCCATACAGTATAAAAAAAAATAATTTGACCTAGCTACTTTTATGTAGAAAAAAATTTAATTTTCAACCCCTAAAATCATCATTTTAGATTTTTCTCATTCCTTATACCAATCTAGTAGTTCTTAAAAAAATATAGAAAGTGTGTTAAGTAAAAAAAGAAAATTCAAAAAAAAAATGTTTTATTTATTTACTTTAATATCCTGAAAAAAAAGTTCAAAGTTTCCTGCTCTGGAGCTCTGGTTTTTATTTTTATAGTTTTCTACAAAAAACTTTTATTTCCAGAACGTAAAATATATATAATTTATAAAGGCAAAGATAAAAATTAATTAGACTTAGTTACTTTTATATATCACAAAAAGTGTAACTTTTCCAACCCTGAAATCATCCTTTCTGATTTTTCTGATTTCTTGCACCAATATTTTTCTTTTAAGAATATAAGATATGTTTAATTTATAAAGAAAGGGAAAAATTTGTTTTAGTAAGTTACTTTTGTCAAAAAAAAAAAAAAAAAAATAAATAAAGTTTTCCAACCCGGGAATCGTGTTTTTAATTTTTTAATTGTTTTTTTATTCGAAATACTAATTTTATTCGTACTCAATCATAAAATAATTTTATTTAATAAAAAAAAAGTAAAAATTAGTTTTCGGTAGTTAATTTTTTATATCACAAAGAGTGTAACTTTCCCAACCCTGGAATCCTCCTTTTTGATATTTCTGATTTTTTATACCAATATTGTCTTAAGAATGTAGGATGTGTTTAATTTATTGTAAAAAAGGAAAAATTTGTTTTAGTAAGTTACTTTTGTATAAAAAATAAGGTTTTCCAACCCTGGAAACGTCGTTGTAATTTTTTTAATTTTTTATTTTTTTATTTTGAACTATTGAACTACCAAATTCATTCGTACTGAAGTATAAAATAAGTCTATTTTATAAACAAAAAAAAAATAAAAATTAGTTTTCGGTAGCAAATTTTTTATATCACAAAAAGTGTGGGTTTTCCAACCCTGAAATCAAACTGTTTGATTTTTCTGATTTCTTATACTAATCTCTTTCTTTTAGGAATATAAGATATCTTTAATTTATAGAGAAAAAAGGAAAATTTGCTTTAGTAAGTTACTTTTCTATAAAACAAGGAGGTTTTCCAACCCTGGAAACGTGTTTTAAACTTTTTTAAATTGAAATACCAATTTTATTCGTACTCAAGTAAAAAATAATTTTATTTATTTAAAAAATATTAAAATTAGTTTTCGGTAGTTAATTTTTTATATCACAAAAATCGTATACAAAACAAAACATATCTAGGTTTAATTTATAGAAAAAAAGGAAAAATTTGTTTTAGTAAGTTACTTTTGTATAAGAAAAAAAGTTAAAGTTTTCCAACCCTGGAAACGTCTTTTTAAATTTTAAAATTTTTTTTTTGTTTGAAATAACAATTTTATTTGTGGTGAAGTATAAAATAAGTTTATTTAATAAAAATCAATAAAAAAATTAGTTTACGGTAGTTAATTTTATATAAAGGGTGTTTTTTATTGGGGTATAGAACTTTAAGTTGGCATCACTTTTTTAACTGGCGGCCATTTTGTCAGCTGTCAAGTGATTAATATTTAGTTTGGTTTGCCATTTTATCGTGAACAGGTTGACAAAAGAACAACGCTTGCAAATCGTGCAAATTTATTTCGAAAATAATGGTTCAGTTCGCGAAGTTTACCGCAAGCTCCGTCCATTTTATGGTCGACATAATCGTCCATCAGAGCAATTAATTCGGTTAACCATGGATCGTTTTCGCACTACGTTTACTCTATGTGATGATACGCATCCGCAGAGACGTCGATCAGTGCGCACCGAAGAAACAATTGCCGCTGTAGAGCAAAGTGTTGAAGAGGACCCGAATGAATCGATTCGCCACCGTGCACAGCAATTGGAGCCGACTAACCAACTATTTTGTTCCCGAATTGGATGGCATGAATGTGGATGAGTTGTGGTTCCAACAAGACGGCGCTACATGCCACACAGCGCACGTCACAATCGATTTATTGAAGGAAACATTCGATGAGCGCATAATTTCGCGGAATGGACCTGTCAATTGGCCACCAAGATCGTGTGATTTGACACCATTGGATTATTTTCTTTGGGGATATGTGAAGTCGCTCGTCTACGCCAACAAACCAGAAACGTTAGGGGACTTGGAAGCCAACATTCGTGGCGTTATTGCCAACATACGGCCCCATATGCTCGAAAAAGTGGTTGAAAATTGGACCTGTAGAATTGGCTTTATTCGAGCCAGCCGCGGCGGCCACATGCGCAAAATCATATTTAAACATTAATGGCATAAAATTATCCTTCCAATAAAGCCAAATTGATGGACATTAAAACGATTTTCTTGTGTTTTATTTCAATTCAAAGTTCTATACCTCTTAAAAAAACACCCTCTACCAAAAAAATCGTAAGTTTTCCAACCCTCGAATAATTCTTTTTGTTTTTCTGACTTCTAACATCAATTTCTTTCGTTTAAGGATATTAGATATGTTTAATTTATTCAAAAAATAAAGGAAAAATTTTTTTTAGTAAGTTACTTTTGTATAAGAAAAAAAGTTAAAGTTTTCCAACCCTGAAAACGTCTTTTTAATTTTTTTAATTTTTTTTAGTTAGAAATACCAACTTTCTTCATACTGAAGTATAAAATAAGTTTATTTAATAAAAAATTATTAAAAACTAGTTTTCGGTAGTTATTTTGTATGGCAAAATGAAGTTTAAGTCACCCAGCTCTGAAACGGTCTGCTCGATTTTGCTGATTTTAAATACCAATCTTATTTCGACCATTTCTGACCCACCAGTCTAAGAACGAAGTCTCTAGCTTTTCTGGGAGCTTCGGAAAACCGATTTCACGTACAGACAGACGGACAGACGTACATTGCTTATTCGTCTCCCCTATGCATAAGGATCTAGAATATATATTCTTTATGGCTCGCTTATTAATATTCTAGAAATTACAAACGAAATGACAAACCTATATATACCCTCTTACCATTTTTTGGTAAAGGGTATAAAAATCAGATTAGAAGGTTGCTTTTTTAGCTTTCAAAGTAAATATTTTTTTGTTTACTATAAAATGCTATAGAACTATACTATTTGGATTATAACATATTAAATATAAAATAAATTGTTGTTCCCACAACCAAATCAATCGATTTGTAGCTAAAATTTAATATATTCGCACTACAGCAGTTGGTACTCAAAGTGTTACCAATTAAAAATAAAGAATGGGAACTTAACGTATCATAAACAATAATGTAGTTTAATTCAATGGGGCCAACTTAAACATGGATCATAGCATCACTTCAGCCTGATTCCTCAGAGGCCTTGCACTCTGCACGAATATTTCCTAATGACAAAGCTCGCAGCTGCTGTTTCGAAAAAAATTTGAAATTCAAAAAAAAATTTCCTCTGAATCAAAAGAAATTATATAAGAATTTTTTTTATTAAATAACATTTAAATTAACCCATTAATGCTCATTTGTAAACTAAGTTGCCAGCAGAGTTCTTTTACTTGTTCATATGATGGGAGGAAATTGGGAAATAAAATTTTAAGAAACAACCATTAAATATAGTAAAAACAATTTTTTTATTTTTTTTTCATATTACTTTGCTCCGCTTGCACTTTTTGTTTGTACGTTACAAGCAGTTGATTATCGAGCACTATTAGAACGCAATTTTTTATTGGGGTTGCTGATTTAAAATATAAGTATTTCAAATAAAGATTATTTTCTTACCACAAAATGTTCTGTTTTAGTAAAAAAAATAGCATCAATCTGGTGTTATATATTTCAATTTCGTCAATTTCTTATTTTAAATTAGGAAAAATTAATTGATTTGTATTCGTGGTAACTTAAAATGTCAATCGGCGCTTTCTTGGGTTTTTTTTGTATCACGATGTTTTTCTTTGGAGTGTGAATTAAAACTAAAAGTTTATATTTCACTTGTTTCATATTGCAAGCTATCAACTGAAGCGCAATTCACAAGTGTAAGCTTGCTTGAAGAGCTGCAAAAATAAGGTATAAGAGCTACCGGAACGTTTCGTGAAAATCGTGTTTCCAAAGAAATGAAGTTCCGTTCGTTGGCGAAGGAACCTCGACGTAGCTTGTACAAAAAATCATCACGCGGTTGGAGGGGTGGATAATGCTGTAGTTAATGTTCTTACGAATTGTACTCCTTTGGAACCCATTTGGAACAGTATTCAGATATTCGCGACGACAAAGGAATTTGATAAGCATCAAAGCCCAGTTTTCCATCAACCAATATAATAAATATGTGGGTGTTGTTTACTATGTAAACTATTCGAATAAAGAAGTTGTGGTCGCCATTTTTTGTGTGGGCAATTGATATTTGCTATGTTCAATGAAGGTTGCTGTTTTGAAATTTTCTATGTTCCTTTTCAAATCATTTGGAACATTAGCTGCTGAAACACGCCCATCGTCTTCTAGTCATAAAAATGTAATAAACAGCATCCGCTTAGATAAAAAGGATCATATAATTATAAAGGAATATTCAAAATACCACTGATGCAAACACTGCAGTGGATGCACAATATTCACATGCAAAAAATTCAACGTTTCCCTTCACCCAAATAACTACTTTTTAGAATTTCACTACAAATTATTAATTGATATAAATACATATATACATACATATGTACATTTGTTGGTACTTTAACCCTAATTTTACTAACATGTGTCTGTGAGACACATTTGGATGTTCCATTCAATCTAACTACAGAAATATATAACATATCGCAACCAAACTTCATGACTTTTATTTGACATATGTTTTATATAATTTAATAAAAAAAATTTTAGGTATTGCCTTCTTACATCTTTTATATGCCAAAACATAAAAATGTAGCAGTAAATACTGACATGTGTCTCAGAGACACACACATGCATATATGAATGTTTTTGTTTACATATTTTTGGATGTCTGTAGTTGTGTTACACCCCAAATACGCCAAAGATCGAAGAATAAATTGCAACGACCTATCGTTCAACTAATGGAAGAAGTTCTTCAAGAAGGAATTGCACCTACTAATACCCAGAGTGCAACAAATTAACGCAAGAAAGCAAGAGGTGCTATTTCTGCAATCCCAAAATAAGCCGTATTATTAAGCAATGCTGCCAAAAATGTAATAGTAGTGTCTACAATGAACTTGCTGTGAAAGTTCTTTTATGTAAAGAATGTAATGAATAAAAAATAAAAAAAGTTTAATAATTTTTCCATAAGTTTATTTTATATTTGTCTTAGAGACACATGTTAGTAAGATTTGTAAGTTTTTATGTCAGTATGATTAGGGTTAAATAAAAATTTTTTTTTAAATTTTGATGCAAGTTTTTTAAAGATATGAAACATGAAGTGATGCCAATTTTTAACCCAAATGCAAACTGGCATCTTAAGTTGTAACCCAGCAAAACACACCCTTAATACAATTTTCCCGCAAAGTCGCTGAACCAAGTATAACTTATATGCCTGCTAGGATCATATGTTCCATATTTCATTCGCAAACTCAAAAAACAAAGACGTGATAATTAACGGGTTAATACCCAGCAAAAAAATTACACATTGCCATCAGAACTACTTGCCATATAATGACTTACTTTTCTGATTGCCAAATTTCATTACTCGCTTACAAATCTCATTACCTAAAATGTAAAAAAATCATGTACAAGTTGCTAAATGAAGAGAATGATTTTTTTTAGATTAAATAGATTACGTGAACAAGTTTCCAAATAAAAAGGTAAGTACTTCTCAAGAATCGATCATTTTAGTCTCACGCCTTGTTAAAATCATTAAGTTGGTAAACCAGTAAGGAACAGCTTCCACGAAAAATGTTTAATTCCAAACTCGATTACTTTTTTTGAAATTTTTTGCTGGATATATTTCATACTGAGCATGTTGTTTTACTTGAACCCAATTCTTATACAATTTAGCAATTCATAACATTCTGTACCAGTCACTGTTGGTTTATGTTTATATTTATTTGTTAACAAAAGCAGTACCTGGGCTGTTGGAAGGGGGAATTCCCTTTCTTTAGGCTTTCTACGCCTATATTAATCCTTGATGCTTTTACAGATTTTCTGAAATATTTTTTATTGTTCGCTTGCTACTTATTCTTATTTGAGTTTAATTACTGGTGATATTTAGATCTTCTTGCTTACGCTATTTTCGATATTATCATTTATGGCTAGCTATGCTGTTCGCCAGCAAGCAGTTTAAACAAACAAAATCGAAAGATATAATATATGTTATTTCTAGGCGTCACGCACAGATACTTTCTAAACACAATGTTTCAACTACTTTTAGACTGTTTATATAAAAAAAAAATTTCTATAATGCTTAGACCACTATTATTTAGCTGTAAGAAAGCGAGAATAAATTTATACAGTTGACTATGTTTATAATTACCATTATAAAAAGGCATTAAATGTCACGCGTTGTAATTAATTTCACCTCAACAAAGCCCTTGACTCAAAAGTATTTAAAAAATTAATGTTGGACTTTAAAACTTTTTCATAGAATGCTCCATAAGCATATACAGCAAAAAATTACACAACTACTTGCCATATAATGACTTACTTTTCTGATTGCCAATTTTCATTACTCGCTTACAAATCACATTACCTAAAATGTAAAAAAAATTATGTACAAGTTGCTAAATGAAGAGAATGATTTTTTTTATATTAAATAGATTACTTGAACAAGTTTCCAAATAAAAAAGGTAAGTACTTCTCAAGAATCGATTATTTTAGTCTCACGCCTTTTTAAAATCATTAAGTTGGTAATCCAGTAAGGAACAGCTTCCACCAAAAATGCTTAATTCCAAACTCGTTTACTTTTTTTGAAATTTTTTGCTGGGTTATTTTGCAAATTAAATATATAAAGTTGACATATTTTGTACAAATACTCATTACGAAATAGCAAAATATAAAATTTAATTAAAATCAATTTTTTAACTTTTTTAATGAAATTTCTAAACCACTAATAACTGCTATTATTTCATTTTATTTTAAAATGTACTTGCACATGAGTGCACTAAAATATTTTGATTATGTTGTCTGTCATAATAATGTCATAACCATTTCTATGTTGTGTTGAAAATATAAAATTATATAATGAAAATGATAAATATTTCATTAGTGAATTACTAGGGAGTCCCCTGATGATGTGATTAAATTAAATAAGTTTAAAATTTGAGCATTGATTATATAAAAATAAAACGCTGTGTGGAAATTTATATTTTACATTAAGTTGTGTTTGTTAAAAATAAAAAAAAAATATGTTATATTTTTGCCTCTCTAACATAGTGTCTATACCTGATAAAAATTTATCATAACAACTAACAAAACGTCGGCAGAGCAGTTGTCAAATTTTTGTTAATGCAAGCATACATGCGAAGACGTTGTGGTTTTTTTATTATCATAAATCATAATTTTTTTTGTCGTCGTGAAGAAAGTTTGCCACAATACCTGCAATATTTGACTTCATATTTATTACAAAGCTTTTATTTAATAATAAAAACATCAATATTTTTCTTTATTTTTATATTTTTTTTCTAAAAATTAAGCAAATATTTTATTTTTTAAAAATAAATTAAAACGTCACACAGTTTGTTTACATTTTTTTATCACGAAAAAGTTGTTTGAGCTGAAGCTCTGACAAAATTGTTAAGACATTGCAATAACACTAATAAATACAGTCTACACCTGATAAATTTTTCTCTTGATAACGATTTGACTTTTATCATGATAAAAATTTATCAGGTATAGACTCACTGTAAGGGCCGTTAACAATAAAAAATTTTAACAACAGTTAGCACTAAACTTAAAATTTAAACTACAGTTTGTACAAATTTGCTAATACATAGTTTAGTTAATTTTTAACTTTCAATTTATATTTAAAAATGTCAGTTAAATTTAACTGAAACAATTTACTAGTTTAAATTTTAACTGAAGCAAAGAATTTGAAATATGTACAAATAAATAAAAATAAAGTCTACCAAAAAAGAACAAAAGAATCTTTTATTTGAAAAAATTTAAAATAAATATTTAAAACATGTGTCTTCACTTAAGAAGATTTACACATTTGTTCAATATATAAAGTGTCTTGAAAAAGACAAAATTTTCGCAATATAGGCTGTGGAATTAGACGCATTGTCCTGTGAAAATAGTAATCGCCATGTAAACAGTCTTTTGACGTGAAGTCCTATAGATTGTTTTTCAATTTATTTACATAGACATATTATTTTCAATAAATACAAGCTTTCCAGAAGTTTATAATAACGCAAAGCTAAGTGAAACAATACCTCATTCTATTTTTTTTAGTTTTCATAATAACTATGCATCCAAAGTCTCTTTTTTTAAATTTTAAGCGACCAAATGCCTATTTTTTCGATAGCACAGTATATATTCTTCTTTGGTGGCCAAATAAATGTTAATGGCGGTTTAAAAGTTGGGCGTAGAAGAAGAATACAAAATATATATTAAAAACCTATCGAACATGGAAGATAGAGTATTGTCGTATAGAGCTGTATACCATCATAAAGTACTGGAAACCTTGCACTTATTGAAAAGAATTAAGACTAAGGTGTCTATTTATATAAATTAAAGGATAATCTCTAGGACTTCACGTCAAAAAACTCTACTTAGCCATTACTACTTTCCACAGGACAATGCCTCTAAGTCCACATCCTATATTGCGAAAATTTTGTCATTTTCAAGACACTCTATGGCAAATAAGAACTCCTCAAAGTCCACATTTCATTCAAAACGACGACTTGAGCTTAATTGTTAAACAAACAAAAATTGGAAATTGCGTAATCGGAAGCAAATCTTGAGTAAAACCGATTTTTTGGATATATCGAATTAAAAATAGGGCGCAAACGGCAAAAAGTATTGAATGAGTGACTAAATGAGTACTTTACACAATCAAATACCACCATCCAAGTATTTAAAAAGTAATATTTTGCATTAATTTTGTAATTTGTTAAAGTAAATTCCCATAATATACAAGGTGTGTCCTTACTTTAATTTATTAATTATGGTGGTGTGTCCTTAGTTTTGCGGTCTACTGTATATCCAAATTCCGACTTTCATTTTTTAGTTCATTTAAAATAATTGATGACAGCAAGTTAAGTAATTTTTGTTTATTGTTAAAGAATATTTTAAACCTTCATTCAAAACAAAAGTTTAAGCTAACTGTAAGTTAGTAAGCTTTCAAATAAAGTTAGTATACCTGAACTTCGTGTTAATGGGAGTAAACAACTTTAATTTTTAATATTTAATACAATTTCTATATATTTCCTTCAATGTACATGTAGACCATAAGGTCTTTTATTACATTAAAAATAAACCAAATAAAGCGTGGAAGTGGCTTTTCCTTATATCTCGAGCAGAAATGACTAAAGACAAAGGATGTCACTGTCAGAGTACTTGTTCGATATGAAAGATACATAAAAAAAATTTACTTCTGCAGTGAGGCGCAAAAGCAATGTTTTAATTTGAACTGGCTGCCAATTTTTTTTTTTTTTAAATGCTTACACGAGCTCTGTTTTCATAAAAACTTTACTTAAAAGTATAAAATTGATGATACTAGTTGGGAAAAACTATATTGCTAAAATATGCACCTCGCGAGTTGATGCACAATCGCTCTCTGCTTGAAGAATTTTGAATTGGCAAAATATGTGGCAAGAAATTGGCGATTTTTTCTTCAATTTTCTTTCTGACTTGCAGTGTTCCCGGTTTGTCATGCTAAAAGCAAAGTTTAAAAAACCCCCAAAAGGAAGAAGTTTGATCCTGTTAGATCTGATGATCTAACTAGTTCAAATCTTCAAAAAGGAAGATTATTTAACCTCGAAATTGGTGGCCTAATATATCCATAGTGGCTCAACCGGTGTGAGTGATTAAGTTTTTGCTTGTTTCATCATCATGACATCACTGGTTAAATGCTGATTTTTAATTTTTTTTAATTGCATAAAGAAGAGTTAGAGGGTTAATGTGTAACAAAATGTTGCTTATAATGTTCTGAGTAAATGATCTTAAGACACTAAATAGGCCGTAAAATAAGTTTCAGATGTAAGCTGCTAAAATACCGATACAGGTATATATATTTTTTTATTTCTTCTACAATAATAAGTTAACAGAACTTTGTTATTTTTATTTTTTATTTATTTTTTGTTGGACTATGTTACATATTTGTAAAGATATACAATTCTTTTTTCACAGACTCGTCTGCTTTACTGATAACAGATAAAAGCATTTGTTATTTTGTTACTGTAATTCCTAAAATTAAATCACTTTATCAAAATATTGATGCGATAACACAGTACATTATTTGATTTTAGGACTCAATTCTGACAATTTCACGTGAAATAAAGAACTTGTGCATCATTCGTTTTGTCTTCTTACCTGCTAAAATATTTTTAATATCGATTTGAAGTTATTAACTATCGTATAGGGGAATTTTTCACGTTTTAGGCTCTTTTGTTTGACATAACTCGAGAACCACTAGTCCGATTTAGGTGAAACAAATTTAGAAAAATTAAGAATTACAATTCCTCTAATCTGTTTTTATACAGTTTTCCTATGTGTGCAACACTTTCGAAGTTAAAAATGAATGTACAGGGTGGGCCAAAAGAAACCAAGGGGTGTAAAAGTTTAATAACTTTTTTGTTTATTAACTTTTTTTTATTTTTTCTTTCAGATTATATAATATACAAAATGGAAATTTTTTTGCACTAAGTATGAAAAATGATGTCTCTTAAATGACCACCATTTTCAGCTTCGCACTGATGGGCTCTTTTTAGAGCATTTTCCATAACATCTTTCAAAACTTGTGGCTGTAGCGTTCGAATTTCTGCAACAATGTTTGCCTTGACTTCAAGGATTGTCTCTGGCTAGTTCACATACACTCGCTCCTTCAAAAAACCCTAAAGAAAATAGTCGGGTGCTGTCAAATCTGGCGATCGCGCTGGCCAAATAATTTCCGAATTTCGAGAAATTATTCGCTCTCCAAAAATTTGACTTAAAAGTGCAATTGTGTCTCGGGCAGTATGGGCAGTGGCTCCGTACTGCTGAAACCACATACCAGGTCTGTTTTCAAGAGCAGGACGTAAAAAATGTTCTATCATAAACCGATACCGCTCTCCATTTACGGTTACAGCACTTCCATCTTCATTCTCGAAGAAGTAGGGCCCAATGACATTTTCAGATGTGATCCCACACCATACTGTACACCTGATGGGGTGCAATTGGCGTTGATGAATGGCTCTTGGATTTTGAGAACCCCAGAACCTACAGTTCTGCTTATTAACAAAGCCATTCAAATGAAAATGAGCTTCATCACTCATAATCAAATTTTCAATAAAGTTGATTTCATTTATTCATTTCTTATTTTCTGATTTTCATTTATTATTTTCATTCATTATAAATCCTCCAAGTGTTGTCTATATAATCTGAAAGAAAAAATAAAAAAAAATTAATAAACAAAAAAGCTATTAAACTTTTACACCCCTTGGTTTCTTTTGGCCCACCCTGTATGAAGGGAAAAAGGTATTTTTTGCCTAAAAATTTAAATTTTTTTTTTTTAAATTCATAAAAAATCAAAAATGCAAAAAAGTGTCAAATCTAATAAAAAAAAGGAATAAAAAAAAGGTTATTTGATTTTTATAAATGCAAAGCAATAAACGCTAATAAATGTGCGTGAACAATTAAAAGGAAAAAAAAGGATAGTGAACTGTTTTAATTATTAGGGGTTTTCCCGTGACTACCTGTATGATTTTTTTTACAGAAATTGCAACCTCATTCATTATTTGGAAAGTTTTGCACAATTTGAAACGTACAAGTGGTGAATCAGGTATATAGGCAGGTACCCTTAAAACATGCGCCCATTTATAAGTACCTGCCAGTAAAATATTGAAAAATACGTAGTATTTATAGTTGATAGATTTTTGTCATTCAGCCAGTGCCGACGAACGCGAACAGTAAAAGTGATTTTTTTTCCAGTTTTTTAAAAGTGAATAACAAGAAAACATAAAATATATAAATATGGAAAATAACAAGTGCCCAAAATTGGATAATTTTTGTTACGTTTGTGGTCAAATCGTCCTAAAAAAAAACAAAAACTATTGACAAAATTTGTGTACTGAGAAACTCAAAAAAGCGTATTGTGATTATTTTGATGAAGCAGATTTAAGTGGTTCAAATTTTACGCCAAACACAGTGTTATAATACCCTTGTAAATTGGATACATGGAGGAGGTGCAACGTTGTCTTTTATGAAGCCATTAATTTGGGTGGAAGACATAACTGGACATGATGAATCCAGGTGCTACGCATGCATAAATTTTCGTCCTGGATTAAACAGACAACAATTGAAAACAAAAGTATACACCAGATGCACCTAAGCCTCCGAGTGTGGATACTGTGTCCCTGCAAGCCGAAACCGTTTTCGCCAATCCGACCAACGTGAATGATGAGGATTGGACACCCGATATTGAAAATAATACAGGACAACCGCTAACACAAATCGAAATGGATTACATTGTGCCCAAGCTCGGAATATCACAACAAAACTCCGAATGGTTGACATCATTTTTGAAGAGAAGAAAACTCACACAGCAAAATGTCAGCGCAACATCATACCGACAACGCCAAGCTGATTTCCAGAAATTTTATCAACAACCTACGAAGAAAAGCAGATCATCAGAACCACAAGCGTCAACTTCAACGAGAATGGATATTGACAGTAATTATAATTATAATTGAAAATGTTTTAAATTTTGTTTTTATGCATAGATTCCATAAATTCCATATTTTCTGTTTAAGAATAGCTGCAATACAAATTGGAATTTTTATTTTAAGTTTTGTGCATATTCATTCATAACATTATTGGAATAAATTTATTCATCGATTTTCTCAAAAAATGTCTCACTTTACTCACAGGTTACGTGATTTTATGCGAAAGTAATTAGATTTGACACTTTTTTGCATTTTTGATTTTTTATGAATTTAAAAAAAAAAATTTTAATTTTTAGGCAAAAAATACTTTTTTCCCTTCATACATTAATTTTTAACTTCGAAAGTGTTGCACACATAGGAAAACATTATAAAAACAGATTAGAGGAATTGTAATTTTAAATTTGTCTAAATTTGTTTCAGCTAAATCGGACTAGTGGTTCTCGAGTTATATCAAACAAAAGAGCCTAAAACGTGAAAAATTCCCCTATACGATAGTTACTAACTTCAAATCGATATTAAAAATATTTTAGCAGGTATCAAAACAAAACGAATGATGCACAGGTTCTTCATTTTGGGCCTACTTTCACGTGAAATTGTCAGAATTGAGTCCCGAATCAATGACTTCAAAAATGTTGTACTGTGTAATGTACTCATAATTTGAAATAAGAAATAAATATTCATTGTTTTGCTATAAGAAGCATTTAGAAAGTCTTTGTCTTTTTTTACATACATTTTCTGGATGTTGATGATTAAAAAACAAACAAAATAAATTTGCTGGAAATATGACACTCTTAGAACTATAAAAAATTATCAAATAATAGTAGAGTTAATGGTTCCTGAAATGAAATAAAAATGAAATAATGCCTCTTTGATTTTTTATTTTTGTATCTCGAAAATATGAGTCAACAAATTTTATTGTTTTTGTTTTGATATAATTTTATATGCTACACAAACATACATACATAAATCATAAAAATAAAACAATTTCTAACAACTGTAGTAATTTATTATACATTTCGATACTTCAAACAGCTTTCATTAAATTTACAAACAACTAAACATTTTTTTTTATCAATCGTTTGCAAATTGTTTTGTACAAAATTATATTGTTGGCCTATTTTCTGTTAATAATTATGGTAATTTTATTACATACTTTACCAAAAAAAAAGCCCATAAAAAACTTTAGAAAAAACTAAATAAAAAATTAACATACCTCAGGTTGTGTTTCACCATGAACTATGCATACTAGCATCGCCTCATGACCCTCGCCGGAAAAAACAACAGGACGTTCCACTGTGATTTCAGGAGGATCTATAATAGCAAAAAGGAAGGAAACCGCAAACTTATAAAAAATAAATTATATTGCAGCAAAAATAAAGCAAACTAAACAAAAGACTAATAAAAATTTATATTAAACTAAACAAAACAAAATCTTTAGAGGGTCGTCGATTGTTTCTATTATTTTATTTTATACAATGTAAATTAAAAAAAAAAGCAAAATAAGTATTATCATACACTTACACAAAACATGCAAAACAACTTGACTGGAGGCGGGTTGGCCAACTCCATTATTGGCGGTGCAAATGTATACGCCACCCTTATGACGATCCACATTTTCAATTGACAATACATGGGAACGAAGTTTTTCTTCGCCTAGAAATTTTTAAAAGAGAAAAGAAGTGATATAAAAACTTAATAAAATAATAAAAAGAAATTAACATAAAGAAAATATTTTGTTCAAAAGTATGAAAGTGACCCTTAAGTTTTACATTATGTCTCAATTCAATTTCTATGCTATGCTTTCTCCTCTTTCTTGTAATAGGTGTTGGGTGTTTTTACTAAGTAGATGTGCATAATGATACAATGTAATCGTAGTCGAATATAAAGAAAATATCTTACCATTGGGTAAAATATTATTTTTACGGCTCCATGTAACATTTGGCGTTGGATTGCCAGAGGCTGAACACTCAATAACTACAGAAGAACCTTTTTTTACTTGCAAATGTCCGCTGGTACTTATATGATGAATCCTTGGTGGCACTGTTTAGACAAAGAGAGAAAATGTATTTAAATAAAGAAGAAAAGATTTTATAGTTATGGGAATATTATATAAAAGTTTATTGCAAAACAAAAAGGAAAAAATAACAACTAAATTTTAAGAGATAGAAGATGATCAACCACCACGATTGGAAGCTGAGAGTTCACACAATGCGTTTGTTTGCGTCAGCGCATTCTATGCATATCAAATTATAGGCCAGACTGGTTAAGTATCTTCATAATGTTCAAAACAAGATAAAGAGATCGCAAAATCATGGGATCTCACAGTTGTCAGATTGTTCGTATGCCGCTGACGATTTTTGCCAATTATGAAAGTGAACATAAGTTTTCACATTCTAAGCGTCAAGACATCATACACCCTGTGCTCTATAACTTCCAAATTTGGTTGATATGATGGCTCAGACATAGTCGTAACCTGTATCCTCATAAAACAAATTTGACGTGAGAAGACGGCATATTCTTCCAAATTAAAGCTATCGAAAGAAAAATACATCACCCACTTATTGTTTTTACTTCAACATAAACAATTAATTGATAACAAAAAAGTTATAAAATTATTTGTTGAATTCATAAGCTCGCATCAACATCTTAAACATGTATTAATTTCATAGAGAAGTGTGTTCTAATTATATAACTGAATTTTTTATGTTTTCAAATAGTTATATTGAAGCCAGGCCTGGGATTATTCTACATGTTAAATTAATTTGTAGATAATGGGTGTTTTTTATTGAGGTATAGAACTTTAAGTTGGCATCACTTTTTTAACTGGCGGCCATTTTGTCAGCTGTCAAGTGATTAATAAACAGGTTGACAAAAGAACAACGCTTGCAAATCGTGCAAATTTATTTCGAAAATAATTGTTCAGTTCGCGAAGTTTACCGCAAGCTCCGTCCATTTTATGGTCGACATAATCGTCCATCAGAGCAATTAATTCGGTTAACCATGGATCGTTTTTGCACTACGTTTACTCTATGTGATAATACGCATCCGCAGAGACGTCGAACAGTGCGCACCGAAGAAACAATTGCCGCTGTAGAGCAAAGTGTTGAAGAGGACCCGAATGAATCGATTCGCCACCGTGCACAGCAATTGGAGCTTTGTCCATCAACTTTATGGAAGATTTTGCGCAAAGATCTTGGCTTGCGACCTTACAAGATCCAGCTTGTGCAAGAATTAAAGCCGCGAGACCATGCAATGCGTCGTGATTTTGGTGTATGGGCCGAAAATGAGATTGATCTCGACGCTGATTTTCATCGCAAAATTTTGTTCAGTGATGAGGCTCATTTTTGGTTGAATAGCTACGTCAACAAGCAAAATTGCCGCATTTGGAGTGAAGAGAATCCACATGAGACCCTTGAGACGCCAGTACATCCACAAAAACTGACTGTTTGGTGTGCTCTATGGGCTGGTGGAGTCATTGGGCCATACTTCTTCCGAAATAATGCTGGAGAGTCACTTACCGTTAATGGAGACCGGTATAGAGCCATGATAACCGACTATTTTGTTCCCGAATTGGATGGCATGAATGTGGATGAGTTGTGGTTCCAACAAGACGGCGCTACATGCCACACAGCGCACGTCACAATCGATTTATTGAAGGAAACATTCGATGAGCGCATAATTTCGCGGAATGGACCTGTCAATTGTCCACCAAGATCGTGTGATTTGACACCATTGGATTATTTTCTTTGGGGATATGTGAAGTCGCTCGTCTACGCCAATAAACCAGAAATGTTAGGGGACTTGGAAGCCAACATTCGTGGCGTTATTGCCAACATACGGCCCCATATGCTCGAAAAAGTGGTTGAAAATTGGACCTGTAGAATTGGCTTTATTTGAGCCAGCCGCGGCGGCCACATGCCCGAAATCATATTTAAACATTAATGGCATAAAATTATCCTTCTAATAAAGCCAAATTAATGGACACTAAAACGATTTTCTTGTGTTTTATTTCAATTTAAAGTTCTATACCTCTTAAAAAAACACCCTTTACATTTTAAGTATTTGATATAAAGTAACAGCAAAAAAAAATTTTTCTTGATGTTAATTATCCCAATAAGCATTCAAAAAATTAAAATTCAAGCTCTTGAAATTTACTGGAAACAAAGTTGAATTCAGGCATTGTTTTAAAGTAATTTTCAAGTTTGAAAATATTTTGAAATAAAAAATCAAACAATTGAAATTGTGAAATATCAAAGATAAATAAAAAGTGAATTTTAAATAACAAAAGGTAATTAACATCGCGAAAAGAATAGTGAAGGTAGATATGCAGAAAAGTGTTATTAAAAACAAATGAATTTCATTTTCCTTTCTATTTTAAAAGCATTGTTTTTGAAGCTTGAAATATACTTGAATTCAATTGTAATACAATTTTGAATTACATTATAATTCAAGGCTTGAATTAAACTGTACTACAACTGAATTGTTCGAATTGAATTCAAGTTTATTTTTCAAAGCATAACTTAACTTTTGATAACTGATTGTGTGGCTTGAATAAAAATTGTTTTACACTTGATTTAAAGCAAAATTGCTAATTGGGATAAATTTAATTCATTTCAATTAAATTATTAAACTCTAATCAAAACCGCTTATAGAAAAAAGTTTATGACTATTTTGCATTACATTAAAGTTCCCATACCTCACTAAATCTCATACTTTCAAATGAACTAAATTTTAATGGAGACATTTTTAGATTTTTTATTGAACTATAGTGAATTTTTAATCAGAAATAATTTTTAGTCAGGCTTAAGTTCAAGTGCGTTGCTGCACAGAAAAATATCGGTATTTCCCCCAACTTAAAAGTCTAATTTAATTTTTCTTCTCTTCTCTAGAAACTCACATTAATTAATAAAAATATTTCATTCAATAAAAAGAATTGAAATTACTGAACTTAAGCCTGACTAAAAATTATTTCTGACTAAATTTTAATTTTAATTTCTGACTCTTAAAAATAAAATAAAATATCGATGCAACTAATTTGTCTATTTACAAGCATATAAACTGAGCTTCTGAATTGAACAATTGTTTTGTATAGCATTACATTTCGCTCTTTTATATCATATCATGTCATAACTTACGACCTTAAATAATTGATTTTCGTAAAAAAAAATTTAATTCGAAAGTTATGTCGCTTAAGTTTTTTTTTTGGCGTTTATGGCACAATATCTCTACCAACCAATTTTTGTAGAAAATCATTTTAAATATTTCATATCACACACAATCAAATAAAGGTATTCAAATATTTTCATCTCGCAAGGATTAAATGTACCACGATACTAAATATTCCTAATTATTAACTTTAAAATGTTATTATTTTTGATAGAAGTATGCTTGAATACAGGAGCGATATGCTTGCATATTTAAAATTTATTTCCATTTAAAATTAAATTGCATGGTAGCACGGTCTATAGCAAAGTATAATTAGAGCGTAAAGAGAATAACAAAAAAGTATTTGCTAAGCTTTTGTATGAAAAGGATGCATAAATTTGCCACTAATAACCACAAGGCCACAAACATACGAGGGTGGTGCCAAATTAGCGAGCATAAAAAGAAAAACATAACAAGATTGTAAAAAAATATTTCACAGCTAAATCTCATTTTATAATTTAAGTCAAAAGAATTGATTATTGAGATATAATTCAATTCTTATATAAGGGTGCCCTATTTTCGGTGTTTATAAAATTTATAAGATTATTAATTCCTGATACCAAACAACGTGCCGCCTTAGAGATTTGAGCGCATACTTCATAACAATGCCACCTTTCATCAAAATGGTTTTTAAATTACTGCCGCCAGCTATACCTCAGGTCGGCCAATTTTGGGCCACTCTCTCGTACATACAATCAATTGTATGTCCCACGTGACTCTCAAGCCAGAAAAAAGCACTAGATTTTTCCTCCACTTTAACACATAATATTCTTCATTTTTTATTTCCCTACAATTTATTTGTTATAGAAGAACATAACATTCATTAACAATTGATTTTAATTTAACAAAAAAAAAAAAAAAAAAAAAAAAAAAAAAAAAAAACAAGTAAGAGTGCTGTATTCGGCTATGCCGAATGTTATATACCCTTTACCAAAGTGCGTTTATATAGTATAGAGATACATACATAAGCACATACATAAAGTAATTTGACCTAGTTACTTTTATGTACAAAAAAAATTAATTTTCAAAATTAAAAAAACGTGTGTTAAGTGAAAAAAGAAAAAAAGGAAATTCCAAAAAAAAAATATTTTATTTAGTTACTTTAATATCTAAAAAAAAAACTTAAAAGTTTCCAGCTCTGGAGATGTGATTTTTATTTTTATAATTTTCCAAACCAAACTTTTCATTCCAAAACGTTAAATATGTATAATTAATAAAGATAAAGATAAAAATTAATTAGACTTAGTTACTTTAATATATCACAAAAAGTGTAAGTTTCCCAACCCTGAAATCATCCTTTTTGATTTTTCTGATTTCTTCAACCAATCTCTTTCTTTTAAAAACATAAGATATGTTTAATTTGTAAATAAAAGGAAAAATTTGTTTTAGTAAGTTACTTTTGTATAAGAAAAAAATAAGGCTTTCCAACCCTGGAAACATCTTTTTAACTTTTTTAAACTTTTTTTTTATTTGAAATATTAATTTTATTCCCACTCAAGCATAAAATAAGTTTATTTAATAAAAATAAACAAAAATTAATTTTCAGTAGTTAATTTTTTATATCACAAAGAGTGTAGGTTTCCCAAACCTGGAATCCTCCTTTTTGATTTTTTTGATTTCTAATACCAATCTTTTTTTTAAGAATATAAGATTTGTTAAATTTATAGTAAAAAAGGAAAAATTTGTTTAAGTATGTTACTTTTGTATAAAAAATGAGGTTTTTCAACCCTGAAAACGTCGTTTTAATTTTTTCAATTTTTTTATTTTGAAATACCAAATTCATTCGTACTGAAGTATAAAATAAATTTATTTATAAAAAAAATAAAAATTAGTTTTCGGTAGCTAATTTTTTATGTCACTAAAAGTGTAAGTTTACCAACCCTGAAATCATACTTTTTGATTTTTTTGATTTCTTATAACAATCTCTTTCTTTTAAGAATATAAGATATCTTTAATTTATAGAGAAAATGAAAAATTTGCTTTAGCAAATTACTTTTGTAAAAAAGGTAAAGTTTTCCAACACTGGAAACGTGTTTTAAACTTTTTTAAATTGAAAAACCAATTTTATTCGTACTATAGTATAAAATAAGTTTATTTATTTTAAAAAAATTAAAATTAGTTTTCGGTAGTTAATCTTTTATATCACAAAAAGTTCCAGTTTCCCAACCCTGGAATCATCCTTTTTGTTTTTCTGATTTCTAACATCAATTTCTTTTTTTTAAGAACGTTAGATATGTGTAATTTATAGAAAAAAAAAGGAAAAATTTGTTTTAGTAAGTTAATTTTGTATAAGAAAAAAAGTTAAAGTTTTCCGACACTGGAAACGTCTTATTAATTTTTTGAAGTTCAATTTTTTATTTGAAATACCAATTTTATTCGTGGTGAAGTATAAAATAAGTTTATTTAATAAAAATAATTAAAAAACTAGTTTACGGTAGTTATTTTATATATCACAAAAATCGTAGGTTTTCCAACCCTGGATTCATCCTTTTTGTTTTTCTGATTTCTTACATCAATCTCCTTCTTTTAAGAGCATTACATATGTTAAGTTTATAGAAAAAAATGAAAAATTTGTTTTAGTAAGTTACTTTTGCATAACAAAAAAAGTTAAGGTTTTCCAACCCTGGAAACGTCTGTTTAATTTTTTTTATTTTTTTTTGAAATTTTTTTTTAGTTAGAAACACCAATTTTATTCATACTAAAGTATAAAATAAGTTTATTTAATAAAAAATTATTAAAAACTAGTTTTCTGTTGTTATTTTGTATGGCAAAATGAAGTTTAAGTCTCCCAGCTCTGAAACCGTCCGCTCGATTTTGCTGATTTTCATCACCAATCTTATTTCGACCATTTCTGGCCAACTAGTCTAAGAACGAAGTCTCTAGCTTTTCTGGGAGCTTCGGAAAACCGATTTCACGTACAGACAGACGGACAGACGGACATCACTTATTCGTCTTCCCTATGCATAAGGATCCAGAATATATATACTTTATGACTCGCTAATTGAAATTCTAGAAATTACAAACGAAATGACAAACCTATATATATCCTTTTATCATTTTTTGGTAAAGTGTATAAAAATACAAATTAAAGGATAAAAAATGTTGTTGTGCTTGTGCTATCTGCAATGAAATGTTTTTAATAAACAACTATTGTATGAATTCTTTTTAGTTGTTTGATTGAGGAAATAAAAATACTTAATTTTGTTTATTAAAGAGCAACAAAAAAAGCACAAGTCTAACGAAATGGGTGCAATAAAAAATATTTATAATTATTATTATTCGAATTTTATTTGTTTCTATATTTATGATTTGATTAGGCTAAAGTTGTTATCATTCTATAAACTAAATTATATACGATAATAATTAATGAAAAAATAACACCAAAGTTAATTAAAAATATTCTCACAAACATATAGTAGAACGGAACAACTTGCTGTTTTCGAAGGGTGTGATACCTTCATTATCGGCGTTCTTAGCGATACGAACTTTAGCCCAATAATAACGGGTGTTTTTTTTAGAGGTATAGAACTTCGAATTGAAATAAAACACAAGAAAATCGTTTTAATGTCCATCAATTTGGCTTTATTGGAAGGATAATTTTATGCCATTAATGTTTAAATATGATTTCGGGCATGTGGCCGCCGCGGCTGGCTCGAATAAAGCTAATTCTACAGGTCAAATTTTCAAGCACTTTTTCGAGCATATGGGGCCGTATGTTGGCAATAACGCCACGAATGTTGGCTTCCAAGTCCCCTAACGTTTCTGGTTTGTTGCCGTAGACGAGCGACTTCACATATCCCCAAAGAAAATAATCCAATGGTGTCAAATCACACGATCTTGGTGGCCAATTGACAGGTCCATTCCGCGAAATTATGCGCTCATCGAATGTTTCCTTCAATAAATCGATTGTGACGTGCGCTGTGTGGCATGTAGCGCCGTCTTGTTGGAACCACAACTCATCCACATTCATGCCATCCAATTCGGGAACAAAATAGTCGGTTAGTCGGCTCCAATTGCTGTGCACGGTGGCGAATCGATTCATTCGGGTCCTCTTCAACACTTTGCTCTACAGCGGCAATTGTTTCTTCGGTGCGCACTGTTCGACGTCTCTGCGGATGCGTATTATCACATAGAGTAAACGTAGTGCGAAAACGATCCATGGTTAACCGAATTAATTGCTCTGATGGACGATTATGTCGACCATAAAATGGACGGAGCTTGCGGTAAACTTCGCGAACTGAACCATTATTTTCGAAATAAATTTGCATGATTTGCAAGCGTTGTTCTTTTGTCAACCTGTTCATGATGAAATGGCAAACCAAACTAAATATTAATCACTTGACAGCTGACAAAATGGCCGCCAGTTAAAAAAGTGATGCCAACTTAAAGTTCTATACCTCAATAAAAAACACCCTTTAGTAGAACGGAACAACTTGCTGTTTTCGAAGGGTGTGATACCTTCATTATCGGCGTTCTTAGCGATACGAACTTTAGCCCAATAATATATATAGAGAAAAAAAAGTTCACACAATAATAATTAAACTAACTTAATTTAAAAGCTATGGGCCAAATTAAATATATAATACTTAATAGTAACAAACCAAAAAAGTTTGCCTCGAGTAAAACAAAAATTAAAAAATTAACTAACTCGTGCAAAATTAGTAAAGAACAAATGACAATGGCAAGACTGTTGCAAATTTGGAGGTGATAAAATATGTATCTCTTCCTTCACCACCTGTGTCTTCTCTATAACTATCCCTTACCTAAAGAAGGTAACAAAGGTAACACCTATACCTAGTAGAAGGCATTCATTGCCTGAGTGTTACTTCTTTTTCAAAAAAGGTTAAAAATAACAAAAATACAACCGTGCATACTCTCATTAATAACACTGCACAACAGTATTTTGGATGTTTAAATAAAAATGGCCGATCCGTATGTATTTTTATCTCCTGATTTAGATGGCGTCATTAGTTTTTCTCTAGCAGCTCTAGTTTCCAAGATATAGTGACATTTAGCATTTGCATAATGCTCCTCCAAACTTAATAATACTTTCAGGATTATTTATCTACACAAAAATTTCTTGCATGTAGATAGAGTCAAGTTGATAAATATATCAGGATATCTTACTGTTATTATAAGGATGTTAAAATTCGTGTGGTTTTAGTTTAGTCCTTACAAATTTTTTTATTACAATTTTGTTTGACCTACTTTAACTAATCCTTATGTAATTTTATTCGCTGATTACGAAAATAGCCTTATTACTTTTCTAGCCCATCTAGTTTCAGAGATATCTAGGCACACGGCAGTGCGCCAGGCCAAGTTCCGTCCAATGCACGCAGTGTGTATATTTACAGGAAGCCATTCGAGCTGTTTTTACCCCCCTCATAACTTTGTTCCCCGCGACCGTAAAATTATGAATAATTAGAATAAATTCATGTTATCTCACATGCAAAGTTTGAAAGTTTTACAATGAAAGGTTCCGGAGATATAAAGGTGCAAAAAGTGCATATTTTAAGACATACTCACTGACTCACTGATCACTCATCAAATTGATGAAGCACTTCCGCTATAGCTAGAGACCTAAGATTTGGTACACGAGTAGATCTAGGTGAGCAATGAACCAGAAAAATCTGAAAACCTAAAAATTTTAACCAAGGGGGCGGGGCTACGCCCATAAAAACTAAACTCTGTGTTAGTGAGCTGAAATTTGCTACAGAGCTAGGGATAGGTAAGCAATAAACCAAAAAAGTTATAAAACCCGAAAATTTTGGCCAGGAGCAAATCTAAGGCGCTTAATGGCAGGTATTTTATTGAAATTCGGCATACATGCTGCGATAAGACAAGCCTATAAATTTTTCATTAAAAAAGCAGGCGTTGACACGCCCATACAATTTCAACCTCATTTTCGTGTACTACGGCTCAGCATATTTAGATATACTATTTCTGTATATATTATTATCCGTTTGCAACGAAACTTGACAGGAATAATTAACAGTGACCGAAAAAATATCTTAAGTTTGGAAAAGTGGGCGGGGTTACGCCCATTAAAATTATAAATGAAAAGTTGTGCTAAGGTGCTGAAATTTGATACACGAATAGGTACTGGGGAGAAAACAACAAGAAAACCCTGAAAACTCGGAAATTTTAGTCAGAGGGGTGTGGCTCCGCCCATAAAAATCACAAATTAAAATTTGCGCTTATGAGCTGAAATTTGATACATAATTAAGTCTAGTTGAGAAACCAACTAGAGAAATCTGAAAAACAAAAAATTTTACCAGAATGGGCGGGGCCACGGTACTATTGTTTGAACCTGAAAACCTACAGCCTTATTTATAAAGCTTATTGAGACTTTTTAAGAAAATTTTTTTATGAAAATTTGTCTTAAAACCCCTTTATAAAGCCTTAATAAGTTAAATAAATAAAGCTGTAAGTATATAGCTTTTAACTTAAACCATTTTGGTGAAACTTTCCATATACGTTACACGTATACAATACTTTAAACTATAACCTAAAAAAGAGGGCGTGATCACTCCCATAAAATTTTAGCCTTGTGTTTAATCTACTTCGGTCTAACATATTTTAGGAGAAAATTACCATGAATTATAAGTGCGGCTCACAACAATATTGTGAGTTTAAAATATTGGAAGGGGTAATGCTCATAAAATTATAAGCTAAAGTTCACGCTAAAGAGCTGAAATTTTATACACAAGCAAGTGTAGATGAGTAAGCCAATGGAAAAATCTTAAAACCAAGAAGTTTTAGCCGCTAAAACTCCAACTCGCAGTAGAGTGCTGAAATTTGGTACACAAATTAATCTAGATCAGAGACCACTTAACAGAAGTTTCAATCAGCGGTTGGGAACAAGCACTGTTAACTCAAAATTAAGTTCAATTTTATTAAACTTTTCATCTACATTGCACTTATCCAAAGCAAAAATTTCCTGTTCTGAAAAGTAGACGTGACTACACCCATAAATCGTAGCTTTTTCTTTCATGTACTTCGACTTAGCAGTTTTTAGTCTATTACTCATGTATTTCTCAATAGCTTTTTCATACAAAACTTTACATGAATCATAAGTACTAACAGATATAAAAGTCGGCGGGGCCATGCTCATAAAATATTTAAGTATTATTATACTGTAGAAAGCTGACATTTTGTAGACAAATAGTCCTAATTGATTTACTCAGTCGGAAAATCCAAAAATTAAAGCTCCACCTACCCTATTGAAACTTTGTATGCACATTGGGCATATCCTCTTGATTTATGTACTTCGGCTAAGCAGACTTTAATATGTAAATATATTTAGAAAATAGGCGGGATCACTCCCACTAGAATTGATGCTATATTTTACATATTTCTTTTTAGACGACTCCTAACAAATTGCGTACACACTGTCGACCCGTTGTAATAGCACAATAATTCATTTTTAAGGTGTACTCCTTCTACAAAAAGAGAGAATAATGTTCATTTCTTTATATCGGTAAAAATATTGCCAAGTTAGCAGATTATCTAAAAATTATATCACACCCTAACGATTACAAATTTATATAATGCATAGCATATGTCAGCGATAGGTGTTGTGCCAAACAAGAACTTGGTCAAAATTTATATCTCACTGCTTTTGATGGCCGAAATTTTTAATAGGAACTTGGCCTTTTTTCACATTGATGTTTTTGTGAGGATTGTGCTTTACATAAAAAAACTACTCTATTTTTTCTTTTCGAACGCCATCCAAAAAAATTGTTTTTTATATTACATTTGTCAATTAACAAGTCATTAATGCAATTATTATGCAAACAAGTTGTATGGACTAGCACAGCACATGTTTACAACTGTGTTTTGAAAATACTATAAAAGCAGCGTGAATTTAATAAATAAAATCACTTTGATTTCTGCCTTTAACTAATAACTAAGTAAATTTTCAACAGAGTATTTTAATTGTTCTTTAGAGAAACAGAATTTATAACTTAGGAACTTAGATTTCCTACAAATCTGCTGGCAAATGGGAATTCGTTTTTTATGTAGTGTCTAGAAAAAAAGCAGTTCGATTTAGCTCACAATCTCGCAGATACTAAATTTCCAGACAATGTGAATGCCCTACTTATGAAAAGAAATATTAATTTTTTAAAATTTATGTTCTAAAATGCTTTTTTGGTTCAGTGTACTTTTACAAAAATATTCAAGCTAATGTTCTGTAATCTCGCTAGTTTTGTAATTATAATTTGAACAATGTTGAATGTGAACCACACATAAACGTAAAGTTTTTTTCAGCATTTCATTTGACATATCTCAATTTCAGACTAACTCAATTTGAACTATGACAAGATATACAATTGAGCAACGTGTTAAAGCTATTCGGGGCCTATTATGAAAATGGACATCGAAGAAAAATCATCATTCGAAGAAAATCATCCTCAGTGATGAGGCACATTTTCACTTCAGTGGATTCGTCAATAAGCAGAATTGCCGCATTTGGGCGAATGAAAATCCAAGAGTGATTGACGAAAAACAAATGCACCCACGAAGAGTAAGTTTTTGGTGCGGTTTAGGGCGGCATCATCGGGGCGTACTTTTTTTTTATAAAATGAGGACGGTCAGGCAGTTACTGTGAATGGTGTTTGCTATCGTCAGATCATAATGAACTTTTTATGGCCCAAATTGAAAGATATGGATGTAAACGATATGTGGTTTCAACAAAATGGTACCACTTGCCACACATAGTTATAACGAAACAATGACTCTTTTAGGCGACAAATCCAATGCAATGGCCGTGGTGCAGATGTCAATGGGCCGCCAGGATCATGTGATTTGACACTATTGGACTTCTCTCTTTGGGGTTATTTAAAAGAAAATATGAACATCGATAAGTTAGCAATAATGCAAGAGCTAAAGGATGAATAATGCCGCACATTAACGGCATAGAACCTCGATTATGCCTCAGCGTCTTAGAAAATTTGGACCATAGGATAGAGGTGTGCCGCCGAGGTCGCAGCGGTCATTTGGCCAGTAATTTGTTCCACATATAATTGAACCCTACCATATTATCATAATAAAAAGAAATAACAATAATTTCCTAAATAATTTGTGTTTTATTCAAAATCAATATCGGCTCTTAAAATTTAACCATAACACAAACATATTCATATACTTAAATATAAATTTTTTAGCATTTTATTATTATCTATCTATGTAGTAAACTAAATCGACTGACAAAGTTAGTTAGGAGAACCACATAATGATTGTTATGATTATTAAATGTTTATCAGCCTAAAAACACAATTAGATTTACACAGATGTTACTTTAAAAAAATATATAGATTTACTTAAAAACAAAACATATGCATATGCTATACGATGCAAGTATATACATACGAGTATGTAAGTAAAAGTTTTAATAACATAATAAATATTTTTCATATACATTTGATTTTACCACACACAGGTTAACCGGCAAAATTAACCACAACGCATTAAGTCACGCGTCCATATGGAGAATTTGTGGTCAATAACTGTTTTTTTTCCAACTGAATGCAATTGTTTAAATACAAATGTTTGTATTGTGTGTTGCACCACATTCAAGGATTGCAATGCAGTTATTGACTTTTTTTTTGTATTGACACAGTAATGAAATATTAATATATATTTATTTAGGAGAAGAAAAATATACAAAATGTTTATATTTTAAGCACTAAGCTAAAAACTAATCCAAAAAGGACCAAAAACAATTGTTAACGAGTTGCACTTCATTAATTAAAATACATATATTAGTTAAGTGGGATATTAGATGGATAAATACATTTATTAAAAAATTTTACATTCTAATTTTTCATAAAGGAAATATTTTAATATTTTAAATTTTGTTACATAATCAAAACTATAATAAAATTAATCATTAGAAGTAATGAAAAATTGAATATGTTATTGATTTTCTCGTAGCAACATTTTAGAGAAAATTTTTTCAAATTTTTTTGTATTTATTTTTTTTTTTTAGTTTGGTATGGTCACAAAAGTTAGGAAAGAAAACGTTTATTAAAAATGGTGTTAACAATTGCCGTATACTTTTTTCCCTTACGCAGCTAATTTCTACTAAACTGTACATATGTGACCTTCTCCTAGTGTGTGAAAATAGTTTTGGGAAAAACGCTTTTAAAGTTTCATAACGCATTATCACTTTGAACACACATTCAGTTGGGAGATGTGATTTGGTATGATTAGTTATGATTGGATTCCGGCTTAGGTGACGTCATGCCTATGTTGTGGCGTACTTTTTTTCGTTTTTAGTGTGAAAATAGCTTTGATATTGTTGCTGCTCTGTACACATTGTAAAAATAACTATAAGATAGGCAAAGAATTAAGTGACGCTTCAGTCTTGTGCCAACTGTATAATGAGTGCTATCAATATCTCAAAAGTTGTTTCGCAATTTTGGTCCTTTTGTAATTTTGTTACTAAGCTGATGTAAATTTTAAGTAATCTTTATAAAAATGGATATTTCTGACAGTTTTGCTGATGATTTAAAAAGACTAGGCTCGGTTTATGGCCATGATGAGATCGACATGACGTTATCTGACCAACTGAAAATCAAAGTTTTTTGAATGATGTTTCCGAATCCAATATTATATCCACTTTGGAGGAATTTGTTGAAGATATACAAGGTCGATGAATATCAATTTGATGTACGGAGAAAAATTCGAAGCATATTGTTCGAAAGAAAGTAATAAGATAATTCCAGAAAATCTCGCCATATAAAGCCGGCAAATTTTCAAAGAATTAAGTAAGCCAGAACAAGATTTAGTCCATTTGAGCCATTTGGAATTTCACCGACAACATTTGTCGCTAGAAAACATTTATAATACTGAAAGTCGGAAGAAGTATCGCCAAAGGGTAAAATATAAATCCAGAGTTGATACAATGTACTTATTTCATGGCATTTATAATTATATGTAGAAAGATGTTTTGTTTTATTTACTATGTTGGGTTAAAAATTTGATTCGACATAGTGATAATGTTGGCTTTTTTGAACGAGAACATAAACTAAGTGGCAAGTCTTTATAATGGAAATCGCGTGTGTTAGCAACGAAATCACTTACTCGTATCTTTCAATTTATTCAAAATTTATTTTGAAAAATTTGCAATACTTCTTCCTGGTAGAATGGCAAACAAAAAAGGCTGTAAAGTAATGCTGCTACCATCCAGTGAAACAAAAAGTACTGTTTATCGTCGTTCAGTAAGTATCGGCTTCAGTAAGCTTGTCTTACTGAAGATAATATCGCAATAAAATCCATATTCATGATTACTTCACGAAGAATTCCGTTAAAAATTTAGTTTTATTTTGTGATAACTGAGTAGCACAGAATAAAAATAATGCAATGATGCATTATTTCTCCTGGCGAATGGATTCTGGCTTAAACGAGTCGATATTATAAAATTTCCTCCTAACTGGCCACACCAAGCTCAGTCCCGATCGCTCTTTCGGATTAATGAAACTAGAATATAGTCGCTCAAATGTAGATTATGGCCAATATATTGAAGATGTGGTCAATAGATCTAGCAGTAATAAATTTAACAGCGCTGTGAATGGAAGTGAAGTAGAGTGGCGAACATAGGTTACGCATTTCGAAGTATTTTACAAAATATTAGCAGATTAACTGTCGCGATTTTGTGATTTTAATTTTCCAAATTCATTTCAATTAATTTTGTAAACTGAGCTACCAAACGAATTACCTCCGCTCATTGCACCAAGCGGTTTATCGTTAGATCATAAATGGTATTTGTATGAGAATGTCAGGGTCTTATGTACTGATTCACAGAAACGCGATTTTGTAGCTCCTAAAACGAGTGAACATAAAGCGCGAAAAAATCAAAAAATAAATCTGAATCTGCCAGCAAGAAAAAAAAATCGAAGCACCGGATCACGAGAAAACGAAATCTGAAATCAAAGCGCCGAAAATATAAAAAACTGAAACTGTTAAACGGGAAAAAATCGAAGTACCAGATCACGAAACATCGAAAAAAAAGTCCAAACTCCAAAAAAATTCGAAGACTATCGAAAAAAAAAACAATATAAAACCAAAAAATTAAAACAAAAATAAAATTGTATAGCCTTATTTATATAAATTAAAAATGCTTTATAAAGGCTTTTTAAGAAAAATTTTGTATGAAAATTCGTTTATAAAAACCCTTTATAAATACTTTTTAGTTTTATAGATAAAGCTGTTAATGTTTCTCGATTTTCCGAAGTTCATTTTATACGTTTTTGTGGGGTAAATAAATTTTTATCAGAAATCTACCAGAAATCTACCAGAATCCACTCTTAAGTCCAAGCCCGTTTTTTGAGACACTAGGTCCATTTTCTCGGAGAAGGTCACATATACATAACTAAGGTTCTTAGAATGATGCAATCTTGTTTTCAAATAGTTAGGTTTCATCCGTACAGGGAAATATTTATTGTGAAGTCTTTGCTTTGCAGCTTAATATACACAGAAAAAAATATTTCTACAATAAACAATTTTAATTGAAATCAAAATTAAAAATCAATTAAAAAATTATTTAAGTCAATTAAACTTTTGCTTAAAAATTAACAATTTTTGGAATGAGAAACTGTAATTGAAAATAAAACCAAAAATTAATTGAAATATTTTTTCTGTGTATTCTCTCGCATATTTCTATTGCAAATGAATCTTAAAATCATCTGACTGCAACATTAGACATTGAAAAAAAAATCAAAATTTCCAATGCAGATGTGAATTTGAAAACTCAAGTAATTAGTTTTTTATTTACAGAAAGTCGATTCCTTAAAGTGTCACTGTCTTTCGAAATTCCAAATTGATTTGAATATACATAAAGGGTTATTTTTAAGCAAGTTTCGTTTTAGCAACACTGTGATTGGCAATTCAGCTGTTTTTGTGTATCATGTTACTGTTAAATATGTTCAGTTTGGTCCATAACTTAACCATGAATCGATTTACAAATGATAAAGGCTGCAGGTTATTGAATTTTATTATCAAAATTCATACTCGGTTAAAAAAGTGCATTCGTGCATTTTTTTAATTTTATGGTCAGTTTGGGGCGACTTTCTGAGGCGGATATTCGGAATCTTGCGATTGTATTTCGCACCAAAATTACATTATTGAACATTAAGCCAGCAACACGCATACGTAGAGTGTGGACAGAATTAAATATCGTATATGTGTCCGCCAGTGTTGTTGGTGATCGTAAATTATCGATTCGGCGCCATTCAGAACTGGCCCTCTGTTACTTTTTTTCCAGAAGTGGAAAGATGTACTTGGCTGACATGTTGTTTTAGTAGGACGGTGCCGCATGCCACACATCATACGAAACAATGACCCAATTGAAAGACGAGTTCGGTGAGCAATTTATTTCATGTTTCTGGGCGTTCAATTGGCCACCTAGATCGTGACATTTAACTCCTTTAGACTATTTTTTGTGGGACTATGTTCAGGCTCATATCTATTGGGACAAACATGCAACGTTTGATATACTGGATGACAACATTGAAGAATTTATTCGTAAAATACCAGCGATATGTTGGAAAATCATGGCAAAATTTAACTCAGCGTATGAAACATTTTGGACACATCCGCGGTCAAAATTTTCATTAAATCATGTTAAAACATTAAATAATATAAATCGTTATACCGACTCAAAAAAAAAATTCATGCATTTCGAAATTTATTTGCTGGTGGTTCAGCATTGTCTATATGCATTTCATTGTTGCTGTAAAAAATCATCAGTAGGGTGTTCAAAATGTGTGGTTGAAGTGTACTGATGATTTGTTACAGCAACAATCAAATGCATATAGACAATGCTGAACCACCAGCAAATAAATTTCAAATTAGTATAAACTTCTGACAAAATGTCGAACAATAAATTTCTTAGATTTCATAGATTTTTCTAAATTTTAGGTATTTTTTTTATAAATCAAATCCGAAAGCTCCCTTACTTTTTATGCATAGTGCAGAAATAAACTTTATGTTAATTATTATGTTATAAGTGTTTAATAAATGGTGTGATATACTTAATTAGTTTTTTACTTTTCAAGCAAAGTTTTTAAAAAATTCTATATAGAACAATTTTAATCTCATTCGAAAATATACAAGTTTACTTCAGATAAACTGCTTGCTTTGAGTACAGTTTTCTTTTGTGTAGAAATTTCTATTTTACTAGATTTTACTTAAAATGTTATCCACATCAAACAATGTAAAGGCATTTTCGTAGCCAATAACGAAATATACATATTTATGTACATATGTATACTGATTTTTTGACTGACTTGCTCATACCCATGATGATGAGAATGATGTAAACATAATAGTAGACAAAAGGAAAACTTTTTATAAAAATTTATTGCAGAAAAAAAAAGATTTATTTAATAATAAAATAAGTCTATAAAAATAGGTTTAACAAAAGAGATGGATGCCAAAATGCGAGAAAAATGAACAAAATGTAAAAAAGAAAAATAATGATGGTTAAACAATTTCGTAACAATTGAATAGCATAGCAAATCCCCTTTAAAATAAAGTTTTTGTCCACGTTTTATATATATGTATATATTTATATGATTATTTTGACCCAAGAAAAGTTAAGAAGAATTTATAATAAAAATAGAAATTGCGCAAAAGCCAAAGATGGAGAAAGAGACAAGAAGTTGAAAAGTGAGAAATATTGTATACGGATGTTGTTTAATAACTGACATAAGTTGCTAGCAGTGTTGCCAACGGCTGGAGAAAAAAGTATAATTGAGTTTTAAAAAAAAGGCTAGAAAAAGTTATAAAACTTATTGTAATATCTGAGTTAATTCCCATTCGGTATATATTATGATAAGTATTTCAAGTTTGCAAACAGTTTGCTGCCAATTACTTTATCACTGTCCAGTAATATAATAATCGTACCTCAATAATACTGCAGATTTTGTCAGAGAATTATATAATTAATTATATAAAAATGTACTTTATTTCAATTCCTTAAATATTTATGAAAAACTTAAATTTCTTTCAATGAAAATCCTACAGAGAGTTCATGAATCGGTTAAAATTATCAACAAATATTTTTTTCTGATTAAAAGCAAAAAAGACAAAAACTAATTACCAAAAAATAAAATAAATATAATCCTGAAGAAGTTAACCAAAGGTTAACGAAATATCGATATAAAACTAAAAATATATAAAATTTACTGACCTAAAGCTTAAAAAATAGTTTCATTGAACATATAAAAAAGGTCGAAAAATTAGATAAACAATTTTATAAAACTTAATTTTAATAGGCGTGCCTCACCCATTTTTTAAATACAAGATTGTTTGTTTTTAGAGCGCAGTTAATCGGTTAAGTAGAATTACTTCAAATCAAATATTAAATTTTTATGGGCGTGACTCCGCCCATTTTTAAATGGATAACTGTGTTTATTTTACATCTCAAGGTGTGTCGCAAGCTTCGTTAAAATCAGTTAGGTAGAACAGCGTGAAATATTATAATAAATTTTAATGGGCGTTAGCTCGCCCATTTTTTCAACTTTCAAATTGTATAATAACAAAAACTAAAGGTGTTTGATATGTTTCGAAGCAATCAAATAAGTAGAATATCATAAAAAAAATAAAAAGAATGTGGGATGTCTCCGCCCACTTTTTTACAATGAGACCAATAAGAAGCTATACGCTCTCAGACAAAAAAAAGAATTTTTATAATCGTGTTAAAATGCACCGAATTATGAAGTTATATTGCCACGAATTGTTAACCTCATCCTTTTTTTTAAGGACATCATACAGAAAAAACAAAGCGTTTTCTTGAAATCTATATAGACTTTTGTACCCCCATGGACCGCCTGCATTATCTTAATGAAAATCCTCAAGCAGTATAAAAAAAATTTGTACTAAAGCTTCCAATATTTTTATAGTATTTTTTTACGTTTATATTTGTACGCGTATAACTCTGTCATTTGTGAACAGATTTAATTTTTTTTGTCTGAAAGGGTTTGCTTGCAGTCTTGTTCCATAATTGTTTACAAATCGGAGGGAAAAATTCGTTCCCCCATGTATAACTCTGTCATTTGTGAATCGATTTTCAATTTGTTTCTGAAGGATTTACCTGCAGCTTTTAGGAGTAGGAAATTTGCTCCCCTTATACATAACTCCGTCGTTTGTTAAAGGATTTTAAACTTTTTTTATCTGAAAGGGTTCGCCTACAGTTTGGTCCTTTAATTTTTTTCCGAAATCGGAGCGGGAAATTGGCTACCCTCTACATAACTCTGACATTTGTAAAGCAATTTGTAAAATTTTTGCTTTTGTTTGAAAGATTTTGTTTGTTTAAGGAAGTTGACTTTACCACCCTCTCCAACCTCTTATTCTAAGTATTCTCCAAAACTCTAATTTTGTCATATGTGAGCAGATTTCCAGAAACTTTTTAGATTTCAAAGGATTTACTTTCAGGTTGGACTCATTATTTTTTTTTTTAACTGTGGGGTAGAGTATAGTATGTTCTATAAAGGTCTATAAGATCTTTACAATTCAAGATTTTTTTTTATTTTGACATAATTATTTTAATTCAGGGTCTTGCATCTTCATCTACTTAGTAGAAACAGTTCAGTTATTTATGTCTGGACATGTCTCGCATACTTCTCTATATACACCGAAAAGAGTTTAAATTTTTTTTATGACTGAAGAAACTAAACTAAAACTACTTCGTTGTTTTAATGAAAATTTTATTTTCATTATAGACCTTTTTCCAAAAAAAAAAAAATTAAAAAACCCATATTTCTATACAAAACTAAAGAGAATCGCAAGTTCAGTTTTAATCTCAAATTTGTTAGCAATAACTGAACTCATACTAATGATAATAAATGTGGATAAAATCTTATTATGTTAGCTATTTAGTAAAAACAAGAACAACAAAACAATTTCCATTAGTTCAAAAGTTATAGAGTTTTGCCCGATAAAAAACGATTCTGAATCAAATAATACGCTTAAGTCACGTTTAATGGCTTACAATGTAATAAGTGGTCCTTATATATCTTACTATTGTATGTATAAGCACTTATTTATATCATTAGACTTAAGTACTTCTTTAGATACTTGAAATAATGGGTGTTTTTTATTGAGGTATAGAACTTTAAGTTGGCATCACTTTTTTAACTGGCGGCCATTTTGTCAGCTGTCAAGTGATTAATATTAAGTTTGGTTTGCCATTTCATCATAAACAGGTTGACGAAAGAACAACGCTTGCAAATCGTGCAAATTTATTTCGAAAATAATGGTTCAGTTCGCGAAGTTTACCGCAAGCTCCGTCCATTTTATGGTCGACATAATCGTCCATCAGAGCAATTAATTCGGATAACCATGGATCGTTTTCGCACTACGTTTACTCTATGTGATAATACGCATCCGCAGAGACGTCGAACAGTGCGCACCGAAGAAACAATTGCCGCTGTAGAGCAAAGTGTTGAAGAGGACCCGAATGAATCGATTCGCCACCGTGCACAACAATTGGAGCTTTGTCCATCATTTTGTGGAAGATTTTGCGTAAAGATCTTGGCTTGCGACCTTACAAGATCCAGCTTGTGCAAGAATTAAAGCCGCGAGACCATGCAATGCGTCGTGATTTTGCTGTATGGGCCGAAAATGAGATTGATATCGATGCTGATTTTCATCGCAAAATTTTGTTCAGTGATGAGGCTCATATTTGGTTGAATGGCTACGTCAACAAGCACATGAGACCCTTGAGACGCCATTACATCCACAAAAACTGACTGTTTGGTGTGCTCTATGGGCTGGTGGAGTCATTGGGCCATACTTCTTCCGAAATAATGCTGGAGAGTCAGTTACCGTTAATGGAGACCGGTATAGAGCCATGATAACCGACTATTTTGTTCCCGAATTGGATGGCATGAATGTGGATGAGTTGTGGTTCCAACAAGACGGCGCTATATGCCACACAGCGCACGTCACAATCGATTTATTGAAGGAAACATTCGATGAGCGCATAATTTCGCGGAATGGACCTGTCAATTGGCCACCAAGATCGTGTGATTTGACACCATTGGATTATTTTCTTTGGGGATATGTGAAGTCGCTCGTCTACGCCAACAAACCAGAAACGTTAGGGGACTTGGAAGCCAACATTCGTGGCGTTATTGCCAACATACGGCCCCATATGCTCGAAAAAGTTGTTGAAAATCGGACCTGTAGAATTGGCTTTATTCGAGCCAGCGGCGGCGGCCACATGCCCGAAATCATATTTAAACAATAATGGCATAAAATTATCCTTCCAATAAAGCCAAATTAATGGACATTAAAACGATTTTCTTGTGTTTTATTTCAATTCAAGGTTCTATTCCTCTAAAAAAAACACAACAAAAAAGACAACATTTTATTGATCATGAAAATGAGCTTGAATAACAAAAAAGATTCCTAATTTAATTTTAATGAAATTAATTTTTGGTTTTGACTAAATAAAGTCTTTGTTACAAAATTTAGTTTAAAATTGTTGCATATACTGCAATACAACACTGTTTTATAAACCTTTTATTAATCAAATATATATTTTATGCATAAGATTTTTGAAGAAAAAATTAAAGTAAACAGTCCAAAAAAAAAATGTCAGTTTTGCTGATAAGAATGAAAAAGAAATATAAATTGGCAACACTGATTATCATTAGCATACACATGTATAATGACAGACAAATAAAATAAACTTAAGCCATCGCAAAGTCTGCTTAAAATACGATATTATGCTAATTTGAGTAGTATTTATGGTTTTTTACACAAAGGAATTTTTTTACAACTTTGGAATTTAAATATTTAAACTATTAACAAGTTTGTTAAAGTTGTACAATTGAAGCCATAAAATTATCAATATAATATGGTAATATTTCTTATATACTTATGTTTATATTGCGTACATTTTTATATAAAAGTATAAGGGATCTTATAGAGCTTATACACAATTTATGATTTCATTTTATTTTTATATCCTTAATTTGTGATTGGGGAAAACTAATATTTTATCTTTTAAGCTGCTTTTAAGTTTTTCTTTCTTTTTTTTATAAAGATGGTTCATTTTAGAATTTTTTTGTTTGTTCTTTTTTGTTTGTTTGCATAAAGTATAAAATATTGAATTCGTAGAATTTTTATTTTCTATTTTTGTAAGTTCTTTTAAAAATTACTTCTCTGACCAAAATATTAATTTAGCCTGAAAATGAAGCAAATTTGCAAATATTAAAATTCGAAATTTATTTCTTTTATACCACATTCGTCCATAAATTTATGTTCAACTGAACTTACACGAGACGAAATACTTCCATACAAATCGCAATAGTTCCTTTAGACATGGTCAAGGGCAATTCTTTGGTCCTTTTTATGAGGCGAAATTATTATGCCTGTAAAAAAAAATAGTGAAGAGAAGACGGATGGCAAAGGATTGAGTTACAATTCTGTTCTTGTGGGTTCTGTTAATTTTAAAGAATCATTTGCAGCGCCTACGGTGTTAAATAAACGTTTTGATTTAAGCTTTAAGCTATGTATGTAGCTATTATATTTTTTACCCCGCCGACGGTTCATTGGTAAAAATATCGACGAAATTTGGTACCGCGATATGCAATAGTATGGACTTTGATGAATGGAATTTGGCCTCGCGCAGAACGTAGCTAGAACGTACGATCACTTTGGGGAAATATTAGACTCAAATATCGTGCCATAACCATTAAGAAAGCTTGAGCGACATAATTTTCAAGCTTAATTTTTTACACAAAAATAGATTATTTAAGATTATAAATAATCGTTGATCGTAAACAAAACCACGTCCAAAATATGTGTCTCTTAAGCTATTTTAGTGGTCACGGCCCGATATGTTGGTTCACGTTATATTTTTTTTTTAAACAACCATTTTACTTCGTAGTCGCACTACAGATATATATATCTACACTCAGGGAAAAGCTGGAACTTAAAAATAAGAATGCGTCACATGGATTCAATAATTTTCAATATAATAGAAAATGTATGTTGAGATACTTAAAAATAACTAAAATTAATAAATTAATACTGTAAATTCGACATGACTACACTTTCGTTAGTGCTTTTTATTAATGATGTAATATGAAAATGTCTTCAACTTGGAAAAGCGGAATAAAGAATGATACACAAAATTATTTATACGTCTAAAAATCCAGCTTTTTGATAATAAATTATAAAATTAATAAATAAATAAACTCAAACGATTTTTACGATTTGGTAAAATAGTCCTTTTATAAAAAGGTACTGTTATAACAAATGTATTTTTGAGAAAAGGTACTTTTATGAAAAAGTATTTTTGGTGAAATATACTTTTATGATAAATTATTTAAGGGAAATAGTACTTTTATGAAAAAGTATTTTTGGTTAAAGATACTTTTATAATTTAGTATTTTTGGGAAAATATACTTCTATGATAAAGTATTTAACGGAAATAGTACATTTATGAAAAATTATTTTTGGGATAAGGTACTTTTATGAAAAAGTATTTTTGGCAAAAGGTACTTTAATGAAATACAATTTTTTAAAAAAGATATTTTTAGGAAGTGATACTTGTTTAATGAAAAAGTACTTTCGAGAGTGGTACTTTTTAGCATCTAATTTTATTTGGAATAAATTCCTTTTGGAAAATATATTTTTTCAGTAAATATATTCAGGGAAATATACTTTTGGAATATGTACCTTTTTGAAAAATTGACCTTTTGAAAACGGTTTTTTTAAACAAAGTATTTTTTGAAAAAGTAATTATTCAAATACAAATTTAAAAAGTTCTTTCTGCAAAATGTTCTTCATTTTTAATTATAGTACTTTGAAATCTAGCTTTTTAATATAACTCCTTTTTAAAAATGCACTTCTTGAAAAGTAAAATTTTAAACAAATTGTGTTTCGCAAAAACTCCTTTTAAAAAAATTTAAATTTTGTAAAACATACATTTAAAAAATTACTATTTGGATACTTTGGTATTTTTTTGAAAAAGTAATTTTTGAAAATTTTATTTAATTTTTATTTATTTTTTTTTTTTTTGGAATTTGTAACTCTGGAAAAAAGTATTTTTGAACAATGTATATTTTTCTTTAAAGGATTTTTTTGTTTGTTTTTTAATTGTTTTTTAAAGAACTTTGTGCAAAAGGTAATTTTTTAAGAAAAATTCTTTGCTAAAATAAAACTAATATTTGATCATTGATTAATAATAGTCACATATTAGATCCTGAATAATGTATTTAAAATAACTTAAAAAGAAAAACTGAAAAATAAACAGTGAGCAGCACTATTTGTTTAACTTATTGTAGGTATAGCAGTAAAGAAGCAAATACTTAGTGACAAAAGAGTTTGTAATGTCTGTATCTTCCTACGACTGGACGCAAATACAAATGTCATTTTAATAACTATGAATCGACGTCAAAATAAAAAGTTATAAAACTACCACACAGATGAAAGTTTCTGCGACGACGCGCAATAGCAGGATTGTAAGAAACTAAGCTTATTTAATTCCTTCATTAATGAAGGAACCTAATTCCAAATCTCTTTAATTTAAAGTTAGTGCCATAATTTTTTTAGTAGCATTTGCATTCATTGTGATTGATTTTAAAATTTTTTGTTAAATTCTTTGTATAGATACTGAAAATTTAAGGTAAGCTTTTAACTTAATTTTAATCATTCATTATTTATAAATTAATAACCACTTAATGTCTTCAGCAGATAATGGGAATGTCTATAAAATATCAAGTAGCCAAGTCAAACACTTTACTATGCACTCACGTTATGCCTTTTGCATAATTCAGCTCATGTAGTTATTAATAACGCATACCTGGTGGTAGAGAATACGAGAAAAGGAATGCAAGTGTATGTGAGAAACTTACCTAATATTTCTACAGTGTGGGTAATTTCACGTGGTTCCATTGTTGCTATTTGGCAAATATAATCACCCGCATCTTGTGGCACAGCATCACGTATTTGTAAATTAAACCCGTTGACTAAACGTACTCGTGGATCAGGGGTTACTTTAACAGAACCAGCTGTTAATATTGCAATGCCACGTTTCCAGGCGACAACATAAGGATCTGTAATGTAGAAATTATATAATAGAATAGAAAAGCTAATTAGTAAGAAATTTAAATATACATATGAATGGATGTACCCAGTCGGATTTTTATTAGCTAGCTCAAAATATGGGTGACGTTTTGATAACTCGTTTACGACTAGCTTCTGAACTAATTAATAAATGATACAGATGTGAGTCAGTTGTTTTTTGCACAACTGTCTTCTTCCCGATAAGTATTGAACTAGCTTTAAGCTAACTCAAGTTTTGAGCTAACTTTTAGCTAACTCAAAGCTGATACAGTCAAAGTTCAGAGAGAAGATGTCAGCATAAAATTCATGTCTATAATAATTCTGTGCCGTTTATATTTTATATGGCGCAATGGCAAAGTGTTAAGTATGATGGCTGACAAACAAATTGATCACGGTTCGATACACGTTCTCGTTTCTAAAAAAAAATAATTTAAAATTGTTTAAACTTTAAGCTGACTAAAAAATGTTGATAAATAACGAGCTAAATCATAATTAACTGAATATGTATAACACTTTCTCTCTCTTTTTTTTATTTTGCTCAAGATAACTCATAATGAGCTAACTCATGGTTAGTTCAAAACTGATTAAAAACTGATGCACTAGTCCTGCGGTCACTCAATGTTAAATCTGATCACTTTTAACATGCAAAATAAGTGCTGATTTTAACCACCTCTGACTAATTTTTGGCTGATAATTCAATAACTCTGAGTTAACTTAAATTCCCACTGGGTATATGCATACATATGTTCATTTGTATGGTATTATGTTTAATGTATGTGTTATATTGAGTATGATTAATAACAGTGTCAATCGTTTGATATTAATCATACGCAACATAATTGAACTCTTGTAACTGTTGATTTATTTATATATGATTGTAAAAGTTACGGCCTGTCTCACGATGTCACCAGAAATCGTAGGTATAACATCCGAATTTCGTATTAGAAAATCGCTTTAATGAATAATTTAACTTTAACTATCATTTATGACTGCGGATGCCAGTATATTGTTTCAATGTTTTTTTTCCTAATGTACTAAAAATATTAATTTCGAGATAAATATTTCTTATGACTTTTCATTTAGTCATTCATTAGAAAGCGACGACTGCACATAGTTAGCGGTTGGATGTGAATATTTTTCAGATATGAGCTGTTGCAGTAATTTATTGAAACTATATATTCCAAATACCGGTATTTTACGAAGTGAACGATAATTAAATAATTAATTAATATCATATCGTAACCAAAAACTATTAGTTTTTTCAATGTTTCCAAAAAAGTTTCTTGCTTATAAAGACAAGCAAAAAATTTATATCAGAAATATCTAAATTAACTTTGCTGTGATGAACCCGTAGCGAAAATTTTAATTGAATTCCCAATACAAGCCACAAAATAATTTACATTGCTATAGAAAATAAACAGTGATATTTTTGTTTCAATATAAAAAGTCTGAGATTACTGCTAGGTATTAAACAACTACAAAGAGGTGATAAACCAATATATTTAAAAGCTGTTACCCTATTCATTTGAAACCAAAGAGTACCTGAATAATAGCACTGGCTTATTAAAAAGTTTTCACAAAATAAAAATAAAGGAGACTACTATTTACAGGAAATGATACGATATCAATAGGATTTAATCACTACAAGAGTGCTGTGAAAATGAAAATGCAATCAAACATCCATCTGTCTATAAGATATATTTAATCAGAAAACGATATGTACAAACCCTTGAACCACTACAACACTGTCTCTTTTATGTAAATGGACTTATTCATGTAACGCTCCTACCACGTGATTTTGTGGCATCCAAGACTTCTTTCAGTTGAAATGCACACATAGGAATTTAGCACACATACACAAGTTAACTTTACTGGCATCATATTTATTGCCAATGCTCATATATGTATGTACATACATACAAACAAATATTTTCCTTAATACATTAAAATGTTACTTGTGCATGATAATGAGACATTTATACATATTTGGTGTACTAATATGCATAAAAATAAATAAACTCCCATCTTCGTGTAGTCACACTATATGTTTACACAAATATGAAATTGTCTTTTGATGTTATACGTTTTATTTACTTATTCCTATTTACAAATACATTTTTTTTTTCATTTTATACAGTTGACATTTTTTCGTTTTCATTTATTAAATTCAGTTCTCGTTGAACCTTCATAGTGAAGAGACATTAAAGCGGATTTTTTTTACATACATACATACGAAACAAATATAAAAAACAACAAAATCAAAAATTATACAAAAAATATTCGTAATACATATTCACCTTGATAAATAAGCTTATTGGCTTTACTAATATTTTTTTACATAGCAAGAAATAGCAAAAACAAAAAAAAAACCGTAAACACAAACAAAGTTCCCTTGAGGAATAATACTCTGTATGAGTACCTCAAAGGAAAAAAATTTTGAAGTGAGTTCTAACGGCAGAAATGCTTATTTTACTGTGAGTTCTGAAACTCTTAATGAAAAAAATATAAATAATAAATCTGATGAAAATCTTTTTTTAACGGCAAAGCCAATTTTTCGTCAGCGATCAACTTCGCTTTGTCCAATGCCAACTAGTGAATCGTTAATATTACCATTGCCTAGTACTTCTTCATTTAAGTCTGCGATATCATACGCATCGGACTCGCCTTCATCACTAAACCAAGTTATCACTACAGATAACAGTAGCTCAAAACCCAAGGTACAAGTGGGAATGGACAGATATATAACAGTGGTAAAGCGTGGGCGAAGCCCAAATTCTTCAAAAATTTCATCTGCTCCAAAGATGTCTAGGGATAACAGCGCATCATCTACCAATCGTCAAAATCGTTTTTCATTATTGCAAGACACCGACGACAAGCCCTCTACATCATCGCAAAAGTCTTTTAAGCCACCACCTATTTATCTGAGAGAAAAAAATTCTAACGCGCTTATAAAAAAACTACTGTCGACCATTGGTGAAAATATTTTTCACATCATTCCAATTAAACGAGGTAATATTGATGAAACTAAAATCCAAATATATAATGAAAAAGATTTCCGAAAAATTGTTAGTGAATTCGAAAAAAATAAAACAAATTTTTACACATACCAACTTAAGAGTGCTAAAGGCACACAGATAGTATTAAAGGGCATAGATTCATATGTTGAACCCGAAGAAGTAAAATGTGCACTTGTCGACCAAGGATTCAAGGTAAAAAATGTTACCAACATATTTAATAGAGAAAAGGTCCCCCAACCCCTATTTCGGGTTGAACTGGAGCCGAATGACATACAATTAAAAAAAAATGAAGCCCATCCAGTTTATAACGTAAAGTATCTCTTACATCGAAAAATCACAGTTGAAGAGCCACGTAAGCGTTCAGGTCCCGTACAGTGCCATAATTGCCAAGAATATGGCCATACGAAAACTTACTGCAAATTACCTACAGTGTGTGTTATCTGCGGTGAATTGCATGGTACTGCTAGCTGCACTAAGCCAAAAGATCAAGCAGAAAAAAATGTAGTAATTGTGAAGGTAATCACACAGCTAACTATAGAGGGTGCCCTGTATTTTCTTTCGTTAAACAGGCTATGGGTCAAAAACCCAAGCTAACTCCAGCTCTACAAGTAAGCGCGAACTCCGACACTTTTGCTCAAATCAGCCAACCAGTTACTTCACGTGTATCGTATGCTGATGCTGCTAAGACTAGTTCAATTCCCACGCAAAATGTTCCACCGCCAAATAATTCAACGAATTCAAACTCAAGCTTTAACTTTAGTCGCCTTGAAGCTACTATTGAGAATCTGGTGCTAACTATAAACAATTTTACTACAAATATGACAAGTATGATGCAAGAAATGCTGCGAATGCAGAATACACTGCTTCAAGCATTAGTTAATAAACCATGAACACGTTAAAAATATGTTTCTGGAACGCAAACGGCATTCGCCAACATAAAAATGAACTTGAGCACTTCCTCATGGAAAAAAATATTGATATAATGTTGGTTTCTGAGACTCATTTGACCTCAAGAAGCTTATTTAAAATAAATGGTTACACTTTATATGATACAAAGGACCCGAGAGAGAGAGCATGTGGTGGATCAGCAATTCTGATTAAGTCAAGACTCAAGCACTATGTCCTTGACAACGTTAGTGAAGAATATTTGCAAGCAACGAATATTTTCGTAGAAAATTTTTGTGTGAATTTCATGATATCATCAATTTACTCACCTCCCAGATTTTCAGTTAGCGAAGATCAGTATGAGAAGTTCTACAAATCGCTTGGATCTTGTTTCGTGGCAGCTGGTGACTACAATGCAAAACATACGTACTGGGGATCGCGTCTTGTTACACCTAGAGGCCGAGCCTTGTTCAATACAATTTCAAAAATGGGCTTATATGTCATTTCGAGTGGGGAGCCTACTTACTGGCCTACTGACGTAAAAAAAATTCCAGATGTTATAGATTTTGCCGTAACGAAAAATATTCATAGGGACTTAATTCATGTAGAGGCCTCTCTAGATCTGTCCTCCGATCACTCTCCAACAATAGTTACAATTTTCAACCCACTAAGGAGTAATTTAACTAACTCATATGTGAAGATGATTAATGGAATCAACTAGCTGGTATTCAAAAAATATCTTAGTAGTCACTGCGTAGAAAACATTCAGCTTAGATCATGCGATGATATTGAATTTAATATTGCCAATCTTAACGAAAATATTAAACAGGCTGCTGAACACGCCACTACCTCCTATCCGCAGACCGGCTTTAACAGAATTTATTCTACGGAAATTGAACGTCTTGTATGTGAAAAAAGGAGAGCTAGAAGAGAATGGCAACAACACAGATCACCCCTAAATAAAATCAGACTTAAAGAATGTACTAAACGACTCAAAGAGCTGCTATCATCGGAAAAAACTGCACTACTGGAAAAGTATTTAGAAGGTCTTGATGTAACGTCCGCATCTAATTACTCTTTATGGCGCGCTACTAGAAATCTTAAACGACCCGTTGATCTTAAATCACCATTGCGTACTGCGACCGGAGGCTGGGCAAGAATTGATAGTGAGAAAGGTAACTTATTTTCTGAGCATTTAAAATCTGTATTCACTCCCAATTCATGTACGGGTGCTGCTGATTTACCGAGTGTAGTTTCTCTACCCCCTCGTCCCTTAAGGTTTAAGATGCGTGAAGTACAAAAAGTAATTGCTGAACTCAACCCGAAGAAAGCTCCAGGTATTGATGGCATTAGTAACAAAATGCTCATGAACTTGCCTCATATTGCAATAAGAATCCTGCTATTTACTTTTAATGCTATTTTAAGAATGCAGTATTTTCCACATAACTGGAAACTGGCCAAGATCAAAATGATTCCAAAGGCGGGCAAAAATCTTACCAAGACTGAGTCATATAGGCCTATAAGCTTACTATCTACAATCTCAAAGCTTTCCGAAAAGCTGCTCATGACTAAATTGTCCAATATTTTAACTGATAATGGGTGCATCCCGGACCATCAATTTGGCTTTAGAAGTCAGCACAGCACGATTGACCAAACGCATAGACTGGTCCAAGTTGTAAGAAGAACATTTGAAGAAAAGAAGTATTGTTCTGCTCTCTTTATTGATGTTTCTCAGGCATTTGATAAAGTATGGTACGAAGGCCTAGTTTTAAAATTGAAGACATATCTGCCAATAAACATTCAAAAGCTTTTGGAAAGTTATATTATTGATAGGAAGTTCACTGCTGTGGAAGGAGAGTTCACGAGTGTGCCCGAAACTATATCTTCTGGTGTGCCCCAGGGTAGTATTCTGGGTCCTGTCTTGTATTTAATATATACTTGTGATATGCCTGTGAGCAATAATATCCATATTTCTACTTTTGCCGATGATACAGCCTGTATGAGTGTGCACGAAAACCCTTATGAGGCATCCCGCAATCTCCAGGAACATATCACTCAGCTGGAAATATGGTTGAACTTATGGAGAATTAAAGTCAATGAACAAAAGTGTGTCCATATAACGTTCACCCTAAGAAGAGATACTTGCTCCCCCATTCGAATCAACAATCAAAATATTCCTCAACATTCCCAAGTGAAATACCTTGGTATACACCTTGATCGAAATCTTACATGGAAACATCATATTGACTCTAAGTTAACTCAGATGAAACTTAAGTTAACTCAAATATATTGGTTGATTGGCAGAAACTCAACACTCAGCCTAGACTGCAAACTTTTATTATACAAGTCGCTTTTGAAGCCAATATGGCGCTACGGAATTCAGTTATGGGGCACTGCTTCAGCTTCCAATGTCGAGAGAATCCAACGAAGGCAAAACAAAATTTTACGGTTAATAACATCGGCTCCATGGTACATCCAAAATTCTATTATACATCGTGATTTAAATATGCCACTAGTGACTGAAGAAATTACAAAATACGCAGACAAATATTTAACAAAACTCGAATCACATCCTAATCCGCTTGCTCGTAATATTTTGAACTTTACTGGACACATCCGCTTAAAATAGAGGGACACACGTGCTCTTATACCTAACACTCCAGATGGGACTACTTGAAAATACTTTCCCCCCCCCCCCCTTTTTTTGATTATCACTACTAATGTATTATTTATAACTACCACTAAGTTTATGTCCGACACTGGTCGGGCCTAATAATTTTTTTTTTATAGATTTAAGATTTGAATACTTATTGTTAGTTCACATATGAAGATACAATAAATAAATACATGCATTAAAAAAAAAAAAAAAAAAAAAAAAAAATTTATTAAATTTTTTCTTATCATGCTCAAAATATTGGGAGTGTGCGGGGTACGGGTAATTATACAAATAAAAATATTGAAAAAGACTTTAATATGTATGAGTTTAATATTTCTGAATTCCAGTTTACGGAAGCGTATTAAAGTTGGTTTAACATTTTTGTATCTGCAAATGTTGCCAACTCGTTGTCAAAATTGTCTACATTAGATGCGTAAACAGTTTGTGAGTACCAATAGTACACACTTTTGTTTTTGCCATAATGTGTAATTAAGATTAGTTTCGGTGCATTTTTCCGGTTTTGTATTTTTTTTCGATCTTCAGCTGTTTTTTAGTTGTAGCGTTTTTTATGTTTTGGTGGTTTTTAGGGTTCCGTACGCCAAAAGTGAAAAGGAACCCTATTGTTTTCGTTAACCTATCCGTCTGTCCGTCACACGGTATTTTCTCAGGAACCGTAAGAGCTACGGACATAAAATTTGGACACAGTATGTAGAACCTTTGCCGCTACAACAACAAATACATGAGAATTAAAAATTAAAGGGTGTTCCAAAATGAGCAACGAAAAATGTTAAAATCCCATGTAATATACATACAATTGTATGAACATATGTATATTGAAACTTGAAAGTTGTAAAATTATTGTATTTTTATACAGACTACAACAATTAACACTAAAATTTAAAAAATTAATATTAAAGGGTGGTCCATCAGTTAATGCAATTTTGACTATGTAATTTTGACAATTTGCTATATCTTGGAAACCGTAAGAGGCAAACACTTGAAATTTTCAAAAACGGTAAAACTAAAAAACCGAAAATTATAAAATCGCCAAACCAAAAAAAAGGCAAAAATTAAAAAAAAATCGCCAAAACGAAAAAAATCGCCAAAATTAAAAAAAAATTCTAACACTAAAATAAATCGCCAAATTCGAAAAAATCGCCAAATTCGAAAAAATCGCAAAAATGAAAAAAACGCCAAAAATCGAAAAAGTCGCCAAAATGCGAAAATGTCGCCAAAACTAAAAATAATTTTAAATAAAAAAAATCGCAAAATGAAAAAAAAACGCCAAAAATAAAAAAAATCGCCAAAATGAAAAAACGCCAAAAACCAAAAAAAATTGCCAAAACAAGAAAATAAAGTGTCAAAACTATAAAAAGAGCCAAAACTTAAAAAAATCGCCAAACAGGAAAAAACGCAAAAACCGCCGCAAAAAACGCAAAAACCGAAAAGACCCCAAAAACGAAAAAAATGCCAAAACTATATATTATATAGGATGAAGTTTGTATTAAATTACATATCTAGTGTTCATGCGGGACCCTTCGTGCGCGAGTCAGAGTAGCACTTTACTGAATTTATTTAAGTTTATTACACAGGTAAACTTAGATAAGTTACTAATTGATAACATTTTAAAAGCCAGAAATTAGATTAAGAATTAAAATTAGTTTGCTTAAACTCGAGACATTTCATTGAAAGTTGGCATACACATTCGCACTTATTCCATTAAGCGTCATCAATGCGAAACGATATAATTTTGTATCAGAAATAATTTCTTATTCGGGTTAGGTTCAGTAATTTCAATTCTTATTGAATGAAATATTTTTATTAATTAATGTGAGTTTCTAAAGAAGAAAAGAAAAATTAAACTAAGGCGAACAAAATTAGTCATAAATAAAAGCAGCACTTGTCTATTGGAAGCAGAATTTATAAACAAATAATAATTATTATGTTTATTATACTTAGCACCCTGGAAGAAGTTGTGGCAAACCTGCTTCAATTTTCAAAAGCAACTAAAACCTGAAAGAGCTTTACAGAGAGTGCAATTTATTGAATGCAAGAATTAAAGAATAAAAACTTTTCTGGCTTATTAATCTTTTTTATAACACCCATTTTTTTCTTTTTCTCATCATTCCGCTCAGAATTACAAACAGGATCAAGAAAATTTTTAATAAAAACTGAAAACAAAACAAACCAACTCTCTAAATTATTAGACATATGCTTTAAAAATGATAAACAATCGTCAGCATTACGTTGATGTTATAGAATACAAATTTTGTATTGAATTGATGACGACGTCGATAAAAATTGTTGTTGATATTAAATTGGCTCATCATAGTCATCAATGACGGAAAATTAAATAAGAGTAATTGTACTTATGGAAAGATAAAATGTTCGATTTTTAAAAGTGGGTGTGACTACAACTTAATAGATTTATATCTTTTTATCTATCTCTCACTAGTCAATTTCTCCGAAACCTTACAAGCAACATTAGCAACTGTTTAAAATTAAATATGTGCACAAAATCACCTTCCAACCAGCCCAACATATTTGTTGGTTTACAAAAATCTAAAACATACACGACTTCAAATCAACAAATTTTGATTTTTTATGTTGTATAAAAAAATCTTAATTTTTTAAGTTATAACTCATTAGTAATTCGACAATCTCATACGGTCAATTACACAGAAAAAAATATTCCTACAATAAACAATTTTACTTGAAATTAAAACCAAAAATCAATTAAAAATGTACTTAAGTCAATTAAACTTTTGCATAAAAATTAATTATTTTTGTAATAAACTACTTTAATTGAAAATAAAACCAAAAATCAACTAAAAATGTATTTAAGTCAATTAAGCATTTGTTTAAAAAATTTATTAATTACAAAGTTTAATTGACTCAAACACATTTTTATTGATTTTTGGTTTTATTTCCAATTACAATTATTTATTGCAAAAATTATTAATATTTAAGCAAAAGTTTAATTGACTTAAATACGTCTTTAATTGATTTTTAGTTTTAATTTCAATTAAAACTGTTTATTGCAGGAACTTATTTTTTTTTTCGGTGTATCTGTCGCAGTTTTTTGCTACAGGGGCTGTCATTTATCATATTAATATCCGCATGGAGCACATAGCCTTATTATTATGGAAAATACAGCATTAACATATACCACAACTGCCGAACAATTTTCGAAATAAATTTGCATAATTTACAAGTGTCGCTCTATCGTGAGTAAATTTATATTAAATGACAATTTGAATTAAACATAAATAAATGATAATAGAATAAGCAGATCTAACAATAATAGTTTGACAGTTTAATCACTATAAATAAATGTAATCTGAAAATAAAAACAGCCACTATTTGATGTCATTTCTATTTGGCTGATAAAGTGCGTGTTTTTCTTGTAAATTTTGGTTAACAAAACCAGAATCCCCTTCAGCAAATGTTGAGCTTTTTTTCCATTTATTTTACTTATGGTAATGTTTATTGGAAAACATTTGCATAAATATATGATATTGGAGTGTAATATTATTAGTAGATCCTTTAACAATTGTTTTTATACCAACGTACATACACATTTAGATATTTACATATCATATACATATGTATGTGTGTATATATTTATGTGTGCATGTATGTAATGTTATCTATGCAAAATTACAACATTGTGCAGTAAATACAAGAGTGTGCTGTTGACACTTATAATTGCGGCTGCTGCTGAGTGCGGAAAATTATTATTATATTGTTCCTGCAGACAATCAATGTGAATGAATGAATATCAACTTTGAAATGTTTGTCGGATAAGTGGGTACACATTGTAAACTTGGATTTACGAGTACATACATAAGTATGCGGGTAAACGCTTGTGCATATGTACATACATTTATAGATATGTACAGCTGTAAACAATGTGTAGGGTTAAGTGTGTGAAAACATGTTTGCACTGACGTTGAGTGAGTGAGTTGGTATGTAAGTGTAGATGTTAACACGTCTGTGTTAATGTTAATGAAGAGCACTTGATTTCAGATTATGCATGATTTAATAATATTCTTATTTGATTTCATTAACTCTAAAACCTTTAAGTGTTTGTAGTTGGTTGAGGCTGTAATATCTTTTCTTTGAAAAAGAAAATTTAATATAAATACTAATTTAGTTGCAGTAGTTTCCAAATGAGTTTGATGTAATTAATGAACTAATACTCTCTCTCTCTCTCTCTGTTCATTGACTCATAGACACAATCAAGAGATCACCGCTTAATTAAGCAAATTTATCAAAAAATCAAAATATCACAAACAGATTAATGACTTTATTATGCAAGGTAAGTGAAATTTGGTTGCTGTATTAACTGGCAAAGCAACTGAAATTAATATCAGTCATTTGTATGGTAACTTCATTTTGTTGCCAACTTTATCCAGTTACCAAAAATATTGGCAATTAAAAATACTGCAAAACAAAGCTTTAATCTATATATGTGACAGCGCATAGCGAAAGGGACCTGAGGGTAAAAAAAAATCAATTTTTTTTTTTTTTTTTTTTTTTATGTGGATAACATCTGAGCATCGAATGAGACCAATCCCATGCCCCAAAAGTGTTCCCTCCCAGAGATATGCGCGTTTTATGAAATTGAAGTACACAAAAGATACACGTATTTAAATCTTTAAAATGGCTCTCCTGAACAAAACCGGTTTTTACCCTTAGGTCTCTTTCTATTTTGCGCGTCATATATATAAAACTAAGTTGCATTGTGTTAGTAATTGATGTTCTCTGGAATGCGTGAACCGATTTTGTTTCTGCAAAGTTTATATGAAAAGTGACGTCAATATCAAAGTTTTTATGTACAAACAGTCTCTGTGTGTGTATTGGTTAATTATATTTTAGTGAACACTGCAATCATTTCGAAATATTTGAATTAATATTTTGAAAAACTGAAATACCATTTGTTTTTAAATTCATTACAATTCAATTTTATTGAAACCATTTATATACTTAGCTATTGTAAATCACAACTTCGGGGATCTATGAAATAAATTACGTATAAACACACCACTAAGAACTTAAATATTTAAATACATTATGCACAGCAATGAGCTTTCTTATATGTTAACTTAACGGATATTCCAAACATTAAATCAAACAGCTAATATATACATGTAATGCTGTAACGGACTTTTTCTCCAAGGTCGCTAGCATTTGAGTGCATGCTATGACTGATATTTAATGATCAGCTGATCTATTTGTATTCTTAGTAATTGCATTATTCAACTAACATATGTATGTATCTCAATTTTTGAATTTCGCGAATAAATAAAATTTCAATTACTTCATATTTAATTGGTGTAGCGACATTTTTTAATACAATATGGTACGTACGCGCAGTAATTTGGGGCGTCAATCACGTAATGCTAGAAATGTTGCGGCATCTAGAGCATCTCAAAGTGACGAACAGCGTGTAAATAATACTTTGGCTGCTCGAAATGCCTTGGCTCGTGATAGGGCTCTGCGAAATCTAGCTACACGTCCGTAAGTGCGAAAATGAATTGTGCGCTTTTTTCAAACTGCTCTCGATCAAATGCCATCTGATGAATATGCAATTGTGATTCGAGCTGATAAAGCGCCCCCTAGGCAACATGTCAGACGATTTAATGCGCCCACAATGAATGATGTCGCTATTTTTATTTTCTTTTTTGCACTACGAAGTGTGCAGGGGTTCGCTAGTATATGTAAAAGAAAATGTAAGTGCTATGCAAGTTTTTAAGTAAAAGTGCCTAAAAAAATTTTTTATCATAAAGATGATTATTTCTGTGGAATCATTAAGTAAGTCGTTAAAGGTAAGTCATTATATGACAAGTAGTTCTGATGGTAATGTGTAATTTTTTGCTGGGATGTAGCATCCGCCTTTTGGATGAGCGTTATTTCTTCAAATAACTTTTACCTAATCCCTAAAGCATTTACTAAATAAAAGTAGTTTATTTCATTTTATGCAGATTCTTTAATGATTTTAATTTGTTCACCTTTTTGCTTTAAAAACTATACAACAACTAAAAATTTGTGCTTGCCAAAATTAACAGCTGTTAATTGCTAGTTGCCATCCGTGATACCATTTTTGCAACCAGAAATGCAACTACACTGCGATTGCTATACAAAATGGAGCCATACAATAAATTTTCAATAAAATATTAATATACATATTAATGTTTATACACAGCGGGTGGCGTTGGCTGAAGAAGAAGGTAGCATGTTGACCACAAAACCGGAAGGTCCTGGTTTCGATTTCGGTTCTAACAGTCATTAAAAATAACAACATCACGTATTTCTTTGATATGCATTAGTGTCCCTTTAAATCAGTTGAACTAGGAAAGTTCAAGTGCTGAAGGCAAAGACACTGGTCACTGAACTACCCCTGGATCAGTGGATAATAATCCTAATGTAACATCAGGGCACTCTTCTTCGTCGGCATTGTGTAGAAGAATCATTGTCGAAGTAAAAACACTAACACAATGGCTACTTTAAAAATTTAATACGCCTCATTTACACCAGAGGCGCTGGACTACTGCATTATTAAAAAACAAGCAAAAAGCAGAGTTGTAAAAGAATGAGGCTTTCCTTTCTTCCTTTACAATTTTTATTTTCTATCACTATCTCTTTCCCTTAGAAGATATCTACTAACAATAGTTAGTAGATAGAGATGGGCAAATGAAAATAATGTATCGATATATATCGTATCGATATTTTTGAACAGTATCAGTGTATATTTTTTTAAAGCATCGATATTTCGATATATCGATATTTTATGCCTACAAATTTTGCAAAAATATTTCAAATTTAAACGTAAATACACACACTAAAATATTGTGACATTACCGCCAAAAAAGTTAACGCGACATAATTTTCGAACTTAATTTTTTGTAAGCGATTTCTCTTACTTAAAAAAAATTATTGAGTCTATATAAAGGGTGTTTAGAACAGATTTCCATACAAAATTTTGCTTATTAAGCCTTTAGAAAGACTTAATAATTTTTATAAATAAGGCCCTTAATTATTGTTAAATGAAAGCCCACTATTAATTACTCCAAAGTTCATCGTTGCGGAATTTGAGATATATCCACTATGCATTCAAGAATGATTTCATACTTAAAGAATTTGCGAACATCTATTTAACTTAAATCCTACTGAACTTCATGAGTAGAGAAAACTCAAATTGAAAATAAATTTATCTGTATATTACAAATTTGTATTATAAGATAATTTCTGATAAGCTGTTGAAAAGTATGCATTAATTTCGAACGCACAACCGGTCACTTTAAAAAAAATTTAATTCAAAAGAACTACATATGTTAAATCATATGTAACCTACTGTAGCTAATTAAGGCTTCATTAGTCTTTACTCCCTGTTGCTGTTCTGTGCTGTGCCATTCGTTTCTAAATTTTAATAATTACTTTTTCTGTAGTAAAGTGATGAGTTTTGCATCGTTCATTGATATGTTTCAATATAGTTTTATGGTTTTCTGGTAAAAATTAAATTTATAATTTCTTAAAGCACAATGACAGTTTATTGCGAAATGTTTTTATTTTATTTATACTGTCACTTACAATTACTTAACTGGTTTTTGATTTTCACAGGTTGAACTGCACGCAAAGAACAGATATGGTTGTAGAACGGTTGAGAAAACAATATTATGTTCTCTGAAACAAATGTGTGGTCGTCGAAAACTAGTTATTGTTAATTTAAACATTTATTTCATTACGATAAACAGAGTAATGTTTGAATTTAATAATTACATTATCACATCCATAAAGAAGAGTTGGTTAGAGTTTAACAATATAGTTTTGTTAAAAATTTATGACTACAACTAGGGTTTGCCAAAAACCGTGAAAATTAAAAAACCGCGGTTTACGGTTTTAAGCTATTAAAACCGGTCGGTTTCGGTTCGGTTTCGATTTTCAAAATATGCATGTATATAAATGTGTATGTATGCTGGAAAGATAAATGATAATTTAAAAATAATCATCATATGAAATTTTCATTCCCCTCGAAAAGAAAAATGCTATCTTGAATATCCCGTGAAATTTTTCCCCGCTATCAGTCCATGTGAATGTAAAAAAGGGAAGAACTTTTGTAAAGCTTAAAAATTAATTTAAAATCGGAAAATTATAAATGAAATTTATTTAACTTTAAAATTGTACTAATGGAGGCGCTTCTGTTGATTTAGCTATTTTTTCATTAAGTATACCACCGTGGTGCAACACCATGAAATTTACTGTCTGTGAACCAAAGAGATTCATACTCTTTAAAAAAATGTGTTGTAGGGAATTATTGTTAACAACCCTAAGCTTTACTTACTAATCTTGTCCTAAAAATAAATAATTTTAACTTTTAATATATAATTCGAAGAAAAATAACGAAATTATTTGATGTAATAATTCAGTTTGCCTGCAAAAATGAAGTGAACAAAACCAAGGGAAAAGTTAAAAAATTCACGTGAAAAATATTCGTAGTTGGCGTATTTCAAATACTACTACGACTGTTTGGTAATAGATTAGAGAAGACTTCAACAGTTTTTCTTTAATCTATTAGCAAATAGTCGTAGTCGTATATGAAATACGCCAACCACGATAAGGCAGATTATTCATGATAAGAGGAAGCAAAAACTGGGAAAATACATCTGTGAATATTTTTTCGAGGGAAAAAATATTTACTATAGGGGTGATAAAGTTTCTCTGGTTTGTATTCAATTCAAGTACTTATATTAGAAAAGAACATTTAGGTGCCTATACAATACATGTTTTTTACATTGCACCTGTCAAATTTTAGATAATTCGGTAAAAACATGTAGTTGGTGACCTCACAAACTGTGCTTGTGTAAAAATACACAAGCAAAATCATAAGACAAATTTTCAATTAGAGCATGTTCTATTTTCTTATGTTCACACATGTGTTTTCAAATGTCTATGCCATGTGAAAACATTTATCGACTGTTGAATGTCTCCGATATCATTAGCCAGCCGTCCATTTAAAGTATTTGCATTAGTGATAAATTAATTATTTTTTATCTCATTTTAAAATTTTAATAACAATGATATAAAGTATATAACAAGTGTTAATACAAGCTCCATATCTTTCAGATTAAAAAGAAAAAAACCTAAATAAATATTTGTGACGCCGGCACTTCAGTGACGCTACCAAAGAAATTTCCAGCGACTTTAATGTTATAATAAAAGCTGTTGTAAACAATCATGGCCGATGTCACGTGTAATTCCACATACAAGTTGGTGACCAAAAATTAAAAACCGTATGTAAATTAATCAAGTTTGACAGTCACAAAAAAAACATGTGAATTGTAAACTTGAAAAAACACAAGCAAAAACATGTAGTGTATTGGTACCTTTATTAGTGAGTATGTATATAAAAAGCTTAAGAATGAAAAAATTATATTTAATTATCCAAATAATAAAATTTCAGAAACGGCAAAGCGTTCAATGTAGAGTCGTTTAAACGAAATTTTATTTTTGAGCAGAAGTTACCAGCGACAAAAAAACACTCGTTCGTTTCGTTTGAGGGCTTTATTATGCTATTGCTTTGTGAAGCCAATAGTATGTTGGATGTTTTGTTGTTCGTTTTTTTATAAAGTACAAATTCTTGTCGAAGAACGTTAAAATTATCGTATTTTTGCTTAACATCTGTTAGAGCTTTTTTGATAACAGATTACAAGTCTTCCTGCAAAGAATTGTTATAAGTTTGTTAAAATTTGAACATTTTCTCTTACCTTTTCGTGTTACAGATTGCTAAGTAATGTATAAAAGTCTTCAATGTAAACTACATTTGCTGTATTTTTAAACAAGATGATAATGGTAAAGTAAACATTTGAAACCGACGCTTTTTTTGTCGGTTTCGGTTTTTATTGTTTAAAAACCGCAGTTTCGGTTTCGGTTAAAAACGAACGACAATCCCTAACTACAATATAGTTTGTATTATTACTTAAAAATAATATGATGTAAATAACAATATAAGGTTATCCAAAACCATGCTATGTTAAGTTTAAAAAAAATATTTTTCAGAAACATCTGTCAGTTCATTATTTCGTTTTAATGCTATCGGTAGTGCATGGGTGGTATTAAATAAATAAAGTTTAAACAAAATGGTAAAAATATATAAACATTTGTGATTCTTTTTATAAAGACATGTATGGATGTCGTGTAAGTATACATTTCTATATATGTACATATACATTTTATTTCAACAATATTAATTTATTTTTATTTCGAATTTAACGCACAGCTGTTTCTACAATAATTATATGATTAAAAAATAAAATAGTATTATTATATTAAATAATACTGTGGTCATATTTAACAATACTAATATAATATAAGAACATGGTATGGTGAGTCTCAATTATATTTTAGTCACATCTAACAATAGTGTTGTCATATTTAAAATACTAAGATTAGGTGTAACAAAGTTCATTGTTTTTGTAGATAATATTATTATTAACTCAGATAATAATATTATTAAAGTTTCGTTTTCTATTAACAATAATAGATTTGACTGAAACCATATAATTCAATCTTAGTATGTTGTTGTTTGATTATGGTTACCTCGACCATATTTTTTCTTTGCGTGTGAACGAAAGAGAAAAAACTAAAGCTTAAACTAGACGTGCCATAGTCATAATGTCATAGCCATAATCAAACCAAAATTCAATTGGTTTCTATGGTAATGGCTATGGCGTTATGGCGAGTCACCTATAATCAAATACACTGTTGCCCATAAGTTTGGTTCGAACAGCTGTTTTCTACGATTATGGTTATGGCACATCTCATTGAATCTTAACGGCTTGTACATATAAGATTTCTATAAACAAAAAAAGAAAGTAAAAACTAATTCTGCCTTTAGGCTTGTACACACACAAACCAAATTTGACATTTACTTTAGTAATAAAATACAAAATAATAATAAATAGAAGTCACCTAGCTTAGTGGGGTCACCTTATAGATGCGCCTTATCTGTTATTACAAAATTGTTTCTTCTTTTTTTCTCCGCATCACATCGCAGTGATGCCAATATCCTAGAGTTAAAAAACGTTTAAATTACATAGAGCTCTCAAAAATATCGAAACCCAATACTCGTCAATAAGAATCGATGCATCGATGTATCGGTTTTTGAAATATCGGCGATATATATCGATATTTATTTTCTCAAATATCGATATTTCGATGTATCGATATTTTTTTGCCTATCTGTAGTAGTAGGTCTGAGTGTTCTTATCTTAAAAAAACAGTACCCGATTATTTTAGTTCATTTTGGAACGACATTATTTTGTCGTTTCCAGTGGCACCCTTTTTCCCTGGAATCTTTATTACCTCGATTTTTCTATAATACTTGTATGAGTTTCTCTCATTTTTGCATTGAGAAACGCATCGAAATTTGACTTTGTGATTTCATTTCTTAAGGCTTTCAATAAATTTACTATTTGCGTAAAGATATTGATTGGAAGTCTATTATAAATTTCGTGTACAGTCTTAAAGAATGTATTATGATCGGGCAGGTGAAATAACCCTCTTGCTTGATCTCGCTCGATATATAATATTTAATTTTTTGTTAAAATTTCTACAATTTTATATTAAACTAATGAACTAAGCAAAAATATTCGCTTTTAAATCGATATCGATAGTCGTGGTAAAAATAAAAACTTGCATGATTTCATTCTTTAAAATGTTTTGCAGGTTTTGGCAACGCTGATTGAAAATAATTATAAATAAAGAATTAAATTTTATTTGTATTATGCTATTGAACTTCAAACAGCTTCATAGGCATATTCAATTTTTATTAATTATTGAGCACTCTTACATCAGCATCTGCCTACAAATATAATCATAAAATCCCACAGAGGGTCTGGCTTCCTGCACCTTTGCTTCTGTCATCAGTACAGTAGGTATGAACTTCTGCATGCTGAAAACCTTTACATGCATACCAATCAAATATATTTCAAAGTACTTTTATGTGAAGTGTGAGCAATATACCACCATCATTTGTGTATAATAAATCACGTTCATAAAGGAAATTGAGAGTTCTTGAAATAAATTTAATTGCTATTAGACGCTGCGAATAAATTTTATATTTGCGCTTGTTAACCATCATCGACATCATTAAAACATACGAGTTTATATTGTTATTATCATCAGCAACAACATCAGCTTCATCGTTTTTAATTTTTCGCACTTACGTGTGTATAGTGTCATAATTTTTTTGTTTCATTAAAATTCAAATTTTAATAAGATTTTAATATTAATTGGATTTTTTTATTCTTTGAAATAAATTGAGTTTTTAACTTTTTTACTGCTTTTGTAGCTTATGTAAGTAATTGGAAATAATAATAATATTACTAGTTGTTAAAAAAGAATCCATCATAAAACGACTGAAACATAATTTTTAATTCATACGAAAAATGGTTTTAAGCATCAGCAACAAGGAATACAATATAAAAATACTTAAAAAATGGTTTGTGTTTTAATAATTTAGAAAAACTTCAATTTAAAAAAATAGACAACAAATGGTAATTTAAAAAAAATTAAATTTTGCATACTGTTACGAAGTTTTCTTTCCTAGAAAAAGAGCAACATTTATTATCTTTTTTTTAAAGAAATTAATCGCTGTTTAAAGTAAACATTTACGTTCGGACGGGTTGATACAATTATTTCTAATAAACTCTCTATTTCAAAAAAACATTTTTATTACGAATTTTAATTGAAAAGTGCAATAAATTTAAATTTTTTTCTAGACAAGTAAACGCCTTAAGGGATGATTCTTGCAGCAGAGACGAAATAACGGGTAGAAGTACCATAAACGGCTGAACCGAATCTTATATAACCTTATATATACTAAAAATAGTTCAAAGAAAAAATTTCGTACATACATACCCAGCAAAAAATTTCAAAAAAGGTAATCGAGTTTGGAATTAAGCATTTTTGGTGGAAGCACTTTCCTAATGGATTACCAACTTAATGATTTTAACAAGGCGTGAGACTAAAATAATCGATTCTTGAGAAGTACTTACTTTTTTTATTTGGCAACTTGTTCACGTAATCTATTTAATCTAAAAATATCATTCTCTTCATTTAGCAATTTGTGCGTAATTTTTTTAAATTTAAGGTAATGTGATTTGTAAGCGAGTAATGCAAATTGGCAATCAGAAAAGTAAGTCATTACATGGCAAGTAGTTCTAATGGTAATGTGTAATTTTTTGCTGGGTATCCCTTACGGATTAATTTGCGCTTTAATTTTATTTTATATGAATAGAAAAGTTTTCAAAAGCTCTAAAAACATGAAATTAACATTAAAAGCTTTGTTCGTTAATAAATTTATATGCAAAAATTTACAAAAAGATAAGAAATAAATCCTTATTTATGTCACTTAGAAGCAGCCGTAAAACTTAAAATAACAACAAAGTTTAAGATTGCAGACTTACAAAGAATTTTATATAACAATTTTGCGCATGCGTAAAAATGTTTCCAAAACATAAAATATAAATAAAAATACAAAGGCTTAATAAAGTATTTATAAAACAGATTTTTATAAAAAATTTTTCTTACTAAGCCTTTATAAAGCCTTTAAAATTTTTATAAGTAAGGCTTTTAATTTTTAAGAAAACAAATTGTTTTAGTGTTTTGGGAGTGAAAATGCACTTTTTGAAAAAAAAATTGCATATACAAAAAAAATTCCACTTTCCAAGCCTGATTAATGCGATTTGCATACTAATTTTTTTTTGATTTGATTCATTTTCAATAATAATCGATATAAAAAGAATCCTGATTCTCTAGCTAAACAACAAAGTTTACAGTTTTTCTACGGGCTTCAGAAAACTGATTTCGCTTACAGAAAGTCGAGTAGACGTACATCGCTAATACAACTATCTTGGCATAAGAAGCCAGAATACTTATATATACTTAATGTGTTTCCATATGACTATTATAATAAATATTCTTAAAATTTTTTTGTGAATGGTACAAATATATACCCAGCAAGAAATTACACATTACCATCAGAACTACTTGCAATATAATGACTTACTTTTAACAAATTTCGGTACTCGCTTACAAATCACATTACCTAAAATTTAAAAAAATGATGCATAAGTTGCTTAATGAGGAGAATGATTCTTTTAGATTAAATAGATTACGTGAACAAGTTTCCAAATAAAAAAGGTAAGTACTTCTCAAGAATCGATTAGTTTAGTCTCACGCCTTGTTAAAATCATTAAGTTGGTAATCCTGTAAGGAATAGCTTCCACCAAAAATGCTTAATTCTAAATTCGATTATCTTTGTTGAAATTTTTTGCTGGGTAACTCTACCCGCACACACTGAAAATGATAATCAAGCATAACATTGACTTAATTAAGAAAATAATAGAATTCAGTTAAGATGGACCATGCCCACAGCCCTTTGTCTATGCAATAAAAATAGGTTTTTACGTTTAAAATGTTTCCTATTCAAACATAATACTGAGCACACAGTAGGGTATCATGATTCTTATAAATTTTTTAATTTCATTTGTTTGGAAATTCTTCACTTTTGCCTAAGCGCTACCTAAACGAAGAATCATTTATAGGAAGTTCATATGTTCTAAAAAGTTGTATATTTAGATCTTAAGTACATTTTTGTAGTTAATTGTGTCCTTTATTATTGAACAGTTTGCTACCTATGGGCCTGAACAGGGGAAAAAATTTAACAAAATCGGTTTTTTTTTTAATTTTTGATCTCGTAGATGAGGTTTGTTTGATTTTGTATGTCCATAATTTTTTTTTTCTTTATGACAAGAGATATAGGAAAATGGAAAAATGACACCGAGGCCCCAAATCTTTGGGGCCCATAAAAAAAGTGCATGACTTTGGGCAAAACTGGGAGACACGGTTTTTTTGTTTTGTTTTTTATCATGTAGTAGTGTCCGTATATGGTTATATTTTTTCGTGTTGCACTGTGTAATAATTGGCAGAATTGCGGCTAACAGATGTGACGATTTATCGTCATTTTGACGATTTTTGGTGCCAAAAATAGCAAACTGACGACTTGACGATTTTTTCCTTAAAATTTACGATTTTCAATAGTCCAAATATGGTAGCCTTTTATGGGAAATTTATTGCTAGAATTCATACATGCATACCCAATAAAATATTTTAGTGTAGTTTTCTTCATAATAATTTGTTATTTAATTCAAAAAAAATTATTTGTTGATGGTTTACCTTTGAATAAAAATAGAATATTGGCATTTATCATTTAAAATTGCTCTTCCAATTTTGAAATTTGGATTCAATATTCTATTGTTTCGATAAATGAACATATGTGCATATGTACATACATATGTATGCAAGTATGTATGTATATAGGTTCAATTAAAAGAAATTTTATGCAATAGTGCAAAAAGTAATGCTTTTTCAAGCAATTGCACAAAAAAAATCAAATTTTGATTATTACACTTTCTATTATGCTTTACCTTCTCCTGTAAAGTTACAATTATTTGAGCTAGGTCATTTCTACTTGAGACCAACGATATATTGATCTCTTTGTAAATTGATATCTTCAGAAAATATAAATTTGAAAAAGGTCAAGTTCCTATCAAAAGTTTCAGGATCAAAAGTACTGATACCAAAACTTGGACCTGCTAAGTTGGGAATATTTTTCATAATTTTACCACTGAGGGGAACATAGTTATGAGGGGGTAATATTAATACGAATCTATTCGTGTAAGATTCATGTATGAACATGAATTCCCTGCAGAAAGTGCGAATAGTGAAATTGTGGTGATTTACTAGTGACATTGTCAGTAGCACTACTGACCAGGTGTACCCCAGCCAATGTAATCATCTATTGACATTTAAAATTAGCTTGTCATTGAAAATCCGCCACTAGACCGTAGCACTACTGACTAAGTAGTTCTTTTGGGACTAAATGAAGACATTGACACCAAAGATTCACTAGTAAATTTTAGGAGCTCTAGTCTACAATATCGATATTACCTCGCTCGTTATCAATAGTAAAATTATAGTGATTTTATAGTGACATTGTTAATGTTGCTACTGATAAGGTGTACCCCAGCCAATGTAACCGCCTATTGACATATAACATAGGGTTGTCATTGAAAATCTACCAGTTGACCTTAGCACTATTACGAAGCTAGTTATTTACGACCATATTGAGATATTTGAACCAAGGACTCAGTGGTAGATTTTAGTGACCCTCGTCTACACATATTTATTTAATATTATTGCACAGCATAATAAAAAAGAAAAACAAACTATTGACGTGTTCATTGATAATATCACCAGAAATGCACTAGAGCTGTTGTCTTTGACGTATCTTTACTCGCACATAAAAGCAAAGTTGTCGACATTTTAACTAGAGCAATTGTCGCTGGAGAAATAGTATTGACATAGAGGCATATGGTTCTAGGCTGACTAGAGGGTTGTTATGTTTTTCTTTCCTTATAAATAAAACTAATGTATACAATGTATAATGTGTAATTTTTTTAACATATGTATTATACATGTATAAAAAATTTACATTTGGATATATCCGATTTTTCTGACGATTTTGCGAGCATGAAATGACGATTATTTTATATTTTATCGGGATTTCGATGATTTTTCGATAATTTTATCTGGCAGTCCTGGGCAGCACAGTTCAATTTTGTCCTATTCTCTCTTATTTTCTCTCTCTCTCTCTCTAAAGAAGAGAAACGTCAAACAACATATCTATAAAAAAATTCGAAAAAAAAATTTTGTTTTGAAATAATGGGAGCCTTATTTTCGATTTTATCGTAATCGATAAAAACTTAATTTTTCAGGGGAAGATTTTTTTTAAATTCAAATCCTCACAAAAACATAAATGTGAAAAACGGCCAAGTTCTTATCCAAAATGTTGGCCATTAAAAGTTGTGAGATATAAATTTTGACCAAGTTCTTCTTTGCCACAATACATAACATAGAAATATATTATGTCTGATATAAATTTGTAATCGTAAGAGTGCATATGAGATAACATGAATTTATTATAATTATGATTTAAATTTCATAATTTTACGGTCGCGGGGAACAAAGTTATGAGGGGGGTAAAAACAGCTCGAATGGCTTCCTGTAAATATACACACTGCGTGCATTGGCCGGAACTTGGCCTGGCCTAGATATGCTTTTGTACGTAAAATGTCGCTTAGGATAAAATTTTACATCTTGTATCTTAACGCTACACTTACACGACCAAGATTTGCTTTCAAGTTTTTTACACATACTGGTTGTCAAAAGTCGTTTAAATTGAAAGCTGTGACGTAGGCTGCACGCAGTTTCCAAGCAAATTTGTTTTCAATATGCCGTTGATAAAAAAAACAGCTTAAGACAACAAAACTTCATGACTTCTATATATGTAGATCTATAAACCGCTACACATTATTATACTTTTTATTTTTGTTCCTAAACATATTTATATAAGTGTAATTTAAAATTTTCGGTGAAATATAACATTATTTGTAATTAAAGAACACAAAAATACTATGTCGGCAAAAAATTTGAAAAAAAAAACCAAAAATGTCCTCATTGAAATTGCTTTCAGTTGTTTTTTGCCTATAAATTGAACACACAGTTGGAAAGAAAATTTGAAGTCAAAGTTGAATCAAATTCTAAAAGTATGAATGTATTAGTGAAAAATTGTGAATGTATTGAAATTTGAAAGGTAAAACTTGATCGTGTAACCCTCAAGTAAAAATTATCAACAATTTTGGCATTGTGATGATTCTAAAATATGGTAGGCCCATAAAATTTTAATTTCAATAAACAGACTATTTTCGATATTATGTCGCTTACGATAAAATTAAAAATAAGACTAGATTAGACTAAATTGAAATTTTTTGAAATATCTATCGTTCGATGTGAAATGCCATAATTTACATTACTAACAATTAAATCTTTATATTGTTGCTTTAACATTAAGTTTGTTTGATAACATGGAAGACATTTAGTAGAAAGTTATTAAAATTTTGTAAATTTCAACTTGCATATATGCATACATAAACATACATACATACATACATATGTATGTGCCACACACATATATGATGCATTTATTATAACGTATGCTGTCTAACTAAATTATCCATTCCTCAAACATGTTTACATAACACTATTTTTATCTGGCACTTAATATTCTTCATACTGTTGCATATTTTATCTCATCCATTAGAAGTGATTCCACAAGTAATATAAACTTTTATATATTTCCCAACAACAAATTAAATTTAAATATTTGACATAAGATTCATGTTAAAAGTTTATGTAAAACTTTTCATTATAAATTTCTTTTCTTCTTCACAGCTTACATACATGTCTGTGTTTTTTTTTTCTTCTTCTTCTTTCTTATTCTTCTTCTAATTTCTCTATCTAATTTTTCAATTTTAATCCTTTGGATTTTCCCCTCAACATTTTTGCCAAGCAAAACAATTTTACAAAATATTATCAACATTTTTATATACTTGAACTATTTGTGGTTTAATGCTAGAATCTATTCTAAATGCAAGCCGGCAATGTTCAATAGCATATTTGTATATGTGTGTGTATATGTTTGTGTAAATGTGTGTGTTTGTTTGCCTTTGTGTTGAAACATTTTTCACTATCTTCACTTCATGCATGTAGCACGTTGTGGTTTTAATGAGTAGCCTACACAAAATGCAATATCCAGAGAAAAAGAGATCCTGTAAGCGCAAATACACACACACACACGCACACACACACACACACACACACACACACAAACATATACATATACACTTTCCCACATACACATAAGTATCTGTCCTTCGGAAAAGGCAAAAGGTATTTGTTGTAAGTGTGCTGGTAGTAACTACGACTGTGCACCGCATACTCAAGTTTGCCTATTTATGTGTGTTTATATTGTTTAAAGGCTTCAACCACAAAGTAATTTATCTGTAGAAAACTACCATATTTGTGGGTAATGTATGTTATTGGCCTTTAGGAAATGCAATAAATTTTCCGTAAATATCTTATGAGAAAAAAAAACAAAAATCGGAAAATACAAATAAAAAATGTAGAGCAAAAATAACAAGAAATTCATTTATATTTGTACGTACGTACATAAATGAATTTTATGCCTGATGGAACGTGCATGTAAAACCAAGAGTCTAGACTATTTTCTGGAGCTGAAAAAATAACTTTAAAATTCCTTTACTACAGGGTGGGCCAAAAGAAACCAAGGGGTGTAAAAGTTTAATAACTTTTTTGTTTATTAATTTTTTTTTATTTTTTCTTTCAGATTATATAGACAACACTTGGAGAATTTATAATGGAGAGGTTCACAACTGAACAGAGAACCAGAACAATAGAATTTTATTATTTAAACCAGAGATCAATTATTTTAAGCTCATTTTCATTTGAATGACTTTGTTAATAAGCAGAACTGTATGTTCTGGGGTTCTCAAAATCCAAGAACCATTCATCAACGCCAATTGCACCCCATCAGGTGTACAGTATGGTGTGGGATCACATCTGAAAATGTCATTGGGCCCTACTTCTTCGAGAATGAAGATGGAAGTGCTGTAACCGTAAATGGAGAGCGGTATCGGTTTATAATAGAAATTTTTTTATGTCCTGCTCTTGAAAACAGACCTGGTATGTGGTTTCAGCAGGACGGAGCCACTGCCCATACTGCCCGAGACACAATGGCACTTTTAAGTCAAATTTTTGGAGAGCGAATAATTTCCCGAAATTCGGAAATTATTTGGCGCTGGCCAAATTTGACAGCACCCGACTATTTTCTTTGGGGTTTTTTCAAGGAGCGAGTGTATGTGAACAAGCCAGAGACAATCCTTGAACTCAAGGCAAACATTGTTGCAGAAATTCGAACAGCCACAAGTTTTGAAAAATGCTCTAAAAAGAGCCCATCAGTGCGAAGCTGAAAACGGTGGTCATTTAAAAGACATCATTTTTCATACTTAGGTTAAAAAAATTTCCATTTTGTATATTATATAATCTGAAAGAAAAAATAAAAAAAGTTAATAAACAAAAAAGTTATTAAACTTTTACACCCCTTGGTTTCTTTTGGCCCACCCTGTATATTTATCAAAAAATGCGGAAAGTTATTTTCAATACGCCTTCTTTTTAATATGCATCATTGCAACAGATTGATTAAAAGCTTCTGTGAAAGTTTTCCAATAAAATATGGAACAGTTTTTTTCAGTTATTCAATAAAAATATTAAAATGATGAATTTTTTTATTTACTAGCCGTCCACACGAGCATAAATCTTGGCAATTATTGCCATGGCAATTGTCAAATTCGATTGCCGACATAAGATATTAGCGTGTAGACCGTATGAATATGTGTTCGAATATATATATTCAGCAACAAATGTTAAAATATATTGCTGAGCAATAATCTCTTAATACATGCTCTCAAACTGAAATAATATTAATTTTTGATGTGTAGACATCTATACGCTAGGGGGTAAAAATCTTTTGACTTTGATTTCTTTGCTGAGATTTCTTTGCTTTTCTTTCACAGCATTGTCAAATCGGTGTGAGCTATGTATGAGTGTATTAGTGTTTGAAAGAAGCAATACCAAGCAGAGAAACAAGTCAACCAGGTCAAAGCCGACGGTGCGCCGCCGCCGTTTATTTTTCTGTATATTTCCGTACACCAAAGCTGAAAATGAACCGTAAGAGCTACGGAATTGAAATTTGGACACAATGTGTAGACATTTGGCCAATACAACAACAAATACATGAGAGTTAAAAACTAAAGGGTGTTCCAAAACGAGCAACGAAAAATGTTAAAATCCCATTTAATATACATACAATTGTATGTACATATATACACTTGAAATTTTAAAAGTTTGTGTATTTTTATACAGACTACAACAATTAAACTAAATTTAAAAAATTTAAATCAATGGGTGTTCCATCAGTTAATGCAATTTTGACTTTGTAATTTTGACAACTTGCTGTGTCTTGGAAACCGTAAAAGCAAAACTCTTGAAATTTTAAAAAACGGTAAAAATAAAAAATCAATAAGATATAAAATCCCCAAATATAAAAAAATCGCAAAAAAACAAAAAAAAATAGCAAAAAGAAAAAAAGCACCAAATTAAAAAAAATCTCGAGGACTAAAATAAATTGCGAAAAACCGGAAAAATCGCCAAAATGAAGAAAATCCTTAAACAAAAAATCGCCAATATGAAAAAATCACCAAAATGAAAAAATCGCCAAAATGAAAAAAAATTGCGAAAATTAAAAAAACCCACAAAGAGAACAAAAAAAAAACGCCAAAACGAGAAAAAAGCGATAAAACTGAAAAAATCGTTTAAACTGAAAAAACTTTAAAAAGGAAGAAAGCTAAATCAAAAAAAATGATCAAAACCGAATGTGCGCGAGTCAAAGTCGCACTTTACTGAATTTATTTTAATTGCAATGCGTACACAATAACAAGAACAGCAACAACTAAACGATGAACAACAGGAATTAAAAATTAAAAAGTAAAAGTAAAGGCATTTACCATAGATGAGCACTGCAGTACCACTAAAGTTTCAGTAAAAACAATAAAAAATGTTTAACAAGTAAATTTTTACTGATTACTAAAATTTTTTTCTACAATTTTAATAAATTGCCTAAATGATTTGTTATATGATGAGGTGCATTGAATTTTCAGTAATCAGTAATGCCCGTATTCATAATGAAATTGTACCAAGTCGCTAAATGATTTTCATACAAAAGTTTCAAAATTTTAATGAAAAAACTTTGCCACTTGCTACAATTTTATTATGATTACGGCCCTACGATTTTACTAGTAATGCAAATTAAATTTCATTAGCAGTAAAAATTTACTGAATTTTTTTAGTAATCAGTAAATTTACTGCTTATTGCAATTTTGAATGCAGTACATATACATATACTGCAGTGTGCCCATTTACTAACCAAATAGGTTTAATAAAATAAACAAAAACCAACAAATTCATATGTATTTACAATATTGAAAGTTTTGATACTTTTAATTAATTAATTTAAAAAAAGATACTAAAAGCATAAGTACTTCCAACTTAAAAAAAATTTCATTGATAGATGTTTACACATCTCCTCTACGATCGGACTCACATTGCTTTTTTTTTTTATTTACTAGCCGTCACCACGAGCATAAGTCTTGGCAATTATTGCCATGGCAATTGTCAAATTCGATTGCCGACATAAGATATTAGCGTGTAGACCGTATGAATATGTGTTCGAATATATATTCAGCAACAAATGTTAAAATACATTGCTGAGCAATAATCTCTTAACACATGCTGTCAAACTGAAATAATATTAATTTTTTTTATACAAAACAGCAAAAAAAATGTTTGAAATAAATAAAATAAATATCATTTCAATTTGCAATTGGCAAAAGATCTAATAAAGGTTAATTTAGGTATGTATATGCATAAAAATTCAAATATATTTAAAAATACGTGTTCGCCACCTCTAGATATGTACATTGTTGAAAGCATGCAATTTAACGTCATCATTCTGCCGACGTTATTGCTTGTTTTAAGACACAACAAATTGCTCGTGTGGTCGCACTGTTAACAAAATAATATTTTGTAGGCAATTGAAATGAGCTAAAAGTTTAAATCCAGTAATATGCAAAAAATAAATAAATATACAGAGACTTGGCGCTTGCAGTGTATATGATAAAATTCACATTGATATAGCAAAAGGAAAGCTAATGATTTTTAATTAACCAGCGTCAGTATTTTATACTACAAATCTTACAAAAAATTTTAAAACAAAGTTAGTTTCCAGGTTAATTTAAAATTGCCAATAATTCACTTTTTCCCAAAAAAAGCGTTTTTGTGATTTTTCTGAAAGCCCTGTTATTGCATTTAAGTTATTGATAAAAAACTTAGTAATGCTTTTTGGCACATTTTACCTATTTTTGGAGCCATAATTAATTTCTGCCAAACGGTAGGACCAACTGAAATGATTTTTTTTTAATTAAACAGTGGAAGCCCTTCAAACGTCTTGTAAGTTTTTATCGATTAATCTAACAAAGAAAAAAAAAATATCACTCACGTGTAACAACTTTTGACTAATACAAATAAAAAACTCAACTTCGATATTATTTTAACTTTTTGAATTTTCAAAACTAAAAATTTTTATCATGAAAGCTTTTATAGCATATTTCAGTAATGAGTATTGTGTGAAACAAGAACTTGGTCAACATTTTTATCTCACTACTTTTGATGGCCGAAATTTTGGAAAGGAACTTGGCCCTTTTTCACATTTATGTTTTTGTGAGGATCGGACTACTTCTTAAAAGGTTTTCTTTAATAAAGCTTTTTAAACTTAAAATTTTTAGGCTGCTATATTTCTATTAATAATGACTGATCCAGTTGAAAAGGGCAGAGTTACATAAAATAATGGGTTAGAGTGTGAGGGGAGCACTATTGCGTCATTCAAAGGACTCAATAATGTCAAAAATTTTTAAAGATTTATTTGTATAGAAATATGTAAAATATAGCGAAAATTTTAGTGAAAGTGGCCCTCCTATTTTTTTAAAGTCTTCTTAGACGAAGTACTTTTGAAAACACAAAATTAAAGGCTAGCGTAAGTGCAAGGTGCACACAAATTTTAAATAGAGTAGCTTGTGTTTTAATTTTTTTTAGTTGGTAACTTACCTCGGCCTATTTGTTTGCAAAATTTCAGTATAATATTATGTTAACGTGGCCCTACCTCTCTAATATACGAATCGGTGCTTTCTGATTTTTCCTGTTTGTAACTCAACCCTTAACCTAAATTCTTAACTGCGAGTTTAAAGTGCATGTTCGTGCCCAGACCATATTGTTCAACGGCGAACTCTATAGAACGATGATCATTAATGTATTTTGGCTTTAATTGAATTGTATGTAAGCCAATGTCCTATCGTTTCAGCAGAATGGCGCTACGTGGCCATTTTGTACGAGCAATTTGAGGTTCTAATCGTCTCAAATGGAGTTGATGTTAAATGGCCGCCGAGATAAAACTATTTTAATACGTTTCTCAAAATATTGTAAAAGCAAGTTATTTTAAATAAATATTTTATTTGTTTTATTTTATTTATTTATTTATTTTATTTTATTATTTTAAATAAAAGATAATTTCCTGAGCCCAGCTAGGAGCTCTTAGGAACATTGTTTAATAATAATTATTATTAATATTCTAAAACTAAATTACATCTGCTTATATACTAACTATGAGAATAATGCTTAACCTATCTTAACATAAGAGAGAAAAGAAAAGGTATATGCTTAATAAGCAAATTGTCCCCTTTTAGTTTCTAACGGTAGACGTGCGGCGTGTGTCTTATAAGTAACTTGTAAAAGCTAGATTTTGTAAACACATATTATTATTAAATATGATTTATTGAAATGCTTTATGCGAGTGTCAAATGGCCGTTGAACAAAATACATATTTACGTTACAGTCTGTCAATGCATTTATCTAACACTTCATGCAGCGGTATTTGCCCGAGTGCATGAGTGTCAAATGTCCAGTGCACAAAAATGCTTTCAATGCAATTGGATGTTATGTACGTTGTGGTCAAGTTGACTTTAAATGTTTACTATACAACGCTGATCATAGTGATAGTTAGAACACGCTACAATATGAACGTTAGTCTAATTTTCATTTTGTTGAGCAAACATTTTTTTTTTTTGTTTTGCTAAAACAAGCAATTTGTTCACAGCAAATAAAACTTTTTTGCAATTGCTTTGTTTGTTATATTTTATTGGTGAAATTTAATAATATATAGTATATTATAAGTTAATTCAAAAGATACCTGCAGTTGGAAAAAAAGTAAATATAAAATTATAAGGAAGATTTAATCTAATCAATGTTCCTTGTTAATTTTACAGTAGTTTCTTTCTTTTATTATTATTGTTCGAACTTCATTTGTTTCTATATTTAAAAATTGATAAGCCTACAAATCGTATCGTGATTATTAATGAACAAATATCACTAAAGTTAATTGTAAATATTCTCACAAATACTTAGTAGAACGGAACAACTAGCTATGTAGTGGCATTCGAAACAGCTAGTTGTTCCGTTCTACTGAATGTTTGTGAGAATATTTACAATTAATTTTGGTGTTATTTGTTCATTAATAATTGTCACATGTAATTTGGCTTACGAAGCGATACGAACCTTAGCCTAATCAAATCATAAATATAGAAATGAATTTTTTATTATTTACATAAATGAACAAAATTATTTTTCTGGTTAATAAAACCAATTTGAAGTGTTACTTTGCTGTCAAAACAAGTTCTTGCAACTATTGAAATGTGCTAACAAATTTTGTATTAATTTCACATTATAGTCAGTTTAACTTATTTTGCTGATTGGTACAATTTTAATCTTCAACTTTCTTTCGGCACGTATATATTTTGTTTCCTATGCTGACATAAGCAGCCAAAAAATACAAATTTTCATCAATTGTATGACAGAATATTTCGGTGTTTTAAATTTAAATGCGGTACTCTCGGTACTTATACATACAAATTGTTTCAAATTGAGTTTGTGAAATTATTAAATTTTAACTTTCAAACACTATTTTATTTTTTATTAAATGTGTAATAAGATTATGTTTATTTTGTATGAATATCAATATTTTATAATCTAGCTTGTACCAATGTACACATTTTTGTATGTATGTATGTACTTAAATTCTTAAACATAAATCGCTCTCGAAAGCTTTAACTTCCATTATTTCCCTTCCATGTGCAGTGTGTTTGTCTTACAGCCTTAGCACTTTTATTTATAGATGCTCACAATAGTTTAAAAAAAAAAGTGATAGTAGCATGTACATATTTCAAATATTCCTTACTTTTTATTTATTTTATTCTGAAACTCATTTCCTTGCATTCAAACACAAACAGAATAACAAAAATTAATACTAAACATTTACGTGTTACACATAGATAAATGTGAATATACACATGTAAAAAATTTCCGGTAATACAAGAATGTTACCGAAGAGATACATCTATACATACACACACACACACATAAGTATATACAAATACAGTATACTGTCGATAATTGTGCGCCCGTAAATTTGTACTTGGAAGTTAAATTAATTAAAATTAAGCATGCTATTTATAATAAAAATTCTTAGATTAATGTAACTCATTATATACATTTATAAATCATTATATGATTGAGTTACGCATATATTTAACAATATTATTGAGTACTTTATTTCTATTATTATTGTTCAACGCTATTAAATAAAATGAATAATACTCGTATTAACAAAAACATTGAAGGCTCTATTTTTCTAAAAATATATGGTTAAGTTAAAAGAAGCCACATACACGCACCGATACGTTTGTTTAAGAAATTCTAGAATTAATTTTGTTTGATATACCGCTTCTTAGATAATATTCTAATGATGATTTGACTAGCAATAACAGTAGAAGAATCTGTTTTTTTTTTATTATATTAAGTAAAAACTTTTTCTTAATTTTCTGATGCTCTCGTCCTTTAATCTTGGAATGATTAATTTTCAATTTCTAAGAAGTCTTCTATAGCTCGCAATCTATATAAATAGATCTATATAAATAGATCCTCACAAAAACATCAATGTGAAAAAAGGCCAAGTTTCTATTAAAAATTTCGACCATCAAAAGCAGTGAGATATAAATTATGACCAAGTTCTTGTTTGGCACAACACCTTTCACTGCACATGCTATGCATTATATACATTTGTATTCGTAAGGATGTCGTATAATTTTTAGATAATCTGCTAACTTGACAACATTTTTACCGATATAAAGAAATGAGCAAATATACATTATTCTCTTCTTTTCTACAAATTTAAAAATATTGCCAAGTTAGCAGATTATCTAAAAATTATACGACATCCTTACGAATACAAATGTATATAATGCATAGCAAATACAGTGAAAGGTGTTGTGCCAAACAAGAACTTGGTCAAAATTTATATCTCACAAACCTCTTATCTTATGCAAAGACTTTCAAGAACTATTTCAGAATTCACAAATAATAATATTTTTGAAAATCACAAAAGAAAACTAAGCGTAAAAAGTCTGTGCATAAGATAAGAGGTTTGTGACTATTCAAAATGTGTGGTTGAAGTCTACTGATGATTTGTTACAGCAGCAATGAAATGCATATAGACAACGCTATACCACCAGCAAATAAATTTTAAATTACAATAAACTTCTTACAATATGTCGAATAATAAATTTATTAAATATATCTGTTAGTGCTTATGATTCATGTAAAGTTTTGTAGGAAAAAGCTAATGAGAAATACATGAGTAATAGACTAAAAACTTCTAAGCGAAAGTACATGAAAGAAAAAGCTAAGATTTATGGGTGAAGTCACGGCCACTTTTCAAAACAGGAAATTTTTACTTTGGATAAGTGCAATGTGTATGAAAAGTTTCAATAAAATTTAACTTAATTTTGAGTTTACAGTGCTTGTTCCCAACCCCTAATTAAAACTTCTGGTTTCTTAGATTCTTCTTAGTGATCTCTGATCTAGATTAATTTGTGTACCAAATTTCAGCACTCTAGTGCGAATTGGAGTTTTAGCGGATAAAACTTATTGGTTCTAAGATTTTCCCATTGGCTTACTCATATACACTTGCTTGTGTATAAAATTTCAGCGCTTTAGCGTGAATTACCTTATAATTTTATGAGCATCACCCCTCCCACTATTTGAAACTCACAATATTGCTGTGAGCAGCGCTTATAATTCATGCTAATTTTCTTCTAAAATATGCTAGACCAAAGTAGATAAACACAAGGCTAAAATTTTATGGGAGTGATCACACCCACTTTTTTAGGTTATAGTTTAAAGTATTGTATACGTGTAACGTATATGGAAAGTTTCACTAAAATGGCTTAAGTTAAAAGCTGTATAGTAACAGCTTTATTTATGTAACTTATTAAGGCTTTATAAATGGGTTTTAAGACAAATTTTCATAAAATTTTTTTCTTAAAAAACCTTTTTAAAGCCTTAATAAGTTTTATAAATAAGGCTGTACGTTTTTAGTTTCAAACAATATTAGCATGGCCCCGCTCTTTCTTGTAAAATTTTTTGAGTTTTCAGATTTTTCTAGTTGGTTTCTCACCTGGACCTACTTCTGTATCAAATTTCAGCTCCTTAGCGCAACTTTTAATTTTATAGGCGCAGCCCCGTCCCTCTGACTAAGATTTCCGGGGTTTCAGGTTTTTCTTGCTGTTTTCTCACTTAAACCTACTTTTATATCAAATTTCAGCTTGTTACACAACTTTTAATTTTTAGTTTTTACGGGCGTAACACTGACCACTTTTCTAAACTCAAATTTTTTTTCGCCTAGTGCTTAGTATGCGTGTCAAGTTTCGTTTCAAACGGATAATAATCCATGCATAAATAGCATATCTAAATATGCTGAGCCGTAGTACACGAAAATGAAGTTGAAATTGTATGGGCGTATAAACGCTCACTTTTTTAATGAAAAATTTTTAGGCTTGCCCAATCGCAATATGTATGCAAAATTTTAATCAAATAGCTTCCATTAAGCGCCTTAGAGTAGCTTTTTTAATTCTGACCTTTATGAGCGTAGCCCCGCCCTCCTGGCTAAAATTTCCAGGTTTTGAGATTATTTTATTTTATTGCTCATCTAGATCTACTTGTGTATAAAATTTTAGCTCTCTAGCTATAGCGAAAGTGCTTCATCAATTTGATGAGTGATCAGTGAGTCAGTGAGTATGTCTTAAAATATGCACTTTTTGCACCTTCATATCTCAGGAAGCTTTCATTTTAAAACTTTCAAACTTTGCATATGAATTTATTATAATTATGATTTATTATAATTATGATTTAAATTTGATAATTTTACGGTCGCGGGGAACAAAGTTATGAGGGGGGTAAAAACAGCTCGAATGGCTTCCTGTAAATATACACACTGCGTGCATTGGCCGGAACTTGGCCTGGCGCACTACCGTGCGCCTAGATCACCAGCTATTTTACTTCTCTTTGATCTTTTATTAAGCTTGATATCTTTTTTATTTATTTATGAACAATGGGTTCAATTTCGAGTGTCGGTCGTATTTCGACTACGCATGCGATTGTGCTAGATTAAAGAAAAACTATTGCAATGTTCTTTAGTCTAGTGCAAAATCGTCATAGTCAAAGTCGTTATACGACACTCGTAATAAGGCCCAAATATTTTGACAAGCCTTTGTGTGTTTTACTCATTATTTATTAGTTTTGATTTTAAAAGTAGACCTCAAGCTTAATAAAGTAATATATTATATAAATCTCATACTGATTTTTTAAGAGTACAAAAATAACAATGTTAAACTTTGCTTTTCTTTTTTCAATTATTTTTTTCGGAAACAATCGCCCGCCTTTTAATCAAAGGACGATGATTACAAATATTTTCTATTTTTATATAGAAACAAACAGCGTATCAAAAATAATTCTTCATTCAGGCAGTTGATGATTTTGGTTTTTGTAAAAAAAAAAAAATACTAGATAAGATTGCAAAATAAGCAGGCAAATATTTAATAAAACTCAATTCACATCCTACAGCGCTTTCTCGTAATATTTTAAACCTTACTGCACACATCCGCCATTTTTGAAGATACAATAAATAAATATATTTATAAAAACAGATTAACTTGGACAGATTGTTGGGAAAATTTTTAACTCACTTTGATTCAAATAACAGGTCCATTTTTCTCATCTAAAAAAAAAAGAGATATAGATAGATGGTGAGGAGGAGCTAAATTATTTTTTTTCATTTTTACAACTCAGATATTGTGCGTTTTGCGAAGTTTTTGAAGCATCGTACCAGCGCCTCTGGCTGCTATGCAGCCATTTTTTGTTTGTTTGTTATTTTACTCAGTGGACAATTAGTTTATATAAATAAGGACGAAGGAGGGTGCTGCGGCATGTATTAACATAGACACTAATGTGTGTAAAAAAAATCTATGATGTTAATATGAGTGGGTCTGACAAGAGAGAGAGAACTCTAAAATCCATTAGTTCTTTGTAGGCATTTGTTTTGTGAGTTATCGAAAAGTTTTTAAAAATCAACAAATAAATTTCAATTAAAATTAATTTATGGCAACACAGAAAAAATTATTATTATTATCATTATTCCCAAAAAATTTTTAAACAAACGTGTGTTTTGAAATATAATTTAGTTTCAGTAAATATTTTTTACTGTTCCAATAAATTATTTGTTCCAATTTTATTTCATGTAAAAAAACTGTATAGAATGAAAATTATCTATATAAAGTAAAATTTGTAAAAAAAATTTTTAGATTTATTTTTTTATATTTACGGCCCTTTTCACAATGTACAATTAAAAGCTAACAGGGACTTTAACGGAAAGTTTTGTATGAAGAACTGTCAGTTAAAGTCCACGTTAATTCTTAATCATACATTGTGAAAAGGGACGTTAAATTTGTTATTTTCAGTTAAATTTATTTTTATATACTGTAAAAAAATTTGTCTGATTTTTTAAAATTTTTTCTACAAATTATTTTATAGATATAAAAAACATTTTATTTTTTTAAAGATTTTTGTTTGCGGTTTTCAAACTTGTTATGTTTGTATATTGTGATTCCCAATATAGTATTACGAGTCTTACTATAAACATACAGAGTTTGTTAGCTAAATTAAAAAATTTTTTGGGTTGAAGTCTACTGACGAGCGGTAACGAAATGCTTAACCATAAAAACAAGCCAATTTTTGAAAGTAAAAAAAAGTTGAACCTTTTATTTGATTCAGTTATTTTTTTTTCAAATAAAACTTTTACTAATTTAAAAAAAAAAATCTGCAAAAATTTTTTTCTGTTCTTATTAATAAATTTTACTGAAAATATTTTGAGTTGCAGTTAACTTTTTTCCCTAATGCCATAATAAGTTAACTAAAAGTAAAATATTTTTTTTCAGTTAAATTTTTACAAAATTGTTATCAGAATCTACAAATTTCTTTGTAGGTCCGCATTCACACAAACAATTTACTGATTCAATGAATTTGGTTACTGAAAACGAAATTAAGTTTTTTCTGTGAATATAGGTATGTAAGTTAATATATTTCCTAAAAAAAATTATATAATTTTTAAAAATACTGTCTTCAGCTTTTTACTCGGATCCCTTTAGTGATTGATACGAACTGCTACAGGTCCATGGACCCACATTTGGGAACCGTTAATAGTTGATCTAGTAATTTCAGGTTCGCAGGTTCCATTCCTGTGGGATTACCACTAACAAGCCAAAGCAGATTGGCTAATTTTTAAATATAAAAAAAATTATAAAAATCTTAAAAATCGAGCAGATTGGTCAAGTACAGATTTTCTTCATATCACACTACTTTTTTAATTTATGACCTTTCTACTAGTTTCCCATGACAAGGAATAAAACCTTGATGTTTTTGTGTAAAATTGTCTCAAAATAGGCCTAAAGATTATTTTTTTTCGGATGACATGATGTTTAATGGAAAAGATATTTGTTATAAGTTTCTGATAAGGTAAAGAAATGTACTTTATAATAAACTTTGCATTTAGAGTCATACATATATTAAAAAAGCAGTTATTTGCAATTTTACTAGTAAAAGATTTTAGATTAACAAGCAATCTTACTTCAACTGTTTTTAATTTGAATCCTTAACTGTGCGCTGGAATTGCGAAATTATTGAGAGTCACCTGTATTATGTAATCATACCAAAAAAATTGAAAAAAATAAAAAAATATATAAGAAGCTCTTTACTATATATATTATATGTTGTTAAAAAAATTGCTTCCGTATCCGTTATGTACTTAAACTTGCGTAGTCAAGCACTCGTAAGAAATTTGTACTCACATACACATATACACATGTATATACACATATGTACATATACTCAGTATATGTAAACGTCCATAAGTCAAGAACAATAAGTAAACATGTGTAAATGTATACTTTACAAGAAACAGCATAAACTTAAAGAACTTTTCTTTTAATTTCCGGTTATATAATATATTTAGGAAAATGCTAGTTTAAATATTTTAAATTTACAGTTGAGTGCTTAAAAATAGATATATATATATATGCTACAAGTTGAAGCAAGAACTTGTAATTTAGATTTGATATTATATTTTAAAACATTGTTCTTAAAACAAGAAGTTTATTGTACAATTTTCGTTGATTCTTTCTTTCTATACAATTACACCATTATTTATAAAAATTATTAAGGCTTTATAAAGGCTCAATAAGAAGAAATTTTGTATAAAAATATGTTTTAAAAACCCTTTATAAAGTCTTAATAGTTTTTATGAATTAGGCTGTTAATATTTTATTAGCAAAATTGTCTAAATTCTGTTTCTGGGTCTTTTAATTCAAATGAAATTTATGCATATATGTGCCCTTAATTGTGAAAGTGGTCTAAGTCATGAGCATTTTTGCTTCGCAATATCAAATTAAACTTGAAAAAATATTAATCGCGACTAGTACAATACTAAATTAAAATAAATAAATAATTAAAAATACTATTTGATTTTTTAAATTTAATCTACTAAATATCTCGACCAAACAAATATATAACTTAGACCACTTTCATAATTAAAGGCACAAATGTATGTACTTCGTTTGAAAATTGAGGTAAGCTTATATTTATAAATTGAAAAAAAAAATTATAGTATATTTATTTTAGAAATATCTGAATTATTTCAAAAACAGACTTGCCTCACTTTCGAAAAGAACGGTGGTTCGTATATTTTTATATTCCAAAAATTTCTTACTGCCATATTTGTCTAAACTAAATTGTAAATTTTGTACCAGAATTTTGCTATAAATTGTCAATTATTTAATATATTTATTTAGGAAATAAAATATATATTAAATGTAAACAAAGAAACATCCTGTGATAAAACAACATTGGACAACATAAAACATTTAATTTAATATACATACATATACATATGTATTAGTGTCCTGCACAAGATATCTTATAAGAACTTTTAAGACTTTTTTCTGCGCACATGCAAACTCACACACATGCATTAACATTAGTTGTATGCGGTTAGATTACCATCTACATCTTACACACACACTCAAACGTACAATATGCAAAATAACAAGCATGCACAAATCAACACTACTTCTTTTGAGTGTTCGTTACAAACAAGCAGTTTTGGAACTTCGCTTGTTAACACTGATATACACGTACACCAACACATCCATCGTGCTTCGCTTATAGTACGACAGCATTTATTATTGGTTTAATATAATACATGCAACGTGAATACATTTAAAAATCATGACGTATTTACATTTAAAGCCCTTTTATGCAGGTCTCTAATATGTATAAGTATGTATGTTTGTCCTTTCAAAGATGTAAATTTTATATGCATGAAAAAGTGTGTTAGAATTCATACCTGAATTAACTTGCACAAGCTCATATTCTATTAAAATTTGTTTTATTACAGACAAAAGATAATTGTTTTCAGGACAAGACACAAATAAATGGGCAAAATATTTAAAGTGTGTGTGTGTGTGAAAGTGTGCGTGTGGATTGTAAATTTCCGTAAGCAATTTGTAATTTGAAAGTAATTACTTTAAGTATTCTTTCATTTCTTATTACATTCTACTTGCTGATCTAGGCGCACGGCAGTGCGCCAGGCCAAGTTCCGGCCAATGCACGCAGTGTGTATATTTACAGGAAGCCATTCGAGCTGTTTTTACCCCCCTCATAACTCTGTTCCCCGCGACCGTAAAATTATGAAATCTAAATCATAATTAGAATAAACTAATGAAACCACACATGCAAAGTTTCAAAGTTTTACAATGAAAGGTTTTGGAGATATAAAGGTGCAAAAAGTGCATATTTTAAGACATACTCACTGACTCACTGACTGACTCACTGATCACTCATCAAATTGATGAAGAACTTCCGCTATAGGTAGAGAGCTAATATTTGGTACATCTAGGTGAGTAATGAACCAGAAAAATCTGAAAACCCGAAAATTTTAACCAAGGGGGCGGGGCTACGCCCATAAAAATTAAAATCTAAGCTAGTGAGCTGAAATTTGGTACAGAGCTAGGTCTAGGTGAGCACTAAACTAAAAAAAATTTAAAATCCGAAAATTTTGGCCTGGAGGGCGGGGCTACGCCCATAAAGGCTAGAATTAAAGAAGCAAATCTAAGGCGCTTAGTGGAAGCTATTTTATTGAAATTCGGCATACATAATTCGCTAATGCAAGCCTAAAAATTTTTCATTAAAAAAGTGGGCGTTGACACGCCCATACAATTTCAACCTCATTTTAGTGTACTACGGCTCAGCATGTCTAGATATACTATTTCTGTATGTATTATAATCAGTTTGCTCCGAAACTCGACACGAATAATAAACACTTGCCGAAAAAAATCTTGAGTTTGGAAAAGTGGGCAGGGTTACGCCCATAAGAGTTAAAAATTAAAAGTTATGCTTATGAGCTGAAACTTGATACACAAGTAGGTTTAGGTGAGAGACCAACTAGAAAAATCTGAAAAACCAAAAACCAAGTTAGCTGATTATCTAAAATTTATATGACACCCTTACGATTACAAATGTATATAACGCATAGCATATGTCAGTGAAAGGTGGTGTTCCAAACAAGAACTTGGTTAAAATTTATATCTCACTGCTTTTGATGGCCGAAATTTTTTTAATAGGAACTTGGCCATTTTTCACATTTATGTTTTTGTGAGGATATTTAATATAATGAAACATATTCTTGTAGATATAAATTTCAATAGAGGATGAGAACTTAATTAAAATCTAATTAATATCCTGATAGGAGAATATGAATTTAACTTAATTTCAGCACATCTTTTAAGTTACTGAATTTACTGATCAAAGCATGTTTTGGTCAAGCAAATCTGAAAATCTTTTCTTGTTAAAGTCTTCTATAAGTTGCAAGGTCACTAATTCAAGTGTTAAGCGAAAGAACTATTAAAAAAATCAAAACGCTTTTTAATTATCCGTCTCTCCTAATTTAGAGTTTGGATTGAATGTCGAAACTGGCCAGAATATTTTTTTGAATTCTCCGGAAAAATTTATAAATAATTTGAAAAAATACAATTTGCTCTTTCTAGGTCATAGCGAAACCAAATTGCCTGAATCTGGAAAGTTTATATAATCTGATACTCTCATATAGTATGATAGACCACCAACGAAAACTGAGTAGGGTCGTCTGTTGGCCGGAATTTTAAATTTTCACTACTGTGAGATCTTTAGTAATACTTTCGGGATTAAGATTAATATAGTGCCACAAAGGAACACATATAGACTCATACATACATAGATCAAAGCTGGCTACTGAGAGAACACAGAGAGTAATTTATTCGCGTATGTGTATTCATTTGTATAAGAAACCGATTGATGTAGATTTGACATAGACTGATGCGTCGTTCAGTCCGGGAAAAAAATTTAAAGATTGGGGTCGCAAAGGACACACAATATGATGAATTTTTTATATACTAAAGCATCTCTTAAATTATTTGGGAGAAGAATTGAAATTTGAAAATTTGGTCACGAATACGAATACAAATTTGTTAGCACATTTCAATTTTTATTTTTATACTTATACGCAGTTAGTGACAGTTACGAGAGATATGCACGTGAGCGTTTCTTAACTCACGACATGCACGCTCACGTAGATAAATATTTTACTCAAGCACTTTCAACCACGAATTATATTGAAAATTTTCATATTTTCGGTCACGACTAAAATATTCTTATTTTTTAAAACTTATCACGATCACGCACGAAAAATATTGTAATCAACACTACATTAGTTGGTAGAATACCCTTTTATTTTGATTTTTATCCGACTGCGCAATGCAAAGAAGGGTATTGTGTTTATCAGTCTATGTATGTATGTATGTATGTGGTATGATTTTGATGATTTTTACCTCAATTTATTTGTCTTAATCCTGGGAGTGTCACTAAAGATATGTCAGTTGTCAAAATTCAATATGGCGGCCAACATACACTATTTTGTTAATATGAAAAAATGAAAAAGTCGGCGAATTATTTAAAATGGGTATCATTCGACAGGTATTTTAAGATCATCTTTAGGTTTTTCTTATGATTTTCCATTTCGAATGACCATTTAGGATATTTAACGGTTCATTTTTCGTCGTAGTCAGATTTTTTTTTTTTTTTTTTCATAAATACACAGAAATAATTAGTTAAATTGGAGTGTTAATAGCTGTAGTCTACATGAAAATACATTAACTTTGAAAATTTCAAGAATCTATTTATAATTGTCTGTATATCAGTTATGAATTCGACTATTTTCGTTGTTCTCTTTAGAACACCCTATAATTTTTAACTGCTATATATTTTTTGTTGTAGCGGAGAAAGTTTTTCATATTCCCTTAAGGTTCTAGATCCTTAGCTCTTACGGTTCTCGAGAAAACAGCCTGTGACATAAAGAAAGAGAGACAAACATCGTAGCGAAAAACATAGGCTTTGTTTTTACCTTTGTGTAACGAACCCTAAAGAAGACTTATTGCATTTTGTTTTCTGAAAACAGGGCTAGAGAAGAAACCAAATTTCATTTTATTAAAAATTTATTAGCCGTGAGTACCAAGGAATTTAAAGTCACAGACTTACTTAAATGATACCGCTAAAATCTGTTTTTTGCTCAAAAAATAAAACGACAACATAAAGTTTTGCCCAAAATTTGTGTTTTGTAGCTTATGATAAATTGCAACTCAGGAGTCAATAAAATAAAATGTATTAAAAATATACTATAAGAAGCAAACAAATCCTATAAATTTTTTAAACCTGACAATAAAAAACTCACACTCTCAATGAATAAACACAAACACACACACACACACACACATACACATACATACACACATATATACATAATCACATGTATGTATATCGATAATAAAACTGCACGTACTCCAAAATCATAATTTTATGTTTCCTTATGACCCCAAAATAAGTAGAAAGATTTTCGTTTTCATCTCTTTTATGCCATTAAACGTTTCCGTTTTCCAAGAAAAAAAAATTAAAAAGGAACAAAAAAATCTAAAATATTATTCATGCCGGTCGTAAACCATAAAAAATATAATTGAAAGCTTTTTAATAATATTTTTTTCTACCGCTAGCGAACGTTGGCTATTTAAGGTATAAAGTCTGATGGTAAGAGGTAGAATATAATTTGAAGAAGCAACAGCTTTTTTTCGAACAAAAATTTAACAAATTGTATAATTTCTTCTTTGTGGCTACATGACAAAGTGCTTAATTCAATAAAATAATTATTATGCTGTTAATACTCATTGAACATTGATCATTTTAATACATATTAAATCGTGTTAATACCAAAGTTTTCTCTTTTTACTCAACTATTAATTAGTTAAATACATGAACATAATCTGCTTGAATTATATAAATAGTTATTTGTGATTGTTTCTGCTTTGGGAAAAAAAATCTTTCAATCAATTTATTTTGATTTGAAAATGCTTGATAGTTTTGAATAGATAATCAACATGTGACGTCTTTTTTGACAACTGGAATAGTCAAAAAAGACGTCACATCAATACAATAATAAAAAAAAATTAAGGCTTGTCTACTGCCTCACGAGAACAATTTCATGCTATTGACAGTCTATTTCCATTCCTTAAGGTCCAAAAATTAAGCATGAGTCTGTCAATATAAGTCAGTTGTTTTTGACAATTGGTAGAAAAGCCCGATTGGTATGAAGTGATGTAACGTCGATGTTGACAACTGGAATAAGGGTGAATGAGTGACGCACATAACAGCCCATTTCTTACATGTATACAATTATTTGGTTCACATTTGTTATTAATTTAAGTTGTTATTATTATTAAATTATATGTGCCCATATTTATAAAATAATAACTTTGATAATAGTGTTTAATACAGTAGATGCCACTGGATTCACATCCCGCTGATTGATTTATCCAGCCAATGGACTCAAAAAGTCTAGGATTGCATTAAAGAATCAACAAAAAGTGTATTGCATAAATTATTTAGTGGGTTGATTGCATCAAGACCAACGAATTATTGGAAAATCAATTGAGGGAAAATTACTATTAAAATTCAGGTAAGTTTTTATCATTAAGATACTGTCATGTGTGGCCAAATTTTTGCCACACTAAATACATACTAATAAAAACCCTCTTGACACAGACAAATGTTTAATTTATTTTAAACAAAATTTTAATGCATCCAAATAAAAGTTTTAATTGATTTTTTGTATTATTTTTTTTTCAATTAAAACTGTTAATTAGAGAATTTTTTGCTGTGTATATGCATAAATAACCCAAGTGTATTCCCTTAAATCTATATAAAATTTTTTATTAAATACAAATATCTTCCTTAATAATACACTATACCTATTTAAGATGATTCTATTCAAAGCTTATAAACTACTCCACCATAAATAATTTAAATCTTAATAAAAACTTTATGCACAAGTAAATATTAATGCACAGTGTATTTATTGGCCGTTGCGTTGTTACTTTTATTCAAATAAAATCAAGAGCATATAAAAAAAAGTTATTAGGAACGTGTATTTCATAAAATTTCTCAAACATGTTATATCATAAAAACAGGAAATGATTAAAATCGTTATTTTAATACACACAATAAAAGTTCGTTTTAATTTAAATATGTAACTTATTTTTTTTGTGTAAGGTATTAACATGAAATACATAAAATCAGCTATAACTTTAGAAAATGTAAACATTTATGGGATTATTTGCTCGCATAAGGATTTCATGCAGGTATTAAAACGAATCATAAAGCGGAATTAAGGATTTTTTTTTTAACTATGTTTTAGTTGTGTCATAATTTGTAGCAGTTTTTCGTTTTAAAATTGTAAAAGAGAAGAATGTTAATAGATTTAAAAATAAAAAGTTTACAATTGTTTTTAAAATTCTAATGCCAAAGGCAACTTTTATGAAAATTTTATTATTTAAAGTAACTAAAATTGAAGTAGTGAAGATATTCGTGTCTGTCATGGCTTTCACATCCATATGAAAGAGAATCTTTTCTACATATTTTGGTATCCTTACATTCACTTCCGAATAATTTTTTCGTTTTACTTTCGACTGCACCAAGCAATGTGAAAGTAAATAGAATCGCCTTTTTTCACATTAAAATTCATTTAATTTAAACGAAATCTTTTTTAAAATTAGGCTTGATATCTCATCTACCTAATTCGGAAATTTAAACCAATATATATTTGGTTTTAATACATAGAAAAGGTGACATGAAAAACATGCCCACACTAGCAACCAATTTTGCAAAAATATTCGGAAGTATGCAGACACCAAATCTTTTTTGTGATTCGGAAATTTTCATTCTAATTGAAAACGTTCGAAAGTCGTGACAGACACGATTATTACAGTTTAAAATTTTTTTACTTGAACAGCCACCCCAAAAATTTAAACAACACATTTATCTGCTCAGATATGTATCAGTTGAAAGTATATACAGAAACTCTTGCACAAATATTTGAGTTTGTTTTTCTATAACTTTTAAATTCCCAACAAACTAAACATCGCAAACTTGCCTATATGCTTGTAATTTTACCAGAGGATTCTACGAATGGTGAAATAAGACAAAACCATGCTCAATCATTACTTCCACTCAGGTTAGGCCCATTTTAATACAACCGCCAATGTTAATAAAAAAAAATGTCAAATGTGGAGTGTCTCTAATCCATAGATTATTCAAAATAAAAAATTTCACCCACCCTTAGTCACAGCGTGGTGTTTAGCTTCATGAAGTCGTATTGTCAGGCCATATTTTTTGTAAAAGAATGTAGTACTGTAACGGTCACTAGAGATCGTTATTTAAAAATATAAGAAAAGTTTTTTATTACTGAACTGCGCCGCAAGAGAATTTCTTTAAGTTCTGTGCAGATTCAACAATATAAGGAAAATTCACATATATCCAGGCTCGTACACCGAAAATGTTTAAATAAAATTACTTCGAGAAGCTTAACATTTCCGTGGCCTTTCCACACACTGTAAGTTTTTATACTTTTAGCTGGCGAAAGTAAAAAAAAAGTTCCCTGATCTTGTTAATTTTTTGACATGTGATCGACACAAGTACAGGTGATATAAAAACATTCTCATGAGAAACAGAAAATGAATGGTAATGAATATAATGGTTTGTCCTAGTTTACACTATGCAAGTCTTACTGCTAAGCTGATAAGTTTTTTGGGAGAGGAGAAATAAACGTTTCTGTTCCCCTCGTCTCTCTCTCTCTCTCTCTCTCTCTCTCCCACAAACTAATCAGCTTAGCAATAAGACTTGAATAGTGTAAACTAGGATTAACAAATATCTAGTATCAATAGAAACTAAAATAATGCCTTTTACATTAACAATTTTAATAATTTTATTATTGTTGCAAAAGTTTTTGTATGCAAATAAAACGTTAGTAAATTTAAAATTTTACTAATATTCCGAAAAATAAATAAATCTCAGATGTTCAACTTTTGAGGAATTTATAATGAAAATCACAAACGATATTAGATTTGCAAGAGTTGATGCGTTTGCAAGATAAGAAAGTAAACTTTAATATTATTTAAAATCAACAATGTAAAATAAATAGAATTATTCTAAATATTATTATTTTTTTACCTTCGGGGTAATTGGTTTTTTTTTCACTACACCATAAACAAACTAATAGAATTAAAGTTTTACTTACCAGTATTGGCAACTTCACACGGTAAAACAATTGTATCTCCAGCCACAAACTTAAATGTTTCAGAGCGGGATATAAACATCGGTTCATGTTTACTCATTAAACTTGTCGAAGCGTAAACTGAAATGAAATTAAAAAATTAATTTATTTTTATTTTTAATAATAATATTATATTAAAATTATTTTAATAAAATATGTTTTATATGATAACTGTTAAAGCATAAGAAATACTGTAAATGAGACAGTAGTATTGCCAGCACAAAACAAAAGACATTTTGAGTTCTAGCGATTCTCTTAATGGAGCTTATACCCCTATTGTGCAATCGTTGAGATTTTGCAGCCACTATATTTAGATTCTAATATGCACAAAAAGTTTTTGTTTGTCTGGCTTTATGGTTTCACACCCATTAAAAAAGTAACCTTCTAGATATTTTAAAAATAGTAAGAAACGATGTTGGTCAAAGGAAAGTAATATTTTTCTTAAAGAGCACTTACATTAACTCGAAATCTAGTACTTACCAGATTTTGAGCTAAATCTTGCTGCTTTTTACTTGATTTCACATACAAAACAAAATCTATTTTGTTAGTTGATTTGAAGGAAATCTAATAAAAATCTAATATTTTTAATTATTTTGTACTACCCTGTACAATATATTTATAAAAAAAGATGAGTGAATTAGCGACGTTCTGCTTAAAAAGGTTTGTGGCTTAGCTACATTGCAGTTATTTGGTTATAGTTTTGGAAATTTTTAGTTAATGGGTTTTGTTTTGGATAAAAAATCTTGATAAATGTCAAAAAAAAGTTGGTCTAAACGGAATAGATTTTCATAAAATTTTTATTAAAATCTTCCAGATTTTGTGCTGGTGTAAATGGCCTATTACCAAGTTTTATTTATGAATAATTAAAATCATTTCGAAAGGCATCTTAAATTATATTTTAGAAAATTGTTATATATTTTTTCATTAAAAATAATAACATGAATTTTGTGGAAATATATTTAAAAAATTAAAAAAGTATATCGTTAACTTATATAAGAACCCTAACTCATTATTATTAATATTGTATTATATTTTGATATAAAGTTTTTTGCATTTTTCGATAGAAGAACGAACATCTAATGTATCGAAAAATACAAAAAATCTTGAATTCAAGAAACCAATAAGTTAAGGCATTTCTATTTTAAGATATCGATATTCAGTTTTAAAATATTTACAATTGATAAATTATGTATATGCTGATTAAATTACTAAATTATTTTTATTTTTTTTTTACAATTTTCTAAAACAAATTTCCATTCTATGCCAATGATTTAATATTTACTCGTATTTGAATAGTTTTACTGAAATGATGACTGTTTCAATATTGAATTTCATAAAAATTTTATACAAAGATAATAAACTTTAATTTTAGAATTCTTTTTTTTTTTTTTTGTAATTTTACAAAAACTTTTACAATGCCACATTTCCTATAATACGAGTAATTTTATACAAATTTATTATTTTTATATATAAGTCTTTATGAAATATACATAAATATATAGATAAATACATATCGCACATTTACTTCAATAGTGGAATAACTCAAAAAATGAGTTTTTTGAGTTAATAATGCAGAAAGATGCGGCAATTCGAATTTTATCTTGTGTGAGAGAAGAATTTTTTTTCATTTCTCTATTGAGTTGTATGCAAATTGAAAACTTAAAATGCGTTTTCTGCAAAACTGGTTTTTTTGAGTTATGCCATTATTGAAGTAAATGTGCGATATGTAAATGCATTTATATGTTTACACACATTTTGCAATAATTCGTATATGTTATTTTTTCTCTTTTATTATACAGCAATAATCCTATTGTTGTATTGAATAAAAAAATGCCAGTCGGAAAATATATTTTGTATTTTATTATTATTTGTATGATTCTCCTATGTTCTGCATTTAGGAGACAAGCATTGTCCACTGTTGTGGACAACCCTTAAATATTATTGACAGACTGTTTTCAAAGCGTTTTCAACTAAATGTTTTTAGAAGCAGTTCCAATCAAACGGTCTCACAGTGAACGCGAATGCTTATTCTTATAGTGGATTTGGCTGACTATTCTCACAGCGATTTCAACTAATTATTCTCACAGCGGCTGTTCTCAATTCAGCTGAAGGGTGCCTTCAGCTTTGCAACTACTGTATCTATATAAAAAATTAAGTATGTATTTAAATAACCCTACATTAATAAGCCTGACCATACCGAACCTAATAGCCGAACCTACATACATCAACCTTGATCTGTAATCTCAATGTCTAGCCAACATATTGTTTAGACGAATCATCAAGTTGAACCGACAGATGTGCAATTGCTTTACGTGAGTACCTGCCGTTACGGCCTTATCTCACGTGTGCCAAAGCACCGGGTGTGGGTTAGACGCCAGACCAACGCCCCCATGCACCCTTTTAGAATGAACCTATGGCCCACTCCATAAGGCACATAGGTTGCAATCTTTGAATATAGTTATCCCTGTTCTATATTCAAGTACCTTGCTGAGGTACTTTGAGCTATCTAAACTCTGCTGCTATGTCCGTGCCCATAGCAGCTCTGTTGAACAGCACCTAGAACAGTGTCTGACTGACCGCGTCAGACCAACCACTAGCATTGATTTAACACTAGAAAGCCAAGACTATTCTCCCAGCGAGTTTGGTAGCAACCACAACCACCACGATAATTCTCCGGCTTCCACGCTTAGGTGTTGTGTGTACACCTAAGCGAGGTTCCCAAGAAAATTCCTCAACTATTGCCGGCACAGCTAACCACTCATCCATAATGAACGCATGCCTGTGTCGCCAAATAACCAGTGCCTACTCCACACTTACCAAAATCATCTCTTTAACCCCGTAGGGTATACCCCATTGGAGTAGGACGAAGTCGGCATTTTAGCAAAGGAAACTGACGACCGCTACATGCACTCAAAACTTCAGAGCAGCGAGGACCACTCACGCGAGAAGAACGCAAGCTCGCCACCAAAATTTCTGTGCCTACTAAGACCCGACACTAAAATGTGAGAGTGTCCTGGGGTCGTCTCCAGGACGAAAAGCCATTTCAGCACAGAATTTTTGACAACCGCAATGCATTTATCTCTAAGCAGCCCAGCTGTCGGGCAACCGGCACCCGTGGTACCAGAAGTAGCCTCTGGTTAGACCTCGAAGTTCCACCACAAGGGCTTCACCTCTATAGTCTTTTGAACTCAGGGGCAGTCCTAGGTGACGCTGCACCTAGCTGACAACAACGGGCGTACAATATTTGTTTTCCTTTTATAAATATGTGCACATCCGTTACTCTGTTTATATTCAGAGATTGGGTAGTAACAAATAAGTTTTACGGGTAATGAGCCAAAGGTCCGTCAGCGGAAAAAGCTACATTACCCCAGCTGGGGCCCCGGGATTGCCACACCCGTAGTCTACAAGTAGACTCCCCTGGGGGTAGTTGAACCGACAGTCAACCAGCCGAAGCGTATATCAACTATCCTGTGAAAGACGAATCATCTAACTATCAAGAAGCTTACACCTACTGAATCATCTAGCCGAAAAGATATTATCTTCATGTGAATCACGGAGATAAAGTGAAGCTGTCATCAGAAACAATAAGGTTATTTTAAAATACTTTCCGCACAAGATCTTTTGTGCTTAGTCTTAATTTACACAACACAAGTCTTATTGCTAGGCTGATTAGTTTGTTAGGAGAGAGAGACAAGGGGTACAGAAACGTTTTTTGCCCCCAGTCACTCTCCTAATAAACTACTCAGCTTAGCTTGAGATTCGGGGATACGTAAATAGGACATGTAGTGCGATTCACTAACTTTTATTACGATAAACGTATCGCTATAATAAATATAACGCAAAATCTTTCGACTTTGCTATTCAGTAACATATTTTAACGATATTTGCTGTCGGTGGGAGGAAAATAAAATAAAGTCACAAGCTCAAATTCATTTAGTTTTTCTTTATCATTCTTTATGATTTTCGTTTATTTTTACATTTTCTATACAGGGATACCACATAATATTGAATTAAATGGCGATTAAGATAATGTTGCAGACTATCATAAAAAAGAAATTACGGAATAACATTATCTTTACCACAAAGGAATAAATATGTCGATAAGTATTACGATTTTGGTTCGCAAAAAGTTACAGAATCCAGGTATAGTAGTGCGATTCACTAACTTTTTTTTAACGATAATTGCATCGTTAAAATAATTATAACGAAAATTTATCAAATTTGATATTCAGTAACATTTTTAATGATATTCGCTGTAGGTTAATGTCAGCGGTCTCGTTAATTAAGCGACAATAATTTATGTGCTGTTAATTTTATCGACAAAAATCAACAAAAAATATCAGCTGCGTACTATTGTTAAAAAGAAGTTACAGAATCACACAATCGTTATTGCAACCGACAAAATGTATAGACAAAAATTGAGATTATCGGAAAGCTAAAAGTTACTGAATCGCACTACTGTGGTGCGATTTACTTACTTTTTAACGATAATCGCATCGTTAAAATAATTGTAACGTAAATTTATGGAATTTGATATTTGGTAACATTTTTAACGATATTGTCTGTAGTTTAGCTGTATCGTTATTCAAGCGACAATAATTTGTGTTCAGTGAATTACATATATCGAGAAAAATCACAAGAAAATATCAGCTGCGTACTATCATTAAATAGAATTTACAGAATTACATAGTCATTATTGTAAGCGTCAAAGTATTAAGACAAAAATTACGACTGTCCGATCGTTTGTTTTACTGAATCGCAGTACTGGACGCAGCTAAATTGCATCAGCCGATGACAAAACTACATAACATAACTCTTTATTATACATTTCAAAATGTATGTTTAAGAGTTAACGTGAACTTTAACTGACATTTCTTCATACAAAACTTGCCGTTAAAGTCCCTGTTAGCTTTTAATTGTATTTTGTGAAAAGGGCCGTAAGTCAGCTAGAACAGAATTCACAAAACATCTTGTATCATTGTATCGAGTGTACGATAATACTAAATACAATAGTGTAAAATTTGTTGTTGGTATATTTCATATAAATATGATTTACACTTTTACACTTTTATTTCAAATGTTTTCAAATAGTCACATTTAATACGATACCCAGAGAGTATAGCTATGCACTCTCTTAGAGCATTTCTACGGATCTATTTCTTCTTTTCTCCAAAAATACATGATAGAAACCGACACAATACACACTGAGTGAGTGCTCATAAGAAAATAAACAAAATGTGTATTTGATACAAAATAGTCGTTACAAATTGTTGTGAATTAAGCAAATGCTTTTAGTTTTTCATTTAGCACCACTTTACATATATGTACATATATTCTTGTAGCCAATATTCTAATATCGATTTTAATTTTGTTTTATTAAATAAAGTTTTTTTATGATTTTACTTTCAAGTACATACTTTACGTTTTTTTCTTGTTTGTTAATTTTGTTTTCCAACTAAAATAAATATAAATGCAATAAAGTTTTTCTGTTTTTTTTTTTTTTGATTCAAGCAATTTATATTGTAATTTAATGTTCTTCATATTCATGATAGAAAATCAAAATTGATTTAACATTTTTTTTAATCATAATTGAAGTTTTTTGTTTGAAAGTTTTCAATACTGAAGAGTTATGAGCAAATTCAATTTTAGTGCAGAAAAAAAAATAACAAACAACTACCAGTAAAATAAATTTTTAACATGATTTTATCGTTCATTGACCGCTGAGATAAAATTTATTTTTAAATTCTTGTCGGCTGTTACTATTATCAAATATTTTGTTTCTCGCTCTCCTAACAATATTAATATATATTTACATACATATACAAAAATATATAAATATGCAGATTTCCAATAAAATTCATAAAAAGAAAAAACTTTTAAATTAAAAAATTTTTTTTTTAATATTTAATATTTTATGAACAACTTAAAATACTTGAGACTGGATTTACTGTATAATTAAATTTTTATTTATTTTGTTTTCTCTTTTGAATTTATATTATCTTATGAGAAAATAAAAATAATTGGGTCAATTAATCTGCTGAATGCGTTCATGCGTTTTAAATTCTAGTTTAAAACGCATTGCATGAAATTATTTTTCGTGTACAGAAGAAATCTGTTTATAATAAATAGCTTAAACTTATATAATTTTTTTCTCCCTCTATCTACAAATGAATGTTTTTCATATAAAATTTTAAGAAAACGACTTTGTTATTCTTTCACATTTAAGTAAAAAAATGATCAAAATGACAAAAGTTTTAAGTTATTTCAAATTGTCTCCCGTGTTCTAAGAAAACGAGTGGCTTTGATATGTGGTAATTTCATAACTATTTATAACCAAAAACTCGCACAAATCTGAATTTTATAGGTTTGAGTTGAATTTAAAATTTTGCTGTACTGCCAAAAAAAAAAGTTATGAGCGTGTGTGTTAAAAATGAATGAAGTAGATATACCTAGAATGTGTTATTATTATTATTTTTTTATAGGTATTGTAAAGTACAAAAATAGTCTGCTAAAAAAAACAGATTTAGTACATACTTATCAACCTGTGACTTAGTCGAATAATTTAAAATGTATGAGAAGAAATTAATGGCAATTTATTCACCCACACCTAAGGAATGTATAAGTTAAAACTTCTACCATATTGATACCAACAGTGAAAACTGAATCTAGTAAGTATCCATAATGGTACAAAAAAAAACATCGGTTTAAAACATAATTGAGCTGAGAGCTTAATAAGCAACATATCACAAAATGTTCCAAAAATAGTGAATGCCGATGTTTATGGTTAAATAAGATTTTAATTTTAAAATTTAATAAACATAAAAATTCCTGAATAAAAATCTTCCTAAAAAGTATAATATGTTTTATACTTATTCTGTTGTATGGCCAATGTAATTTTAAAGTTTCGTCGTGAATATGAGCTAATACGGCCTGAGTATCTTTATGTAAATAAAAAACAAATTTTTATTTAATTTTTCCCGACGTTTCGTCAATATATGTTGACTTTATCAAGGGTTGGGAAATCTATTTATTTTAAAAAAACATTTCATTAATATTTCTATACTTAGTTACGTATAATTTCAATATTTTTATATATACATACATATGTATAAATAACTTACATTGTTCTTTTGTTTTTTAATACTAATTTTTAACTAATTACTTTTTACATATAAAATAACAGAAATAAAATAACACAACGTGTATGTATGTCCAAGTTATATCACAGACTATTTTATTGCAATCTTGTAGTTCGCGCTAATTTTATCTGTATCTTCCTTCAAATTCATCGTCTTTTCTATTTTCTCTTGTATCCGTAAACTTTCAATTATGTATCTTTTCTTTCCTATGTTTTCTTTGTCTAAGATCTTAACTTTCTCAAAATCAGCTGTGTGTACCGTTTCCAAAATGTGTTGTGATAATACTGTAGTTTTTTTGTTTTTTCCAATGTCCCTTTTATGTTCATTTATTCTTGTTTTTAAGTTTCGCTTTGTTGTGCCAATATATAGCTTGTCACAAGTGTTTTTTCCATCTCCTTTACATTTAACTTCATACACTACATTGCTCTGTTGTTGTTGGTTAATTGGCGTTTTTATTTTTGAAAATATTTTGTTTATTGTTGTATTTGGTTTATATGCAAATTTAATGTTTCTATTTGTTATTGTATGCCTGATGGTTTTATTGTCTGTTAAGCCAGGGATGTATCTTACACTGTAATACCGATTTCTTTCTTCAGAGCTGTTGCTGTTATCGGTGATATGTTTATTTTCATTTAATTCTTTGTGAGTTTCTTGAATTAATTTGTCAATTAGATTTTTAGGGAAACTATTTTCTATTAATGTTTTTTTAATGTGTTTTATGTTGCTTTTGTGAAATTGAGCATCACTTATATACAGGACTCTAAAAATGAAATTCCTCGCGGTATTTATTATTTGATTTTTTGGTTGTGTAGAATGAAAGTTGATGATCCTGCCAGATGCCGTGTCTTTTTTATACCAATTTAGTACTAATTTTTTGTTTTCCCTAAATATTCTGGTATCCAAATACGTGATTGAAGCGTGTTTTTCAACTTCCTTGGTGAATTGTATTTTTGGGTGAAAGTTATTAAAAAAGTCTAAAATGCTGTCCTTTTCTTCAACTCTAACTATAGCCAATATATCGTCTACATACTTTGTAATGTATTTTAACTTTATGTTTTCTGCTTTTAATTTTCTTAGAGTTTCGTCTAATAAATTGTCCAGCACTAAGTCAGCAATCGTTGGTGATAGAGGGTTTCCCATAGGCATACCGAAAACTTGCTTGTATATTTCATTTTCATATATAAAATAATTATTCTCATATAGACAAAACTTAAGTATTTTTAGAAATATAGATTTAGTAATTTTTGTATAATCTTGAATACGTTTCCATTTGTCCATTATTATGTTTATGGCTTTACTTACAGGTATGTTTGTAAAAAGAGATATAACATCTAGTGAGATTAGTATTTCTCCCTCTTCCAATTCAATATTTTTTAATTGCTCTTTTAATTTTTTAGAATTTAATATGTTATATTCTTTAGATATAACATTTTTAAGAATGCTTCCTATAAATTTAGATAGATTATTGCATGGAACTTGCATCGATGAGACTATGGGCCTTAAAGGAACTTCTGGCTTATGAATTTTTTTTCGTGCAGCGGTTGCAGCTGAGCATAACAGTTGTTTCTTTTGTCTTTCATCGATGTATTTGTTTTTGTAAAGTTCCGCTTTAATAGTATTATTTTCTTTTTGAAGTTTTTCCGTTGGGTCCATTTTAATTTTCTTGTATGTATGTTTTTCATTTAATAACTTTTCCATTTTTTAGCTTGTAATCGTTTTTGAACATTGCTACCATTTTGTTACCTTTATCGGCTTGTAAAATAACTATATTTTGGTGCCTCTTTAGAAATTCTTCTGTTTTTTTATATACAGTGAGAATAAATTTATCTTTAGGTGTGTTTTTTAATTTTCTTTTAAAACATGTAATGCTACTTGCAAGTTTAGTTCTTGCTAGATTTTTCTCCTGTTCACTGTTATCCTCAATTGCTAAAATACATTGTTCTATATCTGCGATTGTATGCAGTGCAGAAAAACTATTTTTATTTACTGGTAGGGCAAATTTTTTGACAAGTGATAATATCCATTTCGACTCTGTTGGAATTTCAATGTCCGTTTTATTCTCAAACCAATTGTCATTGTATATGAACCCATACGTTTTGAACTGCTGTTCTTTCAAATTGTTTAATTTGGAATTTTGCCTGTTCTCTATCTTTAAAGCTAAGTTATTGCACCTGTTTTCTTGTTTATTTATGAAAGCCATATAGTCCTCATTAAAAAGTATAATATGTTTTATTAAAACGAAAAATATTTTTATTTAATTACTATTATATGCCAAAAAAAGTATTAATTTTCCAACCTTGTCTTCATATTTTTCATTTTTCTGATTCTTAATTCGAATTTATTTCTTTCCAATATATAATATATGTTGACAAAGGAAATTTTCCAGATTATCTGCATTAGCAATAGTGAAATATGCACAGGATCCAGCTAAACCCCTCAATAATCAATTTCAATGTACACATTTTTAATAAAAAATTATTTTACTGAGTAATTAAAATAATAATTTGTGATTGGTAGTGCGTTAATAAATGTTAAATAGTTCCATTCAGTTATTTTAACATACCCAAAAAAAGCTAAAATCTTCCATCTCTGGAGCTGTTTTTTATTTTTTTTAATATTTTTGTACCAAATTTTTTTCTTGTAAAACATAAATTATATTTAACTATTAGGAAAAAGGAAAAATTAGTTTGAGCTAGTTACTTTTATGTACCAAAAAAATTTTAATTTTCCAACCCTGAAAACATAGTATGTTTTTTTTTATAGATAACAAAGAAAAAACAAATAATCAGAAATAATTTCTTAATCGGGCTTAAGTTCAGTAATTTCAATTCTTATTAAAAGAAATATTTTTATTAATTAATGTGAAATTCTAAAGAAGAGAAGAAGAATTAAATAAGACTTCATTAGCTGGGGGAAATACCAATATTTTTCTTCATCAGTACTTATGTCTACCTATTTGCTTAAAATTCAGTATAGTTCAATTAAAAATTTAAAATGTTTTAATTGGCTATTTTTATAAAAAAAAGAAATTCAAATTTTCCAACCCTGGAATAGTATATTTATTTTTCTATAGTCCTATTTATAAAACTAATTAAGGCTTTATAAAGGGTTCTTAAAACAAATTTTCACACAAAATTTTTCTTAAAAAGCCTTTATAAAGCCTTAATAAGTTTTATAAATAAGAATGTTTGTTTTTAATACCAACTTAACTCGATCTGAAATATAACATAGATTTAATTAAAAAAACAAAAATTAGTTTTAGCTAAGTAACTTTTATATGCAAAAGAAAAGTTTACATTTCCAGCTCTGACCCCATCTTTTTGATTTGTCTGATTTTTACCACCTATTTATTTCCGTTCATTTCTGACACATCAGTTTGATAATAAAATTCCTGGCTTTTCTTGGGAGCTTCGTTAAACTGATTTCACGAATAGGATGGGCAACTTTGAGGTTAAGAAGTAAATTGGCTGTCAAATGATAAAATGTCAAGGATCAATGATTTATCGTCCCTTGACGTTGATTTAGTAAAATTTTTTTGAATTTTAAACATGAAAAGCTGCACTTTTGAAGCAAGAATTTTAATTGGAAAACTTTACTATCAAAATGGTGAAAATTTTACTGCAACACTTCGTTTAATTCGAGCAGGTTTTGCTTGTAATCAGGCTCCTCTTGAGACCACTGTGCGTAATTTAATCGCTAAATTCGATGTTCACGATATTGTTGCTGACAGATGTGTTTCAGATTAACGTGAGTATAAGCCTTTATGGCCTTATGTCATGGTGTTCTAAATACCGGGTGAAGGTAAGATGCTTACCGTTGCCCCTTGTACCTTTAGAATGCAACATGTGTCACTCCACGAGCACATAGGTTGCAATCTTTGGCCATAATAGTTATCCCTGTACTACGTTCATGTACCTTGCTGAGGTACTTAAAGCTATTATATTAAAGCTCTTGCTGTTAAAACTTTGTCAAAACAGCCCTCTGTTGTATGCCAACAGAATCTGGAATAGTGTTTGGCTGACCGCGTCACACCAATACTGGGAAGCCAAAACTATTCTTCCAGCGTTTTTGGTAGCAACCACAGCCACGCTTGCTTGCACAGCTCAACCATTCATCAGAGCCAGATGTGTGCCTGTGCCGCCAACAATCCAGTGCCTACTCCACACTGCTCAAGATCATCCCTTTAACTACGTGGGATGGGACGAAATCGACCTTTCAGCAAAAAATCAGGACGACCGTTACAAATACCCAAACTCCCAGAGCAGCCAGGCTGTCGGGCCACCAACATGTGGTACCAGAAAAAGCCTTTGATTAGACTTCGAAGTTCCAGCCCTAAAGGCTTCACCTCTATCGTCTTTTGAACTCAGGATAGATCCAGGTGACCCTGCTCCTGATTGACAACACAGACCAGTTTCCTGTTATAAATATGTGCACATCCGTTGCTCTGTTACCAGGAATTAGGTAATAACACATAAGTTCTATGGGTAAAGCACTAAACGTACTTCAACGGAAAAAGCCACCTTAGCCCAGCTGGGGCTCTGCGATTGCCACACCCGTGATCTACTATAGATCCCGTTGGGAGTACTGTTGCTGACAATAGACCAAAACAAAACGCTCGTAGTACGATTTGTAATCAGGTGGCATCATCGGTCCGTATATTTTCCAAAATTAGCAAGGAAACACCGGTCGCGAAATTTCTCGATTTGGCAATGTCAATTGGCCGCCATTTTCTTATGATTTAACACCGCTGTATTATTTTCGCAGGGCCTATAATATAATATTTTATTAAAACGCTTAAAAATCGCACAACTTACAACAGCAATGATTTCGCTTATACTGATTTTTTGAAATTATGCTGATTTGGCATGTCGTGATTTCCTGAACAGGCTAGATTATAAATATAAGATTCAGCATACCCCAATATAAAAGACTTACTTATTATTGTTAATATTAAGAAAAAAAAATATATAAATTTTTAATATGTTTTCTCCAAGAGGATAATTAAAATTTTAATCCTCACAAGTTTGCGCAAATAAAGATGATTATAGTTATTTTTAATCGGGTTTAATTTTCCCCTTAAGAAATGGGAGTCATTAAAATAAAACGCTTAATATAATACCACATATACCTTTATAATCCAGCCAGCTGAAAAGAAGTATTTCGTTTTTTCCTTTTTCTTTCTTAAATAATATATTTTATGCCTTTTTTATAGTTCTGTAACGTTAAGCCACAAAGTCTTAAATCCAGGGTACACATATAAAATGAATATCAATATTTCGAAATTAAAAAAAAACTGCCAATGAAGCTGGTTTTTATGCTACACTGAGAGCTTTCATTGATGCTTTTATATATAAAACTCTTTTCTAAAGTAATAAAAAGAAAAACCATAACAAAGGGAAGAAGATATATCTTTTAAGTAATGCATATTATAAGATATAAAACAAGTTCATGAAAGTACTTAGAAGTTTGCTCATCTAGTAATTAAAATTTATGTGAAATTAAATTATCATTTATATTAATAAATTTTATGAAATAACTTATATATAAATATTTTTATTTTGTTTTGCATGCTTTTTCTTAACAAAACTGTGAAGTTAATAATGCTGACATTAAAAGTTAATTTATATGCTAATAAAAGCCTTCTTTTAATAATTTTATCAAACAATCAATCGTACATACATCCGACAATAAAACATGTCAAAACAGTCCTTTGTATGCAGAGAAATAATTACTTTTGATATCTGCAGAAATTCTCTAAGGATTTTGAGTTATTTTCATAAATGTATAGATTGTATTAAATATAATAAGTAAAATATTCTGATAGCAATTTTAAGCCATAGACATACATACATATCGAGCCCTTGCTGCAATAATGTCATATCTTAAAAAAAAACTTGACTTTTTTTATTAATAATGAATACTTAATCGTCATATTGTTCTTCATATTTATTTTAACATTTTTTCTTCATATTGTTTCAAAATTTCAACCAAATATCTTGTATACTCAAACTAAAGTCTTGAGAGAATAATGAAATTTTATTTTTCCATTAAGTTTGTTTTCAAAGTCAAAACTCGTTTCCACTAAATCAAATAATTTTTTGAGTTATGACTGTATTGAAACAAATGCTCAATATACATATATTTGTTTATGGGCTCATGTAAGTTGAATTCATATTAAATGATTTGTATGCAGTTAGCACTTTTTAATAAACGTACTCGTATTCATATTGCATGTGGCAATTATAGTGTCAGTTATACTAAAAAAAAATTATATTATTTTGCCTTTAATCGTATAATGTTCTTGTGAAATGTTTTAGTTGCAATTTAACCACATTATACCACATACAATGTTTACCATACTTTTGCGAAGACATTAAATAATTTCGTTCATACTAAAAGCCTTTATTACTTTTCCATATTCAAGTGTATAAGCATGTTCTATTTTCATCATCTTAAGAATTGCACAATATGAAGTGCATATTGTGACAAATTATTATTAATATTAAATAATAACAAAGTAGTTTCATATTTTCTATTTGAAATTCATGTTTTTTGTTTGCATAAAATTTATTGTTTATTTTTACATTTTACAACCATTTCATAAATATAATTATAAATTAACAGAATTCATTTAAGGATTTATATTGTTTATTATTATCTACATTGAAATTTCTCTTGCTTTAGAAATAAACCTAATTTTGGAATGTAATTTGATAATTTATTAAAGTATAATTGTTTATAGTTTATATGAGCATAATTTCATTATTAGTCGTTTATATGTATATGCATTTATTTGCAACATATTTGCAATTAAGTTTAATGATTTATGTTCTCTTCTGTGCAGCTTTGTGGCATCAGATGCTCATCTGCACAATGGCACAGCATTTACTAAACAATTTGTTTTAGTTATTTAATTAATTGAATTATTATTTAATTTAACTTCTTAAACGCTGAAATACTTGAATTTTTGATACCGTGAAACATGCCGTTAAGTTTGAATTTAATGCCTCAAAATTCATACTACACCGTCTCTTGAAAATCTCACTCCTATTGCTTTAATCGTATCTTTTTAATTTAAATTTGTTTTTTTTTAGCTTGACAATACTTCCAACAGCGATAGCGACTACGCATCAAATACAGCACTGTTAAGCCAAGTACACACTATGGTATTTTATGACATCACAATAGTGTATAGTAATGGTCACGTTTGACGTTTGCAATATTTTTCGTTGTGTGGAATTGCTTTCCATATAAAACAATGTAATGTGAACAGCGTTGCACACATTTTGAAAATCACACCATAAAATGCCAACACAAGAAATGCCAAATGTTTACTCAGCATAAGTCCTTTTATTAGTAATAGTAATATGTTTTTAGTTGTTCTTTTTCGACAAAAATTTAAATAAAATTAAATTTGAAAAATTGTTTTGGTAAATTTTTTATCGAAAGCCGTATTGGACTGGAAGATAAATAATATTGGAGGAGACTTCTGGATGCCCCTATATTAACCTCCAATAGTCAAAAGTCATAACAGATTGTTTTTGTGGAAATTATTGTTATGATTTTCGACTATTGGACATTAATATATAGGCGTCCAGGAGTCTCCTCCAATATTCTTTATCTTCCAGTCCCCTAAACTCTTTATAGGAAATAGTATCTAAATTGGCAGATGTAGATGGAATTTCCATCAATGCTATAACTCACAGCATATGAATTTATTTATTTTTGTTTTTGAAATATTGTTGTTCTTAAAATGAACGAATAAAGTTGTTTTGTTTTTAATTTAAATGTTGTATTTTAATTCACATTTATTATGGTTAAGCATTGTCTATATATTTCATTGGTGCTTAGCTAAATCATTAGTAGACTTCAACCACATATTTTGAATAGTCACAAACCTGTTATGCTATGGAAAGACTTTCAATAACTGTTTGAGAATTCACAAACAATAATATTTTTGAAAATCAAAGACCACCCACCAGCAAATAAATTTCAATTAAAATAAACTTATGATATCTGTCAAATAATAAATTTCTTAAGTGCTAAATGTTGTATGTTTTTTTTCATAAAATTATATTTTTTATTGAGGCCATTTAACTAAATTTCCCGGGAATTCCCGGGAACAGAAGATTTTTTTCTAGATTCCCGGGAATTGGAAAAGTCCGGCAAATTAGAAACCCTAGTTACAATTCGTTCTTTTGGTGTGTGTGTGTGTGTGTTTGTGTGTATGTATGTAAATATGTACGTTGACATTAGAATCAGTGCTGCCAGAATTTCTAAGGATAAAATCTGTAAACTTTAACAACATTTCACTAAAAAATCTTTAAAATCTGCATTTTATTTTTAAAATCTTAAAAAAATCTTTAAAGCAATTTTCAAAACAACTTTTTTTATATTTTATTAAAAAAATTTACATAAATAAGGATGTACATGTGTAATATAAATATACTCAGTAAAAAATTTCAAAAAAAGGTAATCGAGTGTAAAATTAAGAATTTTTGGTGGAAGCTCTTCCCTACTGGATTACCAACTTAATGATTTTAACAAGGCGTGAGACTAAAATAATCAATTCTTGAGAAGTACTTACTTTTTTTATTTGGCAACTTGTTCACGTAATCTATTTAATCTAAAAATATCATTCTCTTTATTTAGCAACTTGTGCGTCATTTTTTTATATTTAAGGTAATGTGATTTGTAAGCGAGTAATGAAATTTGGCAATCAAAAAATATGTCATTATATGGCAAGTAGTTCTAAAGGTAATGTGTAATTTTTTTGCTGGTTATTTTCATAAATCCATATTCATAAAATTTAAACTCGGCTTTAAATGTATTTTATTTAAATTTTTGAGTAAAAATTTTCTTAAAATAAATTTCAAGCTCATCTTGTTTTTTATGAGTATAAGCCTTTAATGTATGACGAGTGTGCATTTTGTTTCTGTTTAAGAAATTCAACAAAAAAAATTTTGAAATGAGGTGAAAAACTTCATATATTTATAGAATAACGTACGCAAACATAATAGGTCTTATGTTAAAATAAATTATTTTGGGGGGTTACAAAACGTTTAGCTAACTTATTTCCATACATAACTTGTTTTATAAACCTTCTGTAAACCAAAACTATTTTTTATGCATACGGCATAATAAGATTAAAAGCTTCAATTAAAAATCTTTACAAGCTAACATTTTGAATCCACTATTATTTCCTCATTACCTTTTTGTAAGTACCAGCCACATTGGTTGAAGTCTACGGATAAGTTTGGAGGCTTTTCCACACTCAAAGTTTCCTTTGCAAAGTCTTAAGTTTCTTGAAGAAAAAAGAATATAGAATAACATCTCTCTTCTTTTCGCTTCTACAAACTCAAGACTTCCAAAGTAAACTTTTTGTGTGGAAAACCCGTCTTCCTTTAGAAGAAACGAAATGCATACAAACACAAATTCTTCATAGTTATCTGCAAATAATATAAATTAAATGAGAAAAGAAATCGGGTATATAAAAAATTATACAAAAAGTAATTTAATTTGTTGCATAAATATCCAAATAACTTCGATGTGTTATTTTATTCAAGTTTACTTGATTGAAAATACTTTCGACATTTGCAAATGGATAATGGTAAATACATTACATTTTGAATAAACTTAGAGCTTCAAAACAGTTATCAGAATAAGCTCGTTTTATATCAGATATTCGTTTGCGGAAGCTTGCTAAAGTTACTATTTCTTTTTCTTTAATGATGTCTTCTAAGTTTAAAAATTGTAACTCTTTAAACTATGAGTCGGTCACACATAAAAGAAACAAAAAGTAATAGCAGTAATAAGAAAAATGAAAAAAACTGCACTATAATTGAAGTTAAAAAATCGGAGATTTTAGGCCAAAAATCTTAAAATCTGCCTTTCGTCTTTTTGGAGGGTAAAAATCTGCAAAATCCAGAAAAATCTGTATTTCTGGCAACCGTAATTATAATCCATTTTAAACAGTCAGTTGAAATCAGTCAGAGAGTCATTATTGTATGAAGCAGAGCAGTGAAGTGAGTTTTGTTAACATCGTGGTATTCAGTTGTGAATTATTTAAAATTGTGTGCCCTTAAAAGTTATGAATATTAGTTTTTAGTAAATAAAGTATTTTAAGGGTATTAATACACCCAGAAAAAAAACAGCATAAAATCTATAAAAACCATATTGAATTAATAAGAAACATTAACGAAAGCCTAGTCATGTTGAAATTTTTTATTTCAATATGGAAAAATATTAATTTACAGTATTTTAGTTATTTTTAAGTGTCTCAACATACATTTTCTATTATATTGAAAATTATTGAATTAATGTGACGCGTTCTTATTTTTAAGTTGCAGCTTTTCTCTGAGTGTACTAATAGCTTATTAACAATAGGTGTCAGCAATGGGATTTTAAGAGTAATAATAAAACTCTCACGTTAACGTATCAATATAATTCCAAAATGTGCATGCCCAATAGAGCTGCACATACTATCCTATTAAAAGAGCTCTGTAAAAATAATTTTCTTGTGGCGTAGGTTAAAAACTTTTCAAATTTCCTTACACATAGTTGAATTAAATTGAATTAAAAACTATGTTTGTCAAACTGTGATATTTGTAGATTTCCTATTATTATCGGTACCAAGGTCCTTCAAATTTAACCACGTTTATATTAACTATATTGCCGACATATTTTTCTTCAGAAATATGTATGTAATTTTCTTTAGTAGAAAAATCCAGCACATCTTTCCAAACACGTGCAAAGATATTTGCTCAAGTAATTTATTTTGTATTAAATATATTTGTATTATTATTGTATACATTATAAGAGTTGTAAGACATTTAATATTTATAAGCAAGTGATTTCAAAGTGCTAAAGTTTGTAACATTCATACAAACTAAGAACAAAAACATTAAATTATCTGCATGTGTGTATATGACTAAAACCAACCAAAATAATAATTAGTTTTAGAATTACATTTGAAAAGCACAATTTTATGTATAAAACAAAGATATATATTTATACATATAAATATGTGTACTAACGAGGGTGGTCGAGAAATGCTCTACTTTAATTAGGTTAGATCTTGAATTATACTAAGGTTAGATATCTCTTTAATAAGAAAACAAAAAGACGTTTCCAGGGTTGGAAAACTTGAACTTTTTTTTGTTGTATAAAAGTAAGCTACTAAAATTATTTTTTTCTTTTTCCCTATATATTAAAAATATCTTGTATTGGCAAAAGAAAAATATTGTTGTTAAAAATCAGAAATATCTAAAAGGATGATTTTAGGATTGGGAAACTTACACTTTGTGTGATATATAAAAGTAACTAGGTATAATTAATTTTTTCTTTTTCTTTATAAATAATATATATTTAAGATTTTGGAAAGAAAAAAATTGTTGTAGAAAATTGGAAAAATAAAAAAACAGCTACAGAGCTGGAAAATTTCAACTTTTTTGAATCTTAAAGCAACTGAATGAAACAAAATTTTTCCTTAGCTCCCCTTATTCTGTGTTCACTTAACATATTTTATATATTTTTTAAAGCACTAGTTTGATACAAGAAATCAGAAATATCTAAAGTGATGAGTCCTGGATTAAAATTTTTTTTTGTGTATAAAAGAAACTAGGTAAAATTATTTTTTTCTTTTTGCTTACAAATTAAATATTCTTTATGTTTAAGAAAGAAATAGTTTTTTATAAAAAAATTGGAAGAATAAAAACACAGCTCCAGCCCTGAAAAATTTGAACTTTTTCTGGTATATAAAACTAAATATTTATTTTGGTAATTATAAATATTCTTCATTTTAGAAATTAATAAATTAGTATGAGCCAGAAAAATTAAATTTATGGGTCTAGGGTTGGAAATTGAAATAAAAGTTTTTGGTAAAAAATAAAAAAATTATTTATTTTTTCATTTAAATATAAATATATTTCATGTTTTAGTAAGATCTTTACTCAAGATTTGTTTATATATGTTAAATTTTTGCGTGGATATATAATTTTAGTATAAACGTGTAATGTTAATTTTTATTCTCCCAGCATAACAACAATACATGTTTCAAATCGATGGTCTTTCGTTGACAGCTTGCAACGAGTTCTTATTATTTTTTAGTAAATGTAAACAAAAATAAAATTTATCACTAAGGAACAGTCATAACTATAAAATAAATTATAGTGAAATGTTGCATTTCATTTCCCTGGAACCGTTATTTTTCTGCTAAGAAAAATCGAATTTTTTTTTAGAATAATTCGTTTATATAATATTTGTTTTTCAAATATTTTACAAATAATTTTTAAGAGAGATTTTATTTGAAATTTTTAAGGTACCAACAGACGACATGTTTTTCACATTGTATGTGCTAGAATTTACATATGTAAACGAAAACATGTCGTGTGTTACCTTTAAAACATTGCTTGTGTAAAAAACATGGCAAAAAACATAAGACATTATTTGAAATAGAGCGTGCTCTATTTTCTTATGTTAAACATACAGCTCCAAATGTATGTCATGCGAAAAAATTCGTCGGCGGTTGATTATGTGCACTATCATTAGATGTCTGAATGAAGTATTTTGCAAGACAAATTAATTATATATATTTTTTTTTAATTTAACGTTATCGTTTTATTAAAATAAGTCCAAAAATGTATAGATTTTTAGATACAACCTCAACGTCTTGTTTAGAAAAGAAAAAATTAAAAAAGCAAATTTGCGTCGCCAGTACTACAGCGACGGAACCAAAAATATTTCGACGGCTGCAAACCATTTATAAAACAAACTACGTGGATATTTATGTACTGAAAAGGAAGAAGTGATACTAATTACATGTACGTTTGTGACCAAAAATTATAAACCTTATGTAAATTAACCAATATTGACAAGTTTATCTTTATAAACGACCTTCTATGTAAAACTTTCAACCATGATACAATTATAACAGGTACATGCACAAGCCCAGCCTGTCACTGTATACATTGCAGATAATTGTCAAACTTTGTTTACAAGCTACAAAAATGTTAGTGTATGTGTGTGAATAAAATGATTACAGTGTTGCCAATGAATTTATACATGGCTGTGTCTCCAATTACACATTGAAGAAAATTACACTAAACATCATTTGTGTAGGTTAAAATTAAAACAAAAATAAATAAAAATAAAACCCAAAGTAGAATTACACACAGATTATACAAGAATTTAATTACATGGCCTACACATGTGAGTGGAAATTACACACTGTCTAACTACACACCGATTGGCAACACTGAATAACTATAATCATGCAGGAATGCCGCGTCTGCAATTGTACTTTAGTTACCCTGTAATTGTTATTTTTATAAACAAAAGACATTTGTTTCTGACAATTTTCCATTTGGTTATACCAACAAAATACATGTGTTTTTTGGTGTTGTATTTTTGTTGTAGTCGTGCATGTACCTAGTATAATGGTATCATGCCTTCAACCCTATCTACTCTTTCGCGGACGACAGCAGCATTTGCAATTCTTTCTCATTCAGCAATAGACCTATTCTGCCGCATTTTAGGCCATGCGTCAAATAATGCATGAGACTTTAAACTATGATTTAGGAAAAATTTCTGAATGGGGTCATGTGAAAAGGGTCGACTTTAACGCCCGTAAGACCCAATGTTGCATGGTTACACATAGACGTATGACCGAAAATGCTGTTGCCTCTGTAACTATGGGGGGTATAAATATTAAGAAATCAGATGCTCTTGATGTTCTTGGCATGAAAATACAGTGTGATGTTCGTTGGACTGAACACATTATTCAAATTGCAAAAGAAGCATTCAAGTGCCGCGGCTTTTTGAAACGGTGCAAACAATATTTCACCCCATCTGACCTACATACTATTTATACCACCTATATCCGTCCGAAAATGGAATACAACTCTCATGTATGGGCCGGCGCTTCAAACTCTTTTTTGGGGCTGCTCGACCGCGTACAGGAGAGGGCGAAGAAGCTCATCGGTGACAGTAGGGTATCCAACTCTATTGATTCATTGGAGCATCGACGCAATGTGGGGTGCATTTCATTGTTCTATCGTTACTACAACGGAATGTGTTCTAATGAAATTAGGGAACTTGTTCCTGAAAACCGCACATATGTACGTACAACACGTGCCTCATTTAGAGCACATCCTTTTGTGGTCGATTGGCCAATGCATCGCACTACGCATTACAGAGAAAATTCCTTTTTTAGCCGCACTGTTCGTATGTGGAATCAACTACCTGCGGAGGTCTTTCCTGTCACTACCAGCGCGGGAAGATTTAAATCAAATGTACACAGACACTACTCCCTCTATCCTCCTTCCCTATAACCTATTTTCCTAGTTCTAGCACAATGCCCTGCATGAGTAGGGGTTATCCCCTGAGTGCTGGTCCTATTAAAAAAAAAAAGCATAAAGAAAAACATACGAGTCGAAAACTTAAAAAACACATGTAAAAAACATGTCGTCTGTTGGTACCTTTAGTGAGCAGCAAAAAATATGAAAAATAAGTGACTTTTCTCAAAAATCGATTTTTTTACATAAGGACTAAAAAAATTTCGGTCATAAACGCTAATTCGTTATATTAATTTTAAAAATTTTTTATGTATACTTTGATAATATTTCTATAGTTGGGATAAAAAAAAATTAAAGGTATGCTGTGGTGGTGCCCGACCCGTCTTTAAAGTGCCGTTTAACCCATTTTCCACTTTTCATATTTTTAGCAAATTTTTAGTTTAAATAGATTCAAAAACTAGTTTCAAATGCTTAAATTTATATAAAAGGAAATAATGGCTATTATTATTTCGAAAAGTAAGACTTCTTAGTTATTTACAGAGTATGAAATGTTGCATTAAATTTGGTAACTATAATAAATTCAAAGTTTTTTACAAAATAGTTCTTTTGATAATTTTTTTATAAAACTATCACATTCCACATTACAATATTAAGCCAGCGCTATGGCATTCTTAGCCTTTAAACAATAATTCTAAAACAATTCTCGTATAAAAACTATTATAGTATTTTCAAATTCTGATTAGAAGGAACTAATAACATGAATAAATGTTTATACGTGTATGTGATTTTGTATGTGTGTTTAAGCATGTAAATGAACTGCTGTACACACTATACAACATATTATACGATTGTAAAGTCATTGGTGCTTCTATCTTGCATATTAAGTTTAGAAAATGTTCTTGTTTTAATTTGATTTATCTAATTTCTGGTTATTATATAAATATCCTAATGAAAATTTTGTTTTGTGATCTGGAAAGAATTAATATTTTAATGTTGTTTGGCAAAACTACATTTAGGTAATAGAAAGTTAGAATAAACAAAACATGTATGTAAGTGCCATAAAACGAATACACATATAAATATTTCATCAGGAAAAAATTGTACTTTATTCTAATTGGAATAACTACACAACGAACTACCCATATAAGTATGTATGTACATTATGTTTATGGGGACTTCCATTACAAATCAGAAAAATAAATTTTTTGACTAAAACTGTATCTACCGTGTTCAGAAAAAATAATTTTGATTTACAAAAGGTTTACAAAAAAAATTTTGTATGGAAATTTGTAGGTTAAAGGTTTTGTAGCACTTTGTTGATGTGATTTAGACAATTAGCTCCTAAATATTTTTTATGAAACTTAACAATAATTATTTCATAAATATTCAGTCATCCGCTGTTCGAAAGATTGATTGGAAACAAAGACACAAATGCATTTCCACCAAAATTTATATCCGAAAATAAAAAATTAAAAACTCTTAAAAACACTTTAAGGGTTTTCATGAGAACTCTTAAAATTGCCATTTGTGCAATTGGGCAAACTTGCCAGACTTGTTTCATGAAGCCCCTTTTGAACTTTTGCGCAAACAGTGTATGTAAATTTGAAACAAATGTCAGAAATTTCATTTAATAATAATAAAATAGGAAATTTTCAAGAAATTTTTAATATAAAAATGTATTTATTTATTTCTATAAAAATAAAAAAGTGTGTGTCTGTGTCTAAAAGTGCCTAAGGAAATCCAAAAAAGCAAGAAATTGTTGACTGCAAAATTGCACAGATTAAGTTTACGAGTCAACATTTTTGGGCAAATCTCACAGGTTTGTATAAATAATTTTTTTTACAATTTTTGACATTTTATTTACAAGAGTGTAAAAATGCACAATTGCACAGTTTGCGAGACTTTTGAATTATTCTCATTTTATTATATTTTCGTATAATAAAATTTTCATTAATAAATTACCCATTCGAGATATTCGAATACAAACTCACAATGGCACGACTTCTTTCATTTGAATATTTCTTTTTCTCTTAAAGAGAGGAGTTATGCATTTAGTTTTACTCTCTAAAATGTTTCTTAGGGTACAAAGAATAAAAAAAGAAAATGTTTAAAACACATGTGGTTGCAAAAATGTAAAATTTAGCTTTGCAAAATCACATATTTCGATGTCACGTGCAACATTGAAAAATATTTTTTTTATCAGTGCGTTGAAATATATATATAGATATCTTTGACTCCGATTAGAGCATAACATAGCACATTTAAAATAAAAAAAGGCCCTGCTGAAACATATAATTTTTTTTTTTACTGTGGTAACTATTAAAAGTTATTCATGTACTAGAAAAAATTAGAAATAAGGCTTTGCTTTAAGAATAGAAAAGATGAAGAGAACAATTTTTCCTTCTCTTTTATAAACTCGAAACTTTGCGAAGTAAACTTTGTGTGTTCATAATAAAGGCCATCAAATATTTGGCTGAAAGAAAAAATTAAATAATTGAAGACACAAAGTAACTCATAAATTATGCCGAGTACATATCTGGCAATTCTTGTGTTGTCATGTGTGCAACGCCGTTCACATTATGTTTTTTTATGGAAATCCATAGCTCAGGTTAGGTAAATTTAGCAGGCTGCTGGGAAGGAAGGGTGAAATTTAGAGTCCACCTCACTTGGGTCCAATACAATGGTCCCTTTGTGATACCTGTGTGTTGAAGAGAAGTTAGTGATGATTCTGCTACATAACGAAGGATGGCGCTCTGATATTACATTAGTATTAGCATCTGCTGAGTGGAAATTTATGCCACAAAACGAAAACTATTGGAAATTACAAATGTTTTCACTCATACGTATTTTAATTTCGTAAAAAAGCAACAGAAAAAAAATATATTAATATTACTATGGCAAAATGTTACGTGTGCCATGTTAGGTGTGAAAGCAAATCGCTACAGTTTTCACTGAAATCAACATTTTTCTCGTTAAACTCATAAAGTTATTTTTTTATCACATGTGAATGCCTTAATTTTTTGCAATGATCTTAAAAATGAAAAATTTTTCAAAATCAAACTTAACACCAATTACTGGTCTAATTTTGAGCTATAATTTGCACTTGTGCTAAATAAAAATCTGTTGTCACGTTCAACATCATGGAAATGCTCACATATAAAAATATGTTTGCTTCATAAGAGAAGGAAAATAAATAAACTAATATTTTGTTATGACTTTTTTCATTTTAAAAAAAATGACGGTCACGTTCAACATTATGAAAATGTCCATATAACATAAATTTTATTTTTATTTTTTTTCATAAAACTAGGAAAAATATAAATAAATAAAGCAATCTAACAAAAGGTGAATTTAAAATCTTTCAAATGGGAAAGATTGAACCTTAAGACCATATTAACAACTTTCCGCTTATCTTTACTCCAAAGATATAGAAAATTTTCACCACTTGATGCGATTTCTTTAAGTAGAAAAATGAACCTAGACACTTGATATGACAAGAACTTTTAGAGTTTTTACGTAAAAAACAATGTCTTCGAAATTTTTAAAAATTTATGTTTGTCGAATCTTTCAAATGATTCAAATGAAATTTAATTTGATTGAACAGAGATAACCATGTTGAAAAGCATTTTGGTTTTTTTGAGGAATGAAACAATCAATTAAAAATATTTATACAATAAAAATTTGTAAAACTAATCAGTTGCTTTAAGTCAAATTTGTGGCAGTCGATGTCGTTTTTTTGAATGTAAGAACTAATTTGATTTTCGATTCGACATGTGGAGCGATCAGGTTAATTTTTTTTGGAAAAAAAATTTTGAGCCATATTGTAAAAGTCAAACGCTAACGTTGACAAATTTAATATTATAAATGTATGTATTTAATTTACAAAAACAAAATATATACAAAATTTGTCAACGTTTAGCTTTGTGGTTTTGAAAATGATGCCCTTTTTAAAAATTTTAAATCCGAAAATTCTTAAAATATCTCCCGATATTTCGTGCGGGTATAAATTTATTATAGATTCACACACAGGCATACATACATACATATCCCCATATTCATCCGTCATAGTAAAAGCAGATTCCACTGATCTCGAAAAGTTGAAGTCTAATGAAAACTAGTTATACGAAAAACGGATTAGAGCAAGAGATTTCCTTTATTTTATAGCGTTAAACTAAAACTTCTGAGCTGGCAACGCTGCAATTTTAGCTAATTTTAAATGAAAACATCTAAAACTTTTGGTCACTTTTGCAGCGCCTAATATTTATTTGGTCATATATATGTATATACGAACAATTATTTTTTATTTTTTTTTTTAATAAAACATTAAAGAAAAAATTACAATTACGAACAACATAAATTGTATATTTGACACTTAATCGCAAAAAAAAGAAAGCAATCTTAAAAATTTTCATTCCATACAAAAATCTAAATCAGCCTTGAGCAATTTCTTAACAAAACATGTAGAAAGACGAAGGAACGTTTATATTGCTGGCCAACACTTACAAAAAAAAAGCAATCAGATGAACATTGACTCAAACAATAGCTCAAATAAAACACAACGAAAGTGAAAAATGTCCTTGATTTTTTTCTGTGCTTACTGAACGTATGTATATTAGAGCGACTCAAGTTGTATGGAAGCAAAATTCGTGCTAGGTGCACCCCTCTCAAAATGAACATTGGTATCTTTTATAATGACATTTCAAATATTTCGGCTCCAGCTTTGACCTCTCGTGAGCTGGACCATTTTGAAAAAGGGTCTATTTTTTCATGTTTTGTCAATTTGAGAATCTGTTTCCTTACCAACATATACAATATAGGTATCATAACAAAGGTTTTTTTTAAGGCGCGTCCAACTCTGTATACAATTTGTCCAAGGACTATCATCCATGTCCTTTTTTAAGGATATTCTGATAAAAAAAAAAAGTTTTTGAGTTTTTTGTTCGGGGTTGTTGGTAATAAAAATGCCAAATTAACATATTTTTATCTTTGGTCGATTTAATTAAATACGGGTCTCAGCTTTTTTTTTAAATTCGCGCTAGTTCGCGTTTTGACAAAAATGCAATGGGGTGGTAACCCTTCCTTTTAAATAGGGCAGTATGGGTATCGATTTTTTTCTTTTGCCAAGTACATCATCTTTATATATAAATAATTTAGATTTTTGCAAATTAGATGCATTTTACACGGTGCTCTGGAATATATATAAATGCAATTTTTTGGTAACTCTAATATGATAGCGGATTTAGTTTCTAGAACATTTATGGATGAAAATAGGACTTAGTAAATGAGTCTTAAATGATCTGTATAAATTTTTTTTTTTAAATATGTTACAGAATCCAAAAAAAATAGAAATAGTTAGTATATTTTAAATTCAGTCCTTGAACAAATTGTATACACAGTTGGACGCGCCTTAAAAAAACCTTTCTTATGATACCCATATTGTATATGTTGGTAAGGAAACAGATTCTCAAATTGACAAAACATGAAAAAATAGACCCTTTTTCAAAATGGCATCTTAAAAAAGTCCAAGGTTCATTTTTAGGAGGGTACATCGAGCACTTTTTTTGGTGAATCACTCTAATGTATATGAAGTATATTTATAGAAAAACTTGAGTAGGAGAGTGATAACACATACAAAAAAAAAAAAAAAAAAAAAAAAAAAAATGTGACCTAATGTTATGTTTGTCAAATAGGTTTGCTGTCTTCTTTATTATTAGCTTAATTTTTCTCTTTATTTGCACTTGACGCCGAAAGTGAAGTGTAGAACAATGTAGAAAATAGTTTTCTTTAAATAAGCTATTAAATTTTCATACACTTAAAATAACAAGGGTAAATAAATAATTTAAAAATGTCTGACAAGTATCAGCCTACGTTTGATTATAATAAGCAAAAATAACTTAAATTTAAAGGAAATATATTTTCTATAAGAAAATAATTACCGAGTAAACAAGAAAGTTCGACATTGCATATAATGGGTGTTTTTTATTGAGGTATAGAACTTCAAGTTGGCATCACTTTTTTAACTGGCGGCCATTTTGTCAGCTGTTAAGTGATTAATATTTAGTTTGGTTTGCCATTTTATGATAAAGGTTGACAAAAGAACAACGCTTGCAAATCGTGCAAATTTATTTCGAAAATAATGGTTCAGTTCGCGAAGTTTACCGCAAGCTCCGTCCATTTTATGGTCGACATAATCGTCCATCAGAGCAATTAATTCGGTTAACCATGGATCGTTTTCGCACTACGTTTACTCTATGTGATAATACGCATCCGCAGAGACGTCGAACAGTGCGCACCGAAGAAACAATTGCCGCTGTAGAGCAAAGTGTTGAAGAGGACCCGAATGAATCGATTCGCCACCGTGCACAGCAATTGGAGCCGACTAACCGACTATTTTGTTCCCGAATTGGATGGCATGAATGTGGATGAGTTGTGGTTCCAACAAGACGGCGCTACATGCCACACAGCGCACGTCACAATCGATTTATTGAAGGAAACATTCGATGAGCGCATAATTTCGCGGAATGGACCTGTCAATTGGCCACCAAGATCGTGTGATTTGACACCATTGGATTATTTTCTTTGGGGATATGTGAAGTCGCTCGTCTACGCCAACAAACCAGAAACGTTAGGGGACTTGGAAGCCAACATTCGTGGCGTTATTGCCAACATACGGCCCCATATGCTCGAAAAAGTGGTTGAAAATTGGACCTGTAGAATTGGCTTTATTCGAGCCCGAAGTCATATTTAAACATAAATGGCATAAAATTATCCTTCCAATAAAGCCAAATTGATGAACATTAAAACGATTTTCTTGTGTTTTATTTCAATTCGAAGTTCTATACCTCTAAAAAACACCCTGTACAAACATATACTGATGTCATCGTAAAAACAATCAGGATCGTGGGCATGGTAATCATGACCAAGAAACATCTAAGCCAGGGCACGAAAACAAATTAACAAAAAACGTTTTCTTTCGTTTTAGACAATAAGAACGATTGCGCGCCATTTAGTTTTGATTTTCTTTTGGTGGGTTACGTCAGATTTTACTTATAGTAAGCTTATTAGATTCGTATCGTAAGTTGACGGTCCAGCTGACAAAATCTGTAAAATAAATGAAACATGTTGCTGTTTATTTAATGTGTATTGTAATGTATGTAGGGTAGAAATCTACAGAAAATACACCCAGAAAAAAGATTGGTTGCAAAACGGTTAGTCCAATAAAATATCATTTGCATTAACTTTATTTCAGTTCACGCTATCAATTTTCTGTTAATCCAAAAAACAATCCATGTTCATTGCCATAAGGGCATAATTGTAACAAAGATATGATTGATTTCATCACACGAGCGTATGCTTTTGTCATGACTAATTAACTGATTGATTAGCACAACCGAATAAAATATTAGGAGTTTAGGATTTCAGCACCAATTTTCGGTATTGGCAATTAAAAAAATTCTCGGCCTACATTTATGTTAAAATAAAGACTTTTTATCAGTTGTTGCAACTAACTAGAAGTTAATGTAGCCATCATAGTTTATAGCAGCAAAGTAAAATTAAATATTAAGGTTTGATTGATATTCCCAACCGATTAATCGGTTCGTATTAAAAATTGTCTGTAGTCAATTAAATATTATTATTATTATTATTAAATATTTTTTTTTACATAAGTAAATAACAAAAGACTATTAGCATTATGTGTAACAAAAAACTGGCATGAAGTTAACGTAAATGAAGAAACTGAACTACATACTTACATACATACATATGTATGTGACTTTAATTATGAAAATGGTCTAAAGGGGCCCATACACACATACTGCTCATGCTCATGCGATAAGCATGTGTTGGTAAATTTTAAATTTTTGTTAATGTATTTGTCACACAGGCAATGCAGTATGAAAAATCAAAACAGTTTTGATTTTGAAATGAACTCATACTGCTGACAGTTTTTCAAATGAACAAAAAATGAATTTATTCATTTTTTCTGATATGTATTTTTTTTAAATTTGAAGTTTTACTGAAAAAAAGAAAGTAAAACAAACATAAAAGGAAATAAAACAAACAAAAAATAAGTTTGGAAAAAAAATGTATAAAGAAAAAACGTTTCTTCTTAATTTCTTGAATTCTACCAATATTATTTTTTTTTGTTCTCAAGGGCATGCTTATTTTATAAATTTTTATTTTAAATGATGATTGATAAGTTTCTGGTAAAATATCAATCACACACGTATACCAAGGGTTCATCGGCAGTAGCTGCAAGCAGTATGTGTGTATGGGCCCCTTAAGTCATATATTTCTTTGGTCGAGAAATTTCGTAGATTTAAACAAATAAAAACAATATATTGTGCAACATTTTAATTTAGAGTTGTACTAGTCCCGATTAATATAAATTTATTTAATATTTATTGAAGTTGTTTAAGATTTATTTAGTATTTAGAGCAAAAATGCATATGACTTTGTCCACTTTCATAATTAAGGGCATATACATACATACATACATACATACATATGTATGTGTGTAGGTGTCACCGAATTCCTTTTTACAATTTGGAATTATTTAGTTGTACCACAAGAAAATTGCAGTCGTTATACCAGAATTCTATGATAGTTGGTGCAACCGCCAAAATTTAATTGGCAACAAATTCGATTGTGTCAACGAATCTGTTGTCTCTGTGTATATTTCTACGTCAACTTCTATCTTACACACACATGTATAAAGCAAAAATAAATACAATAACAGTCCAGCGGTAAATTAAGCGAAGTACTTCGATAATAATCTTTGACGTCAGTATGACATCGTAAGCGAGCAATCTAAGTACTTGGATTGTAATGCACGTGTAATCGCATATATCATATGTTACTAATAACTTCGATTACGACGTAAGCAGGGATTCAGTTATCGTTTAAAATAAGTAGTTTGTCATAATACAAAATTAAAATACTGGTACACTTTTAGGCTAAATTTATTACCATGCTCCCTTACAACTCCGCTGTCGATGTAAGTGTAAGTGCTACTGACACGTACTGACATCATGGCTTACTTTGTAAGCGAGAGCGCACCACTTACGCGTCCTATGACACTTTTATGTTAAATCTAAGTAGCAAAATAAGCGAACGAATCACCACTGACTGCTACTAAGTATTACTGATATCATCGGTTACGTAATGTATATTTCTACCACTGGGTATTTATGAAAAAACAATAAACCTAACTGAGAAAGTTTTATTATTTTATGACTTTTTTGTTTGAGCTACAGCAAAAATTTATTTAAACTACACTCACAATAAAAATCAATCCATCCGTACTTAAATCAATCAAAAGCGGTGTCATAAGTACGGTAAGTACGGATTTACTAAAATCAAGTACAAAAGACTTAACTCAAGTACAGACTATTCAAGAGCTAAATACTTAATTTTATCCATATATATATAATCCCGATTCCGTACTTGAAATAAATCCATAACCAGATTGTATTCAGAAAACCTGAGATAAAATTAATTTCAAAATACGGTTTGTTTTAAGTAAATGTAACACCTAATTCACACGAAGACTTTAATGAAGTCTATTTTTCGACGTCACTTTTTGTTTGTTATCGAACGGGGTAGAGAAGAAAGAGAGGTAGAAAATGACTCGATTTCTGTTTTCCATGGTTTTTTTTTCATATTTCTCTTTACATTGCTCTTGTTGTTATTGTTGTTACGTTTCAATGTTACTCTTCTATCTTATTGTTATTTTTTATTGTTACTCTTCTAGCTTATTGGCTATATGAGTGGAGAGAAGTAAAATTAGACGTCAAAAAAAAAAAACATCGTATGAATGCAAGGAATTTTTGGTAGCAACTTCAAAAGAGAATTAAGAAAAATAGACGTCATAAATTTCACCGTGTGAACTAGCACTAAGTGCTATTCGTACTTAAATTTTTAAGTATGATTCGTAGCAAAAGTAAGTAGAAAAAACTTAAATTTAGTACGGCTTTTTTCTTTCTGTGTATGTTAAAGTATTATTACATTATGACACTTAAATATCCTAATTGCTTACAAGGTACCACAAGCATTTATGTTTAAATTTTATAGAACAAAATTTAATTGAAATTAATTTCATATGTTATATAATGATTGCGTTATAATTGTCCAAAACATCACAATCAGCTTTTGCTCATAAACTCAACTGAATAAAATGATTCCAGATCGCACCATTAATAGTTACACAATCAGCATTGTCACATGCAAATGGATGGGAAGTGAAGGCGCGACTTCAACGAAATCCGTATAGTCGTAGTAATAAAATAGCCAAAGAACTGAATATATCCCAGAAAAGCAACCAAAATAACCTCAAAGTAAATGCCTTACAGGTTCAAAAAGTTCCACAAGATCTTACATATGAGCAAAATAAATTCAATAAAGTGTGACTTTGCTCGCACACGAAGTGTTCGGTAAATCGTTAGAAGGCTAAGGTCAAGGCAAGAGGTGACCATATCGAGCTAAACTGAATGGACTCTGAAATAGGAATTTTTTCCACACATTTTGTTATATGAATCAAAAACAGAAAAACATTTTAAAAATCCCTGAAGCCATTTTTTTTTGTACGTGCGCTTGTACATACATATTAAATGGTTGTATTTGTATAGTCGTTTGTATAGCCAAAACAAATATACCATGGTATGTACCATATAATTGTAGTGTGAGCGACAGAACTAGTATAAGAGTTATTGTGTGTGCGTGCTTTTCCAAATTAAAATACAATTGAAAACAAATAACAATTGCTTAGTCCCAAAACACACTGTGCAAGTCTTATTGCTAAGCTGATTAGTTTCATGGAGAGAGAGAGACGACGGGAACAGCAACGTTTCTTTTCCCCCCGTCTCTCTATCCTAATAAACTAATCAGCTTAGCAATAAGACTTGCATAGTGTAAATAGGGACATATTATATTGCTGCTGAGCAACTGTTTGATCTGTTTTTGCTCAAAAAATACATATTGTAATACAAATATATGAAAAAACAACTATACAAACAAATACATGATGTGCAGATGTATGTGCGGACGTCCGTTATGTTATATTATGGCGCAGCCAAAGTATAGAGAGAGAAAGAGACAATTTTTCTCTGAGAGTAATTGCAAATGCATGTGTTTCATGTACATGTATCATTTACTTACATATGTATGTGCAATTTTGCTTTCATTCATTCATTCATCAGCCAATTTCAATTTTTCTCAACACATCATAAGGCACTTATGGTAAAAGCAGTTTTATGTATCTTATTTGCCTTAGAAAAACAAAAAAAAAATAAATGTGTTGTTTTTATTTGCTCATTGTCCAACCATACAATAATTGCTTAAAAAATCAACATTTACAACTAGTAACAGAAAACGATAAATAACATATTTGTTCATACCAGAACCAAAAAACACGCAAAACTAGTGCAAACAGATGTATCTGTGCAATGCTATAGTACATATACATACATTACAACCCTATAATACACCTTTTACGTTAAAAAATAACTTATTACAAAAGAAATAAAAAATAAAAAATATTTCATATCATAGAAAAATGGGGCAAACCAGCAATAGGTTCACAGGTGCCTGATTCAAACACACCAGCAAAGCAGTTATATAGTTCTGTGATTTGATCCAGGCTGTTAATTGTCCTAATCAATAATTTAATAACGGAAACTACCTTTACGAGATAATAAGAGTCTGAAGACAATGTAACGAGAATTCAATGCGGTGCGGTTTTTCATACGATTTTGAAGTAAAAACCCGCACTGCGGAACGGCATAAATTTAAAATCTATTTTATTTTCATTGCGGACTTTCTTATTTTCTCAATTTTTTACTCTATTTTTCTTTCTGATATTGCCATAGTTTTTGAATAATTGGCGGTGTTCACAACAAAAAACATGATTTTGAAGTTCAAAAATGTTTGTCATAAAATATAAAAGCTTAAAAAATTTATCAAATATATCTGAGAATGCAAAAAATTGTAATCATTTTTTGTTTTTAGTTACTGCCATTACAAAATTTTTAACAGAAAGAGTAAAGTTTTCATAAAAATGTATGCACAAAAAAATTAATAAAAATTTAAACAGACAATGACAAGTATTGCCGTTGCCGTCTTCCGTTGTATTATGTTTATTTTTCTCTCCCGCAACGAGAAATCGCACCGCACCGCAAACATTGTGTTTAGACTCTAAAGTATAAACAACGATAATAAAAGTATGTGTCACTATTTAATCTTTAACATTATTTCATTGAGTTTACAACTTTATTAGAAGTAAACCAAAAAAAAAAAAAAAAATAATATTATATAAAAAAATTGTTGAGGATTTGCTGTTCTATTTAACAATATTACCACCGCCTGCCTGTTCACAACAAATTCCCTCGAATGATATTTTATCTAGCCTTCACAAAAACTCCAATTTGGTAAATATGGTTGGTTGTACAGAAAAAATTAAGTGGAAAATAATGAAGAATGCGTATTTCTTTGGCTTCATCATTTTTTGCTTGAAGAAATACAATTCAATTTGACTTTATCATCCAGCTTTATTATATTATTCCCTGATTTCTTTTGCTATACACGTTTTCATCTTTTACAAAAAAAAATTTTTTTTCATTTCACTTTTAATATGAACATTTATTTTCGTAATTTTCTTGTGCCTACATTTTTCTGAGTTGACGGACGGACTGACGACTGACTGGCTGTGTGGGAATGATGATGATGAGACACATTTTAATTTTGATTGATGTCATACGCCTTATAGTGACAGTCAATTATGTTAAAAAAAACATAAAATGAACATTTCTTTTTTTTCTTTTGTTTTTCTTGCAGGATGACCTGCAGGCAAATAGTATGCTTACGTGTATAAGCCAGTATTAAATCAGAGTTTTAGTCTCGGCAATACAACATCACGTAAATTGAATTGAAGTGACAAATATTAGATTCGTATGATAATGCAGTTAAAGCTAAAACATCTTACATTATAATGTAGAACATGGGAAAATAAACTCTTGGAAAATTATTTCACTTTTAGCAAGTCGAAGTTTAGAGAATAAATTATTTTCATTCATTCTATTGCAAACTTGGCTTGAATTTTTAATTCACAACAGACGTTATTATTGTGTTCATAACATGTTTCAGATTGTATGTATTATAACTTGAAATACAATAAGAACTCGAATCTCTTTAAATAAATGCGTGATATTTTTTTTTTAAACATTGCGTTTTATTATTTCATTTTAATGAAAATTTATTATTATAGGCTCTGCAAGATAACAATAAAAAAAATGTAATACATTACATACAGACAATTAAACATAACTCCTAATGACAATTGCCAATAGATAGATGGGCGAAAAAGTTGACATTTAATTTAATGATGTCGTGCCAATGGATTTTCTGCTGAAACACTAAAATATTTCTAGTTAATAGAACTATCAACACCTTTTAAGATTAAAACCCTCATCGAACACGCAAAGTCAAGACCTAAAGAGAAGTAAAGAAAAAATATTTAATGACTTCTGTCAGTCACAATATAAAGTCAGGAATTACGCTATTTCAAACACGCTTATGGTTTCTTGTGGTAGACTATTAAAAAACTCATTCTCTAGAAATGATTATCGTGCGGAAATAAATACTCTATTCTGTTTCATTAATTTAAGTTATTTTTAGTTCAGGAAACTTATTTCTTAAATTTACTATAACCAATTTATTAAGCTAAAATTTGTTTTATTTTCTGCACACACTCAATTGGTTTAAAATAAAAACAAAAATAGGTGAAAGATGATTCTAAACAAATTTTGACAGTTCAAATTGCACCAATAAAACTCATAAAGCCAATCAAATTAATGCAGTCAAATTTATTTTAAACAAGAAATTTATCCCTACAAAATTCAACTAAGGCTCCAGGATAGTTGTGTTTTTCTAAAAAAAAAAAAAAAATATATATATTTATAGGATGGAGATAGTTAACACAAATTGACATAAGGCATACGCAGTCCTGATTTAATACCTATGAACATCTTTGAACAATAATGCTTGGACAGGAACAATTTTATTTTCAAAAAAAAAAAAAAAATTAATTGGATTGCAAGGACAGTAAGCGGTGGGCCTGGCCGATTTTGGTGATATTAAATTTTTGTATCTTAGTTGAATTAATTTAATACTAGATGCCAACTTGTAATGATTTGGGTCCACTTCTTATAGTTTTTGCTAACAAATTTATGAAGCCGTTCAGTACAAATATGATGTTAATAAGACGTTTTTGCAAATAAATTTGAGAAATTTGCATATTTATTATAATGTACAATGTACATCAGTGTTGCCAGAATTCCTCCACCAAAAATGGCTAAAAACTAGCTAAAAAAATGGCTAAGCAAAATCGAATGCAAAAATCATGAACTTTAGCAAAAACAAGAAGGTATTTCATATATTGTTTTTTTAAGGCAAATCGGGAACTTTTTTAAAGTAAATAAAAACAATAAATTGAAGTAATAAATAAAATAATTTTTCTGCAGGTAATAAAAAAACTGCGCATACAGTGCAAACTTACAATACTTGCATTACGCCTTCTATTCATTTGTACATTCTGCTATTAAGTCTTTAAATTTTTGGTATACTAATCCATTCCTTGCGAAATTTTTTTTTTTTTGATTTGATTTGACTTTGATTTTTCACTCGTGTAAAACAAATATGACCCTTGTTTGATGGATATCATAAACCACCAAATACAGTGAAATCTCTCATAACTGGACACTCACGGTCGCCCTGTTTTTGTCTGTTTATTAGAGGTGTCCGCTTATGAGAGAGTCACACATTTTTTGGATTTCATTGTAGTTGAAAAATTATTTTAAGAGTAGACTTCTACAAATTAGATTGGTATAATTTCAGCTGTTGGGTTTCAAATGACTTTCAATTATTTTATTTGTTGGAATACAACAAAGTCGTCTCTAGAAAAATGCTTTTAAAATGCAGTTTGTATAAGAAATGTAGCAATATGAATTGTTAAAATACACTAGAAACTTTATACCTTCACAAGTTCGTGCACCAAATATTTACCTTTTTCAAACTCGTTTAAAATATTATTTTCTTTTTTTCTATAATTGATAAAAACAATTATTTCACTGCCATTTTGGGACAACAGCTAAGCAAACAACTTCTTCATATAAACAGCAATTTCTTTGCGTCTCCAACGCATCAGTATTTACATATTCGTTAACCAGGGAACCATCAATATCATTGACACTAATATAAATATGAATCAGAGTTGAATAAAGAAAGACCTACTATTTAAATGCAACTCTTGTTGCCGTGTTTCACAGCTTCTGTGCTTTTATGAGAGTGTCCGGTTATGGGAGTGCATTTTGTATGGAAAAACTAATGAACGTGTTGGATCTACAAAAATTGTCCGGTTATGAGAGGTGTCCGGTTATAGGAGGTGTCCGTTATGAGAGGTTTCACTGTAAACTTATAAACACCTTGCAACGATTATAAGAATGCAGTAGCAAATCTTATTGTTACAAATTGAGCCATGTCTTTCATATAAGCGCTTTTAGACTGCTGCAACAAAAATGGCAAGTTTGAACCGGGATTTATAGATATTAATGCAAAAACAATATCACATTAATCTGTTGTGTTTTTTTGGTAGTTAATAAATGTTCCCATGTTCCGAGTTAAAATTTTTTGTGAAAAATCACAAACAAATTTCATGTTTGGAAAAATAGCTAAAAAATAGCTAGATTAAAATAAAAATGGCTAAAAAAATAGCTAATAGCTAAACTCACTTTTCTTCCGGCTAAATGGGATGAAAAATGGCTAAATTGGCATCACTGATGTAGATACATTCATACCTAATAATTTGCTTATAAAGGGTGTTTTTTATTGAGGTATAGAACTTTAAGTTGGCATCACTTTTTTAACTGGCGGCCATTTTGTCAGCTGTCAAGTGATTAATATTTAGTTTGGTTTGCCATTTTATCATAAACAGGTTGACAAAAGAACAACGCTTGCAAATCGTGCAAATTTATTTCGAAAATAATGGTTCAGTTCGCGAAGTTTACCGCAAGCTCCGTCCATTTTATGGTCGACATAATCGTCCATCAGAGCAATTAATTCGGTTAACCATGGATCGATTTCGCACTACGTTTACTCTATGTAATAATACGCATCCGCAGAGACGTCGAACAGTGCGCACCGAAGAAACAATTGCCGCTGTAGAGCAAAGTGTTGAAGAGGACCCGAATGAATCGATTCGCCACCGTGCACAGCAATTGGAGCTTTGTCCATCAACTTTATGGAAGATTTTGCGCAAAGATCTTGGCTTGCGACCTTACAAGATCCAGCTTGTGCAAGAATTAAAGCCGCGAGACCATGCAATGCGTCGTGATTTTGGTGTATCGGCCGAAAATGAGATTGATCTCGATGCTGATTTTCATCGCAAAATTTTGTTCAGTGATGAGGCTCATTTTTGGTTGAATGGCTACGTCAACAAGCAAAATTGCCGCATTTGGAGTGAAGAGAATCCACATGAGACCCTTGAGACGCCATTACATCCACAAAAACTGACTGTTTGGTGTGCTCTATGGGCTGGTGGAGTCATTGGCCCATACTTCTTCCGAAATAATGCTGGAGAGTCAGTTACCGTTAATGGAGACCAGTATAGAGCCATGATAACCGACTATTTTGTTCCCGAATTGGATGGCATGAATGTGGATGAGTTGTGATTCCAACAAGACGGCGCGACATGCCACACAGCGCACGTCACAATCGATTCATTGAAGGAAACATTCGATGAGCGCATAATTTCGCGGAATGGACCTGTCAATTGGCCACCAAGATCGTGTGATTTGACACCATTGGATTATTTTCTTTGGGGATATGTGAAGTCGCTCGTCTACGCCAACAAACCAGAAACGTTAGAGGACTTGGAAGCCAACATTCGTGGCGTTATTGCCAACATACGGCCCCATATGCTCGAAAAAGTGGTTGAAAATTGGTTCGGTAGAATTGGCTTTATTCGAGCCAGCCGCGGCGGCCACATGCCCGAAATCATATTTAAACAATAATGGCATAAAATTATCCTTCCAATAAAGCTAAATTAATGGACATTAAGACGATTTTTTTGTGTTTTATTTCAATTCGAAGCTCTATATCTCTAAAAAAAACTTCCGTTACAAGGGCATCAAACGTCAAATATCTAATTTGTATAATAAAACTTAACGTTCAGCGGTTGGTATATTAATAATTTCTGTAACATTCTTCTTAAAAAACCAGGTTGGTCTATATAATTTATTTTACAAAGCTTCCTTTATATATTATTCTAATACAACATCAATAAAAATGATATCATGTACTATGTAAGTGCAGCGTAACTGAATCCTAATTCCAATTATGATAACGATATGTTCAACTAATGTTCAAGCATTAATTCCTTTATTTCAATAATGAATTTTAACAAAAGTATAATTTTCTGACACCTGAAATTTTCAAAGTTGACTTTGTAATTCAACAACCTAATGTAAACGAAAAAAAATCCAAAATTAAAAAATTCTGAAACGAAAAATCGCCCAAATTAAAAAAGCGTTTAAATAAAAATTCACGAAAAATAAAATGAGTCTCTTGAATGAAAAACAAGCACCAAAACCAAAAAAAAAAAATTAATATTTATCACATGTAATTTGGCTTAAAAAGCGATACGAACTTTAGCCTGTTAAAATCATAAATATAGAAACAAATAGAGTTCGAATAATAATTTAAAAAAAAATCGTCAAAACGAAAAAACTACAAGACGAACAAAAGCGCTCAGACCATAAAAACCCTAAAACAAAAAAAAAAAATTTAAAAAGTTTTATATCAGATACGATACTCGATTATATAGTCCAAAGTTCGTATAGTATTTCATATGTAGTGCCCATACGGGGAACCCTTCGTAAGCGAGCTGAACTCGCACTTTATTAATTTTATTTAATTTTAAGTGCGAAATTTTCTTGGTTTATTTGAAAAATGTACACAAATAAAAACTATAAAATCAAAATAGTACATTAAATCAATCTAAGCAATTTCAGTTACAGTAAATAAAAGTTATTTTTTAACTTACACGTCTGGGTAACATTACCAAGTTTTGTTGGTAATTTTTTGTCAACGTAAATTTTTGTTACATAGTGTTTTATAAATAAATGTTTAATAATAATCTAATAGATATACACGAAACAGTAACGAAGGTTAATCTAACGTATAATTAGTGGTTGATTTTACTGTAAATGTAATTTAAATGCTATTCTCATGTTAAAAAATATTTCTATAATAACTTAATTTTTGCTATTGAAATAACCATTTTAAATTATTAATTAACTATTTTGGTAGTTAAAATAACCTTCTCCTCTGCAGTCACTTTATGCTACCATAACGTAAAATAAAATAAGAAATTTAGGCCCGTAATTTCTACAAATAGATATCTGTTGGTGTATTATAACTTTAAGTCGTAGGTAAAAACGTATGCAGAAAAAGTTTACTATTAAAATAATAAGTTGATTTATGGATTGGGTGGCGGAGTGATAGAAATTCTTCGATCAACCAGTTTCTATATAAAGGGTTTGTTCCGATTTGAATGAATTACATGGCAGGCTTTGATCGATAAGGTTTAGTGATTCTTAAAACATACTTCTCTACAATGCACAAAGGGGCCGATGACATGTTTTTGAGGCAAAAAGTCAATTTTTCAAGTCAAACATTTAAAAATAATAATAACGGAATTTTATGCTTAACACTTTTAAACACTCAAATATTAAAAATAAAAGTCAGGTGGCACCTCATGGCTTCATACCGCGCTGTCAATGTTGTCATTTTTTCCTTTGCTATATTTTTTGACATTCTGCCATAAACAAACAACAAAGGAATTTCGGTCGCAAAAAAAAACTTTTAATATTATAATAGTTTTGCAAAATGGAAAATACTTCTAAAGGTATGTAAATTAAAATGCTATTAAAAATAAAAGAAAATAATTAGATGTAGTAAATAACTTTTTGTGTAAAACTGTGTTGTCTTTTTTGTGAAGTGTTTGTTGTCGTCCCTATGTTCCTTGGAGTAGAAATTTCTGTATCGGAGCGTATCTGTGAAGAAATGTATATGTGGGGAAAGGTAATAGTATGTACTATAATCTTTTGGAAAGAATATCTGCTCCAAACTGCCGTTGTTTATGAAAAATGTATTTTTAGATAGCCTAAAACTTAAAAATTTGGATATTTTTAACTTTTGGTTGGAAAATGATAGAAAACCTGCTAATGTTGTCAACTGGATTTCAGAGAAATTTAATAGAAATATAAACCAAAACAGTATGACGACTGTGAAAAAACAAATTAATAATTTTTGTGCACATGACAAGCAAAAGTGGGTAAAAAACCGGAGAAGCACAAAAAGTTTTCTAGAAAGTGAAAGAGAATGGTTATCTCATGAGGCGATTTTCAAACTATTAGAAAGTGAAGTTGCAAAGAAAAAGGGACGTCCTTGTGTGAATTATAGCAAAGGAAGTGAGAGACAAAAAAGAAAAATGGCTTCAGAAGTGTCGCTTGAACAAGGAAATGATACCAAGCTATTAATTCATGCTGCTTCTATTTCAGCTAATATATCGAAAGATACTGATTTAAAATTTATTTTAAAGAAAGCTGTTTCGTCTCCATCTGAATCAACTGCCATTACCGCTTTCCGCTGAAGAAGCATTAAGCTTTTTATTGAAAAATAATTCAACAAAACAACAGTATATTAACATAAGAGAGATGAGTAAGTCAAGAAACTGTGATATTTTTCCTAGTTATAAGAAAATTCAAAAGTGCAAGTTGGAATGCCGACCTGATGGACTAACGGTAACGGATTCATCAGCACATATTCCTCTCCAAAGTTTGGTTGATCATATAGCAAAAAGAATTTTGTCAAGATGAAGTTATGAAGTCAATTTGGTTTTAAGATACGGCTTTGACGGTTCCACATGACAAAGTGCATTTAAACAAGTATTTAACAGCAATACTCCAGAAAGTTTAGATAGCTCACTCTTCGTAACCTCAGTTATACCATTAAAGATAGTCACGCCAGATAATTTAATCGTTTGGATTAACCGTACACCTCAATCCGTCTGTTTTTGCCGACCACTTAAAATTGAGTTTATAAAAGAAACCAAAGAACATATTATGAATGAAAAAGCTAATTTGGATGTATAAAATGTATAAATATCAAATCTTTAGCCTTTGGAATATTTTATGATAAACGGTAGACAGGTTACAGTAAAGTACGAGCTTATTATGAGTTTAATTGATGGAAAAGTGTTGAACATACTCACAGGTACAAATAGTACCCAGTCGTGTCCAATATGTGGTGGAAATCCGAAACAGTTTTTGTCAGTTAAAGATTTGAACTCATCGGCATTTCAGCCAAAATCAAATGCATTAAAGTATGGTATAAGTCCACCACATGCCTGGATTCGATGTTTTGAATTTGTTTTAAATCTTTCATATAGACTTATTATTAAAAAATGGCAAATTCGGAGTTCTAATGAGAAACTTCTTATGCTAAAGAGAAAAGAAGAAATTCAAGTGCAATTCTGGCAAAAAATGGGACTTCATGTTCATAAACCGAAAAGTAACGGCTCCACAAACGACGGCAATACGGCACGAAAAGCATTTTCTAATCCACAGTTATTTTATTCTATAACTAACATTAATATCGAACTTTTAAAACGTTTATATATAAAACTTATCACAATTAACTGTGAATTTGAAATAAGTGTCGACCAATTAAAAAAGTTTTGCTATGAAACTGCAGACATATATTTTAAAAATTACGACTGGTACCCAATGTCAGCGACTTTGCATACAATTTTAGCACATTCTTCTCAAATATTGCAAGCATCAATCGTACCTCTCGGATGTGTTGGTGAAAATGCTTCTGAGGCCAGAAATAAATTTTATAAAAAGGACCGCATTGAGCATGCACGAAAGGATTCGAGGGAGCATAATATAATGGATGTTTTTAACAGGGCTCTGGATTTTTCTGACCCATTATTATCAAGTAATTATATATCTGAAAAATCGTCTTTTAAAAAAGAGAAGTTTGCAGCTTCCAAGAGAAGTTATTTCTCTTTTAAAGATTCCTGAAACTCCTGAGTATCAACTACCAAGTACGTCAAGTGCAGCTATTAATAAAGATATTTCAGATTCTGAAGAAGATGCAGATGATTCTTTTTATATCAATTTCGAATTAGAAGTTGATGAAACAGAAAATACTCAAGTAAGAATTTATTACAAAATACAATATTTTGTACGTATTAATTAAATTTTCTGTTTTTAGGCTGGTTAAGTATTTTTGAATCCAAATGCCCGGGATATTGTAAACACTCACACAGCTGTTCACAGCAAGAAGTCTATTAGTTTTTTAAGTAATTTTCTGAAATGAATTGATATGAATTATTTTGTGATTTAAAGTTAATTGTTAAATAAAAGTTACATGAAACAGAATTGATGTATATATCGCTTAAATCAAAGAGTAAAATATCGCTATGAATATACAGGGAGTTTTTTTAGAGGTATAGAACTTTGAATTGAAATAAAACACAAGAAAAGAGTTTAAATGTCCATCAATTTGGCTTTATTGGAAGGATAATTTTATGCCATTAATGTTTAAATATGATTTCGGGCATGTGGCCGCCGCGGCTGGCTCGAATAAAGCCAATTCTACAGGTCCTATTTTCAACCACTTTTTCGAGCATATGGGGCCGTATGTTGGCAATAACGCCACGAATGTTGGCTTCCAAGTCCCCTAGCGTTTCTGGTTTGTTGGCGTAGACGAGCGACTTCACATATCCCCAAAGAAAATAATCCAATGGTGTCAAATCACACGATCTTGGTGGCCAATTGACAGGTCCATTCCGCGAAATTATGCGCTCATCGAATGTTTCCTTCAATAAATCGATTGTGACGTGCGCTGTGTGGCATGTAGCGCCGTCTTGTTGGAACCACAACTCATCCACATTCATGCCATCCAATTCGGGAACATAATAGTCGGTTATCATGGCTCTATACCGGTCTCCATTAACGGTAACTGACTCTGCAGCATTATTTCGGAAGAAGTATGGCCCAATGACTCCACCAGCCCATAGAGCACACCAAACAGTCAGTTTTTGTGGATGTAATGGCGTCTCAAGGGTCTCATGTGGATTCTCTTCACTCCAAATGCGGCAATTTTGCTTGTTGACGTAGCCATTCAACCAAAAATGAGCCTCATCACTAAACAAAATTTTGCGATGAAAATCAGCATCGAGATCAATCTCATTTTCGGCCGATACACCAAAATCACGACGCATTGCATGGTCTCGCGGCTTTAATTCTGGCACAAGCTGGATCTTGTAAGGTCGCAAGCCAAGATCTTTGCGCAAAATCTTCCATAAAGTTGATGGACAAAGCTCCAATTGCTGTGCACGGTGGCGAATCGATTCATTCGGGTCCTCTTCAACACTTTGCTCTACAGCGGCAATTGTTTCTTCGGTGCGCACTGTTCGACGTCTCTGCGGATGCGTATTATCACATAGAGTAAACGTAGTTCGAAAACGATCCATGGTTAACCGAATTAATTGCTCTGATGGACGATTATGTCGACCATAAAATGAACGGAGCTTGCGGTAAACTTCGCGAACTGAACCATTATTTTCGAAATAAATTTGCACGATTTGCAAGCGTTGTTCTTTTATCAACCTGTTCATGATGAAATGGCAAACCAAACTAAATACTAATCACTTAACAGCTGACAAAATGGCCGCCAGTTAAAAAAGTGATGCCAACTTAAAGTTCTATACCTCAATAAAAACACCCTTTATATCCTGTCAATAGAGGTGGATACTGCAGTAGGCAGATTGACTTTAAATGTTTACCTATATTTTGGTTAACATTTACAGTGACCTAATTCAAAATCAGAAACTTATTATATTCCAGTTATCTTCAACCATAGTATCACTTTAACTCACCTACTGAAAATGGGCGTGGTACCGCCCATATTGACCTTAAATGTTTACCTTTATTTTGGTTAGCATTTACAGTGACCTAATTCAAAATCAGAAACTTATTATCTTCCAGTTATCTTCAACAATAGTATCACTTTAATTCATCTACTTAAAATGGGCGTGGCACCGCCCAGATTGACCTTAAATGTTTAGCTTTATTTTGGTTAGCATTTACAGTGACCTAATTCAAAATCAGAAACTTATTATCTTCCAGTTATCTTCAACCATAGTATCACCTTAACTTACCTGCTGAAAATGGGCGTGGCACACCCCAATCGACTTAAAATTTTTACTGAAGACTAAGAAACTCATTGGTATCATTTGTACGAAATTTCAAGATTCTAGCTGTTTTCTGTGATTTATTGCCTCAAAAACTGATCATTGGCCCCATTGTGCAATGGTTGCAGCAAATTTTAAATGTAACTTAAGCGCTTCACACTAGTAAGTTTAACCAATTTCACTATTTATTGCATTTTTAATTATTAAAGCTGCTTAAATTTTCTTTAAACTATCTTTCAGTAGCAAAAATCAAAGACTCTTACTTTTAAGTGAATAACTTAGGATCGTAATCTTATGAAACATTAATTTACCACTTGAAATTATGCAAAAAGCATAGAAAATATTTAAAAAGTTTTTAATTTTTTTTTTTTTTTGGTTTTTGTAGAGGTATCGCTCAGGCCTTGCCTTGGCTGTCATAATAATCAAAATTTGTATGAGAAATTAAAGAAATTTGATTTATAGCCTGATTTTGTAAAATAAAACGAATTTTCGTTTTCGTTTCTGGTTGCAGCGTAAACGAAAATATTTTCCCCCATATTCATAAAATTTAAAACGAATTTGAAATGTATTTTATTTCAAATTTTCCACACAAAATTTTCCTAAAATGAATTTCAAATTCATTTTATTTTTTTATAAATATGGGGGTTTAAATTTTGTAAAACGCTACGTTGTTTTCGTTTCATGTCAAAATATTAGTTATAATTGAAAAATATATTATTCCTCCTAACAAAAATTAATAAAAAATGTTTTCAAAATCAAATTTTATTTCATTATGGAATATGCACGAAAACAAGAAATTTGGAATTAGCCGCATTAGTGAAGAGCCCATAAAAACTCATTGAATCTTTCTGAAGCTTTGAAACATTCAATATTTCAGTGTTGGAGTAAAATGCTATTGTGGATGGATATGTTTTTCATAACACAGATGGATTTAGTTTAGGTAGCTTGTCAAGGTCAAGTTCCTATCCAAAATCTCATGATTGCAATCGTCAAGGTCTCATATCATTTCTAAGCAACCTGCTTACTGCACAACATTTTTTCCTACATAAAGAAACAAGCAGATGTCCGCTTTATCTTCTGTATTAAAAGCATAAAAATATTGCCAAGTATGCAGGTTGCATAGAAAGAATATGACACCCTAACGATTATAAATTAATATAATATTGTGATAGGTATTGTGCCAAACAACAACTTGATCTCTCGCTACTTCTGATGGCCGAAATTTTGAATAGGAACTTGGCCTTTTTTCACATTTATATTTTTTTGAAAATCTAACTACTTTTGTCTTATCGTTATTTCTATTAATGATCACTGCGCCAGTTTAAAAGGGTAGAATGCAAATATATAATGGGTTAGAGAGTGATAAATAATAGTATAACATTATGTTAAATATTTATGAGCACTGCCCCGCCTCCCTGGTTTAACAATCGATGCTTTCGAATTGTCCTTGCTCGTAACTCACCTAGGTCTACTTGGGTATCAAATTTGAGCTCTACAGCTAGAGCTCAATTTTGATGACTGTGTCAGTGCGTCAGTGAGTATGTCTTAAAAATGCAATTTTTGCATCTCCATTTATCAGGAAACTTTCATTAGAAACTATCAAACTTCGTATATGGCGACAAAATCTCCTGAAGTTTTTTCACTTTACAATTGGCGAGAACGAAGTAGTTATGAGGGTGTTAAAGCGAATGTATGTGTAAATATAGACACTAGATACTAATTTACTCTTTATTGCAGCAAAACTAATGCAATAATTTTAAAACTTTTAAGACGAATGACATTTAAGTTGTTTGAAAACGTTTGGTACTGTTTTATAAAATACATTTATTTTACTTAAAATAGAATTTTCGTTTTCAAATGTATTACAAAATTCAAAATTAAAAATTAACCAAAATTTTCTCTGTGAAACGTTTCGTTCTGTGTTACAAAATTAGGCCATTATTTTATTTTTATACCCTTTACCAAAAAATGGTAAAAGGGTATATATAGGTTTGTTATTCCGTTTGTAATTTCCAGAATATTAATAAGCCAGCCATAAGGTATATATATTCTGGATCCTTATGAATGGGGAAGACGAATAAGCCATGTCCGTCTGTCCGTCTGTCGGTCTGTCTGTACGTGAAATCGGGTATCCGAAGCTCCCACAAAAGCTAGAGACTTTGTTCTTAAACTGGTGGGTCATAAATGGTCAAAATTAGATTAGTATTGAAAATCAGCAAAATCGAGCAGACGGTTTCAGAGCTGGGAAACTTAAGCTTCATTTTGCCATACAAAATAACTACCGAAAACTAGTTATTATTATTTTTTTATTGAATAAACTTATTTTATACTTCAGTATGAATAAAATTAATATTTCCTAATAAAAAAGATATAAAAAAAATATTAAAAAAATTAAATAGACGTTTTCAGGGGTTGGAAAACTTTAACTATTTTATACAAAATTATACAAAATTAATTTACTAAAAGAAATTTTTCCTTTTTTCTATAAATTAAATATACCTTATATTCTAAGATGAAAATAGATAGGGTTAAAAAATCAGAAAAATCAAAAAGGATAATTCCAGGGTTGGAAAACTTAAAATTTTTGTAATATAAAAAATTAACTACCGTAAACTAATATTTTTATTTTTTTTATTAAATTAACTTATTTTATACTTCAGTACAAATTAAATTGGTATTTCAAATTAAAAAAGAAAGTTAAAATAAAAAAATTAAAAAGGCGTTTCCAGGGTTGGAAAACTTTAATTTTTTTTCTTATAAAAATTAACTTACTAAAACAAATTTTTATCTTTTTCTCTATAAATTAAACATATCTTAGATTCTTAAAAGAAAGAGATTGGTGTGACAAATCAGAAAATACAAAAAGGATGATTCCAGGGTTGGGAAACTTAAACTTTTTGTAATATATAAAAGTAGCTAGGTCTTACTAATTTTTTTATGTTTTTATTAAATTAACTTATTTTATACTGCAGTACAAATTAAATTGTTATTATTATTTAAAAATAAGTTTAATACATGAAAAAGACGTTTCCAGGGTTGGAAAACTTTTACTTTTTCCTTATACAAAAGTAACTTAATAAAACAAATTTTTTTGTTTAATCTCTATTAAACATATATTATATTCTTAAAAGGAATATATTGGTGCACGAAATCTGAAAAATCAAAAAGTTTGATTTCACGGCTGGAGAACTTACACTTTTTGTGATATATAAAATTATGAAATAAACTTATTTTATACTTCAGTACGAACGAATTTGGTATTTCAAATTAAAAAAAAAATAAAAATTTAAAACGACGTTTCCAGGGTTGGAAAACCTTATTTTTTAACCAAAAGTAACTTACTAAAACAAATTTTTCCTTTTTTTACTATAAATTAAACTTATCTTACATTCTTAAAAAAAAGATTGTTTTAAGAATACAGAAAAATCAAAAAGGGGGATTCCAGGGTTGGGAAACTTACACTCTTTGTGATATAATAAATTAGCTACCGAAAATTAATTTTTATTTTTTTTTATTAAATAAACTTATTTTATGCTTGAGTACGAATAAAATTGGTATTTAAAATAAAAAAAAAACAATTAAGAAAATTGAAAAGATGATTCCAGGGTTGGAAAACTTTAATTTTTTTTTTACAAAAGTAACTTAATAAAACAAGTTTTTCCTTTTTTCTATAAATTAAACATATCTTAAATTCTTAAAAGAAAGAGATTGGTGTAAGAAATCTGAAAACTCAAAAAGGATGATTTCAGGGCTGGAAAACTTACAAAAATAAAGACCACAGCTCCAGAGCTTGAAACTTTGAACTTTTCTTCTGGATATTAAAGTAACTAAATAAAACTTTTTTTTTTTGAATTTCCTTTTTTCTTTTTTTACTTAACACACCTTCTATATATTTTTAAGAACTACTATATTGATAAAAGGAATCAGAAAAATCTAATATGATGATTCTATGGTTCGAAAATAATTTTTTTTTGTACATAAAAGTAACTAGATCAAATTATTGTTTTTCTTTGTGTTTATACTTTATGTATGTGCTTATGTATGTATCTCTATACTACATAACCTCACTTTGGTAAAGGGTATATAAGATTCGGCACAGCCGAATATAGCACTCTTACTTGTTTTATTTTGTGTCCCATATGGTTTCTAACTTGATGTTGAGTCATATACAATTCACCCCTAAATAAAAATATAAATGAATATCTGAAAGCCTGATTTTCTTAAAATGTATGCATAAATTAATTCTTCTATGCATAACTTTAATTAAAAAACACAAATAAATAATTAAGAATATACATAGCTTGATTCAATTAAAATTTTGCTTAAAAATTTGATTTAGATAAATAAAGGTTTGTTTAAGAATTTAGTTCACTAAAAATCAAAAATGGAAAATTAAATACGAGTAAATACAATTAAACTTTTAGTTGAAAATATTGCAAATTATTTTCTTTTTCAATGTACTTGCACAAAAGCTGAGTTCAATTTCCTCCCCCGGTGCCAACAATTGCAACCAAAGATAGCAATGCCATTTAAAGTTTAAATACAAAAGAAAAGGAAAAGTAAGACGTCTTTTAAAGCTCAACAGAAGCACATACACAAATATAATTAAAAATGTATTTATAAATGTATAGTTAGTTAGATACATAGGTACATACGTATGTTGTCTGTCATTCACTTGTGAATTTTCTTATGTTTGGGGGGGGGGGGGGTGGGGGGACGAACAATAAATAACAAGAAAACATAAGTCAAATATACATAAATGTTACAAATGCTTAAGAAGCATTTTTACCAAAAAAAAACTACAAGGTAGATAAATTGAAACATGTCTTTTTTTTCGTGCAATAGTTGTGAAAGTTGTGTCTTTCGTTTTAACAGCTGAAAACTAAATCCCAGTTCGTGACATGATGTTACAGGATCTTGGCACTTGTGCTGCCTTTATATCTGTGAATATACATATGTACCTCCTTTAGTTTTACTTTTCTTATGGCATTTAAATGACAAATGCTTGTAAAACGTTTACTATTTTATTTTCATATTAGCACTGCCACTTTTATTGCCACTTACTACACATGAATGTAAGTTCTTGATTTCTTGTATTTTTTTTTTTATTATTTTTTTTTTTTTGCAAAATTATTGTTAATTTCTTTCTTTTGTTTTTTTTCTTTTTTGCAACATTTGTTATGTACAGTACGTGCGGAACATTTCTACGTGTAGGTAAAAGCCAACCCACCAAGGATTTGTATAAATTTCATGTTTGTTTTTACTTCTGCCCTTTTCCAGTTAAACATGAGGTTTCTTGAATACTCGTATGTATTTCTTTGTTGCCAATATATATTTGTTATTTCTTCGATTTTTTTTTTTGATAAAGTAGAACAAGTAATGGCAACGGGATGTTGGTATGAAAACTTTTGGGAACTTTTTCAAAAGTTAATTTTGATCTAGGTTTTTTTAATTCCCTGAAAATTATTTAATTTACTAATATGAGGAAAGAAATAGTAAAGTATTATAAAAAGGTTGTTAGAAATTGCTGGCGTAGACAGCAACACCTCGCAGGCTTGGCCCAGTAACACTCGTAACCATTATGATTTTAGATTTTAATTTTATCATAAAATCGAACTGTTTGTTGGTTGTAGGAGAAGTACATCTAGATTAGAAGTGTAATATGTTAGTTGTGATTTTGTTAAAAAGATCTTTAGCTGGCAGTTTTATTATTTTTGCCATTCTCAATTATACTTGGTATAAAAATTTTACTTTTTTGCGTTGTTGATGAAGTCTACTGATGACTTGCGAATACGAAAATGAAATGAATGTAAACGACTAAAGGCAGAATTAGTTTTTGCTGTATGTTCTGTTAAGAATCAGCTGTTTATAGAAGTCTAATACAAGTCGTTAGTTTTTCTGTTTCGTTCTGTTCTGTTTCGGATCACATTTTTGTTTGATTAGTAATTGTAAGTAACAGCATAAGTTAAATAAAAATATTTTAAAATAAATTGTGATTGTGCCTCTAGAATTAAAAAAAATAATTTTTAAAGCAATAACAAAAATTAAAAATTTTAAAAACCCCCGACTTTTTTCAGAAAAGATGTTATTTCTTCTAAACGGCTAGACCCATTTTTTTCAAACATAGCTAAGAACCCTCTCGATCAAGTCATCTTTCAAACAGAAAAAACTAAATGAAAATCGGTCCAGCCGTTTGGACTGTACGTGGACACAGACAGACACACAGATACACAGATACACAGATCCACAGATAACAAATAACAAAGTTGAAACAAGAACTCAATAATCAACATGTTTTTTATTTTCTTACTTTACTATTGCTACATTGGCTGACTTTTTTTCAGCTTCAAATTGTAGTCGTATTCTAGTAGTCTAATTATTAACTTGACTGCACCCGGTCAAAAAAATACTTGTGTAGCAACACTCTATTCTTAAATAGCTGTTGTTGTTATTTATATTTATTTTCTTTTACATACTCTTACAACTACAATTTGAAGCTGAAAAAAATTCAGCCAATGTAGCAATAGTCAAGTAAGAAAATAAAAAACATGTTGATTATTGAGTTCTTGTTTCAACTTTGTTATTTGTTATTGAGCTTCTCATTTGTTTAAATGAAAGTTTATAATATAATAACTCTAGTTGTTCTAAGAAGCTTTGGGTAAAGGTTCCCTGATGATCTGCATTAGCAACAGTGAAATGCGCATAGGATCCAGCTAAACCCCTCAATAATCAATTTCAATGTATTTTTAATAAAAAAAATGTTTTACTTAATAAGTAAAATATTAATTTGGGATTATTAGTGCGTTTAAAAATGTTAAACTTAAATTGTAACAATTCCCATAAAAAACACTAATAATAAATAAAACAAATTTAAATAAAAGTTTTGCTTCTTTTTATGGTTAAGCATTATTTATATATGCATTCCGTTCTCGCTTATGCAACTCGTTAGTTGACTTTAACCCAACAATTTTTTTTAATTTAGCTAACAAATATTGTATGTTTATACTAGGATTCTCAATACGTCATTGAGAATCAAAATATATAAATATAATAAGTTTAAAAGCCTCAAATAAAAGTCTTTACAAAACAACTAAATGAGATAATCTTGAGCGTACGTTAACTTGAAAATTCCTTAAACTGAAAATTCTTTAAACCGATTTTCCACTGTATTACACTTTTTCCAAAATAACAAGTTTATAAGGACCGAACCTAGCTGGAACATACACCCAGAGAAAAAACAGCTTAAAACTAATAAAATCCATACTGAATTAATAAGAAACATTAACATTAAGTCATGTTGAAATTTCTTATTTCAATATGGAAAAATATTAATTTACAGTATTAATTTTGTTTGTTTTTACGTATCTCATTTTCTATTATATTGAAAATTATTGAATTAAATTGACGCGTTCTTATTTTTAATTTGCAGCTTTTCCCTGAGTGCACGAGTATCGGTATTTCATCATAAAAGTGTTTAAATTCCTCTCTTTTACGGGTCGTAGTGTTAAATTGGCATGGGAGGCCTTGTAGGCCTTGGATTTAAGGCAAAAGCTGTGTCTTGCACTTTTGTGTAAAATTTTGCAAAGAAATTTTTGAAATCAATTAAAAATGTGTTGTGATTTGTGTAATATTTTTTTTTTAATTGTGTTCATTAATTATTATTTAGCATGTTGTTTATGTATGCATTTAAATATTTATATAGATATTAAATTTAAGTCTTATTATGACTTAAAAATATATACTCATAAAAAATTTTCCCAGGTGTTATTTTTGCTTTCAAACTACTAAGTCTTAAGCTGCTGATGGACTTAAAAAATGAAGTAATAAGAAAAAATATAAAATATAAAAAGTGCTAAAGAAAAATAACACCAAAAGATATTAAAGTTTATGCAGAGAAGTAAAACTCAAAATTAATCATTAAAAAGTCCTAAAAAAATAAATTCAACTTTATTTTCAACTATGAAACTTTTAAGCGAAAATAGTTTCTGTCACTTATTGTAACGACTAAATATATAAACTAACAATCAGATGAAACAAAGGGCTTTTAAGCACAAATTAAATATCATTATTATATCACACGAAAAAAAAAATCCTAGACGATAAATCTATGAATGAGATATTGTATTTTAAATTTAATAATTAATTCACAATATGCAAGCTTTTATAAAAGAGCTTTGTGCTTTTATACTGGAGAGAGCACAACAGCCAATAAGATCTCGGCGAAAACAATACTTGCTGCTTATTTTGCTTACTCATGTTTTAGACTCGGCAGTTTTTCTTGAAGCAATTCTGAGTTTATGGGAGAGATAGGAAAAAAGAAAGAAGAGGTGTACTGACTTGCTTAAACAGAAAAGTTACTTCAATTATCTTTTGTTATTTCATTCGCAGCATAAAAACAATAGGAAAATTGAACAAGAAACCGTCTGAGTGTAAACAAACGAGCAGTTTTAAAAGAGAATTGAAGATAACTGCTTCAAGAAAAATTGCCAAGTCATGACTTAGAAAAAATAACAAATTGTAAGATCTTTCAAAGCTGTTTACCTGAAATGCAAATACCAGAGTATGTGTACTTTGACAAAGCTAATTTATATACATAACTCTACGGCATACCGCAAACGGCAAGCTAAATTTCAGAGCCTCTACACCAGAGCTGCCCACAAAGAAAAAACAGAGAGAAATGTGTAAGTTTATGTGTATTCATTTGTATAAAAAGCCGATTGATGTTCGGCACTCTGGCGCTTCTCTGGGCAGCTATGCTCTGCACTCTAATTTATGACAATTTTTTTGCTAACTCTAACAATATAAAAGCTTTGGTGGTAAAAATAGGATTGAACTACGAGTACAATGCTTGTGAGTGTAGATTATTTATTGTTGGTTCTGTTTCAAGCTTGAAAGAAATCCAATAACGGATGTTTTTTTAGAGGTATAGAATTTCGAATTGAAATAAAACACAAGAAAATCGTTTTAATGTCCATCAATTTGGTTTTATTGGAAGGATAATTTTATGCCATTAATGTTTAAATATGATTTCGGGCATGTGGCCGCCGCGGCTGGCTCGAATAAAGCCAATTCTACAGGTCCAATTTTCAACCACTTTTTCGAGCATATGGGGCCGTATGTTGGCAATAACGCCACGAATGTTGGCTTCCAAGTCCTCTAACGTTTCTGGTTTGTTGGCGTAGACGAGCGACTTCACATATCCCCAAAGAAAATAATCCAATGGTGTCAAATCACACGATCTTGGTGGCCAATTGACAGGTCCATTCCGCGAAATTATGCGCTCATCGAATGTTTCCTTCAATGAATCGATTGTGACGTGCGCTGTGTGGCATGTCGCGCCGTCTTGTTGGAATCACAACTCATCCACATTCATGCCATCCAATTCGGGAACAAAATAGTCGGTTATCATGGCTCTATACCGGTCTCCATTAACGGTAACTGACTCTCCAGCATTATTTCGGAAGAAGTATGGGCCAATGACTCCACCAGCCCATAGAGCACACCAAACAGTCAGTTTTTGTGGATGTAATGGCGTCTCAAGGGTCTCATGTGGATTCTCTTCACTCCAAATGCGGCAATTTTGCTTATTGACGTAGCCATTCAACCAAAAATGAGCCTCATCACTGAACAAAATTTTGCGATGAAAATCAGCATCGAGATCAATCTCATTTTCGGCCCATACACCAAAATCACGACGCATTGCATGGTCTCGCGGCTTTAATTCTGGCACAAGCTGGATCTTGTAAGGTCGCAAGCCAAGATTTTTGCGCAAAATCTTCCATAAAGTTGATGGACAAAGCTCCAATTGCTGTGCACGGTGGCGAATCGATTCATTCGGGTCCTCTTCAACACTTTGCTCTACAGCGGCAATTGTTTCTTCGGCGCGCACTGTTCGACGTCTCTGTGGATGCGTATTATCACATAGAGTAAAAGTAGTGCGAAAACGATCCATGGTTAACCGAATTAATTGATCTGATGGACGATTATGTCGACCATAAAATGGACGGAGCTTGCGGTAAACTTCGCGAACTGAACCATTATTTTCGAAATAAATTTGCACGATTTGCAAGCGTTGTTCTTTTGTCAACCTGTTCATGATGAAATGGCAAACCAAACTTAATATTAATCACTTGACAACTGACAAAATGGCCGCCAGTTAAAATAGTGATGCCAACTTAAAGTTCTATACCTCAATTAAAAATTAAAATTAAAATAAATGGAAGATTTGCTGTAATTTGAAGGTTATCAACATTTTGCAAGGGATCATCGACAAGGGCGGCTTTCCAAAATTCTTTTGTTTTCTTTGGAATTGGGATTCGCGCTCACCTCTGAGTCAATGCCAAAGTAATTCGTGAAGACCAACAGGAAGTGTGGAGGAACAAATGAAACAACATAGATTGAAAAATGCAATTTTAATATACAATACTCAAGACATCTTACTGCCACCGCGTTTAGACAAAGTATAACGCTATACTTTGTCTAAACGCACTCGACTATTTAAAAAGCGTTTTTTCAGAGCACAGCGATGACAAAATTAAAAAATTCAGCAAAGTGCGACTCTGACTCGCGCACGAAGGGTTCCGTACGAACACTAGTTACGTAATATAATACACACTTCATCCTATATAATATATAGTTTTGGCATTTTTTTTTTCGTTTTTGGGGTCTTTTCGGTTTTTTTGTTTTGGCGTTTTTTGCGTTTTTTTGGTTTTGGCGATTTTCTTAAGTTTTTTTTAAGATTTTTTAGTATTTTTGGCGATTTTTTTAATTTTTGCGATTTTTTTTTTAAATAAAATTTTTTTAGTTTTGGCGACATTTTCGCGTTTTGGCGATTTTTTTCGATTTTTGGCTTTTTTTTTCATTTTGGCGTTTTGCTCATTTTGGCGATTTTTTCGAATTTGGCGATTTATTTTAGTGTTAGAAATTTTTTTTTTAATTTTGGCGATTTTTTTCGTTTTGGCGATTTTTTTTTAATTTTTGGCGATTTTTTTTTTGGTTTGGCGATTTTTAAATTTTCGGTTTTTTTAGTTTTACCGTTTTTGAAAATTTCAAGTGTTTGCTTTTTACGGTTTCCAAGATATAGCAAATTGTCAAAATTACATAGTCAAAATTGCATTAACTGATGGACCAACTTTTAATTTTAATTTTTTAAAATTGTAGTGTTAATTGTTGTAGTCTGTATAAAAATACACTAATTTTACAAATTTCAAGTTTCAATATACATATATGTTCATACAATTGTATGTATATTACATGGGATTTTAAAATTTTTCGTTGATCGTTTTGCAACACCCTTTAATTTTTAATTCCCATGTATTTGTTGTAGTAGCGGCCAAGGTTCTACATACTCTGTCCAAATTGCAGGTCCGTAGCTTTTACGGTTCCTGAGAAAATACCGTGTGATGGACAGACGGACAGACGGACAGCGTAGCGAAAACAATAGGGTGTACGGAACCCTAAAAAGGTATAGCAGAAAATTTAAAACGAATTCTTGTTAAACTCATTGTACTAATTAACATAATGGTTAATGTTTTCTTTTTTGTCTTTATTTTTTTGTCTTCATTTAACAGGTGTACTTAGTGGCCCTGATATAAAAAAACTATTTAAGAGTAACTTTGAGCGTGTATACACTAGAGTCTTGTGTGGTTATCGAGACGTAGAACCGGAAGCAAGAGAATGGATGAAAGAAATGCTGTATTATTTTGATAAAATCGGCACATGAATGACATTAAAGCTGTCCGTCTGTCCGTCACACGGTATTTTCTCAGGAACCGTAAGAGCTACGGACCTGAAATTTGGACAGAGTATGTAGAACCTTGCCCGCTACAGCAACAAATACATGGGAATTAAAAATTAAATTAACATGAGAATTAAAAATTGAAGCGTGTTCCAAAACGAGCAACGAAAAATATTAAAATCCCATGTAATATACATACAATTGTATGAACATATGTATATCGAAACTTGAAATTTGTAAAATTATTGTATTTTTATACAGACTACAACAATTAACACTAAAATTTAAAAAAAATTTAAATTAAAGGGTGGTCTGTCAGTTAATGCAACTTTGACTATGTAATTTTGACAATTTGCTATATCTTGGAAACTGTTAAAGGCAAACACTTGAAATTTTCAAAAAACGGTAAAACTAAAAAAACCGAAAATTATAAAATCGCCAAACCAAAAAAAAATTGCCAAAAATTAAAAAAAAATCGCCAAAATGAAAAAACGCCATAAATAAAAAAATCGCCGAAATGAAAAAACGCCAAAAACCGAAAAAAATCGACAAAACAAGAAAATAAAGTGTCAAAACTAAAAAAAGAGCCAAAACTTAAAAAAATCGCCAAAACCGAAAAACGCCAAAACAAAAAAACCGAAAAGACCCCAAAAACGAAAAAAATGCCAAAAATATATATTATATAGGATGAAGTTTGTATTAAATTACATATCTAGTGTTCGTACGGAACCTTTCGTGCGCGAGTCAGAGTCGCACTTTACTGAATTTATTCATAATTAAAAATAATAAATCACGATGATAATCAACATTTCATTTTTCCCGCCTGGTAGACCGTTCGGGGGAAATGCCCATACACAAGTTGCTAAATGAAAATAATGATTTTTTTTAGATTAAATAGATTACGTGAACAAGTTTCCAAATTAAAAAGTAAGTACTTTTCAAGAATCGATTATTTTACTCTTACGCCTTTTTAAAATCATTAAGTTGGTAATCCAGTAGGGAAGAGCTTCCACCAAAAATGCTTAATTAAAAACCACATTATCTTTTTTGAAATTTTTTGCAGGGATATTACGTATAATTTTCTTATTATGATTGTAATAGATAGCTTATTACCTCAATGAAATGAAAAAAATTTCGGGAAATTTTTCATTTTTACGGCTACCTAAGCGCTATATAAACGGTATTAAGAATCATTCCTAGGAAGTTTATGTGATCTAAAAAGTTGTTCATTGAGATCTTAGAAACATTTTTGTGGTTGATTGTTTTCCCGAATTTTGAACGGCTTGATACCTATGGATCTGAACAAGGGACAAAAGGTTAAAAAATCGAATTTTTTTAAATTTTTTGCGATTTTGATTTTAAAGATGATTTTTTTATTTATTTTTTTTTTTTTTGATTTTATGTTTTAAATTTTATTTTTTTGTGACAAGAGCTACAACTTTGCCCCAGAAAGCAAATCAAAAATTTTGAACGGCTTGCAAGTTATTAGTCTGACAAAATGATCAGTTTCTTGCAAAAATTATACCGTGGCCTTAGATCTTTGGCAGCCCACAAAAAAGTTCATAACTTGGGGCAAAACTGCGAGGCACGGGTCTTTTTTGTCTTTTATTACGTAGAGGTGTCCATGATTTAAAAAATTACACACAATGTTATCATTATTTTTGTCACCGAATTGGAATACCAATATAGTTTACCCATAAAAATATCTAGGCGGTAGTGCGCCAGGCCAAGTTCTGGCCAATGCACGCAGTGTGTATATTTACAGGAAGCCATTCGAGCTGTTTTTACCCCCCTCATAACTTTGTTCCCCGCGACCGTAAAATTATGAATAATTAGAATAAATTCATGTTACGTCACACGCAAAGTTTGAAAGTTTTACAATGAAAGGTTCTGGAGATATAAAGGTGCAAAAAGTGCATATTTTAAGACATATTCACTGACTCACTGATCACTCATCAAATTGATGAAGCACTTCCGCTATAGCTAGAGAGCTAAGATTTGTTACACGCGTAGATCTAGGTGAGCAATGAACCAGAAAAATCTGAAAACCTAAAAATTTTAAACAACGGGGCGGGGCTACTCCCATAAAAATTCAAATCTGTGCTAGTGAGCTGAAATTTGCTACAGAGCTAGGTCTAGGTGAGCAAAAAACTAAACAAGTTTTAAAACCCGAAAATTTTGGCAGGAGGTCGGGGCTACGCCCATAAAGGTTAGAATTAAAAAAGCAAATCTAAGGCGCTTAATGGAAGGTATTTTATTGAAATTCGGCATACGTGCTGCGATAAGACAAGCCTAAAAATTGTTCATTAAAAAAGTGGGCGTTGACACGCCCATACAATTTCAACTTCATTTTTGTGTACTACGCCTCAGCATATTTAGATATACTATTTCTGTATGTATTATTATCCGTTTGCAACGAAACTTGACACAAATAATAAACACTGGCCGAAAAAAAATCTTAAGTTTGGAAAAGTGGGCATGGCTACGCCCCACAAATATTAAAAATTAAAAGTTGCGATAAGGAGCTGAAATTGGATACACGAGTAGGTATAGGTGAGAAAACAACAAAAAAAAAACCTGAAAACTCAGAAATTTTAGTCAGAGGGGCGGGGCTGCGCCCATTAAAATTAAAAATTAAAAGTTACGCGTATGAGCTGAAATTTGATACACAAATAGGTCTAGGTGAGAAACCAACTAGAAAAATCTGAAAAACCAAAATATATTACCAGAATGGGCGAAGGTGCGCTGCTATTTTTTGAACCTGAAAACTTAAGGGGCCCATACACTACAACAGCATGCATGCGCAATCAAGTGTTTGTGCCAGCGGTTTGGTCGTGTATGGGCATTTTGTGCGATTGTACGGTTTGCTGTAGCGATGTCAAGTAGAGTTTGATATTTTGCTGATGGTACCAGCTCGCTGGTGTGGTATATGGTGAAATTAGCTCAGTTGAGCAAAGTTGTCATGGAGCAAACATGCATTTAAGTAATATAATTTGTTGAAATATAATTTGTGTCAATGGTAAACAGAATTTTAGAACTTTAGTTATACATAGCTGCTAATTTTAACAACATACCAATAATAATTGCAACAAAATATGTGTCACTATTCATAACCACCCTTCCCGAAATTTTGTAAGAAATGAATATTGTACCAGCTTGCTGGTATGTTGTGTGGTACGAGCATGAATGCTCAATCGCTTGATTGTGCGTGCATGCTGTTGTGGTGTATGGGCCGCTTTACAGCACTATTAATACATATTATTAAGGCTTTTTAAGAACATTTTCCTATACAAATTTGTCTCAAAATCCCTTTATAAAGACTTAAAAAGTTTTATAAATAAGGCTGTTAATATACAGCTTTTAACTTAAGCCATTTTAGTGAAACTTTCCATATACGTTACACGTATACAATACTTTAAACTATCACCTTAAAAAGTGGGCGTGATCACTCCCATACAATTTTAGCCTTGTGTTTAATCTACTTCGGTCTAGCATATTTTAGAAGAAAATTAGCATGAATTATAAGCTCGGCCCACAACAATATTGTGAGTTTAAAATAGTGGGAGGGGTAATGCTCATAAAATTATAAGGTAAAATTCATGCTAAAGAGATGAAATTTTATACACAAGCAAATGTAGATGAGTCAACCAATGGAAAAATCTTAAAACCAAGAAGTTGTATCCGCTAAAACTTCAATTCACAGTAGATTACTGAAATTTGGTACACAAATTAATCTAGATAAGGGATCACTTAGAAAAATCTAAGAAACCAGAAGTTTCAATCAGGGGTTGGTAATGAGCACTGTTAACTCAAAATTAAGTTCGATTTTATTGAAACTTTTCATCCACATTGCACTTATCCAAAGTAAAGAAAGTTTACATAGGAACAACAAAAATAAGTTTAAATACAAGAACAAATGAGCATGAAGTAGATATTAATAAACAGAAATATTCAACAGCATTATCACAACACTGCATTGAAAATAAACATACACTTGATCTGACGAATGTTAAAATATTGGATAAGGAGAGACGAGAGAACAAATGATATACTCTTGAGAGTCTTAGAATACAACAAAAAGGGAACAGTGCAATAAACAAAAAAGAGGACAAAGATAATACAAACGCAAATTATTCTATAGCTTTATTTAAGTTAACATACTGTGATATTAGATTTAAGAACAATTGTGTACTTTATATGTGGTTAAAATTGTTTTTGACTTTTGTTTTCGATTTGAGTTTTATGTAATGTTTTATGTAAAATACAAAGATATAAAAAAAAAAACAAATTTAAAAAAAATGAATTAAAATTATTTGTAAGTAAATGATTGTTATCAAAAATAATATGTTAAAATATGTGGTCTGGATATATGTATGTATCGGGTGTTTTTTATTGAGGTATAGAACTTTAAGTTGGCATCATTTTTTTAACTGGCGGCCATTTTGTCAGCTGTCAAGTGATTAATATTTAGTTTAATTTGCCATTTTATCATGAGCAGGTTGACAAAAGAACAACGCTTGCAAATTGTGCAAATTTATTTCGAAAATAATGGTTCAGTTCGCGAAGTTTACCGCAAGCTCCGTCCATTTTATGGTCGACATAATCGTCCATCAGAGCAATTAATTCGGTTAACCATGGATCGTTTTCGCACTACGTTTACTCTATGTGATAATACGCATCCGCAGAGACGTCGAACAGTGCGCACGGAAGAAACAATTGCCGCTGTAGAGCAAAGTGTTGAAGAGGACCCGAATGAATCGATTCGCCACCGTGCACAGCAATTGGAGTTTTGTCCATCAACTTTATGGAAGATTTCGAGCAAAGATCTTGGCTTGCGACCTTACAAGATCCAGCTTGTGCAAGAATTAAAGCCGCGAGACCATGCATTGCGTCGTGATTTTGGTGTATGGGCCGAAAATGAGATTGATCTCGATGCTGATTTTCATCGCAAAATTTTGTTCAGTGATGAGGCTCATTTTTGGTTGAATGGATACGTCAACAAGCAAAATTGCCGCATTTGGGGTGAATAGAATCCACATGAGACCCTTGAGACGCCATTACATCCACAAAAACTGACTGTTTGGTGTGCTCTATGGGCTGGTGGAGTCATTGGGCCATACTTCTTCCGAAATAATGCTGCAGAGTCAGTTACCGTTAATGGAGACCGGTATAGAGCCATGATAACCGACTATTTTGTTCCCGAATTGGATGGCATGAATGTGGATGAGTTGTGGTTCCAACAAGACGGCGCTACATGCCACACAGCGCACGTCACAATCGATTTATTGAAGGAAACATTCGATGAGCGCATAATTTCGCGGAATGGACCTGTCAATTGGCCACCAAGATCGTGTGATTTGACACCATTGGATTATTTTCTTTGGGGATATGTGAAGTCGCTCGTCTACGCCAACAAACCAGAAACGTTAGGGGACTTGGAAGCCAACATTCGTGGCGTTATTGCCAACATACGGCCCCATATGCTCGAAAAAGTGGTTGAAAATTGGACCTGTAGAATTGGCTTTATTCGAGCCAGCCGCGGCGGCCACATGCCCGAAATCATATTTAAATATTAATGGCATAAAATTATCCTTCCAATAAAGCCAAATTGATGGACATTAAAACGATTTTCTTGTATTTTATTTCAATTCAAAGTTCTATACCTCTAAAAAAAACACCCGTTATGTACTTATTTAATAACAAACAATTTTTTATGTTACCAGATTGAATAAAAACAAAAATATCCCTGAAGAAGTTGGGATTTTCCAACGAAACGTCGGATGAAATTGCAAATTTAAAATATTGTTTTATTTAAAATTTAATGACCTTAAAAGCCCATTAATAGTTCAAAAAGAACTTAAAATATAAAAACCAATAGAAAAAGGTCAATAATAAAAAACAAAAAAGTGTAAAAATTTCCTGTTTTGAAAAGTGGACGTGAGAGAAGAGAGAATAATGTTCATTTCTTTATATCGATAAAAATATTGCCAAGTTAGCAGATTATCTAAAAATTATATGACACCCTTACGATTACAAATGTATATAGTGCATAGCATATGTCAGTGAAAGGTGTTGTGCCAAACAAGAACTTGGTCAAAATTTATATCTCACTGCTTTTGATGGCCGAAATTTTTGATAGGAACTTGGCCTTTTTTCACATTGATGTTTTTGTGAGGATTTTATTTAACTGAATCTAAATATTTTTTTTTTTAATTTTTAGTGCCAGCTTCAAACCTTTACTGAGGTATACCCGCCAACTTTTGCAAATGTTAGTGGTTTCACCAGTGTTGCTATATGTATACGTTTGAGTAAAAAACTCCTCATATGGAACAAAGAAAATGTATTTTGCATGGATATAACATTTTGGGTCCTAGTTTCATGTTTTTTATCTAAAGAATATTTTCTTTCATACTCATGCTATTTCCAGCGTCCAGCTTTCAGCTTAATTACTGAAAAAGTGAAGACGCATAAAATCATTTTATTGAGTAAGAAAAGTTTTAAGTTAGTTTTTATTTTAATCATTTAAAGTTAAAATTTTTTATCTCAAAATAATTCTTTTTTTATGCACTTGGCTTAAAACATTTTTAATTTAACAAGTTGCTCTAAACTTCTTTTGCGTTCTTTCTTTCTTTTTTTTAAATATATAATCTCAAGTTCTTCTTTTAATGGTTTTTTTTCTCTTTTTGCCTGTTTTTTTATATTATTTTTTTAGTTTTGTTTAACTTAATGAAAGAAGTTACTGGTTAAAGGTAAGAAAAGAGGTAAAAGAAAAATCTACCTTTAGGTTCTTAATGATTACTGTGGTGTTGATGTCGTTTTTCTTGTGGGTTTTTTTTTCTTTTTCTTTTTTTTTGTCAGTTTTTGCTAAACTTTTGCGGTCCATTTAATGAAATGACCCTAAAGTAATGTTGATTCTATTCATTAATGTAATGTTTAGGGAAAATACAACGTTAATACTTGAGTTAATTTAATAAATTAAATAGTCAATAAGATGAGGGTAAAGTCAATAGCAATAACGTTCAGCAGGGAGGCATAAAAAGTTTGTATTAAAAATATAAAATATTTTTTGCTATTTTGTTTTAGAATAAATTTAAAAGTGTCATTAATTGCTAACAAATTTAAGCCAGTTATGATTCTTTTAAGCCTTAACGAAAGTAAAATGCTGCAAATATCTTTGAATTACACTGTCAAGTATTTCAAGAAGAAACAAAAATCAAAGACACACACAAAATATAATATAACTTTATTCAAAATCAAGGCTATTATCTTATCTAGTCTTATCTTAGTGCTGCAAATTCGCTGTGCATAATTTTAATACATTGATTGGCAAACTTCAGAAATTCCCTATTATTGACTCTTTACAGTGTCTGGTTATTGTGGCTTTCGCCAATCACCGCAAAAGTATCTATTGAATGAAAAAGAAGAAGAGAACGCGTTAACTTGCAAATGACTTTGTGTGTTTAGGATCAAGTGGTATCAGGCGCATTTGAATAATTCATTTGATTTGTGCTGGCATCGTTATTAAGCAACAAATTTCTTACAATAAGTTTTGTCACAACTTTTTTTTTCTCTACCCCCAGTTTTTGTCTTAAATTCCAGTTTCTATTCAATATCTTGATTTTTTTTAATGTTTTGCATAATGGGCGATTTTAGTTTTCTTTTCTTTTCTTTTCTTTTCTTTATATTTTTATTTTTTACTTTATTTGCTTAAATTATCGTATCGCTTTTTGTTACTTAGCAACTGTCATCAAATGACAGCAGCAGCCCAAGCACAGGAAATAATAGAAAATAATATAAGTCATAAAAATAATAGTAAAAATGAGAAAACTTCAGCAGATGATGAAGCCAGTCTAGCTACGGCCATAAACGTAGTACAAAAATAAATCTTTCTAAGACCAGCCAGCCAAGTTTAGGAAATAAAAATATCAAAAGTTTTGCCTTGTGAAATCTTTTTATATACATATTTACTTTTGCGTTGGGATCGTTCAGAGATATGTTGTACATTAGCTTCAAGTTAAAAATGTTGACGTTTTTTATTTAATGACTTTTACGTTTTAGGTAATTTCGCACAAAAAAAAATTTGAAGTATATAAAAAATAAAACAATAGCTTAAAAAGAAGAAGTGTTTGGAAGACAGAAAAAAATTGTTTAATTTTTTCTTAGATTCAAATCTCTGTTTTTTAGAATATTTTAATATTGCGGCGACACTTCATAGATTTCGGTATAAAAAAAACAGGAAATCCAAATGCGAATCTGTAGCTGACATTAAGAAAACCAATTTGGTGAAAACAACCAAAAAAGTACAATAATATTTGTATAAATTTAACCGCAAAAAAATAAAGAAAAACATAATGCAGACTATTATTATGTGCATTCGCAATTTTATCACTATTGCGAGTTTAGCAAAAATTTAATTTCTCTTTTCACATCTTCAAAATAAAAGGATTTCCTCAACTTTGCTGCATATTCTTTTTATTTTTGAATGTTTTTTTTATAACTCCATTTTACGCTGTAAAAGCTTATTGTTATTTTGAGCTAAAGTTAAGAAAAAAACTTTAATTTAAACTTTAATTTTATTAACTTTTAGATAACCCACCCATTCCTTGAAATTTTTAACACGTCCAACACTCATTTGCAATGCTACAACCTCAATCTATATTGATGAGTTCTTATTTTTTTTACTTTTGCTACACTTTTCAATCATATCTCGAATTTTCGATATAAATCACAGCTAAAAATTAATTTTAAAAAAACATTTTCTAGTATAAGGTGTTCTCAAGAATTATAAATTATATCATAAAAAATAATTTTTTGAAAATTATGGTTATAAATTTAGCAGATATGGGCAAACAATTATGAAAAAATTTATACAAAATCTAAAATTTTAGAAATTTTTGAAATTTTGTAGAGGTCTTTTTGGGAATACTTGTTTATACAGGGTGTCTGGTAGCAGATTTATATTTTCAAACTTAAATAAAAAACATAATAATTCAGAGCATTAAACGATAGAATGGAAATGCGGATTTTATTTTTTATAGAGTATGTCATCCAGATGTCTTCCGTCGAGTTGAACAAACCCTTCAAAAAAAAAAAACTGCGCCACACGCTGCATTAAACTTGGTTCAATTGAGCTGATTTCTTGAAGAATATTTTCTTTTAAAGCCACAAGAGATCATATAAACCCTCGCTTTGAGATAGCCTCATATAAAAAATCCATGGGAGTTAGATCGGGCGACCTCGGTGGCCATGGGATGTCCCCAAAGCGACTGATCAGTTTTTGGGGGAAATTTTCCCGAAGCAAATTCAGCGAAGCTCTGGCTGTGTGTGCAGACACCCCATCCTGGTGAAACCAAGTATGTAAAGAGTACGATGGATGAGGTCGCAGGTTTGGCAAAAATAATTCTGTAATCATGCGTTGATAACTTTCACCTTTTAAGTTCGTCGCCTGACCTCGAGAATTTTCGGAAAAAAATTGTACAATTATCTCATCCAAACAATTACCCCTGTTTCACTCGAGGGTTGCGGGTTCTTGGATATCATTAATAGCAGTTTTGCTTTTTGACGTGGCCGTTCAAGTGAAAATAAGTCTCGTCGCTCCAAAAAATGGGATATACCGTGCGAAAACGTTCCAATATCGTTTCACAAAAATGTTTACGTAAATTAAAGTCACTTTCTTTCAGTTCTTGAACGATTTGGATTTTAAAAGGATGTAACTTCAGATCCTTTTTTAAAATTTCGTGAATATTCGCTCTTGGAAGTACCAAAGAGGCTGCTTTTTTTCTTGTTGAAAGTTAAGGATTTTCACGTAAAGTACTTTCAAGAAGTTCAATGTTTTCGGGAGTCCTTGAAAATTTACCGGGCCCTGGCCGTGGGACATTCATAGCCGAAGCAGTTGCGCAAAATCTCTGCACCTATGAACGAATTAAATTTATAGTCGATCCATCACATATTCGCCAATTGCCGAACTTTGAACAAAATTGTCGATGAGCAATTACGTGAGACTCTTTACTTTTAACAAATGTCTTCACAGCAAAATTGCGATTTTCACTCGATCTCTGCGATATCGTAATTAGCAAATTCCAACGGTGCCACTCTCCCTCAGCTCCGTTTATTGCTTTTTGAAATAATCGTATTTAAAAATATCAATTTGCCACCAGACACCCTGTTTTTTTTCTTCGCAGAACAAATAAATGAAAATAAAACAAATTTAAGGTTTTATTATATTATCTATACTTGGTTTGATGAAGATATAGTAAATTATTTCAATAAAGAAAAAGTGTGCTCTTCACTCTATTAATCTGTTACAAATTTTGGACTTTAGTTTTACGAATAGATCATATTCCCAGTAAAAGAAAAAACACTCCAAAGATGCCATGAAAGAAAAAAGAGTTTGCGGTCTGGAAGTAGTACAAAACTTTGATAATTTATAAGGATTTTTACATAGCTTTGTCATTGCAAGAAGTTCTCTTTTTCGGTGCCTTGTCATCGAATTGGAAGCGATTTTAAGAAAAATTTCACTTTTTCTATTCTATGACAATATTTTTATCCAGGAAAATTTAACAATTTTAAGAATTTATTTGTTTTAACACGATTTTATATGCGAAACAATGTTTTCTTGTACATTTAAGCAAATATATTTTAATCCCCTGTTTGTGTAAGACGTTTGAGTTAGAAATCTTGGCGTTTCTGTAATAGATTAAAGAAAAGTTGTGCAAGTTTCCCTTAATCTATTACAAAAACGCCAATATTTCTAACTCAGATGTCTTACACAAACAGGGAGTAAGTTTTAAACCAAAATTATTTCATAAATTTCTTTAAAAATATATATATTTTTTTTAATTCTGGGGAGTATTTTCTAAAACTATGGAAAAATTACAAGGTTTTGTGTGATTAAAATAAACTTCTACTTGGTTATCTTCTAACTATCGGCAAATTAAAAATATAATTTTTTTTGAAGCAATGAAAATTTTGTTCCTTTAGAACGACTTCCAATTTTTATACCCTCTACCAAGAAATGGTAAAAGGGTATATATAGGTTTGTCATTCCGTTTGTAATTTCTAGAATGTTAATAAGCGAGCCATAAAGTATATACATTATGGATCCTTATGCATAGGGAAGACGAATAAGCGATGTGCGTCTGTCCGTCTGTCCGTCTGTCCGTCTGTCCGTCTGTCCGTCTGTCCGATTGTCCGTCTGTCTGTACGTGAAATCGGTTTTCCGAAGCTCCCAGAAAAGCTAAAGACTTCGTTCTTGGACTGCTGAGTCAGAAATGGTCGAAATAAGATTGGTGTTGAAAATCAGCAAAATCGAGCAGATGGTGTCAGAGCTGGGAGACTTAAACTTCATTTTGCCATACAAAATAACTACCGAAAACTAGTTTTTAATAATTTTTTATTAAATAAACTTATTTTATACCTTAGTATGAATAAAATTTGTATTTCTAACTTAAAAAATAAAAAAAAATTTAAAAAATTTAAAAGACGTTTTCAGGGTTGGAAAACCTTAACTTTTTTTGTTATGCAAAAGTAACTTCCTAAAGCAAATCTTTTCTTTTTTTCTATAAATTAAACATATCTTATGTTCTTAAAAGAAAGAGATTGATGTTAGAAATCAGAAAAACAAAAAGGATGATCCCTAAAATTTTTGTGAAGTATAAAATTAACTACCGTAAACTAATTATTCATATATTTTTATTAAATAAACTTATTTTATACTTCACCCCGTATAAAATTGGGTTCTTAAATAAAAAAAAATAAAAAATTCAAAAAGACGTTTCCAGGGTTGGAAAACTTTTACTTTTTTTCTTATACAAAATCAACTTACTAAAAAAAATTTTCCTTTTTTTCTATAAATTAAACATATCTTATATTCTTAAATGAAAACGATTGGTGTAAGAAATCAGAAAAATCAAAAAGGATGATTCCAGGGTTGGGAAACTGAAACTTTTTGTGCTATAAACAATTAACTACCAAAAATTAATTTTTATTATTTTTATTAAATAAACTTATTTTATGCTTCAGTACGATAAAATTGGTATTTTAATGTAAAAAAAATTAAAACACGTTTTCAGGGTTGGAAAACTTTACTTTGTTTATACAAAAGTAATTTACTAAAGCAAATTTTTATTTTTTCTCTATAAATTAAGGATTTCTTATATTCTTAAAAGAAAGAGATTATTAGAATAGGAAATCAGAAAAATCAAAAAGTATGATTTCCGGGTTGGAAAACCCACACTTTTTGTGATATAAAAAATTAACTACCGAAAACTAATTTTTATTTTTTTTTTGACAAATGAACTTATTTTATGCTTGAGTATGAATAAAATTGGTATTTAAATAAAAGAAACACAACTAAAAAATTTAAAAACACGATTCCAGGGTAGGAAAACTTTAATTTTTTTTTGTACAAAAGTAACTTACTAACACAAATTTTTTTCTTTTTTTTCTATAAATTAAACATATCTTAAATTCCTAAAAGAAAGAGATTGGTGTAAGAAATCAGAAAAATCAAAAAGCATAATTCCAGGGTTGGGAAACATACTCGTTTTGTTATATAAAAAATTAACTACCGAAAACTAATTTTAATTTTTTTAAAATAAATAAAATTATTTTATGCTTCAGTATGAATAATTGGTATTTCAATTTAAAAAAGTTTAAAACACTTTTCCAGACTTGGAAAACCTTACCTTTTTTATAGAAAAGTAACTTACTAAAGCAAATTTTCCCTTTTTCTCTATAAATTAAAGATATCTTATATTCTTAAAAGAAAGAGATTAGTATATGAAATCAGAAAAATCAAAAAGTTTGATTTCAGGGTTGGAAAACCCACACTTTTTGTGATATAAAAAATTAGCTACCGAAAACTAATTTTTATTTATTTTTTATAAAATAAACTTATTTTATACTTCAGTAAGAATGAATTTGATATTTCAAAATAAAAAAAAATTAAAAAAATTAAAACGACGTTTCCAGTGTTGGAAACCTTATTTTTTATACAAAAGTAACTTACTAAAACAAATTTTTTCTTTTTTACTATAAATTAAACATATCTTATATTCTTAAAAAAAAGATGGTGTAAGAAGTCAAAAAATATCAAAAAGGGGGATTCCAGGGTTGGAAAATTTATACTCTTTGTGATATAAAAAATTAACTAGCGAAAACTAGTTTTTATCTATTTTTATTAAATAAAGTTATTTTATGCTTGATAACGAATAAAATTGGTATTTGAAATAAAAAAAAAAACAATTAAAAAAATTAAAAAGACGATTCCAGGGTTGGAAGACTTTAACTTTTTGTACAAAAGTAAGTTAATAAAAAAAAGTTTTTTTTTTATAAATTAAAGATTTCTTAAATTCTTAAAAGAAAGAGATTGGTGTAAGAAATCTGAAAATCACAAAGGATGAGTTCACGGTTGGGACACTTACACTTTTTTTATATATCAAAGTAACTAAGTCTAATTAATTTTTCTCTTTTCCTTTATAAATTATATGTATTTTTCGTTTTGGAAAGAAAAGTGTGGTATAGAAAATTATAAAAATAAAAACCACAGCTCCAGAGCGGGAAACTATAATTTTTTTTTCTGGACATTAAAGTAAGTAAATAAAACATATATTTTTAATTTCCTTTTTTTCACCTAACACACGTTCTATATTTTTCTAAGAACTACTAGATTGGTATAAGTAATCAGAAGAATCTAAAATTATGATTCTAGGGTTTGAAAATTATTATTTTTTTCTTTCTACATAAAAGTAACTATGTGCTTATGTATGTATCTCTATACTACATAAACGCACTTTGGTAAAGGGTATATAAGATTCGGCACAGCCGAATATAGCACTCTTACTTGTTTAGTTTAAAATAAATAAGTAGGCAATTTAGAAATATTTATAATTTATTTAAAATAACTACTTATTTTGGCAATATTTTCACGTCTTCTCTTAAAACCCAAAGAATATGTTCAACTTCTGCTTCCTATTTTTAAAAATTTGCGTAATGTGTTTTGTAAGCCAATACTTCAATTTGGCAATCTTAAAAGTAAGGCATTATATGGCAAGTAGTTCAGATGGTAATGTCTAATTTTTTGCTGGGTAATTGAAAAAAAAAACCTTCATTTCATTACTGAAGTGAAATGATTCACTTTGATGTCTAAACCTTGTATTTCGTTAAAGATCTGTGCACGACAATATGTATGGTATCGTATATAACACACTAATTGTTCGTATAATTCAACCTAAAGGAAGACACGTGCATGGTTGCACAAACATTCTTACTTGCACACGCACACACACACACACACACACACACACACACACACACACACACACACACACACACACACACACACACATACACACACACACATTAATACCTCTACTCAATTACGAACATTAATGCACACTCACACAAATTCATCATACATATTTAAGTACACTTAGCTGCATATAACCGAACATATAAACACGTTATAAAACGGTGAACTGAAAACGCTATAAACGAACGTGCCTGATGTGGAAAAAAATTAATTTTCACATTATTTAATGGTAAGTAAGAAACATAAAGTGTTTGTAGCTTTTAGCCATTTGAAGTGCACGCTCACACACAAACACGATTTATATATCAGTACCGACGCATAATCACGTATGCACTTGCGTATGGAAAATATTTTAAAATATATTTTAACTAGACCTTGGAAAATTTTCATAAATTAAAAGAAGTAAAAAAAAAACAGCCAACAAACATGAGTTTTCACAAATATTTTTCAGGTTGGAAAATATAGAAAAGAAAAATATAAATATTACAACCTAAGGCATTTTGTTTGGCGCAAAACATGTCGCTATGAAAGCTCCAGAGACTTGCAAGAGCAGATAAAAGAAATGCTGGTTTTAAATTATATGAACTAGATTGAAATTGTTTTTATGTAAGCCTGCAGCAAAAAGAGCTTTTTCTTTCATTATTAATATATTTTTAATGAAATTTGAGCTTGTTTTTTTAAATTTCTTACCTCAGGTTGTAACTGTCTACTCCAATAGGCATATAAGCCTTGCTGTTGTTAGTTATTTTCTATTGCATAGTATTAAGAAAGAATATGTTTCTAGGCTTATAAATATAAGCCTGATGTGTGTGGTTGTATGTATGTATGTATGCATGTTTTTGATAAGCCTAAACAATTTTTAGACAAACATCAAATAAATTTTTTTTCTAATTTGTGTAATACAAAAGAGTTTGAATCTTGGGCATAAAAAATACCGAAAAATATCTAAAAGCAGCAAAAGCATAAATAAATAAATAGCGACCTTGACTATGGAAAGATTTAAGGAAACTTTTGTTTAAGTTACAATGCAATGAGTAGTTTTTATTCTTGAATAGAATGACAATTTTATTGTACCATTATCTGTAAGTAATTATTTGCCAAATTTCTTAGTACTGAAGAAAGTAAGTTACAAAACATCATGTTTAAAATGTATTTGAACATGAGAACTCATTTTGAAGTCAAATGATGTAATATTTTTAAGAAAGACTTATCAGAAAATAAAACATTCAGAGTCTCTTTCACCAAAATTATTTAAGGAAACTATAACTTAATTAAAGATCTTAAAAGAGTTTTGTATTTTCATTAATGAAATACAAGAAAGTGTGGTAACGCTTTGCTAATTAAAATGACACCCGCAACTTTCAGAAGTCAGTGATGCAATTTTTAAATTCTTTACTAAAAAGTAAGCTTCTAGGCTTAAAAAAGTGTGCAAATTACCTATATTGTAGTTGTTTGGTTTTAGTTTTGGAAAATGTTCAATCAGTGGTTTTGGTTTTAAATAAAAAAAAATAAAAATAAAAATACAATGTGAGTGCGATCACAGGGAGATGTGTAAACATCTAGTAATGAAAAAATTTTTTAAAGTTGGAAGTACTTATGCTTTTAGTATATTTTTTTAAATTAATCAATTAAAAGTATCAAAACTTTCAATATTGTAAATAAATAGGAATTTGCTGGTTTTTGTTTGTTTTATTTAACTTATTTAGTAAGTAAATGGGCACACTGCAGTATATGTATATGTACCGCATTACAAATTGCAGTAAGCAATAAATTTACTGATTACTGAAAAAATTCAGTAAATTTTTATTGATAATGAAATTTAATTTGCATTACCAGTAAAATCGTAGGGCTGTATTCATAATAAAATTGTAGCAAGTGACAAAGTTTTTTTCATTCAAATTTTGAAATTTTTGTATGAAACAAATTTAGCCACTTGGTAGAATTTCATTATGAATACAAGCATTACTGATTACTGACAATTCAATGCATCTCATCACATAATAAATCATTTAGGCACTTTATAAAAATTGCAGAAAAAAATTTTAGTAATCAGTAAAAATTTACTGGTTAAAAAATGTTTATTATTTTTACTGAAATTTTGGTATGTGGTAACTAAAATAAGATATATAAATTATTGACTCTACTGTATTTCAAAATTAATGGAAAACTGTATCTATAGTAGTGGAATTATTAGATATGGTTGTTTGTGGCTCATAAGCAAGTGGAAAACTTCAAATAAAAATTTTGATAAAGCTTGCTACTGTGGGTTTGCAAACTTTGTATTAAAATCTCCACCCATATTAATTGGCACGAGATGGAGATTGCTACCCAATTGTCGTGCACCAGCTTCAGTGTAAGGCAACAGTACGTAATGAAGATATGTTATAATATAATGTTATAAATTCTTTATAAAGACTGGTATACATCTTTTAAAAAAATATTTGACATTTAAAACGCTCTTTTATTTAAAAGTTTATATATATTTTATTTATTTTATATTTTTCAACTTTTTAACAAAATTATCCCCACTGGCAACACTACTACACTTCACAAGCAATTTCTATTAAATTAACTGCTAAAGGTATGCTTTAAAATTCGGATGAGTTATTTCTATGCAGCTGTTAAGTTTCTTTGTACATCTTGTTCGTATGATTACAGTAATACAATCATACATAGCTCACATCGATTTGATCTTACTCAAAATTTGTGATTGTATTGTAAAAAAGATTTTCACCCGCTAGCGTATAGATGTTTACACATTAAAAATCCTGGCATGTTTTGTCAAAAATATTTGAGTAAACGGTATAGATTTTCATAAGGATTTTGGATACAGTCTGCTAGATTCCATGCAGGTGTAGATGCTCTACAAAGCTTTTAATATATTGCTACGCACACAAATTCGAACAGAGCTAGTGTAAATATTTTTATAAAGAAAAATCTTAGGAAAAAAATAACTCTCTAGAATTGCTTTGCTCAAGAACAAGATACACATGCGTAGCACATAAAATAGTGATTAAATAAATAAAAAAAACTATAGCAATAACAATAATGAAATAGCTTCTACTTGTTAAGAAGATACACAAGCAAACACACACATACAGGTTAGTGTAGACCACTGCTGGCCACTAAGAGAAAAACTAGCGCCAGAGTGCCGAACATCAATCGGCTTTTTATACAAATGAATACACATACCCTTATACATTTCTCTCGTGTTTCTATTTGTGAGCAGCTATGGTGTAGACGAAAATAAAAATGAATAAAAAGAAAATATAATATACCAGTAAACAACCACCGTACATTATTTTTTTAATGATGTATATAGGCCACACACATAGTTAATACATGAACTAATAACGCAATCGAAATCAAGCACTGGAGATGCTTCTGAGATTGTCCAGACGTTGTTGTCACATTCTGGAAGCCTTGTGTGAAGTATAAAAAAGGCGATGCTTCTGCTTCTGTTCTTTCTGTTCAGCTTATATTTATTTCAGTTTAAAGTTCATTTGTTAAAAAGGAAAAATTATCGCTTTCGGATTTAGCTTTCAGAATGCCTAATTTTTTTAACTTATTTTTTTTTTGCAAAATTTTGCAATTTTTCTCAGTTTTTTGTGTTCTGAATAAATTGTTTGGTTTGAGGGCTTTATTTTTTCATGAGAGTAAAATACAAACAAAGTCTTAAGCGACAAGCAAACACAAAATGAAAACATTATTGTCATTGTTTTATGTTTTTCAGTCCAAGTCGACAAACAAATAACGTATAATTGACGTCCTTTATTGTCCCTTATGGATTCAAGGAAGTCATAGACAGTTTGCGTAAGACAGTTTTGAATGGTTTGGAACTTGATCAGAAAAAAATGTGTGAAATAATTTGAGGTCATTGCTTATCACACTCATAGTTCTAATATTTCAAAAATTAAATATCTTCATAATAATGATATGAATAAATTGAACATTTGAAATGAGGTGTCACAGGACACCCGGTTAGAGCTATGCAGCTTAGCGATATAAAGCTAATTGTATGTGTGAAATAACAATGCAATAAAATTATTTTATATAAGATGATGGAAAATTCTCTGCAAATACTTTCCATTTATTTTCTTTTCTAGCTGCATATGAAGAAATTAATGTATTGTTTATGCTCATGTGCAAAAACAATACCAAAACAAATTGAGCAATCATTCTCATGGTTTTTGTTTTGATTTTGTTTCACTAACTTTAAAGAATGAAACAAAATACATTCAAAGAATTTGTTTCATTTATTATACCCTTTATCAAAAAATGGTATAAGGGTATATATAGATTTCTCATTCCGTTTGTAATTTCTAGAATATTAATAAGCGAGCCATAAAGTATATATATTCTGCAGCCTTATGCATAGGGAAGACGAATAAGCGATGTCCGTCTGTCCGTCTGTCTGTACGTGAAATCGATTTTCCGAAGCTCCTAGAAAAGCTAGAGACTTCGTTCTTAGACTGGTCGGTCAGACATGGTCGAAAAATCGAGCAGACGGTTCAAGAGCTGGGAGACGTAAACTTCGTTTTGCCATAGTAAATAACTACCGAAAAGTAGTTTTTAATAATTTTTTATTAAATAAACTTATTTTATACTTCAGTATGAATAAAATTGGTATTTCTAATTTAAAAAAAATTAAAAAAAAATATACAGACGTTTCCAGGGTTGGAAAAATTTTACTTTTTTTCTTATATAAAAGTAACTTACTAAAACAAATTTTTCCTTTTTTTCTATAAATTAAACGTATCTTATGCTCTTAAAAGAAAGAGATTGATGTGAGAAATCAGAAAAACAAATAGGATGATTCCAGGGTTGGAAAACCTAAAATTTTTGTGAAGTTTAAGATTAACTACCGTAAACAAATTTTTTAATTATTTTTATTAAATGAACTTAAATGAATACTTCACCACGAATAATGGGATTTCAAACAAAAAAAAATAAAATTTAAAGAGACATTTCCAGGGTTGGAAAACTTTAACTTTTTTTCTTATACAAAAGCAACTTACTAAAACAAAATTTTCCTTTGTTTCTATAAATTAAACATATCTTATATTCTTAGAAGCAAAAGATTGATGTAAGAAATCAGAAAAATTAAAGAGGATAATTCCAGGCTTGGGCAACTGAAACTTTTTGTGATATAAAAAATTAACTACCGAAAATTAATTTTTATTTTTTTAATAAATAAACTTATTTTATGTTTCAGTACGAATAAAATTGGTATTTTAAATTAAAAATTGAACTTCAAAAAACTAAAAGGATGTTTCCAGGGTTGGAAAACTTTAACTTTTTTTATACAAAAGTAACTTACTAAAACAATTTTTCCTTTTTTACTATAAATTAAACAGGTCTTACATTCTTAAAAAAAGATTGGTATAAGAAATCAGAAAAATCAGAAAGGAGGATTCCAGGATTGCAAAACTTACACTCTTTGTGATATAAAAAATTAACTACCGAAAACTAATTTTTATTTTTTTTTATTAAATAAAATAATTTTTGGATTGAGTACGAACAAAATTAGTATTTCAAATAAAAAAAAGCAATTAAAAAATTAAAAACACGATTCCAGTGTTGGAAAACTTTTTTTTTTCTTGACAAAAGTAACTTACTAAAACAAGTTTTTCCCTTTCTTTATAAATTAAACATATCTTATGCTCTTAAAAGAAAAATATTGGTGCAAGTAATCAGAAAAATCAAAGAGGATGATTTTATGGTTGGAAAAGTTACACTTTTTGTGATATATAAAAGTAACTAAGTCTAATTAATTTTTATCTTTGCCTTTATAAATCATATATATTTTTCGTTTCGGAAATAAAAGTTTTTTGTAGAAAACTATAAAAATAAAAACCACAGCTCCAGAGCTGGAAACTTTGAACTTTTTTTTCTGGATATTAAAGTAAATAAGTAAAGCATTTTTTTGAATTTTCTTTTTTCACTAAACACACTTTCTAAATTTTTTTAAGAACTACTAGATTGTTATAAGGAATCAGAAGAATCTAAAATTATGATTTTAGGGTTTGAAAATTAATTTTTTTTATACATAAAAGTAACTAGGTCAAATTATTTTTTTCTTTTTGTTTATACTTTATGTATATGCTTAAGTATGTATCGCTATACTACATAAAAGCACTTTGGTAAAGGGTATATAAGATTCGGCACAGCCGAATATAGCACTCTTGCTTGTGTTTTGTAATTTTCGTTTTCTTGTAAGTACAAAGAAATCAAAACAAAAATAAATTTGTAACTGTAATAGTGTCGATAATTTTTGTTATGATAATCACACGCTAGCTTCTGTTTTTTTTTTTAATTTGAGTTGACTATTTTAGCTATACCATTTAACTCATTTATTTATTAAAAATGTTTATATTTCGGAGTTTTTTGTACTTACAAAAAATTAGAATTTTTAACCAGTTCATACTTCAACTTACCTAAAAGAGAAAGAAAGAAAATTAAGATTAAAATAATGAAATTTCTATGCATGTATATCTATTTGTGTATATATATATATATCAGTGTCAAAAAGGTAAAAAGGCTTGAGTCGAGGAAAGAGATTTTGGAAGTAATGAGACACTTGTATTTTTCATACTTAAAAGTGCCACTGACCAAAACCTCAATTCTTTTTACGATTTCATAGGAAGTTATAGCGCAGTCAACATATCAAACCTCTTTGCACCGATTGCATTAACGATGATTCTTCCAAATGATTTTTTCCTATTTTTTTATAAACATTAATTAGTCATAAAGGCATAAGAATGTCAATTTAATTTAAAGACTGATAAAAAAAATAAGTGTTTATTATATTTAAGCTAGAAGACGCCTCTTTTGTTAACTTTTTTAATATGAAATGTTTTTTGTTATGTTATTTTTTATTTCCTTAATATGGTTAGATTCGATCTAAGTTATGTATATTTTTCATAAATTTAACAAAACCCTCTAGTTTATTAATTGAGTCATTATGATCCAACCCCTATATCCGTGTAGCTAAAATCCATCCCCTGGCTGCGGGTTAAAAACAATAATGCAGAGCTTCAGTAGTTAAAAACTTTTACATTAAAATTAAAATCCGTGGTAGTAAAAATTAATTATTTTGCTTTATTAAATACATCAAATTACATTTTCAAAACTTCACGAGAATAAAGAATAACAAAAACGTTGTGTTATATTTTTCAACATTGTAATTATTCTCTTCATAAATTAGCCATACGATTTCTCTCTCATACCTCCAGCAATCGACTAATCTCATGCGTATGATTAATATTCAATCAAAATTAATCATACGCACCTAATGACCGTAACAGTATTTGCATAACAAGTTAAAAAATTATATACAAAGTATCGCATTATAATTTGAAAATGCCTTATTTATTACATACAGTACACACTTGTGTGCTGCCGCTGTTGCTGCGAAGAAAAAAACTATTTAATTAAAATTTAAAACCACTGCAATGTTGGCATAATGAAATGTTTGCTCTAAACATGCACATCTGCACACCTAAATATAAGCATGTGTGCACAGCACACAGTGACGTTAAGGTAATAAGGCATTAGGTTAAGTATGTTTCGACATAAATACACACAACTGCAATTTAACTCATTTAAATAAAGTTATGTAATCACTTTAGCTGGGCCTTTTTGGTTAAAAGGGGTGAATAAAGGTTTAAGTTTAATATTCCTTTTCTCTTTATATTGAGGCGACATATTGTGGTTTTCCTACAAACATTAAATCCATTTGTTGGGTTCTTATATCGTTAGAGAAATAATGGCATATTATAAAGATATATGTGTTTTTAAGCAATATAATAAAATTGCCCTATGAAACTTCAATATAAATGTAGACTTATGTGACCATGTGTGTTTTTGTTTTAACAAGACAAATTCAAACTAATGTTAATGATGAACGCAGCTGTCGTATACAGGAGAATATTAAAGCGAGTGTATTTTATATTTACATTAAGTGTGCATACTAAAGAAAATTTAATATATATTAAATAAATTTATATAATTTATATAAATCATGGTTTTATCTTTTAAACGAAGACCTTAAACTTCATTATTACTATATTGTAATTTGAATAAATAATTTCTTTGAAATCTTCTATGAGGTCTTGTCCACAGTTTATTAATAATTTTCTGTACACTCAATAAATTCATTTATTATATTACATATGTTTTCCGTCAAATTAAAATTCTTAATGTCTTCTTAAAATTTCCTTAGAATAGAAAGAAAAAATGCATTTCGACGTGCTTGACTAACAACAACAACAAAATTATTAATTAATAATTAAGAAAACATACAGACTTTCAACGGAGTTAATTGTTGAAAACTTAAAATAAATGAGATCTGTATAGTTTGAGTCAATAAAAAATATTTAATCTATCAAACAAAAACGTTGTTGCTTGGAGTTTTATTTTATTATTAGGTCTATTCAATTACTTTCAAAGCAGAAACTAGCAACGAGAGAGTAAAGCAAAAATTAACAAAATTACACTCTTGAATCTGAAATAGTAAATTAACGCTTTACTTGTAAAAACTTGCAAGAAATTTTTATCGATGGCTGGAAATCATGATAAAATTTTACTTTTTGTAATGTTTTTTGTTTGATAATATTTTAAATTACAATTTTTTTAGCAATTCAGATTTAATGTCAAATACTTTACACATTTTCATGTAGTTTTACTTTTTTTTAATTTTGTTTATTAACAAATGCAAACATGACACTTTCCATCTCTGACCATATGAGAAATAAACAAAATAATTTGCCATTAAAATTGAATTTATGTGGCTTATTGAATGAAAAACATTAAACTAAGAAAATATGCTTTCTTTTTTTCATACGTATACATGTTTTTTTGAAAAGGAAATACAGATTTTTCAGCTTTCTTTTTTCAGATATTTTTGAAATAATTTATTTGAAAAAAAGAAATGCACAACAGGTGGTTGGATAATTCTTGGAAGTTAAATTTTTACTAGTAATAATTTGTAGGAATCTTTTTTTCTCTCAATTTTTTTTCTCTCCTTTAACCCTGACCATACTGATAGCATTTATACACGTAGACTCCTGACAAGGGTACCCGGGTACCCGTGTGCATTTATTCATCCGTTATTATTTAACAGCCTTATTTATAAAACTTATTAAGGCTTCATAAAGGGTTTTTAAAACAAAATTTCATAAAATTTTTTTCTTAAAAAGACTTTATGAAGCCTTAATAAGTTTTATATATAAAGCTGTAAATTTATAACATAAAATACAACGCTTTGGATATTAAAACGAGGAATCCCCTCTTTGTTATTTATGTGTTATATAAAAATGTACTGTGGGTGTGCTACGTTGCAATTCTAATTTTGCATTATCAGTTAGTGTTTGGTGTTCATTCGTATGGTTGTGTTGATTTGTTTCTCTTGATTTTATAAATTTTTTTAATGTCGTGTAAACGTCATGCGCTTATTATGGAAATGAACGTGTGTGAAGTAAAATCTGCTAGTCCGGGACCACCATCAAAAGCTACTCTAAATGCTGCAATGAAATAGCATTGGAATTTAATCAAAAAAAAAAAAAAATGCCATGTAAATGGTGGCAGCGATGATCTTCTTTCAACTTTTTGGGGAAATTACAGTAATCCTTTTTACAAGTCAAAAGAACTAAAGCGAAACCCGATGAACGCTATAAATTCACCCCGATATGGTTTCAACAAAAACGGAATTCTTTTTGTCTGCATTATACTTGAGGAGTACCAGCTTTTATAAAAAAAGAGGAGATTAATGACTTCTACAATAAAACAAAAGGAGGAGCAAATGCTATGGATCAGATGATATCTAAATATAGCACCAAACGCAAAATAAATAGATTGCCTTTAGCCCTTTTTTTCAATATGGTTGAAAAATATGAAAAAAATTTTTGATATCACTTGACAACTAAAAATATGAATCAAAAAAAAACCATCCCTAAAGAAGTTTTCCAGGATGCTGTAGGCCCATCGCCTACATCTAAATGGAATAAAGCTGAACGGTTGCCGCTAAAGGATCGCTTTTACCTTTGCGTGAGTACTGATCCAAAATCGGACCGGAAAACACAAAAAATATGCGATGGCTGTTAACGGACAACATGTAATGCTCATAGCAAAATTATTGCTCCACGCTACAGTAGATGCCAATTTTTTTTACTTTGTTATGCATACAAGCTTAGTATTTAGATACAAAGATTTTTTTATAAAGGTACAAATTTTGATGTTAAATAATTTTTAATGATAAATAACCAATAAAATATAAAAATACTAAATTTAATGTTAACGTTTCTCATACAAAGTGTAAAAGGATATTTAAGGGTACCCGGGTACCCTTATCAGGAGGGAAAGGACTAATTAACTTTGAGTGGCTACAGAGCCAACCCAATCGAATCAAGAATACTTTAGATGGAAAAAAATGGTAGAAAATGGTTATCTGAAGGAACTTGAGGAACCTCAAATTTGTATTTTATTTAGTTTGAGAACAATTTTACTTCAAAGTACGCTTGGGTAACGGGGTACCCGTGTTAGGACGGTTAGGGTTAAAGCTCTCTCCTTGTAAACTTTTTCAGTTAATGAACACTTTCCATTACAAGAAATTTATTATATGATATGTTGTCAAAAGTTTATTAAAATTTATTAGCTGGTGGTTACGCATGTCTGTATGCAATTTAGTGGTGCTTTTACAAATCATCACTATACTTCAGCCACTCATATGAAGAGTCACAAACCTCTTATGCACAGAATATTATTAATTAATAATTATTGCTTACGCTTAATTTATTATTTTGTGATGTTCAAAAATATTATTATTAAAGAGACTTCTGACTCCTCAAAAAGTATGGCTGAAGTCTAATGATGATTTGGCAAAGCACCAATTCATGCATTAAAAAATTTTATTATAAACTTCAAGCAGCTAAATTACACAGGGGAACAATGGTTTTGTTGTTTCAATTAAAATAGCCTATCCTTATGTATTATTATTCGTTGATTACGATGGCATTGCATATTTATGCTAAACAAAAAACTTCAAACTTCTTTAAAAATGAAAACGATACTACCAAAATTTTGAAAAAAATTCTCATTATAATTTACAGTATAATTAGTAATTGCAAATACATACTTTTCAATGTAAATTATTTAATATAATAATTATAATGCAAAACATTTTCTTTGTAGTATAAATATTATTCAAATATGCAAAAATTTTTGGAAAATTTACCAAAAAGTTTCCTATCTTAAAAATTGCAGGTGATTAAATTTTACAACCATTATAGCGCAAAATTAAGCATAACAAATTTTACAAGCTTTAAATATACTTTGGAACTCGTTCCAATTATACTTAAAACATGCTGCCTAATAAAAGTTTTCCTACCACCAAAAGAGAAAAAAAAGGAAAGGCGAAACAAGATTTAGTATCCAAAATAACATGAACTCGTTCATGTTGCCAATATAATTATATGTGAAATACAGACATAAAAAAGGAAGCCTTGTGCATATAAACTGAGTTAATGTTTTGAGCATTTACTTAAATATGCCTCATGTACATGGTAATTATATTTTGACTTGTGCTAGCTTGAGGTTGTTTGGCGAGCGTATAGTGCAGACTAAAAGTTAACAAACAATTAATTAGTTTTAACTTTACGAAGAAAAGTTTCCTATAGAAAATTACTAAAAGAAATATTTTCGTTTAACTTAATGGCTTTTAAGGCAACATTATTATTTATTTAAAGGTTAAATCAATCATTTTTAATTAAAATGCAATATTTGCTTTTGCCGAAGGAAATTTAAAATTCGTTTGCGAATTCGTTTGTGCCATATTTTTTGTATTAAACTTCAATATACTTAATTTAATATTCGTTTTGTTTTGTGGTGTAGCAGAAATATGTTGTATATTTTTCGTACTTGGAGAATAAATTTTAATGGCAAAACTAAAGTCTACTAAATGTGTTTGGCATAGTTACTCATTGTCCCTATGAAATTTATTAGACACATACAGCCATACATACTCATGAAGTTTAATATTATTATGCTTGTTTTTAACTTGGCTTTGGCATGTTACACTATTTCTTACTTTTTTAGGCTCTGTAAAAAAAATTAAACAGAAACAAATTTAAAATTGTATTATTTAATTCTCTATAATATTCTCTATACTATTTAAATAAGTAATACAATTCTAATGATTGATTCTGACAGAGGAAACTAATTAAATATTTAAACTGACACAGTAGGTTTTGTAAGTTTACAACTGATCTTAGTATAACAATTTGGTTAAAGTTTTTTTCTAAATAATTTTGTGGTGTCTTTTGATACGAAACTTTTAAGGCCTGCAATTTAGTTTCAGCGCTTTTATGTAAATTCTTGCTGAGAAAAAATTTGAGCAATTTTTTAATTCTGCTACTATTTTTTATAAATATTGTATGTATATAAACATCTCATAACTTAAGAATGAGTCAGCATATATAGCAGCCATTTGCGGTCATTTCAAGGATTAATTAAACAAGTAAGAGTGCTTTATTCGGCTGCTATATTTGGAATCTTATATACCCTTCACGTATGTTTATTTTGAAATTTATCTTTTCAATATAATATTCTACATTTTGTATCTAAAAAATAAATTACATTCAACCTTATTCCAGATGTCAACATCTACGTAACGCCAATGCAATACCAAAAAAAAAAATTACTCGCTCTCAAGTCAACTGGTTTGTTTTATATTTTCTCGTATTTAGTATTATTATTATTATTTTTTAATTTATTATAATTAAAATTACAATAAACTAACTAAAAAAAAAAAAAAAAAAAAAAAACACTAGCAACTTCTGGCTATCGGCTTCTCTCGCATTTAATCATCTTTGATGTTGCAAGACTGTTAAGTAGCTAAATTTAAACACCCCATTGCAAATAGTATTTATATATCGTGATTATATAAACGTTTTAGTTCCAAGGAATTTTCGATTTTATTCAGGAAAATGGCCGGCAGTGCGCCAGGCCAAGTTCTGGCCAATGCACGCAGTGTGTATATTTATAGGAAGCCATTCTAGCTGTTTTTACCCCCCTCATTACCTTGTTCCCCGCGACCGAAAAATTATGAAATTTAAACCATAATTAGAATAAATTCATGTTACCTCATATGCAAAGTTTGAAAGTTTTACAATGAAAGGTTCCGGAGATATAGAGGTGCAAAAAGTGCATATTTTACGACATACTCACTGATCACTGACCACTGACCACTGAACACTCATCAAATTGATGAAGCACTTCCGCTATAGCTAGAGAGCTAAAATTTGGTACACGAGAAGATCTAGGTGAGCAATGAGCCAGAAAAATCTGAAAACCCGGAAATTTTGACCATGAGGGCGAGGCTACGCCCATAAAAATTAAAGTTTGTGCTATTGAGCTGAAATTCGATAGAAAGCTAGATCTAAGTGAGAAATAAAATAAAAAAATTTGAAATCTCGGAAATTTTAACCAGGAGGGCGGGGCTACGCCCATAAAAGTCAGAATTAAAAAAGCTATTAAATATAAGGCGCTTAGTGGAAGCTTTTTAAAGAAATTCGGCATACATACTGCGGTAATGCAAGGCTATAATTTTTTTATTAAAAAAGTGGGCGTTGACGCGCCCATACAATTTAAACCCCATTTTAATGCCATGCGGCTCAGCATATTTAGATATACTATTTATCTAGCTATTATTATCCGTTTGTAACGAAACTAGACACAAATAATCAGCACTGGGCCAAAAAAATTTGACTTTGGAAAAGTGGGCGGGGTTATGCCCACAAAAATCAATAATTAAAAGTTGCGCTAAGGAGCTGGAATTTGATATACAAGTAGGTCTAGGCGAGAAAACAACTAGAAAAATCTGAAAACCCGTAAATTTTAGTTAGAGGGGCGGGGTTGCGCCCATAAAAATTAAAAATTTTAAGTTGCGCTTATGAGCTGAAATTTGATACACAAGTAGGTCTAGGTGAGAAACCAACTAAAAAAATCTGAAAACCCAAAAAATGTTACCAGAATGGGCGGGGCCACGCTAATATTATTTTGAACTAAAAACTTAATACACAGTTTTTTATACAAGCCAATTTAGTGAAATCTTGCATATGCGTTACACATACACAATACTTTAAACTATCACCCTAATAATTTGGCGTGATCACTTCCATAAAATGTTAGCCTTGTGTTTAATCTACATCGGTCTAGCATATTTTAAAAGAAAATTAGCATGAATTATAAGCGCTGCTCACAACAAAATTTTGAGTTAGGAATAGTGAGGAGAGGTAATGCTGATAAAATCTAAAGATATAATTCGCGCTAGATGGCTGACATTTTATACACTAGTAAGTGTAGCTGCGTAGGCCTATGGGAAAATCTTAAAACCAAAAACTTTTATCCAAGATGCGGGGCACGACGTTAAAGCTCTAATTCGCACTAGCGAGCTTAAATTTGATACACAAATAAATCTAGATAAGAGATCACTAAGAAAAATCTGAAAACCCAGAATTTGCTATCAGAGGGCGGAAATAACTTTTAATTCAAAATTAAGATAAATTTTATTGAAGCTTTTCATGCACATTGCACTTATCCAAAAAAAAAGTTCCCTATTTTGAAAAGTAGCAGTGACTTCAACCATAAATCTTAGCTTTTTCGTTCAGGTACTTTTGCATAACAGTTTTTAATTTAATACTCAGGTATTTCTTATTAAATTTTTAATACCAAACTTTGCATGAACAATAAGCACTAGCAGATATAAAAGTCAGCGGGGCCAGGCTCATGAAAATTTTACGTAATATTATACTATAGAGAGCTGACATTTTGTAGACAAATATTAATTGATTTACTCAATCAGAAAATCCAAAAATTAAAGCACCAGCTACCCTATTGAAACTTTGCATGCATATTGGTCATATCCTTTTGATATATGTACTTTGGCTAATCAGACTTTAATATGTAAATTTATTGAGATAAAACACGGGATCACGTCCACTAAAATTTACGCTCCACTTTACATGTTTCTTTCCGGACTACTCTTACTAAATTGCATACACACTGGCGACCCATTGTAATGGCACAATAGTGCATTTTTAAGTTCAACAATTCCACACCCATCACACTCTTATCCATTATTTTATGTACCTCTGCCATTTTCAACTGGCACAGTGATCACGAATAGAAATAAAATACACTCGAAATTTTAAGTTTAAAAAGTGTTATTTTAGAAATCTTTTCAAAAAGTAATCAGATACTCACAAAAACATAAATGTGAAAAACGGCCAAGTTCTTATCCAAAATTTCGGCCATTAAAAGTTGTGAGATATAAATTTTGACCAAATTCTTCTTTGCCACAATACATAACACAGATATATATGTTATGCCTGATATAAATTTGTAATCGTAAGGGTGTCATATAATTTCTAGATAATCTGTTAAATTGGCACTATTTTTACCTTTCCAAAAAAGGAGAGAATAATGTATAAATGTTCATTTCTTTATATTGATAAAAATGTTGTCAAGTTGGCAGATTATCTGGAAATTATATGACACCCTTACGATTACAAATTTATATCAGGCATAATATATTTCTGAGTTATGTATTGCGGCAAAGAAGAACTTGGTCAAAATTTATATCTCACAACTTTTAATGGCCGAAATTTTGGATAAGAACTTGGCCATTTTTCACATTTATGTTTTTGTGAGGATGTCCATTTACAAAAAAAAAAAATAATAAGAAGTCATTACAAGCTGTCAACGAAAGACAATTGATTTGAGCATAATAAGCAAAATGACATTAACCTTAGTTCATACTTAAATTAGATATGCATAAAACAATTGAACAAATATAAAAAAAAATCTTTACTAAAAATTTTCCTAAAACTTGAAATATGTTTCACTGAAAAAAAGAATTATTATTGGTGATATTTTTTGCCAACAGCTAGCAAGTTGAAATTTTTCAGCCATCAGGCATCATCTTTTTGATTTTTTATGGATTTTTAATACAAATTTTATTTTTGTTGAAATATAAAAGAGGTTTATTTAACAAAAAAAAAAACAAAAATTAGTTTTAGCTAGTTACTTTTACTTGGCAAAATTAAGTTTAAGCTACTCATCTCAGGAACTGTTTCTTTGATTTTACAGATTTTCATTACCAATCTATTTAGGACTGTTTTTGATACGACAGTCTGAGGCATAAGTCTCTAGCTTTTCTGGGAGCTTCGGAAAACCGATGAATAGACGGACAGACATTGCTTATTCATCTTCCCTATGCACAAGGATCTATAATATATACATATATATATATATATATATATATATATATATATATATATATATATATATATATATATATATAATTTATGGGTCGCTTATTAATATTATAGAAATTACACATGGAATGACAACTCTTTATATACCTTTTACCATTTTTAGTGAAAGATATAACACAAGTTGAATTTTAAGTCACATTTTTAATTAACTTTTAGTTTTATTTTCAATTATACTAGTTTTTTATTGCAGCATTATTTTTTTGTATATGAAAGCAATTCCATAGCGAAATATCGAATTAAAAATAATATTTAGTTTTTTTTTATGGGAATTGTTAAAATTTAAGTATAAAATTTTTTAAACGCACTAATAATCTCTAATTATTATTTTACTTATAAAGTAAAATATTTTTTTTTAATAAAAATACATTGAAAAAAAAATTTAATTTAAATTTTAACAATTCCCATAAAAAAAACACTAATTATTAAATTGACTGCACCTGGTCAAAAAAAAAAATGTGTGGCAACACTCTATACTTAAGTAGCTGTTGTTGTTATTTACATTTATTTTCTTTTTACAAACTCTTACAAATACAATTTGAAGCTGAAAAAAAGTCAGCCAATGTATTAATGGTAAAGTAAGAAAATAAAAAACATGTTGATTATTGAGTTCTTGTTTCAACTTTGTTATTTGTTGTTGAGCTTCTCATTTGTTTAAATGAAAGTTTATAACATAATAACTCTAGTTGTTCTAAGAACCTTTGCGTGACTCACGCATGATTGTGATCAAATTTATAATTAATCACACGTGAGTGTGTGATCGTGCCTTAAAAATAAATTACTCGTGCGTGAGCTATTTTTATTAATCACGCACGAATACTCACGCTCTCACGAGATATCATTCCTGCATAGGTGAGTATCAAGATACTATACCATTTTGCACATGCTACGATGCAAGACCATTTCTACAAGATTGTGTATTGGGCTATTGTTATAATTTTTTCAGGCGTAGTAAACTGGCTCATGTGAAATTCAAATATACCAATGTAGAAAAATAAAATTATTTTAATATATTTTTTGATGGCACACAACTACATTTTCCCTAAATTTTGACTTTTTTCAGAAAAACTACGAGTGCATTCGCAATTATGAAAAGGCACTCTTAAATTTTAATTAAAAATTTATAAAACTATATACATAATAAAATGTTATAGTTGAAACTTTCAAAATCTACCGTCACAACTTTTTATAACCGCTTAAAAACAAAAATATTTTTAAAATTTACTATTTTAGGATATTGTTGAATGTAGGGTACATGTCCGAAATACAAAATAATTAGCTGTGAGCACATTCTTAATGCATTGGTTTTGCCGCTATGTAATTAAGAAGTGAATGTATGAAACAAAGTTTTTTACAAAACTGAAAATAATGCAGATACTTAAAAAAACACGTGCCTCTTTCAGGGAAATTTTAAAATTTTGATTTTTAGCCTTTTCCCGATTTCACAAATGGATATGTTAATAAATTTTTTTCCCATTTTTATTTAAAATTTTTTCAAAAATTTAATGCTGTCTTTGAACTTAAAATCCAACAATGAACTAAAAAGTAATAGGCAAAAAATTAAAAAAGGTCAAGACAAAAAATTTTTTTTGGCTTAAAATATTGGAAAAATATTTCTTAAGAATTTCAAGTTTATGTCAAAATGCTGTGTCCGGTAAAAATCGGATAATTTTTAAAAAAAGTTACAAGCCCCAGAAGTTTTTTTGAGTACCAGGTAGTCAACTTTGGACCACTGTAACGCATGTCCAGCTCAAGCCAGAAGGCTGTCATGACATGTGTTATAAAGCCTTACCCCCTTATGCAAAAACGATTATTAAACTTAAAGTTGGTTTAACAAACGAATTTTGTATGGCAAAACCGGTTTTAACACATGCTTTAACTTTAACAAACGTTTTTGCATAAGGGGGTTAGTCTTCCTCTACGGATGTAGATGTATATGTTTATTCATATAAATCCAATATGTAGTTTAGAAGTTCCAGATTTCTTGCCATTTACTTTGTAGAAGTCCCCACTGTGCAATGTAAATTTTACATACACACGTGCATACATGTGTACATACATACATACGTATGTGTAAAAACCTATTTTTCAACCCAAAAAGAGCTACAAATTGGATTACATACTTTTTCGTAAGCGTGCGTGATCGTGATAAGTTGCAAACCACTCGTGCGTGATTATGAATATTTTGTTCGTGAGCGTGCATGATCGTGCAAATTTTCAATGTCATTCGTGCGTGAAAGTGCGTGAGTAAAATATTTTTCTGCGTGAGCGTGCGTCTCGTGAGTCAAAAAATGCTCACGTGCACATCTCTAGTACATACAACTAGTGCTCATCACCAAAAAGCAAAACAAAGTTAAACTGATCAAATATATTGTCAATGTTTTGCTTTGCTGTCCATATATTACGTAACGCTGTTTTCCCCGATTTTTGACCCCCCAAGTGACAGATCGTAACAAAACTGTGAACCCTCCCTGCCCCCCCCCCAGGAATAACATAACAATGAGATAAAAAATAAATTAAATAATTTAAAGTTTTTATTAAAAAAATTAAATTTAATTCATTGTTTTAAATTCATTTGTTAGACTAGCATAGTGCGTAGACAAAAATTAAATAAGCTTACATATGAACGTACTCCATATATTGGCGAAACTATTTTTTAAATTTCTTTCCAAGTGTCCTCAAACTCCAAAAATTATGGTTTCATAGAGAGCTTATTCCCAAACTGTATGTATGCATTAGTGATGTGTATTGGAATTCCAAAACAGTCGGCCGTTTCTAGATATTCGCATTCGTTTAAAAAATATATAAAGAAATTCATAAATCCAAAACGAAATTTAAATGAATGGCACACAAATATTAGTTTGTAATAATTAAAAAAAAAATATTATTTTTTATTTTTTTGCTATACGTTTTTTGCCAAATTATCTGCTATAGTTTTCCGTATTGATGACTGAGCAGTATTTGAAACACCATTAGCCTTGCGGTCGCTTTCACTACTTTCTATAAGTGAAGTGGACGTGTATTTCAAAGACCTGTAAGATTACTCCGTTTGGCCATCTTCAAATTTATCTAAAATGTGCGTGAAATCAAAAAAAAAAAAAAAAATTATATCTTGGATCAATAAAGGTTGCCATGGTGAATTATATTTCATTTTATAAAAGAGAACCTTTTTAACCCGCTTTAAACATACAGATTGTTTCGATATCAAATGACTCAAAATGATGTCAATTACGAAAGATATGCAATTTTTCTTTTCTTAATTTTTTCCCTTCTGCAACATTTTCAATAGATATTTGCCCATTAAAAAAATATATCTTAAAAGTATCTTAAAATTTGAGGGGCACACAATCTATTTCCTAAACGCATTTCACTGTTGTTTTCATAATATTTTTTATACCCTTTACCAAAAAAATGGTAAAAGGGTATATATAGGTTTGTCATTCCGTTTGTAATTTCTAGAATATTAATAAACGAGCCATAAAGTATATATATTCTGGATCCTTATGCATAGGGAAGACGAATAAGCGATGTCCGTCTGTATGTACGTGAAATCGGTTTTCCGAAGCTCCTTGAAAAGCTAGAGACTTCGTTCTTGAACTGGTGTGTCAGAAATGCTCGAAATAACACTGGTATTGAAAATTAGGAAAATCGAGCAGACGGTTTCAGAGCTGGGAAGCTTAAACTTCATTTTGCCATACAAAATAACTACCGAAAACTAGTTATTACTTTTTTTTTATTAAATAAACTTATTTTATACTTCAGTATAATAATAAATAATAAAAAAATAAAAAAAATTAAAAGATTTAAATAGACGTTTCCAGGGTTGGAAAACTTTAACTTTTTGATACAAAATTATACAAAATTAATTTACTAAAAAAATTGTTTCCTTTTTTCTATAAATTTTATATTTATATATATATATATATATATATATATATATATATATATATATATATATATATATATATATATATATATATCTTATATTCTTAGAAGAAATAGATTGGGTTAAAAAATCAGAAAAATCAAAAAGGATAATTCCAGGGTTGGGAAACTTAAAATTTTAGTGATATAAAAAATTAACTACCGTAAACTAATTTTTATATATTTTTTATTCAATTAACTTATTTAATACTTCAGTACAAATTAAATTGGTATTTCAAATCAAAACAGAAAGTTAAAAAAATTAAAAAGACGTTACCAGGGTTGGAAAACTTTAATTTTTTTTCATATACAAAAGTAACTTACTAAAACAAATTTTTTTCTTTTTCTCTATAAATTAAACATATCTTAGACTCTTAAAAGAAAGAGATTGGTGTAACAAATCAGAAAAATGAAAAAGGTTGATTCCAGGGTTGGGAAACTTACACTTTTTGAAATATGTAAAAGTAACTAGGTCTTACTATTTTTTTATTTTTTTGTTAAATGCACTTATTTTTTACTGCAGTACACATTAAATTGATATTAAAAATAAAAGAAAAGTTTAATACATGAAAAATACATTTCCAGGGTTGGAAAACTTTAACAGTTTTCTTATACAAAAGTAACTTACCAAAACAAATTTTTTCATTTTCTGTATATATTAAACATAGCTTATATTCTTAAAAGGAACATATTAATGTACGAAATCTAAAAAATCAAAAAGAACGGTTCCAGGACTGGAAAACTTACACTTTTTTTGATACATAAATTAACTACCGAAAACTAATTTTTATTTTTTATTTTTAATAAAATGAACATATTTTATACTTCAGTAAGAATGAATTCGGTATTTCAGATTAAAAAAAATTAAAACGAAGTTTCCAGGGAAAACCTTATTTTTTATACAAAAGTGACTTACTAACACAAATTTTTCATTTTTTTACTACAAATTAAACATATCTTACATTCTTAAAAAAAATTGTTTTTAAGAATACAGAAAAATCAAAAGGGGGATTCCAGGGTTGGGAAACTTACACTCTTTGTGATATAAAAAATTAACTACCGAAAACTATTTTCTATTGTTTTTTATTAAATAAAATTATTTTATGATTGAGTACGAATAAAATTAGTATTTCAAATAAAAAAACAATTAAAAAATTAAAAACATGATTCCAGGGTTGGAAAACTTTAATTTATTTTTTTTTGGACAAAAGTAACTTACTAAAACAAATTTTTCCCTTTCTTTATAAATTAAACATATCTTATATTCTTAAAAGAAAAATATTGGTGCACGAAATCAGAAAAATCAAAAAGGATGATTTCAGGGTTGGAAAAGTTACACTTTTTTGATATATAAAAGTAACTAAGTTTAATTAATTTTTATCTCTTCCTTTATAAAATATATATATTTTACGTTTTGGAAAGAAAAATTTGGTATAGAAAATTACAAAAATAAAAATCACAGCTGCAGAGCTGGAAACTATGATTTTTTTCTGGATATTAAAGTAACTAAATAAAACATTTTTTTTAATTTCCTTTTTTTTTCATTTAACACACTTTCTATATTTTTTTAAGAACTACTAAAGGGTGTTTTTTTTAGAGGTATAAAACTTCGAATTGAAATAAAACACAAGAAAATCGTTTTAATGTCCATCAATTTGGCTTTATTGGAAGGATAATTTTATGCCATTAATGTTTAAATATGATTTCGGGCATGTGGCCGCCGCGGCTGGCTCGAATAAAGCCAATTCTACAGGTCCAATTTTCAACTACTTTTTCGAGCATATGGGGCCGTATGTTGGCAATAACGCCACGAATGTTGGCTTCCAAGTCCCCTAACGTTTCTGGTTTGTTGGCGTAGACGAGCGACTTCACATATCCCCAAAGAAAATAATCCAATGGTGTCAAATCACACGATCTTGGTGGCCAATTGACAGGTCCATTCCGCGAAATTATGCGCTCATCGAATGTTTCCTTCAATAAATCGATTGTGACGTGCGCTGTGTGGCATGTAGCGCCGTCTTGTTGGAACCACAACTCATCCACATTCATGCCATCCAATTCGGGAACAAAATAGTCGGTTATCATGGCTCTATACCGGTCTCCATTAACGGTAACTGACTCTCCAGCATTATTTCGGAAGAAGTATGGCCCAATGACTCCACCAGCCCATAGAGCACACCAAACAGTCAGTTTTTGTGGATGTAATGGCGTCTCAAGGGTTTCATGTGGATTCTCTTCACTCCAAATGCGGCAATTTTGCTTGTTGACGTAGCCATTCAACCAAAAATGAGCCTCATCACTAAACAAAATTTTGCGATGAAAATCAGCATCGAGATCAATCTCATTTTCGGCCCATACACCAAAATCACGACGCATTTCATGGTCTCGCGGCTTTAATTCTTGCACAAGCTGGATCTTGTAAGGTCGCAAGCCAAGATCTTTGCGCAAAATCTTCCATAAAGTTGATGGACAAAGCTCCAATTGCTGTGCACGGTGGCGAATCGATTCATTCGGGTCCTCTTCAACACTTTGCTCTACAGCGGCAATTGTTTCTTCGGTGCGCACTGTTCGACGTCTCTGCGGATGCGTATTATCACATAGAGTAAAAGTAGTGCGAAAACGATCCATGGTTAACCGAATTAATTGCTCTGATGGACGATTATGTCGACCATAAAATGGACGGAGCTTGCGGTAAACTTCGCCAACTGAACCATTATTTTCGAAATAAATTTGCACGATTTGCAAGCGTTGTTGTTTTGTCAACCTGTTCATGATAAAATGGCAAACCAAACTAAATATTAATCACTTAACAGCTAACAAAATGGCCGCCAGTTAAAAAAGTGATGCCAACTTAAAGTTCTATACCTCAATAAAAAACACCCATTAGATTGATATAAGGAATCAGAAAAATCTAATTTAATGATTCTAGGGTTTGTAAATTAATTTTTTTGTACATAAAAGTAAATAGGTCAAATTATTTTTTATTTTATTTTATGGAAAGAAGTTTTTATGTACATACATATATAAAGAATATTTAAAAATGTAAATGGATAAAGATGAGGAATTCAGAACCATGTAATCAGTTTGACTACAATTTATTTAATTTGTTATAAAAACTTTGTATAATTTTCAAATGTTATTTAAATTTTTGGATATATTTCATAAACTGTAATGTACGCGGACAGAATTATGAAGTTCTTTTCCATACACATTTTTTTGAATTTGATTTTGCAGAATAAAATATACCCCCAATTAAATGTCCATAAATTTCACATACAATAGATATTCGTATTTGAATATCGTTTTAAATATTCGTATTCGCGGATATCGTTTTAAATATTCGTATTCGCGGATATCGTTTTAAATATTCTAATTCGAATTTGCGAATATTAAAATACATTCGGCAGATGTATGTAGTATACATACTCGTACATAATATATGTAGGCAACACGTATGATCAATTAAATAAATAAATGAGAAAAATATACGTATTTTCGTACAAAATTAGTAATTTTTTCTGTTACGTAATATTTTCAAAGACCCCCTCCCCCCCACCCAAATAACAAATCGTAACAAAACCCGAACCCCCGCCCCCTCCCCCCTAGAGCGTTACGTAATATATGGACAGCCCCTAACTCAAAATAAAACTAGGGTAAGCCTTTTCTTTTGTTATGTTCTAACAAAAGCTTAAAAAAATTTGTCCTAATTTCTTTCCTGTTACAATTATTGGAAACATGCAATCTTTCTTCTAATTTTTATTTTTGTTCACCACACAAATCAAAAACGTTTTCTTTTGTCTGTTGACGTATTCTGTTTTTTTTTTCTTTTCCACTGCACAAAATATATCTCACTACCTTATTAATATTGGTTGAAAGCCAATCACAATATGTTTTTATGCCAATTCTTATTCACTATATTTAAAATAATCACTTGCATTTCACACACAACGGTTTCACATTCATAATTTAAACAAGAATTAATTATGTCATATAATGAAAACAATATTTACTTAAACACTTGCTGAAATTTATATGACAACAACAAAGCAAAAGAACAGCAGGTACAACAGAAAAACAGAAAGATATACACATGCATAAATATTTTTAATTCTTTTTGCACAAACTTGTACAACTACATGCTATTTTATTTTAGTGTAGTTAAATAAATTTTAACAACTTTCATTAGAATTTCGGGTAATGAAAGAAAAATACATGGAATTAAAAACAACAAGCACAAAATAGCAGAAAAAAAATCTACCGAAGGAAATTATTGCTAATGTAAGAAAAACAACACAAAGCAAAACTAGGAGTCAGAGAATAATGCAGCATAAGTACATTTATACTAGTATAAGTTGCATTCTTACACATGTGGAAGTGTAGAAATTTTTCCTAGTCTACGCAAGAGCTGGCGGAATGGAGAGGAAAGGAAAACTAAACCGGATGTTTTTCTTAATAAGCATATACATTTAACTCATACGCATTCATATATTTATGCATGTTTGGCTAAATGTAATAACACACACATACACACACACACACACACGGTAGTTGTAGTTCCCTTTGCAAAGAGAGTATTAGTTGCAGTGCTGGCAGCATAAGTTTTCCTCTTTTTTTCATAAGTAAATACATATTTGTAATTAAATGCGTGTAAGTAAACCCATTTTCACCTGGGGCAGAAGACTTTGCACATAAATCTGCAGCTAACAAAAATTAAAGTTTAAAGTAAAAAAAAAATCGGAATATAACACAATATCAAGAACAAACAAACAGACATCCGTATGTATGTGTGTCTGTATTTTAAAGTAAAATAATAATAAAAGATATAATCCCAAAAAAAAATTTCAAAAACGGTAATCGGGTTTGGAATTAAGCATTTTTGGTGGAAGCTGTTCCTTACTGGATTACCAACTTAACGATTTTAACAAGGCGTGCGACTAAAATAATCGATTCTTGAGAAGTACTTACTTTTTTTATTTGGCAACTTGTTCACGTAATCGATTTAATCCAAAAAAATCATTCTCCTCATTTAGCAACTTGTACATAATTTTTTTAAATTTTAGGTAATGTGATTTGTAAGCGAGTAATGAAATTTGGTAACCAGAAAAGTAAGTCATTATATGGCAAGTACACAGAAAAAAATGATTTTGATATTTGAATACGAAAATCGTTGATGAAATAGAAAAATCTTTCGAATTTTCTTTGATGACGATTTTTGCATTATTGATAAATAAAATTGTATGCACGTTTATTGAATATATATTTTTTCAGCCAATAAAGAAATTGAATGAATCAAAGAAAAAAGTTGTTGACTGAAATTTTATTTTCAGTGATAATTGTTATTGTCTGTGTGTGTGTGGATGAATGTGACATTTTTCAACCCCTTTTTGTTTGCTTTTGCTTGGCTGCTACTAAAACTAAATGTGTTTGGGATGAGTCGAACCGGCAATCTCTTGACTAATAAACTAACGTACTTACCACTCAGCTAAAGAGCAAATCGTTTTTGGATACGCAAATAATGAATACTCGCAAAACATGATTTCTTTTGTTTCTTCTAATCTAAAAATAACTTTGTTGAGTAAAAAAAAAAACAAGCCACGACGTTTTTCGGCTTCTTGTCCGAATGCACACGAATACAACCCCAACAATCAAAATAAACAACAACGTCAGCACATGACCAGGTTTAGTGAATCAACAAGCAAGGAAAACACCAACACAAATAAATGACATTAATGTCCCTTTTCACAATGTATGGTTAAGAGTTAACGTGACCTTTAACTGCAAGTTCTCCATACAAAACCTGCCGTTAAAGTCTCTGTTATCTTTTAACCATACATTGTGAAAAGGTACGTTAATGATATTTTAAAATATGCGGAATTGATAAATACAATATTCAAGTTAATGACAAATATTATTGAAACTAAAATTTTATTCAATAACATGGTTTTATTGAAAATAATTCTTGTCTATTTTTTTCTGTGTAGTTCTGATGGTAATGTGTAATTTTTTGCTGGGATAGCATAGTAGTGTTCTTTGAAAATACCATAATAAATTCAAAATTTAATACTAGATAAATAAATTTTATATAACATACAAATGAAAAATGAGATTCATAGCAGTAAAATTGTGGTCATATACATTATTTGTTCTTTGTAATGCTGCCCATTCATTATACAAAATTATTGCATATGTTTTTGTACATATTGTTGCCATTTCCACATATACTATGCAATAAATGGCACAATATTTTCAAAGATGATATTGCCCAATTTTCCAAACAGCGAAAAAGTAAACAACATTGAACAGTGTTGCATTACACAATTGTCTTGATTAAAACAATAAAAATCAAAAGTCTTTTGATATTTGCCAATATATTGTGAAACCTTCGCATATGGCATACACGTCGGTCTATATAATTGTACAATACAAAAAATTGCACAATTATATTGCAAGTGGGTAGGCCGCTTAGTAAAAAAAATTTTTTGTTTAATCTCACATGATGTTTATTTTTTTTATTATTATTTTTTAAATTAATTTTATGAAATATTTTTAGCTTGTAGTGTAAAAGCAGGATCCTCTGTTTATGGTTTTAATGTTAAATCCACTTTTTAAGTTTAGGTGTGAAAACACTATTATTCAAATGCTTAAGTTTAGTGGAGGAAATATATATCTAGTGATATACGCCTGCTTTACAAACGATAAGAACATTAGAGATTTAATAATCTGATCTGTAGTTCGATTTGAAAATGTTCTAAACAATAAAGAAAATTTATTATTTGACATATTGTCAGTAGTGTACATAAAATAATTGAAATTTATTTGCTGGTAGTTTAGCATGTCTATATACGTATTTCATTGGCGCTTGAATCAAATCATCAGTAGACTTTAACCACAAATTTTAAACAGTCACAAACCTCTTACTTTATGCATAGACTTTCAAAAACTATATGAGAATTCATAAAACAATAATACTTTTGAAAATCACAAAAGAAAAAATAAGCTTAGTAGGCTTTGAAATTGATTTCTAAATGTATAAGGATGTAGAATAATAAAATGAGTTCACCTGGATATAAATTATTTGCTGGGTTTTGTATCAGTTTTTATGTTAATTAATTAATTAATTATTTTATGTTCTAAACAATTTTTTAATTAGCAGAAAGCTTACAATACTGGCTTGAGAGCAATATTCTTCTTTAATATAAAATATAATTTATTATATTTACCAAATAAGGCCTTCTGTTAGGCCCCTATTAATTTTATAATATGCTTGTTTTCATTTCTTAATACACATTCGCAATTAAGTTTTTCGTTAATTTTCACTTGCGGGATTTACTTCAAGACGATATTTTTTTTTCTTGTTACTTGAAAGTGTTGGCTTGTGGTGGTTAAGATGCTGATGCTAAAATTTTGTACTCATATCTCCTTCAGCATCTTTAAAGTACTCATAAATTTGCAACAAGGCTTACCTTCAACATTTGAATATGTGAATTCAAATTTGTATAACTAATTTTTGAAGACAGTAAGTAAGTGTCTTTTACTTGTTTCGAAGGCTGTGAGTGCAAAGTAAAAGGTATTTGTGAGAAATTTTTTATGTAGAAATAAAAATGAAATTTTAAATTAAGCAACAATTAAAGAATAATCTCAGCGAAGGAAAACAAATTGCGTCTTTATTTATTGAAATGTTAAATATAAATTTAAGAAGAAAATTTAAACTTTAATTGTATTCTTTATCAAGGTTATGCTCTGAAATATTTAGCTATTTAAAGTACAACTTTCACAAAATTTCGGCAATCAAAAGAAAAATGTATTGACAACAAATTAACTCATCTGTAAACCAAAAGATTTATTGCCTTGCAATAACAATAAGTAACACATTGCTGTACGAGTATATACAATTAGCAAAATTATTATTTATTTTGAATAAATAAAGCATCCTTGCGCGTGTTGTATTGGTGCATGAAAAAATTTTCCATGAAAAATTTTATTTATCCATATGATTCAAGCTTATTATATGTGTTTAATAAAAAAATCATTTCAAGGCTACCAGGACTAAAAATTGTTTACAATAATGATTCTTTGAATTTAAGACAAACTTCTTTTATAAGGTAAGTGTAGGCATAAAGGTTCACTTAATACATGACATATATAAAACAAAATAAAATTGGTAGGATATCACAAATAATAATAATAAAACATAGTTACATATATTAGAAGTTTATAATTTGCTTTTCCTCAGAAATATATACGAGTACAATTATTATTAAAATAGAAAGAACAATTTGTATAAATACAAGGAATTGCCTGTTGTGTTATTTCATTAATTTTTTATGATGTTATATTTTCGAAGAAAATCTAGAAACTTTCAAGTAAAAAATCTCATACACTTCTCTTTAATAAATTCAGTAAAGTGCGACTTTGACTCGCGCCCAAAGGGTTCCATACGGACACTAGATATATAATACTATACGAACTTTATCCTATATAAAATATAGTTTTGAAATTTTTTTCGTTTTTGGGATATTTTCGTTTTTGACCAATTATTATTTTTTTTTGTGTTGGCGTTTTTTTGGGTTTTTGGCGTTCTTATACCCTTTACAAAAAAATGGTAAAAGGGTATATATAGGTTTGTCATTCCATTTGTAACTTCCAGCATATTAATAAGCGAGCCATAAAGTATATATATTCTGGATCCTTATGCATAGGGAAGACGAATAAGCGATGTCCGTCTGTCCGTCTGTACGTGAAATCGGTTTTCCGAAGCTCCCAGAAAAGCTAAAGACTTCGCTCTTGAGGTGGTGTGTCAGAAATGGTCCAAAAAAGATTTGTATTGAAAATCAGCAAAATCGAGAAGACGGTTTCAGAGCTGGCAAACTTAAACTTCATTTTGCCATACAAAATAACTACCGAAAAGTAGTTATTGTTTTTTTTTTTTTATTAAATAGACTCATTTTATACTTCAGTGTGAAGAAAATTAGCACTTCTAATTAAAAGAAAATTAAAAAAATTAAAAAAATTAAAAAGACGTTTCCAGGGTCGGAAAACTTTAAGTTTTTTCTTATACAAAATTAACTTAATAAAACAAATATTTCCTTTTTTTTCTATAAATGAAACATATCTTATGTTCTTGAAAGAAAGAGATTGATGTCGGAAATCAAAAAAAAAAAAAACAAAGAGGATGATTCCAGGGTTGGAAGACCTAAAATTTTTGTGAATTATAAAATTAACTACCGTAAACTAATTTTTTATTATGTGTTTTTATTAAATAAACTTATTTTATACTTCACTACGAATAAAATTGGCATTTCAAATAAAAAAAAATTAAACAAATTAAAAAGACGTTTCCAGGGTTGGAAAACTTTAACTTTTTTCTTATACAAAAGTAACTTACTAGAAGAAATTTTTTCTTTTTTTCTATAAATTAAACATATCTTATATTCTTAAAAGAAAGAGATTGGTGTAAGAAATCAGAAAAATCAAAAAGAAGGATTCCAGGGTTGGGAAACTTACACTCTTTGTGATATAAAAAATTAACTGGCAAAAAATATTTTTTTTTTTTTTTAAATAAACTTATTTTATGCTTGAGTACGAATAAAATTAGTATTCCAAATAAAAAAAAAAACAATTAATAATATTAAAAACACAATTTCTGGATTCGGAAAATGTAACTTTTTTTGTACAAAAGTAACTTACTAGAACAAATATTTCCTTTTTTTCTATAAATTTAACATATCTTAAATTTTTAAAAGAAAGAGATTGTTGTAAGAAATCAGAAAATCAAAAAGGATGAGTTCACGGTTGGGACACTTACACTTTTTTGATATATACAAGTAACTAAGTCTAATTAATTTTTATCTTTTTCTTTATAAATTATATATATTTTACATTTTGGAATGAAAACTTTGGTGTAGAAAATTATAAAAATAAAAACAGCAGCTCCAGAGCTGGAAACTTTGAACCGTTTTTCTGGATATTAAAGTAAATAAATAAAACATTTTTTTGAATTTTCTTTTTTCTTTTTTCACATAACACACTTTCTATATTTTTTTAAAAACTACTAGATTGGTATAGGGAATTAAAAAAATCTAAAACGATCATTCTAGGGTTTGAAAATTAATCTTTTTTTGTGCATAAAAGTAACTAGGCCAAATTTTTTTCTTTTTGTTTATACTTTATGTATGTGCCTATGTATGTATCTCTACTACATCAAAGCACTTTGGTAAAGGATATCCTCACAAAAACATCAATGTGAAAAAAGGCCAAGTTCCTGTCAAAAATTCGACCATCAAAATCAGTGAGATATAAATTTAGACCAAGTTCTTGTTTGGGACAACACCTATCGCTGACATATTCTATGCATTATATAAATTTTTAATCGTAAGGGTGTCATATAATTTCTAAATAATCTGCGAATTCCAGCTCACTAGCACAGCTTTTAATTTTTGTGGGCGTAACCCCGCCCCCTTGGTTAAAATTTCTAGGTTTTCAGATTTTTCTGGTTCATTGCTCACCTAAATCTACTCGTGTACCAAATCCTAGCTCTCTAGCTATAGCGGAAGTGCTTCATCAATTTGATGAGTGCTCAGTGAGTCAGTGAGTATGTCTTAAAATATGTACTTTTTGCACCTCCATATCTCCTGAACCTTTCATTGTTAAACTTTCAAACTTTGCATATAAGGTTATATGAATTTAAATTTCATAACTTTACGGTCGCGGGGAACAAAGTTATGAGGGGGGTAAAAACAGCTCGAATGGCTTCCTGTAAATATACACACTGCGTGCGCCTAGATATAAGATTCAGCACAGCCGAGTATAGCACTCTTATTTGTTTTTGTTTTTTTTTTTGTTTTTTTTTTTTTGTTTTGGCGCTTTTTTCTCGTCTTGGAGATTTTTTCGGTTATTGACGTTTTTTCATTTTGGCGTTTTGTTTTTAATTTCTGGTAATTTTTCTCATTTTGGCGATTACTAATTATACCAATGTAATTTTTAATAAATTATAAAATAAGTTAAATAAAAATAATAGTTTTAGCTGGATACTTTTATATACGAGAAAAAAAATTGGTTTTCCAGCTCTCAAACCGTCTTTCCGATTTTTCTGATATATTAATCTATTTTGGATCATTTCTGACACACCACTCCAAGACCGAACTCTCTTAATCTTACGTATAGACAGACGGACAGACAGACAGATATTTGTCATTCGTCTTGCCTATTCATAAGGACCCAGCATATATATATAAGCTTCATGGGTCGCATATGAATATTGTAGAAATTACACACGGAATGACAAGCCTATATACACGATTTACTATTTTTGGTGAAATAAGGGTTTATACGATTCGGCACAGCCAAATTTAGGACTCCCTATTCTATTTTTTACATTCGAGTTAACGCAAAAATTGTACATTAACAAATTTTTGTATTAATATATGTAACTACTACACATTTGTTAGTTTAACCAATTGTGCTGGTTAACACAACATTGGTTAGATTTATAAATAATATTTCCTCAGCAACTTTTTGCTCCAACGGCTATAGAGAGCCTTGGGAGGGGAGTCAAATACAGGTTCTAGTATTGCCGCATTAATAATATTGCATGCAAGATTCATCCCTTACAATGAAACTTTCTATATTAGTTAGTTTAGTGTAGGGTGACATACATATAGACTTTTGAAGTAACAAATCAATATTGATATTTTACTTTTTGAACCTTATTGATAACATTTTTATAAAGTTTAAAATGCCAATTTTATTAGCATACGAGTATAATGTAAATGAAAGCAACTTATCTGTTGATATCTCCAATTAATTTATGGGTACAAACTTTTTAATTAATATACTGCTGCAAATTTTATTATTTTTTAATTGATAGATATCACGAACATTTGAATTTTTTATGTACATACCAGTGTATTGAAAAAAAAATTGTTTTTATGCTGTCTCCGAATGAATTTACTATTTATGTTTTTGGTCTTAAAAAACCAAAGCATTTCAATGATATTTCTTTGCAAATTAAAGTTATCTGCAACAACAACTACTATAAACTAAAAATTCATGTCTTGACTTACATTTGCCTATGTATTTGTTCCAGTAATACACTTTTAATTTAAACGAAAATTGCTTCTCCTACCCAAACTGTTATAAATGTTACATATTGCTTTCAATACAAAAATATTTGCACTACCTACAAGGATAATTATTGCCTTTGTATGTTTTTAAGAACGCCAGCAGCCATAGACATTTTTGCATGCACACACAAACATCTTAATGTCTGCTTTGCCTTCCGTTAATGAAATTACTCACAGTTTGTGAAAATAATTCATCTGTTGTATGGGGTATTATGAATGTCGAACGAGGAAAATGTTAAATGTTTTTAATTGTTGTTTTATATATGTATATTTTTCGCATCACTCATACATATAAACTCAAGGCTAAAATGTATAATTTCTAAAGGGTGCTAAAGCGTAAATTAAAATGCAAATATAACATATTCAAAAGTGAAATTGTTTTCATTTTGTATCAAAAAACATACAAACGAACATTTCATCGATTCTCAGGAATAGTTTTTTTTTTCTTCTTTAAATTTGAAATTTACGGTAATTATGAACAGGAAAATTTGATGTTTCATCATCAGGAGGTTGGCAAAACATGGTAACTTGACATTTCGAAATCATTAAATTCAATATGAAAAGATTTTTTTAGGTTTGCCAGGTAACTGAAAAGAGGAAGTCAGTTTTCAGGTCATTTCGGTTCAAATAACAGGATATCTTATATTATGTGAGAGTAGAGAAGGGAAAACTTTCAAAGATTTCAAAAACAATGCAAGCAAATTGAATTGAAATTACAGTAAAAAGAATTTTAAAAAATTCGGAGTCACAATAATTTAGCGGCAGTTCATTCCGGCATGGATAAGAAAATTGTAGCCTTTAAGCAGCAAATTTAAGTTATAAAAAAATTAATAGTCGAAAAGAAGTTCGAATTCACAAGGACGTATAAAAAACCATTTTACTCGAAGGATATAGTATTAAGTTGGTTGTATATAACATAGCGTCTATACCTGATATAATATCAAATATATTTCTATCAGTAAACGTCAAATTTCATAGCAGAGCGAATTATATTACATGTGGACTGCAATATTAGTATTATATTAATATATCAGATATTATAATATTGTTTTCGTAATATATATTTAGAAAAGTGTCAAAAAACTCGCACATACATAGATACGAGAAGAGAATTTTGTGAATTTAAATGAAAATGAATATTTTTTGATAAAAAAGTGATGAAATGCTTTAATTATATACGATGTATTAAGGAAATCGCAAAATCTATATATAAATAGGCAAGTGAAAAAAGTTAAGAACCATTTTAACTGACTTAAACTCAACGTATTCGCTTGATTTTTTTTTTTTTTTTTGGTTGATAGATTGTCAATAGAAGCAGTGCAGAATGTATTTTTTCTTCTACATTTTTGTGTCTAAGATAGTTAAAAACAGTTAAGAATATTAGCCAATCATAAAGCCATGATCTCTCTTTCTCTCTTAATTTGCTAAAAAAATTACAACAAAAAACTCAAAATTAACTAAATTAAATTTGGCTTGGCAACTCCGTAAACACTCAGAAGCAGTGATGGGAAATGAGATTTGCATTTCGGTATCAAAAACAATTTTTTTTGAGTTTTTTTTTAACAAAAAATTATATAAAATTAATTTACAAAGAAATAGAAATGAAAGGCAAAGCATATGGATAGGATGATTCTAAAAAAAATCGTTTGTTTTTCTCAGAACCAGGTTTCAAACTTTTGTTAAGTAAAAAATAGGCCTGTTAAAATATCAGCTCATAATATTAATGGTGAGATGGTCCGTTCGATTTCCCATACGATTAACATGGTATAAATTGATTTTATTTATTCCGATTGTCATAAGCAAGGACAGGGGTTTCATGCAAATGCATGTTTTTTTCCATAAGCCTGATAGTGGCAAGAACGAAATATCTTTACGAAACATTGAATTTGCGTGAAAATGCCATCGATTTGTTAATGCATATTTTTGCATATTTTATTGAAAATGCATATTTTTGCATAATTTGGTCATATATGCATATTTTTGTTTCATATTTTGGTATAATTTCATGGTTTTTGTGTCATATTTGCTCAAAAGTTCAAATTTCAAAAAAAAAAAATTATTGACAAATTATTGGCAAATTCATTCGCTTGCATTGTTTTAGAATTGTAGAAGGAATGCACAACCACACACGCCTACCAAATATAATAAACATTGTTATTTTGATGATTTCAAGAGGAAATCGTTTGCTATTAAAGCCGAAACTAGTTAAAAAATTGTGCGGAAACTTGATATTGCTTTTAAAAATTACAGATTTAAAAAATCTAATAGCTAGAATTCAGTCCATTGTAATGGTTGAGTTAACTAAGTATGTAACATTATATAAAAATTATTTAAATTTGAGCCTTTCTTCAATGCACAAAAGCTTTCTTTCTTTCTTAAAAAAATTGATAGAACTTAACATTCAAAAGTATAAAAAAATACAATTTTTAAAAATTCGTGTTTGGAGCTAATAATGCAGAAATAATCGTTATATCATTTATAATATGGTGTACAAACTTAATATAAAAGGCATGTACACGCACCTCTTGAGAAAATAAAATATTTTTGTGTCTTTAATTAGTTGTATGTGAACTTAAAACTTTTCTTTTGAACAAAACATTTTTAAAATATGTGCATATTTTATTGTTTTTAGTGCATATTTTGTGTTTTTAATGTCATATTTTAAGCGCCTAAAATACCTTTTTTAAGTGTATGAAGTCCTTGTCCCTGGTCATAAGTAAAGAATGGAATGTCCTACAATAAACTTCTTGGTACGCTTTTGTAGAAAATTGAATTGATTTTTTTTAGAATCACCCTAATATGCATACACACATATGTATGTATTTATTCGTTCATAGGTACAAGTGCTAAAGTTATAACAAGAAGTGTTTTAAAATTTCAATAAATCTTAGGCCTGGATAAGACTTGATACTGTTGGAACATAAAGTATATATGTTCCTTTGTTTTGTTTTCATGACATTTTGCAAGAGAAAATCCTTTCGACATTTACAGTGGAGTGAGGTGTAGACAAAATTCGGTAAGCTACTGTCGATTTACCTGGAAACATGTATTCATCTAATGCGTTTTTAGTTTTAGCATCCGTAGGCCAAAAACTGCATATACAGGACTGTTCTGCAAATCATGATATGTCAAATCACGGTGATTTCAAAAAATTAATAAAAGCTAAATTATTGCTTTTGTAAATTTCACGATTTATGGTTTATGCATGACTATAACTTAAAATACAATAAATACCCACGAACAAGTCAGCTATTAGTAGTTTGTTTTTAACACCACCGTGATTTAAATCACCGTGATTTTTAGAACAAGCCCGATATTTTCTGCTATTAATAATTTTAATTCTTCCAAATCAGCCAATGCTCTATATTGATTGTTAATATTTTCAAAATTTTGCTTTTCGCTGGGAAACACATTTTTATTCAAAGCGATATAATGCTGTTGGTTTTAACAGATAAATAATTTTCAGGGGAAACTTACTAAGCTAAGTTAACATTTCATTGTCAAAGTCCACTTTTGCCCTTAGAACTTGACAGAATTTAATATAAACTTTTTACAATATTCTTTAAACTGATCTAAAACATAGATCAACTTCTGTACCACAGAAAATATCATTGAAAGAAATATGAAGGGTTACAATTTTCTAATATATCTTTACTAATAAAGTTTCGTGCCATTTGTCGAAAAAGAAATTGAATTCTTGGCAAAAATATATGTGTACGCGCGTCTTCTGACTGTATTTCTGGGTTGGCCGAGAGAGTATCAAATGTATTGCGGGAGTAATACGGTACTTTTTCAAATCAAATAGTATCAAAAAAGGTACGATTGTACCAACTTTTCCATCACTGCTCAGAAGGAAATACTTATTTTATTTGTTCATTCTATTCTTATTTCCATTTTTTATGTACTTAAACGATTATTGCTGAAACTAATAAAATTTGGATATTTAAATAACGAGTAAGTTAAATACATTACGGTACTGTATTATTTTTCTTTAGATGCTTAAAAATAATGGGCAATAACCATAGACAAACATTAAAGTCGATTCTTTTTAGAGACAAATTAAATTTTAACATCTGTTGTTAGCTTTCTTTCAACTATAGTCAAAATTAGAACCGGTTTTAAGTTGAATCAGCTTTAAGAGGGTGATGAGTAAAATCTTGAAAATTTTGCATGCAATTTGGTATGAGTAATAAGCAAATGGCATCTCTCAACAGCTGACAGAATAAAAACGACAAAAAGTTAATTGAAATAGAATCCATTTTTGGAGAAAAAAAAAGTTGAAAAACATAAACCGGAGAAAAAATTAACATCAAAGCCGTTTCTATTATTTATTTGGAAAGCTCACATTAATAGATACAACTATTAAAGACTGGAGTAAGTACGGTAATATATTTTATTAGAAATGAAGAAATATATGACATTTTATCTGAGCGGTTTGTATTATTGCAATAATGGTTGAATTTAAACCACTGGGCGAACACTAGTTTTTATGAAATACACATTACTATTCAAATAAACAAAGATGTTCACTGCACGGCTGCCTGATAATTATGAAATATTATGATATTTACAAGTGTACGTTTTCCCCTACATAGATATTAATATTAATGTAAATATATTTTTCTTCTCATTCTGCCGACGTTCTCTCTCATATTATATCAGATTTAATATCAGGTATAGACGCTATGTAAGAAAAAAATATCACTAGGTATTAAAAAAAGACGTGCTAACAAATATTTATACCCTTCACCAAAAATAGTAAAGAGCATATATAGGTTTGTCATTCCGTGTGAAATTTCCGCAATATTCATATGTGACCCTGGCTCCTTATGAATAAGGCAGACGAATAAGCGATGGCCGTCTGTCCTTGCGTGTGTCCGTCTGATTTACATGAAATCGGTTTTCCGAAGATCCCAGAAAAATTAGAGTTTTATACTGCTGCGCTAGAAATGGTCCTAGATAAGTTGTTACTAAAAATCAGCAAAATTGAGCAGAAAGTTTCAGAGCTGGAAAACCTAAATTTTATTTAGCCACATAGAACTACTAACTTGCTAAAACTAATTTTATTTACTTATTTTATAATTCATAGCGAATAAAATTGGATTAAAATAAATTAAACAAATCCAAAATCCGTTTCCAGGGTTGGAAAATTTTAACTTTTTTTTTTGTTATATAAAAGTAAGTTACTAAAACCAATTTTTCCTTTGTCTCTATAAATAAGACATATATTACATTCTTAAAAGAAAACGATTGGTGTAAAAAGTCAGAAAAATCTGAAGGATGATTCCAGAGTTGGGAAAATTGCAAAGTTTTGTGATATTTAAAAGTAACTAGGTCTAATTAATTTTTTTTTCTTATTCTTTATAAATTAAATATATTTTCTGTCTTGAAATGTAAAAAAAAAAAAACAGTAAAACCACAACTCCAGAGCTAGTAGATTGGACTTTTTTTTGGTATTAAAGTAAATAAATAAAACTAATTTCTTCCTTTTTTTTCTATGTTCTCTCAACATATTTTATAAATCTTTTAAGGATGAAGATTGGTGTAAAGAATCAGAAAAATTAAAAAAAACGATACCAGGGCTGGGAAACTTACACTTTTTGTGATATATAAAACTAATTATTTTTTTGGTATTTAAATATATTCTAAATTGCATAAAGAAAGATATTACTATTAAAAACCAGAAAATTTTTAATTATGGTTACAGGGATGGAAATTAAAAAAAAATTAGTAAGAAATAACCGAAAAATATTTTTAATTTAGTTAAACATATTTCATATTTTAGAAAGATCTTTACTCAAGATTTTTTTATATATGTTGAATTTTTATATTAATATTTAATTTGAGGTTTTTCTTATTGTGCTCTGAGCACGGTTGTGTTTCAAATCGATGGTCTTTCGTTGACAACTAGGATAAGGGTGAATGTAAAATATTTTTTAAATACAGAGTTAAGAACTAACTATTCAACTATTGCTAATATCGAAAATACAATATTTGAATCAAATTATTTAGTCAAAAAATAATGAGACATCACTTACTAAAAATTGCACGAGCACAAAAAACAATTAATTTTTTTTTTCACAAAACAAATATGTATGTATGTATATGTATACTTTATGTACGTAAATCAGTAAAGGGTATATAAGATTTGGCAAAGCCGAATATAGCACTCTTATATATTTTTATTATTTTAGCATTTTTTTATGAAATTAAAATTTATCGAAATTAAAATTTAGTGTTAAATTATTTGAAAAAAATACTATGTACAATACACCCAACTAATTGAAAATTACTTTCAGAATTATATTTCAAATACATTTAAACATATTTTCTATTTATATAAAAAAAAATTCTGTATATTTTACAAACTGTCGGTCTTAAAACCTAATTACATTTTATTTACTCCAATTTTCATTAATATGAAATGAAAGCAGCTGTAGAAAGTTCATATTAAAAACATAAAAAAAATTAAAACTAAATGCTTAACGAACCAAATACAAACGTGATGCCTAAACACATTAAGTAATAACATAATTTCATAAACGCTTTATTAGAACAGCTTAGAAGGATTTAAAAGCAACAGCATGGGAGTTTGTACATGAAACTAAATATTAATAACAGGGATATTTAAAAGGAAAAATGATATTTCCGTTTGAAGAAAATGTTTGTTTCTCATCATCTACAATTATTTAAATAAACTCATTAAAATTTTATCGTAATTCTTCTGTTCTCGGCTTATTAAATTTTAATGGCAGAATATAAATTACTGAAAATAAAAACAGTTAAAGTGCGCTATACCATTTAATTCAGCGTGAGGGCTGTCAGGTCCATGATACCTCTCATACCTTATTATCCTTAAAATTTAGCTACTGTACGTGCCGGGTGGTCAACCTTACAGATAAGTGAAAAGCCGAAAAAGATTTTTCCACGAATATTTCTTTATAACATAATACATTTAAATTCATTCGAAATTATTGTACAATTACTTTCTCCTTCTAAGGAATATGGCCATAATTGAAGTTAATCTTGTAGCGAATTTTTCAAAAGGTTTAAAGAATAAATTTTCTTACTATATTTCGTTAAATGGAATGCAAAAAGGCGCAACTAACAAAAAATTAAAAATCGAGTTTTTGATTGATAGACATGTAGTTTAATGGCATTCAGCATAATCACTCACAACTCGATTTTGAATTTTTTGTTAGTTACGCCTTTTTGCACTTTAGCTAACGATTTGTTTACTAAAGCCCTTTAAAATCAACACTATTTTTTTGAAAACCAGTACTGTCCTAATTTAGTAAAACTATTTAAAACAATTGTGTTTGAAAATATTTTTGAGTGCTTGATTTTGAATTCTGTAATAGGGCATGAACATTATCTTGAAATCTAGTAATTAAGAGATTTCGAGCTAAATCTTGCTGCTTTTTACTAGATTTCTCAAATCTCTTTTGTCAGTAGATATTTTTAACGCCCTGTTAATATATCCTCACAAAAACAAGTTCCAAGTTCCTATCAAAAATTTCGGCCATCAAAAGCAGTGAGATATAAATTTTGACCAAGTTCTTGTTTGGCACAACACCTTTCACTGAAATATGCTATGCATTATATAAATTCGTAATCGTAAGGGTGTCATATAATTTCTAGATAATCTGCTAACTTGACAACATTTTTACCGATATAAGGAAATGAACAAATATACATTACTCTCTCCTTTTTTAGGAAGGTAAAAATATTGCCAAGTTAGCAGATTATCTAAAAATTATATGACACTCTTACAATTACAAATGTAAATAATGCATAGTATATGTCAGTGAAAGGTGCTGTGCCAAACAAGAACTGGGTCAAAATTAATATCTCACTGCTTTTGATGGCCGAAATTTTTAAAAGGAACTTTCTATACATTTTCTATGATAACACTTTTTAAACTTAAAATTTCTAGGGTGTTTTATTTCTATTCATGACAGTGATCATTAAAATCAAAAAAGTTAAAAATTTCATAGTTACCTAAAATAATGTGTTAGAGCGTCATGAGTCTTGGATTGTATACCTTAAAAATTAATTCATGTATTATTACGACGGGTCGCCAGTGTGTACGCAATTTTTTAAGAGTCGTCTGGAAAGAAACGTGTCAAATACAGCGTCAATTTTAGTGGGACTTATCCCGCGTATTTTCTCAATATATTTACATATTAAAGTCTGCTTAGCCGAAGTACATATATCGAAACGATATGCCCAATGTGTATGCAATGTTTCAATAGGGTAGCTGGTGCTTTAATTTTTGGATTTTCCGATTGAGTAAATCAATTATGACTATTTTTCTACAAAATATCAGCTATCTAGCGTGAACTATACCTTATATTTTAATGCGCATTACCCCTACTAATATTTTAAACTCACAATTTCGTTTTGAGCAGCGCTTATAATTCATGCTTATTTTCTTCTAAAATATGCTAGACCGATGTTGATTAAACACAAGGCTAAAATTTTATGGGAGTGATCACGCCCACTTTTAGGTGGTAGCTTAAAGTATTGTATACGTGTAACGTATGTGCAAGGTTTCACTAAAATGGCTTAAGTTAAAAGCTGTATATTAACAGCCTTATTTATATAACTTTTTAAGGCTTTACAGAGGGGTTTTAAGACATAATTATTTTCATAAAATTTTTTTTTTAAAGCCTTAATAAGTTTTATAAATAAGCCTGTAAGTTTTCAGATTCAAACAATAGTAGCGTGGCCCCGCCCATTCTGGTAAAATTTTTTGGTTTTTAAGATTTTTCTACTTGGTTTCTCACCTAGACCTACTTGTGTATCAAATTTCAGGTCATAAGGCAACTTTTAATTTTAAATTTCTATGGGCGCAGCCCCGCCCCTTTGACAAAAATGTCTGGGTTTTCAGGTTTTTATTGTTGTTTTCTCATCTATACCTACTCGTGTATCAAATTTCAGCTCCTTAGCGCAACTTATAATTTTTGATATTTATGGGCGTAACCATGCCCACTCTTCCACACTTAAGATTTTTTCGGCCAGTGTTTATTATTTGTTTCAAGTTTCGTTGTAAACGGATAATAATACATACAGAAATAGTATATCTAAATGTGCTGAGACGTAGTACACGAAAATGAGGTTGAAATTGTATGGGCGTATTAACGCCCATTTTTTTAATGAAAAATTTTTAGGCTTGCCCTATCGCAGTATGTAAGCTGAATTTCAATAGAATAGCTTCCATTAAGCGTATTAGGTATGTTTTTTTTAATTCTAGCCTTTATGGGCGTAGCCCCGCCCTCCTGGCCAAAAATTTCGGGTTTTATATTTTTTCTAGTTTAGTAGGCAATGGACCTAGTTCTGTAGCAAATTTCAGCTCACTAGCACAAATTTTAATTTTTGTGGGCGTAGCCCCGCCCCCTGTTTAATTTTTTCGGGTTTTTAAATTTTATTAGGTCATTGCTCACCTAGTTCTGCTTGTGTACCAATTTTCAGATCTCTAGCTATAGCGGAAGTGCTTCATCAACTTGATGAGTGAATCATTGAGTTAGTGAGTATGTCTTAAAATATGCACTTTTTGCACCTCCATATCTCCGGAACCTTTCATTGTAAAACTTTCAAACTTTGCATATGAGGCTAAACGAATTATGAATAATTATGATTTAAATTTCATAATCTTACGGTCTCGGGGAACAAAGTTATCAGAAGGGTAAAAAATGGTTTCCTGGAAATATACACACTGCGTGCATTGGCCAGAACTTGGCCTGGCGCACTACCGTGCGCCTAGTTTCATAAAAATGAGTGGCTTTGTCACGGTCTGCTTAAAAAGGTGTAGGAATTTGCTACATTGCAGTTGCTTGGTTGCAGTTTTGGAAATTTTTCAGTTAATGGGATTTGTTTTAGACAAAAAATCTTGATAAATGTAAAAAAAGTTGGTGTTAACAATATAGATTAATATTAAGATTAACATAATGATTTTAATTAAAAACTACTAGATTTTAATTAAAATAAATTAATTTTTTTCAACTTAAAATAAGGTTAGTTTAAAATAGCTCTTCATGTTATTTTATTATCAAAAATACATTCTTTCAACTTAAAAAAAAATTTGATTCAACATGACTCTTCATTTGGTTTAACAGTAGTGGAATATTAAATCAACATTACATATAAAATTATTTCAAACAAAAAATTTTCTTTGCAGGTTATTTCAAACCATTTTAAATTAATATGAAACATATGTGAACCAAAAAAAATTAAAAAAAAGCTAAATTAACTTTTTTTGAAGATATTTATATAAAATTCTTCTGTGTGACTATAATATTTAAAAAATATTTTTTTTGATGCTGTAAGAGTTTGTGCTTTCTAAAAAATCTCCTTCAAATTGGGCGTAGAAAACAAGAAGTCCTTTCATTTACCATTCCAAAAGAAAAAATTTTAGAACTTTGCTTTGTGCAGCAAAAAAAAAAACTAACAAGCATACTTAGAATTAATATTTTTTTTTTAATATTTTTTTAAGACGTTTTTTTTATTTATTGTATGTGTGAAATATGAACTAACAATAAGTATTCAAATCTTAATCTAAAGTATAATTATTAGGCCCAACCAATGTCGGACATAAACTAAGTGATAGTTATTTATAATACATAAGTAGTGATAAGCACAAAAAAATATTAATATACAAATTTTTTTTCCCCTTTTTCTTAATTTTCTCTTTGTTACAATTCTCCAGATTTAATTAAAATAAAAAAATTTCTATTTTTTTTTTTTCTAACCATATTTTTGTGGCAAATCTCTTTACATATACTCCAGCAGTCAGCGCTGTCATCCTCTTCAGCAATTGTAGCAGCATCTCTAAGGATTAAGCGCTGCGTGTGTGTGTGTGTATTCGAATGGTATTGTTCTGCTTTGTGTACATGGTTCGCAAATCATATGTGTGTAGCAGTTAATTGCTTCTGTGTCTGATTGTTAAGGACAATACGCGTACCGCATGTAAGATTTTAATTATAATTGTTATACTTAATGTTGAACTCGGCATTTACAAGTTTTAATTTAGCAATTAACATGTTTAGCTTTGCACAGAAATGTCTACTAATGAACGCGTTGCCAAAGTGTTTGAGTCGTATTAAAGTTTATTTATTTTAATTCCCATTATGGCAGAAAGGTAATTTCGTTTTTGAAAATTTATTAATAACAAATGTTTTTAAACGGGAATAAGCTTATTTCTGGATGTTTACTTTTGATTTTAAATTTAATGAATAGAAAGGTATTTTCTTGATTGTAATCTTTTTTTGGGCTTTCAAATACTTTAGATTGAAAAAGGAAATAAAACTGTTGCACGTACTCTCTTTTTTTTGTTTATGTACGTCTTTAAGGTATAATGTTTACAATCGAATTTTATTCCTCAATTTTACTTTTCTATAAAACTAACTAATTGGTTCAAAGTATTTCGCTTTTAGTAAAACAAAAACTAAAAAGCATGACTACACATTATTCGTTACATTAAAATATTTATAGCAAATTTTTCATTTCTCAATACCTCTGAAGCCTTCCAACAGCCCACTCCCCACCATTATACACTTTCAGGTAATACCAAGGTACCATCCGTATTAGACTTATATGAGCTGAACAGCTTGATATTTTTGTAGGTGCCCTCTTAACCGAATCCAACCTGTGCTATCATCCTGTTTCCATGCTTCTGGTGTAGAAAATTCGTAAGAAAATCTCTCATAGAAATTTTCTTTTTCAAGTTGAACGTTTAGGATTTAAAGACAGGCTGAAAATTTTATACATAGAGGACCTCATTTGTTTCAATTAGAATAACTTTTAGCAGCCTTGGTTAATGTTCTCATTCATAAATATGGATAAAAAAATGTGCTACAAGGTATTATAGTATGAATTTAAACAGTTTTTTAAAAACATGTTTCCACATAATTATATCAAAAATATAATACGACAAATCAAACGTTTTTTGCTCATAATTTTATTAAATCAGAAAACAAATTATAACCAACAAATTCCTTTCACTAATGCCTTTCACTAAATTCAAAATATTATTTCTTATTAAAATCTTTCCGTAAATACTATGTGATAAACCAAAATAATTCACGTATTCTATTTTGATTGAACGAGTTGTATATGCAATCGAAATTTACAACGTCACACATTTTTGATGAAAATGCAGCGTCGTTCGTAAACAATATACTACCACATTTTCTTAGTATTTATGAAAAATAATTAAAGTTTTCCTTTAATGTTGGTTTACGAGGCTGTTTTCTCGCCGATGCCAGATTCAGTGAGAAGTTGTAAGGGGTGTTAAAAATAAAACGCAGGATTTGAATTAAATGGAAAACACAATTTTTAGTCTTTTGATTGTAATTTTTTTATTGAATCACAAATAATGTTGGATAGGGTTATTTATTGAATAACACATCGGCATATAAATGTATCTATGTACAGGGTGGGCCAAAAGAAACCAAGGGGTGTAAAAGTTTAATAACTTTTTGGTTTATTAACTTTTTTTTATTTTTTCTTTCAGATTATATAATATACAAAATGGAAGTTTTTTTACACTAAGTATGAAAAATGATGTCTCTTAAAGGACCACCGTTTTCAGCTTCGCACTGATGGGCTCTTTTTAGAGCATTTTCCATAACATCTTTCAAAACTTGTGGCTGTAGCGTTCGAATATCTGCAACAACGTTTGCCTTGAGTTCAAGGATTGTCTCTGCCTTGTTCACATACACTCGCTCCTTCAAAAAACCCCAAAGAAAATAGTCGGGTGCTGTCAAATCTGGCGATCGCGCTGGCCAAATAATTTTCGAATTTCGAGAAATTATTCGCTCTCCAAAAATTTGACTTAAAAGTGCCATTGTGTCTCGGGCAGTATGGGCAGTGGCTCCGTCCTGCTGAAACCACATACCAAGTCTGTTTTCAAGAGCAGGACGTAAAAAATTTTCTATCATAAACCGATACCGCTCTCCATTTACGGTAACAGCACTTCCATCTTCATTCTCGAAGAAGTAGGGCCCAATGACATTTTCAGATGTGATCCCACACCATACTGTACACCTGATGGGGTGCAATTGGCGTTGATGAATGGCTCTTGGATTTTGAGAACCCCAGAACCTACAGTTCTGCTTATTAACAAAGCCATTCAAATGAAAATGAGCTTCATCACTCATAATCAAATTTTCAATAAAGTTGATTTCATTTCTGGCCAACTCTTGAAATTTAACTGCAAAATTTAGACGTTGCCGATGATCTGCGGGTTTTAATTCTTGGACCAATTGCACCTTATATGGGTATAACTGTAAATCTTTTTTTAAAATGCGCCGTAGTGACGTACGAGACATTTCTAGCTGAGCAGAACGCCCTCTGCCAGATGTTTCTGGTGCTTCGTTAACACTTTGCTGTACTCGTTCAATATTTTCCGCAGTGCGACTTAAACGTGGTCTACCGGTTCGAGGCAAATCTCTTACGCTGCCATGTTGGTGATGACGGTTAACTAAGCAACGAATCGTCGCTTCAGAGGGCGAAATTCTGACGTTAAAATGTCGACGATATGCTCTTTGCGTTAAAATAATTGATCTCTGGTTTAAATAATAAAATTCTATTGTTCTGGTTCTCTGTTCAGTTGTGAACCTCTCCATTATAAATTCTCCAAGTGTTGTCTATATAATCTGAAAAAAAAATAAAAAAAAATTTATAAACAAAAAAGTTATTAAACTTTTACACCCCTTGGTTTCTTTTGGCCCACCCTGTATATATAACATGAGGTTAAAATATGGCTACTACTAAAAAATATTATCATCGAACTTAGACTTAAGCTTGAAATCAAAGTTTACTCGTATGAGGCATTTCAGGACTGTCCTAGGATTTAGAGTGCGACGATATAGTGAAAGATATATATGATATACGAAGAACAACTACAGTTTTTTATCGATTGATGAAACAAAATATTAAAACAAAAATCGTTGCTTCATTTTTTTATAGGTTTCATGCACAGTGGGCGTGGCCAATTTCGAGTAAACATGCGATATGCATTCTTTTTTTATTCCAGAAAATATACATTTACCAAACTACAAGACTTGTGCTTGAATGGTAAATGTTTGAGGTTAAAGAAAAAATTTGGATTTCATGGACAGTAAGCGGTCTGAGGTACGTGGTAGGCAGTGGGCTTTGCTGATTTTTAAGAAATTCTTTTTTTTTCTTGATTTAATCAATATAATGCCCAGCGCCAACTTTCAGTGACCTAGGATGGTGATGAATGGTTAAATCTTTGGGACCGATGTTGAATGTGAACCACTTCTAAACGTCAAGTTTTTTTCTGCGTTTCATTTGACATTTCTTAATTTCAGACTAATTCAATTGGAACCATGGAAAGATATACAATCTAGCAACGCGTTAAAGTTATTCAGGCTAATTATGAAAATGGGCGTTCAAATCAAAAGGCATATCGAAGAAAATTTTCTTCAGCATATTTTCACCTCAGTGGATTCGTTAATAAACAGAATTGCTACATTTGGGCGAATGATAATCCAAGAGTTATTGTCGAAAAACAAATGCACCCAGAAAGAGTGACGGTTTGGTGCGGTTTATGGGCTGGCGGTATCATCGGGCCGTATTTTTTCCAAAATAAGGCCGGTCAGGCAGTTACTGTGAATGGTGTTCGCTATCGTGAGATGATAACGAACTTTTTATGGCCCGAATAGGAAGATATGGATGTGTAAAAATATGTGATTTTAACAGGACGGTGCCACTTGCCACACAGCTAACGAAACAATGCTCTTTTGCGCGACAAATTCAATGGCCGTGTTATCTCACGTTGTGGCGATGTCAATTAACCGCCAAGATCATGTGATTTGAAACCGTTGGACTTTTTTCTTTAGGGTTATTTAAAAAAAAAAAAGTGTACGTCGATAAGCCAGTAACGATTCAAGAGCTAAATGATGAGATAATTCGGCGTATTAACGGCAAAGAACCTCAATTATGCCTCAGCGTCATCGAAAATTTGGACCATCGGATAGAAGTGTGCCGCCGAAGTCGCGGCGGCCATTTGGCCAATATTTTGTTCCATACATAATTGAATTGTACCATTTTATCATAATAAAAAGAAATGACAATAATTTCCTAAATAATTTGTGTTTTATTCAAAATTAACATCGGCCCTCAAAATTAAACCACTCTTTATAACACCCCTACTAAATCATTCATTATACTTATGTTATTTGATCATAAGAATCATACATATGTAGGAAATCTCCAGACAGTTTCAAATAACATAACAAGAATTTCAATTTAAACATCTAAACGATTTAAAAATATTAACATACCAGCTGAGCCCAGCAAACGTTGTCGTACCCTCAAAAACTTATTTTTTAAATCCAAATTACTCCACTCTGTGATCACTTGTTGGGTTAAAAATAAAACGAAAACCTACCGGGTATTGACTTGGACCTGTGTTGAAAATTTCAGCTTCACAGCTATTATAGTGCCAGAGATCATGCGTTAGGAACAAACACACACTACGATTTTATATATTTAGATAATTTATTCGTGAACAATCTCAATAATCTTTATAAATTTGACGTTCTAATGAAACATTTTTAATTATAAAATCTTGCATTAATTATAACAATACAGCAAAAAAATTAAGAGGAATTTTAATTGGTGTAAAAATATTTTGTATATTAAAAACATGAATAAACTTGTAGACCTATTTTAACAGGAAAAATAATATTGAAGGGAATGTAAAATATTTTGATACACAAAATACTAAAATATACATAAGCACCTGGCTGTTTATATGTACCATGAACAAAATGAAAAAAAATTTAATTAAAATTTTAATATATTTTAGATAAATAGAAAACATTACAGACAATATGGAAAAATTCCCAACAAAATTAAGAATGTCAAGTTTGAATAGAGAAAATTCCAAATGAAGGCTGCCTTAACTTAATTTACATATAATATGCAGATGGTAATTTTAGCACTTTTATTATTTTTTTTAGTTCCTTAATGATTACTTTGCTTTCATCTGGTACTGACCCTTTTTAAACCTTTAGACTATTTAAACCAGCGGTTGTTTACCGCTTTTCCCAATTTAATTAAAATTTTAATCAATTACTGACACAGCGTCTCTGCAACATTAAGCACAAGAATTTCTTTCCTGCCTTTGATATTAAAAAAAAAACTTTTGGCAAATATACCGCAAAACTTTATATTATTTCAGTAGAGTAAAAAACTTCGTGACTCTTTTTTTTAAATAAAGCAAAAAAAAAGAAGAATTTAATCAATTATTTCTATCCGTTAAGCGGATATGCTTACTTGTTTGTAAAGGGATATTGACCCTTGCTGGTATGGCAGACAAACCCAAACACAAATACACCCACGCACACATACACACAAAGCAACTTTACTAAATAATCCGGCTACCCAAGAAATATATTTAAATTCATTTTATATAATTTTACTGTTTACAACCCTTTTTTTTATCATTTTAACTCAAAATAAATTTTCCGAAATTTTAATAAATTAAATTTTCATCCTTAAATAACAAAGTCAAAAAACTTTTTCTTTTAACATGAAATAAAAAAACTTTACCTTAGAAAACAGCATTTGCTACACATAAATTATTGGCACAAAAAAAAACAAATTTTAAATTTTAAGCAACCACCAGCAAAAGCAACTCGTTATTAAAGTAATTGCATAACATAAATAATTTAAAAGAAACATAAATTAAGCTAATTAAAAAATAATTGTAATTTATTTTCAACTAAGTGCTTTAAATGAAGAAAAATTAATGACTTGCAGAAGAATTTTGCAATTCAATTTACATTGTTTCTAAAGAAAATATTTATAAATGTTGTACAAAGAAAACAAAGAAGCCCTAAAGGCTTTTTTGTTGCCGGTTTACTAATATTTTTCTTTTATTAAAAGAAATGAGAGGAACATAAAATTGTTACTGTTTAGAATAAAAAGTCGTTGATACTTTTCAACAATTAAAAGTAGGGGAGGTTAAGAATATAAATAAACTTAATGAACCTTTATATTAATATTCGAGTAATGAGTTATTGCAAACATTCGGTCACACCCGTCACGGCGACGCTAAAGCGATATTTTTTCAATGGATATAAAAATTGGAAAACAGCAACAAGGAAAGAAACTCAAACAAAATAAAGAAAAGTATAAATGGCATTTAGCTTAAGAGAGAGATAGATAGAGAGAGAGAGAGAGAGAATTTAGAAATGATCTAGAAAAGACGAAAATTTCAACCAGGAAGCCGCGGCTGCGCCCATTAAAACTAAAATTTGTGCTAGTGAGCTGAAAGTTGATACAGAACTAGGTGAGTAATCAACTAAAAAAATCTAAAAACCCGTGAATTTTAGCCAGGTGGGGGGGGGGGTGGATACGCCCATAAAGGTCAGAATTAAAAAAGCAAATCTAAAGCGCTTTACTTAGGCGATTCAATTGAAATTTGCCATATATACTAAGATAGTGCGAGGCTATTATTTTTTCGGTGAAAAAGTGGGCGTTGACACGCCCTTAAATTTAAACCTAGTTTTTCATGTACTACGGCTCAGCATATTTAAATATGCTATTTATGTAGGTATTATTATCCATTTTCAATAATAACCACTGGCCGAAAAAATCTTGAGTTTGGAAAAGTGGGCAGGGTTACGCCCAAAAAATTAAAAATTAAAAGTTGCGCTAAGAAGCTGAAATTTGATATACAAGTAGATATAGGTGAGAAACAAACTAGAAAAACCTCAAAACCTGGAAATTTTAGTCAGAGGGGCGGGGTTACACCCAAAAAAAATAAAAAATTAAAAGTATCGCTTATGAGCTGAAATTTGATACACAAGTAGGTCTAAGTGAGAAATCAACTACAAAAATCTGAAAACAAAAAAAAAATTAGCAGAATGGGCGGGGCCACGATAATATTTTCTGGAATTAAAAACTTAATATAATATATATACAAGTTTTATTTAAGCTTAAAGTCCTTTTTGTAAATAATTGATAACAATATTCATTATTTTATCGATATTTCGCTGCAACGTTACTGTTATCTATTATTTACAAAAATGACCTAAAGCTTAAATAAAACTTGTATATATTAAACTAAAAGGTCGAATAAATTATAATAATCTTAATATAATATAACATGAAATGTTAGCCTTGTGTTTAATTTACTTCGGTCTAGCATATTTAAGAAGAAAATTAGCATGAATTGTAAGCGCTGCTCACAACAAAATTGTGAGTTTAAAATAGTGGCAGGGATAATGCTCATAAAATTTAAAGGTATAATTCGCATTAGGAAGCTGAAATTTTATACACAAGTAAGTGTAGATGAGTTAGCCAATGGAAAAATCTTAAAACCAAGTAAAACTTCTTCTGGTAAACAGGGCAGTTAAAATTACAATTCGCACTAGAGATCTAAAATTTGATACACAAATAAATCTAGATCAGAGATCACTTAAAAAAATCAAAAAACCCAGAAGTTTCTATAAGGCGGCGGTAAAAAACACTTTAAACTAAAAATTAGGATCAATTTTATTTAAACTTTTCACAAACATGGTATATATCTAAAGTAAAAATTTCCTGTTTTGAAAAGTGGCCGTGACTACACCCATAAAGCTTAGCTTTTTCTTTCATGTACTTCAGGTTAGCAGTTTTTACTCTATTTCTATTATTATGTATTTGTCAATAGCTTTTTCCTACGAAACTTTAAATGAACCATAAGCACTAGCAGTCATAAAAGTCGACGGGGCCAGACCCATAAAAATTTTAGGTAATATTATACTATAGAGAGCTGACATTTTGTAAACAAATAGTAATTGATGTTTTCAATCGGAAAATCCAAAAATTAAAGCACCAACACCCCTATTGAAACTTTGCCTGCATATTGGGCATATCTTTTTGATTTATGTGCTTCGGCTAAGCAGACTTTAGTATGTAAATATATTTGGAAAAGTAGGCGAGGTTACGCCGACTAAAATTTACGGTATATTTAACATATTTCTTTTTTGGATGACTCTTACCAAATTGCGTACACACTGGTGACCCGTTGTAATAATACCATAGTGTATTTTTAACAACAACAACATCCATCACGCCATAACCCATTATTTTATGTAACTATGCCATTTACAACTGAGTAGAAATAAAACACACTAGAAATGTTAACTTCAAAAAGTAGTCTAATATAAATTTTTTTAAAAAGTAATCAGATCCTCACAAGAACATATATGTTAAAAAAAGGCCAAGTTCCTATCAAAAATGTCGGCCACTAAAAGTAGTGAGATATAAATTTTAACCAAGTTCTTGTTTGCCACAATACCTAACACAGAAATATGTTATGTATGATATAAATTTGTAATCGTAAGGGTGTCATATAATTTCTAGATAATCTGCTAACTTGGCAATATTATTTCTACATATTTGTAAGGTTTTTAAGGAGAGTGCCGCAATGTGGGGTGAAAGCCTTTACAAGTGCAGATTAGTTCAAAAGATGAGCTTTAACTTTCACAATCGTATTTGATAGCATATGAAAGTAGGTAAAACTCTACATCATTAACTGTACAAATAAAAGTTCTTAGTAGTTTACTTTATTTGCAGTGTGTGTTCAAAATTTAATAATTTTAGTAATTTTTGCGCGCAGTGATTAAAAGAGAGAATTTTGATATTTCAAGTGATTATAGTTCTTGTTAAGACTTCTATAAGTAAAAGTTTTATATTGGAACCGTCAACTTCAGGTATATGAGCATTTAAAAAAATATTTTTTGTTTAGTTGTTTTAGAAATATTTAAAAAAAAAATTTAATTGCTCTAAAAATGTGGTATTTTAGATATGTGCCTTTAATTATGAAAGTGGTCTAAGTCACATGCATTTTTATTTCGAAATATTAAATAAATACTGAAAAAACTTAAATAAATATTTAACAAATATTATATAAACTAAATTCTAATTCTAAATTAAAATACAGGGTGGGCCAAAAGAAACCAAGGGGTGTAAAAGTTTAATAACTTTTTTGTTTATTAACTTTTTTTTATTTTTTCTTTCAGATTATATAATATACAAAATGGAAAATTTTTTACACTAAGTATGAAAAATGATGTCTCTTAAATGACCACCGTTTTCAGCTTCGCACTGATGGGCTCTTTTTAGAGCATTTTTCAAAACTTGTGGCTGTAGCGTTCGAATTTCTGCAACAATGTTTGCCTTGAGTTCAAGGATTGTCTCTGGCTTGTTCACATACACTCGCTCCTTCAAAAAATCCCAAAGAAAATAGTCGGGTGCTGTCAAATCTGGCGATCGCGCTGGCCAAATAATTTCCGAATTTCGAGAAATTATTCGCTCTCCAAAAATTTGACTTAAAAGTGCCATTGTGTCTCGGGCAGTATGGGCAGTGGCTCCGTCCTGCTGAAACCACATACCAGGTCTGTTTTCAAGAGCAGGACGTAAAAAATTTTCTATCATAAACCGATACCGCTCTCCATTTACGGTTACGGCACTTCCATCTTCATTCTCGAAGAAGTAGGGCCCAATGACATTTTCAGATGTGATCCCACACCATACTGTACACCTGATGGGGTGCAATTGGCGTTGATGAATGGCTCTTGGATTTTGAGAACCCGAGAACCTACAGTTCTGCTTATTAACAAAGCCCTTCAAATGAAAATGAGCTTAAAATAATTGATCTCTGGTTTAAATAATAAAATTCTATTGTTCTGGTTCTCTGTTCAGTTGTGAACCTCTCCATTATAAATTCTCCAAGTGTTGTCTATATAATCTGAAAGAAAATATAAAAAAAAATTAATAAACAAAAAAGTTATTAAACTTTTACACCCCTTGGTTTCTTTTGGCCCAACCTGTATTATATAATACAAAAATAATTTTAGAATTTTTCAAATGTGATCTACTAAATATCTCGACCAGAAAAATATATGACTGTGTCTATTTCATAATTAAGGACACATATATATGTACATGGAGTTTCAACAACTTTGCGGATGAGAGCAGGGAAAAATGCTTTTATGCTCTTAAAAAATAAGATTTTAGCTAATAAATCCCAGAATACCTATTTGCGCTTTGTGCGATGTTTGAGTTATGAAGGTTTTTGTGAGAGAATTCCAGTTGCTAAAAATCAATGTGAAAAATACATAATAAATATTTATTTTTTTTTATTAAAACAAAAAAAAAATATTTTTGTTAAAAGCACATAGTGTATGCTTTAATTTACAATTTAATTTACTAATTTATCTTTTTTGATTCCAAAGTTACAGCAAAAATAGTCAAATAAGACCATTTTCTCCAAAATACAAAAAAGCCCATAAAAGGTTAAAAAATTTTTTTTTTAATTTTTATTTTTTTTGGTAAATGCTGGTTTTTTTTAACCCCCGACTAAAAAATGGGGTGTTATAAGTTTGTAGTGTGTGTCTGTGTGTCTGTGTATCTGTGTATCTGCGTGTCTGTCTGTGTCCACGTACAGGCCAAACGGCTGGACCGATTTTCATTTAGTTTTTTCTGTTTGAAAGATGACTTGATCGAGAGGGTTCTTAGCTATGTTTGAAAAAAATCAGTCCAGCCGTTTAGAAGATATAACATCTTTTCTGAAAAAAATCGGGGGTTTTTAAAATTTTTAATTTTTGTTATTATATATTTATTAATATTCATCAATAAAAAATAAAAACACTTTAAAATTACGACTTCTATGAATTAATCGCCACTTTCTCTATCATTCAACCTACAGTGCACCGGCCAAGGTTGGAGATTGCTAAAAAAAAATATCCGGCCTGTTGAAAGCGACATTCAAGACAAGAAACCAACCAACCACTCTATTAGTAAACCTGCTTTGACTGAATTATTAATTTTTGCTCAAAACTTACAATGCCTTAAACAGATTGCCGTTTTTTATTACATTTTATTTATAATAAAAATATTCTATATACTGAGCATCATAATGATATATTAATATTATTATTATTTGTTATTATTTGAAAAAAAAACTTATATTTTAAATAATATAAGCTAAATTGCTCTATTGTATTAACAACTAAAATAAATTTATTTGAAAAAAAATATATATATATATATATATATATATATATATATATTAATTTACATAGCAAATTTTTCGTTTTGTTAAAATTCAATTATCATAAAATAATTATAACCCGCATTTAAATGAATATGTATTTGCTCAAATAAATATTTAGAGTATAAATCTAATAAAAATATTGAACAAATTGAAAGCAAAAAATACATAAATAAATAAATTTTAATACTATGCTATTAGCAAACGACATATTGGTGGGTCATAATTCAATAAAATAAATTTCTGAGAGGAAAAAAAATAACTACAAAATAATCAAATATAAATTTAAAGCTTGACTGATACATGGAGTTTCGTAGTTAATACGCGCATTCTATAATACAACAGATTATAGAAATGAAATATTAATTCATGTGTTTTAAAAGCTTTAAGCAAATGTATAAAAAGGTTTACTAAAAATGATGTTGTTCGTCAGATTTTTTATTATTATTTTTATTTATTTTTTGCTTAAATAAAGCAGGTATGAAAAACATTTAAACTGATTTATTTTTTTTTTTGCCAGTTTTAAGACTACAAAAAATAATATTTGTTAAGTGTTTTTACATGCGGCTTTTTAAAAGTTTTTTTTTGTATTCCTGCTGCTTTAATATATAGCTAAATTTGTTTACTTGTATTGTGTGAAAGCAAGTTTTTGCTAGTTATGTAAGTTTTGTTTTTAAACTTTAAATTGAACGAATCAGTCATATACATTAACTTTTTCTGCAAATAGAGTACTTACATTTTTTTTATTGTATTCAAATTAAATTAATTGCAAACAAACCATGTATATTATTTATAAAACAATTCAATTACAGCTTCACTAATTTTTTTATACCCTTTACCAAAAAATGGTAAAAGGGTATATATAGGTTTGTCATTCCGTTTGTAATTTCCAGAAGATTAATAAGCGAGCCATAAAGTATATATATTCTGGATCCTTATGCATAGGGAAGACGAATAAGCGATGTCCGTCTGTACGTCTGTCCGTCTGTCTGTACGTGAAATAAGTTCTCCGAAGCTCCCAGAAAAGCTTGGACTGGTGTGTCAGAAATGGTCGAAATAAGATTGGTATTGAAAATCAGCAAAATCGAGCAGACGCTTTCAGAGCTGGGAAACTTAAACTTAATTTTGCCATACAAAATAACTAAAGAAAACCAGCTATTATTATTTTTTTTATTAAATAAACTTATTTTATACTTCAATATGAATAAAATTAGTATTTCAAGTTAAAACAAAAAAGAATTAAAAAAATTAAAAGGACGTTTCCAGGGTTGGAAAACCTTAACTTTTTTTCTTATACAAAAGTAACTTACTAAATCAAATTTTTCCTTTTTCTCTATAAATTAAAGAATTCTTATATTCTTGAAAGAAAGACATTAGTATAAGAAATCAGAAAAATCAAAAAGTATGATTTCAGGGTTAGAAAACCCACACTTTTTGTGATATAAAAAATTAGCTACCCAAAACTAATTTTTATATTTTTATATAATAAACTTATTTTACGAATGAATTTGGTATTTCAAAATAAAAAAATTAAAACGACGTTTCCAGGGTTGGAAAACCTTATTTTTATACAAAAGTAACTTACTAAAACAAATTTTTCCTTTTTTTCTATAAATTAAACTTATCTTAAATTCTTAAAAAAAAAGATTTGTATAACAAATCAGAAAAATCAAAAAGGAGAATTCCAGGGTTGGGAAACTTGCACTCTTTGTGATATAAGAAATTAACTACCGAAAATTTATTTTTATATCTTTTTATTAAATATACTTATTTTAAGCTTGAGTACGAATAAAGTTGGTATTTCAAATAAAAAAAAAATCAAATAAAAATATTAAAGAGATGATTCCAGGGTTGGAAAACTTTAACTTTTTTTGTACAAAAGTAACTTACTCAAACAAATTTTTCCTTTTTTTCTATAAATTAAACATATCTTAAATTCTTAAAAGAAAGATAATTATGTAAGAGACCACAAAAATCATAAAGGATGATATTAGGGTTGGGAAACTTAACTTTTTGTGATATATAAAAGTAACTAAGTCTAATAAATTTTTATTTTTTCCTTTATAAATTATGTATATTTTACGTTTACGAAAGAAAAGTTTGCTGTAGAAATTTATAAAAATAAAAACCACAGCTCCAGAGCTGGAAACCTTGCACTTTTTTTCTGGTTATTAAAATAACTAAATAAAACATTTTTGTTTAATTTCTTTTTTTTTTCTTTTTTCACTTAACACACCTTCTATATTTTTTTAAGAACTACTATATCGATAAAAGGAATCAGAAAATTCGAATATGATGATTCTAGGGCTCGAAAATTAATTTTTTTTGTACATAAAAGTAACTAGGTCAAATTATTGTTTTTCGTTATGTTTACACTTTATGTATGTTCTTATATATGTATCCTTTACTACATAAAAGCGCTTTGGTAAAGGGTATATAAGATTCGGCATAGCCGAATATAGCACTCTTACTTGTTTGTATTATAAATGTACTTAGGCATTTCTTATAAAGGGTAGGCAAACTTAAGATTAGGAAGTAAACTGACTTAAACACACACAAATTCAGTTTTACTGATACCACTGTACACTAGAAATATTGGATTATCCACCTCTAGAATGTTGGCAGACGTCCTCCCTTTTCTCAAAATTTTGAACCACATTTCGCAACAAAGCTTCGCTTATCTCATTCGCAAGCATGAGGTGGCCAATTGACATGGCCAAATCGAAAAATTAAGCGACCGGGAAATTTCTCATGCAATATCGGAACTGTTTGATCGGATGTGGAGGTCACTGATATCAATATTAGCCAATGGTGGCTAAACAATTAGCATGGTTTGATAGTGCCGAGAATTCACGATGACGGCGTTTCTTGGCACATTTTCGAAAAAAGACGGTCCGATGATGCCGCCTGACCACAAATCGCATCATACGGTCACTTTCTTTGGATCTTATAGTTTTTCTAAGATTTTTTGAGTGCCATAAGAGACAATTTTGTTGTTTTATATAACCGCCTAATTGAAAATGATTTTATTTTTTAATTACGTTGTTGTTTTCGTTTCATTTTTCAAACAGCCAATTCACAAATGTCTGATAGCAATAGTGTTGTAAAAGTATTGAGTATTTGAGTACTGAGTACTCAATACCGGGAGTTTTTTCCGGTACTCAATACACAAAAGTAACAACTCAATACTTTCTGGGTTGCCTTTTGTAGTATTCAAGCGAAAGTCTTCCTTTAAAATGCATCAGAATTATACAACTATTTGAGTTTGCTACAAACAAATATCACTCTGAATCTCATGGAGTTAGTGTAACAAATACCAATTCAGGTAGGAATTATTTTGATACGAAAACAGCCACTAAAAAAAGTACTACAAAATGCATTATTAAACTACTTCAGTTATTAACAAATACCGAAACAGTGACCCTTTAGAATAGTGGAAGGAAAGCACGTGATATAATATAACCAGCAAGTCAGGTACTCACAAACATGATAAATATTTTAAATTCTTTCAATGTCGTTAAGATTTTATTTCTACATTTTAACAATGACTAAGTAATAACATCAATTGTGAGAAAAAAATGTTCATTAAAAAATATTTAGAAGATAATTTAAGAGATTAATGCACTAGAAGTGTTAAGAGTACGTTAAAAAAAATTATGTACAAAAACTAATCTTCAAACTTATTTATTTTCATTTGTTATAAATTAATTTAAATATACTTGTATTTTATCTTTGTTTTTACATATTGCATTATCAATAAAATAATATAAATAATAATTTTTAACTTCCCATATACATACATACATACATATAAAAAGTATTGAGTAGTATCGAGTACCCAATTGAAAAAGTATCAAGTAGCACTGAGTATTCAAAAGTAGCCGCTTTTTACAACACTAGATAGCAAAGTGTACCATGGTTAAAATTTTCCAATTTTTTACTGAATAAATGTCAAAAGATGACAGCTCAATTCTTGAAATTTCGTAATTTTTTTAGTTTCAGCGCTGTTTTCAAGACTTTTTTTTACTTTTTGTAACTTTTTTTCATATAGGTGATTTATTTTATTTTTGGTGATATAGTGTAAATCCCGTACTTGTACTTATGCGCACTCATACTTATTGCAATGTTTTTCTATGAGTCATATTCACTTGAAAGTTTGAAGTTCTCATCGCACTCATACTTAGCAAGAATTATGACATTGTTGATTTCGGCTCTCTTGAACTCAATGTTTACAGACAATGCAAAATAAGTATTGTATGGCAAAGCCAACTTCGTATACGAACATTAAAATATTCATTATGAGGTTATGTGTTTGCTCATTATGGGGTTACAAATTAGTTTTTTTTTATACACTTTATACTGTTGTAGTTGTAGTTGTACTATGTATATGAATGAGTTGAATGAACTGAATCACTGTAAGTAGTATAAGCAGAGCTCGCAAAATATGCTAAACCAAATTTCTCTGTGCGGTCTTCTCACTCAAAAGACCTAAAAAGATGAGAAGGAATCACTCAGTGTCTGAACCCTCTTTTTCGTTTCAATCGTGTTATCGCTCCCGGGCTATGGGTTAAGCATAACACAAGAATCGGTATATTACTGACCGCATGATACGAACAGAATCGTCATTGCTCAGCTACTGAGGGTCAGTAAGTGAGCAAAACAAGCAAAAAAAAATAAAGGTCTTCATTTTTGTTGTTGCGTTTGCGTTATGTTTTTACCTTAGATATTTCGTCACAGGCAAAGCATTAAAGAGGAAGTGAGAAGATAATAATAAATAACAATAAAAATATCTGTAAATCATGGGTGACCAAGATAAATTTAAGGTTGTGTAAGTGAGTAAAAAAGATAAACACACAGGCAGAAACAATTAATAAAAGTAATTCTAATATGATTTTTTTATGAAAGATTTTTTCCTAGAAAACCGTTTCAACAAAAAGTAATAAATAAAATTTATTATTCACTTAAATCCTTAGCTTAAAACTACTAAAAACCAATTTGTAAGAGAAAATAATTTTTAATTTCCACGTAAGCAAAAGCATTTTTTAACATAAACAGCATACACAATAAATTTATCGCAGTGCGTTTGAGAAAAATGAGTAAAAAGATAAGCAAAAATGTATCTCAGATACGACTAAATGAAAGAGAATAAGAATACGTGTGAATTCGATTGGCAAAAATTTGCTACATAATGTTCACCCATGCTGTAAATGTTTACCTATCTACACTCGTAATACACGTACATGCTCAAAAGACCGTTTGCGGAGATGAACACATGAGCCGAGCGATCGAACAAAAACGTTCGTTGGTTGAGCGAAGAGCAAGCCAAAGAAGAACGAATTTTGAGGGTTTTTTGCAACAATGTCGCATCGTGTCAGTGGACGGGTGGTTTTTTTCTGACAACAAGCACGAGAGAGACCAATTATTGCGAGCTCTGAGTGTAAGCATTTTTCTGAAATTATAAATCAAACTGAGGTGATTTGTGAGTGTGAGTATGATGTCGATGTCGCATTCATATTTATTGCAATTTGCAACCTATATTTATAAATCAATCTTATCGTGACTGTGCGTAAATCAGAGTTGAGTTTAAACGATTTCTACTTATTTAGATTTATAATTTCATGAGTATGAATAGCGTAAGATCATTGGTAGGAGTCCCTCTAATTTTGATTTTATTTTCTTTTTTTTAGTTTTAGTGTTAATTGATGTAGTCTGCATAGAAATATACTACCTTTGAATATTTCAACTGTCTATATTGTAATGTCGTTTATTTTCCCAGCCAAATTATGACTCAGTCTGCCAGGGTTCTTACCAAAGGTCGACCTCCTTTGAAATAAAATATGTATATATTTTAGGTGTTGAAGATATATGGAACAGTTATTTATTTAACGAAATCTTGGTTCTACTTATAATGAACTTTTACTACTTATAATAAACTTAAATTTACAAAGTCCTCCGAGATTCGGCTGGCGATATCACTGCAGCAGCGGTAAGGCGATGATAACCAGTTCAGCACTCGATGTTTTCCTATACTTTGGCTTCTCTGGTAAAGAAAAGCAGATATATTAGAATTCGTGTAAATAGTTAATTCAATACAAACTCGAGATGTATTCGGGGAATCTTGAGATCGGCTACTTTTAATTATTAATAGTACAATTATAAGATGTATTCGGTAGATCTTATAATCGGCAAACTACGGCGCAACGAAGTCAAGGTGTGTTTGGGAGATCTTGAGATCGGCTACTCTTAACTACTGTTAGTATGATTATAAGATGTATTCGGAAGATCTTACAATCGGCAAAGTGCGGGTTTATTACTACGAGCTGCTTGTATATGTATAACGAAGCACGAATCGATATCGGTTAATGCCTGTTTATTCAGTACCAAACTTGATCTTTTATAATTGTTCAATTATGAATTAAATGAGAATTGTAACTTGACTTAATGTTAATAAACAATCTCAGTATTTAACACTAATGAAAAACATGCTGTTGTTGTTTTTACTATAAGGTAGTGTGTGCGCTACGCTAAGTGAGGTGGTATACACCCAGTATATGCTACTATTTTGAAACTACATAGTATTTATTAGGAGACTTTTAACGATACGTTACAATATATATATATATATAATTGTCTGAATATTGCATTATGATATTAACAGGTATCATTACTCACTTTTGAACACCCAAAGTCTTACCTATTCTGTAAAAATATCAGGTCCTTAGATCTTATGTTACTGGAGAAAACAGCCTGTGAGAAAGACAGATGGACAGACGACTAGACAATTGGATTCCTTTTCACTTTTGGTGTTTGAAAGCCTGCCTAAGAATAAGTTCATTAGCCAGAAGCAGTAGGAACAAAATAGAAGAAGAAATGCTAATAAAACAACTGATGAACATAAACCTTAAGAAGTCTCTCGAAATAAATAAAGGTTTATGTTTTAGTGTTTTTATATGTTAGGTGTGGAAATATAAAAACATTGTATAAAAATAAAATAAAAGAGAACAAAAACAGTAAAGAATTGATAAATTACATGGTTGTAAAAATAAAGCATCAAACACTACATTTAACTGCTGGAATCTTTATATGCTGACTGGCTGATGCCAAAGAAAACTAAAAGTCAAGCATAAAACAAATTAGCTATGAAAAAGCAAATTGGTAATAAATCGCCTAGAAAACAACTCCATATTCATTAATGTTCATACACTTCTACGTTAAGGCTACACACAGTGCGAGAAAAAAAATCAATTTTGTTTCCATTCTCCTCTTTGGTTTTATTTCAGCATTGTAATATTATTTGACAGCAGATTATTATATGAACGATTGCTCCAGGCACATACGTATATTTTTATTACAATTTTTGCTTGAGAACAGGTCAAAACAATTTAGTTTTGCAACAATGAGGCAAATTTACTCGTATGTATATGCTTAAGATTTTTCTGATTATAATTTACAAAGTTATTTTTAGGCAACTGAAAAGCTTTTAATAATGATTAAGCTGTCATAAATATAATCTATATACATAACTTTTAAAAATTGAGCTCAATAGAGATAATTAGCTCACTCACTAAGTTAATTTTTCCAGCAAACAGTTTTCAAATTTCCTACAAGATTTTTGTTGAGAAAAAAAATGTTCCCCTGTCAGACAACATATTGAACTTTAATACACACAAGCAGCCATTCAAATAAAAATCACATAAAATTACTTTACAAATCAATAAATAAACGGAAATGTTGTAAACACTATACTAATGGCAAAGTTCTTAAAAATGAATTGGCTTATATGCGGTATAAAATAAAAATAAAAAAAACAGAACTCCAAGCGAGTTTACTTGATATATGGATAAATTTACAAATAATTGAACACGCAGGCGGGAAGGGAAACATAATGTAACATTTCGGTTAAAATCGGAAATCAAACAGAGTTTTTTTTTCTCAAGACTTTTTATAGAAATGCCATTAAAATGCCAACTTCTCGTGGAATCGTAATAGAGCGGCAATCAGTGGATACACTTACTATCCCACACAGTAAAAAAGCAAAATTACAACATGTACAAGTATACACTTACACACACACACACACACACACACACACACACACACACACACACACACACACACACACACACATACGCACACACATACACACACACACACACACACACTCACACACACACAGACACACACAGACACACACTGCTTGTGTGCTATTTCGTAAAATATTTTACTTGCGCGATACTAGGGACTCAAAAAGGAATCATTTTGTAAGAATATAATAAAAATTTACTGTTTTGCTTTTAGGCCAAAAATAGCAGAGTAGCAGAGGAATTTTAAGCGAAAACAATTTAATTTATGGGCATTTAGTTCACAGGGATATAAAAGTATAAATAAATTTAACATGTTTGTTACTCGTAGTCTCTTGTTGCTTGGGGTATCAATTTCATTTATTTTATTTCAATTTAAAGGAATCAGTTTTAGAAATCAAATGAAAATGCTGCTCACACATTTATAATCATTAAACATTAAAGGGGAAAAAACGGAGGATTTATATTGCAAACTTAATAATAAATTCAAATAATTTGACTAGAAAAGATTTTACTTAACACGTATTTCTAATTATCCTTAAATCTTTACTATTATATTTCTATTCATTATGTTTTGCCTGCCATATTTTTAGCTTGGATGAATTTTAAAAGATTACTCTAATGTTTTTGATAGAAGCATCTGCAATATATTTTTGCTATCTTCAAGGATAAGATTGAGAAAAACCTTTGTAGTAATTAAAACTGGTGGCGTTGGCTGAAGTACTTAGCACGTTGACTACAAAATCAAAGGTCCTAGGATCTAGCCCGATATCCCATAGCCATTAAATAACAAGACCAGGCAATCTTCTAATGTGCATTATTATCCCTTTTATCAGTTGCGTATTATCATTTTGATATCTGTTTGCTTATGATCGGGTTGTACTTTACAGGCCTTCGCATCCACAGACAATATTATAAATTTCAGATATTTGTATCGTTAAGCCTAAACATACATACACACAAACACATTTACATAAGTGTTTGTATACACTTTATTACATTTCATTTAATTTATCTTATTTTTATGTTAAAATACAAAATTTTTCTCAAGAGTATAATATGGTTAATAAAAATTCGTTTATTTCTGCAACAAAGTTTCAAATAAAATGTTTATTGAAACAAAAATCCTCGAATAATAGGCAGTACAAATTTTTTATGTAATCTACACGGCGGAATGTGTTTTTCTGCTAAATATTTAAAGGATTATGTGTGGTAAAATTTGAAAGGATTTATTCCTTAGGATTATTTACGAGTGCCATAGAAGTGCTGGTAACGTATTTAATTTATGTAATTTCTATCTTTTATTTTGTATACCATACCTATGTACGCGTATTTGTAATTTACTTATATTGTTATATATTAACGATTTAGAAAATATATTGTATGAGAACCCATACATTTGTTGGTGGTGTCTAGTTGTGTGCTATAGCAATCGAATCAACTTGTCGTTTATTCAGAAATAAATGCTTTATTAATAAAGTCTTTGCATGCAGTATTTACAAGTATTTATTCCTTTCTTTCCTTTTACGATTGGCATTTGAAAAAACATTAAAAAGTGTCACAAATTTTAAAAGCTTGTGGTATTTTCTTAAAATTTGATAATAGACATGTGTATTAAAATTTTATATTATTAAAAGCCTTAAATGACAACTTTTTTATATGTAGATAAATCTCTTAATGCTTGCGCATTTTCTGTTTTATTGATCACTTAATAGAAATTTAAGCGCACACGCTGATTGTATACATTTTAATTTAGGAGTGTGATTTATGTGCGTACACAAATAATACCTGACGGAATAAATGTAAAGCTATTTCACTTAAGATTACTGCTTTGCTTTCAAAAATATATCAAGAATCTTTTATTCGATTATTCTTTTTTTTTTGTGTGCAAATATATCAAAGAACATTGTAATTGTTTTAGTATACTAAGATTTAATATTATCAAAATTAAATCTAGTTTAATCGATTAATTTTAGTGCTATAATCGGTTATATCGAATATTATAAACCCTTCACCGACATACATACATATTTGTATTTAAGGATTGCTCTTCATGTTTTGGCCACACAATTTTCAAAAATTGCTCACAGTGCGCCGTTTTATATGTTCCCCTGTTTGATGCTAAGAGTTTAATTTTTGTGTGCGAGAGAAACAGAGAGAAGGTCATATGAACTTTTTGTATACCTGCTTGTCCTTTTACTGATGCATGCAAAATTTTACTCAACTTAACTAGTGTCTTTACACAAAGCATTACAAAGTATGACAGAGATGGAAATGTTGATACGACAATAATTTTGATGATAACATATTTTATGAAATTAAATAATACTAGACTACATAGAACCTGCTTGTTTAAATGCAAACAAATGTTTCTATCGAATATTTATATTAAAACTAAAAACTTAAATTTGTTTTTGTTTTCAAAACTAATATTCGATAGAAACGTTTGTTTAAATGTAGACAAACAGGCCCACAATGTTTATCAAAAACAAAAGCTTATGATTGTCTAAATAAAAGAGATATTAAAATGAGGAATAATTTCTTAATAGAACTCAAGTTCAGAATTCTTCAATTCTTACGGAATTAAATATTTTTACAGCCTTATTAATAAAACTAATTAAGGTTTTATAAAGGCTTTTTAAGAAAATTTTTTTATTAAAATTTTAAAATTGATTAATTTCATTTTCTAAAGAAGACAAAAAAACTTAAAAATTTACTTTAAGTAGCTAATGATACCAAATAATTTCTGCTTAGATGTGTACTGATGAAGTGCGTGGCGGCACAAAAAAATGCTGTTATCTGCCCCAGGTAGATTCTGATTTAATTTTTCTGGTCTTCTTTATAAAATCACATAAAATAGTAATAATATTTCATTCTATTACACTGCACAACAAAATAAAGGTTTTATTATGATGTTTAAATAAAAATGCCCGATCCTTATATATCTTTATCTCCTGATTACGATGGCGTCATTAGCTATCAGCTCTAGTTTTAAAGATATCGGGACATTTAACATTTGCATAATTTACACCACTTTTTATATTATTCCGCTAATGTTTCACGCATGGTCCTCCAAATTTAAAAATTATTTCTAGCCTTTATGTCAACAGCAGAAATGCTTTACGCACGTCCACAGCAGCATACCTGTGTATGTACATACGTTTTGTATGGGGAATGGTACGTCGTTAGCATAAAAATGCTAATTACGTATCTACCTGGTTTGTTGGAATTTCCGAATTATTTTTTTAGTTTGTTAGAAATGGACAAAAGGCTAAAAAATTTTATGATAACCAATTTCATCCTCACAGTCATTGTTTGTTGAAAAAAGTGGTTGTATAGGTAGACGACATACGTATATAATAAATATATAATATAGGCGGAAATTTCATTCTTTGTCGTATCGTCAGAAAATTTAGTTTACATTTGGGATTCGAAGTGAAAAGACGTTTCTGTTTATTTTGTGGAAATAAAAAAATATTAAAAGTGAAATGGCTGATGGTGAATGGCTTACTCCGCGACAAGTAAGCGCACTTTCGTACGAAGAACAACAAGCATATATGCGGCAAGCGCTTGAAGCAAGCCAAGAAGAAATAAGTGACCACGAGGCTTTAGGTGATATTGGTGGAGATGACTCAGACGTTGAAGAACCCATGTTACCAGAATATGACCCAGAGGGCGACAGTGATTCTGATGAAGATCTTGAAGATGCACCAATTGAAACTGGCGAAGTTTTTACTGCCAGAGATGGTAATGTTTGGTCCTCGATACAACCACAACCTGTAAGATTCCGTACGCACAACATTCTAAGAATTGCAGAATCTGGACCAGTACGGGCATCGCAGGGTTTGACTATTGCAGTAACGTTCCAATTGATAATGTCAAACGAAATATGCGACATAATTATTCGTGAATCAAATCGAAAGGCAAGGCAATTTTATGATATTGACAACGCAAAACATCCAACAAGAGAACCGAGATCATGGATTCCCATAACAAAAAGTGAATTTGATGCATATTTGGGCCTACTTTTGCTAAGTGGCGTTACACATTCTGGTTACGTGCATATGAAAGATTTGTGGAAAACTACTTCACATCCACTATATCGTGCCGCAATGAGTGTACGACGATTTTGGGAAATAAGCCGCTTCATACGTTTTGATAATGGAAACACACGCCAGCAACGAAAACAAACTGACAAAGCAGCAGCAATATCGGACGTTTTTTTTATGCTTAACAGCTGTCTTCGTAGATATTACGTGGCTGGAGCCAACGTCACCGTAGATGAACAATTGTATGCTTATCGTGGTGGAACTGGCTTCACGCAATACATACCATCAAAACCTGCCAAATATGGAATAAAAGTGTGGTGGGTGTGCGACTCCATTTCTTCCTATCCATTGCAGGTATAATGAATATTGTTGAAAATTGTTGAAAATCTAAATAACTAAATTGAATATAATTTTTCAATGAAGGGACAAATCTATACAGGAATGGCACCGTCTGGTGAACGTAAAAGAAACGTTGGCGAAAGAGTAGTAAAGGATTTATGTGTCAACCTTTTTGCTGGAAGTGGAAGAAATATTGTATGTGACAACTTTTTCACTAGCTACAACTTGGCAAAAACTTTGATGTTGGACAACAATTTATCTATATTGGGTACTTGCAACAAAAGGCGTACATTCGTGCCAGCAGCATTTGCCAACCCGAAACGACGTGAGGCTGAATCATCAATGTTTGGGTTCTGTAATCACGTTACGATGTGCTCGTACGTTCCCAAGAAAAACAAACGCAGTTGTAATGTTGTCCACTACTCATTATACAACAGAAACGACCGGTCCTAAGAAGAAGCCATTGCTTATATTGGACTACAACAAAACCAAAGGTGGCGTTGATAACATGGACAAGTGCTTGTCCGAATTTAGTACGAAGCGGCGCACAAATAGATGGCCTCTGGCTTTCTTTTATAATATTGTGGACGTTGCTGCGTTTGCTGCATACGTAATATACATTGACAACAACACTCACCTGAAGACATCTACAAGCCGCCGTAGGATGTTTCTCCATCAGCTTAGCGAGCAATTGTACAAGCCAGAAATGGAAAGAAGGGCGAATAACAGCAGAATATTCAGAGTTTTTTCAACGCGCAACGCCATCGAAGCCATGAAAGGTGGGCCCATCGGAGTTGTGGATGCTGAGGCACATACATCGGAGGAACGTGATAGTACGGGCCGGCTAAAAGTAAAGGGGAATTGCTACATCTGCTCGAAACGACGCCCTACTCGTAAAGCATGCACATTATGCAACAAACCAGTGTGCGCAGAGCATTCCAAATACTTACCTCAATGCGATAGATGTATTTGAATTTCAATAATTTTAAGCAAAAATAATTAAAACTGACATTATATAATAATAATAAAAAAATAATTACAAAACTTAGCTCAAAATAAACTATACTTTTGTATTATATTATCATATTTGCATGCGTTTTACTATACATACCCAGGTATGTATTCTGTTGACTTAAGGGTGAAACTTTGTAAATGGGCTTTATCTTCCGAACGGATGATCTAATCCTAACCAAACTTGGAACTATTGCGTAAAACAGTTTTGACTAGGATATCAAGAAATTTCAAGTCGATCCGGTTATCCAGTTTAGAGCTACAGCGTTTTCAAAACTAAAAACATACCCAGGTATGTTGCCGTTGACATAAAGGCTAGATTATTAATCTACACAAAAATCTCTTTCATCAAGATAAAGTCACATTGATGAATATATCAGTATATATTACTGTTATTGTAAGAATATTAAAAATCGTATGGTTTTAGTTTAGTCCCCAGAACTTTTTTTTTGTATTTTTGTTCGCTGATTACAAAAATAAGTTTATTACACAGAAAAAATTATTTTGAAATTTATTTGCTGGTGGTTCAGCGTTGTCTATATATTTCATTGTTGCTGTAACAAATCATCAGTAGACTTCAACCACACATTTTGAATAGTCACAAACCTCTTATCTTATGCACAGACTTTCAAGATCTATTTGAGAATTCACAAATAATAATATTTTTTGAAAACCACAAAACAAAAATAAGCGTAGTAGGCTTAGAAACTAATACAAAAAAACCCAGCAAATAATTTATATTCGATTTGAATCTATTTTATTTTTCTACACCTTTATACAATTAGAAATCCATTGGATAACAATAAAAGTAATTATAAGGCAAAATGAAAAATAAAATCTAAATTTAACATTTAAGAAATTTATTATTTATTATTATAAAAAAAATTGTATAGAATGAAAATTATCTATATAAAGTAAAATTTGTAAAAAAAAAAGTAGCTTTATTTTTTTATATTTAAATTTGTTATTTTCAGTTAAATTTATTCTTATATACTATAAAAAAATTTGTCTGATTTCTTTTAATTTTTTCAGTTAAATTTATTTTTATATACTGTAAAAAAATTTGTCTGATTTTTTTTAATTTTTTCTACAAATTATTTTAAAGATATAAAAAAAACATTTTATTTTTTTTTAAGATTTTTGTTTGCGGTTTTCAAACTTATTATGTTTGTATATTGTGATTCTCAATATAGTATTAAGAGTCTTACTATAAACCTACGGAGTTCGTTAGCTAAATTAAAAAAATTTTTGGGTTGAAGTCTACTGACAAGCGGGAACGAAATGCTTAACCATAAAAACAAGCCAATTTTTGAAAGTAAAAAAAAATAGTTGAACCTTTCATTTGATTCAGTTATTTTTTTTTCAAATAAAACTTTTACTAATTTTTTTTTTAATTTTTAGGAATTGTTATTGATTCAGTCAATTTATTTTCTGATAATACGGAACATTTTAGTGAATGTGTTTGTAAATTATAAAAAAAAAATCTGCTGAATAATACAAAAAAAATCTGCAAAAATGTTTTTCTTTTCCTATTAATAAATTTGACTGAAAATATTTTGAGTTTCAGTTAACTTTTTTTCTAATGCCATAATAAGTTAACTAAAAATAATATTTTTTTTTCAGTTAAATTTTTACAAAATTGTTATCAGAATCTACAAATTTCTTTGTAGGTCCGCATTCACTCAAAAAATTTACACCAAAGATGAAAAGGAACCCTATTGTTTTCGCTACGCTGTCCGTAGCTGAGACTGAGCTCTTTTCTCAGGAACCGTAAGAGGTACGGAAATTTTGAACCTTGGCTGCTACAATAACAAATACATGAGAGTTAAAAATTAAAGGGCGTTCCAAAACGAGCAACGAAAAATGTTAAAATCCCATGTAATATACATACAATACATACATACATATGTATTTGTAATGACACTTGAAATTTCTAAAATTAGTATATTTTTATACAGACTACAACAATTCACACTAAAATTAAAAAAAAATTTAATTAAAGGGTGTTCTATCTAAATTTTGAGAAGCGGTAAAACTAAAAAATCCCAAATTATAAAATCGCCAAACCAAAAAAAAAATCGCCAAAAATTAAAAAAAATCTCCAAAACAAAAAAAATCGCCAAAATTAAAAAAAATGTCTAACACTAAAATAAATCGCCAAATTCGAAAAAACGCCAAAATGAAATAAACGCCAAAAACCGAAAAAAATCGCCAAAACGCGAAAAAGGTGCCAAAACTAAAAAAAGTTATAATGAAAAAAAAGCCAAAATGATAAAAATCGTCAAAATAAAGAAATAATCGCCAAAATGAAAAAAAAACGCCAAAACCGAAAAAAGTCGCCAAAACGAGAAAAAAGTATCAAAACTAAAGAAAGTCACCAAAAACGCAACAAACGATAAAACTAAAAAAACACTCAAAACCGAAAAAAAAACCAAAAACGATAAGAAATATGCCAAAACTATATTTTATATAGGCTAAAGTTAGTATTGAATTCCATATATAGTGTCCGTACAGAACCCTTCGTGCGCGTGTCAAAGTCGCACTTCACTGAATTTTTTACTTTTCTACAAATTATTTTATAGATATAAAAAACATTTTATTTTTTGTTTTAAGATTTTTGTTTGCGGTTTTCAAACTTATTATGTTTGTATATTGTGATTCTCAATATATTATTAAGAGTCTTACTATAAACCTACGGAGTTTGTTAGCTAAATTAAAAAATTTTTTGGGTTGAAGTCTACCGACAAGCGGGAACGAAATGCTTAACCTAAAAACAAGCCAATTTTTGAAAGTAAAAAAAATAGTTGAACCTTTCATTTGATTCAGTTATTTTTTTTCAAATAAAACTTTTACTAATTTTTTTTTTAAATTTTTCGGAATTGTTATTGATTCAGTCAATTTATTTTCTGATAATACGGAAAATTTTACCTCTCAAGCTTGAGAGGTATTGTGCTTTGCATAAAAAATACTACAAATTTTTCTTTTATAACGCCATCATAAAAAAATTTTACTTTATATTACATTTGTCAATTTACAAGTCATTAATGCAATTATTACACAGAAAAATTTTGAATCGACCAGTCCAGAAAATGTATGTGTTATTTGTAGTTAATAAATCATATATTTTTTTTATTTCGTATGCTGATATATTCACCAATGTGCCTCTATCTAGATAAAAGAAGTTTTTGTCTAGATTAATAATCCAGAAAATATTTTTAAGTTTGGAGGACAATTCGTGAAATATTACCGGAATAATATAAAAAATGGTGTAAACTATACAAATGTTGAATGTCACAAATGTCTTTAAAACTAGAGGTGATAAGGAAAAACTACCCAGCAAAAAATTTAAAAAAAGGTAATCGAGTTAGGAATTAAGCATTTTTGGTGGAAGCTGTTCCTTACTGGATTACCAACTTAATCATTTTAACAAGGCGTGAGACTAAAATAATCGATTCTTGAGAAGTACTTACCTTTTTTATTTGGAAACTTGTTCACGTAATCTATTTAATCTAAAACAATCATTCTCTTCATTTAGCAACTTGTACATAATTTTTTTTACATTTTAGGTAATGAGGTTTGTAAGCAAGTAATGAAATTTGGCAATCAGAAAAGTCAGTCATTATATGGCAAGTAGTTCTGATGGTAATGTGTAATTTTTTGCTGGGTAATGATGCCATCGTAATCAGGAGATAAAAATTAATAAGGATCGGGCATTTTTATTTAAACATCCAAATCACTGTTATGCAGTATTATAATAGAAATTGCTGAACTTATGCCCGATTAAGAAATGTTTCCTGATAAAAGTCAAGTTCAATTAAATTCAAAAGTTTATCATGTTAAATTTATATTAATAAAAAATAATGTGTAGTGATATTTCTAAAATTAAAAATATTTTGAACTAATAAAGACAAACAACTTATTTTTTGCAAGTTATTTTATACACTAAGTTCCACTTTGCCAGTCCTGGAAACAGTTTTTAATTTTTTATGATTTTCAGTAACAATATAGTTCTTTCCATACCTAATTTAACACAGAGAAGCTGAAGCTGTATTCCTCCAAAATGCAATCTCTGGTTTAACCCCCATTTGACTTTTTCGTGTAGAGTTAATCTCAAGCTGATGCCAATAAACTCACTCCCTTAAGCCGTCACAAGTAAGTATACCAATCTAATTAATGAGTGTAGCTAGTGCGCGAAATTTCATTTGTATCATATTATTTTTAATAAATATAAGAATAACGAAGTTTATTTACTTATTCAGCATTTATTAGTCAATATATTTGGAATAATATTTTGTGGCCCTTTGTGCCAATAGGTATTTTTTCAGGAACCGTAAGAGCTACTGACCTGAAATTTGGCCACAGTATGAAGAACCGCTAAAACAACAAATATATGAGAATTAAAAATTAAAGGGTGTTCCAAACGAGCAACGAAAAATGTTAAAATCCCATGTAATATACATACAATTGTATATTGAAACTTGAAATTTGTAAAATTAGTGTATTTTTATACAGCCTACAACAATTAACACTAAAATTAAAAAAATATTAAAATTAAAGGGTGGTCCGTCCATCAGTTAATGCAATTTTGACTATGTAATTTTGACAATTTGCTATATCTTGGAAACCGTAAGAAGCAAACACTTGAAATTTTCAAAAACGGTCAAACTAAAAAATCCGAAAATTATAAAATCGCCAAACCAAAAAAAAAAAAAAAAAATCGCCAAAATTAAAAAAAATTTCTAACACTAAAATAAATCTCCAAATTCGAAAAATCGCTAAAATAAAAAAAAAACGCCAAAATGAAAAAAACGCCAAAAATCAAAAAAAAAATCGCCAAAACGCGAAAATGTCGCCAAAAGTAAAAAAAAACTTTACATAAAAAAAATCGCAAAAATAAAAAAAATCGCCAAAAATAAAAAAAAAATCGCCAAAATGAAAAAAAAACGCCAAAACCGAAAACAAATCGCCAAAAACAAGAAAATAAAGTGTCAAAAATAAAAAAGGACCCAAAACTTAAAAAAATCGCCAAAATGAAAAAACGCCAAAAACCGAAAAAAATCGCCAAAACAAGAAAATAAAGTGTTAAAACTAAAAAAAGAGCCAAAACTTAAAAAAATCGCCAGAACTGAAAAAACGCAAAAACCGCCAAAACAAAAAAACCGAAAAGATCACAAAAACGAAAAAAAAAATCCAAAACTATTTATTATATAGGATGAAGTTTGTATTAAATTACATATCTAATGTTCGTATGGAACCTTTCGTGCGCGAGTCAGAGTCGCACTTTACTGAAATTATTTTGGTTTGTTTTCACAAATAATTCCTGCCACTCAAATAAAGATAATGAATGGCGAGTGTCCACAGTACTATTTTGTTTATTAAATTCTAATTATTTTAACCAGCTATATTTAAGTTAAATATTTAACAAATTTATGTCCAATTAGCAACAATTTGTCTTTTAATTGGACTTTGATTACATATCATGTATGTGTATATCTGTTAAAAGAGACTTGAAACGGAATATTAAAATTCCTTTTGGTCTTTTGTGTATCCTGAAGTATTTTAATGGAAGAAAAGAAATCAATGTGTGTCTGTCATTTAGAAAAATTAATGGGCAAATACTTCATTTAGAAAAAATAATTTTGGCTTACAAAAGGCTTACAAAACAATTTTTTTATGGAAATGTGTTTGTTAAACGTTTTGTTAATCTGAATTATTTTCTTTGTGAATAAGTCCTTAAGTAGTTAGTACAAATGATTTGTAAGTCTAAAATTTTAAGGCATATCAAATATACATACATATATGTGACATTGATGACTGGGTCTGACCCATTTTTATACACTTTACCAAAAAATGGTAAAAGGATATATATAGGTTTGCCATTCCGTTTGTAATTTCCAGAATATTAATAAGGGAGCCATAAAGTATATATATTCTGGATCCCTATGCATAGGGAAGACGAATAAACGATGTCCGTCTGTCCGTCTGTCTGTACGTGAAATCGGTTTTCCGAAGCTCCCAGATAAGCTAAAGACTTCGTTCTTGGACTGGTGTGTCAGAAATGGTCCAAGAAAGATTGGTGTTGAAACTCACAACACTGAGCAGACTGTTTCAGAGCTGGGAAACTTGAACTTCATTTTGCCATACAAAATGACTACCGAAAACTAGTTATTATTATTTTTTTATTAAATAAACTTATTTTATACTTCAGTATAAATAAAATTGGTATTTCTAACTAAAAAAAATAAAATAATAATAAAAACTTTAAAAAGACGTTTCCAGGGTTGGAAAACCTTAACTTTTTTTCTTATACAAAAGTAACTTACTAAAACAAATTTTTCCTTTTTTTATAAATTAAACAAATCTAATGTTCTTAGAAGAGAGAGATTGATTTTTTGTGATATATAAAATTAACTACCGTAAACTAATTTTTTATTTATTTTTATTAAATAAACTTATTTTATACTTCACCACGAATAAAATTGGTATTTCAAATAAAAAAAATTTAAAAAATTAAAAAGACGTTTCCAGGGTTGGAAAACTTTAACTTTTTTCTTATACAAAAGCAACTTACTAAAACAAATTTTTTCCTTTTCTTTATAAATTAAACATATCTTATATTCTGAAAAGAAAAAGATTGTTGTAAGAAAGCACAAAAATAAAAAAGTATGATTCCAAGGTTGGGAAACTGAAACTTTTTGTGATACATAAAAGTAACTAAGTGAAATAAATTTGTATCTTTTTCTTTATAAATTACATATATTTTACGTTTTGGAAAGAAAAGTTTGGTATAGAAAATTATAAAAATAAAAACCATAGCTCCAGAGTTGCAAACTTTGAAATATTTTTCTGGATATTAAAGTAACATTTATAACATTTTTTTTATTTCCTTTTTTCTTTTTTCACTTAACGCACTTTTTATATTTTTTAAGAACTACTAGATTGATATAAGGAATCAGAAAAATCTAATATGAGGATTCTAGGGTTTGAAAATTAATTTTTTTTGTACATAAAAATAACTAGGTCAAATTATTTTTTTCTTTGTGTTTATACTTTATGTATGTGCTTATGTATGAACATATCTCTATACTACATAAACGTACTTTGGTAAAGGGTATATAAGATTCGGCACAGCCAAATATAGCACTCTTACTTGTTTTCTTATAAAAAAATTTCTTAATATTATTTCAGCTAAATTCATGACCAATGTTTAAATTTTCCCTTCGCAGGGAAGGAAATATGTTTTTAATGCAACATAAAGGAAAAGGAAGAAGGGTTTTTTTATTTAAATTAATTTAATGTTTGTTATCTGTTTTATCTAACAAATAAGTTATACCACACTTAAATTTGTATTAACCTATTAACAACGAATAAGCAGAAAAATTTATAAAAATTAATCTTAAGAAAAATAGTTGAGATCTACAAAGAAATATCGCAATTCTGCTTTCACGCGTACATTAAAAATTCACGCGTACAAACAAATTGAGGCTAGTGATGCTTCTATATTTTTGTTTTCACAATTGTCCTAAAAACTAAAACACTATACTTAAAACGGTTTGTGAATTCACTAACCCTACAAGCAAAGTAATACGAAAATGATTCGAAATCGTATTGCTTGGAAGAAAAATATGATTGCGGCAATAATCATATTCGTATTGCGGAAGATTCCCCCTTCGGGAGAGTTTGTGCGGCCAGGGCGATACTTCAAAGGAATACGAATGCAATACTTCTAGAAGATAAAACTGTGATATTGCTAGATAATATCTAATAGAATTATTTGTAATATTGCCAGATTATCTTTAGGAAGATACATTATTTAAAACGATAGATTATCTCCTAAAGCACAATTTTAATTTTTAATACGAATGCAATACTTCTAGAAGATAAAACTGTGATATTGCTAGATAATCATCTAATAGAATTATTTCTAATATTGCCAGATTATCTTTAGGAAGATACATTATTTAAAACGATAGATTATCTTCTAAAGTACAATTTTACAATTTTACTAAATTATCTGAAGGAAAAAAAAAAATATATATATATATGTATAAATGTATGTATATACAAAACTACTATTAATTTAAATTTAAAGCAATTTTTTATAGTCAACTAAATTCAATTTATCATCATGGAAGTCAGTATAAAATTAAATTTCCTGACATAATGTTTTGAAAATTTTCTGATTGTTTTTATTTTAAATTAAATATTTTTTTATCTTCTAGTTGAAAACATATTGATATTATAAAATTATTGCTCATGTGATAAAACGCCAGGCTGAAAAAATGCAACATTTTAATGACATAAAATACTTTCTACAAACATTTGGAAGATATCTTGCCCAGAAGATATAAATACAATATCTTATTTTTATCATTTAAAAGAAAATCATCAAAGCAATACTTTTTCTATATTAAAATATTTTCATTTCAGTGAAACTTTTTGATTCAACAGTTCAAAATGTATTGACTATTTAATTTTTCATTTAACAAGGTATTTTATGTCATTAAAATGTTGCATTTTTTCAGCCTGGCGTTTTATCACATAAGCAATAAATTTATAATATCAATATGTTTTCAACTAGAAGATAAAAAAATATTTAATTTAAAATAAAAACAATCAGAAAATTTTCAAAACATTATGTCAGGAAATTTGTTTTTATACTGACTCCCGTGATGATAAATTGAATTTAGTTGACCATAAAAAATTGCTTTAAATTTAAATTAATAATAGTTTTGTATATAGATACATTTACATATATATATATATATATATATATATATATATATATATATATATATATATATATATATATATATATATATATATATATATATATATATATATATATATATATATATTTTTTTCCTTCAGATAATTTAGCAAAATTGTAAAATTGTACTTTAGGAGATAATCTATCGTTTTAAATAATTTATCTTCCTAAAGATAATCTGGCAATATTGCAAATAATTCTATTAGATGATTATCTAGCAATATCACAGTTTTATCTTCTAGAAGTATTGCATTCGTATTCCTTTGAAGTATCGCCCTGGCCGCACAAACTCTCCCGAAGGGGGAATCTTCCGCAATACGAATATGATTATTGCCGCAATAATATTTTTCTTCCAAGCAATACGATTTCGAATCATTTTCATATTACTTTGCTTGTAGGGCCTCGTTAAAGGAAAAAATAAATAGTCAATACATTTTGAACTGTTCAATCAAAAAGTTTCACTGAAATGAAAATATTTTAATATAGAAAAAGTATTGCTTTGATGATTTTCTTTTAAATGATAAAAATAAGATATTGTATTTATATCTTCGGGGCAAGATATCTTCCAAATGTTTGTAGGGAAATTGCTGTTGTTTGGTTGTAGTATAGGAAAAAGTATTAGTCAATGGTTTTTGTTTTGTATACGAAATATTAATAAATGTCAAAAAGATTTCAACTGGGATCTACTAGATTTAATTTTCCTATAAGAGTTAAACATTAGTGGAATTGAATTTCCATTGAGGAACTCCCTAATTATTACTCAATAGTGATACCAAATTGTTTGAACTTTTGTTTTTTATCCCACTAATGGCAAACTGGTTAGAAAAATACCTTTTTCCTAAATTTTATATAAATATTTTTCATCCAAATTGGACAAGATATTCGAGCAGCTGTCGTTAATGGGTTAAAATGTTAATTAAGCTGGTGGTGTTTTCTTTATTGCTGCGTTTATTAACAGGATCTTAATTTAATTATTAACAAAAAAAAAAAGAAGGAAAACATAAAAAATAATAAGGAATTTAATTAGTTTTTGTAACCATAAAACGGAAGAAGCAAAAAATTTACGAGTATATTTAAATAATGCCTCGTTAAAGTGATGTTATGATATTTTAATAGAGTTGGGTGTAGAAAAACTTGGAAAACAACATTTCCACTGTAGCACATAATAAATACAAAATGTATGAGCATATAAAAAATTTAACTATTTAGTTGTAAAAATTGTTTTTGATTTTTTTTTTAATAAATTACTTAAATAGCTTATTACAAAGGAATTTTTGCTAATTAATTAAATTGTTATATAGGAAAACGCAATATGAAAACAACTCAGCTTAAAAAATAAGCTCATGTCTTACGACTATAATTTAGTTATACAAAGTCAAGACCAAAAAGTAGAAATATTTTACTAAAAAATACACCTAGAATTGTTGAATTTCTGCCATTACTTAAATAAAGCAAATAAAATCAATAAACTCAAAACTGACATTAATCTGATGTCAATTATATTCATAAGACTTTAGTATGTTTTAAGGTGTTACAAGTATCTGTGCCTAAGGTCCTTTATTTTTTTTCGATATTTCGCTAGCCTTTGATTAGCATTGGCAGGAAAAGTTAGAAATTAAAAATTTTTATAAAAATTTATTATATGGGCATTTCCAGGGTGATGAACGTTACTGTCGTACGTCTTAAATAGGGAAGAAAACCTAAAGCAAATATTTTATTTTGTTAATTTTGTAATTTTCGTACAGCATTGGACTGGTTTTATCTTAAGTGTTAAATCTGTATATATATGTATTTGTATTTAATTACTCGACCTTATTTTTAATATGAATTTGTGTGGTTTTATAGATATTGTATCTATTCAGGCTTTCAAGGCATTCAATTTCTTTAAAATGTAATAAAATACGTATTTTTATTTCATTTTTAATGTATCCGACGTTTCGTTGGGATTTTCCAACATCTTCAGGGATAATTATTTTTATTGAAATCTGGTAACATTGGTAATATATAAAAAGAGCGACTTTAATAAATGTATGTACATGCATATGTGTGTAATTACAATTAATGATAATAGAGCATAAGCATTGACTTATATATTTTGGGTCTTATGCAAAAAAGCTTAATAAAGCTTTGCCAAGCAATGTTAAGTAAAGTTGTATTCTAAAAAAATTATTGTATAAAAATTCTAAAGTAGGCACCCACGTTTGTTAAGACTACTTTAAGTTGATATTTCCAAAATGTGTATTTTGTACCTCAAATATTTTTACTAATATAGCACATACTGATTCATGTTACATCTCAAAATGAAGCTACAAGTGCCTGCTGCTCTTATCCTAAATTTATTATTTCTGTCATGTAATCGGAAGCATCACCATATTATCCAACTGCTTCGAAATACATAGCAAAATCCATAAAAAAATATTAAAATAAATACAATTATACAAAAATGTTTAAGTGGGGTGTTTTTTTAGAGGTATAGAACTTCGAATTGAAATAAAACACAAGAAAATCGTTTTAATGTCCATCAATTTAGCTTTATTGGAAGGATAATTTTATGCCTTTAATGTTTAAATATGATTTCGGGCATGTGGCCGCCGCGGCTGGCTCGAATAAAGCCAATTCTACAGGTCCAATTTTCAACCACTTTTTCGAGCATATGGGGCCGTATGTTGGCAATAACGCCACGAATGTTGGCTTCCAAGTCCCCTAACGTTTCTGGTTTGTTGGCGTAGACGAGCGACTTCACATATCCCCAAAGAAAATAATCCAATGGTGTCAAATCACACGATCTTGGTGGCCAATTGACAGGTCCATTCCGCGAAATTATGCGCTCATCGAATGTTTCCTTCAATAAATCGATTGTGACGTGCGCTGTGTGGCATGTAGCGCCGTCTTGTTGGAACCATAACTCATCCACATTCATGCCATCCAATTCGGGAACAAAATAGTCGGTTAGTCGGCTCCAATTACTGTGCACGGTGGCGAATCGATTCATTCGGGTCCTCTTCAACACTTTGCTCTACAGCGGCAATTGTTTCTTCGGTGCGCACTGTTCGACGTCTCTGCGGATGCGTATTATCACATAGAGTAAACGTAGTGCGAAAACGATCCATGGTTAACCGAATTAATTGCTCTGATGGACGATTATGTCGACCATAAAATTGACGGAGCTTGCGGTAAACTTCGCGAACTGAACCATTATTTTCGAAATAAATTTGCACGATTTGCAAGCGTTGTTCTTTTGTCAACCTGTTCATGATGAAATGGCAAACCAAACTAAATATTAATCACTTGACAGCTGACAAAATGGCCGCCAGTTAAAAAAGTGATGCCAACTTAAAGTTCTATACCTCAATAAAAACACCCTTTACAATCAAAACAAATCGAAAAAAGCTGGATATTCAAATACTCGTTTCATTCGAATAAAACAAATTGTGATAATTTTTCACATTTTTTTTACTTTTACTTCATGGTTGTGTTTATCTGTTTTCCTATTAAGTCAGAAGCTCATATTTTTTAAATTAGGTTGCTTTACTTCAAGATAATAAAAATTTATTTAATAAAATAAAAAAAATATTTGAATACCCGAATGAAATTGTATTCAATTTTGTACATCATAAGCTGTGAAGTGGTTGTTGAACATGGTGGTGTTACCAGTATCTATATAATTAATAGGCGAACAAGTTTTTTGTAATCCCTTTTACGCTGGTACCACTGCACCGATTTTAAAAAGATTTATATGGTTTTAAAGGATTTTCTGTACAGATGTGCAGAATATATATTTTATTGAAATCGGTTTAGTATGTTGGGAGCTAAAAGCATTTAAAGTTGCTACTACTACATGCACACATATTACACACGCATTTATTAACTTACAAGTAAAAAAGAAACAAAACATGAGTGTGTGTTTGTGTTTATAGTATTTCTCTTGATCTAAGATTTTTTTCTTCTTTTTTTTTGTTGTTGTATGAAAGCCATAATACTTAACGGAAGAGAATTGAATAAAGTGAATTAGCTTGGTTGAAGGGATTTTGTTTATGTTTTTTTAATTTCATGTATTATTTAATTATGCTTGCATATGTATGTAAGTTTGTGTGTGGCTGTGTTTTAATTAATTTTTTATGACGTTTAGACATATACATTTTCTTTGAATCTTAAATTATTTACATTTTGATTCTAGAATACGGGCGAGTGTGTCGTCCGTTTGGTATATCTAGTTTATTATTAAATCACAAAATATTTAAAGTTGTCTTTTGCATATGATTTTTTAATAAAGCTATGTTAGCCTTAAAGTGCTTATCAACTACTATGAACTTTAAAGCTAAAGTAAAATATTTTTTTGCATAAGAGGGTTTATCTTTTATTCCAATTTGCTTTTAAGTTTGTATTTTGAAGAGACATAAAATGTACAACATAAAACACATAACGTAAAAAATAATTGCAAATATAAATAAAATAAAAATAAAATATCACCGCCTTTTCTTAACTTCTAATATCACAGTTGGAATTACACTAAAGTCTAAACTAATACAATGCTATAGCTGGCATTGGTGTTGTCTTTATCTGTTTTACTATTCATTGCCATGTCCATTTTTTGTTGTATAGTCCCTATTTACACTATGCAAGTCTTATTGCTAAGCTGATTAGTTTATTAGGAGAGAGAGACGGGGGGAAAAGAAACGTTGCTGTTCCCCTCGTCTCTCTCTCTCTCCCTGAAACTAATCAGCTTAGCAATAAGACTTGCACAGTGTGATTTGGAACATACTTAAGCTTTCCAAAGTATAACGTTTATTGTGCCTTCTTTCTCTGTGAATTATTTTGAAGTTTTCTAGGTCAGGTGTATGTAAGTTGTCAATGCAGTGTTGAGATAATGCAGTAAGTAGAATGTCGGCTCTTTTTGATATCTGTGTCGTGTTCAGCAATTCTTACTGCCAAATTTCTTTTTGTTGTCCCGATGTACACTTGTTTACAGCTTTCATTTGTCCCCCCATTACATTCAATTTCGTATACTACGTTGCTTTGATCCTTTTTGTTTATTTTTGATTTGAGATTTGTGAAGAGTGTCTTTGTTGTTTTGTTTGATTTATGTGCAACTATAATTCCTTCTTCTTTGATAATTTGTTTTATGTGGGTCGTTTCGGTTAATTTTGGTATAAATGATAAGCTTAAATATTTTGTGTTGCCAGATGTTTTTTCATTGTTTTCAGTTTTATGGTTTATTAATTTGTATATTAAATTATTTATCAAATTTATTGGATAATTATTATTTTTCATTATACGTTTGATTATTTTAATATTTTTAAATTTGTATTTGTCGTGGCTTAGGTGTAAAGCGTTATTAATGAAATTATAAATTGTATTTATCTTCTGATTTAGTGGTTGTGTTGAGTTGTAATTTATGATTCTGCCGGATGCTATCGGTTTCACATACCAATCTGTTATAATTTGGTCTCTTTGCCTAATAAGTTATATGTCAAGATAAGGTAAAGAACTACTTGCTTCCTTTTCAATTGTGAATTTAATTTTGTTGTGATAATTGTTAATTAGTTGCAAAATCCTTTCTTCATCTTTTCTTTTAATAATTGCAAATAAGTCGTCAACATACTTTGTTAATAATTTAATCGTTATGTTTTCCTCGTTTAATTCTTTTGTTGTTTTTTCCAAGAGAGTATCTAATACAATATCTGCGATCGTTGGTGAAAGAGGGTTTCCCATCGGCATACCATACGTTTGGTTGTATATGACGTTTTCGTACATAAAATAATTATTTTCGTTTAGGCAAAACTGTAGAATTTTCAAAAACTGCGTTTTAGGTATTTTCGTGTTGTTTTTCAAAAAGTTCCATTTTTCCATAATATTACTTATAGCTAGGTGTATAGGTATGTTAGTAAATAAAGATACCACGTCCAAAGATATGAGAATTTCGTCTTCGTCCAAAACTATATTTTCTAACTTTGCTTTTTTTTTTTTTTTTTTTTTATAAAGAGGAGTAACACTCAGGCAATTAATGCCTACTACTATTATTACTAGTTGTTACCTACTTTAGGAAAGGGATTGTGATAGAAGACAGGTGGTGAAGGAAGATATAGAAGAAAGCTTCATTATTTTACAACTTTGCTTTTTTTCTGCACGCTTTTTTAATAATGCAGTGTTGCAGCGCCTTCTGGTGTAAAATGAGGCGTATTAAATTTTTGAAGCTGTGTTTAGTAGCCATTTTATTAGTTATTTTACTTCGCTACACAAAACCGACGAAGGAGGGCGCTCTGATTTTACATTAGGATTAGAATCTGTTGAAGTTTGTATAGTTCAGTGACCAGTGACTATGCCTTCATCACTTGAACTTTCCTACAACAACTGATACATAGGGACACTAATGCACATCAGAAAAATGCGTGGTGTTGTTATTTAATGACTGTCGGATACAGGGATTGAACCCAGGATATTCGGTTTTGTAGTCAACGTGCTAGCTACTTCAGTCAACGCCACCCACCTAGTTCTAAGGAGTTCTTTATATTATATTCCGATGAAATTATGTTTTTAAGAATTTTACCTATGTATTTGGAGAGATTGTAACATGGCACTTCTACAGACGATGATATTGGTCATAAATCTGTATTTTTGTTTAAATAGGTTTCTGAGATATTAGCAAACAAAAAGTGATACGAACGTTACCAAAAAAGGAAGTGGTGTTGATTCGCATCTATGAAAATGCAAAACTCTGCGAAATAAATCACGCTTTTTCTAAATAACAAATCTTAAATTGATCTATACAAATTTCGCTTTGGGTTAGTGCTTGTTGCGTTGAAATTATTTTATAAATGTTTTGTAGACAAGCAATAGTTGATACGTAACGTTACATTCGTTACATGACATATTTGCCCATAGTTATGCATTCTAGTAAAATATAAAGAATTGTATGTAATTATTTACTTAATACAAATAACAGTGCTGTTCAGGATATAATGTATCTATCGTCTTACAAAATGCAAAAGGGCCTATCATCATTTTTAAAAATTTTTTTAGCAAGTGATACATATTAAATTTAATTGAATAAGAGTGAATTTTAAACAGGAATAATTTCTTAATAGGGAGTAAGTTCAGTATTTTCAATTATAATTGAATGAAATATTTTTATTAATTAATGTGAGTTTTACACATCGTTTTCACATGTTTTCTTGTGAGTTCGGATGTTAAAACACATGCTACACCTGTTTAAGTTGAACTTAGAAAATACGACTAGTATGTGTTCTAGAAGAAAACAATTTAGAAATGGACGATTTGAAATTTTTAGAGTTTTCGTTTTCACTTTTGAGCAAAAAACTCGTATTCTTTTCACTTGTAAATAGTCTTGTGAAAAAAACGCAGCAAGAAAATCAAAAAATTTTAAGTTGTCCGTTTCCAAATTGTTTTCTTCTAAATTTGGATGCTAGAACACACACTATGAATTTGTATTTTCTAAATTTCAACTTAAACAGGTGTAGCATGTGTTTTAACATCCAAACTCACAAGAAAACATGTAAAAACGATGTGAAAGACAGAACTTTGACGATTATCTGACCTTCATTTTTCTCTTTGTCCCAATATCTTTTTTTCTTCCACGATTTTTTTCTCTTTTAGCAAATTGTTGTCATCTTTGGTCAATTTTAACACCCTTTTCTAATGTTTCCCCATTCTTTCTTTTGTTTTTTGATCTATACTCTTCTATCTTTAATATGTCCCTTTTTAAATTGTTTCTATGACGCTTTTCATTTTCTTTTTTATTTTCCGCCAGCTTTTTATCCCTCTGCATAAAAAGATACGTTAACCCATAAAAATGTTTTTTTTTTAAATAAAGTATTATTAACGATTATGACCTCTACAATCTTTTGATACTAAATATTTTTTTTTTTATAAATTTTAGTTTTTGTATAAAATTTTACTTACAATGACGAACGCTACAAACTTTGCCTACCTCAAAAGGCATTTGTTTTGAAAATTTTTGCAAAGTGCAAAATATTGTTAAATTATGTTCCTCAAACTTGTTTAAAATCCAACTTTTAAGACACCTGGTCCTGACGAGTCAAATATAACTATAGTATTTCATACTTTTTGGAAACGAACGTTACACTGAAGGATAACGAAAAACAAGTGTAAAAGATTAATGTTAAAGGATATTTGTTTACTCTCTCTTCCTTTTGTTCCTATTAGTTGTAGTTTTTAAAACATATTTATGGAATAAGCACAACCACTATATACTTATTAATGTTTTGAACATTAAAGAGGAAATATGATTAAATATTACTAAGAGTTAGAAAAATAGAAATTAATTTATGGCAGCCTAGTTTTTCTTTACTACAACTGAGATGGCGTATAAATACATTACAATCAAATTATTTGAAGGGTTTTTTATGATACTATCGGTCAAGCAAAGCTTTTTAATAAAATTAAAATTTTTGGTCATGGTTTACCTTTCCCTGGAAATGCCCATATCCAAAATTCAAAATACTTTTCAAATAACCTTGCATTATAGCAGGCTATAATTGTCTAAAAGCTACTAGTATAATTATAATTATTATTATAATTATTACTATTATTATAACTATAATTATAATTATTATTATAACTATAATTATTACTAGAATAGCAGAAGTAGTGCAAATAGGGCTAAGGTTGTTATGTAAAATTGCAAGTGCTGACGAGTATCACTACTACTGAATCACTAGAGACTTCAATTTATGGATTAAATTTAAAAAGTTTTGCATATAATAAATATCTTTTACTAACTTATCCTTTTTTACTTGTAATAAAAGCATTGAAAATGTAATGTATAATCCCACTAGCTACACCCGGTGTGCTTCGCTACCCCCATCGTGCTATCGAATGATGTAAATATTTTGTAAATAAATCGAAAACTCGGATTTTTTAATGCAACATTTCGAAAGTTTTAAAATTTTGATATTGGATCATTATTAACATAGGTTTTTTGTAAATATCTTCGGAACTACATAACCGATTTAAGAGTTTGATATCTCGTTTTGAAAAACATGACAACATATTTCAAAAATATAAAAAAAAAATAAAAAAATAATAATCCGCCTTATTGTGAATGGCGTCGTCGGCGTCACATCAAGATGACAGTAAATATTGTCACTTGTCTACTCTTTATCGGCAACAATTGAATCTTATTGACAATCTCTTACTAATCTCCGAGACTTTGTAAATTAATCTAGCATGTTAAAAGTAGTCAATTGTTGTCGACAAAGAGTAGTCAAGTATCAATTTTTACTGTCGTCTTAATGTGACGTCGACGACGCCATTCCCAATAAGGGGGAATATATACATATGGCATTGGTGGTGCAATATGAAAAATTGATTTTGCCACGCCCCTCCGCCCCAGACCGGAAATCAAAAATCAGACTTCACAGTGTCACCCGCCTGAATATTCTGAAGATTCCCTGAAAATTTCATCAAAATCGTACCAGACGTTTTGGACTCCATACGTTTCATACATACATACATACACACATCCTCTTTTATATATATAGATTATATATACTGAGTAATTTTTGGCTGGACATGTTTATTCTTTTTTTTTTTTGGAAACGTATAAAAAGTGTTTCTAGTTTGTGTAGTGCTTTGTGGTGGTCGTCAGTCGTATTTTCATTTGTGTGTACATAAATATATATATATTCAAATTGTTCAACGAATCCTTCATAGTTTCCCTGGAGGGCTGTGCAACAGTTTCTTTAACTATGTCCTCCTCATCACTATCTATTGTGATTCCAGTGTGCGATACTGCATCAGCAATAATATCATCATCCATTGGAAAATCTGCGACAACCAGCCCATTATCCACTTCAATTAATTCTTGAAGAGTACAGCTGCACAGAAAAAATTTAAAATCAACTTTAAGTAATATTTTAGTTAGAAACTTGTACTATTAATTAAATCCTGTATTGATTTTCGTCCTGCAAACAAATTAAACAAATGAGGTTTTCTTGCTGTTTGAGATCAATTAATAGAGTTAATTGAAAGTACGCGTTTATTTTAAACAAACGATTAATTGGCCCAATGAAATTAGTAATTGACTTAAGAGATTTTAAACAATTAAATTGTTTGTTGAATGAATTAAAAAAAGTAGTTGAATTGTGTAAAATTTTAAAAACTAAAAGTAAAAAAATTTTAAATAAAAAGTAATTTTTTTATTTATTTTAACTTGCTTATTTTATTTATTTGTTTAATTCCGTAACTTACGCTGCAGGCTTCGAACATGGTACCTCCATTCTAACAGGCTAACACACATCTACTAGGCTATCGTGGCAAATTATTTTTGATTCAATCATTCCACATATGTAGGTGTGTGTTCTTATTTTATTTTTTAACTTACAGTGCTGTCATGCTTCCAACTTGGTACTTCTAGAATAACAGGCTGACACACTTCCATGAAAACATCAACAAACATAAACACAAACTAAATCTTTTTTTTTTCATTAAACAAAGTTAATTCAAACAACCAAAAAATTGCGTACAAAAATTTAATATTCGTGTGTATGTTAGCGTTCTTTTGTGTTTGGTCCACTGTGTGTAGTGTCAGTTGACGTAGATTTCTGCTTTATATACTTAGCATTTTATTGCAAATGGAATATGTGAATTGTTTTTGATTCATCGTATTTCAATTTGCTGAAAGCTTTTTTGTATTGTAAGCTCAAAACGCTGATGATGAATGTTTAGTGGCCTTCGAAAACGGCTGGCTGTTCCGTTCAACTATGTGTTGTTAGTCAGAATATTTACAACAGACTTTGGTGTTATTTGTTCATTAATAATTATCACATGTAATTTGGCTTAAAAAGCAATACGAACTTTAGCCCGTTCAAATCACAAAATATAGAAACAAATGGAGTTCGAATAATAATTAAAATTAACTAAAAATTAATAGCCATGGGCCTGTGGCAAAAATGAAATAAAAATATACTTAATAGTAACAAACCAAAAAAGTTTGTCTTAAGTAGAACAAAAAATAAGCAAATTAAGTAACATGTGTTTAATTAGTAAAAAGAACAAAACGACAATGGTAAGACTGTTGTAAATATAGTGATGGTAAAATTGAGCTTACAATACAAAAAACCTTTCAGCAAATTGAAATACGATGAATCAAAAACAATTCACATATTCCATTTGCAATAAAATGCTAAGTATATAAAGCAGAAATCTACATCAACTGACACCACACACAGTGGACCAAACACAAAAGAACGCTGATGATGAAGGTTTAGTGGCCTTCGAAAACGGCTCGCTGTTCCGTTCAACTATGTGTTGTCAGAATATTTACAACTAACTTTGGTGTTATTTGTTCATTAATAATTATCACATGTAATTTGGCTTAAAAAGCGATACGAACTTTAGCCCGTTTAAATCACAAAATATAGAAACAAATGGAGTTCGAATAATAATTAAAATTAACTAAAAATTAATAGCCATGGGCCTGTGGCAAAAATGAAATAAAAATATACTTAATAGTAACAAACCAAAAAAGTTTGTCTTAAGTAGAACAAAAAATAAGCAAATTAAGTAACATGTGTTTAATTAGTAAAAAGAACAAAACGACAATGGTAAGACTGTTGTAAATATAGTGATGGTAAAATTGAGCTTACAATACAAAAAACCTTTCAGCAAATTGAAATACGATGAATCAAAAACAATTCACATATTCCATTTGCAATAAAATGCTAAGTATATAAAGCAGAAATCTACATCAACTGACACCACACACAGTGGACCAAACACAAAAGAACGCTGATGATGAAGGTTTAGTGGCCTTCGAAAACGGCTCGCTGTTCCGTTCAACTATGTGTTGTCAGAATATTTACAACTAACTTTGGTGTTATTTGTTCATTAATAATTATCACATGTAATTTGGCTTAAAAAGCGATACGAACTTTAGCCCGTTTAAATCACAAAATATAGAAACAAATGGAGTTCGAATAATAATTAAAATTAACTAAAAATTAAACTTTTTTGTTTTCAATCAACAAAATTTAATTGGAACAATTATAAAATTGTTTGAAACAGCATTAATTGATTTAATTGGAAGCATTTTGGCTAAAATTTTTTTCGGTGTGGTTATTATGCGAATGCAGTCTAGTAAGTTAATATCGCTTTTGCTGTTTTCTTCTATACGCGTTACAGCTTCTTTTAGTATTATATTTCGATAATAAGCTTTCAAGCATCGAATTACACCCTGGTCAAGTGGATGTAATTTTAATGTCATATTTGAAAGAAAAAGTTCAATTTATAGAAAATTTGCAAGGCTTTGTACCATTATTTTTCTTCAAGTTAGAGAGAAATTCAAGTTAGGGAAGTTCAAGTAATAGGAAAAAATCTAAAGGAATTCACTTGCTTGCCGCTCTTGCCATGCGATTTGCTTCAACTTATAGAAACTTCAATTAATAAAAGTTCAAGTTAAAGAAGTTTAAATGCAGTTCCAAAGCATTACATTGCACACATAGATTTATCTCTACGCATATCGGAAAGTTGTAGTGAAAACAAGAAATGTATTTCCATCAACATTGCTTTTGAATACAAGGAAGAGGACTGGAAAATCAATTAAACTTCCTTTTTTTCCTGCTGTAAATAAACAATGAAAGTGTATGGAAAATAATAAAGAAATGTGTGATGCAATTGCATGAAAGATCGAGCGAGTCCTATTTTTAAAATTTTATGCCATGGGGGCGGGGCGATTTACAACAGATTTAGTCCTTGACGAATAATTTCTAAAAAAAACTTGCTGTGCGGTTAAGAAATTTGTGTCAGGCGAAGAGGTCATAACTGAAAAATAACTATGAAATTTTAAAATCAGTAAATTTTTTGGGTATCCTGTCTCAAGCAATTTAAAACTCCTTTCTTTCCCTTTAAGGAAAATTTACATTTCTTTTTAAGTCTTCCCTGTACTTATAACTATATATATATATATATATATATATATATGTGTGTGTGTGTGTGTGTGTGTAGACGTTGAAATGTCCACATGTATGTATGTATACATTTACATACATATATATTAAGCAAATCCATAAATAAAAATACATAAAAGTCTAAAACTGTGACAGCTGGTCAAACGATTTCTTAACATTTAAAAGCTGCTTAAGAATGTTTGTTTTGTAACACAAACACACACACACAATATTAATATAAAATAAAAGCAGCAAAACAAAATATAGAATAACAAAAAAAAATTATATTCTCTTAAGAAATAATGCCAACATCTGTTGTTTGCTGTTGCTCTTTATACTTGAATCCATAAATACGTCTACAAGGATGCATGAATAAATATTTATTTAGGTACCCACACACACTCCATCCACTCCTGCCTTACATCATTTAATCATAAAGATATACAAAAATATAAAAAGTATTTAAACTACGATAACTTCTCGGGGTAAATTGTAAATTTGTTTTGCCCACCAACAATATCTAACGACAACGACAGCAACTTCTTATCACAGTTTTCATCTTTCAATATTACTCGTACTGCCATCATCATGGTTATGGCTTATGCTCATTATCGTTATAATTTAAAGTAACAAAAGAAAATAATAACAGCCATAATATAATCCAAGTTATAAATATATTTTAAAGTTTTTATATCCACAAAATTTATGTCATTCTGTAAGGGCAAGGGCGTTAAAAGAAAATAATTTTGAAATGGTATAAAAAAAAAAATATATATATATTTATGTATATGAAATTTTTCTTATAAAGTTTATTAAACTTTTATTGTTTGCTTGCTGGCTGTTGCTTAGAAAATATTAATCCGAGAAAATTGTAAGATTATATTCTTTATATTGTTAACAACTTAGTTGCTTGGTCCCTTTTATTTTCTACACATTCTGTTGAACACCCTGGCGGAAAAACAAATAAAATCTTAAAAAAAAATGGTTACTTGCCACTGGCAAAAAGTTTTTTAGTTATAAGTAATATTTTTTTTAAATGTACAAAAGTTAATTTATTAAGACGAATAAACTTGTGGAAGTCGTAGTATTATAAATAAAAATAAAAAATCGTAATACTTGGTTTTTGTTTATTTAGGGCCAAAGCTTTTTATTTAATTGGTTTCAGATAAAGATTTTTTGTTATGCCCAAAGGAGGAAAATTTTGTAGGCATTTAAGTTTAAAATCTAAATTGAATATGTGTGAATGTACATACATACATACATACATACATATGTACATACAGTGTGGGCCGAAAAAAAACGGAAACTCAAAACAATTTTTCATTCAAAAAAAGCCTGCCTAAACTTATCAACAATCAAAGTATAACAAGTTAAATCTTCTTTTTAATGGTAAATATACAATCACACAAACACCTAAGCCAATGTAGATGACAGACAGACAAAAATAACATAAACTATAATGCCAACACGCACATTCTATTGCCAACGTACATACAGACAAACCAACGCACTGTGGGGTGAAAGCCTTCACAAGTGGCGATTAATTCAAAAGATGAACTTTAACTTTCACAACCGTATTTGGTATCATATAAAAGTAAATAAAATTCTACATCACTAACTGCAAAAATAAAAGTTGTTGGTAGTTGATTTTATTTGCAGTGTGTGTTCAAAGTTCAATAATTTTAGTTTACGCGCATTGATTAAAATAGAAAATTTTGATATTTCAAGTGATTATAGTTTTTGTTAAGACTTCTATAAATAAAAGTTTTATAATGGAACCGTCAAGGTCAGGTATATTAGCATTTAAAAAATTATTTTTTATTTAGATAAATGTTTTATAAATATGAAAAAAAAACGAAATGAAATTGCTCTAAAAATGAGTTTCATTGAGTTGCAACAACTTTGCGGATGAGTGCAGGGAACAATTCTTTTATGCTCTTAAAATATAACATTTTAGCTAATAAATTCCAGGATACCTATTTGCGCATTTGTGCGATTTTTGAGTTATGGTTTTTGTAAGAGAATTCCAATTTTTAAATAGTTTAAATATTTATTTTGTTTATTTAAACAAAAATAAATAATTTTTTTAAATGCACATAAAGTATGCTCTAATTTATAATTTAATTTTTTCAGCAAAAATAGTCAAATAAGATCATTTTCTCCAAAATACAAAAAAAAAACCATAAAATGCTAAGAAATTTTTTTCAAAATTTTTTTTAAATGCTGGTTTTTTATGTATTTATTAATATTCATCAAGAAAAAATAACAAAACTTTAATATTACGACTTCTATGAATTAATCGCCACTTTCTCCACCATTTACCCCACTGTGCAACGGAAGGAATTGTAGCACGAAATAATGACGTGATCGAAAGCTGGTATTGAAAATCTTTTAAATATGCTCAGGTTTAGTAAAATCGTGTTGTGTTCATTAAGGAGACAGTATTATACAAAGAACAACATAGTTAACATCGTGGTATTCCACTAATAAATTATTTAACATTGTGTGTTTAAAAGCTTTTATTATCAGTCTTGAGTAAATAAAGTGTTCTGATTTTATAAAATAGGTTCGCAGGTGAATTTTTATTTAATTGCGAATAATTGAACATAAAAAATTAAGTTTTTAAGGGCCATTATTACACCCTAAAGTTAGTTAAAAGTAGGATTTTATCGGACGTATAAAAAGCTTTCCATTATTGCAAATTGTATTTTACTTACCAGGTATGATAAACTTGCCTGTAATTTATCGATCACTTTAGGTTGCAGTAAAATTTTGCAAAGGATAAAGTTTTTATACGTCCGACAAAATCCTACTTTTAACAATTTTTAAGTTGTAATAATGGCCCTAAAAGGTAGAAACGTACCTATTTGTACTGATTTTGTAGTATAAGTTATTGTTTAAAAATAATAAAATAGCAGAATTCACGGTAGGTCTTGTAGATCTTTTACATCTTGTAGCTTTGGTAAATTGTTGTTGCTTTCCTTTAAATTTAACAAAATTTACCAAAACTACAATATTTAAAAGATCTACAAGGCCAACTGTGAATTCCGTTAATGTTAATTTAAGTAGCTTAGCTAAATTGTCATGTCATGTCATGTTTTGTTGCATTTATTCTTTTTTTATAAGAGCGATATTCGGGTGACTTTTTATTTAAATCTAAATACTTTAAGTTACAAAAATAAAATAATAATAGCTAATAATGTTACAATGTGGGATCTTGTTGCAACTTGAGAAAAATATTTTATTTAAAATCAAGTTCCTTTGCTATATTTATTTAATTTGTTTTACAATTATTTTATTTCTTCATTGAAAATCCGAAATTTAATGAAATTTACTATTTGTTTAATTGAGTTAATAAAAAAAGTTCAGCCCAGTGGGTTAACAATGTATTATCTGACCCATTTCAGTTGTTAATTTTAGTGTAAATAGAAGTTGTTATTACGATTTGTAAGAATTCATTGTTTTTCAGGTTAATTTAACCAATTTTATTTGTTAATTATTTTATATCATCTAAAAGTTGATAAAACTAAAACCAAATAAGTAACGAAACTTAATCTAACTAAATTTAATTGTTAAGTTTACTGTTAATAAAGTTCATTATAGGTATTTATTTGCATTAACCGTTTTCGCTGGTTATTTTTACTAATTTTAGCTGTTACTAAGCAAAAATAAATTGTTAACGTACTCTTATATAATACTTGTTGATTTCAATTACATATTTCTCTATTCCCAAGCATAAATTTACTACAAATAATCTTTTTATTTGAAGAAAAAAAAATTTATTTTCCTAAAAACGAACAAAAATAAATATTCAATAAAATATATTTTTTATTGCATTTCCTCAAAAGCCATTATTCATTCATAATTTTCTTTTACTATATAAAACAAAATGAATACAAATGTTATTTTTACTAACACACAATTTATTTCATGTGAGACCTTAAAAATTTACACATGATCTATTTATTAAATATCTTGCAAATTAAAACCAGAAGTCATTTTATTATTTAAAGATTATTCAGACTATAAATTTAAGAAAGAAAATAAAAAAGAAATGGCAGCTATGGCATTTATAGTTTTTGAATTCTGCAAACATCACCTGAGCCAAACATACAGACATATAGGATATAATAGAGATGCTTGTTGAACTGGTTGCTGTACATTTTAAGCTTTAATAATTTTATTATTTTATGACTCATATATATATGATTATGAATGTATTTTAGTTGAATAAAAGATTTCTATATTCTATGCTGGCATAAATCTAATGTGTGTACATTGTATGCAAAACTATTTGTAAAATATTAAAAAAAATTTTAAGAGGAAAAATACAAAATATGAAATGAAAAAGGCACAAAAAGAAACTACAATTTGTCTGGTAAGGATGGTTTTAAAAATGATTTATCATTGTTTATAATTTAATAAGAGGTCCTTTACAAAATAAGTTGAACAAGTTGATTTTTCTTTTGCTTGCTTCCTCTCGAAATTATTGTGCAAATATAATTTAATAAAATATATAAAAATAATAAAACTAATAACAAAGCTACCTGTTAGGAAACATATAAAAATATTACTAATAAAAAACGTGTAAGGGCTTTTCTAAAAAGACTAGTTCTAACTCTTCTTGAAAGGAGCTTGAATCGCCGACCCTCCCAACCCCTCTTCAAGATCTTTATGATGAATATAAATATTTGAGAGCCTTGCATATTATGTGCATATGACTTTTATGTCAAGTCATACGAGCAAAAATTTTGAGCAAAACTTCAACCTTCTAAATATAAATTGTTAATTTTTTATCTTTTAAAAACTTTATTTTTCTAGCCTTGAATATTTGCAATTAAATTAAAAGCCACTATACTTATACAATTTCTATCAAGTCAGAACACTTAACATACCAAAAACTATATTAAGAGATTTTTAACACACAATGTTAAATAATTAATTGCGGGAATAGCACGATGTTAACATTTGATGTTTTTTCTGTAGCTTTGAATATTTGCAATTTAATCAAAAGCCACTATATTTATACAATAACATACAACTTCTATCAAGTCAGAAAACTTTATTTGCTCAAAACTGATATTAAGAGCTTTTTAACACACAATGTTAAATAATTAATTGCGGGCATAGCACGATGTTTACTTTTTTTTATAGTTTTGCATATTTGCAATTAAATCAAAAGTCACTATATATATACAATTACATATAATTCCTATCAAATCAAAACACTTTATTTACTTAAAACCACATTAAGAGCTTTTTAACACACAGTGTTAAATAATTTATTGCGTAAATTCCACGATGTTAACATTTGATATTTTTTTAACTTTATTTTTGTGTCATTTTTCAAGTCAGAAAACTTTATTTACTCAAAACTGATATTAAGAGCTTTTAAACACACAATGTTAAATAATTTATTGCGAGAATACCACGATGTTGACTTTGCTGTTCTTTTCACAAGTATATATATTTACCGTTCCAAACGACCTTACTGTACGAATATATAGGACTTATTGTATGAAAGGACATGCTGGCAGCTTAAAGGTAAAAGAAAGCTCTTTTGGATACTTGTTGGTCAAGTTATGTTATCTGGAGCGCAGCCGTGACCCAAGACCCAAGCCTTGTATTGCCATAATGCATTTTTGCAGAGCTTCTGGCTTTAAGCTTTAGTATAATTTCCCTAGTAAGTTTATATCGCCAACAAATATAGACACACTGTGATATGAATAACATAGACAGAAGACCTATTTTGTTCTTGATATGGCTGGGACTGGCCAGAGATGGAACTCGTTCTTCCTCAGACCATACCAAATCACTTTACACTGCAGCCAACAGCTGAATATTTTTTTTTGTGAACAAGGAACATAATTTAGTAAAGCTCATCCCACTGTCTATATATTTGTACAAAATGTCTCAGATTTATTACATCAATTCATTAGAACATTTCTGCTTAAAATTTTATTCACATTAAGAAAAAAATTGTATAATTGAATAAATTTAAAAATCGACCATTACTTTAACAACAATAATAATATTAAACATGAGTAAATCTGTGTACTTAAAAACAAATTTACAAAATCTTCTTTTATATAGAACTAGTGGGGTTCCATTACACAATAAGAACATAATACTCATTAGTCATGGATATAAAGGTACATTTTTTGATGGAAAAGGAAACAAGTAAGAGTGATATATTCGGCTGTGCCGAATCTTATATACCCTTTACCAAAGTGTTTTTATGTAGTATAGAGAAACATACATAAGCACATACATAAAGTATAAACAAAAAGAAAATAACAAAAATTTAAAATTTTAAAAACCCCCGACTTTTTTTCAGAAAAGATGTTATATCTTCTAAACGGCTAGACCGATTTTTTTCAAACATAGCTAAGAACCCTCTCGATTAAGTCATCTTTCAAACAGAAAAAACTAAATTAAAATCGGTCCAGCCGTTTGGCCTGTACGTGGACACAGATAGACACACAGATACACAGACACACAGACACACACTACAAATTTATAACACCCCTTTTTTAGTCAGGGGTTAAAAATAATTTGACCTAGTTACTTTTATGTACAAAAAAAGATTAACTTTCAAACCCTAAAATCATCATTTTAGATTTTTCTGATTACTTATACCAATCTAGTAGCTCTTAAAAAAATATAGAAAGTGTGTTAAGTGAAGAAAGAAATTTCAAAAAATGTTTTATTTATTTACTTTAATATGCAGAAAAAGTTCAAAGTTTCCAGCTTTGGAGCTGTGGTTTTTATTTTTTTAGTTTTCTACAAAAAAATTTTATTTCTAAAACGTAAAATATATATAATTTATAAAAGCAAAGATAAAAATTAATTGGACTTAGTTAATTTTATATATCACAAAAAGTGTAACTTTTCCAACCCTGAAATCATCCTTTTTGATTTTTCTGATTTCTTACACCAAGATTTTTCTTTTAAGAGTATAAGATATGTTTAATTTACAAAGAAAAGGAAAAATTTGTTTTAGTAAGTTGCTTTTTTTTAAGAAAAAAACTTAAAGTTTTCCAACCCTGGAAACGTCTTTTTAAATTTTTAAATTTTTTTATTTGAAATACAAATTTTATTCGTGGTGAAGTATAAAATAAGTTTATTTAATAAAAATAATTAAAAAATTAGTTTACGGTAGTTAATTGTATATATCACAAAAATCTTAGGTTTTCCAACCCTGACATCATCCTTTTTGTTTTTCTGATTTCTGACATCAATCTCCTTCTTTTTAGAACATTACATATGTTTAGTTTATGGAAAAAAAGGAAAAATTTGTTTTAGTAAGTTACTTTTGCATAACAAAAAAAGTTAAGGTTTTCCAACCCTGGAAACGTCTTTTTAATTTTTTTAATTTTTTTTAATTTTTTTTAGTAGGAAATACCAATTTTATTCATACTGAAGTATAAAATAAGTTTATTTAATAAAAAATTATTAAGAACTAGTTTTCGGTAGTTATTTTGTATGGCAAAATGAAGTTTAAGTCTCCCAGCTCTCAAACCGTTTGCTCGATTTTGCTGATTTTAAACACCTTTCTTATTTCGACCATTTCTGACCCACCAGTCTAAGAACGAAGTCTCTAGCTTTTCAAGGAGCTTCGGAAAACCGATTTCACGTACATACAGACGGACAGACGGACATCGCTTATTCGTCTTCCCTATGCATAAGGATCCAGAATATATATACTTTATGGCTCGCTTATTAATACTCTAGAAATTACAAACGGAATGACAAACCTATATATACCCTCTTACCATTTTTTGGTAAAGGGTATAAAAATAAAATTTTGCAAATACAAAGGAAAACTATTGCTTAATTTTCTAGTCAGGTGCAAGACAAGTATTCTCATAGTTTTCCTTACAATTTATAAAATAACACAAACAATAAAATGAGGTTGTAGGTTGTAGACAAAAATATAACAAACACACACACATACACACACACACAAACACACACACACACACACACACACACACACACATACACACTCTCTCACAGAAAATATTTTTGAACAAGAAAACCAAACAGGTTTTATGAGTGCCTGAACATGAAGTTGAAAATTTTTGAACAAGATAAATAGTTAAAATAGTCAAATATGTATGTATGTAAAAACCTTGAGTAGAAAAATTACTATGCAGCAGCATTGGGATTGAATTTTACTTGTTTTTAAATAATCCAACAATTTTATAAGACAGACGAATAAATAATTTGTAGCATGAATTTTCCCATACACTTAATAAAAGGATTCCAAGATAATAAAGGCTTTAGGGAAAGACAAAAATTGGCCAAATATTTTTCAATAGTTTTTTCTTTTTAATTTGCATAGTAAAATTTACATATTCATGCCCCTATACCAAGATAATTTTAAAATAATGAAGAATTACAAAATGCAGTTGCTAACAGCAAGAATGTTTTTTTATAGGCAGGAATGTGGCAGTACTAGGCATTATTATGGAAAGCACTAAAATATTTTTTAGGAGAAAAAAATTATTAAAGTATTAAATTAAGGAAAAATATTTTGTGAGAAAAAAAACCATTAGTCAAAAATTAATTTCGTGTGACAAGTTTCCACTGATGTGCTTGGCTCTTTCCATGCTTTACACTAGATATGACAACGTGAGTAAATTTTAACCAGTTTAATTATTTAATATTTCTGATATTTATTTTTTGTATCTTCAAAAATGAACTCACAATAAATATTCAAATCTTACGGATAAATATAATTAATTAGGCCCGACCAGTGTCAGGCATAAACTTAGTGATAATAATTGAGAGTAATAGTAGACAAGTATTATGTACCTCCGATATCTAAGTCATATCAGATACACATGATACATTCATTACTACTACGTGATCTACTATTAATACGCTACACTATCTTAAGTAGAACAAAAATAAGAAAATTAACTGGTATGTGAATAATTAGTTAGAAAAAATACTGTAAGTTAGTGACGGTAATTAGTGATTATATTATGAAAAAACATATAAGCAAATTGTAATACTATGAATTGCAACAATTCCCATATTCCATTTGCATTGAAAAATATGTATATTAAGCAGGAATTTGCATCAACTGAAACCACACACAATGGTCCAAACAGCATGTTGTTCCGTTCTGCTATTGTTTGTCAGAATATTTACAAATTACTTTGATGTTAATTGTTAAAAAAAATTGTAACATGTTAACATGTTATTTGGCTTTCTAAAAATACGAGTTTTAGCCCAATCGAAGCCAAGCATAGAAAAAAAAACAAATAAAAGTACTTTATTTGGCTGTGCCAAATCTTTATATACCATTCACCGATGCATCGTATGTATGTATATGTAGTATTCAGATACATACATACATATTTGTTTTATGAAAAAATTTATAATTTTTTGTTCTAGTGCAATTTTTAGTAAGTGACCTCTCGGTATTTTTCGACTAAGGAATTTGATTTGAATATTATATTTTGGATATAAGCAATACTTGAATATTTTATTATACACTCTACATTTCAGTTGTCAACATCGACGTCACGTCATACAATGCAAAAACATTGAGACTTGCTTACTCGCTCTCAAGATCTTCAAAAATTGTGCTACTATTTAATAATCCTAAATTAGTTCTAGTATTATTGTACCTTCTTACCAACTAAACTAACTTATTTAGTATTTTCCGTAATAAGTGTCTCAATTTTAATATTCCATTGCAAATGGTATATATTGCAGTATTATATAAACGGTTTATTCCTAAAAAATTTTTCGATTTTGTTCAGCAGAGCAGTGAAATGAAATGAAATATTTCCTTTAATTTATTTTATATTTATGGCTGATCTTTAGCGATCAATTTTATTTTTAACTCCATTTACTAAAAATTATTAAAAATTCATTACAAGCTGTCAACGAAAGACCATCGATTTGAAACATAAATGTGCTGAGGGCCTAGTAAACTACATAGCACAAATCTTCGTTTATATTTATATTAGATATCCACATAAAAATTTAACACATATAAAAGAAATTCGAGTAATTAATCTTCCTAAAACTTGAGATATCTTTAACTGAAAAAAAAAATTATTTTTGGTTATTTTTTGGCACAAAAAAATTTCAATTTCCAATCCTGGAACCATAAATTTGATATATCTAGTTTTTCATATTAATTTATTTCTGTCTAAAATATAGAACATATTCAATTACCAACGCAATAACTAGTTTTATATATCAGAAAAATTTAAAGTTTTCCAGGTCTGGAGCTATGTTTTTTAATGTTCTAATTTTTTATACCAAACTATTTCTTTCTAAAACATAAAGTAATATTTAATTTGTAAACAAAAAGAACAAAATCAATATGACCTAGTTACATTTATATACATATAATAATAGAATTATCCATCCCTGCAATCAGCCACTTAGATTTTTTTGGTTCCGTATAGCAATCTAGTTCTTTTAAAAATTTATAAAATATTTTAAGTGAACAAAGTAAAAAAAAAGGAAATAAAGAAAATTAATTTTATTTAAATACTTCAATAAATATACAAAAAAATAAAAAGTTTAAATTTTCCAGCTCTGGAGCTGTGGTTTTTATTTTTCTACTTTTCTATACCAAAATTTTCTTTCCCAAGCATAAAACATATTTAATTTATAAAGGAAAAGTGTAAGTTTCCCAACCCTGGACTCATTCTTTTAGATTTTTTTTGGTTTCGAACACTAATGTTTTTCTTTTAATAATATAAGATATGTTAAGTTTGTAGAGCAAAAGGAAAAATTATTTTTAGCAGGTTGCGAAAAATATTTAAAATTTTCCAACCCTGGAAACGACTTTTTTTATTTTTAATACCAATTTTGTCATACTGAAATATAAAACAAGTTAATTTAACAAAAAAAAACACTCCAGTCCAAAACCGAAGTCTCTAGCTTTTCTGGGAGCTTCGGAAAACCGATTTTAGGTACATCAGACGGACGGACGGGCATCGCTTATAATATAAAACGTTTACAATTATTGGTGAAAGATATTAAAAAAAAAAAACCAAAATTTGATTGAAAGATTTGAACTTTTAATTAACTTAAATTTGTAAACAAAAATTTAATGGACTCAATTACATTTTTAATTGATTTTTGGATTTTTTCAGTTAAACGTGTTTATTCCAGGAACATTTTTTTTCTGTGTAAAAATATTGCTTTGTTATCATAATCTTTTTTAGGTGATTAAAATATATTTTTTCTAATATAATTAAATAAAACACAAATGCCGACCATTAAATCTTTTTATATACAGAACAGACCCATATTATTGACTTGACGTCAGTTTAGATAGAAAGTAGGCTTTAATTTAAGTAGTTTTAATTAAAATATCAAAAAAAAAAAGTTCAAATAGGTCTTTTTAAAATTTTGCCTCCAATAAAATTATAATGTAAATATGTATATAATTTTTTAAATTACTATGAATTATTAAGAAGAAAAAGTGCAAAGCTTGAACTATTTAAATATAATTCTAAGATGTAAATGCCAATGTAAATATCATATGAAAGACAATAAATTGAATAAATCGAATATACATACACAGAAAAAACTAAATTTCATTTTCAGTAACCAAATTCGTTGAATCAGTAAATATTTTATTTGAATGCGGTCCTACAAATAATTTGGTAAATTCTGATAAAAATTTTGTAAAAATTTAAATTAATCATAGTTCGGCTGAGAGAAAATGTTATTTCAGTGTGTTGGTGTTTATCTTGCTTGTTGATAGGAACAACGTGCTGTTGTGCGGTTGTTGTTGTTTAGTTGTTGTTTATTTTGTTTGATCGTGTTGTATACATGTAAATGCCGGAATGTAGCCGACAAACGTCGTGGCCTGTTTCTTCTCATACAGTGTTTTGGTACAAATTAATTTAGTGGAACAGTACAGAATTTTTACTGAAACTAAGTTTGATTTCAAACATATATTTGTTTAAAAATGTTTTGGAAATAATTTTTTCTCTGTATATACATTTGTCTTTATTAAAAAATGTTTCATACATTTCCCACTTTACCATACACATTACTAAATATTACGAGTATATTTTCCTTTAATTTCTGTGTTTTTTTTTTTTTTTTTTTTTTGAGGTACTCCACAATTGCATTTATTATTAAAAATGTTAAAGGGAGAGTTTAGTTTATTTTATTTTATTTTTTTGTTTGTTTTATTCTTTATAAAATATGTAACGCAACCACTTTAATTTACATAATTTAAGCCACAAAGGTTTGCATAATTTATAACTTCTCTTTTATTTTTAAAATACATTTTTATTTTTGAACTTAGCAAAACCAGGCCAGTAAAATGAAATTAGAAATGTAAAGAGACATAATATGAAATACAAAAAAAAATATATATCTTATAATGGCCAGTGTAAGCATTCATGTGTGTGTGTGTGTGTGTGTGTGTGTGTGTGTGTTCATCTGTATGGGGAATAGGGCATTCCGAATATAAAAATTTTGGGTTGTAAAATTACGTTTTAGTCTTTCAAGCCCGACACATTTGACGCTGGAATTTTTCCTGCATTACGAGGGGAAAATTAAAACATTAAATAAAATTAAAAATTTAAGAAATTGCAAGTAAAATATAATAAATTTGCATTTACCTTTCTTATTGCGTAATCCAAATATTTGAAAATTTAATGGTCACAAATGATCAAATACGTACTGGTTTTGATCATTCATGCCATGAATTTTAATTTATTCGAAAGATTATTCTTCAGCATTTTTTTAATGTGATTCCTAAGGGCGCCTTTTCTTATGCTCTTTTTTTACGTTTGTGTACACACGGATTACTGAGAACAAACTTGTGTGTATCGCAGTTATGGGAAAGTTGGTACGATCGTACTTTTTTTAATACTATTTGACATGAAAAAGTACCGTAGTACTCGCGCAATACATTTGATACTCTCACGGTATGCATATATTTTGCCAAGAATTAAAATTGCACGAAACTTTATTACATAGTTAAGATATTTTAGAAAAGTGTAATCCTTCCCTATTAAATATAAACGAAAACCTATTTGGCTCAATGATATTTTTTGTAGCACAGAAGTTGACCTATACATATGTAATCACGAACCATGTTAAAATAACTGTTTTATATCAGTTTAAAGGCAATTGTAAAAATGTTGTAGTAAATTCTGCCAAGACCTGAGGGCAAAAGTGGATTTTTACAATGAAATTTTAAATTGGTTTAGTAAGTTTCCCCCTGAAAATGTTTTATCTGGTAAGACCAACAGCATTATACCACTTTTAATTACAATGTTTTCCAGCAAAAAGCAAAAATTTTGAAAATATTAACAATCAGTATAAAGCATTGGCTGATATGGACGAACTGAAGCCATTAACAAGAGAAAATATATGCAGCTTCTGGTCTACAATGGCTAAAACTAAAAACGCGTCAGATGAATACATGTTTCCTGATAAATTGAGAGTAGCTTACGGAATTTGGTTCATACCTCACTCCCCTGTAAACGTGGAAACGATTTTCTCTTACCAAAATCTCATGAAAACAAACAAAGGAACATGCTTTATGTTTCAGCAGTATCAAGTCTTATCCAGGCCAAAGATTTATTAACGTCAAAAAACTTGTAACTTCAAAATTTTTACCTATGTACACACATACATATTTATATTTGCTGGTTGATTCGTTATAACCTAAAAGAGTTCGTGATTGGCCAACATACCACCAGGAAACATACGATTCCGGAATGCGTGCTGAGCATCGTTGATCAACAATCAATCGGAATTTATATTTGCAAGATCACATACGAGACAAAAAATACCATAGACTCGTACTAATAAGTACGACATCTTAAACTTGTGCCATCTCCAATAGAGATGCTTCTTGTTTGGTTACTGCCTTATTTATGGACATTGGCTTTAAAGAGTAAAATAGGGAACTAATCATTGTGGATAAACATAAGCTAGCTCATGAAAAAATTAAAAGCAGGGAGTACTTGCGTAGAAGAAATAATAATGATTCGAAAATGGATTTTAAGAGTTTTAATTAACACAATTTTTTTGAAGAGGAAATAAATTTTCATGTCGAGAGATGCGGTATAAGGTTTGATTTTAGACCCATGGTTTCATCGAAAAATTTTCTCAAAATTTCGAGCAGATTACGTTTTTGCTATGAAACTTTTGAAAAAAATTTACCCCCTTTTAATGTATACGCTTTGTGTTCTTTTTTTTATTTCTTTGTAAATAAATTTTATATAATTTTTTGCTAATATAACTTAAATCGCTCACAAAGCTATACGAACTTAAGCCTGTTCAAATCATAAAATCTAGTAGCAAATGGAGTTCGAAGAATAATAATTAAATTAACTAAAAAACTAAATAAAATAAGTATACTTGATAGTAACAAATCAAAAAAGTTTGTCTTAAGTAGAACAAAAAATAAGCAAATTAACTAACATGTGCATAATAATTAGTAAAGAACAAACTACAATGGTAAAACTGTTGTAAATTTAGAGATGGTAAAATTCAGCTTTCAGTACAAAAAATCTTTCAGCAAATTGAAATACGATGAATCAAAACAATTCACATATTCCATTTGCAAAAAAGTTGCGTATATAACGCAGAAATCCACACACTGTGGACCAAACACAGAAGAACGCTGATAATGAAGCTTAATTGGCCTTCGAAAACGGCTAGCTTTTCCGTTCAACTATGTGTTGTCAGAATATTTGTGTTGTCATTCGAACAAAAATTGTTCGAATATTCGAACAACTTTTTATCATTTTTTTTCGAACGAACAAAAATATTCAATTTAGAATAAAAAATTATTCGAATCATTTTTGTCGAATATTCGAATATTCGAACAATTTCCTTAACTACTTTATATAAAAAGTATTTTACATTTCCCTACTTTTTAATTTGTTAACAATATGACATTAACGTCCCTTTTCACAATGTATGGTTAAGAGTTAACGTGAATTTTAACTGCAAGTTCTTCATACAAAACTTGCCGTTAAAGTCTCTGTTATCTTTTAACCAGAAATTGTGAAAAGGTACGTAAGTAATTAAATTACTCCAAATTATAAATACTTGTGTAAGCTTGTTTGTATGTATAGGGTGTTTTTTAAGAGGTATAGAACTTTGAATTGAAATAAAACACAAAAAAAACGTTTTAATGTCCATCAATTTGGCTTTATTGGAAGGATAATTTTATGCCATTAATGTTTAAATATGGGCATGTGGCCGCCGCGGCTGGCTCGAATAAAGCCAATTCTACAGGTCCAATTTTCAACCACTTTTTCGAGCATATGGGGCCGTATGTTGGCAATAACGCCACGAATGTTGGCTTCCAAGTCCCCTAACGTTTCTGGTTTGTTGGCGTAGATGAGCGACTTCACATATCCCCAAAGAAAATAATCCAATGGTGTCAAATCACACAATCTTGGTGGCCAATTGACAGGTCCATTCCGCGAAATTATGCGCTCATCGAATGTTTCCTTCAATAAATCGTTTGTGACGTGCGCTGTGTGGCATGTAGCGCCGTCTTGTTGGAACCACAACTCATCCACATTCATGCCATCCAATTCGGGAACAAAATAGTCGGTTAGTCGGCTCCAATTGCTGTGCACGGTGGCGAATCGATTCATTCGGGTCCTCTTCAACAGTTTGCTCTACAGCGGCAATTGTTTCTTCGGTGCGCACTGTTCGACGTCTCTGCGGATGCGTATTATCACATAGAGTAAACGTAGTGCGAAAACGATCCATGGTTAACCGAATTAATTGCTCTGATGGACGATTATGTCTTCCATAAAATGGACGGAGCTTGCGGTAAACTTCGCGAACTGAACCGTTATTTTCGAAATAAATTTGCACGATTTGCAAGCGTTGTTCTTTTGTCAACCTGTTCATGATAAAATGGCAAACCAAACTAAATATTAATCACTTAACAGCTGACAAAATGGCCGCCAGTTAAAAAAGTGATGCCAACTTAAAGTTCTATATTTCAATAAAAAACACCCTTTACATATATAAACATACATATGTTCGCTAAACTCATCTTTTTGCTTTCTGGGAAAAGGTAATGCTTCTTTCATTGAATTAGAAGGTGTCTTATAGTTTCTGATAAAGAGATTAGAAAAAAAAACTGATTTTCTCTAATCAAAATTGTTAAAATTCGAATTATTGAACGACGTATAAAAAGCATTAAATACCAACTTTTTAAAATACGTCACACAAAGAGAAAAAAATTTATAAGTTTGTGGTGTGTGTCTGTGTATCTGTTTGTTTTTACGAGTCCACGTATAGACCAAACGGCTGGACTGATTCTGATTTAGTTATTTCTGTTTGAAAGGTGACTTGATTGAAAGTGTTGTTAGCTATGTTTGAAGAAAATCGGTCCAGCCGCTTAGAAGGTATCACATCGTTTCTAGATATATTCTGTTAGAGCTGTGTGTCTTTGACGCCGTAGCTCCCGAACGGATTGACCGATTTTAATTTGATTTGTTTTCGTTTGAAAGGTGACATGATCGTATATCTTCTAATTTATACTTGAAGAAAATCGGTTTAGTCGATTAGAAGTTATCTTAAATTTTCTATATATTAATTTACTCTCTTCTTTTTTGCGATTCTGCTACTTCAATAGTATTAGTGGAACACAGAGTTCTTAACTTATACTACAGTTTTGTTATTAATATTTCTAAATCTGTTATTGAAATCATATGTTTTTCTTGTGTAATGAATAATTTTTCGTTTGTTAATAAAAAAAATTAAACTAATGCACATACGTGTCATTTTTTGCAAACTTTTTTAAGATTATTTGAACATATTTTTTTATTCTTTGTTCGTTCGAATATTCGAACAAAACTTCAAAATTATTCGTCTGTTCGAACAAGAAAAAAGTCATGAATTTTTATTCGAACAAATATAAAAGACGAATAATTAACAACACTAGAATTTTTACAACTAACTTTGTTGTTATTTGTTCATTAATAATTATCACATGTAATTTCGCTTTTAAAGCGATGCGAACTTTAGCCTGTTCAAATCATAAAATAAAAAAAATAATAATTTTTGGTACTCTCGGGACCAAAAAAATACTCGAAAAAAATTTTTTTTATACCGAAATGCAAATCTCATTTCCCATCACTGGTGTATCGCATACTCTTAAGAATCAGCGTTGCCAACTATAAGAAAATATGTGTGATGAGAATTTACTAAATTTTTTATTTTCAGAAGATTATTGTGGCAAACGAAAAAATTTGGTTTGTCAACGTACGCTGTCATGCATGAATAAATATGACATGCAAAGGCATTTTCAAGCATATATTTAAATTCTTTTAAGAAAATTTTCTACAAAACTATTTCTTTACTCATCTTTACATTGGCGTAGTAACAAGAGAAGATGTATGTCTTCATAAACAAAACTTGAGTGTTTCTTCTGACCATACACAGAAAAAATTATTCCCAAAAAAATTTCAAACAAACGTGTGTTTTGAAATAACATTTAGTTTCGGTAAATATTTTTAGTGTTCCAGTAAATTATTTGTTTCAATTTTGTTTTATGTAAAAAAACTGTATCATATAATTCAGTAACCCGCAAGCCATAGCACAATTGTGCAGATGAAAATCACATACATGCTTATGCTCTTTCATTTAGTCGTCACTGAGCAAGCGACGAATTAAGTTGTGCACGCATTTATTAATTTTTTCCTGGTTTTTGGTTTAGTTTTTTTGAGCACACGGAACGAAATTAAAGTTAACATTTAATAAATTTCTACAGACAAAAAATTGATAATATAATTATAGAAGCTAAGAAATATTTCGTGATGAAAAATGCTTTTCGCAATATGCAATGCATTTTATGTTATGAAACACTAAAAAATAATAGGGAAAATGGTTTAAAAAGGCATTTTAATAGTATCCACAGAGCTGTGAATAAATTTAATTTTGAATTTATACACTAAATTGTTGAATGGTTATTAAATTTTTAGGTTTTCTTAAGCTTTTATTAAATTGCTTATTTAGAAAAAAAAAATACAAACAACTAATAACCACATCATGTATTTTATATTACAAAACTTTTCTTCAAGTGCAAGTTTATTTTACTCTCATTTTTCTCACCAATACAGACACATTTTATTTTGCGGGACACTGATATAATTTCATTTGTTTGTGTTGGTGTTTTCCTTGCTTGTTGATTGGCTCAACGTGGCCAAGTGCTGATGTTGTTGTTTTCTTTGAATGCTCGTATTGTATGCGTGTGCATTCGCCGAAAAACTTCGTGGCTTGTTTCTTTTTTTTTTACTCAACAAAGTTATTTTTAGATTAGAAGAAACAAAAGAAATCATGTTTTGCGTGTATTCATTATTTGCGTATCCAAAAACGATTTGCTCTGTAGCTGAGTGGTAAGTATGTTAGTTTATTAAAGAGATCCCAAACACATTTGGTTTTACACAAAACCGTATGGAGTGAAAAATTCTACTTCATACAATTAGTATAAAGTAACATTTGTAACAAAATTGTTAAGAGAAGATTTCTGCTCCAATATAGAAATTGTACATACTGTACAAAAATTTTCATAAAAAATTTTTTTATTGAAACAGAAAATTTTTTGATTGAAAAAATCGGGGTTTTTTTTTCAAACAAATTATTACAAAATTTTTTATTTGAATTAAAAAATTTCTTTGTAGGACCTAAATTGAAAAAAATTATATTTGATTCAGAGAATTTTGTACTTGAAATGGAAAATTAGTTTTTTTCTGTGTAATAAAATCAAGTTTGGTTTTGGAGATTTAAGGTTTCATGTTAAAAAAAAAAAAAATAGACAAGAATTATTTTCAATAAAACCATGTTAATGAATAAAATTTTTAATTTCAATAATATTTGTCATTAACTTGAATATTGTACTTATCAATTCCGCGCATTTGAAAATATCATTTAATTTCATTTCTTTGTGTTGGTGTTTTCCTTGCTTGTCAATTGACTCAACGTGATCATGTGCTGATGTGTTTTTTTTTTTTTTTTTGTTTGCTCGAGTTATATACGTGTGAATTCAGACAAGAAACCGAAAAACATCGTGGCTTGTTTTTTTACTCAACAAAGTTATTTTTAGATTATATCAACGCAATGCGCACATGTAGAAGAAACATAAGTAATTATGTTTTGCGTGTATACATTATTTGCGTCACCAATAATGATTTGCTCTTTAGCTGAGTGGTAAGTGCGTTAGTCTATTAGTCAAGAGATTGCCGGTTTAACTCATCATCCGAAACGCATTCAATTTTAATTGCAGCCAAGCAAAACCAAACAAAAAAAGGGGTTGAAAAATGCGACATACACACAAAGAACACAACACAATTACAATTATCACTGAAAGTAAAATTTCTGTACTAGATTAAAGAAAAGTTGTACAAGTTTCCTTTAGTATATTACAAAAACGCCAAGATTTTTAACTCAAACGTTTTACACAAACAGGGGGTGAATTTCTTTATTGAAAAATTACAAATTATTAATAAGATATTTTATTAATTCAAATATTTGTATCATTGAAAAAAATAATTCTATTTGTTTACAATTTTTGTTATTGATATAGCGGATTTCTTTATCACAGGAAATTCGAAAATTAAAATGACTGAATACCGGGATTTTTGTTATCAAAAATGAAACTTATTTTTTTCTGTGTAGGGAAATGAGACAAAAATTTTACTGGCAACACCGGTTTATGGTAAGAGTATAACATACACAATTGTAAAATGTAATGGTATGGGTTGCCGACCACGGCTTTAGAGTTTTCTTGGGTTTCCCTAATAAAAATTACATATAAACATTAGCCTGCCTAAATGTATGCTCATGCTGACACAATTCCCACACTTACAGGACCACGTGTGTACATATATATTTATCTACGTGTATGTTTTTATAGAGAAATAGACATTTTTAAGCAAACATTTTAATTTCAACATAAAATTATACAAATTCAACAATTCAAGACTGTTGTTGTTGTTTGCTGGAACAACGCTTCTTACTTGCCTTTCATGGACATGGTGCACGTTGTATATTAGTGTTGCTCGGTTTATTTTATTTAAATTTTTGCTGTAAGTAAAAGTGTCATAATTTCAGTATACTCAGTTGGATTTCGGACTTATGATAAAATGAATTTTTTTCCTCTGCATATGATATTTTAGGTTCATGTAGGGATGTGTTTTTCACTTTTGTAGAATTTGTATTTTTTTAATTTATTTTTTTACATAAATTTGTAAAAAAAAAAAAAAATGAATTCGTTTTCATATACTCTACTCATGTTATTTCACTATACGTTGAAGTTCTTTGCAGCAGTCATACTTTTACCAAACCACAAACTGTAAGTAGTTTTAGTAAATCTACGTCTACTTTTTTTTCTTATGCATGCAACATATTTTTGTGGTTTTTGCTTACAAATGTCTTCATAAAAAGAAAAAATGTATATACAAAAATAATTCTTTGTGTAATTTAAACGTTTTATGTTTTTGATGTTAGTGTTTTAATATAAGAATCCACATACAGATGTGATAAAAAAGTTAGGTGCAAGAAATTCTCGTTAATTAATCATTTTACTATGCAACAAATAAAGACTTTTGGAAAAACACACGCAGTGGGCAGTAGAGCTTCGATAGTGCTACCAAATGGAAGCAAACCCGTATACTCAGTTTGGCGATTTGGTGAATAATTTTTTTATGGGCCTCCAAAGATTTCGAAAATTAGTGCGCCCTAAAAAAAATGGGTAATCAATTTTATGGCAATAATATATGAAAGAAATCAAGGAAAAAAAGTTGTTTGGAAAAGTTACAGTCAATGCAACCAACATGCTCAAAAAGCAGATTATCTAGAAATTATATGACACCTTTATGATTACCAGGGAAACCGCAAATATGCAATTGCATGTTTTTTCTTGTGTGATGTATTAATGCGTTTCAGAACTTTTTATGAAATAATTTTTGCATCGATTTGTTAGTGCATATTTTACCATTTAAAGCATGTTTTCGCATACATCAGTCTTAAACGCATATTTTTAGCATATTTTCTAACTTTTAGAGCAAAATTTGCGCTTTTAGGGCATATTTTGATACTTTATAGAATTTTTTTTAATATGCTTACAAGCTTATCTGTTGGTCAAAATTTTTATTTTTAGTTTTCTCAATTTAAATCTTATTTCCAATCTTCCATGTAGTATATGGACGCTACTTTAAATACAAATTTGGGTTTGCTAGTTGTGATGGACTCTGCCCCGATTACATCAGAATTCGTTGAAGGAACATTGTCAGTGTATAAAATTTTACTTAGATGTGACAGGCAACGATTTTTATTTTAAAATCTAGGTCAATATTTTGTTGTTTATTGCAATGAAATTATAAAAAAAAAATCTTTGCTTATTTATCCAAAATACAGTTCCAAAGTTTTAATTCTGATATCGTGATCTCTTTTGAAATTGAAGTTGAATTGTTGCTAGAGTATAAATTAATTAATCAAAATTTATATGGCAATTTTGTTTTAGCATTATTTTTTTCAGTTATTCTTTGTTAATTATTTTATTGTTTCCTTTTTTTGTTTATTTTATTTCTGTCTTATTTGATATACAAATGTTGTCGAATTTTTAAATGAAAAATGTATTTTCGTTGACAAATAAACCAATTTATTTTATTTTTAAGAGCATATTTTTGAGTTTTTAGTGCATATTGCGCATATGCGCATAAAACACTTTTTTGGAGCATATTTCTGGTTTCCCTGATGATTACATATGTATATAGTGCATAGCATATTTCAGTAATAGTTATTGTGCCAACCAAGAACTTGGTCAAAATTTTTATCTCAATACTCTTAATAGGAGAAATTTTGGATAGGAACTTAGCCTTTTTTCAAATTTATATTTTTGTGGGAATATTTTTTTACAAAAATATTTTGCTATTTTTATGATCACAGACGTATGGGTTCACTTGCCAGTCAATTGAACATACAACACACATTAAAAGTAAAGTATCAAAGCAATAGAGCAGACCCTTTAATACAAGCTTTATATTTGCAGTAAATTTTTCTGTAATTGTTTCTATTTCCCACCCCTTTGCCACTACCCTTTTTCAGCAAAATATCATTTCCAAGTCTTTAAAAGCATTTTTGTTCTTCGTTTTTTGCGTTTTCTTCAACCATTTTCTTTTCATCTTTTAGAGATAAATTTTTTATTGTAATTTGTGGTTTCTTATATGGACGGCTGCACAAAAGAAAATAAAAATAACGTTGACAGTCTAAAAAAGAAGAAAAAATAAATAAATGTTTGTTAAAAGTTTATTTTATTTTTGTCACATTTCTTTGGCCAATTATGATGCTTCATGGTGCACGGTCGTCATACACACGCAAACTGACTGAAGCTGGGAAAAAGGAATTATTTCGGCTTCGGTTTTTCAATTGAAGAGTGTGCGTGCGTTTTATGTTTATGTGTAACCGATTTCGTAATCCTTTATACTCCTTTGTAACATCGTTTTTTGAAAGTGTGCTGTTAAAACATTCTGCTGGTTTATTTTAAGGGTCACTTTACAAAACTTTTTGAGTGTGCTGAACTTTCATGAATTCTGTTTCATTTTTTAATCAAAAAATAAAAGTTTATTTATTTATAAATTCTTTAAAAAAATATATATTAACTGAATTCCAAAGTTTATTGCAAGATGCTGCTAATACATATAAATGTGGGATGTTATGAGTTATCACGTACGAGGGTCAAGTATAAAATTTGGCACCAGTTAGGTGCCGGGCAATATTAACCCAAGTAAAATATATCTCTCATAACTCAAAAACACTAGGTTTTAGATAATAACTTTAACATTTTCAATTTATAAGATATAAGACATTTGTATGAAACATTTACACACATGAATAACAATTAACAACTAACTCAAAGCTTGCAAGTAAATGAGCGATTTTTTAATAGAAACTTGACCGATTTATTTAATAATTAGTTTTTTTTTATTTCAGTGAATTTCTCTTTACGATGACCACTGATATATATTTAGAATTATTTATGTAAATATATATTTTTTGGAAATTGAAATAAAGTAATGCTTTTAGCCCACTGTGGCAATTAAAGGGCAAACAAAATATTCTCCTCAACTGCCGGTAACAAAATCAAGTATTCAAGAAGTTTTAAAAGACTGTCTAGACTTTCAGCGGCGGTCTTTTTATGGCATCTTTTGTTACAAACTCCAATATATAATATCAAAATTTACCTACTCGGCTTATAACAAAATTTTCAATTATGAAACTCTTACAAATATAAAAATATTTGTTTAGATTTTAAGCATGTTCGAAAAATTAAAAAGAAAATGTTGTTACTGTTTAAAAAAAACGCTTTTTATTTCTATAAATAATAAAATATATTTGCCCATATTTTGCACAAAATAACTGTTTGTCTAATAAATATAAATATTAACAACTAACATTGTTAACTTCGGCTACGCCTAGTCTTTATACCCTCCATCGACGAAATGTGTTCACTTTATTTTATAAGCTCTCCAAACCACAAACAATTATCGACTGGTTTTTTATTAAAGACAAAAATAAGCAATTATTTCTGTTTAAAGCAATATTCTAAATATGTGACCTTCTCCAGGAAAAGGGACCTAGTGTGTGAAAATGAAGTTTTGAGAAAAACGCATTTAAAGTTTCATAACGCATTATCATTATCGATTTTCCCAAGTTCGTTTTGTACATTTTTATGGGGTAAATAAATTTTTATCAGTAATCTAACTCATTATATCTTATTCTACACACTTTTAAGTACCAGAATCCACTCTTAAGTCCAAACCCGTTTTTGGACACACTAGGTACATACCTTTTCTCGGAAAAGGTCATATATACAAAAAATTTATAATGTGTGCACAGTGGACTCTTGCCATTAAAAAATCATCCAAAATTTTCACTCTTGCAATATTAAAAAAAACATTTTTTTTGTGCTAATTTTAGTATTAGGATCATAGTGCAATATTGAGTATATGGGGTATTCCACGAAAATCAAAGATTTTTGATTTTTTTTTTAATTTCAAAAATTATAGGATATTTTTTTTGATGCCCCTCAATTTTTTCGATTACTCGTTCAAATGATATTAATTAAAAAAAAAAATCACTTTTTTAGTTTTTTGTCCATAACTTTCTCGAAAATGATCCAAATTTTTATTTTGTAAATATTTGTTTTTAGATTTGGTTTTGAGTTTTAAATTTTATATCGTATTTCTAACAATGAATGTATCCTTTAGTTAGTTTTTTATTCATTAATTTTGAACTTCTACCCACCCAACAACTTTTAAGTTTGATCCCGAGTTGGCATTACAAAGCTACTATATTTTTCTAAGATTTTTGAAAACTCACAAGCTATAATTATAAATAATAACAATGGAAACCAGTAAAATGCACCAAAGATTTTAAAATATACACTAAAAACTCAAAAAATATGCTCTTAAAAATAATATAATATAAAAATATAGATACTACAAATATATAATAAACGTTTCTATTTAGTTCCCATTGTTTTTCTTTTCTAGCTGCGTTCGGTTAAATTAATGTATCGTTTGAGGTCATATTAAAAAAAAACAGTACAAAAACCAATTGAGAAGTTTTATCATTGTTTTTGTTTCTGTTTCACTCACTTCAAAGAACGTAATAAAACAAAATCATACATTTAATTACGTTTATTTTCGTACTCTGCTTTTAGGTACAAATAAATCAAAGCAAAATTAGATTTATAACTGTCATAGTGTCGAGAATTTTTGTTACAAAAAACCATATCCTAGCTTCAGTGTCTGGCATAAAGAGCATAGCTCTAAAAATCACCAAAAATACCATAGAAAAATTTACCGGGTACTTAATATTAAAAAGAAGTGTAAATTGCATTCGTTTTACAAGCTAAAGTGCTTCGTGTGCGAGTCAAAATAGCACTTTGCTGAATTTATTAGTATTGCCGCTTCCTACAGGGCTGTTACAGATATCATTGCAGGAGCATCCAGCATTTTGTATTTAATTCAGGGCAAGGAGTTGGTTTGTTGTTTTCTGGAATTTTTATACTTGTGTGTGTGTGTGTGTATGTGTGTGAGTGTGTTGTGTGTGTGTGTGTGTGTGAGTGTGTGCTTGTATTCACATAAACGTTAGGACTTTTCGTTGTTCTACAAGTATTTTAGATATTGATGACAATTGGTTAGCATCGTTTATGGTAGATACTACTTCTGATATTTAACAACAACAGCAAATATGTATGATGCTGTTGATGATGTTTTTCTTTGTGTTACGGTGGTTGTTTCACTGCTTTCTTTTTTTTTTTAAATCAATTTGCGAAGGAACAAAGTAGGCATGTTTATACTCTGCCACTCGTACAACCCGTCAAACCCACATTCATGCTGCAAATCGACAAAGAAGATTCATGTGTATGACTTACATCCATACATAACGCTCCTTTATTGCAACATAGGCATATCTCAAGAAATTAATTTTTGGATTTGATAATAGATAACGCAGAAAAAATTGTTATTTTATATAAAGTTTTGTATAAAAATTTCCATATAAAAAAGGCTTGTTCGCGCACCTCTTGAGAAGAGGAAATGTTTTATATATTCACTGAGTTGTATGTAAATTGAAAACTCTAAAGCTTATTTTTAGCATAACTAGCTTTTTCGAGTTATGCCTTTGTTGCAATAAAGGAGCGATGTGTATGCATGTGCCCACTTTATTTTGTACATGCTGATTGCATCATGCTTTTGAACTGGAAATGAGTTACAAACAAAAGAACAGTGCTCTATTGATTCAGTAAAACCAATTGCTCTTTCTTTGCTATTTTAATGTGTTTGTATTTGTTTGCGTATGCTTAAGTGTGCTTGTCATTATGTGATTCAAAATACATACAAACACATGAGTGTTTGTGTTGAATTTCAAGTGTTCAATTGTGTTTGTGTTCAACAAAGATTTGTGTATTTACTTTTCCTACATCACAATCGAGCGGCTAAAATAAGGGTTTTTCTTATTTAGCAATATCGATGACAATTCGTATCATCACCATTTCGAGTGGCAAGTTGTTTTTGTGGTTAATATTTGCGAATCCGATAATTTATATAAACCTCAATTTGTATTCTTTGTCACATCTTCTGTAATTAATTTAATGAGTGATAAAATATTTAATAATTAATGATTGTAAATTTGTCATGCAAATATTGATTTGATTTGGATGTGAAAATTTTTAGTGATTGAATTACAAACGGAGACAATTTAAATGTATGTTGTTTTGTACAAGAAAATGTCAAACTGGTGGGCATTTGCTTATTTTGGAAATTTTAATTTATTGATATTGCTTCTGTCGCAGTTGTAAGACATATATGAAAAAAGTTGACTCTAAATAGAGAAATTATGTATATGCATATGTATACAGTATTGTTGCAGATTATTAAGAATTACTAACAACTTCAAGAGTAAGATAATGCAATAGAGTGTGAGACGATTTATTATTTTTTAATAAAAAAATACCAAAATGGTATTTCTAAAAATTATTTAGGGCCAATCCTATGATATCGACAACGTTCGACTTGTAGCACATTTATATTCGAAACAAAAACAAATTTTAATATTGTGTAAGTGTGCGATAAGTCAAGCATTGTCGACATCGTGGGACAGGCCCAATTGATCTCATACAGCCTCTCTCTTAATCAGCTACGTCCAAGCCACATTCACCATAGCGGGCTGCCGACTACAAAATGTCAAGAATAGAATACACATGTTTATATGAGAGTGATTCTTCGGAATACAGTACGGCAACAGAGCGGCAGGTTGTTGTCTATGCTGATTTTATCGTTGTATTCCAATTAAACTAATTTCTATCAGCCTTATTCAAAAAAATATTTTACTTGACCTTTAAAGTTCATAGTAGCTACCAAGCACTTTAAGGATGACATTGCTTTGTTAAGAAATCGTATTCAAAATACAACTTTAATTATTTTGTGATTTAATAATAAATTCTGGTAACACCACCATGTTCAACAACCATTTCACAGCTTATGATGTACAACATCGAATACAATTTCATTCGAGTATTCAACTAATTTTTTATTTTAATAAATAAATATTTATTATCTTAAATTTAAGCAACATAATTTAAAAAATATGAGCTTCTAACATTAAAGCAAAATAGATGAACATTTTTATGAAGTAAAAGTAAAAAATATGACGAACATAGAAAAATTGTCTCAATTTATTTTATTCGAACGAAATGAGTATTTGAATATACAGCTTTTTTCGATTCGTTTTGTTTGAATGTCCATCACTAAAACATTTTTGTATGATTGTATTAATTTTAATATTTTTTTTATGGATTTTGCTTTGTATTTCGAATCAGTTGGATAGTTTAGTGATGTTTTCCATCACATGACAAAAATAATAAATTTAAAATAAGAGCTAGCACTTCTAGCTTCATTTTCAGATGTAACATGAATCAATATGTGCTATATTAACAAAAATATTTGAGGTATAAGATACACATTTTAGAAATATCTACTTAAAGTAGCCTTAACAAACGTAGGTGCCTACTTTAGAACTTTAGTATAATAATTATTTTTTTTTTAATAAAAGTTTACTTAACATTGCTTTTCAAAGCTTTGTTAAGTTTTTTTGAATACGACCCTTAATCCTGCATTAAAAATATTGGGAGGGGTAACGATCATTAAATCTTAGTATTCGATTATATGTACTTATACTTATCCGATTCCCATGAAATTTGGCAAACACTTTTCTCCTACAATGATATATGGTGATTTTTTTTACTTTTACTTCATAAAAATGTTTTATATTTTGCTTTCATGTCAGAAGCTTATATTTTTTAAATTAGGCTGCTTAATTTCAAGATAATAAAAATGTATTTAATAAAATAAAAAATTATCTGAATACTCGAATGAAATCGTATTCGATGTTGTACATCATAAGCTGTGAAATGGTTGTTGAACACGGTGGTGTTACCAGAATTTATTATTAAATCACAAAATAATTAAAGTTGTCCTTTGAATAGAATTTTTTAACAAAGCAATGTTAGCCTTAAAGTACTTGGTAACTACTACGAACTTTAAAGCACAAGTAAAATATTTTTTTGAATAAGGGCGTAAGCCTCTTGTAGAGCTTATAAATTTAATTTTAAATGGGCGTGCTCCCGCCCTTATTTTTAAATTAAACATTCACCCCCTTGTGCAAAAAAATATTTTACTTTAGCTTTAAAGTTCATATTAGTTGCCAAGCACTTTAAGGCTAACATTGCTTTGTTAAGAAATCATATGCAAAAGATAACTTTAATTATTTTGTTATCTAATAATGAATACTAGTAACACCACCGTGTTCAACAACCACTTCACAGCTTATGATGTACAAAATCGAATACAATTTCATTCGGGTATTCAAATAATTTTTTATATTATTAAATAAATTTTCATTATCTTGAAGTAAAGCAACCTAATTTAAAAAATATGAGCTTCTCATGGTAATAAAACAGATAAACACAACTATGAAGTAAAAGTAAAAAAATGTGAAAAATTATCACAATTTGTTTTATTCGAATGAAACGAGTATTTGAATATCCAGCTTTTTTCGATTTGTTTAGATTGTATGTACATCACTAAAACATTTTTGTATAATTGTATGTATTTTAATATTTTTTTATTGATTTTGCTATGTATTTCGAATCAGTTGGATAATTTGGTGATGTTTCCCATTACATGACAGAAATAATAAATTTAAGATAAGAGCAGGCACTTCTAGCTGCATTTTCAGATGTAATATGAATCAGTATGTGCTATATTAATAAAAATATTTGAGGTACAAAACATATATTTTGGAGATATGAACTTAAAGTAGTCTTAACAAACGTGGGTGCCTACTTTAGAATTTTTATACAATAATTGTTTTAGAATACAACTTTACTTAACATTGCTTGGCAAAGCTTTATTAACAGCCTAACCCACGATGTCGATCGATAACTCGATCGACTGACGACAGGTCACTCGTTATAGTTCCTTTGAGCAACCCACTAACTATCGACTTGTCGGTCGTCGGGCTTTACGTTGTTAACGTAATGCATTTACTCATTGTCAAATTAGCATATTGACACATCAAAAATTTCACAAATAAAACGCTACTTTACAAATAAAAAGCGCTGAAATGTGAAAAGTATTCCATAAAAAATGCAACTCTATGCTACTTAAAGTTTCCACAAATAAATAATAAAAATAACAACAATAATAAACATAAGATAATACAAAAAAAATTTAAAAAGTTATTTTCAAAATTTTGTGTGTGAAATATAAATAAATATATCAGTTGAAATATGTAGATACTCCTAAAATAATGCAAGTGGATTGGAATTGAAGAATGGAGGGGAGTGGCACCACATACATACATATATATGTATGCATGTATGTAATTCAAAAAGAATTATGTGACAAAAATGCATGTTTGTGAGTTAAATAAATAAAATAAACGCAAAAAAAAATTAACATTTTTATTTTTGATTTTTATAAATGTAAATTTGTTTAAAAATTTGGTATTTATGTGTACTTTTTTGTTTTGTCGACAAGCACAAACCAAGTGACTGATTTTGACATTTGTTGTCGTTTGAATTTTCATAGTGGGTACCAAATTTGTATGGAAATGGTTACGTCATCGTTCGCATGCATTGTCGATCGACTTGTCGTGCTGAACAAGTTTAGTGGATCCCAAATCAGTTGTTTGTCGTTAAAAATGATTGCGAACGACAACGTTCGATATTGTGGGTTTGGCTGTAAGTTTTTTGCATAAGACCCTAAGTAATTAGAGCGTTTTTTATGGCAATTGTCAAAATGTTTTTTATTTTCTTACTTTAGCATTGCTACATTGCCTTACTTTTTTTTCAGCTTCAAATTGTATTTGTAAGAGTATGTAAAAAGCAAAGAAATGTAAATAACAAACACACAAGTATTTTTTTACCGGGTGCTGTCAATGTGTTTTTTATGGGAATTGTTAAAATTTAAGTTTAAAATTTTTTTCAACGCACTAATAATCAAAAATTATTATTTTATTTATTAAACGTTAAGTAATTTTTAGAGTTTGTGATCTGTGTAAAGTATCTGAAAAATCAGTTAGATAGGTGCACGCGAAATATATTATTTAATCTTAATGGGCATGCCTCTGCCCAATTTTTCAACTTCAATATTTTGTCATTACAAGAGCCCAGGGTGTGTCATAAGTCTTACAACAATCGAATAAGAAAAATATCATAACATCTGAGAGAAAAAACTAGCCGCTCATTTTTTTTTTTTTTTTTTTTTTTGCAATGAGACCAAATGTTAGCTATGCCCTCTCAAAAAAATAAAAATAAATAAAAATAAAGCGGTCTAAAAGCTTCGGAGTTATGATGTAACGAATATAAAAAAAATCACACCCGGATTGATAACCTCCTCCTTTTTTGAAGTCCAAAAAAAAAGAAAATTTAATTAACTAAAAGTTTTACCAGTTAAAATTCCGACAACAATTTGCTTGAAGTAAGATTGGTTAGATTAGCAGAAAAATATAAAAAATGTTAACTTATGTTAAAATAATGATGCAGCTTGACGATTGCAATTGGTTAGATTTACCTATTAAATTTGTTTTTCTATATGCTGGACATATTTGAAATGAGTTTCCACTTTTTTAGGGTTCCGTACACCAAAGGTGAAAAGGAACCCTATTGTTTTCGCTACGCTGTCCGTCTGTACCTGAAATTTGGACACAGTATGTAGAACCTTGGCCGCTACAACAACAAATACATGAGAATTAAAAATTAAAGGGTGTTACAAAACGAGCAACGAAAAATGTTAAAATCCCATGTAATATATATATTTACATACAATTGTATGTACATATATATATTGAAACTTGAAATTTGTAAAATTAGTGCATTTTTATACAGACTACAACAATTAACAATAAATTTAAAAAATTTAAATTAAAGGGTGGTCCATCAGTTAATGCAATTTTGACTATGTGACTTTGACAATTTGCTATATCTTGGAAACCGTAAGAGGCAAACACTTGAAATTTTCAAAAAGGGTAAAACTAAAAAAACCGAAAATTATAAAATCGTCAAACCAAAAAAAAAAATATCGCCAAAAATTAAAAAAAAATCGCCAAAACGAAAAAAATCGCCAAAATTAAAAAAAAATTCTAACACCAAAAAAAATCGCCAAATTCGAAAAAATCGCCTAAATGAAAAAAAAGAACGCCAAAATGAAAAAAAAACGCCAAAAATCGAAAAAAATCGCCAAAACGCAAAAATGTCGCCAAAACTAAAAAAAAAAATTATATAAAAAAATCGCAAAAATGAAAAATATCGCCAAAAATAAAAAAATCGCCAAAATGAAAAAAAGCCAAAAACCAAAAAAATCGCCAAAACAAGAAAATAAAGTGTCAAAACTAAAAAAAAGAGCCAAAACTAAAAAAAATCGCCAAAACCGAAAAAACGCAAAAACCGCAAAAAAAAACCGAAAAGACCCCAAAAGACGAAAAAAAAAAATGCCAAAACTATATATTATATAGTATGAAGTTTGTATTAAATTACATATCTAGTGTTCGTACGGAACCCTTCGTGCGCGAGTCAGAGTCGCACTTTACTGAATTTTTCTATTTATCCACACTACGAGTATATTATTGTAAAATATTTATTAAATCTTTGCTTATAATTATTGTATAGATCTCGTTATTTTATATTTAAGTCATTAAGATGATTAAGAGTAGAGACAGGCAATCACATAAAATTCTTTTAAGCCTTTCTAAGTATGACATTGGGATTAAATTTAAAAGTTTTATATTTAGTCTACTCAACATCTGCACACACATGAATACTTATGATTTATTATCTCCTTACCCATGTTGTAAATGGATAAATTATTTCCTTTGAAAAAAATTTTACATTTTTCTATGCTTTCATTTGATAAGATTATTAATTTTTTTTCCTGATTTTCATCTTTACTTCCTGGCCAAATATTTTTGTGCAAATTATTTTCTATTAAAATTTCATATTGTAGATAGAGTTTCATTTAAAAACCTCAGGTACTCATGTATTGTGATTTGTGCAATATGAAACGTTTAATAGTTGGCATTGTTTTTTGTTTGTACTAATTTCCTTCCCTTCCTGCTGGATCTATACTCAATACATCTGTCAATTAGTTTTACTATTATTTTTTTTTTTATTTGATATCTGTCTAACATATATTGTCATATGACGATTTAAATAATTAAAATAGTCATCATTGTTGTTGGAAAATGTTGACAGTCATTACAGGGGATTTGTTTATGTCGCTTGTAGCGACGTTTTTAAATGACGGTGGTGATGGTTTCCGTAGTCAAAACTTCACTGCTGATGACGATTATGACGACTTTGCTGACATTGATATGTATTGTTTTTTTTTTCTTCTCTCTAAATCTGCTTTCATTATTTATTTATATGCACATAAGTCCATATGCAGTTTCAGTTTTAATTTGTTTGATTGTCTATTTGATATTGTCAAACGAAATGTGCTCAAGTGTTGTATTTTTGTTTATCTTCAACCCTCTTATTGTATTTATTTACCCATCAAATAGTTTTGCTGATAGTCCTAAATAATCCATGAAATTCTATTTGTTTTGATTTGTTTTCTTTTTTCAGGCTTATCTAAGATATTATGTACGTTTGAGAAATTATTGGGAATTTTAGTTTCTTCGGCAGATTTAAAACTGCAGGGTAGTTGAACGTGGATATAAATAAGAAAAAAAAATATAAGATAATCGCTGTTGGAGAAATTAAGTCAGTTTAATTTAAACTTTAAATAGAATTTTTATTTAACTATTTTACCGCATTTGTATTGTAACTGTCGTATGCAAAAAAAAATTATTTTAGGTTTATAATAGGTTTATTTTACAGATTTTCAAAAAAAAAAAAATATTTCCAATAAGTGCTTAGTAAACTTTAAATATTTTTTTTTATGAATATGGCAGTAAGAATTTATATTGATATAGACGAGTATTTCTGAATTAAAAAAAAAATTAAAAAATCAATTGATCTAAAACAATTTTTAAAATACCAGGAAAAAATGTGTTGCATACTTACAGAATATTATGACAAAGATATGACTTACCTAGAAGAGAAAAAGAAAAGTTTGTAATATAATTTGAGGAGCTCATGTAAGGAAATAATCATTTAAAATACTTTAAAAAATTCCACCCGATATAAGAGTTAATAAATTTATGAAAAATAAGTACGTGTTCTATGGCATCTTATTTTTGGGTGGGTAATAAATTCAGAACTTTAATCAAATAAAGAAGATTGCGCATAGGGAATATATATACATATAATCCCCATACGTACGCTGGTGTAGTCCACTTGGTTTTAGGGTTCCGTACACCAAAGTTGAAAAGGAGTCATATTGTTTTCGTTATGATGTCTGTACATATGTCTGTGTTCTTTTCTCGAGAAGAGTTACGAACCCGAAAATTTTACAGAATATGTACAACTTTGGCCGTTAAAACAACAAGTATGCATATAGAGCTATAGGTTAGGAAGGATGGTGCTATAACACATTTCCACTCGGAGATCCAGTTGAGTCCATTGTGATTATTGAGCCATAACGGCAAAAAAAACGTAGCCAACACATTTCTTGATATCGCTTTTTTTTACGAAAACCGTTTATTTACTATTGCAAATAATAGATTTTGGTAAAAAAATCAAGTTCGAACATTATGCCGCCTAGTCTTTTTTTTTTAGAGTTAAAGTACAATATGACAGTTACAAGCTAATGGGTATTCTGGTATTGCTAAGTATCAATACCGGTCTATGCGAGGTCTTCGACCACACAAATTAGCCTAACCTTAACTAATGTAAAGTTCTAAAGCGAGCGACGCCTTTTGGAATCTATTTATATATAGATACTGGAAATTTTCAATGAAGGTGATGTTGTCTGAAGTAGTTAGAGCGTTGGCTACTAAACCGAAGGCCCTGAGCTCAAGCCCGGTATCTGACAGTCATTAAATAATAACACCATGCACTTTTCAAATATGCATTATTGTCCCTTTGCATCAGTTGTTGTGGGAAAAATTCTAGTGCATCAGGCTTAAGACACTTGTCAGTAAACTATACCAACTTCAGCAGATACTAATCCTAATGTAATATCAGATCATACTCCTTCGTTGTGTAGCAGAATCATCGGCGAAGTAAAATCACCAGGCTACTAAGCACAGCTTTAAATATTTAATACTCCTTATTTACATCAGAGTGCTTCAACTCTTCATTATTAAAAATAAATTCAGTAAAGTGCGACTCTGACTCGCGCACGAAGGGTTCCATACGAACACTAGATATGTAATTTCATACAAACTTCATCTTATATAATATATAGTTTTGGCATTTTTTTTTCGTTTTTTGGGGTCTGCGGTTTTTTTGTTTTGGCGGTTTTTGCGTTTTTTCGGTTTTGGCGACTTTTTTAAGTTTTGGCTCTTTTTTAGTTTTGACACTTTATTTTCTTGTTGCGATTTTTTTTCGGTTTTTGGCGTTTTTTCATTTTGGTGATTTTTTTGTATTTTTGGCGATTTTTTTCATTTTTGCGATTTTTTTTTATTTAAAATTTTTTTTAGTTTTGGCGACATTTTTTTTTAATTTTGGCGATTTTTTTCGTTTTGGCGATTTTTTTTTTTTAATTTTTGGCGATTTTGTTTTTTTTTTGGTTTGGCGATTTTATGATTTTCGGTTTTTTAGTTCTAACGTTTTTGAAAATTTCAAGTTTTTGGCGATTTTTTTAAGTTTTGGCTTCTTTTTTAGTTTTGATACTTTATTTTCTTGTTTTGGCGATTTTTTTCATTTCGGCTATTTTTTTATTTTTGGCGATTTTATAATTTTCGTTTTTTTAGTTTTACCGTTTTTGAAAATTTCAAGTGTTTGCCTCTTACGGTTTCCAAGATATGGCAAATTGTTAAAGTTATATAGTCAAAATTGCATTAACTGATGGACCACCCTTTAATTTTAATTTTTTTAAATTTTAGTGTTAATTGTTGTAGTCTGTATAAAAATGCGCTAATTTTACAAATTTCAAGTTTCAATATACATATGTTCATACGATTGTATGTATATTACATGGGATTTTAACATTTTTCGTTGCTCGTTTTGGAACACCCTTTAATTTTTAATTATCATGTATTTGCTGTTGTAGCGGCCAAGGTTCTACATACTCTGTCCAAATTTCAGGTCCGTAGCTCTTACGGTTCCTGAGAAAATAAAGTGTGACGGTCAGACGGACAGCGTAGCGAAAACAATAGGGTTCTTTTCACCTTTCGTGTACGGAACCCTAAAAAGCAGAGTTGTAAAAGAATGTCTCTACATTTACCACCTGCCTTCTTAACCGCTATCCCTTTCCTAGAGAAGGTAACACTAAACCCCCCGTAGACGATATATTTTTACATCTGACTTGTCAAATTTCCCACTATAAAACATATACATGTCGTGTGGTACCTCTAAAACTTTGCTTCTGTAAAAGTCAGACGCAAAGTCTTCAGACAAAATTTCAATTAGAACGTGTTTTGTTTTCTTCTGACAAAGTGTCTGACATCAACTATTGTTGTTATGCAAAATATGTCATCAAAAATCTATGCCGTGAGGAAACATTCAGCAGCGTTCCGCTATTGACGGAAGCATTAGCCGGCTAAAGTTGATATTTTACAACACCGATATATTTATGTTTTTTTAACTATTCAATAGCAATCATGTACATGCAAGAAAATAGCGTGGCATTTTTATATCCTAACATGATTTCTTCGAATTTAAAGAAAAATTCTTTAAAATGACTGATCATTTTTGTGCCGGCAACACTCTATTTGGAGGCCGGCATAGGTTTGTGCAAAAGCTGTGCGAAATATTTACAGGGATAATAAAAAAGACTATACATAATTTCATCTATTTATTTTTTAAGAAATGGAGAAAGATTTAATAAAGTTAGGTTTTTAATATTATCCGTACATATACGTACATATGTTTAATAAAATTTGAGCACAGATCACTTGGTGAATACAAACACAGACAATGTCAGACGTATTTGTACATGCTCGTTTGTGACCGAATATTATAAACCTTCTGTAAAACAAAATTTTTACAGACATACAGAATTACACCTGAGTTAAAAAGTTGACATGTCAGACGTAAAAAACATGTCATGTACGACCTGTCTTATAAGTAGTACTAGGCATTCATTTTTCCTGAGTGTTACTTCCCTTTAAAAAAAATGTTAGTTAATGTAATTTTGAAAACTTGCTGTATCTGGAAACCGAGAGATAGGCAAACTCCTGAAATTTTCAGATATACTAAAACGAAAAAAATGCAGAAACTAAAAATAGCAACAACAAGCGGCGGTTGAATAAAAATTATCACTTAAATCAAAACAAATCGCTAAAATACAAGCAAAAATAAAAATTTCGCCTGAAAACTAAAAAAATTACCATAACGAAAAAAAAACGTCAAAAATAAAAGAATAACGATAACTCAAAATAGTTATTGATAAAAGCAAACAAGAATCGTTAAAAACTGCAAAAAAAATCGCGAAAAGAAAAAAAAAAACGCTAAAAAATATAAAAAACTTCAGTACTGTAAAAACGCCAAAAACCTAAAAAAGTTCAATAAAGTGCGACTTTGACTTGTACACGAAGAGTTCCATACGGATATTAGATATGCTATACGAATAATACAGGATGGCTGATGAATTTTTCTACATTAAGAAACTGGAATAACTTTTTTTGTAATGCATGGAATTTATTCAATCTTTTTTCATTTCAAAGCCCATTGAATTGTATCAAAACTAATTGAATTACTCTTAAAGATAATTGAAATTAAATGCCCGCCCTGCTCATTGATGCAGGTAGGACATCATAGAAAAACGTTCTTCATCAATGCATGCAAAGTTGATGTGGGAATTGCAGCTATTGTCGTAGTTGAACGATCTTGTTGAATTCATACAAAGTTGGAAGGAATTCTCTTTCGGCGTAGTTCCAACTAAAAAATTGTTTAAACATGATCAAGTAACGGCCTCCATCGTTTTTTTCAAAAAAGTATAGATCCACAATACAGGGTGATGCAACTGCACACAATCCTGTCAAGCAAATTGGATGAAATTCCTTCTCATGCAGTTGCAACCATTCCATATGCGACAATTTTTGTAGTTTATATTGCAGTTCAGGTCGAAATGAGTCTCATCAGACATGAAAAGACAGTTCAGTTTTCTCTTGGTAGAGGCTTTCATCAGCCACCCTGTACTATACGAATTTTGGCATTATTTTTTCGTTTTTGTAGTTTTTTTAGTTTTGGTGATTTTTAGTTTTGGAGTTTTTTGTTCTGGCGTTTTTTTTTCAATTTTCACGATTTATTTTAGTTTTAGAGATTTTTTTTAATGTTGGCGCTTTTTTTCGTTTAGACGATTTTATTTAGATTTTTTTTCATTTGGAGATTTTTTCGGCTTTTGGTGATTTATTTTGGTTTTAGAGATTTTTTTTTAGTTTGGCGAATTTTTTCTCGTTTTGGCAGTTTTTTTGGGTTTTGGCGACTTTATTTTCGGTTTAGCGATTTTATAATTTTGGAATTTTTTAGTTCAAGCGTTTTTTTCAACAGTTTTCCTATCGCTGGGTTTCAAGATACACCAAGTTGTCAAAATTAAATAGTTAAAATTTCATTAAATGATAGGGCATCCTTTAACTTTGATTTTTTTTAATTTTAATGTCAAATGTTGTAGTCTGTATGAAAATAACCTAACTTTGCAAATTTCAAGTGTCTATATATAATTATATGTATATTACATTGAATTTTAACTACTACTGCAGTGTTGTAGCGGCTAAAATTCTACATATTTTGTTAAAATTTCAGGTCCATAGCTTTTATGATTCTCGAGAAAACACCCTTAACGGACTGCGTAGCTTAAACAATAGGGTTCCGTACACCAAAGGTGGAAAGGAACCCTATAGTTTAAACTACTCGTACGATGTCCGTCTGGCCGTCAAAGGTGTTTTCTCGAGAACCGTAAAAGTAACCACCCAGCAAAAATTTCAAAAAAGGTAATCGAGTTTGAAATTAAGCATTTTTGGTGGAAGCACTTCCCTACTGAATTACCAACTTAATGATTTTAACAAGGCGTGAGACTAAAATAATCGATTCTTGAGAAGTACTTACATTTGTTTTATTTGTCAACATTTCACGTAATCTATTTCATCTAAAAAAATCATTCTCTTCATTTAGCTACTTGCACTTCATTTTTAGGGTTCCGTACACCAAAGGTGAAAAGGAACCCTATTGTTTTCGCTACGCTGTCCGTCTGTCCGTCACACGGTATTTTCTCAGGAACCGTAAGAGCTACGGACCTGAAATTTGGACAGAGTATGTAGAACCTTGGCCGCTACAACAACAAATACATAAAAAATTAAAAATTAACGGGTGTTCCAAAACGACCAACGAAAAATATTAAAATCCCATGTAATATACATGCAATTGTATGAACATATGTATATTGAAACTTTAAATTTGTAAAATTAGTGTATTTTTATACAGACTACAACAATTAACACTAAAATTTAAAAAAAATTTAAATTAAAGGGTGGTCTGTCAGTTAATGCAATTTTGACTATGTAATTTTGACAATTTGCTATATCTTGGAAACCGTAAGAGGCAAACACTTGAAACTTTCAAAAACGGTAAAACTAAAAAAACCGAAAATTACAAAATCGCCAAACCAAAAAAGAATCGCCAAATATTAAAAGAAAAATCGCCAAAACGAAAAAAATCGCCAAAACTAAAAAAATTTCTAAGACTAAAATAAATCGCCAAATTCGAAAAAATCGCCAAAATTCGAAAAAATCGCCAAAATGAAAAAAAAACGCCAGAAATCGAAAAAAAATCGCCAAAACCGAAAAAACCCCAAAATCGAAAAAAAATGCCAAAATTATATATATTATAGGATGCAGTTTATATTAAATTACATATCTAGTGTTAGTACGGAACCCTTCGTGCGCGAGTCAGATTCGCACTTTACTGAATTTATTTTACATTTTAGGTAATGTGATTTGTAAGCGAGTAATAAGAATTGGTAATCAGAAAAGTAAGTCATTACATGGCAAGTAGTTCTAATGGTAATGTGTAATTTTTTGCTGGGCACTAAAGGTAGAAAGGAACTCTAAAAAACGCCAAAAAGAAACAAGCCCCGCACGAAATTCTTCGTTTGCGAATCAAAGTCATACTTTACTGAATTTATTAATTTCCCACAACAAATCTCATAAAAATTTCATATCGTACAAACAAATTGTGGTCTTTGATGACAACAGGTGCAATAGAATCTTAATTCAGACAAGATGTGGGTTATTTAAATTTTATAGTTCTTTTTTTTAACAAAAATTTAATTAAATTTTTTGATTTAACAAATATCTCAGATAGAATATTGTACTTCTTAAATGTTCTATTTTTATATACTTTCTTGCTAAATAAATTCTGCACTTCTTCTTTTTATTTTATTATGTCTTATTGTTGTAAAACATAAAACAACAACGATACTATTTATAACTTTTCTCGTAACTACAACACACAATATAAATATAAGAAAATCTTACTGGGAGTATCTCAGATTTTATTTCGTAATGAAGAATGAATAAAACTTTTACATAAGAAAATCTTTAATAATTTCTGTAAAAGTGTTTATGCACTTAATATGGGGTGTTTAATTTCATGTACAAGTACTTTACCATTCAACTGCTGCAGTTTATTATAAAATATTAATAATGTAAGTTTGCATGCCAACAATTCATGTAAAATCTTAGACTAGAGTAGCATAATAAAATATAAAATAAAAATATAAATTTAAAAAAATCTAGTAATTACGTTGTTGCAAAAACAAAAAATAAAAATGTGTTGATGTGATAGCTCTAATAAAAAGTCATTTAAATTGATAGCAGTAGACGCATTCTGCATGCAGTGTGTTTGGGAGTTCGTTTTATATAAAATTCTGTAGATGAAGAAACTGTTGCTTCTCATTTATGCTGCGGGTTCCTGGCAAATATTTATTACAGCTTTGCAGCAAAACAAAACCTACAAATATCCTTTATTCACTTACTAATACCATTGCATTTAAAAGTTTTATTTTCGTCTACAATGAAAGTCCTTTCTATCCGAGTTCTTGGCTGTTGCTGATTTGCATTCAGTCTGCTTTGTTGTTTTCTGTTATTTATTAAGTTTGTGGGTTTTTCATAATTATTTATTATAAAATTTTATCTTTATTTTAACATTTTATAGTTGAAAAAATAAATTTTGATGCCAGCTTAAACCATATTTATAAACAGACAAATTAAACAAGCTACACAGACACTTGCAGTGGGGCACGCTTACACACACACACACACACTCCCACACACACACTCCCACACACCCGCGCACTCACAATAAGCAAGAAATTTATACATTTAATATAAAGGAAACACAATTTTATTATAGTGTGGCTAAGTATTTAAAGTCGTTTATTTGCCGAGCAAGGCGATAATTGAGTATAAAATATTTCTAGCAAATTTATTTGAATTTTTAATGACTTTTGTATAAGAATATCTTCTAGTTTTCATTTCCATTTTATTCACATGCTGCAATAGAATTCTTAGTCTAGACTTCTACAGGCAATAAGTTTACGTTAGGGGGTGAATTTAAGGTCTGTCATAAATAAATAACAGCATTAATTAAGCAAATATTTGCTTAAAGAAATTTTTTCTGTTTAATTATAGACATTGAAAAAAGTTTTCTTAGAAAATATTTATTTAGCGATTGCTAGAAAACAGTAAAGCCAGTCCAATTTAATTTGTAGTAGAATATGTTAAATCCTCAGAAAAACACCAATGTGAAAAAAGGCCAAGTTCCTATCAAAAATTTCGGCCATCAAAAGCAGTGATATATAAATTTTGACCAAGTTCTTGTTTGGCACAATACCTTTCACTGAAATATGCCTTATTCAAAAAAATATTTTACTTGAGCTTTAAAGTTCATAGTAGTTACCAAGCACTTTAAGTCTAACATTGCTTTGTTAAGAAATTGTATTCAAAAGACAACTTTAATTATTTTGTGATTTAATAATAAATTCTGGTAACACCACCATGTTCAACAACCATTTCACAGCTTATGATGTACAACATCGAATACAATTTCATTCGAGTATTCAACTAATTTTTTATTTTATTAAATAAATTTTTATTATCTTAAAGTTAAGCAACCTAATTTAAAAAATATGAGCTTCTGACATGAAAGCAAAATATATAAACATTTTTATGAAGTAAAAGTAAAAAAATATGATGAACATAGAAAAGTTATCTCAATTTATTTTATTCGAACGAAATGAGTATTTGAATATCCAGCTTTTTTCGATTTGTTTTGATTGTATGTACATCACTAAAACATTTTTGTATAATTGTATTTATTTTAATATTTTTTTATGGATTTTGCTATGTATTTCGAATCAGTTGGACAATTTGGTGATGTTTCCCATTACATGACAGAAATAATAAATTTAAGATAAGAGCAGTCACTTCTAGCTTCATTTTCGGATGTAACATGAATCAATATGTGCTATATTAACAAAAATATTTGAGGTACAAAATACACATTTTGGAAATATCAACTTAAAGTAGCCTTAACAAACGTAGGTGCCTACTTTAGAATTTTGATATAATAATTTTTTTTGAATACAACTTTACCTAACATTGCTTTTCAAAGCTTTTTTAAGTTTTTTTGAATACGACCCTATATACATTTGTAATCGTAAGGTTGTCATATAACTTCTAGATAATCTGCTAGCTTGGCAATATTTTTACCGATATAAAGAAATGAACAAATATACATTATTCTCTCCTTTTCTAGAAAGTTAAAAGTATTGCCAATTAAGCAGATTATCTATATACAAATGTATATGAGGTGACATGAATTTATTCTAATTATGGTTTAAATTTTATAATTTTATGATTGCGGTGAACAAAGTTATGAGGGGGTTAAAAACAGCTCGAATGGCTTCCTGTAAATATACACACTGCGTGCATTGGCCGGAACTTGGCCTGGCACACTACCGTGCGCCTACACAAGCAATTTTGCTTACTAATTGCTTGGAATTAATTTAGTCTTAAGCAATATGAAATTAAAAATTCACACTGTCTTGACGGTATAGGTTCGACAGTACGACCAAAGGGTATAAAAACCCTGCACTCAATTTATTGATTTTGATGACCACTTTTTTATGTGCAATCAAAGGTCCCAAAAAGTAGTTCGTCCTGAAAAATGGTGTCATCAGTTTTTGGCCAACAGCTAATTTGGACTTAGTGATAGCGTTTAACTCTATATAACAATAGTTTAGCTAAAAGTTTACTTAACAATAATAACTAGATATACCAAACGGACGACACACTCGTCCGTATTCTAGAATCAAAATGTAAATAATTTAAGATTCAAAGAAAATGTTTCTAAACGTCATAAAAGAATTCATTAAAACACAGCCACACACAAACTTACATACATACATATGCAAGCATAATTAAATAATACATGAAATTAAAAAAACAAACAAAATCCCTTCAACCAACGTAATTAAATTTATTCAACTCTCTTCCTTTAAGACTTAAAGTTTAAGTATTATGGCTTTGATACAACAACAAATAAGAGAAAAACAATTGTAAGGTCAAGAGAAATAATACAAACACACACTCATGTTTTGTTTCTTTTTTTACTTGTAAGCTAATAAATGCGTGTGTAATATGTGTGCATGTAGTAGTAGCAACTTTAAACGCTTATAGCTCCCAAAATACTAAACCGATTTCAATAAAATATATATTCTGCACATCTGTACAGAAAATCCTTTAAAACCTTATAAATCTTTTTAAAATCGGTGCGGTGGTACCAGCGTAAAAGGGATTACAAAAAACATGTTCGCCTATTAATTATATAGATAACATTCTCAATAAAAGTGTTAGCAGAAGTCATTAAACACTTATTAATGGCAAACTGAACGCGTAAGTCTATTACTAATTCGTAAATAGCTTCTGAGGCGCAACGAGGCAATGACAAGACTGCTGTTAATTTAGGGATGATAAAATTGAGCTTTCATTGCAAAAAAAACCTTTGAAGAAATAGTAATACGATATATCAAAACAATTCACATATTCCAATTACAATAAAGGCTGAGTAAATAAAGCAGAAATCCACATCAACTGACACCACACACAGTGGACAAAACACAAAAGAACGCCAATGATGAAGGTGCAGTGTCCTTCAAAAACAGCTGGTTGTTCCATTCTATATACTACGTGTTTGTCAGATTATTTAAAATGTTTGCCAAGTTAGCAGATTATCTAAAAATTGTATGACACACTTACGATTACAAATGTATATAACGCATAGCATATGCCAGTGAAAGGTGTTGTTCCAAACAAGAACTTGGTCAAATTTATATCACACTGCTTTTGATGGCCGAAATTTTTGATAGGAACTTGGCCTTTTTTCACATTGATGTTTTTGTGAGGATCTGACTACTTTTTGAAAAAATTTCTATGATAACACTTTTTAAACTTAAGGTTTCTGTGGTGTTTTATTTCTATTCATGATCACTGTGCCAGTTAAAAATGGCATAGTTACATAAAATAATGGATTAGAGCATGATGAGTACACCTTAAAAATGAATTATTGTGCTATTACAACGGGTCGCCAGTGTGTACGCAATTTATTAAGAGTCGTCTGGAAAGAAACATGTAAAATACAGCGTCAATTCTAGGGGGCATGACCCCGCATATTTTTTCAATATATTTACATATTAAAGTCTGCTTAGCCGAAGTACATAAATCAAAAGGATATGCCCAATGTGTATGTAAAGTTTAAATAGGGTAGCTGATGCTTTAATTTTTGGATTATCCGATAGAGTAAATCAATTAGGACTATTTGTCTACAAAATTTCAGCTCTCTGCAGTATAATATTACGTAAAATTATTATGGGTATGGCCCCGCCGAATTTTATATCTGTTAGTGCTTATGGTTCATGTAAAGTTTTGTAGGAAAAATCTCATAAAAAATACATGACTAAAAACTGCTAAGCCGAAGTACATGAAAGAAAAAGCTAAGATTTATGGATGTAGTCACGGCCACTTTTCAAAACAGGAAATTTTTACTTTGGATAAGTGCAATGTGTATGAAAAGTTTCAATAAAATTTAACTTAATTTTGTGTTTACAATGCTTGTTCCGAACCCCTGATTGAAACTTCTGGTTTCTTAGATTTTTACTAGGGATCTCTGATATAAATTAATTTTTGTACCAAATTTCAGCACTCTAGTGCGAATTAGACTTTTAGCAGATAAAACTTATTGCTTTTAAAATTTTTCCATTGGCTTACTCATCTACACTTGCTTGTGTATAAAATTTCAGCTCTCTAGCGTGAACTTAACCTTTAAATTTTATGAGCATTGCCCCTCCCACTATTTTAAACTCACAATATTGTTTTGAGCCGGGCTCATATTTGATGCTTATTTTCTTCTAAAATATGCTAGACCGAAGTAGATTAAACACAAGGCTAAAATTTTATGGGAGTGATCACGCCCTCTTTTTTAGGTAATAGTTTAAAGTATTGTATACGTGTAACGTATATGCAAGCTTTCACTAAAAAGGCTTAAGTTAAAAGCTGTATGTTAACAGCCTTATTTATATAACTTATTAACCCTTATGCCTACAACCACCTACCCGGGTAAATTTTCTGTTTTCAATTCGATATAAATTCACACTCTGCTAAGATATTTCTTTTAACTCTTTAATATGCTTCTAAAATATTCTTTCTTAACTTCTAAAAAATTTATTTATAAAAAATATTTTTTGGGATAATATATATTATCTGTTTTTAAAACATACCCCTTAAACCTACAATAGACTTACCTGGGTAGGCATTAAATTTTATGAATGTTTTTTTATTTATTGCAAAATAATTAGAAAATTATTATGTATATTTGATTGAGCATACATTACAAATACTAATACCCGCTGAATGTCGAGCACATACTGGATTTGAAATTTTTTTCAAGCTTTTCTAGTTGACCTCTTTTTTTTACAGGTATATATGAACTTTCTTTTTGTTTGAGCCTTCGGGAATTAATTCGTTCTTCTGCTGCACGAACTGTTGGGTTTTCTGATATAACTGGATGGACTATAATACTTTCAATTCCATTGCGCGATGAAAAATGCCTTATTACTTGAGTATTTTGTGAGCGATGATCAATTGGCTGCATAGCCAATTGTTCACTCAGCTGTTGGAGAAATATTCTTCTACGGTTTGTAGATACCTTTAGATGCGGGATATTTTCTGTATAAATAATATAAGCTACAAATGCTGTTATATCAAGAATATTATACAAAAAGCTAAGGGTCATATATTAGTTCTCCTTTTTTTGGTGTATTCTCCTAAATATTTGTCGATATTATCAACTCTACCTTTGTATTTATTGTAATCCAATATCACTACTGACTTACTTTTTAAACCTTCGATATCGTTGCTGTAGTGAGATGTAGATATAAGAACAAGTGATCTCTTTTTCTTTTTTCTTTTTTTTTTTGGAATACAGGAGCACATAATAATATTATTGCTAAATCCAAAAATTGATGACTCAACTAATCTTCCTTTTAGGTTGAAGAAGTCAGTGGGAACAAATATTAGATTTTTCCTTGGTGTGCATAATAATGATAAATTGTAGTGTAACATCAACCTAGAATCCAAATTGTAACTTGTAAAAATCTTTTCAAAAACGACGTTTCTTCCACTTCTTTGAAACAGATTGCAACACAAATCCTTAATAACTCGTTTACCTTGATTTTTTCTTTTTTCGCAGAAGGCGCCAAGCCATTATAGAATTACTACCACGAAATGGATAAAGTTGATCATCACCTGTGATGCTTGCTCCTGCTATATAATTATTTTGAAGATTTCTGTTCAGAATTAAGAATATATCAGATTTTGCGGTTGCAGTTGTCGTGAATTTCCATTATCAAACCTTATCTAACAGCTAATAGCCCAAAAACGTTGAAGACCCAACGATGCACGATACAAGGGATGGTTATTGATTTTCCATAGGTCAGATTATAACGACGAAAATAATGACGACATGTGTTGTCATGAAATGGGTGGCAGCTAACTAAAATTGGCGACAAAAACATGAAATATACGATATGTTAAAAGAAATTCCTTACCAAGCAGCAATGCTTACCCGGCTATGATGGTTGTATGTTTGACGAACAATTTTTGGTTGTAGACATAAGGGTTAAGGCATTATAAAGGGGTTTTAAGACAAATTTTCATTAAAAATTTTTCTTAAAAAGTCTTAATAAGTTTTATTAATAAGGCTGTAAGTTTTCAGGTTCAAGCAATAGTAGCGTGGCCCAGCCCATTCTGGTTAATTTTTTGATTTTTCAGATTTCTCTTGTTGGTTTCTCACCTAGACTTATCAAATTTCAGCTCATAAGCGCAACTTTTAATTTTTAATTTCTATGGGCGAAGCCCCACCCCTCTGACTAAAATTTCCGGGTTTTCAGGGTTTTCTTGTTGTTTGCTCCCCTATACCTATTCGTTTATTAAAGTTGAGTTCCTTAGCGCAACTTTAAGTTTATAATTTTAATGGGCGTAACCCCGCCCACTTTTCCAAACTGAAGATTTGTTTTCGGCCACTGCTTATTATTCCTGTCAAGTTTCGTTGCAAAGGGATAATAATACATACAGAAATCTAAATATGCTGAGCCGTAGTACACGAAAATGAGGTTGAAATTGTATGGGCGTGTTAGCGCCCACTTTTTTAATGAAAATTTTTTAGGCTTGCTTTATCGCAGCAAGTATGCCGAATTTCAATAAAATATCTTCCATTAAGCGCCTTAGATTTGATATTTTAATTCTAGCTTTTATGGACGTAGCCCCGCCCTCCTGGCCAAATTTTTCGGGTTTTAAATTTTTTTTATTTTAATGCTCACCTAGACCTAGTTCTGTAGCAAATTTCAGCTCACTAACACAGATTTTAGTTTTTATGGGCGTAGCCCCGCCCCCTTGGTTAAAAATTTTATGTTTTCAGATTTTTATGGTTCATTGCTCACCTAGATCTACTCGTGTGCCAAATCTTAGCTCTTTAGCTATAGCGGAAGTGCTTCATCAATTTGATGAGTGATCAGTGAGTCAGTGAGTATGTCTTTAAAATATGCACTTTTTGCACCTCCATATCTCCGGAACCTTTCATTGTAAAACTTTCATACTTCACATATAAGGTTATATGAATTTATTCTAATCATGATTTAAATTTCATAATTTTACGGTTGCGGGGAACAAAGTTATGAGGGGGGTAAAAACAGCTCGAATGGCTTCCTGTAAATATACACACTGCGTGCATTGGCCGGAACTTGGCCTGGCGCACTGCCGTGCGCCTAGTAATAACCCAGTAAACAAAATTCATTTATGTTTTACCACAAAAATTAAACTTATTTTTTCAACATGAAGAATATAAAAAAACAAAAGTTTCACCAAAAAGAAAAGAAACAAAAAAAAGCAAGTAAGACAAACATTATAAGATATCAATATTGTTGGAGATAAACAAACAGAAAACGAAGAGAAAAAGGCTTATGCGAATAGTGGCGGTGGCAAAATGTACCCCAGTGTCCTGCTGTCAAACTTAAATTCTAGAGAAAAAAATGCTTTTGAAATCCCCTTATACTTGTTTAATTTCACATACCAGTGCAAGTCAAGTGGAACCAGAAGAAGAAGCAGAAGAAGACAAAAAATATTGAATGAGTGCTTTTGGCAAACAACTACATAAATAAAACACATGCACACTAACAAATGTCTTAAGGGATAACGGTTAAGTCAACATCAACACTCACAATTCGCCAAAATAAATAAAAAATAAAACGAAAAAAGCTTGAACAACAAGGCTTCACTTAATATTGCAGGGCATACGATATGATACTCGTATGGCAAAGTTTTGTGGTTTATATACAAAACTGTTTGTTGATGTGTGCCTTGAATGGGTGAAAAATTGGTTAAAGTCATTGTCAGTGATAGCAAAATGATATTGAACCAAAGAAAAAAACATATTCTTTGGTTTTATTTGTAAATTAGTAACAAAAGTCACAAATGTAACACTTGGTTGCAATATTAATGTACAGTGTCTAACAAAAGAAACTTTTGGACAATAAAGTAAAACGGCCTACAATGAATGCACTGGTGTGCTCAGCTGTGTGACTTGTTCTTATTTTGTTGTCATAGCCAACAACTTTGCATTACCAGCAAAAACTTCCTGCTGCTGGCAAGTAAGTAGGCAGTGAACTAGTCTTGTAGTCGGAAGCTGGCAGGTTTGGAACCTCGACTCAATTAATTTAATTAATTAATAAAATAATATGAGTAAATCTTATTTAATTAATGTTGTTTCAACATGAAATAACTTTGGTTCAACATGATTTTTCATTTTAATTTAACATTACTGAAATGTTAAATCAACATGAAATAAAGTTTTTTGAAAAGGAATAATTCTCTTTGAAGATTAGTGTCCTGCACAAGACTATTTATAAGACCTCTCAAGACATGAGAGATTTTTTCAAATGCTTTACTACAGCGAAATATTCTAAAAGAATCGCTAAGCAACACTGTTGGCAAGTAATTTTTTTCGGTGGTTTGTCTTGCCAACAGTGTTGTTTAGCGATTCTCTTAGAATATTTCGCTGTAGTAAAGCATTGGAAAAAATCTCTCATGTCTTGAAAAGTCTTATAAATACTCTTGTGCAGGACACTATTGAAGATTACTGTAAATCATGTTGATTTAACATGAGACGAATTTGATTTTAATATAAAATTTGTCTATGTGCATGCACGCTTACTTCAGTGAGAAAAAAATTTATTAGCCTATGCGTCTAGTTATTATCAGCAAGCAATCAAGTGGAATATAGTACTGAAGTCGTGCGGGTCCTGTCCTATATTTAAGAAAGTCTGGTTCAAGCACAAGATCTACTATCGAATTGAGATAGTGCATGATGTCAGCCATACCAATCTGTCATACATCCAACAGATTGTCTTGTATATATTTTCCTAAACATTAGTGTCGCTTTCCAAAGCTGAAATACTTCTTTTCCTCCTTTTTTCAAACACTTAGTTTAAATAATTCAATAACGCTAGCTTGCAGAGAAATTTTTAAACAAAAAATTTGCATTAATGGTTTATGTATCCGTAGGTTCTTTACCTCAACTAGTTAGATGCCGTCAATCTTGCAGCACAACTCCTCTAAATGACCGTTAAGTGTAGTTCTATAGACATAATGTGTACTCTAGTATTAAGGATTTCCGAAGTAGTAGTAAGCCAAAGACTTGTTATTTCAATACAAGTGAATATTTTAATTACCTACAGTTGGTATACCAGAGGCTTAGCTAAGATATTGTTCATTAAAACTCAGGCATGCTGGATTACTTAAAGAATAATTTACTCACACGCCTGATCATATATTATTCGTGCAGATCACGAAAGTATTGCTCATCTCTACTATTAAAACTAATCCAACACAGGGGCCCTATGGTCCTTATAAGGAGCTAAAGGACCCAATATATATATATATATATATATATATATATATATATATATATATATATATATATATATATATATATATATATATATATATAATACTTTCATGATCTGCACGAATAATATATGATCAGGCGTGTGAGTAAATTATTCTTTAAGTAATCCAGCATGCCTGAGTTTTAATGAGCAATATTTTATATATATAATGGGTGTTTTTTATTGAGGTATAGAACTTTAAGTTGGCATCACTTTTTTAACTGGCGGCCATTTTGTCAGCTGTCAAGTGATTAATATTTAGTTTGGTTTGCCATTTTATCATAAACAGGTTGACAAAAGAACAACGCTTGCAAATCGTGCAAATTTATTTCGAAAATAATGGTTCAGTTCGCGAAGTTTACCGCAAGCTCCGTCCATTTTATGGTCGACATAATCGTCCATCAGAGCAATTAATTCGGTTAACCATGGATCGTTTTCGCACTACGTTTACTCTATGTGATAATATGCATCCGCAGAGACGTCGAACAGTGCGCACCGAAGAAACAATTGCCGCTGTAGAGCAAAGTGTTGAAGAGGACCCGAATGATTCGATTCGCCACCGTGCACAGCAATTGGAGCTTTGTCCATCAACTTTATGGAAGATTTTGCGCAAAGATCTTGGCTGGCGACCTTACAAGATCCAGCTTGTGCAAGAATTAAAGCCGCGAGACCATGCAATGAGTCGTGATTTTGGTGTATGGGCCGAAAATGAGATTGATCTCGATGCTGATTTTCATCGCAAAATTTTGTTCAGTGATGAGGCTCATTTTTGGTTGAATGGCTACGTCAACCAGCAAAATTGCCGCATTTGGAGTGAAGAGAATCCACATGAGACCCTTGAGACGCCATTACATCCACAAAAACTGACTGTTTGGTATGCTCTATGGGCTGGTGGAGTCATTGGGCCATACTTCTTCCGAAATAATGCTGGAGAGTCAGTTACCGTTAATGGAGACCGGTATAGAGCCATGATAACTGACTATTTTGTTCCCGAATTGGATGGCATGAATGTGGATGAGTTGTGGTTCCAACAAAACGGCGCTACATGCCACACAGCGCACGTCACAATCGATTTATTGAAGGAAACATTCGATGAGCGCATAATTTCGCGGAATGGACCTGTCAATTGGCCACCAAGATCGTGTGATTTGACACCATTGGATTATTTTCTTTGGGGATATGTGAAGTCGCTCGTCTACGCCAACAAACCAGAAACGTTAGGGGACTTGGAAGCCAACATTCGTGGCGTTATTGCCAACATACGGCCCCATATGCTCGAAAAAGTGGTTGAAAATTGGACCTGTATAATTGGCTTTATTCGAGCCAGCCGCGGCGGCCACATGCCCGAAATCATATTTAAACATAAATGGCATAAAATTATCCTTCCAATAAAGCCAAATTGATGGACATTAAAACGATTTTCTTGTGTTTTATTTCAATTTGAAGTTCTATACCTCTAAAAAAAATACCCGTTATATATATATATATATATATATATAATACTTTCGTGATCTGCACGAATAATATATGATCAGGCGTGTGAGTAACTTATTCTTTAAGTAATCCAGCATGCCTGAGTTTTAATGAGCAATATTTTATATATATATATATGTATATATATATATATATATATATATATATATATGTATATATATATATATATATATATATATATATATATATATATATATATATATATATATATATATGTATATGTATATGATACATAGTAGCAAGCAAACAATGAGAACATTTGATTTAATTTTCCAAAAAAAAAAAAATATTTCAAAATCTTATCTTGCATATAATGGCTTTAATTGATTATCTACCCCACTGTATGCAAGTTGTTGACATACTCACTCCACCCACATTCGTTCAAGTTGAAAACGTTCTTCTTCGATGTATGGGAAGTATAGTATATGGGAAAAAAACTTCTTTATTTAAGTCAGTTTGAAGTGTTTTTCTTTCGAACTTCTAAGATTTGGAATGATGCTGATTTATTTACATAACGTCAAGTGTTTTGCAAGCGATAAGCTTTTTGAATACAGTGTGTATTTTGTTTTTTTTTTTTTTTTTTTTTGTTTTGACGTATGAACACGAATTCTTTAAGCGTTTTAAAGGAAAACAACTACGAGTATTAATAGTATTTTTTTTCTGCATGTGTTAATAATATTCATTCGAAGCCTTTGCTGCAATAGAGTCATAAGTCAAAAAAAAAAACATAATTTTGCAGAAAACGAGTTTGAAGTTTTAAAGTTACTAACAATTTAAGGGAAAAAATAATGATGCTCGCAAGAATTGAGTATTAATTCTGTATTAACAACTCAAATATCAGGTTTTTGAGTTATGAATCTATCGCAGCAAAGGCTGGACAACAAATCTTTACACTAGTTTTGTTTTAATTTATTTCAAAAGCATATTTTATTTTTATTAAAATAAGGTCTTTATCATTCAAATTGTTTGAGAATTGGTGAAGTTTCACTCTTTTAAGGAAAATTTTTATATAAAAGATCATATCCTCATCCATATATAAATTCAAAAAAGGCTTAGGTGTATATTTAAGATATTTAATATAAGAAGCAAAACACATTGTAAGTTATAGTGCATTTTGTCAATAAAAAACTTGTTCTTTTTTTTATCAAAATTGGATAAAAAATATTGTGGATAAATATATTGTGAGTAGTTTTATTTTATATAATTATATCATAATTAATCAAAAATACGATTTTGACCTTTTTGTAAGTTAAACCCTTTTTGAATTTATATGACGATATGCCTTTTGATGTTTAAAAAAATTTTGGAATATTTTATTTGTATTTAGATAGGAAAAATTTATAAAATTTATTTATAATTTATAAAAAATTGGAAAGAAATAAAACTTAAAAATGATTTTCATATATTAAATGGTATACCTCGTTTAATACATTTTTCCCAGTTCGTATTAATTTTTTTTTTTCAATGTATAGCATCTACCTCCCGCAATTTTTAATTTTGATTTTTTTCGTTTGGTCACTTATTTGGTCCGTAGAGTGCTTTATAGGAATAACGATATATATGTAAATATATGTATAAATAAAAAGATCCACAAAAACAATTTTTTGCATTTTCTCTCAGAAATGCGAACACTTTTTCAAAAGAAAAAAAAATTAATGGCAATTTTATACATATATAGAAAAATGAATTGTATCATTGTATAAATTAAACATTTTTATTAAACTAGATTTTTAAATAAACGCTTATTTGACTCAATTAAATTTTTAATTGATTTTTGAATGAAATATTTCTCCAATCATCAATTTTAATTGAAATAATTCTTTCAATGAAAAGAACTGGTAGAAAAAGTGGGTGAAATATTCAATTAAATTTTAATGGGCTTACCTCCGCCCATTTTTTCAATGCAAGATTGTGTGTTTTTCAGAGCTCAGCGTGAGTGCTAAGTCTTGTAAAAATCGGTAAAGTAGAACCACATAAAATAAAATATTGAATTTAAATGGGCGTGACTCTGCCCATTTTTTCAAATAGAGGATTTCGTTTATTTTAGAGCTCAACGTGTGTGATAAGTTTCGTAAAAATCGGTTAGGTTGAACCACGTGCTATATTATAATAAATATTAATGAGCGAGGGCGGGGTTAGGCCTATTTTTTCAACTTTAAGATTGTGTAATTACAAGCACCAAGCTGTTTTATAGGTTTCGCAGCAAATATATAAGTAGAATATCATAAATTTAAATAAATAAAAAATTTTTGGGCGTATTCGCGCCCACTTTTTTACAATGAGTCCAATGGGAAGCTAGACTCTCAGACAAAAAGGAATTTTTACAATCGGTATAAAATGTGCCGGGTTATGAAGTAACACCGCAAATAAAAATAAAAATAGAGACGAATTGTTAACCTCCTCCTTTTCTTAAAGTCGGTTAAAAAAACACAAATCAATTAAAAACTTTATTGTCTCAATTAATCTTTTTATTTAATAAAATAATTAAACTAAAGGTTATATTTATGATTATATTGGGCTAAAAAGTTCGTATCGCTTTATAAGCCAAATTACATGTGATAAATATTCTGACAAACACTAAGTAGAACAGAACAACTAGCTGTTTTCGAAGGCCACTACAACTTCATCATCAGTGTTCTTTTGTGTTTGGTCCACTGTGTGTGGTGTCAGTTGAAGTAGAATTCTGCTTTATATACTCTGCCGTTATTACAAATGGAATATGTGAATTGTTTTGATTCATCTTTTAACAATTCGCTCAAAGCTTTTTTTTGATAAAAGCTTAATTTTGTTATCTCTAAATTTATAACAGTCTTGCCATTGTCATTTATTCTTTACTAATTATGCACATGCTAGTTAATTTGCTTATTTTTTCTAATTTTTTTGCATATATTTCTAAGACAGACTTTCTTGGTTTGTTACTATTAAGTATATTTTTATATATTTTTTGCCACAAACCCATAACTATTAATTTAAGTTTTATTATTAAAATTTAATCAACTCAATTAATGTTTTAGTTGAATTAATTAAGTTTTAAGTTGATTTTGATTAATTTTGTTTTTCAAACAAAGTTGTTATTTGGAGAAATATTTTTTCTGTTTAGGTATGAGAAAATCGGCCGCATAAAAATATTGTCCTGACATTGATACTCGTATAACATCAAGAAATACCTCATCTCTCAAATCAACCTGTTTAAGTATTTTTCTAATTTCTTATTTATTTTTAGAAAACTTAAAATTAACAACATTCTGCGCATATTTGATTAAATGTAATATTTATGCTCCCTCTTAATAAAATTTTACTGGCTTTTCCTTATACATAAATTCTTTAACTCAAATAAGAAATATAAAATATTTTCACATAATTTATTTTACATTTTATCATAGTTTCTTCCTCCTTCTTTGATAAAGTGAACAATTCTCTTAAATGTCAATAGAAAAGTATTCATGAATGCATTTAGTGTTTATTTTTCTTTTTCTTTTTCTTTTTAACAGCTTAACTTTGAAAGACTCAAACTCAAATAAATATATATATATATATATATATATATATATATATATATACACACACACACACACATACATAACTTACTTAAAAGTTGATAGATGCACGTTCGATTTATTGAAATGTACAAGTATATGCAATATATGCAAACATGTAATAAAAGTTGAAGATTTTTTGCCTTTTCATTTATTGGAAAATTCGATTTCCTTTTCGATTGGACGTGATGTGGTTCAATATAAAATATGAACACATCATACATACCGTCTGCAACTGTTCAAATAATAATAATATCTAAAAATAAAGTATATGATAAAAAAAAGAACTTTCAATTGAGTCAACGAACGCTAAGTAGTGCGTATTTGGTAATAAATAAAATATATAACTTTGAGGAGTTCAATACAAGTACAGTGATGAACTAAATAAGAGGGACAGTAAGCACTTTCTGCTTCACGATTGATATAATCGCTGTTTTTTAAGCGAATTTTAATAACAATTGTTTTAATAAAATAGAATGATAAGTTTTCCAAAAAAGCGCTTTGTTTAATTTCAAAACTTTTACTAAATTATTTGTTAAAAAAGTACAATATTCAGCTAATTAAAATTATTGGCCACTGTAACTACATTTATATGCATACATTGAAAAAAACCTCATATGTTAATCTAACTAATTTTAACTGTAATGTTTACACTCCCCAACGGGATCTATTTTTGGTTACGGGTGTTGTCAATCCCGGCGCCCCTGTTGGGGTGATGTGGCTTTTTCTGTTGGCGTACCTTTGGTTTATTACCGTGGAACTTATGTCTTACTACCTGATCTGTGGCAACAGAACAAAGGATGTGCACATGTCTGTTTTTGTCAACTAGGTGCAGCGTCATCTGGAACTTGCCTGAGTTCAAAAGACAACAGAGGCGAAGCCCTTGTGGTGAATTTGCGGGGTATCATCAGATGCTTGTCTCTGGTACGGGTGCAGGTTACCCAAAAGTAAGGCTGCTATAGGATCCTTAGCTAAAATGTCGATTTCGTCCTAACCCACTTGGTTAAACGGATGATGTTGAGCAGTGTGGACTAGGCACTGGATATTTGTCGAGCTGTGCCGGAAATTACGAGGTATTCTCTTGGAGATATTGAGATATTGCTGTGAGTATAAGCGACTACACTCGCGACGTGAGAACTTGGAGAATCGTACGTGGTGGCTGTTGGTTGCTACCAAAAACACTGGGAGAATAGTGTTGCCTTTCTAGTGTTAAACCAAAGCTAGTGGTTGGTATGACGTGGTTAGCCAGACACAATGCTAGGTGCTGTTGCGATACAACAGAAGCTACTATGGGCACGAACATAGCAGCAGAGTTTAGACAGCTCAAAGTACCTCAGCAAGGTGCAGATGACTACTATGATCGAAGATTGAAACCTATGTACCTACACTGAAAGGAAAATCATTCATTCAGAGAATGAAACGGTTTCATTAAATGTTCTGCACTATATTAATGAAACTTTTCATTAATACAATGAACAATTTCATTGCATGCATGAAATCTTTCAATCTCTGCTCTTCATGTGTTCTTCATAGTTCATTGTTTTAATGAAAATCGTTACATTGTTTAAACGAATTTTCTTTTTGGCGAGTTTGGGGCAAATATAAATAAGTTCCACAAATTTCGTCTTCTTATTGTATACAGTTTTTCAAATATAAATAAATCAAAATTTATTTTGTTAAAAAATCATATCTATTTCTTATTTTTCTAATCCCTTTTTATTTCAAAGCAGTATGGTCGCCATAAATGCAATGAAATCATTTCATTTATATAATGTAATATTCTTCATTGTATAGCAGATATCTTTCTCTTTCTATTTTTTTTTATATTCACGTTCCTCACCTCTATACAAACACAAGAAGGTTGTGCCAAACATCTTATAAAGATGCTTGTTTTGTTAAGATTTTTGTTTGATTCTTTTAAACTTATGTTTGTGTATTGTAATTCTCGACAACATGTTAAGAGTTTCACTATAAACATGTAAGTTTTTCGGCTTACTTAAAACATTATTTGGGTTAAACTCTACTGATGAGTTCCTTAAATTTTAAATGTTTTACGTTAATAAATACATACTTACATATGCGCATATAAAGGGTGTTTTTTATTGAGGTATAGAACTTTAAGTTGGCATCACTTTTTTAACTGGCGGCCATTTTGTCAGCTGTCAAGTGATTTATATTTAGTTTGGTTTGCCATTTCATCACGAACAGGTTGACAAAAGAACAACGCTTGCAAATCGTGCAAATTTATTTCGATAATAATGGTTCAGTTCGCGAAGTTTACCGCAAGCTCCGTCCATTTTATGGTCGACATAATCGGCCATCAGAGCAATTAATTCGGTTAACCATGGATCGTTTTCGCACTACGTTTACTCTATGTGATAATACGCATCCGCAGAGACGTCGAACAGTGCGCACCGAAGAAACAATTGCCGCTGTAGAGCAAAGTGTTGAAGAGCACCCGAATGAATCGATTCGCCACCGTGCACAGCAATTGGAGCCGACTAACCGACTATTTTGTTCCCGAATTGGATGGCATGAATGTGGATGAGTTGTGGTTCCAACAAGACGGCGCTACATGCCACACAGCGCACGTCATAATCGATTTATTGAAGGAAACATTCGATGAGCGCATAATTTCGCGGAATGGACCTGTCAATTGGCCACCAAGATCGTGTGATTTGACACCATTGGATTATTTTCTTTGGGGATATGTGAAGTCGCTCGTCTACGCCAACAAACCAGAAACGTTAGGGGACTTGGAAGCCAACATTCGTGGCGTTATTGCCAAGATACGGCCACATATGCTCGAAAAAGTGGTTGAAAATTGGACCTGTAGATTTGGCTTTATTCGAGCCAGCCGCGGCGGCCACATGCCCAAAATCATATTTAAACATTAATGCCATAAAATTACCCTTCCAATAAAGCCAAATTGATGGACATTAAAACGATTTTCTTGTGTTTTATTTCAATTTGAAGTTCTATACCTCTAAAAAAACACCCGATATTAAGTACATATGTATTTGAATATATTAAATTAAATTTAAAAAAAAAATCTATATTTCTTTTATTAAGTAGGTGGTTTGGAAGGTACTATATTTCATTATATTTATGAAATTTTCTTTATGTTAATGAATAAACTTCATTTATAGTATGTAAAAACTTCATTAAATTAATGAAAAAACTACATTATATTCATGAAAAAGTTTCATTGAACTAATGAACTAGCTTCATTCTATTTATGACAAAGCCGCCAAAGTTAACTTCATAAATACAATGAATCATTTTTCATTGATCCAATGAAGGGCTTCATTAGGTGACTTGTAATGAAATATTTCATTAATACAATGAAGAATTTCATTGTCTGAATGAAGGTTTTCCTTTCAGTGTAGTGGAGTGGGCACATAGTTCATTCTTAAGGGTGCATGGAGGCGATGGTTTGGCGTCTTACCTACATCCGGTGTTTAGACTAATGTGAGATAAGGCCGTAGAGGCAGATGTTTACGTTAATCTGAAACAAATCTGTCATGTTTACAGTTTATTTGCAGTTTTTTTTCAATTTCGATTGAGCAAAATTTGCCTAGTTAATCTGACCAATGCGGATTGGTTAACTTATTTTGAATGCAAACTTTTGTTGCAATTTATTCCAGCAAAATATTTTTCTTTTTGAAACACGAGCAACAAATTTCAAATAGTTACTAAATTGAAAATTTTTGTTTTTGTCTTACAACAAAATTTTTAATTTGCTAAAGCAACTAAAATGAATTATTATAGATTCTTGCAAAAGATAATGTTGCATTGAAGAATTATTTTTAAGTTAAATTATCTTAATATTAATAAAGATTTCTTATAATTATTTAAATTGGTAATTTTTCAATGACACATTTAATAAAATTTATTATTTTTACAGTTGATTTAACAAATTTATACAGTAAAAAAAACTTTAATCAAACTATAAGCTTCCTTTAAATTAACCAATAGCAATTGTTAATTTTACTATAAATAAAATTTGTTTGTATGATTCAGTTTAACATACTATTTGCAATATATATTTACTTCCTTAATATTATTTTTTTAACATTGTAAATACAGCTTTAAGTCACATTAATAAATCAATGCTTACTTCCCCCCAAATAGGTTTTCCGATACTTATTTTTCGCTGGATAATATTAAAAAAAAAGATTTATGACTGTCTTTGGCTGATAAATTAGCAAGTGGTTAAATTAAAGCCTACTTAAATAGCAAAAAAATATATAAAACATATGAACACTAGTGAAAAGAAATAGAAATAACAGCTTAAGTAAAAAAAATAATATCCTTGTTAATATATTTATGTAATGTGCTAATGTCTCATGTACGAGTATGTATGTATATGTATGTTCTTGAGTTAGGGTTTATAAAAGTAATTAGCAACATGAAATGTTAGTTAATGTCTTACGTATGGTCGGTTAGAGTTTCGTGTTTTTAAGCAGTTTATTGTATCTTCCGTTCAATTTAACTGCTGTTAATAGAATTTTATATTCATAATAACGATAACGGCATACAAGCAGGCAAAACATTGATATTCAAAAAAAATAAAAAATTATGTGTATATAGAGAACATATATACGTTTGTCTCGTACCTTAGAAAAAGTATTACCATCTATGCAAATAATCATAAACATAAAAGTCAGCAAAGCCTTGAAGGTTTAATTTTTTTTTTGTTTTTTTTTTTTATTAAATACAATCTGAGTTGTTTATTTTTCTTGAAGAAAATCAAATACAAAAAACCATCAAAGACAAATGCATGCATACACTTTTATATATGTTTGTATATAGGCGCTAAATAATTAAAATTTTTTTCTATGGACCCACTTATGTATACAACTGTATAGTTACATAGAGAGTTTTTTGAAGCTTTTGATTAGAAAGGACCAGCAGTGACCGGAACTGTTATGTCAAATGGTGGCTTTAAGATTAAATGCAAAAGCCTACATAGAATGCATGCAAGGCGTTTGGATACCAGAAAATGACAAAAAGTACTCAAAAATATAAACTTAATTATTTACTCTTAATTAAAGTACCTAAGTATACTCATATTTGTATCACAAACAATTCGTACGCTCACATACATATTTGCTCTCAGCCAAATATGACTAAAAAACAAGACTATCTCTGTTTGATTTGTGCGAAAACGTATAAATAGAAACGTACATAAGTATTACACGTATTCAGTATGTATCATACTTATACTCGAAGAATGCTTATACTCAGAATATGGATATTTATTCGGACAATATAAATAAAGGCATACTATTCAGTGTATTTATGCATCATGTGTCCCGCCTGAATTTTTGTGTATTGAATGGAATGAAAAATGTGCTTTGGCTATTGGAACACATCAATCCGATAATTAGGAGGTAAAATTTGGAATAAATACACTGAAAGGAAAACCTTCATTCAGACAATGAAATTCTTCATTGTATTAATGAAATGTTTCATTAAAAGTCAGCTAATGGATCAATGAAGAATGATTCATTGTATTTATGAAGTTAATTTTGGCGGCTATGTCATAAATAGAATGAAACTATCTCATTAGTCCAATGAAACTTTTTCATGAATATAATGTAGTTTTTTCATTAATTTAATGAAGTTTTTGCATACTATAAATGAAATTTATTCATTAACATAAAGAAAATTTCATAAATATGATGAAACATAATCCCTTCCAAACCACCTACTTAATAAAAGATATATAGATTTTTTTATTTAATTTAATATATACAAATGCACATGTACTTAATATATGCGCATATGTAAGTATGTATTTATTAACGTAAGACATTTAAAATTTAAGGAACTCATCAGAAGAGTTCAACCTAAATAATGTTTTAAGTAAGCCGAAAAACTTACATGTTTATAGTGAAACTCTTAATATGTTGTTGAGAATCACAATACACAAACATAAGTTGAAAAGAATTAAACAAAAATCTTAACAAAACAAGCATCTTTATAAGATGTTTGGCACAACCTTCTTGTGTTTGTATAGAGGTGAGGAACGTGAATAGATAAAAAAAGAGAAAGAGAAAGATATCTGCTATACAGTGAAGAATATTACATTGTATAAATACTGCTTTGAAATAAAAATGGATTAGAAAAATAAGAAATAGAAATCATTTTTTAACAAAATAACTTTTGATTTGTTTATGTTTGACAAACTGTACACAGCAAGAAGACGAAATTTGTGGAACTTATTTATATTTGCCCCAAATTCGCCAAAAAGAAAATTCGTTTAAACAATGTAACGAATTTCATTAATACAATGAACTATGAAGAGCACATGAAGAGCAGAGATTGAAAGATTTCATGCATGCAATAAAATTCATGCATTCATTGTATTAATGAAAAGTTTCATTAATATAATGCAGAACATTTAATGAAACCGTTTCATTCTCTCAATGAATGATTTCCCTTTCAGTGTAGAGGGTCCGTCAGATAACTTTTTTTTTTGAAAATGCTATAAAAAAACTACTGAATATTTTCTCAAATTTCTTTCTTTATTTGAAAGTACAATCCTTCCGGTTAATAATGAACAATAATTTCATTCCAATGGCTGCCTCGGCTGGCCATACAGTAGCCTACACAATCGGTCCAATTTTAAGCACATTATCGATTGTGTGCAGCTGTATTTCACCAATGGCTTCACGAATATTGTCCTTTAAACCGTCAATTGTCTCTGGCTTATCGGCGTAACACTTATTTTTGACGGCACCCCACAAATAATAGTCCAATGGTGTCAAATCGCAGCTACGAGGTGGCCAAACGACATCAGCTCTGCGGCTGATAATGCGATCTTTAAAAACAGGGTGCAAAACATCGAGTGTAGCTTCGGCTGAGTGGCGCGTAGCACCGTCCTGTTGAAACCAAATGCTGCCAATATCCTCCTCTTAAATTTTTGTGAACAAAAATTCGTTCAACATGGCTCGATAACGATCGCCATTGACTGTAACGGCCACTCCTTGCTCATTTTCGAAAAGAAATGGCCCAATTATGCCTCTGGACCAAAATCCGCACCAAACAGTGACTCGTTTTGGGTGCGTCGGCTTTTCAGTGTATGCGTGCGGGTTTTATGCGCCCCAAATGTGACAATTTTGCTTGTTTACATACCCGCCAAGAGCAAAATGAGCTTCATCTGAAAAGATGATTTTTTTTTTTTGGCAAAATCGGCATCTTCTGTGAGTCGATCGCAGGCCCACTTAAGCTCACTTGTTTAAGCGAATACACAACCATATTCGTTCAGCGGAAGGATAAAACTAATTATCTGTGAAATCAGACATGAGCTAAGTGTTACCATTCACGAAATAAGCACTAGTTGAAAAAAAACGTTAGATGGTGGACCCTTTATAAGCTTTAAGCAACTGATATTATTACTAAATGTTTTTGGAACGTAAGTTCCTTAGGGCACTCCATGCATGTAGGACAAAATTTTTGGAAAACCAAAAAATACTAGCAAATACTGGTTACACCTACATAGCATCATGGTGCTGGCAATGCCTATGATTTAGATTTTAAGTGTTGCTACAATTTTCCGGGAAAGTGCAGGATAACTCTTGGGATTTTGGAGATTTTTAGCCAAGTTTTTGAGAATGTTAAATATTTTCTATGTATTTGCTAAAAGGTTCGTGACTTGAATAAATGGTTGCCGGCAGCGATAGCTGAAGGTGTCTCTGCTAACTAATATTATAAATGCGAAAGTAAATTTATTGTTTGTTGCGCTCTGCCGGCTAAACCACGAAACCGATTTTGATGACAATTAAAAAATAAGTAGACCTAAATCTAGATGGACACATAGTTTATATGTTTTCTAAAACCTTGGAGTATGAGAGGAGGTAGGTGGAAATTTCTTCCTCAAGGCATTTGTATATAGATCTGAGAAGATCTATATAGATCTGAGAAGACATAACCTATACATTTTATGCTAACTAATACCACGAAGGGAGGTCGGGGAAAATTTGTTTTTCTTTGAAACTATCTATTTGATTTCTTGAAACTATCTTTTCGATTTTGATGAAATTCAAAAAACATAAATGTATATTTGAGTATAAAATAGGGGAGGTAAAGCGAAATGTTTTGCTTTTTGAAACTATCTATAAGAAATTCGAAACATAGAAATATGTTCGCCTGGGAAAGTACATGGCTAAACAGTTTCAAAAATAGGAGCCACCTACCCCTCAGGTGGCAAATTCTGTCAGTTAAAAAATATCTAAAAAATGTTGATGAAATTCAAAACATGGTTATATCTGAGTCTGCAAGAACACAAACGCTATATGTTTTATCGAAAATAAGCCCACTAGAGAGTAAGGGGTAATTTATAAGTAAGTGAAGCTTAAGGAACTACATTCGTACCCGTGTCCCATGACACTGTACGTTTTTTTTTTAGTTTGCATAACAAAATCATTTTTAACACCAAAATATTTCTGTATGAATAAGGTTATAAACTAAAAATATTTTAAGCGCAGTCAAAAATACTTAAATCGCACTTTTCAATTAATTGAACAACATTGGTATTTTAGTGTTTTAGTAATTAATTTTCCTCACATGAGTGAGGAAAATTGCAAAGTAAGCAAATAAAATACCCCTGTATATACTCACGTGTAGTTGAATATATACTCAGAGTATTTTTATACTTATGCATAAGATCATAGCGTATGATTGCAGCAGTATTAATTTAAGTTATAGTAAGTATTGGTAGTAATATATGGAACGTATATGAACATAATCATTGGATATTTATACATATACCTATTTAGTTTTAATTTGATAAAAATTTTTCACTTTAATTATAATTATTTGATGGAAAAAACTCAAAAAACACTTAAAAACCTTCCGACAGCTTTTAAGTGTAATGTTTATCGAAATTATATTTGACACGGATATACGTGGCAATAAAATATAAACACCATTTTCACAACATTTCGACAAATAGATCGCTTAAGATGGAAATCTCAATAATAAATCAATTTTCTTAAAATAGTTTTCCGAAATTGTGAAAATATAATAAAAATCGGAACTGCTCTGTATTTTCAATTGCTTTTCCAATAGTCGCATATTATTTTTCATAAAGAATATTATATTTTGTTGTTAGTTTGTATGTATATTCTCTGAAAATTCTTCGTCTGAAAAATCTACAGCTTCGCTTTCATCTTAAGAGTGTTCTCTGATCATTTCATTGTAAGTTCAGTGTAAATAAAAGCATTTTTTTCTATTCATACAAATTTATATATGTACTCATGGACGAAGAACAAAGAGAAAAAATAAATAAAAGGTGTTAGCATTGGCGTGCAAAAAACTTTTTGGGATAGGTTCTTTTGTGAAACTGAAAGAGCTTGTTTAAACTATGTTTTATATTCATTATAGTCAGAAAAAAGGTTGCGCTTATCGAATCTGTTTATTAAAAAAGTTAAACTTATAAAAATTACCTACCTCGACCTCGACCTCGTAATATAATTAGATTTGTTAAAAAAAAAACATATTTTCAAATTTCATTTCCAAAACAAAAATTTATCGAACAGACATCTAAATGAGATAATTATCCTTCTAATGCAGACAATTTGTTTCTGATCCATTGACCCGTGTCTTTAGCTATGAGATGTTTTAAGGCACACAGAAACTCTCTCACACATGCATATATCCATATGGACATCACCGCGAAAATAGTTAAAATCAACTCTCAGCACCTCAAAAAGTCGAAATATGATGAAAGCTAGATTTTTGAAAATCAATTACTTCCGAGAAGTTAAAAATATTTTTAATTCAATTATTCTATTTAGAATTTAAAAAAAAAATACCTTTTCCAATCATGTTATCTTTGGCTGGATTCACACCAAACAATTTTTTTCGAGCAGCTTTTGAACCAATTCCATATATATAAACTAAGGCAATGAAGACATAGGTCATCCTATTTTCCTCTCTCGCTAAGAAACTCAAAATCTGCTCCATAAATATTTTTGCATATGAACTCGGTCTTTCTTTTACTCGTATATTCTTAATTAAAAATGAACATAAAATTGCCATTAAAGTAGAGAGTGATGGAAATTAAATTTTTTTATTTTACTTAAATAAGAAATTAACATTTTACACACAATATAAATTAGTTGGAATTTAATTTTTTAGGAAATAACGACAGCATATGTATGCCTTAAAGAAATCACTCATGCCAAAATGAAAGCGAAACCTCATTTGCACATTAAATAAAACCTTAAAAGAAACAAGAGACTGTTAAAGAAGTTTAGAAAAGTCGAGTGGAAAAAAATAACATCTAAGCAAAGGAAATGAGGCATAAACAAACGGAAACTTCTGCTGTAAAGCAATAAGAACATGTCAACACAAGTTCATTTATACGCACCCAACCAAACACACATACAAACATATATATTTACATAAATACTTTGCCAAATGATGACTGTGTGAGTGCTTACATGTTACAGATTTTTTCTTTTTTTTTTTTTTTTTTTTGTTTGTTTCTTTCCTTAAGTAATTTTGTGAAAGTTAAATATTATAAGACCCTGAAAACACTCATCTTGTCATTTAATGTCTTCCTTTTTAACTCCTGTACATGTGTATGTACGTATATATGTATAAAGTTTTTCTTTTCAACCAAAATCATACTCACTTACACACACTAAATATATTTTCTTTTTTATGAGTTGCTTTTCCTTAATGTACAAGAAATTTTCTTTTTTGTTTATTGTTTACAAGCACCCGGAGTATTTCGTCGCACCCATCTATATACATATGTAATAGATATATAGGGGTTAAGGTTTCTATGTAATTACTCCGCCAGGTCTTTATTAATTCTTTTAAGGCAACAAAGAGTAAGTTTGAGAAATCCTGTTGCCCATGTAAGTGATGAAATCTAACAAATATTTTGGATTAAAAACACTACTAAATCTGCTCTGAGTTTTTCAAGTTTTTCCTCCACTTTTGACTTTATTTTTCAAATAGCCCACACTAAATTTTTAGTACATTTTCCAAAATTTACTCAGCTAAACAGCTATCAAAATTGTTTCAAATAAACGAGCTTAAAAATCAATTTATTGCACAATCTAATTTTTGACAAATTTGTTGCTAGAAGTGATCTTGTTTACTCGTTAAATAATGTTATGGAAAGAGTAACCATAATCTTATGGAACCGAATTAAACGTAGTCGAAAGCAATTCTACAATTGAATAGGAAAACATTAAGACTGGTTAGCATAATAACCAGAGTAACGAAGATGAGGTCTCATCTAATTTTCATGGGCAGAACTTGCAAGGAGAAGGACGAAACACGAAGGACGAAGACTAATTTTCCATAAGAACAGCATACCGGATACGAAATGCTTTAGGGACCCTAATTGAAGATATGTAAGAAAATATTCAAACCAGCGTGATTTGTGGCAGTTTTATATATGCAGCGTAACCAGCATCTCCGGGTAGAAGGCACAACCTGTGTAATCCTGTACGGTATTAATTCAACAAAGTCGTCGTTCTTTTCAAGCTACTGCAATCAAAAGTCTTTAACTAAATAAAATTATTTAATTAATTTTAATTATTAGTGTTCGAACTACGGCCCTATGCTTCTTTTAGGAGTTAAAAGGAACAAATATATATATATATATATATATATATATATATATATATATATATATATATATATATATATATATATATATTTGTATATATTTGTATATATATATATATATATATATATATATATATATATATATATATATATATATATATATATATACATATAACTTATTTTTTTTTCTATATTTACGATTTTATTTGGCTAAAATTCAAATCGCTTTGTAAAACAAATTACATGTGATAATTATTAATAAAAGTTAAAGTTAATGTTATTTGTAAATATTCTGACAAACACGTAGTAGAACGGAACAACTAGCTGTTTTCGAATGCCACTACAACTTCATCATTAGCGTTCTTTTATGTTTTGTCCACTGTGTGTGGTGGCAGTTGATGTAGATTTCTGCTTTATATACTCAGCCTTTAATGCAATTGGAATATGTGAATTGTTTTGTTTATGGTATAACAATTTGCTGAAAGCTTTTTTGTAATGAAAGCTTAGTTTTTCCGTCTCTAAATTTACAACAGTCTTGCCATTGTTCTTTGTTGCTTACTAATTATGCACATGTTAGTTAATTTACTTATTTTTTGTTCTACTTAAGACAAACTTTTTTGAAATGTTCCCATTAAGTATATTTTATTTTATTTTTTTTTTGCCAAAAGCCTTGGAATAATGAGAGAATAATATATTAGATACGCTAAAAAAGTCTGCCTATAATAAAAAAAAAAGGATTGATCATTAAAATCTTGTTTCAGCTATGATATTCGTTCTTGGACTGCTCATAGATTTCAATGAAAGTTTAATAAAAGGTGATTTTTAAGAGCTTTCGGATTTGATTTACAAAGAAAAAATACATAAAATTTAGATATATGTATGAAATATTTATTTAAGGCGGTAAAACGATCTATATAATTCAATGATTAAAGATGATTTCATGTGAATGTTGACGGCGGATACGTCTGAAATGGTTCATACTCTCGATCAAATTTTGCCATACTCTCCAATAGAGAATAGTTTAAACGAGTTAAATCGCACGATGGATGGCCCCAAACGTGAAATAAAGTCACCTCTCAATTGAGCTAAATGGCAAAATGTGTGGCATGTAACACCTTTTTACTGAACCTACATATCAGCCAAATCCAGTTATTCCCTTTTTGGGGGGAAAAAATGAATAAAAGTAGCAGAGGTCCAATTGCTGCGAATTAGTGTCCTGCATAAGACATCTTGTAAGAACTTTCAAGAAATGAGGGATTTTTCAAATGCTTTGCTACTGCGAAATCTTATACTTATATACTTATACTTCTTTTGAGTGTCTGTTACAAAACATCTGTCTTGCGACATCGCTTGTTAACACTGATATACACATACACCAACACATCCATCGTGCTTCGCTTGTAGTACGGCAGCATTTATTATTGGTTTAGTATAATACATGCGACGTGAATACATTTAAAAATCATGACGTATTTACATTTAAAGACTGTTTACGCAATAATATAATGTTGGTGCAAAATTTAGTCACAACATTCTGAAGAGCCGCCTCAAAAGGTCGCCCAAACTGACCATAAAATGAAAGAAGTGAACGATGTCCTTTCTTAAAAGGGCATGAATTTTGATAATAAAATTTAATAATCTGTAAGAGTTGTTCATTTGTTAGTCGATTCATGGTTAAATTATAGACCAAATTGAACATGTTTAACAGTAACATGATACACGAAAACAGCCTGGTGGCCAAAACAGTGTTGCCAAAAAGAAAAAGCTTTAGGTATTTTATGAAATTTTTGTAAAAAGTTTCCCGGCTAATGTGAATAAGAAACAGTGAAAATGGCATAGTAACTACACTCTAAAACTCTTTTGTTGAAAATTACGTCGATAATAAATAGTAGGCAACACTTTATAGACTACTTTCGACCTAAAATTACACAGCTATATTTTTTCAACGTTTTGTTGATTTTTGAGCACTATATGTTTAATTTTGAACAAAATATGTTCAACAATTTTACGCAATTTGTGTTTAGTTTCTTTCCCCCTTGTGTTTAATTTTAAAATATGTTTTTTTTTTTAAATAAAAATGCATTTAATACATGTGTTTAAATAAATTTATTCATAAAAGGTTTACTGAATTAACATAAAAAATTCACGTTTTGCTTTAAATTTTACATATAATTTTTAGAATTCGAATTAAAATTAAAAATAAATATCTAAAATTTGAGTAATTTTGTTTCTTACATAAGTATGTATACATATCGCACTTGTTTAACAAGACTGTCTTAACTCAAAGTTTTGATTTAATAATTTTTTTACTCATTATTTACAATATTAACTTATCAATATTTATATAAAACACACAATTATTATTTAGAAATAGCTTTATTTTAATTTTAATTAATTTTATATATGGCGTGCTTCTGTTAGAACATGTGTACTTTTGAGCTTCTTCTTTCTTCTTGTTAAACATATTTCTGCTGCTTTACGCACATATATATGTTTAGTTTTCAACATTTTGACGTTATTTAGGCATATCTAGCTGTTTTTTAAGCACACTTTGTTTAAAAATAAACACATCTAAAAGCAGATTTATATTTTTGTGTAAAATGAGACAAATATTTCTTTTTTGATACAAATAACTACACAATCGATATAAATTTAGACAATAAGAATATTTCAACAACAATTTAGACAAAATATGATCCTAAATTTTAGCTAATGTTTTACAGCCGTATTCATAAAAATTTTAAACAGCGTTTCAAATGGTGTTTAAGAAAAATTCGCTAAAATTGTTATCATAATAGAATTTTAGCTTAAAAAACGGTTTTTAAACCTTTCGTAAATGTTTAAACCAATTTTAAGATGACGTTGTTGTAATTTTGCTTCGTTTTTGTTTACATTTTGAACTTTACCTATATGTATATATGTGTGTATGTATGTATGTAGAATCGCTAACAAAATTCGCTGATAATTGTATTAGTTTCTATTCAGTTCTTTCATTTATTTTCCTTTTATTTATTAGTTTAACAATATTTAGTTACATTTACTTAAATTAATTTATCACTATTTTCCTCATTATGTTTGTTATACTTTTATTTCACTTCAATTGAATTTTGTTTAATTGTTTCTTATTCTATTATTTTCGCTTTAAGTTAAATTATTGCCGACGGGGTTTAGCGACCACTTTGTTCTTCTCTGTTCTGTCTACTACTCTTGTCTGTCTAGTTTCTTTTTTCAAGAGTTGCGATCGTAGTTGTCTACAGTGTTGTTAATTTAGGTACTTCCGTGTTGTCGCCTTGTTAGGTCGGGATCCCACATGTATGTACTTATGTATGTATGTATGTATGCATATGCCAGTATTATTTAGAACAAAACAATGTAATTTTTTTTTATAGAAACTATTGCCGAAATAACAAATATACTCCAAGAGAATATTTAAAAGAAAAGGAGCGATCCAGTTTCCATTCCCAGTCATTGTTTTCTCATTTTATGTGTTAACAAAAATAGTATAATTGTAGAAAATTAACTAGTGATGTATAAACACTGAAAACAAACAAAATAAAGCTCGTTATTCTAGTGCTTCTTTATCTGCAATAAAATAAATCATATAAAAAGCACTTTTAACAAAGATTTGTTGTGAACTTTTTTTATTTTTTTATTAAATACAAGTTGGAACACATCTTTTATTTTATAGAAACAACATTTCTCTGAAAAGCGACAAATAAACAAATATAGACACGAGTACTTTGTGAGTTAACAGTCGTTGTTTTGCAGAACTAATATGCAAGTAACAAATAAAGAATACAGTGTTGCCACGATATTTTTAAAAAATTTGGTTAATTGATTTTTAGTTAAAAAACTGATTATGAATACCAATATTTAAAAAACGTTATTTAGCCTTAAAACGTTTTTTAACTAATATGAATTTTAAGCCTCAATCAACTTTTTTTATGAATACGGCTGTTAGAGTGTAGAGCTATGCTCTTCAATAATCAATTTCAATGTAATTTTGTCATTAAACATATTTTACTGGAGAAATAAAATAATAATTTTATATAATTATTAGTGCCTTAAGAACTGTTAAACATACATAATTAAACCAATTCTCCAAAGAGCACCAACATTTTATCATGTTGGCGAATAGTACTCGTATAACAAATCAATTTTGTATAACTGGGACACAAACTTTAGCCAACAAATGAGCATAATTAATTTTTTGGGCCACAAATGATTTTCTTATCTAAAAATCTAAACTTACATATTACTGATTTTGTAGCAAAGAAACACATAACTCCTAAAAACAATTCCGTCTACTCTATTTTTCATTTGCTGGGTTACAACTTTTATTTTTCTACTTTTAATAAATCCTTAAAACATTTATTCTTCAACATACAATTTAACGACTTTTACCTATTTAGGTTAACATAAATTTTCATTTCATTTGCAATTACATACCTTTTTGAATGCGAATACTTTTATTTGAATTTTGTAGTCAAATAAATTTATAAACACAAATAAGTCTTACTTGAGATTTTTCCCTTAATATATTTATTAAATTTGGGTAATATTAAATTAAGATTTTATTTAAGAAATGTAAAGCGCATTAAATTGAAAATAAAATAATATGTTTAAAAGAGGAAAATTTTAATTTTTAATAGCAATAAAATACCTAAACCGTTTAGTCAATTCCTGGGATAGTAATGCCCCTACCCAGAACGAAATATTTACCTAAATACTGCAAAATGGGGGGAAAAAATAAAGGAAAGTAAGTTATTATACAACTAAGAAATTTACTATTTCAGTCTATGGATTGTCGTTCTCAACTCAACTCAGCTTTTCTCCTTCTTTCTTTGTTTTTGTATTTATATTTTAAGATTTTTAAATCTCAAGTCTGTTACTGAGGTTATAAAGGTGTTTGCTGAAAAACATAATGGGATCTTATCAGCCCTTGTTCAATTTCCACAGAAATTGTAGTAAGGTAAATGTTTTGCAATGGGTGTGATCTTGAAATTTACGTTTTTTCTTATAATTAAAAAAATATAAAATTTAAATCTAAAACAAGGATGGGTTCCCAAGGATGTTAGTCTTAAGAACATTTAATAAAAGGCAGATACTGTAACAACATGATTTCTACTCAGAATTAACATAGCAGGTCATCTCAGCTCTTACAGGATTATTAATTTTAGGATAATATATTGCACAAAATTTCTCCTTCCAATTATTTTGAATTTAATTCAATGTTTATAGTGCCTTGAAAAAATTTTCTTTTAAATATTAATTTCGAAAATGTGACAGGTGTGACTCTTAACTTGAGTAGTTTTAAGACATACAACTCATTAACTTTATTCTTATAATGAGAAATTAATTTATTCCCTAATCATACTATTATTTTATTCGCTAACAAAACTATCTGCACAGAACAAATTTAAAATCAACTTTAATTAATATTTTAGTTAGAAATTTGTACTATTAATTAAATCCTGTACTGGTTTTTGTCCTGCAAACAAATTGATAATATCAATTCATGAATTTGTAAAAATGAGGTTTTCTTGCTGTTTGAGATCAATTAATAGAGTTAATTGAAAGTGCTCGTCTATTTTACACAAATGATAATTGGCCCAATTAAATTAATAATTGAATTAAGAGATTTTAAACAATTAAATTGTTCGTTGAATGAATTAATAAAAGTAATTGAATCGTATAAAATTTTAAAAAGTACAAGTAAAAAATTTTAAAAAGTTATATTTTTATTTATTTATTTTAACTTACTTATTTTATTTATTTGTTTAATACCGTAACTTACGCTGCAGGCTTTGAACATGGTACCTCCATTCTAACAGGCTAACACACATCCACTAGGCTATCGTGGCAAATTATTTTTCATTCAATTATTGCACACATGTAAATGTGTGTTCTTATTTTATTTTTTAACTTACAGTGCTGTCATGCTTTGAACTTGATACTTCTAGAATAACAGGCTGACACACTTCCATGAAAACATGAACAAACACAAATACAAACTAAAATATTTCTTTTCATTAAACTAAGTTAATTCAAACAATCAAAAAATTGGTTGAATTTTTAATAATGCGTACAAAAGTTTAATATTCGTCTGTATGCTTGCATATTTGCTAACATTCATACAAACATTAAACTTTTTTGTTTTCAATCAACAAAATTTAATTGGGACATTTATAAAATTGTTTGAAACCGCATTAATTGATTTAATTGGAAGCATTTTGGCTAAAATTTTCTCTGTGTGGCAAATAAGAGGGATTGGGGGGGGGGGAATTAGAACTCCGGTATTCCTTTAGAACTGGCAGCATTCTACTCCTTTGGAACTGGCTCCACAATGCCGAAAAGTTCTGGTGTGTGGGAGCTGTAGGACCAAAGTCTAACTACCACGAGTCGTTGGGAAAATCTCCTACCATTTTTTAAATCGCAAGTTTATGACATTGAGAGATGCGCACAATTTAATCTTGATAGGGGCTATCGAGGGAAAGAAATAGCCATTTGCGTGGATAGTCAGACTACCATCACAACGCTCAGCTCATACGAGTTTACCTCTAAGTTATTGTGGGAATGCCGAATTAAGCTAAATCAGCTAAGCAGCATGAATAAAGTCACACTCTGCTGGGTGGTAGGAAATAAAAATACAGATAAAATGGTCAGAAAAGGGGCTAGTACACCCATTGTACTCGGATTGGACAAAATCTGGAAAGATATATCAACGGAGATCAAGAGTAACAGGGAACACCTCTGGCTCAATCTCCCATGATTGAGGCATGCAAAGCAAGTGATTGTAACGCTTAAGCAAAATCTTTTCAAAGCTTTCACGTCTCTGAGTAAAAGCAATATAAAAATGCTCACAGATTTCCTCACAGGCCATTGTAGACTGACAAAACACCTCAACATACTTGGCAGTGAGAGTTAGGGTATAGGCAGATTCTGTGATTAGGAAGACGAAACACCAGAGCATATTCTGAAGAACTCTGAAGTGTTATGCCACAGACGATACGAGTTAAGCAAATTGGGCAAGCACCTATTGGAGAATTGGGAACTGCTTACTCTAGACCCACTGGTAATCCTGAGATTCATTAGCAGAGAATGTTTAGATAAGGTGCTTTAGCAGGGGATACAATACGTCTACTTTGATCGCAGTATCCTGTGTTCATTCATTCATCACAACGATTTGTTTATGTGCATACAAATCGCCAAAAGTTTGTATTAAAACCAAATAACTAGTAAAAACTTTTAATTTGAATTCACTATCAAATGATGTAAAAAAAACTAAAAATATTCTCAACTAAATTTTCTGTCAATTACAACAAGCAATTATTCATTTTGTTGCAAAATTTATTTTGCAATTATTTACAACAATATTTCAGACTCTGCAATATTTTATAATATACAGTCTCTGACATACACACAAGTGAAAATAATTTGCAAATGTTTAAGGCCATGTGAAAAAAGGATAAACAAAATAAGTAGAAAGAGTTAGAGGAACAGCAAGCAACTAGCAACATAAAAAAAATAACTACATAAGCATAATAGTTAATGCAACTGAACACAGAAATATTTTAAAGCAAGAAAGACGATCGTAACGTGATTTGTTAGATCATGGAGCTGAAAATTTTTTTAACTAATCCTGACTTTGTTTACAGTTGCTTGGAAGAGCACACGTACTAACCTTAATACTACCACACCTTTAAAGGGTAGTACGTGTGTTTTTCCATATTTGATCAAAATGACCACTAATCTTCACAAGGAATTTATGTTTTCTTAAATCTAATTTATTGGCTCTACCAGATATATTTCCATCATCCTGCTTTTATAATTTTATTAAATAGTTTTTAGAGAAATTTAAAAAAAAATTGTATTTGTATGGTTATAGTTTCAAGGATTTGGAATCCCAATCCATTTAGCGACTACTGTTAAATAGCTTACAGTGCTGTGTTATGTACTTTTAAAATGCTATGTTAGAAATCTTGGTTTGTGTCTCTGCTAGTTGAATTCGAAAATAATGGCCAAATATTAGAGCGTGATGAATCCGTTCTTGTAAAAAGCATTCTCTTCTTGGCAGTTGAATACTAGAGATGGTTATAAAACCTATATTATATTATGAAATTTCAGTCTGTTGGAAAGCGCTTGACTCCGCGAGTAATACCGTCTAGAGGGAATTTTCCGCTAAATTTCACTTATGATAACAGGTGTTGTGAGATCCGCGCTGACAAAAGCACTCTTTGCTATGTTGGGTTGTCTTCCAGTGGTCTTAACGGCTAAAAAGCTAGCTATACATACCGCCGTAAGACTAAATGCAATAGCCGCATGGAATCACCGACATTGGGGTCATGCAAGCATTTTAGACATAGTAGATAATGTAACAGATCTTATTGACTGCTGCACTCCGAAACCCTACTCCAACAGGAATTTTCAAATTTCATTGACAGAAGGCGTTTTCGCACTGAACGGAGCCGTACAGATTTTCACAGGTGGCTCAAAAAAAAAAGAGATGAAGAGTTGGTGGGGGCATTTATATTTCGGAATTCAGAATTAAAATGCTCTTCAGACTCCCGGACGAATGTAACATATTACAAGCAGAGATACACTGACTAACTTTATATGGGATTTCAAATAGAGTTATCCATATTATAACCACACCCAATATGCAATTAACTCCCTCATAGATGTATCTATCACATCTTTTGCTGTCCATTATTGTTGCAAAGTCCTGCATTGACTCGCGCCGTACTCAATTATCTTGCTAAACTGGGTACGTGGACACGGGAGTATTTCAGGCAATATAGTTGACCTGGCAAAGAGAGGTACCCTACTAAGAGAACTCGATATCGATAATCTCTGTGGTCTACCACTCTCATCCTGCTGAAGACGTTTCGACGCTTTAAGGTTCCGTATACCAAAGGTGAAAAGGGACCCTATGGTTTTCTCTACGCTGTCCGTCTGTCCGTCTGTCCGTTATGCGCTATTTTCTCAGAAACCGTAAGAGCTACGGACCTGAAATTTGAACAGAGTATGTAGAACATTGCCCGCTACAACAACAAATACATGAGAGTTAAAAATTAAAGGGTATTCCAAAACGAGCAACGAAATATATTAAAATCAGACTAAAATTTTACAAAATTTAAATTAAAGGGTGGTCCATCAGATAAATGCAATTTTGACTAGGTAATTTTGATAACTTGCTATATCTTAGAAACCGTGAGAGGCAAACTCTTGAAACTTTCCAAAATCGGTAAAACTAAAGAATCCAAAAATTATAAAATCGCCAAACCAAAAAAAAATTTCAAAAACAAAAAAAAAAATCGCTTAAACGAAAAATAGCGCCAAATGAAGAAACAATTTTTAACACTAAAATAAATCAACAAAACCAAGAAAATCGACAAAATAAAAAAATCGCCAAAATGAAAAATAAACGTCAAAAATTGAAAGCACTTGAGGAACCTAGTGGACACTTTGACTAGTTAATCTGCCTTGGGAACACATTTAAGCGAATGGGTCTCCCGCATAGTGACTACTGCTTCACTTACAATTATAAGGAAAAAGAGGAAAGTATCGTAATTAATTAATTATAATTATCGGAAATTGAACCCAAAAATTTGAGCCTTTATAAATCGTCCGCCAGATAACTTTTTTTTTTTTGAAAATGCTATAAAAAAAAACTACTGAAACTTCGGCTGTGTGGCACGTAGCGCCGTCCTGTTGAAACCAAATGTTTACAATATCCTCCTCTTCAATTTTTGTGAACAAAAATTCGTTCAACATGGCTCGATAACGATTGCCATTGACTGTAACGGCCACTCCTTGCTCAATGGCCCAATTATGCCTCTGGACCAAAATCCGCACCAAATAGTGACTCGTTTTGGGTGCGTCGGCTTTTCAATATATGCGTGTGGGTTTTCTGTGGCCCAAATGCGATAATTTTGTTTGTTTACATACCCGCTAAGATCAAAATGAGCTTCATCTGAAAAGATAATTTTTTTTGGCAAAATCGGCATCTTCTGTAAGTCGATCGCATGCCCACTTAGCGAAGCGAAAACGCATTGGATGGCCAGTTGGCTCGTTCAGCGAAAGGATAAAACTAATTATCTATTAAATCAGACATGTGCTAAGTGTTACCATTCACGAAATAAGCACTAGTTGAAAAAAAAACGTTAGATGGCGGACCCTTTATTAGGAATAGTGGCTGGTATAACCGCTGATTCCCCCTTATTCGATTCTTGATCCACTCTCACCCCTTCTATTATAACTATTATCTCTTTTCTACATCTACTGTTCTCAATCTCTTACTCCTCCGTGACTCTATCATTCTATCTTCTTTTCAACTTAAAGGTAACACAAAGGTATCATTATTATAGGCCCAACTAAGCTGGACTCTAATCTTTCACTCTGCTTTGCCAGCAGCCTGCTAACTTAACCCTAACCTACGTCTAAACACATATACTCTGACATTTCCATTTGAAGTAAACAGCTTCGAAAGCTCTTACCAGCAACCATTGTTGTCGCTGAGATCTGATTGGCTGTTGTGCTCTCGTTATTGTGAAAGCACAAAGCTCTTTATAAAAAAGCTCGCACATTACGCATATGCCTGGTTCATAGCTGGTTTAGATAGTTTATATTTATAAAGCGTAATGTTTTCAGCGCTTTTGAGTAATTTAAGGCTTCAAGGACGTATGAAGAATGTATTGTTGTATATATTGCTAAATCAGACAATGACTTAAAAATGTAATTCGCCAAAATTTCAATGTTTTATGTCCTTGACAAAAAATTTTAATTTTCTATCGAGCGATCGAATTTAGCTTTAGCTTCAGTGAGTTACGGAATACGGAGCCAGGTATGTGTTAACTAGGCTTAGCAAGGCTTTATGATTTTCCATTGTCATGGACAAACAAAGCTTTATTTTTATGTCTGTTGGGTTGCAGCACTTAAATTTATTACTCTCTTAGACTAAACTAACACAGTAGAAAAGCAAAAAAAAAAAAAAAAAGAACGCTTAGCCACAATAATAACAACTATAATTGATAACAAAACAAGAAAAGTAAACGAGTCCGCCAAAACTAAAACGGAGAAAGAAAGTAATTTAAATTTTTATTTTCTATTTTTTTGCAGACAATTTTTCTTTTTCCACACGTTTGTTTTTATGTATTTTTCTTCTATATATATATATATTTTTTTTTTTTGCTGCAACCATGAGTGTTTTTTGCGTTCTTTGTGCTTTTTCGTAACAATTTTTGCTTAAATGGCAACAGTTGTAACAAATTGTTTGTTACAATAGCCAAAGGCGAAATAAGTGTATCTAAAAGAAAACAATGAGTGAGTGCGCTACTGTTGGCCGCACTTTAAATGCTGCACAGTGGGCTTTTTGCAGCAAAAATTTTTAATGTAAGAAGAAATGTTATAAAGCAATTAAAAATCAAGATCAAAAATAGATCTCAATCATTTTACCAAAAATAAATAAAAACTAATCACACCAAAAATTATTTAATTCCAAAAATTCTTTTAAAAATTTTCCGCAATATAATGAAATTTGGCAATCAGAAAAGTAAGTTATTATATGGCAAGTAGTTATGATGATAATGTGTTATTTTTGGCTGGGATAATAGGACAAACTAAATATCACCATTATTACTGCGTTCTAACAAAGAATATAAATTGTATAGAATACGCATCTGAGCTAAAAAATTAAACATTTTTTGCTTACGCTTTAGATGCGGGGGAAAGTATAAAGCGCAAGCAAACACACACTGAGAGCATTATATTCTTTGCTCTTGTCATCAGCGTTGCCGTTGTGCGACTTAAGTCGCATTTTGCTACTTTTTCAACAAATTGCAAAAAACTATGTAAAAATATCCGATAAACAATTTAATATGTATTTGAGAATATGCGTAGTTCTTGAAAAAATAGTATAACTATATTATCCTCTTCAGAATTGAATTTTAAAATTTTCTACAAAACTTTAAATGGTTTTAACTCAAAATAAATTTTTTGAGTTATGCTGGTTTTTAAGTAAATAAGTGAGATGAACCATGTCCAATATATGTATTTATGTTTTTACAGTTTCTCTTTTTTTTATAAATCTTAAGTAATTGCGTAAATTACGGCACTCGATATCGAACGAAATATGCATTTAATTTCGATTGTAATTTCATTCGATATGAAATGACGCAACTTGATTACTCTTTTTTAGATTTCATGATTTTGTTATATTTAGTAGCTATCTATAAGAGGTTTATACTCGTCTTATATGCAATTAAAAACTGTATTTGTAAATACTCTACTAGCCGGTATTATAGAAATATGTTTGTAGTTAATTAATTAATTATTTGAATTATTTTTACTTTTTTCATTTGTAAATGAAAAATTATAATAAAAAGAAAATGAATTAACTTCAGTTTTTCCCCTTATATTTTACTTTACTTTTTTTGATGCTGATCATTTATACAGGGTGGGCCAAAAGAAACCAAGGGGTGTAAAAGTTTAATAACTTTTTTGTTTATTAATTTTTTTTTATTTTTTCTTTCAGATTATATAGACAACACTTGGAGAATTTTTAATGGAGAGGTTCACAACTGAACAGAGAACCAGAACAATAGAATTTTATTATTTAAACCAGAAATCAACTTTATTGAAAATTTGATTATGAGTGATGAAGCTCATTTTCATTTGAATGGCTTTGTTAATAAGCAGAACTGTAGGTTCTGGGGTTCTCAAAATCCAAGAGCCATTCATCAAAGCCAATTGCACCCCATCAGGTGTACAGTATGGTGTGGGATCACATCTGAAAATGTCATTGGGCCCTACTTCTTCGAGAATGAAGATGGAAGTGCTGTAACCGTAAATGGAGAGCGGTATCGGTTTATGATAGAAAATTTTTTACGTCCTACTCTTGAAAACAGACCTGGTATGTGGTTTCAGCAGGACGGAGCCACTGCCCATACTGCCCGAGACACAATGGCACTTTTAAGTCAAATTTTTGGAGAGCGAATAATTTTCGAAATTCGGAAATTATTTGGCCAGCGCGATCGCCAGATTTGACAGCACCCGACTATTTTCTTTGGGGTTTTTTGAAGGAGCGAGTGTATGTGAACAAGCCAGAGACAATCCTTGAACTCAAGGCAAACATTGTTGCAGAAATTCCAACGCTACAGCCACAAGTTTTGAAAGATGTTATGGAAAATGCTCTAAAAAGAGCCCATCATTGCGAAGCTGAAAACGGTGGTCATTTAAGAGACATCATTTTTCATACTTAGTGTAAAAAATTTTCCATTTTGTATATAATATAATCTGAAAGAAAAAATACAAAAAAGTTAATAAACAAAAAAGTTATTAAACTTTTACACCCCTTGATTTCTTTTGGCCCAGCCTGTATAAGGCCCCAATTTTGGCTTCCAAATTTACTTCATACATATTTTTTTAATTGTAATACTCCGAGAAATAATTTGCATTTGGAATCAAGGATTTGGGTGTTAGATTTTTTGCAATATTTTCATCATTTATTGGCTTTTCTGTCGACCAAAACAATAAACTGATCGACATCATCGAGCCCAATATCGCGAACTGGACGAACAGCTCTTTTTCTAATACCTGATATGCTAAACTGTGTATATGATTGCCCTACGGCATACATTCTGTTAAAATGATACAAAGGGATAAATTGAAAAAAGTGTCATAAAAGTGTCATTGGCACGAAAAAGGGGTCAAAAGTGATACTTTAATGTCACAACGGCAACGCTGCTCTCAGCAAAGCGAGCGTAGCATACACTCAGTGTTGCCAGAATTTCTAAGGATAAAATCGGCAAAATGTAACAATTTTTTACGAAAAAATTTTCAAAATCTGCATTTCATTTTTAAAATCTTCAAAATATCTTCACAGCTATTTTCAAAACAACTTTTTTTTTTAATTTTATTCAAAAAATTTATATAAATATGGATCAAGGCGAATATCAGGAGAACTTATTACTACAACAATTTTACAGCACAAGAAACAACATGTAGTTTGCTGTGCTACAAAACCAATCTGTCAGAAGATTTCTGAGTAAATTTTGACAGTCTGGTTCAAATTGCTCAATTTGGCATCAACACCCGATAATCAGATGGGCGGAAAAGGTAACCTGATACTGAATTCGCCTTGATATGGATGTAAATGTTTAACATAAATTTTTTTTCGTTAACCTATATTCATAAAAGTTAAAATCGGTTTAAAGTGCATTTTATTTAATTGTTTTAGAAAAAATTTTCTTAAAATAAGTTTCAAGCTCATTTTATTTTTTTTATGAATAAAACCCTTTAATGTATGAAGAATATGCATTTCGTTTCTGCTTAAAAAACTCATCAGTAGACTTCAAGCAAAAAATTTTTGAAATAAGATAAAAACTACATATGTTTATAGAATGACTATCAATATGTTATTAACATGCCTATTCACAGAAAGTATTGTGACTGAAAAATAGTCATAACTTTAACATTGTGACTAAAGACTAAAATTTCCGATTCTCAAAACAAAATTCTATCAACATACATTTTTAAAATAAAGAGTAGGAATGTAGACAGTCATAGGAATTGTGACAGGCATTTTAAACTAAAATAATTATTAATATAAAATATTAAAAAAAAAAAACAGAAATTAATTTAGAAATGGCAGAAGGGATGTATGTACATAATATGTAAATTTATGCTAATAGCCCATTTTGGGAGTGATTTACAATTTCCACAAACAATCGAAGAGCAAGCTGTGCTCGCAGATTTTACATATCTACATATTATATTTATGCATATGTATGTATGTATTTAAACTAGCATTTTCCCGCGACTTTGCTCGCACTTACAAAGAAACTGAGTAGGCTTTAAATTGTATATAGGCCAATCTTATCTAAAACAGACAAAATACCAACAGTGAAAATTCTCGCGATTTATTCTATTTCGCACTACTTTCTCAATTTTCCTCCTCCAATTCCTCTCCAGACAATAATAAACAAAACAAAAAAAGGATAGGTGATCCAGGCGTTCACGCGTCGTGTCGTGACTAAGGGAAATAGGGATTCACGCTCTGCAGATAATGCGACTAGTCGATAAATCATGTAGGAGCACTCCAAAACTACTCCAAATATATGAAAAAGCTGGTCGATTTAACATTGCGATGTCCTAGGGTTGGACCACATGGTCAAACTTTACATTACATCGGACTAACCCCAAAACTACCGCATATGGAATAGCGAACACTTATCGTGCAGCATTGAATGCTTGTATGAAAACGCGATTGTCTATGACTGCATTACATGGCACCATGATGTAACTAGTCTATTTCACCTATATTGGACCACGTACTCCAATATTATGTGCATGGTTTTTATATACATATCTACATACATACATATGTATGTATGTATGTTTTTTTTTATTCAATATTCAAATGCCATAATTTTTAATGTCATAATTTTCATTAACATAGAATGTTAACTATAAAATTTGGTTTTTTGTTACGAGAATACAAAATTAAGACCGAGTCACAAGAGTAAATATAGAATTCTGTCATAACAAACGTTTTGACTGAATTGAGACTTTTTCTGTGAATAGGCATGTAACAATTACGTGCAACAACATAATGGGTAATATTAATAAAAATTATTTTGGGTTACAAAACGCTTAACAAACAAATATCCATGCAGTTTGTTTTTTAAACCTTTTGTGAACCAAAACTATTTTTATGAATACGGCAGAATAAGCTTACAAGCTTCAAGCAAAAATCTTTACAAGCTAACATCTTCGATTTTGAATCCATTAATATTTTTTCATTACATTTTTACAATTAGCTGCCACATTGGTTGAAGTCTACTGATAAGTTTGGCGGCTTTTCCAGATGCGAAGTTAACTTTGCAAAACCTTGAGTTTGTTGAAAAAAAAAAATAGAATAAGATCTATTTTCTCTTCCCTCCTACAGACTCAAGACTTTGCAAAGTAAGCTTTGCGTGTGGAAAACCCTCTTTCCTTAGGAGAAACAAAATGCATATAACCAACAAACAAATAAAAATTCTTCATAGTTATGTGCAAATAATATAAAATGAATGAGCAAATAAATCAGATATGTAAAAAAAGTCATTTAATTTTTGCATAAATATCCAAAGGATTCGAATGTTGTTTTATTCAAATTTACTTGACTGAAAAATCTTTCGAAATTTTCAAATCAATGTGGTAAAAACATTACATTTTAAATAAACTTAGGGCTCCAAAATCGTAATCAGAATGAGCTCATCTTATATCAGATATTGGTTTCCTGAAGCTTGCCAAAGTTACTTTTTCTTTAATGAAGCCTTCTAAGTTCAAAAATTGTAACTGCCTAAACTATGAGTCCTTCACACATAAAATAAACAAAAAGTAGTAGCAAAAATCTGCAAAATCCAGATAAATCTGCATTTCTGGCAACCGTGCATACACTTCAGAAGGAAATGAGAGTGTGTACGCTGGACGGGTAGTACTGGAAATACCCGTCATAGAAAATTTTAGCTTGTATGAGATGCGCATTCTATATGATTTATATTCTTTGATTCTAAGCCCCACTGTGCATTACTAACTGCTAAAGTTTTATTACTGCTTTACATGAAACAGTAGTAAATACATATATATATATATATATTTATATAGTAAAGGAGTCTTAGATATTTGTTATTGCAGTAGTAGCAGCACACTGTATGTACTGCCTGTAGTACTGTTAACTAAAAATGAATAAAGAGCTGTTGTACTCCAGTAGTCCTTTAGACTCGCATTAGAGTGTACAAGTGTAAGGGAAAAAACTCCCAACTACAAACATACATATATATAACTATATATATATAAAGCTTGGTTATTTGTGGTTCATTATTCTGTTTTATTTATTTTATGTTGTATATCTTTTTGTTTTGTTTTGTTTTTGTCTGATTACTAAGTTGTTTGTCTGTCCTGGCATCCATCTATGCAGCTCACTAGCTGTCTATTTTTGTTAGTCTAGTATTTTTATTCAAAACAATATTCTGTTTTTTCTGCAAACACATTGTATTTAACTTAATGTTTATGTTAGTCTGTATTAAAGCTTTTTTTTTTTTGTTTTTTTTGCGTAAAACTTTTGTCTTCAATTTTCATAAGAACTTTTTTGGTTCGTTACACTGGCCATCGTATAATTTTTTTCTCTTTTTTTGTTTTTGTTTTAATACTTTTATGTTAACGTTTGTTAATGAAATAAAAATGCTTTTGGTTGGGAGAACTAAAATCACAATTACAAAAATAAATTCTGTAATGAATTTAAGCATAAAAATTATTTAAAGAATTTTTGTTATTTTGTTTTGTTAAAGTTTTTGTGAAGAATGTGGAACCTTTGGATAGTAAAATTTATAGCATTTTTAATAACAGACATTTTTTACCATTACTTTAAATGTAGAATATATCGGGTGTTTTTTTAAGAGGTATAGAACTTTGAATTGAAATAAAACACAAGAAAATCGTTTAAATGACCATCAATTTGGCTTTATTAGAAGGATAATTTTATGCCATTAATGCTTAAATATGATTTCAGGCATGTGGCCGCCGCGGTTGGCTCGAATAAAGCCAATTCTACAGGTCCAATTTTCATCCACTTTTTCGAGCATATGGGGCCGTATGTTGGCAATAACGCCACGAATGTTGGCTTCCAAGTCCCCTAACGTTTCTGGTTTGTTGGCGTAGACGAGCGACTTCACATATCCCCAAAGAAAATAATCCAATGGTGTCAAATCACACGATCTTGGTGGCCAATTGACAGGTCCATTCCGCGAAATTATGCGCTCATCGAATGTTTCCTTCAATAAATCGATTGTGACGTGCGCTGTGTGGCATGTAGCGCCGTCTTGTTGGAACCACAACTCATCCACATTCATGCCATCCAATTCGGGAACAAAATAGTCGGTTAGTCGGCTCCAATTGCTGTGCACGGTGGCGAATCGATTCATTCGGGTCCTCTTCAACACTTTGCTCTACAGCGGCAATTGTTTCTTCGGTGCGCACTGTTCGACGTCTCTGCGGATGCGTATTATCACATAGAGTAAACGTGGTGCGAAAACGATCCATGGTTAACCGAATTAATTGCTCTGATGGACGATTATGTCGACCATAAAATGGACGGAGCTTGCGGTAAACTTCGCGAACTGAACCATTATTTTCGAAATAAATTTGCACGATTTGCCAGCGTTGTTCTTTTGTCAACCTGTTCATGATAAAATGGCAAACCAAACTAAATATTAATCACTTGACAGCTGACAAAATGGCCGCCAGTTAAAAAAGTGATGCCAACTTAAGGTTCTATACCTCAATAAAAAACACCCGTGGATTTATTTTTCGATGAAGGGAGGGAAGTAAAAAATGTCTTTAAAATAGCCGCCTCTAGTGTGAGTAAATGCTGTTACCTGCAAGAAGTTTTAGCAATCTCTTTTTTACCTTCATCGATAAAAGTGAATATTTAACAAAGATAATTTTCAAATATAATGTTTGTTGAAAGTAGAAAATTTTTTAGAAATTCATTAAAGGACATATACACACCTGCAGAAAATCTTTTAGATTTTAATTGAAATCCTTATGAATATTTATACAGTTTACACCAAGTTTTTTTTACATTTAACAAGATCCTTAAGTTCTACCAGACTTTAAGTAGATTTTGACAAAATCTAGTAACAAAGTAAATTTTGTTTTGTATAGAAAATCTTCTATTAGGGAAAAATCAAAGTATTTTCAACAATTTTTTTAATTAAATATGAGAAAAATCTCTATTATTATTATTTTTCTTTAATGGCTTGTTGCACTCTCACATTTGAAAAAAAAAACTTAATTTAAAATCTTGATTTTGTTTGGAATGTAAAGCTTTGTACAGACGGTTGTCATATCTTACAATATTGCCAATAAAATCTGCTCAAAATGTCTAATAACCGTGTGAACTGGCAACTTTTGTTAGACGTCCTTACCAGAAAAAACATTGTCAATCCATTGCAAGACTAGCAGCTGAAAACAAATTGTCAGACATCTTACAATCGTGTGAACACATTGTAAAATTATTGCCAGATATTTGTCAGACATTTTAATATTGTCAGATGTTCGAAGTTTATGCAACTGACAATGGCATCATTGTAAGTAAATTCTTCTTATGGGCAACACTTCACACGCTTGATTTTAAAGAAAATATTTAAAATAAAATATATGCAGACAAAATCATTGCAATTGCTTCTTGATGGTCCATAATAATTTACACTCACTTTTTACATTTAACACAAACACAAACCATAAATATTTAACAATTTCTAACAAATGCTTAAAGTCTGGCAACGCATAACAACAGATCTAACAATTTGTGCATATGACAACCGTGTCAACTGACAATTTTTCTACTGAAGATTTTGTCAGATGAATTTATTGTCATACAACTGTCTGGCAATAAATTGTAAGATTTTCTGACAACCATGTGAATTCACAAGGAATATTGTGCTGACAATTTTCGATTGCCAGTAAATTGTCAGCACATTGCCAGATCTGACAATATTGTAAGATCTGGCAATCGTCTATGCATAGCTTAAGTCTGCAATAGAGTCGAACGTTGTCGAGAATGACAAAGCGGCCCTAAAAATGTAACGAACAAATGCAAAGCAAATAAAAAGTATTGTATTTGATTTTAAAATTTGTCCACCCTTTTTCTTTAAAAAAAACTATGCAGCAATTAAACATTTGTTGTTGCCAACATATCAACTGAAACTACCAAAATTTTTTGAACTAACAACACAACTTAAGTTCGGTTGCCATTTATAATCGAGCAATAAAAAAATAACTATGATTGAATTTAAGTTACAAATTTAATAATTGTTTAGCATAATAGTAAAATTTAAATATCCAGCTGTACACAAGGGCAAATAAAGAATAATAATAAACCAAAATATTGCGTACAGATGCCCTTGGAACCTAAGGGCTTAAAAAAAATTGATTGCTGGCTATTTTGCTACAATATCAGCTGAGACTTTTTTATAAGATCCCGCTATTAACAAACACATTTCACTTCTCGTAAGATGTAAAAATAAAAAAAAAAATTTTGTTTTTGCCTATCGTTGTCGACTTAAATATTTTTGAAAAATAAATATGGCAACTCTGATTGCAGCTATGAATACACCAACACACTTAAACAACATATTCTTTCTAATACACTTAATATGAATTTCCATCAAAATTTGTTCATGTTGATTTTACGTTTTGCTCATTTACTCAAAGAACATCATAACTCAAAAAATTTAATTTTTGAATTAATGATTTAGAATTTAATCTCATGTCGTTATTCATATTGTTGAAAAATTCTATAAAAATGCCTTGTTGAGTTTATCGAAAAGAAAAGAAAATTTTCTTTTTCCACTGAGTTGTGTGTAAATCGAAAACTATAAATTCATTTTCTGGAGAAACTGGTTTTTTTTTAGTTATGAAGTTTTTTGAGTAAATGAGCTATTTGTATTTTTTTCTGTGTGTATGTTTTCTGAAAGACTCATTCACAACTGGCCAATGAGTTCTAGTGACTTAACACCTTTAAAGTTTTTCCTTTTATCTTTCAACATGAAAGATAAAAAAATTTGTGAAGTCATACAGGACAAACAGCCGCAATTCTAGGATTTATTGGTGGAAACTTTTATGAAAATAATATGATCCTGCAAGCGTAGCCATTACGGCTATTTGGCTGATATTGTTTTTATTTATCAATGGCATATATTTCTCTTTTTAATTAAATTAACCTACAATAATTTCGCGTTAAAAAACTATTTTTTTTTATAACAAAAATTAAACATCTTAGTCACAAATATGAAACGTACTTGAAACTATTGAAGTGGTTATGAATGACAAAATTTAAAAATCTTAAAAATCCCCTAATATATCTACAAAAGATGTGGTATTTTCTAAGCAGCTGTACCGATTCTCTTCAAACATATCTGAGAACACTCTCAATCAAGTCACCTTTCAAACAGAAAAAAACTAAATCTTAGCCCCTTTGGTCTGGGTTTAAAAATGAGAAATGACAATTATAAAGGATTGTTTATTATTATTCGAGTGAACAGTTTTCAAGAATTCTGTTCTATAAAGCAAAATTTTATTTTTAACTTGTTTGTTTTTCCGCTTTAATTATACCCTTTACCAAAAAATGGTAAAAGGGTATACATATATAGGTTTGTCATTCCGTTTGTAATTTCCAGAATATTAATAAGCGGCCCATAAAGTATATATATTCTGGATCCTTATGCATAGGCAAGATGGATAAGCGATGTCCGTCTGTCTGTACGTGAAATCGGTTTTCCGAAGCTCCCAGAAAAGCTAGAGACTTCGTTCTTGAACTGACCGGTGAGAAATGGTCGAAATAAGATTGGTATTAAAAATCAGCAAAATCGAGCAGACGGTTTCAGAGCTGGGAGACTTAAACTCCATTTTACCATACAAAATAAGTACCGAAAACTAGTTTTTAATAATTTTTTATTAAATAAACTTATTTTATACTTCAGTATGAATAAAACTGGTACTTCTAAGCAAAAAAATTAAAAAAAATATAAAAAAGACGTTTTCAGGGTTGGAAACCTTAACTTTTTTTCTTATACAAAAGTAACTTACTTAAAAAATTTTTTCCTTTTTTTTATAAACTAAACATATCTAATGTTCTTAAAAGAAGAAAATTGATGTAAGAAATCAGAAAAACAAAAAGGATGATTCCAGGGTTGGAAAACCTACGATTTTTGTGATATATAAAATTAACTACCGTAAACTAATTTTTTATTTATTTTTATTAAATAAACTTACTTTATACTTCACCACGAATTAAAATTGGTATTTCAAATAAAAAAAATTAAATAAATTTAAAAAGACGTTTCCAGGGTTGGAAAACTTTAATTTTTTTTTCTCTTATACAAAAGTAACTTACTTAAACAAATTTTTACTTTTTTTCTATAAATTAAACATATCTAATGTACTTGAAAGAGAGAGATTAGTATAAGAAAGCAGAAAAATCAAAAAGTTTGATTTCAGGGTTGGAAAACCCACACTTTTTGTGATATAAAAAATTAGCTACCGAAAACTAATTTTTATTTTTTTTTTATAAAATAAACTTATTTTATACTTCAGTACGAATGAATTTGGTATTTCAAAATAAAAAAAAATTAAAAAAGTTAAAACGACGTTTCCAGGGTTGGAAAACCTTTGTGTTTATACAAAAGTAACTTACTAAAGCAAAGTTTTTCTTTTTTACTATAAATTAAACATATCTTATATTCTTAAAAAAAACAAAGATGGTGTAAGAAATAAAAAAAAATCGAAAAGGAGGATTTCAGGGTTGGGAAACTTACACTCTTTTTGATATCAAAAATTAACTACCGAAAACTAATTTTTATTTTTTTTTAAATAACAAAACTCGAGTCACATCCTAATCCGCTTGCTCGTAATATTTTGAACTTTACTGGGCACATCCGCTTAAAAAAGAGAGATACACGGGCTCTAATATTCAACACTCTAGATGATGAAGCTGTTTGAAAACACTTTTTTCTTTTTGTTGCTTATCACTTATATCACTTATGTATTATTAATAACTATCACTAAGCTTATGTCCGACATTGGTCGGGCCTAATAATTTTTTTTATAGATTTAAGATTTGAATACTTATTGTTAGTTCATATTTGAAGATACAATAAATAAAAAAAACATGCATTAAAAAAAAAAAAAATTTTTTTTTATTAAATTATATTATTTTATGATTGAGTGCGAATAAAATTAGTATTTCAAATAAAAAAAAAGCAATTAAAAATCAAAAAGACGCTTCCAGGTTGGGAAAACTTTAACTTTTTTTGTACAAAAGTAAGTTACTAAAAAAAATTTTTCTTTTTTTATAAATTAAGCATTTCTTAATGTCTTACAAGAAGGAGATTGGTGTAAGAAATCAGAAAATCAAAAAGGATGAGTTCACGGTTGGGACACTTACACTTTTTTGATATATAAAATTAACTAAGTCTAATTAATTTTTATCTTTTCCTTTATAAATTATATATATTTTACGTTTTGGAAAGAAAAGTTTGGTATAGAAAATTATAAAAATAAAAACCACAGCTCCAGAGCTGGAAACTATGATTTTTTTCTATACATTAAAGTAACTAAATAAAACATTTTTTTTTAATTTCCTTTTTTTCACTTAACGCACTTTTTATATTTTTTTAATAACTATTAGATTGGTATAAGTAATCAGAAAAATCTAAAATTATGATTCTAGGTTTTGAAAATTATTATTTTTTTCTTTGTACATAAAAGTAACTATGTGCTTATGTATGTATCTCTATACTACATAAACGCACTTTGGTAAAGGGAATATAAGATTCGGCACAGCCGAATATAGCACTCTTACTTGTTTTAATTTTAAGCAAAACATTTCTTGAAGAGTAAACTCATAAATTTTTCATAATAATCGATTTATTTTTTCGTACAATAAAAATCCTTGCATATCTTTTTATTTTTCCTTTTTATTACAATTTTATTACAGTTAGCTTCAAAAATATTTTCATTTTATTATCCTGTTTGCTGCTGAGAAGCTTAAAAATTGACATCTATTTCCTTGTAACATTAAATTTGTCAATTAAAGAGACAAAATTTTTAAATTGAATGCTGAGAATGCTCCGGAATATAACTCGTTAAAGTAAATAAAATAAATAGTTATATTTTTTTATGCGTTTCGGAAAGTAATATGCTTTTGCTATTGCTTTTTGTAAACAGAATTTTTTTTGACTTTCTTTCAGATGTCTTCATATATTTTTTAAAAAATGCAACAAACAAATTATGTAAGTGCTTTATATGTTCACGATGTTATGAATTGCAATATGAATTCATTACCATTATCAAAAAAAAATAAATTCTATGAATTTTTATGTTAATTTCTTTTTGGTTGCTCAAGTGCAAAAAGAAAAAAAAATATGTAATTAAAATAGTTCAAGGAAACTTTTATTTACTTGTTTCAGACTTTAGATAGAAATTTTATTTGTTTTTTTTTTTTGGTGACCAGAAGAAGAAAATATCTGTAACATATGGTATGTATAATTAAACTTTTAATTTTTTCATTACATCAGCTGCATTTATATACTTATGTATTTAGTTATTCTTATTCTTCGACGTACAATTACAAAAATAATTTGTTCAGTTTGAAACATTCTGTTTGTGTAAAACGTTTGAGTTAAAAATCTTGGCGTTTTTGTAATAGACTAAAGGAAACTCGTACAACTTTTCTTTAATCTCTTACAGTAACGCCAAGATTTCTAACTCAAACGTCTTACAAAAACAGGGGGTTATATTCACGACTGTATAATTATTTTTTAAATTATAATAGAAATATAATTGCGGTAAAATTTTAGAGTTAAAAGTTCAGTTAAGCACATATACCGTGAACTGACCTATTTTCAATAATGATAATGATTCATATATTAACAGACGATGTTTACACACACAAAGTTTACTCTGCAAAAGTCTTGAGTTTGCGAGAGAAAAGGAAAAAATAATGGCAGCACTTTTTCCTTCGCTCCTACAAACTCAAGACTTTGTGAACTTTGTGATTATAAAAACTGTCTTACATAAAGAACATAATATACAAGTACACAAAAATACAAGACGTTATTCAAGTAAATATTCAAACCATAACAGCAAAGATTATGTTTATACCCTCTGCTTGTAAAGAAATATACAACCACACAAACACCTATGGCAATGCAGATCCCAGAAAGAAACAACTTCAGTATAATACTCGTGTACTGATATACTGCTGCTCTGTTGTGAATGTAAAAGTGGCCATATATTACATACGTAATGGAAGATATAGTGAATTATTTTTCAAAGCAAGACATTCCTTTGGAAGCGTAAGGTGACTTTGATTTGGTGATGCCAGAAGTCCTTCACCAAAAATGGCTAAATTTATACAAAAAAATTGCTAAAAATTTTTTAAAAATTAGCTAAAAAATGGCTAAGCGAAATCGAATAAAAATAATCATGAACTTTAGCAAAAGCAAAAAGGTATTTCAATTATTCCTTTTTTAAAGCAAATCAAGAACTCTTTTAAAGTAAATAAACACAATAAATTGAAGTAATAAATAAAAAAAATTTTTCTTCAGGTAGTCAAGTAACTGCGCAGACTTGTACAGGGTGGGCCAAAAGAAATCAAGGGGTGTAAAAGTTTAATAACTTTTTTGTTTATTAATTTTTTTTTATTTTTTCTTTCAGATTATATAGACAACACTTGGAGAATTTATAATGGAGAGGTTCACAACTGAACAGAGAACCAGAACAATAGAATTTTATTATTTAAACCAGAGATCAATTATTTTAACGCAAAGAGCATATCGTCGACATTTTAACGTCAGAATTTCGCCCTCTGAAGCGATGATTCGTTGCTTAGTTAATCGTCATCACCAACATGGCAGCGTAAGAGATTTGCCTCGAACCGGTAGACCACGTTTAAGTCGCACTGCGGAAAATATTGAACGAGTACAGCAAAGTGTTAACGAAGCACCAGAAACATCTGGCAGAAGGCGTTCTGCTCAGCTAGAAATGTCTCGTACGTCACTACGGCGCATTTTAAAAAAAGATTTACAGTTATACCCATATAAGGTGCTATTGGTCCAAGAATTAAAACCCGCAGATCATCGGCAACGTCTAAATTTTTCAGTTAAATTTCAAGAGTTGGTCAGAAATGAATTCAACTTTATTGAAAATTTGATTATGAGTGATGAAGCTCATTTTCATTTGAATGGCTTTGTTAATAAGCTGAACTGTAGGTTCTGGGGTTCTCAAAATCCAAGAGCCATTCATCAACGCCAATTGCACCCCATCAGGTGTACAGTATGGTGTGGGATCACATCTGAAAATGTCATTGGGCCCTACTTCTTCGAGAATGAAGATGGAAGTGCTGTAACCGTAAATGGAGAGCGGTATCGGTTTATTATAGAAAATTTTTTACGTCCTGCTCTTGAAAACAGACCTGGTATGTGGTTTCAGCAGGACGGAGCCACTGCCCATACTGCCCGAGACACAATGGCACTTTTAAGTCAAATTTTTTGAGAGCGAATAATTTCTCGAAATTCGGAAATTATTTGGCCAGCGCGATCGCCAGATTTGACAGCACCCGACTATTTTCTTTGGGGTTTTTGGAAGGAGCGAGTGTATGTGAACAAACCAGAGACAATCCTTAAATTCAAGGCAAACATTGTTGCAGAAATTCGAACGCTACAGCCACAAGTTTTGAAAGATGTTATGGAAAATGCTCTAAAAAGAGCCCATCAGTGCGAAGCTGAAAACGGTGGTCATTTAAGAGACATCATTTTTCATACTTAGTGTAAAAAAATTTCCATTTTGTATATTATATAATCTGAAAGAAAAAATAAAAAAAAGTTAATAAACAAAAAAGTTATTAAACTTTTACACCCCTTGGTTTCTTTTGGCCCACCCTGTAATACTTGCAGTACGCCTTGTATTCTTTTGTACATTCTGCTATTTAGTCTTTAAACTTTTGGGCTACTAATCCATTCCTTGCCAAATTTTTGTTTAAACTTTTATTATTTTTTTTATTTTTTAAACTTTCATTTAAACTTTGATTTATTTTTTATTTTCACTCTTTTAAAACAAAAATTATCCTTGTTTGATTAATATTATAAACCACAAATTATACCCGACAACTTATAACAACATTGCAACGATTATAAGAACGGAGTAGCAAATCTTATTGCTACCAATTTAGCCATCTCTTTCACATAAGCGCTTTTAGACTGCTGCAACAAAAAAAAAACTACAAGTTTGAACAGGGATTCATTGATATTAATGCGAAACAATACTCTGTTGTTTTTTTTTTTTTTTTTGTAGTAAATAAGTGTTCATTTGATGCGAGCTTAAATTTTGTATGAAAAATTACAAAATAGATTTCACGTTTGAAAAAATAGCTGGATTAAAATAAAAATGACTAAAAAATAGCTAATAGGTAAATTCACTTTTCTTTCGGCTATATGAGATAAAAATGGCCAAAATTAGCCAGAAAATTGCTAAATTGGCATCACTGAATTCATTCGACACAAAAATTATATTGATTGATTACCACGTGCATTACTGCACCTGCAATAAAGAAATGCATAGTTTTTACTTGTGAGAAGTAGGCTCTCGTGTTTTGCTAATAATTTAAAAAAAAGGGATACGTTTTTTCTTGCCTACAAACTTTCCAATTTTTATTTGAAGAATGAAGAAATGCATAGTTTTTACTTGTGAGAAGTAGGCTCTCGTGTTTTGCTAATAATTTAAAAAAAACAGATACGTTTTTTCTTGCCTACAAACTTTCCAATTTTTATTTGAAGATACAATATGTGTGGGTGAAAAAAAAATTTTCCTGTGAAAAAAACAAGTACGTTTAAATGCAAAAACAAGTAAGAGTGATATATTCGCCTGTGCCGATTCTTATATACCCTTTACCAAAATGCGGTTATGTAGTATAGAGATACATACATAAAAACATAGTTACTTTTATGTACAAAGAAAAAAATAATAATTTTAAACCCTAGAATCATAATCTTAGATTTTACAGATTACTTATACCAATCCAGTAGTTCTTAAAAAATATAGAACGTGTGTTAGCTGAAAAAAAGGAAATTAAAAAAAAAACGTTTTATTTAGTTACTTTAATGTCCAGAAAAAAAATCATAGTTTTCAGCTCTGGAGCTGTGGTTTTAATTTTTATAATTTCCTATACCAAAATTTTCTTTCCAAAACGTAAAATATATATAATTTATAAAGGAAAAGATAAAAATTAATTAGACTTAGTTACTTTTATATATCAAAAAAGTGTAAGTGACCCTTGAACATGAACTCATCCTTTTTGATTTTCTGATTTCTTACACCAATCTCTTTCATTTAAGAATTTAAGAAATGTTTAATTTATAAAAAAAAGGAAAAATTATTTTTAGTAACTTGCTTTTGTACAAAAAAAGTTAAAGTTTTCCAACCCTGGAATCGTATTGTTAATTTTTTTAATTTTTTTTTTATTTGAAATAAGAATATTATTCGTTATCAAGCATAAAATAAGTTTATTTAATAAAAATAGATAAAAATTAGTTTTCGGTAGATAATTTTTTATATCACAAATAGTGTAAGTTTTCCAACCCTGGAAATTTTCGTTTTTTATTTTTTTTTATTTCTTACACCATTTTTTTAAGAATATAAGGAATGTTTAATTTATAGTAAAAAAAAATTGTTTAAGTAAGTTACTTTTGTATAAAAAATAAGGTTTTCCAACCCTGAAATCATCCTCTTTGATTTTTCTGATATCTTACTTCAGTCGTTTTCTTTTAAGAATATAAGATATGTTTAATTTATAAAGAAAAGGAAAAATTTGTTTTAGTAAGTTACTTTTGTATAAGAAAAAAGGTTAAAGTTTTCCAACCCTGGAAACATCTTTTTAAATTTTTTAATTTTCTTTTTATTTGAAATACCAATTTTATTCGTACTAAAGTATAAAATAAGTTCATTTAATAAAAAAAATAAAAATTAATTTTCGGTAGTTAATTTTTTATATCACAAAAAGTTTCAGTTTCCCAACACTGGAATCATCCTTTTTGATTTTTCTGATTTCTAACATCAATTTCTTTCTTTTAAAAACATTAGATATGTTTAATTGATAGAAAAAAAAGGAAAAATTTGTTTTAGTAAGTTACTTTTGGATAAGAAAAAATGTTAAAGTTTTCCAACCCTGGAAACATCTTATTAATTTTTTGAAGTTTAATTTTTTATTTGAAGTACCATTTTTATTCGTGGTGAAGTATAAAATAAGTTTATTTAATAAAAAATTATTAAAAACTAGTTTTCGGTAGTTATTTTGTATGGCAAAATGAAGTTTAAGTCTCCCAGCTCTGAAACCGTCTGCTCGATTTTACTGATTTTCAATACCAATCTTATTTCGACCATATCTGACCGACCAGTCTAAGAACGAAGTCTCTAGGTTTTCTGGGAGCTTCGGAAAACCGATTTCACGTACAGACAGACGGACAGACGGACATCGCTTATTCGTCTTCCCTATGCATAAGGATCCAGAATATATATACTTTATGGCTCGTTTATTAATATTCTGGAAATTACAAACGGAATGACAAACCTATATATACCCTTTTTCCATTTTTTGGTAAAGGGTATACAAATTAAAAAGACGTTTCCAGGGTTGGACAACTTTAAATTTTTTTATACAAAATAATACAAAATTAACTTTCTAAAAAAAATTTTTCCTTTTTTCTAGAAATTATATATATCTTATATTCTTAAAAGAAAGAGATTCGTGTAAGAAATCAGAAAAATCAAAAGAAATGATTCCAGGGTTGGGAAACTTACATTTCTTGTGGTATTTTATTTACCATATAACTAGGTCTAATTAATATTTTTCTTTTTCTTTATAAATTGTTTATATTTTACGTTTTGGAAATAAAAGTTTGGTGCAGTTCCAGAGCTGGAAACTTTGAACTTTTTTTCTGGATATTAAAGTTACTAAATAAAACTATTTTTTTATTTTGATTTTTTGATATTGTATGACATGACGTCGTGTTTGAAAACTGGATTAAGGGTGAATGTTAAATATTTCGTAATACAGAGTGTAGAATAAAATATTCAACTTATTGCTAATAATGAAAAACAAAAATTTTCAATCGAAAAATACCGAGGGGTCGCTTACTAAAAATTGCACTAGAGCAAAAAATTATAAATTTTTTGACAAAACATATGCATATGTATGTATGGGCTTATGAATGTATCTCTATACTTTATATACGCACTTTGGTGAAATGTATTTAAGATTCGGCACAGCTGAATATAACACTCTTACTTGTTTTAAATAAACGTGTTATCTTAGGAAAATTTCTGCTTTCTCACAAAAGCATAAATATGAAAGGGTCAAGTTCCTGTCTAAGCTTTTGGCCATCAAAAGTCTTTAGATCAAAGTTTTTACGCTTTTTGGGCATTTATTTTTTTGCATTTATTTTCTTGAAAAATTTTCTGAATTTTGTTTGAAATAATTTTTAAATTTTATAACAATTGTTTTAAATTCAAATGAAAAAATTTCAAAACTATATCATTATAATATTATTTCTGTTGCTTATTTTGTAAATAAATGCGTATTTTTTTATTTTTAGGTGCATTTGTTAAGCGCTTAAAATCAATTTCCGGTTGCATGAAAGTCCCAGCTCTGTTTTATATAAAAGCAGTATGTAAGTATTTTTTTATATGAATAATAAAATAAAATAATAAAATATATGAAATTAACAGAAATTTGGATGGCCTTAGAGCTTAAAAGCCTTGGAAATAACTTGAAATCTAAACAATGGTTCACTCTTTTCTATTCACTTTGAATGCTAATTAACTTTAATAAACTTTTTGTTTATTTTTTTTTCTGTGTTTAATAGTCTTCGTCTTCATTTCACCTAAATTTTCTATACACAAGAACGAATTTAAAAATGTAAATTAGACTTTATTTTCCATTTCTTTCTCATTTATTTGAGATTAATTACAGCACAATATGTTTGCAACACAGACTTGCGTACGCACACACACACACACACAAACACATAAACATTTTTACATACAAACAATTGAGAAAAACGGGGATAAGGACAAACATTAAACTACTACAATCATTAATGTGTGCACACGATGTTGTTGTTGCACGTGTGTTGGAATTATAACAGGAAGTGTATTAAATACCATTTATGTGTGTGTATGTGTACATGTGTGTGTGTGTTTGTGTGTGATTTACTAGCTAGTTACTTACCAGTTTGAAACTGCATCGACATGACGAACACAAAGCTAAATACTAAAGCACGAAGTAAACATTCCAGTTGTTTGGTATTTTGGTAGAAAAGTTGTCGTAAGGGAAATGCTTTGCAATATGCTGTTGCTGTTGTAGCTAGTGTTGTAGCTGGCGTTGTTGATCCAGTTGGTCTTGTAGTAGCAATAGCAGCAGTGCACGCAACATTGCTTGTATGTGCAGCAGTTGATGTGTTGTTGCTATTGTTAGCGGTAGTAGTAGTAGTTGTAGTGTTGGCCTTGTTAATGGTGGAAGTGGTGGTAATATTGTTGGAATGTGTTATGCCCTCAACTGTTGGAGTAACAACAGTTGGTAGATTGGCATTTGCATTATCATCACAGTGATGATGAGTATTTATGTTTATTTTGGTAAAAGTGCGGATGTTGTTCGCACTTTTGCTTTGTCGTTTTTGTTTCTGTTCCTGTAAGAATTTTTGCTTTGAGCCACATTTTGAATTAATGCAAAAAGTATTATTGCATTGTTGTTTTGTTGCATGGGAATCTTCAACAACATGGCCACAGATAGGAATTGTTAATACGTTTGCCAGAGTAGAAACAACATTAAATTTAGAGGCTGCTCGCAGTGTTTCATGTGTTTTTGCACACTGCAATAATGCACATGATAATGATGATGATACTGATGTTGATGGGAATGGTGATGAGTATGTCATAGTTGCCAGATTTCGTGAAATGCTTACTGGGTCACTAATGCTGTTAAATGTTGGTCTTAATTTCAACTGCTTTTGTTGTTGTTGTTGTTCGCTTATATTTGTCGTTGCAAAAGCATCGTTTGAGCTATTGTGGTTAAGAGTTTGTTTTTTCTGTTGTATACTCAAGCTTTTGTTTATTCTTTTGCTTGTTGTTGTGGCTGTAGCAGCATTAGCGATATTGTTGGAAAATTCAAAATATTTTGTTAAGGTCATGTGTGTTTGCTGTTGTGCCTGCTGAGCCATTGTGGTTGCTTCCGGTTTGAAAACTTTACTAATAATTGTTTGCTGCTGCTGTTGTACCATTCTACAACTTATATTATCCTCATCTTTTAGTTCTGTCAGTTTCTGTGTTTGAGGTTTTAGTGCAGATAAATCTAACAATGCCATTGGAGTGTTTGTTAAATTTTTTGTTTTGTTAAATTTATTCCTCTTGCTGCTTCTTTTATGACTAATGATAGTGTTGGCTGTGTTTTTTATTTTTATATTATTGCTTTCATTTGGCGGCTGTTGCTGTGTTATAAAATTCTCATTTTTCCTATCACACGTCATCGTTTTTTTTTTTTTATTTTGTGAGATTTGACGTTTTTATCTTGAATCTTTTTTTAACACAATAAATTTTTATCGTTTTTTTATTCTACTCAATTTAAATTAAATTTATTTATAATTTACTGATCTAGTTTTTTCTCTCAAAACTTTTGAATATATTAATTTTTTTCCACATATAAGTTTTTTATAAACTGTAAAAAAATTATGTTCACTTTTTATTCTCTATCCATTATTTTCAAATTATAGTTTTTCATTAGTTATTCGTGGATGGTTTTTGCAGCAAAAGTTTTTCTTGTCCATCAATCTAAAATGAAAAGTGAAAAAAGGTATTTTGTTAAACGTTTGTAAAGTAATATAAATAAAATTAATAAAATTTTTCCCAAAGAGATTTTTGTTTGACAAACTGAAGAATTGAAAAATATGTACTTCATTCATTATAATAAAAATTTTATAATAGTTACCCTACGTCTATACCTGATATATTTTTATCATGACAAAAGTCAAACTTTATATTGAAAAATAATTTATTTTATGTTAGCTGTTTTTCCTATATGTAATTTGACATTTGTCATGATAAAATTATATCTGGTATAGACGTAGGGATAATAATTTGTAATAATTAATGCTATACTTTTAAACACATATATCGTAATATTAATATAGCAAGGCCCTAGAAGAACATTTAATGTACCGAAAAATGCAAATATCTCGTTTTCATAAAAATAATGATTTAGGGCCTTTCTACATTAGGGTAAGGATATATACATATATGTGAATTAATAAAGAACATACATACCTAAGCACACTAGTACACAAAAGTTTATTTACCTTTTATATGTGTACTAAATTTTTAATAATTAAATTTTGTTCTAAATGAGTGAGAGTGACAGGCAGTATACCACCAGACTCACTTAGATCCTTATGGTTGCTTATGATACCTCAGAAAATCTTCTAAACCGGAGTTCCCACCCTCAAAACAATTAGAGCTACAAATACGTTGCAGCTCAACCCTGGCAGTTACAGAAAATGTTTAACGTTTTCTTTTTCATTAATATCTCGGCAACTGCTGTAAAAATCATTGTGTTAAACCCTTAATCTCTGTATACGCCTGCTGCCTATGAGACGGCGTCCAGCAAAGACGAATACTCGCTTCCATTCAGGGCCAGGATGTCGATAGATAACTTTCAATCGATTACTTACATTGTAGGCAAACACAAAGATTCCTTTCCTATTTCTTTAAATTGAAGAAACCGTATTTTTCTTATTTAGGTGAGTCAATAACTGTCTAGTGATGATGCAGTAATTTTTTTGTGGCCCACCTTCTATTTATTTCTTCCTCACTTTTGCAGTAATTGGGTAGAAAGCAGGAGGATTGTAGAGTCTCGAGGGGTTTTTGCCCAGAACTTGACTTAGGAAGATCTAAACTACTACTGGAAATAAATAGGAAGGCGATGCGAATCATGATAGGCGTGTTGTCAGGTCACTGCTTGGTCCCAGCATTTGGGAGACTGGCACTCCAGATTATTGTAGAATGTGCGGGGATGAAGAGGAAATAGAAACCATAGAACATATTATCTGTCATTGCCCGAAGCTGCAACGTCATAGGTTTCGATGGCTGAGCAGACGTTTCCATGAAAGCATTACTGATGTCTGGACATCAGTGGCTTCATCATGGGAATTCGGTGGCTTAGTGATGGATAAGTGGGTCACTTATGGCTGTAAATTATAGGGTAAATATAAACAACAAAACAACAACAAAACAAAATAAATATGGACAACAAAATGGAATCACAATGGACCCAATCGGGTCTCCGAGTGGAGGTGCGGTAAAGCACCACCCTTCCTAACCTAACCTAATCTAACCTAACCATCCTCAGTTTTGCATAGTCTACAATTACACGAGAACAAGGGCAAACCTAAGTATTTCATATTTCATGTTTAAGGTTGTGGCAATTTTTTCACTGCTCTGCCATCTCATCTGGAGGTGATGGGCAGTCGAAAACTATTGTAGTTCTCAAGTGGTGGCTTGACTATCAGTGTATGTAATAATTACATTTGTTGAAGAGACTTTAGCTCTCAATCAATCTGCAAATTCCTTGATAGCAAGAACCTTTGCTTGGTTAACACTAAGACGCTTCATAATACGAATACCCAATATCCCTGAATAGACGCCGTAACCTACACCAACTTGAATTTTGAAGCCACCCGTATAAGATTCAATACTCATCTTTGTAGTCTGCAATAGCCGATGACGTTTCTACTCCACAGAGAAATACAATGTCTATGGATTGCATAGATTTTCTCTATTTCCTTGCCTACTTAATTTGATGGTGGCAGTTTTATAAGCATACCTAATGCCACCGTAGCAGTAGTGCAAAGAGCGCTGGTTATATACATATATACATATGTGGGGCATGGCTTTGAACCTTGTTTAACATATAAATATAGATATATGTGACGCGCAAAATAGAAAGGGTAAAGACCTGTTTTGTTCAGGAGAGCCATTTTAAAGATTTAAATACGTGTATCTTTGGTGTACCATCACTGAATAAAACGCGCATATCTCTGTGAGGGAACACTTTTGGGGCATGGGATCGGTCGCATTCGATGCTCAGATGTTATCCACATCAAAAAAAAAAAAAAAGTGAAAATTGATTTTTTTTTACCCTTAGGTCCCTTTCTCTATGCGCTGTCACATATGTATTTTCGACGTGGAATCGGACGTATGTACTATGGCAGTACAGATCCAGCAAACAATTTTTGGTGTGAGATAAAAAAAATTTCCAATAGATTTCTAGCATATTCAAAGTGCAGTTGTTGCTTGCTGCAACTTAAAAACAAACTTGAGTGCAAAATTACACCGACATATTTTGCAGTACTGAACACTTCCATGTACTTAAGAGTTATAATTTGGAAAATACGCATCTCATATTTCCTTGAAAAGAAAACTAATTCCATTTTATTTGAATTAAAAGCAAACCCTTACGGATATTCCCATATTATTATACCCTTCACCAAAAATGTTAAAGGGTATATATAGATTTGTTATTCCGCGTGTGATTTCCACAATATTTATATGCGACCCATAAAGTATATATATTCTGGGTGTCTGTCCATCCGTCCGTCCGTCCGTCTGATGTATGTGAAATCGGTTTTCCTAAGATCTCAGTAAAGCATAAGACTTCGGCATGTTAGAAATTGGCCGAAATAGATTAGTAATAAAAAAATTAGCAAGATCAATAGACGGTTCCAGAGCTGGAAAACTTGATTTTTTTTGCCATACAAAAGTAAAAAGCTAAAACCATGATACAATAATATAAAGGTAAAACCGTTCTCTCTTTTCGTCGCCATATTAACCTTCTGACGTTTATCCCGATTATTTTTTACTCTCAAAATTAATGATACCTTATTAATTTATGAAATCCGAGCTTTTTATTAATTTTTTTGACGTTCTTGTTTATTAAATTAAAAATAATGAAAAATATTTTAATTATTTCATAAATTTATAAAAAAAAAATAAGTTACAGCAGCACCAACAACGGCAGCAAGCAAGATACAACAGGAAGGAAATTCTCAACTGAATCAAGGCGGAACTTTGTCTTTATACTCTCTAGTGTATTGCCTCACATCAACTGCGTCCAAGCTATATGCACTATGTGCAAAGTTTTACAAAAGACACACTGACGAGAGCACAACATCCAACATCGAACGTAATTACGAAATATTTCAATAGAATTTATGTGGAAACATTTCGTAATTCGATAACGAGTGCCGCGATTTGCCTCCAGATCTCGGCGACATCTTTGGTCTTTGCAAAGAAACAATAACAAAGCTGTTTATCTGAAATACATCTATTAGAGTATGTGTGTTTGGACGTAGCTGCCTTACATTATTCGGATTAAATTGTTAACGGGTTGTAGCATTCTTAAGAACACTATTAGACCACGTGGTCCATTTTAAGGAGAAATGTGATAATTACATGTTCCTAGTCTAATAATAGGCCATGTCTTTAGCAAACAAAAAAGAATTAACTCTTATTCAGCTACGTCCAAGCTATATGCACAGTGTGCAAACTTTTATAAAGAGCTTTTTGTACTTTCACACCAACGAGAGCACAACAGGCAACCAGATCTCGGCGACAACAATGCTTGCTGTTAGTTTGCAAAGAAACAAGAGCAAATTTAAGAGCTTTTAAAGGTGTTTACCTCAAATGCAAATGTCGCAGTATGTGTATTGTGCTTGATGTAAACCAGCAATAAATTTGCACACAAAGTATATGCGAATGTGTATTATATGTATGAAACAACCGTGAATTGCGCTAATAAAACATCGAGTATCGCTTCTATTTACGGCGTTTCTTTATATCTATGTTTTTAAGAACGAATTTGCATCCCAGGCCGTGAGGCTTTTTTTGTTATCTATTGAATTAAATAATTAACCAAATATTTGCTTTTGTAGGTCTTATTACACACAGATTTCATTATTCTCATGTTCAATTAACATTAAAAAAATATATGTTTAACTACAATTTCTAAACTAAAATTACACATTTCAAAAAGCATTCCTAATATAAAACTTGCCATTATATGTGTGTGGCAACGCTTTCCTCTCTGTTTACAAAAAAACAGTAATCAAATAATTGGGACAAAAGTCAGAATTAATTTTATACGTCAAATGTGGTTGTACCTTTATATTATTGTATCATGGCTAAAACTAATTTTTGTTTTTTTCTCTTTTATTATATAAACATATTTTACATTTCAATAAGAATAACACTAGTATTGAAAGTTCAAAAAAATCAAAAAGATGATTCATGGGTTGAAAAATTTTAATTTTATATATTAAACATATTTTATATTTGTAAAAGAAATATATTTGTATAAGAAATCAAAATAAGTTCAGTAAAGTGCGACTCTGACTCGCGCACAAAGGGTTCCGTACGAACACTAGATATGTAATTTAATACAAACTTCATCCTATATAATATATAGTTTTGGCATTTTTTTCTTTTTTGGTATCTTTTCGGTTTTTTGTTTGTTTTGGCGTTATTGCTTTTTTTGGTTTTGGCGATTTTTTTAAGTTTTGGCTCTTTTTTTTTAGTTTTGACACTTTATTTTCTTGTTTTGGCAATTTTTTTCGGTTTTTTGACGTTTTTTCATCTTGGCGATTTTTTTTTTTATTTCTGGCGATTTTTTTAATTTTTGCGATTTTGTTTTAATTTAAAAATTTTTTTTAGTTTTGGCGACATTTTCGCGTTTTGGCGATTTTTTTCGATTTTGACGTTTTTTTCATTTTGGCGTTTTTTTCATTTTGGCGATTTTTTCGAATTTGGCGATTTATTTTAGTGTTAGAAATTTTTTTTTAATTTTGGCGATTTTTTTCGTTTTTGCGATTTTTTTTAATTTTTGGCGATTTTTTTTTGGTTTGGTGATTTTATAATTTTTGGTTTTTTTAGTTTTACCGTTTTTGAAAATTTCAAGTGTTTGCTTCTTACGGTTTCCAAGATATAGCAAATTGTCAAAATTACATAGTCAAAATTGCATTAACTGATGGACCATCCTTTAATTTAAATTTTTTTAAATTTTAGTGTTAATTGTTGTAGTCTGTATAAAAAAACACTAATTTTACAAATTTCAACTTTCAATATACATATGTTCATACAATTGTATGTATATTAAATGGGATTTTAACATTTTTCGTTGCTCGTTTTGGAAAACCCTTTAATTTTTAATTATCATGTATTTGTTGTTGTAGCGGCCAAGGTTCTACATACTGTGTCCAAATTTCAGGTCCGTAGCTCTTACGGTTCCTCAGAAAATACCGTGTGACGGACAGACGGACAGCGTAGCGAAAACAATAGGGTTCCTTTTCACCTTTGGTGTACGGAACCCTAAAAATTAAAAAGAATGATTCCAGAGTTGGGAAAGTTGAATTTGTTGTGTTATATATACGTACCTAGGTCTAATTAATTTTATTTCTTTCATTTTTATTTTATGTTTTAAGCATAGTACTCATAGTACATTGATTAATTAGTACGAAAAATTTGACATGTAAAAAATATTAATTGACTTTGGCAGTATTTCGCTTAAAATGTTCAACAGAATACCAGGCTTTAGAGAGAAATATCCTAATATAAAATAAAGGGTGTTTTTTATTGAGGTATAGAACTTTAAGTTAGCATCACTTTTTTAACTGGCGGCTATTTTGTCAGCTGTCAAGTGATTAATATTTAGTTTGGTTTGCCATTTCATCGTGAACAGGTTGACAAAAGAACAACGCTTGCAAATCGTGCAAATTTATTTCGAAAATAATGGTTCAGTTCGCGAAGTTTACCGCAAGCTCCGTCCATTTTATGGTCGACATAATCGTCCATCAGAGCAATTAATTCGGTTAACCATGGATCGTTTTCGCACTACATTTACTCTATGTGATAATACGCATCCGCAGAGACGTCGAACAGTACGCACCGAAGAAACAATTGCCGCTGTAGAGCAAATTGTTGAAGAGGACCCGAATGAATCGATTCGCCACCGTGCACAGCAATTGGAGCTTTGTCCATCAAATTTTGTTCCCGAATTGGATGGCATGAATGTGGATGAGTTGTGGTTCCAACAAAACGGCGCTACATGCCACACAGCGCACGTCACAATCGATTTATTGAAGGAAACATTCGATGAGCGCATAATTTCGCGGAATGGACCTGTCAATTGGCCACCAAGATCGTGTGACACCATTGACACCATTGGATTATTTTCTTTGGGGATATGTGAAGTCGCTCGTCTACGCCAACAAGCCAGAAACGCTAGGGGACTTGGAAGCCAACATTCGTGGCGTTATTGCCAACATACGGCCCCATATGCTCGAAAAAGTGGTTGAAAATTGGACCTGTAGAATTGGCTTTATTGGAGCCAGCCGCGGCGGCCACATGCCCGAAATTATATTTAAACATTAATGGCATAAAATTATCCTTCCAATAAAGCCAAATTGATGGACATTAAAACGATTTTCTTGTGTTTTATTTCAATTCAAAGTTCTATACCTCTAAAAAAAACACCCGATATATTAAGATTAAAAATATTACGAACACAGCTCCAGAGCTGGAAAATTTCAACTTTTTTTGGTATACATATACATATAAATAAATTAATAAAATAATTTTTTTTTTCCTATAAACCTATTTTTTGTTTGCTTTTTAATTAAGCTGATTTTATATTTTAGAAAGTAGTTAATGTATATTAAATATCAAACATATTTGCAATATATCACATAACGCCATCGAATTGCTAAAACGTCTTTTTGATGATAATATTATTTAACAAAATAGAACTGGTTCTTCAACTTCATGATCACGCTATCTGATTTCCTTTAGTTGTTATTTATTAATTTGAAATTTATTTGCTGGTGGTTCAGCTTTGTCTATATGCATTTCGTTGTTGCTATAACAAATCATCAGTAGATTTCAACAACGCATTTTGAATAGTTACAAACCAATTATCTTATGCACAGACTTCCAGGAACTATTTGAGAATTCACAAATAATAATATTTTTAAGAAACTTATACAAAGTCTAGCAAATAATTTATGTTAGTTGTTATTTCATTAAGTATAAGTGTGTGACAACTCCACAACTCTTGAGCAGTTTCAGCTCAACATAACTCAGATAATTAATATAATAATATTAGAAGTTCTTGTAAACGTGGTTGTGACAATGATTTATATAATATAGCTTTTATGAAATATAAAATTTATTAAATGTACATTCAAACAGAAACAAATTTTAATTTGAAATTAAAAATTTAATTTGATTGCCTTATAAAATTATTTAGAGTTAGAAAACGAAATTTCATGCTTTTAAAATTGGCTTATATATATTTAAAAAAATTTACATAAATATGGTAAAAATTAGCAAAACTGTCTTGTCCCTTTAAGCAAATTCCACTGTCTTACAATTAAATTGTACTGTCAACAGATTTTAATCATTGCATTTAATCATTTTCATGCTGACTCCAATTAAACAAAACTTATTAATCAGTCATTTTTGTTTTTCTTTTTTTTTTACTTTATCTACTTTCTTAGTAAACTTTCTTGTAAATGTAAAAGTTGTGGCAGCATTTAATTAAGAAAAGTAACAGAAAAACAGTAACAGCTGTATTTTATTCCCAAAAGAACATAATAAATGGGTTTGCAGAGCATACATATTTTTTACAAGCATTCGTTTGTTTGTAACAAAAAAAAAAAATTATACTTTTTTTTTTTAATTTTTGTAACGTGCCAATTTTCCAAAATAATAGCTTTCATTACAATAAAAAATTTCAACGGTGTCGAAAGAAAATCTAACTGAATGAAAGCCAATCACTCGAACTGGAATTAATCAGTATTCAGCTGCGTCCACCATTTTTTTTGCACGCACTTACTTCAATAAAATAATGTTTCATCCACGTCAAGAAATTAAAGTATTGCCAGATAGGAGTTTTCATTACATTTTGCCATTTTTTTTTTAATTTAAAAATAAGAAATTATAATTTGAAATAAATTTGCTGGTGGTTCAGCGTTGTCCATTGTTGCTGTAACAAATTGTCAGTAGACTTGAACCACACATTTTGAATAGTCATAAGCCTCTTATCTCATACACAGACTTTCAAAAACTATTTGAGAACTCAGAAATAATAATATTTTTGAAAATCACAAAAGAAAATTAAGCAAAGTAGACAAATCAATTTCAAATTAAAATATATTTATGACAATATCGAAAGGCGTATCTCTATATTTTCCAAATCGCGTTTTTAATGTTTTCTGGTAGTCCACGTATAATAATATCCTCCTTCAAGAACGAAGTGAGTAGCAATTTAAATTTAAATATAAATTTATTTAATTTAAAAAATTGTTTCTTGCATGTAAATGCAGTTTTTTCCTTCTCCTGTAAAATATGGAAAATTCGAGTTAAGCCTTTTTTATACTAAGCCATCGATAGGTCGAATAATAAATTTCTTAAATAAGAAATTATACTAATTTGTATTATAATAAATACAAACACATTGGAAAAAAAGCAATGTGAGTCCGATCACCTGGGACATGTCTAAACATCTCGTAATGAAAAAATTTATAGTATATAATGTACTTTATGCCCTCAGTTGATGAGCAAGTAGAATTTTTGGAGAACAATATTCAACGTCTTTTTGATGAGACAGTTCCGCTAAAATCTAAAATAACATCTTGTAGGGATAAGCCTTGGTTTTCTGCTCACATAAAATCTCTAATCGCTAAAATAGACTGTGCTTATTTTAGATGGAAGCGATTTAGAACTCCAGAGTTAAAAAAACGAATTTAGAACTGCTAGACGTGACGTTAACATTGCCATCAGAGTTGCAAAAACTGATTATTACGCTAGACGTTTTAGCTCTGCAATAGACTCAAGACAAACTTGGAAGTATATTCGTGAGATTGGTGTTGGCAGATTAGAGAGTTCAAGCAGCTGTCAAGTCGATGTCGACGAGCTTAATAGAACTTTCACAAGTATACCGTTTCCTACAGTAGAAAACGCTTTCTACAACTTTACAAGTATAACTTCTAATCTTCACAATAGCGATAGTAACAAGTTTCAATTCACTCGTATAAGCCAATCTGATGTATATTTAAGCTTCAATTTAATTAAGTCAAATGCGGTGGGCTCCGATAACATTCACCCTAAATTCGTTATGATATTGTTACCTCTAGTCTTGTTATAAATCACGCATTTATACAACACTATTATAATGACTAGTACTTTTCCGTTGAAATGGAAATACGCAAAAATAGTGCCTATACCTAAAAAAGACTGTGAGTTCAGGCCAATTGCCATACTGTGCTTTCTATCTAAGGCTCTTGAAAAAAAGTTTCACAATCAAATGTCGCTTTATATAAAAAAAAAATAATTTGTTATTTAATAAGCAATCCGGTTTTCGCCAAAATCATAGCTGTGTCTCCGCTTTATTGGATGTAACTGAAAACATACGACGTCAACTTGACGAAGGAAAAATTAATTTTTTTAATTCTTCTAGATCATTCTAAGGCCTTTGACACTGTTGACCACAGTACGCTTTGCATGAAACTTCAGTATTTCTTTAATTTTTCTAATACGTCAACAAGACTGCTATCATCTTATCTCTCTAGCCGTAGGCAATTTGTTTACGCGAACAACGTCCGATCGTTAGCATTAAATTTATCAAGGGGTGTGCCTCAAGGGTCAATCCTTGGACCACTACTTTTTTCTATATACTCAAATGATTTACCTAAACAACTTTTGCACTGCAAAATTCATATGTATGCAGATGATGTGCAGTTGTATTTAAGTAGTTCAGCCAATTCAGTTGCTGAAAATATTTCAAGACTTAATGATGATCTAAATAGAATTTATCTTTGGGCAACAGCAAATGGACTTTGTTTAAACCCACAAAAATCAAAATGTATCATAGTACGTAAGAAAACAATTAATAATATTGCTGATGTTGAGATCTCAATAAACAGAGAAAAAATTACTATTGTAAATACTGCCAAAAATCTTGGAATAATTTTTAATAACAACCTTACCTGGTCACACCATATTAACGCAGTTGTAGGTCAGAGTTATTCAAAGCTGAGATGTCTTTGGTCATCACAGCACTATACTCCTTTCAATATACGGCAACTTATTGCTAAGTCTTATATTATTCCTGCCTTAATCTACGGTTGTGAACTTTATGCTAGCTGTGACTCTATTGGAAAAAGAAAGCTTAACGGTTTATTCAACAATATTATTAGGTATGTGTACGGGTTGAAAAGATATGATCATGTTTCTCAATTTTCCTCGAAACTATATGGCGTTTCGTTTAACAATCTTGTTAATATACGTGTGCTTTTATTTCTTCATAAAGTGATTTATTCTGAAATGCCACGATATCTTACTGATAAAATAAGGTTTGCAAGATCAGTTAGGGGGAAAAAGATTATAGTTCCTTTACATCGTCTCCTAGTTTCCGAATGGCAGTTTTATATACATGCTGCGCGTCTCTGGAATATTCTTCCACATACACAACAACTTAATAGCAACGCAACTAGCTTTAAGCAATTTTTATTTAATTACTTCTCAAACTAGAAATTCAAAAACATTGTTTCTATAATATATACACCTAATTATTTAATTTTTGTTAATTTTGTAAATTTGTATCTTAATGTCTGTCTATATGTTTGCTGCCGTAATTTAGTTATGGATACTACTTTCCTGTACTTTAAATATGAGATTAATTCTTGTTGTATAGGACTTGAACATACAAATAAATAAATAAATAAAATAAATAAATAAATATTTTTTTTAAATTAATTAAAAGTATCAAAACTTTCAATATTGTAAATGCATAGGAATTTGTTGGTTTTTGTTTGTTTTATTTAACTTATTTAGTTAGTAAATGGGCATACTGATGTATATGTATATGTACTGCATTAAAAATTGCAGTAAGCAGTAAATTTACTGATTACTGAAAAAATTCAGTAAATTTTTACTGATAATGAAATTTAATTTGCATTACCAGTAGGGCCGTATTCATAATAAAATTGTAGCAAGTGGCAAAGTTGGTTTCATTCAAACTAAGTTAGAATTTCAGTATGGATACAAGCATTACTGATTACTGAAAATGCAATGCACCTCATCATATAATAAATCATTTAGGCACTTTATAAAAATTGCAGAAAAAAATTTTAGTAATCAGTAAAAATTTACTGGTTAAAAAATTATTTTTACTGTAGTTCTAGTAGTACTGCAAAGTGCCCACCTATGGTAAATCATATACAAGTGGAAAACGTCAAATAAAAATTTTTTTTTTCGTCAAACTCTCTGCGATTAAATTTGACGCTCTCATCTTACATATTATGTTAAGTGTAGACTCTGTGTTATAAAGACTGCTATGTATCTTTTAAACAAATATTTGATATTTAAAACGCTCTTTTACTTAAAAGTTTATATATATTTTACCCCCTGTTTGTGTAAGACGTTTGAGTTAGAAATCTAGGCGTTTCTGTAATAGATTAAAGAAAAGTTGCACAAGTTTCCTTTAGTCTATTACAAAAACGTCAACACTTTTAACTCAAACGTTTTACACAAACAGGGGGTTATTTATTAATCAGAAATAATTTCTTATTCGGGCTTAAGTTCAGTAATTTCAATTATTATTGAATGAAATATTTTTATTAATTAATGTGAGTTTCTTGAAATTACTGAATTCAAGCCCGAATAAGAAATTATTTCTGATTAAAAATTCACTACAGTTCAAGTAAAATCGAAAAATGTCTCATATTTTATATATTTTATAAAGGGTGTTTTTTATTGAGGTATAGAACTTTAAGTTAGCATCACTTTTTTAACTGGCGGCCATTTTGTCAGCTGTCAAGTGATTAATATTTAGTTTGGTTTGCCATTTCATCGTGAACAGGTTGACAAAAGAACAACGCTTGCAAATCGTGCAAATTTATTTCGAAAATAATGGTTCAGTTCGCGAAGTTTACCGCAAGCTCCGTCCATTTTATGGTCGACATAATCGTCCATCAGAGCAATTAATTCGGTTAACCATGGATCGTTTTCGCACTACGTTTACTCTATGTGATAATACGCATCCGCAGAGACGTCGAACAGTACGCACCGAAGAAACAATTGCCGCTGTAGAGCAAATTGTTGAAGAGGACCCGAATGAATCGATTCGCCACCGTGCACAGCAATTGGAGCTTTGTCCATCAAATTTTGTTCCCGAATTGGATGGCATGAATGTGGATGAGTTGTGGTTCCAACAAAACGGCGCTACATGCCACACAGCGCACGTCACAATCGATTTATTGAAGGAAACATTCGATGAGCGCATAATTTCGCGGAATGGACCTGTCAATTGGCCACCAAGATCGTGTGATTTGACACCATTGGATTATTTTCTTTGGGGACATGTGAAGTCGCTCGTCTACGCCAACAAGCCAGAAACGCTAGGGGACTTGGAAGCCAACATTCGTGGCGTTATTGCCAACATACGGCCCCATATGCTCGAAAAAGTGGTTGAAAATTGGACCTGTAGAATTGGCTTTATTGGAGCCAGCCGTGGCGGCCACATGCCCGAAATTATATTTAAACATTAATGGCATAAAATTATCCTTCCAATAAAGCCAAATTGATGGACATTAAAACGATTTTCTTGTGTTTTATTTCAATTCAAAGTTCTATACCTCTAAAAAAAACACCCTTTATATCTCAACTTTTTAACAAAATTATCCCCACTGGCAACACTATTACCCCCTGTTTGGGTAAGACGTTTGAGTTAGAAATCTTGGCGTTTTTGTAATAGATTAAAGAAAAGTTGTACTCAAGCGTCTAACACAAACAGGGGGTTACACTTCACAAACAATTTCTATTAAAATTAACTCCTGAAAGTATGCTTTAAAATTCGGATGACTTATTTATATGTAGCTGTTAAGTTTCTTTGTATGTACTTCTTGTTAGTATCGCTCAGTTGCTGCAAGAACGGCATAACTCAAAAATCACGAAATGTGTTTTATGTAGTAAAAATTCTTATATGTATAATGGCATATTTTGTGTTTTGACGGTTTTGTTAAAAAAAATCATCTGATTATAATAAGAACGACTCATTTTACTTTACTTTTACTACTATCAATGAACTTTAGCAGCAATAACGTCAAAACTCAAATTATAAACAATTTCCCATCTAAAGCAGCCCATACACGATTCAATTCAATTTTCAATTGAGTCGGTTGTTGTCCAAATCAAAGCGTGTATGGCTTTGTCAATTGATTAGTTTGGCAGTTGTCGAGTTGGTTGAAGAAAAATCAAAAGATTTTGATTTTTCATGTTGACTAGTAAATCTTTCAATTCGATTGTGCTGTGTGTGTTCGAGTCTCTTGATTTGCTGTCAAAATATATGTTTGTAGCTTTATTTTGTATAGAAAAAGTTATGTATTTTTAAAATTGTATTTATTTTCATTGAATTCTATATAAAAAATATTAAAATTAATGAATTAATGCAATAGAAGTTTTAAATTTTAAAAATTTTAATTGTGAAAATAAATTAAATTTGACAGTTGAATGAAAATCTTTCAATTCAGTTTATGAAGTGTGTGGCCAAGAATCAATTCAATTGAAAGACTCAATTCACAATTGAATTGAAACGTGTATGGGGTGCATAAAAACAATTATTAAAAATTTTTTACTCTACTGTTTTCTATACGTGTATATTAAATAAAAGTTGATTTGCAAGATGATATCAAAATATTTACATTTATTCATTTTTCTTCAGAGCTATAGTCAATTGAGCACTTAAAACGCATTTATCTCAAAATCTAAAATCTTGAGTTATGCCGTTCTTGCAGAAAATGAGCGGTATGATTACACTAATACAATCCTACATAGCTCACACTGATTTGATCTTACTCAAAATTTGTGATTGTATTGTGAAAAAGTTTTTTACCCCCTAGCGTATAGATCTTTACACATCAATAATTCCGAAGTACTGTTATTATTGGTTTGTTTTTAACAACTACATTAGGTCTGTTGAAAATCGCACTCGTATCATCACACTTTGTACGATGAGCTTAAATCAATGAACAAAATGAAAATTTTTACTAATTCGTTTACGCATATTTTTTTTTTCTGTTATATAGGAATGTAAAATAAAAGTTGAATTAAACGTGAATAAATATTGTAATAAAATTATAAAATAGTCTTGTTATAAACTTTAAAGCCTTCGTGGCAAATTGTCGAAAAGAAAATAGCAAGTGACTATTTTTGACATTTGCATTCATATTTTTGATAATCTTTTCGATGTAGCTGAACTTTATTTGATAAGGAAACACTAACGTTCACTGTTTTCGAATAAATGCTTAATGTTAATGAACATTTATTTATTTAAAATGCGTATTAAAGCACAGTTTCAGCATTGATGATAAGGCATCAAATTGATTGATGCATTCAATAACTTGTTGAATTTCAATAATTTCAAAAACCTAAGACTCTTTGCATTTAATGAAAATTTAGTTTTTAACCGCCGCCAAAAAAAAAAAATGGTTGTTTATAAGTTTTAAGTGTATGTCTGTGTGTATGTCCGAGTCCACGTGCAGACCAAACGGCTAGATCGATTTTAATTAAAATTTGTCTGTTTGAAAAGTGACTTTATCGAGAGGGTTCTTAGCTACTCGTATGTTATAAAAAAACGGTCCAGCCGTTTAGAAGATATTACATCTTTTCTAGATGTATTCGGTGATTTTTTTTAAAATTTATATTAATTTATAATTTTTTAATTAATTAATAACTTTTGAGAGAAAAAAAATGTTTGTGTGTTAATTAAAAATTATAAACTCGTTTTATGGCAAACTTATTTCTTTGAGTTATAACGTTGTTTGAGCAAATGAATGATATGTATAAAAAAAAAAGATATTACATAAATTTTTCAATATGGAAACACTTGTCTATTGTATCAAAAAACTAATAAGTAAAAACCAAGAAGATAAACAAAATACATTTCCTCTGCTTTACGAAGATGCAACAGCGTAAGAGATGATGAAATTGACATTGATAGGCTATTTATAATATTTTTTTTAAAGAAATTTGTGAACTAGCTTTCATCTAAAATTTTTAAAATATCAACTAGAACTTATAAAGGGTCCGCCAGATAACTTTTTTTTTTTTTTTTGAAAATGCTATAAAAAAAACTACTGAATATTTTTTCAAATTTCTTCATTTATTTGAAAGTACAATCCTTCCGGCTGATAATGAAAAATAATTTCATTCAAATGGCTGCCTCGGCTGGCCATGCAGTAGCCTACACTATCGGTCCAATTTTAAGCACATTATCGATTGTGTGCAGCTGTATTTCACCAATGGCTTCACGAATATTGTCCTTTAAAGCGTCAATTGTCTCTGGCTTATCGGCGTAACACTTATTTTTGACGGCACCCCACAAATAATAGTCCAACGGTGTCAAATCGCAGCTCCGAGGTGGCCAAACGACATCATCTCTGCGGCTGATAATGCGATCTTTAAAAACAGGGTGCAAAACATCGAGTGTAGCATCGGCTGAGTGGCGCGTAGCACCGTCCTGTTGAAACCAAATGCTGCCAATATCCTCCTCTTCAATTTTTGTGAACAAAAATTCGTTCAACATGGCCCGATAACGATCGCCATTGACTGTAACGGCCACTCCTTGCTCATTTTCGAAAAGAAATGGCCCAATTATGCCTCTGGACCAAAATCCGCACCAAACAGTGACTCGTTTTGGGTGCGTCGGCTTTTCAATGTATGCGTGCGGGTTTTCTGTGCCCAAATGCGACAATTTTGCTTGTTTACATACCCGCCAAGACCAAAATGAGCTTCATCTGAACAGATGATTTTTTTTGGCAAAATCGGCATCTTCTGTTAGTCTATTGCAGGCCCACTTAGCGAAGCGAAAACGCATTGGATGGTCAGTTGGCTTCAACTCCTGAACCAATTGGACTTTGTATGGCGTCATACCAAGGTCTTTATGCAAAATTCGTCTCAATGATGTCTCCGAAATGTTCAATTGTTGAGAACGACGGTGAATTGATGTTGATGGCGCTTCACGCACAATTTCTGCCACAGCAGCAATATTCTCGGGTGTACGCACTGTTTTTTTTTTGGCTTTTCACGCTTTGGTTTATCGATGAGGATGCCAGTTTCTTTCACCTTTTTCACGAGATAACGAACATACGGAGCTGACGGTGCTTCTCTTCTTCCAAAATCTGTACGCAATTATCGCACACATTCTGCAACATTACCATGATTTTCAAAGTAATGTCGCAATATTTCCCAGCGTTGTTCAAGCGTATACACAACCATATTCGTTCAGCGGAAGAATAAAACTAATTATCTGTCAAATCAGACATGACCTAAGTGTTACCATTCACGAAATAAGTACTAGTTGAAAAAAAACGTTAGTTTATAAAAACAATATTTTGCATTTAAATTAACTTAAAAGGAAACGAGGTGTAAGAGTGGGAAATTTTTTACTCTTTTTCCCAAAGGAAAATATCATTTTAGTACGTCAAAAAGGAAAATTTTCCTAACATCGTATGCAATGCGGTAATTAGGAATACGGTAATTCATGATTTCTTTGTAATGTCTCTCTATATTGTGGTATTAACAAATCTTATTCAGAGCACATCGCATTACAGAGAAAATTCCTTTTTTAACCGTACTCTTCATATCTGGAATAAACTACCTGCACGCAAAGAAAAGATATGGCTGTAGAATGGTTGAGAAAACAATATTAAGTTCTCTGAAATATATGTGTGGTCATTGAAAACTAGTTATAGTTACTTTAAACATTTATTCCGTTACAATAAACAGAGTAATGTTTGAATTTAATAATGACATTATCACATCCATAAAAAGTGTGATATGGTTAGAGTTTAACAATAGTTTTGTTAATAATTTATGACTAGAACATAATCTGTATAATTATTTAAAAATAATATGATGTAAGTAACAATATAATGTTATCCAAAACCATACTATGTTTAGTTTAACAAAAAAAAAATCTTTTTCAGAAACATCTGTCAGTTCAGTATTTCGTTTGTAAGCTATCGATAGTATACGGGTGGTGTTAAATAAATGAATAAATAAATAAAAAATATACACAAAAAGGTGGATCAATAAAAAGATATCCTAGCTAAAAAAATTTATGGAGCATATATGATATCCCATATATGGTTCGGATCCGAAAAATGAGGGTATATGGGCATATATGATTATATATATTCATACATTTCATACATGTAGGTGTAAATATTCCCTCTACATTATGTAAAGTTCATATTCATAGTCTCTTGATTCACAAAATGGCACTGTTGTGCAATAAATTAAATTACTAAAATAACTTTTTTTTTAGATTTTGAACAGGGAGGTTGTATTTAATAAAACATTTGTTTGGACTCAAACTCATTTCTCAAAGTCATTTCATTCCTCATTTTAAGTCAAAAGATGAATCAGTTATTTCAAAAACACAAAACTCATATTCGTAAACAAAATTTAATTTAAGAAATCAGTTTAAAAACTAATGCAATTAATTATAAAAGAAAAATTAACCCGTCAACAACAGTTTTCAATATAATTTTTTGCAGTTATATGAACTTTGTTTCTTATCTAGAGAATTCTTTTATTTTCAATGAAATTAATGACTGGATTATCTTGTGAATTATTTGATCCACTATGTATAAAATCATACAAGAATGTTTTTTTTTTTTTTTTTTTTTTTTTGTAACAAAAGTTTTTTTCTTTTTTAGACGTTGGGGGTACGCATATAAACTTTGCATACCGTATGTATTTTGTAATGGATTTCCAATTCATCAGTGATAAAACACAAAGCGTTTTTGATTGCAAAAACGATCTTATGTGAAATATCATGTATGCATACATTCTTATATGGCTCCATATTGTTACGTTTTTCTTTCTATAAAAACGCTTTTCGTGGACTCGAAGATTTGCAAATGAATACAAGAGCCGAGTGTAGTAATAAGGGTTAAAAATGATACAAGTTTTATTTACAAATACACTTATACTAAATTACTCAAGAGCTTAAATACACTAATACAACTTAAACTAATAAATTGAACACAAATATTCATAACTGGTTACCACTATGCCTTCCTCAGTGTAGTTTATGCACGTTTCTTAGCTGGCTGCACGTGATACCTCTTTGTCTGCTGCTCGTCACTTACGAGACTCACTCTGCCGTCACTCACAGTTGATACACCAATAAAGACTCACTGGCTTTACTTACACCCTTACACACGTCTATTCGCTGCGCTGTTCCCTTTACTCCAGTCGACACGATAGACTCCACAATAATCTCAATTCCACGACAGACTTTAGGCCCAACTATAATATGAATAAGCTAGCTTAAGCAACTGTGCGGTTACATATAAAACGCATGTGGCAAACTATAATGTACTTAACAAACTTTTCGTCAAGTTTCGTCAAATGTCATTTGCTTAAGTAAAGTGCCAAACTGAACGCACATTCCGTAAGGGAACAACTGTTTGTGCATTTTTTAAACTCAAACAAGCAGCAGAACAAAATATTCATTGATTTTAAATATTTTTTTATTGTTTCTTATTTTAAACTCAGAAAATAAAGCAAAACCCAGCTAAAAAAATTATATATGGTCCATATATTTTTAATATATGAATGAATATAACTATATATGAGTATGTATGAATTCATGTATGGAAATGTATGGGATTATACATGGCAAAACTATTATATATGAACTAATATATGGACTAATATATGAAATGTATTATAATACATGAGCTCATATATGGAAATTTAATTATGGAGCTCTTCATATGTAGATCCATATATAGAAATAAGATTTAATATATGGAGCCATATAAGAATGTATGCATACATGATATCTCACATAAAATCGTTTTTGCAATCAAAAAAGCTTGGATTTTATCACTGGTGAATTGAAAATCCATTAGAAAATAGATGCGGTATGTAAAGTTTATATGCGTACCCTCAACGTTTAAAAAAGAAAAACTTTTGCTACAAAAAAAAACCATTCTTGTGTGGCCCCATTTAATATATTAAATAACCAAAAGGATAATCCATTAATTTTATAGAAAATAACAGAATTCTCTAGATAAGAAACAAAGTTCATATTAGTGCAAAAAATTATATTGAAAACTATTGTTACGACGGATTATTTTTTCTTTTATAATTAATTGCATTACTTTTTAATATGATTTCTTAAATTAAATCTTATGTACGAATATGAGTTTTGTGTTTTTTAAATAATTGATTCACCTTTTTACTTACAATGATGAATGAAATGTTTTTTAGTTCGTTTTTCATTATTTGTCCAAACAAATGTTTCATTAAATACAACCTTCCTGTTCAAAATCTAAAAAAAAGTAATTTTAGTAATTTAATTTATTGCACAGCAGTGCGCTTTTGTGAATCAAGAGAGTATGAATATTAGAGTTGTGTCGTTCCGGAACGACCTAGTTCCATGGAACGATTCCCTAATTGGATCGGTGCGGAACGATTCCTAAAAAGGAACAGTGCGGACCTTTTAAAGATTCTTTTTTATCGTTCCTCGTTCTGTAATTGCAAATCGCCTTGAGGTGCAATTAATTTGTTTTGACAAACGTCAAAGATAAACGTTTAAGAACGTGTATTTTATTTGCTCCGTTCACTTATTTATAATGTTTATGATAAATTTTGCTATTTTCAAAAATTTATTGCTTATTGTGGGCTATTATTTTTTTTTACAAATATTGTATGAAAACAAAGAATTATTTTTTTTTAGTTTGTCAGAAAATTAAAATAAACCATAAAAAATTTCTGTTGATGTTTTTACGAGCAACAGGCACTCTCGCTCCTCGTTCATTCACTGTTAAAAGTATAAGACCGGAACGATGAACGAAAGGAACGACCTAGTTCCTTGTGTCTTTTGGATCGGTCGGAACGATTCCACAAAAGGAACGATTTTGCCCAACTCTAATGAATATGAAATTTTCATTCTGTAGAGGGAAAATTTACACATACATGTATGAAAATGTATGAATATATATAATCATATATGGTCATATACCGTCATTTTTCGGATCCGAACCATATATGGGATATCATATATGCTCCATACATATTTTTTTAGCTGGGAACTTTTATTTTAATTGTTTGTTTTACAATACACATATACACACATACTCATGTATTTACTTATGTATATTCACTGTTATACTTTTTAGTAGGCAAAACAAATAAAACAAGTAAAAGATGATGGATATATTTATATGTGAATTTCTAATAGATTAGATCATTCTTTCAAGTTAGTTTGATTGAATTGCATTCATTTAGGAGTTATGAGAAGAAACAAAATTACTACAAAATTATTGGCAATACCTAGATGTGCAGCTGTGGCTAAAGAATACTTAAGTGCATGTGAGGACATTGTGGCCACCTAAAAGTCACATCTGAATTGTTTAAGCATTTGACAGACTTATCGTTCAATTCTGACATTAGCTTAAGCCAGCTTATTCATATTATAGTTGGGCCTTTTGCTGTCACTATAGACTGTCATATAGTTTCTCCTTTAGTCCAACTCACGCGTAAAGCACTGACTGCTCTTAACTATAAACTCACCACTGTATCGCAGACTATTATTAATTCACAATTATCAACTGACTTGTTTACCAGCAACTGATTGACTGACTGCAACACAACAATAACTGACTCGCAACTAACTCGCAACTAACTAACTCATTGCATGCGTCACCTCTTTTTATATTTCACACAAATTCCACTAGAAGTTTCAAGCAATGTCTAGACGACCATTATCATCTTATATGCTGCCTACTTAAGTTCATGTGGTAACTATGTACATACATGTGTATATGCATACGTGTGTACATCGTTAACTAAGCAATACACGGTGGTTGTTTATCTTTTGCTTTTCGTTTGAACTAGCATGTATGTAAGTGTGTAAATATGTGAATCTTCTTAATAAGCAGACGATTTTTGTTGTTGCTTTTGCTTGTTTACGTTTAATGCTGCGCATGCTTATTTAGTTGTTGGCTACTATTCTAGATTATTCTTTGCTTTGACCCTGTAGGAACGTTTTCGTGTAACACTTACATTAACCCTGTTGGAATATTTTTAAGTAATGTTGCTTAACCTTGTCGACGGCCATTTTCGTAACAATATTTTAAGTCTTATTTCTATATATGGATCCACATATGAAGAGCTCCATAATTAATTTTCCATATACAAGTTCATATATTATAATACATTTCATATATTAGTCCATATATTAATTCATATACAATAGTTTTGCCATGTTTAATCCCATATATTTCCGTACATGAATTCATACATACTCATATATAGTTATTTAACTATTTATTTAGTACATATTCTGCAAAGTAAATTTGCAGAATATGGTTGCACAAAAATGGACAGGTGACTAAGACCTTATGTCCATGATGTTGTTAACAGTATTCTTAAAAATGTTTTTGTGACTGAGTGTACACGACCTATGTCTTAACATAGGAAGTAGCAACGTGGTTGTTAAGGAAATTCCACCAAAAGAACCGCAAGATTAAACGGTAATCCGTTGCAGATCAGTCAACCAGTGCGAGTGAGACGCAAAACTCTCGAAGGCCAATAAACAACAGTGGCCTGGTTGCATTTAAGAAATAATTGCCAACGACGCGTGATATTGACTCGCCCAGAGCTGCTTTACGACTGTCATATATAGTTATATACATTCATATATTAAAAATAAAAATGGGCCATATATAATTTTTTAGCTAGCTATAAACATTTGTGTATCTCTTTATACAGACATGTCTGTATGCCGTGTAAGTATACATTTCTATATATACATTTTTTTTCAACAATATTAAATTATTTTATTTCGAATTTAACGCACAGCTGTTTCTACAATAAATATATGATTAAAAAATAAAATAGTATTATTATATTAAATAATACTGTGGTCGTATTTAACAATATTAATATAATATTAGAAAATGTTATGGTGAGTCTCAATTATATATTAGTCACATCTAACAATAGTGTTGTCATATTTACAATACTAATATTAGATGCAACAAAGTTCATTGTTTTTGTAAATAATATTATTATTAACTCAGATTATAATATTTTTTAAAGTTTGCTTTACTATTAACAATAATATGATTTGACTGCGACCATATAATTCAATCATTGTATGTAGCTGTTTGATTATGGTTACCTTAACCATATTTTTTCTTTGCGTGTGCGGAAGTCTTTCCTGTCACTTTCAACGTGTGAAAGTTTAAATCGAACATACACAGACACTACTCCCTCTATCCTCCTCTCCATAAGGTATTTTCGTGGTTCTAGCACAGTGCTGATCCTACTTAAAAAAAAATCATTATGTTTAATACCCTTAAGTGTCATAGATTTAATTCTATAACGTTAGATTATATGAGTAGAAATATTATTTATTGATTTTTAAACTCTTAGGCACATTATTATTCGTATTTTTAATGGAAAGAAAGTTTGAAACATTAAGGAAAAATAAGACATTTTTATTATATTCAATGGCCTTGAAATGCATATCGTTAACTTAAATGCAAAAAGTCCTAACTAACAAAAAAGTTAGACATTGACTTTTTGTAAATTTAGATGTAGATATTTCATCCACACTGCACATCAGTTTAAAAAAAATATACTTATTACACAAAAAAAAAGTGAATTGAATTTCACAACTACATAATAGTACGTTTCCATATACGTGATTTAGTTCAAAACATTTGATTTGCCCAAATTAAGTAATTTGCGAAGTGATTTGCCATACATTTTTCAGATGAGCAAATTTTCTCAAATGACTTAATTTGCTACAAATTAAGTCGAATTTGTCAATGCAACACTGCGCTGCTGCTATTATTACAAATGCAACTCTGGGTCATCCATTATTGATGACTTACAAATCCGAAAAAGTGACATTTAAGTACGAATTAAAATGGCAGATTCTATTTGCTTATAAAAAGGAAAAAGTAATTTCAAAAAAGAAAGTTATTGTCAATGTTGTTTTCCATTCTTATGTATATGTTTTATTTATTTTGCTGTTCCAAATTATTATTAAACAAATTTGTGTGCTTCTTTTAGTTTATAAAAATAAATAAACAATTCAAACGTCAAATTTATTTCGAAAATTCGAACATAGAAACACTTACAACACATTATGGAAACACTTCGACATGATTTTCTTAAATCAACTTAATTTGCTCATAATGGAAACGTACTATAAGTTAACACATTTCTTACTTTTCCTTTTAAAATTATGTTAATGTTAGGAACAGCGTGTTAGTTTTCACGTGACGATATATCGAAGATATACTTTCATAAGTTTCGTAAATATTTGATGAAAAATTAAATTTTAATCAATCCGATATCTAGAAAAACAACTCAACAATAAATCGATAACATTTTTCTTTTACAAACTACCTCCCAAAATTAAAACTTTTTGATAAAAATAAACATATTACAAAAATAAACGAATACTGTGTAAAGAGCCACCCCCCTTTATCACATTAATTTTCTTTAATTGCCTCAACTTGTTGCGTTTAAAATTCAAATTACGGTTAATTTTGTGGCTTATGCAGGAAGTTTTAATATGATAATAATTATTTATGTATCTGTATACCTTTTTTGACTTATAAAATTTTTTTCAATTCAGCTTGTCGGCCAATGTTTTTAATGTTTGGTTTGCACTTTAATTTTTCTTAAACTTTGGCTTTACTTTTAGAGAAATCTAAATGTATGAGATATTTCCAAAAAAATTTATATCTTTTGTTTATCATCAATTGAATTTTTGTATAAATTTTTTATTTTTTATTTTTTTTTTTTGTAATAATATTTAAATTTTCTTATTATTTTGAAATCTAGTTTTACATGTACATAATATAATAATGTTGATTATTTTTATTTTTCTTTATCATAATATTAATTATTAATTTATTTTCAATTTAAATTTAAGTTTAATTTTTAAATGGTTTTGAAGTCATCTTATTTGATATTTATTTTTTTTATATATATAAACACACATACCAGTATTTCATATTTTCATTTAAATCATAACATTTTTTTTTAACTAATTATTATGTTGTTGCCTTGACCATTTTTATGTGTTCTATTTTTCCCCCAATCTTCCTTTTTTTATACACAATTTGTTGTTATTTATGTTTTAATATAAACTTTCAGCAGCTTTTTGTTTCACATTTCTTGTTTGAATTTGAAATTTTAATATATTTTTTTAACTTTCTGTTACTTTTAATTAAGCTTTCAACACTATTAATTTGTTCTATTAACGATTTTTAATTAAATGATTTAAACCGTGATTATTCGCATGTAAACTTAAAATATTTCTAATAACATCTATTTATCAATTTTGTTCCACTTCCTCTGCACTTGTCATTACAGCAATGGAAAATTATATTTTATTAATAACTTTATTGGAAATTGCACTCATAGTTTTTATAAACATATATATATGCTTGTGTATAAAATTTATTTAGTTTAATACATTGTACATATTTTCCGTCTTAAAAATTTGCTCACAAAATATAATAATAATTGCAGAAATATTTTTTTCATGAAACGTTGAAAATATGTTAATAGAAACTTTTTTGCTCTGCGTAGACTGAACCGACCGATATAAAACGATTAAATGTGCGTAGTATATGTTGCATACGTCACGATATCTATGAAACAACTGATTTGCCAGACCATTGAAATACAACCAACAACCAACCATTCAACCCAATTTAGTTCATTTCAGTTCAGTTTAGTTGAGTTGAATTGAGATGTGCTGATGTGAAATGTTTCAAAAACAAAACACACGCATTCATACACTCTCTCTCTCTTTCGCTCACGCTCTCACACATATTTAATAAAATACACAAAACCGTTAACTCTCATTCATATAAAACACATATACCAGAACTTATAAACACAAGTTTATGATTTTTTTTTTATTTTGCAGACAATAACAGGAAAAAAATGGGAAATTTTTGCCATTTCTTTTGTTGGTAGTGTAAACAAAACCAGAGAGGAAATGTTTAATATGTCTGCAAGTCTGCCACTTGTGTGTGCATAAGCTTACACACACACACACATATCAAAATGCAGAATTTGCTTTTGTATTAAAACTGTGTCACATATATTTTTCTTGTTTGCTGTTGCGTATGAGGATTTTATAATAAACCAGTCAAGTTTAAAAGTTAGATAGAAATATCCTTCAGGAGACAGACATGCAAGGAAAAGTTTTCAAAAAAGAAAAAAAAAAGAATATAGCAAAAATCCCAATATTTTATACGTTATTTATTTTTTTTCTGCTGTGTTCAAGTGTGCATGTACATATATTTATTTATTTATTTAGTTTATTTCGAACAGCAGATTTGTTGTTTTAGTTTTGTCTTGTATTATATTTGAAAAGAATTAGCTATAAGTATAAACATATGTACATATATATGCGGTTGAAATACACCCATAAATAAAGATGTTAGAAAGGATTGGCATTGATATGCATATACATATTTTTTTAAATAAATACATTGTATGTATATATAAAAATCGTATGCTTATTATTAAACTATCAGCCATGTCACAGAGTTCAATTACATTTGAAAACGGAACTCAATCCGTATCTTGGTGCTTCAGACAACGAAATATTGGAAATATTTTTAGCAATATCATATTCTGTACTAAGAACCAATTTCACCAACTTATTTAAATATTAATTCATATTTTAAAGTAATTTTTTCGCACAAAAATTAATGAAAATCAACATTTATATGAATTGATAAAATTTAGTAAAATTGGTGAAATAGGCCCTTAATTAATTTTAGAAATTTTGAAAACTCTTTTAATGTCAACACGAAAACAAAATTATTGAAATTGGTTTATAGAATATTGCCACCATAACCCGTACTCATGCAGTGCATTATGTTGGAACTGGAAAAAGAGGTAATGCAAGATTTTAACTCCTTCAGAGCACAAGGTGTGTGTGTTAAGTTTCATAAGAGTCGATCCAGTCAAAGCACTTTAAAAGGAGTATTAGATTTTAACGGGCACAGTCTCGCCCACTTTTTTTTAACACAAGTTTATGTCTTTTTTAAAGTCAACACCGTTTGCAAGGTTTGCTTGTGTGGCCTCGCTGACCAAATTTCAACTCACTAGCACAAATTTTAGTTTTTATGGGAGTAGCCGCGCCCCCCTGGCTAAAATTTTCGTGTTTTCAGATTTTTCTGGTTCATTGCTCACCCAGATCTACTCGTGTACCAAATTTTAGCTCTCTAGCGATAGCAGAAGTGCTTCATCAATTTGATGAGTGTGTCAGTGGTCAGTGGTCAGTGAGTATGTCTTAAAATATGCACTTTTTGCACCTCCATATCTCTCTTGTAAAACTTTCAAACTTTGCATATGATTATTTTTTTTAATACATGTATTTATTTATTGTATCTTCAAATATGAACTAACAATAAGTATTCAAATCTTAAATCTAGAATATAGTCAGCGTTGTCAACTTTGAAATTTCAAAACGCACCAAAATAGTGAAAAAACGCATACCCAGAAAAAAGATTGGTTGGACAACGGTTAGTCCAATAAAATATCATTTGCATTAACTATATTTCAGTTCACGCTATCAATTTTCTGTTAATCCAAAAAACAATCCATGTTCATTGCCATAAGGGCATAATTGTAACAAAGATATGATTGTGACAATACTTAAATTGATTGCATCAACCGAGCGTATGCTTTTGTCATGACTCATTAACTGATTGGTTAACCCAACCGAATAAAATATTACGAATTGAATTTTACTACCAACTTTTGGTATTAGCAACTAAAAAATTGTCGTTCTATATTAAAATTAAAATAAAAACTTTCAATCAATTGCTGCAACTAACTAAAGGTTGAGTTTACTATCATAGTTTATAGCAGAAAATTAAAAAATTAACTTTTGTGACTTTCAAAGATATTATGATTTGTGAATTCTCAAATGGTTTTTGAAAGTCTGTGCATAAGATAACAGGTTTGTGGCCTTTCAAATTGTGTGGTTGAAGAAATGTATATAGACATGCTTCACCATTAGGAAATAAATTTCAATTAAAATAAAATTATGACAATATGTCAAATAATAAATTTCTTAAATTGTGTATTTTTTTTATTTGCGTTTATTGTTTATTTATATTTCAGCAAGGAAGGCCAATTTTTCTTTTACAGGTACCAATTATGATATTGTTTTAATTATATCAACCAAATTTTCGGTAGCAAGAATAACATTTATTTAAATTTCCATACTGTCAACCAATTTTTTTCTGTTGCTGCAACTATTGGGTTTAGGGTTATAATTAAAATTAGTGATACCACAAGAAAATTTCAGTCGCTATAGCAGAATTCTATGATAGTTGCTGCAACCGCAAAAATTCAATTGGCAACAAATTCGGTTGTCACAACGAATCTGTTTTCTCTGTGCACCATTTGCAAAAAAAAAACGCACCAAGCTTAGAATAAAATGTTTATTAAATTAATTTTGCATAAAAAGTAATTTTTTTGTGTTCTAAAAATTTAACACTAAAACAGGCTTTTACAGTTCAGGGTTAAAAAAATAAAACCTAAAAAGAGTTGGCAAATTCTTTACTATAAATTCATTTGTACTACATAGATAATATTATTTTTTTTTTAATTTCATAAATTCTCTATAACATTTTTAAAGAGATCAACGATTAATAGAAAGGATTTAAAACTAATAAAAGTTCATTATTTATCATTCTATTCAAATATTTTAAAAAAATTTTTTTATCAGAAGCTTAATATATCCATATTAATAGCAAAAATTAAAAATTTTAAAAACCCCCGAATATTTCTAGAAAACATGTGATATCTTCTAAGAGGCTGGACCGATTTTATTAAAACATAGCTTACAACCTTATCGATCAAGTCACCTTTCAAACAGAAAAAACTAAATCAAAATCGGTGTAGCCTTTTGGCCTGTACGTGGACTCGTACAAACACACAGATACACATTACAAACTTATAACAGCCCTTTTTTGGTCGGGGGTTAAAAATATAACAATAAAAATAAACAGCCTTTTACAATATGTGCACATAATTAAAAAAAAACTTAACCAAAAAAAGTTTAAGAAATGCATTATTCGACATATTGTCATAAGTATATTTATGAATTTGAAATTTTTTTGCTGTTGGTTCAGCTTTGTCTATATGCATTTCAGTCAAATCATCACTAGACTTCAGCCCGAATAAGAAATTACTTCTGATTAAAATTCACTGCAGTTCAACTAATACCGGCTTTACACTAAGCATTTTTTCATGTAATCTCATGAATTTCATTGCACGCAACTTTTTCTATTTTCTAATCGCAGCGCTATAGAAGATAATCTTGTATAGAAAAGAGCGTAGAATGAATCTCTGATGCATTTTTGACTACTTTTTTGATACAAGATGCTCCTCCAGTCCTTCTTTTGACAAATAAAAAATGTTCATGCAACTAATTTCATGAAAAAAAATGCTTAATGTAAATTAGGTATAAATCTAAAAAAGCTAATATTTTCATTATTATTGTTACCATACAACAGATTTCATTTCAAATTGTGATATTTTGTAATCTTCATTACTATTAATATGGTAATTAACACTTTCAAGAAGTTAGTAAGTTTCACAACAAAAATTTTCCCATTGTTGTGTTGTTGTTTTAGCCCATTGTTGTGTTAAATTTGCGTTGATGCCACCAAAAATTAAGAAAATGCACTAAATTTAAAAAAAAGCGCACCACGCATCAGCTAAGGAATTTCTCGCACAAAAAATTTCAAAAAGCACCCAAAATGATGCGAAACGCACCAAGTTGACAACGCTGAATATAGTTATTAGGCCCGACCACTTTCGGACATAAACTTAGCGATAGTTATAAACATTGTTACCGTTCATAATACTAAAGTCGCAATTTGACCCTTTTTTTAGCGGTCTGTGACTTTTTGTGAGACTTTTTTTTATGACCGACTTTTGCGACTTTTTTTTATTTTCTTGGGACTTTTTTGTTAAGATGCTCACAAAAAACATTGAAATTCCAGTTTATTAAGTTTTTTTATCAAAAAAAAAAAAAAAATAACGCCGTCATAATTTAAGAGCAATTAACAGATGATTGTTGATGTGGAAGCACTTTTATTATTTTATATTATATTACTTTCTTGCAACCTTGTCATGTGTACAATGTATTTAAGAAATTATTCCCAAATTTTCAGTAAAGGTTTCAAAGAATAGTGTTAGCAAAAAAGGTTTTAAAATAAAAATTCTGGTTTTGCAGTGCTTATTTTACAAAATTATTTTTAGCTGCTGAGTCAAACATACAAGTGTGTACTAACATGTGAACATTTTGAAATTAGCTTTGCTTAAAAGTAAATTGAAAGTAAAAACATGCAACTCAATGCTATCAGCTTTAAATTTAATAGACAAAGATATAGAAGAGTGGATTGCAAAAAAACTAATATTTATGTATGTTGAAGTATAAATACATTCACCAAAAAAAAGGATATATGGTGCCAAGATCAAACGAATAGAATTGAAGTACAGAGCTCACTCGGTTTTGGTTCAAAATGTTAGAATTTTGTAAAAAAAATATCTTGACCTCGGCAGCATATGACAGCCAAATTTATTAAACTTAAGTAGATTTCTTCAGTATATATACAAGAAAATATGTATTGAAACACATACAATAATGCAACTATATATGTTATGAAATATGAAGTATGCAATAAGCTTTTTGTTTTGATTCAATAATCTTTTAAACTTTTATTTTCACACGCGACATTTTTGTGCGACTTTATTTTTATAAAACGACTTTTTGTGCGACTTTTCAAAAATTCCCAGCGGTAACCCTGGTTATAAATAATAACAGCCGTATTCATAAAAAAAAAGTTGATTGAGGTTTAAAATTCATATTAGTTAAAAAACGTTTTAAGGCTAAATAACGTTTTTTAAATATTGGTGTTCATAATCAGTTTTTTAACTAGAAATCAATTAACTAGATTTTTTTAAAATATCGTGGCAACACTGTATTCTTTATTTGTCACTTGCATATTAGTTCTGCAAAACAACGATTGTTAACTCACAAAGTACTCGTGTCTATTTTGTTTATTTGTCGGTTTTCAGAGAAATATTGTTTCTTTAAAATAAAAGATATGTTCCAACTTGTATTTAATAAAATAATAAACAAAGTTCACAACAAATCTTTGTTAAAAGTGCTTTTTATATGATTTATTTTATTGCAGATAAAGAAGCACTACGATAACGAGCTTTATTTTGTTTGTTTTGAGTGTTTATACATCACTAGTTAATTTTCTACAATTATACTATTTTTGTTAACACATAAAATGAGAAAACAATGACTGGGAAGGGAAACTGGATCGCTCCTTTTCTTTTAAATATTCTTTGGAGTATATTTGTTATTTCGGCAATAGTTCCTATAAAAAAAAATTACATTGTTTTCTTCTAAATAACACTGGCATATGCATACATACATACTTACATAAGTACATACATACATACACACATATGTACATACAGGTAAAGTTCAAAATGTAAACAAAAACGAAGCAAAATTACAACAACGTCACCTTAAAATTGGTTTAAACATGGGGCAGCCAATTTTAAAATTTGCTGATTTACGCAAGGTTTAAAAACCGTTTTTTAAGCTAAAATTCTATTATGAATACAATTTTAGGGAATTTTGCTTAAACAATATTTGAAACGCGGTTTAAAATTTTATGAATACGGCTGTAAATATGTAAGTAGTGATAATCAAAAATGAAAAAAATAATATTTTCAAGTAGTCCCATCTGAAGTGTTGAGTATAAGAGCCCTTGTGTCCCTCTTTTTTAGGCGGATGTGTCCAGTAAAGTTCAAAATATTACGAGAAAGCGGATTAGGATGTGATTCGAGTTTTGTTAAATATTTGCCTGCGTATTTTGCAATTTCTTCAATCACTAGTGGCATATTCAAATCACGATGTATATTTGAATTTTTGATGTACCATGGAGCCGAAGTTATCATACGTAAAATTTTGTTTTGCCTTCGTTGGATTCTCTCGACATTGGAAGCTGAAGGAAGCAGTGCCCCATAGTTGAATTCCGTAGCACCATATAGGTTTCAAAAGTGATTTGTATATCAAAAGTTTGCAATCTAGACTGAGAGTTGAATTTCTACCAATCAGCCAATGTACCTGAGCTAATTTTAGTTTCATTTGTGTTAGCTTAGAATCAATGTGTTGTTTCCATGTAAGCCGTCGATCAAGGTGTATACCAAGGTATTTTACATGTGAATGTTGAGCAACAATTTGATTATTGATTCTAATGGGGGAACAAGTATCTTTTCGTAGAGTAAATGTTACCTGCGCACACTTCTGCTCATTTACTTTAATTCTCCATAAATTTAACCATAGTTGCAGTTGGGTAATATGTTCCTGAAGATATCGGGATGCCTCGTGAGGGTTTTCGTGCATGCTAAAGAAGGCTGTATCATCGGCAAAAGTAGATGTATGGATTTTAGAGCTAGCAGGCATATCACAAGTATAAATCAAATACAAAACTGGTTCCAGTATACTGCCCTGTGGCACACCAGCAGAGATAGATTCGGAGACACTCATGAAGTATCCTTCGACAACAATGAATTTCCGGGATAGAATATAACTTTCCAATAGCTTTAGAAAATTTATTGGTAGATATGTATGTCTTCAATTTTAAAATTAGGCCTTCATGCCATACTTTATCGAATGTCTGAGAAACATCAATAAAGAGAGTAGAACAATACTTCTTTTCTTCAAATGTTCTTCTTATAACTTGAACCAATCTATACGTTTGCTCAATGGTACTATGCTGACTTCTAAAACCAAATTGATGGTCCGCTATGCACCCACTATCAGTTAGAATTGGGACAATTTTGTCATGAGCAGCTTTTCGAAAAGCTTTGATATTGTTGATAGTAAGCTTATTGGCCTGCAAAATTTAGCTTTAGTAAGATCTTTGCCCGGCTTTGGAATCATTTTGACCTTGGCATGCTTCCAGTGTTGTGGAAAATACTCCAGTCGTAATATGGCATTAAAAATAAATAGTAAGATTCTAGTTGCAGTGCGAGGCAGATTCATCAGCATCTTGTTACTAATACCATCAATATTTGGAGCTTTCTTCGGGTTGAGCTCAGTAATTAGTTTATGTACACCACGCATCTTAAACTTTAAGGGTCGAGGGGGTAGAGCAACTACACTCGGCAAATCAGCAACACCAGTACATGTATTTATTTGGGGTAAAAACGGATTTTAAATGCTCAGCAAATATTTTACCTTTTTCAGTATCGCTGCTTGCCCAATCACCGATCGAAGTGCGCAGAGGTGGTTTAAGCTCAACGGGTCTGTTAAGCTTTTTAGCAGCGCGCCACAAAGAGTAATTAGATGCTGGTGTGACATCAAGACCTTCCAGATAATTTTTAAAAGATGCAGTTTTCTCAGATTCAAGCAACTCTTGGAGTCGTTTCGTACACTCTTTAAATCTAATTTTATTTTGGGGTGATCTGTGCTATTGTCATTCCCATCTAGCTCTTCTTTTTTCCATGTCTGTAGAATAAATTTTATTAAACCCAGTCTGCGAATGGGAGGTAGTGGTAGTGGTAGGTAGCAGCCTTTAATAATATTCTCGTTGAGATTGGCAATGTTAGATTCAATATCATTTAGTGTTATTAGCTTAATATTTTGCGTACAATGACTACTAAGGTATTTTTTGAACCCCAGCCAATTAACACGATTTATCATCTTCATATGTGGATGAGGTAAGTCACTTCTTCGAGGGCTACAGATTGTAACGATCATGGGAGAGTGATCGGATGAGAGATCTAGGGAAGCTTCAACGTGAATTAATTCCCTAGAAATACTTTTTATGACGCCAAAGTCTATGACATCCGGAATTTTTCGTACGTCAGCAGGCCAGTAAGTGGGCTCCCCACTCGAGATAATATCCAAGCCCATTTTTGAAATTGTGTTTAACAACGCACTACCTCTGGGCGTAATAAGACGCGAACCCCAGAACGTATGCTTAGCATTGTAGTCGCCAGCTGGTACGAAACAAGGTCCAAGAGATTTGTAGAATTTCTCGTATTGATCCTCAGTGATTAAAAATTTAGGAGGGGAGTAAATTGAAGATATCACGAAATTTGAACAAAAATTCTGAATGCTGATATTTGTTGCTTGTAGATGTTCTTCACAAATTTTGTCAAGAATATAGTGCTTGAGTCTTGACTTTATTAGAATTGCTGATCCACCGCATGCTCTCCCTCTAGGGTCCTTTGTATCATACAACGTGTAGCCATTCATTTTAAAGAGGCTTCTAGAAGTCAAATGAGTCTCAGAGACCAACATTAAGCTAAGTCTAGACGATATGTTGAATCAGCAAATGTATGCTTATGTTCATATGCTTTAAAATAACACCAAATCCTGCTGTCAGCATATATGTATATATGTTAGCCGTCTACACAGTATGCTGAAAGTACTACATTTTTTAAAGTCAACATATGTCAGCAAATGATAATACAACATATGAGTTAGCATAAAATTTTTGTGTCTTCATGATATGTTGAATTTCGTATTCTAATATATATGTTGAGTCATGTGAGCATTTGCTTAGATATAAAATAAATTTTGACAATTCTTTTTCTTTATTATAAATTTATGTATGTACATATATCAATTATCGCTTTCAGTGCAAAAAATTATATTTTTGGTAAATAAAAATTAGTGCAATTATACATGTATATAAATAAAAAGAAATTCGTGAAATGACGGAAATTGGCAAAAAGCTACAACAGCAAGATGACAAAGTCTAATAATGTTTTAAACTCTTCAAAATTGTTAAAACTTCTAAAAAAACCACGCGAAAGGCCGCCTTTATTGCAAAATTGGCAAAAAATCGCAAAAAATTGGCGAAATTTTAAGCAAGTCATAATATGGATTGAAAACCGCTAAAACTGTAAGGAATGCTTAAAATTCGGCTAAAATCGCGAAAATTACATAAATTCGCAAAAAGTTACTAACAGCGGGATGATGACAAATTCCAATATTTCTTAAAAATCGGCAACATTTTTAAGAGTCTGAAAGCATCCAAAAAATCGCTTTTATCTCGAACTATAAAAAGTCGCGAGAAGTTGCAAAATTTTTAAGAAACCATAATGTTGATCAAAAATCGCCAAAACTGTAAGGAATATAAAAAATTCAATAAACGTCGCAAAAATGGCGAAAATTCGCAAAAAGTTACTAACAGCGGGATGTTGACGAATTCCAATATTTTTTAAAAATCCGCAAAGCTTTTAGGAGGCTGAAAGCATGCAAAAAGTCGATTTTATTGCGAAGTTTGCTGGAATAAGATTGATTGTCTTCTTCAGAATCGCCTGAAATTATTTTTTATGAAATTTTAATTTCCATTTTTTTTATTCACCCGAATTTACTATGAACATTTCTGCAGTATATTTTTCGCGTAATGTAGAATTTTTTGTGTTTTTTTGTTTGTTTTTATTCTACTATTTTTGTTATTTTAATATTTACGTTATTTTTATTTAAAAAATGGCAAATTAGGAAACACTGTTCATACCTGAGCAAAGTTAAAATATCAATTCGATATGCTATCAAATTTGCCGTATGCTAAAAAGCTTACATAGGCTTTTCAACAAATAACATATCTGAGAGCATACATGGGAAATTTGTTAAAAAGGAAAAATATGGTGGCTACATGATATGCTAAAATCTTGAAAATACGTTTGTTGACAACGTTAACAAATGCCCTTCATATGTCATTAAGCATACGTATGTTGAAAAAATTTAGTGTCTACACGATATGTTGGCACTGGTAACAAATTTTTTATCATAAATATGCTGATTCAACATATCGTCTAGACTTAGCTTAACATCAATATTTTTTTCCGTAAGGAAGTGCTCAAGTTCATTTTAATGTTGGCGAATGCCGTTTTCGTTCCAGAAACATATTTTTAATGTGTTCATGGCTTGTTAATTAATGTTTGAAGCAGTGTATTCTGCATTCGTAGCATTTTTTGCATCATGCTAGTCATACTTGTTGTAAAGTTGTTGATAGTTTGCACAAGATTTTCAATAGTGGCTTCAAGGCGATTAAAATTAAAGTTCAAGTTTGTATTTGTTGAATTATTTGGTGGGGAAACATTTTGTGTGGGAATTGAATTTGTCTTAGCAGCATCTGCATACGATACACGGGAATTAACTGGTTGGCTCATTTGCGCAAAAGTGGCTGAAGAAGCGTCTGTTGTTTGAACTGGAGCTAATTTAGGTTTTTGCACCATAGCCTGCTTGACGAAAGAGTACGCAGGACAACCTCTGTAGTTAGCCGTGTGATTACCTCCACAATTACTGCATTTTTTTCCGCTGGATCTTTTGCACACAACACAAACAGTAGGTAAATTGCAGTAAGTTTTTGTATGACCATATTCTTGGCAATTATGGCACTGAACGGGACCTGAACGCTTATGTGGCTCTTCAACTGTGATTTTTCTGCATAAAAGGTATTTTAGACTATAAATAGGATGAGTCTCGTTTTTTTTTCAACTGTATATCATTCGGCTCCAGTTCAACACGAAATAGGGGTTGGGGAACCTTTTCTCTGCTTATTATTCTAGATACATTTTTTACCTTAAATCCCTGGAGGACGAGTGCATCTTTTATTACTTCAGGAACAACGTAGGAATCTATGCTCTCCAATACGATCTGCAGGCCTTTAGCACTCTTAAGCTGGTATGTGTAGAAGCTTGTTTTATTTTTTTTCAAATTCAGGAACCATTTTTCGGAAATCTTTTTCATCGCATATAATGTTACATGAATTTATTCTAATTGTGATTTAAATATCATAATTTTACAACTGCATGGAACAAAGTTATGAGGGGGGCAAAAACAGCTCGAATGGCTTCATGTAGATATACACACAGCGTGCATTGGCCAGAAATTGGCCTGGTGCACTGCCGTGCACCTAGATATGCTCTGCAATATTTTATTTACTTACTCTTAATGAAAAATATAATAAAATATGGACTCATAAAATGTAACAAAAACTTTCCTTGCGCTCGTCGGCCAAATACACGCCAAACGTACCTTAAGTGCACTGCAGACAATCAAATAAATTTATCAATCACATGCATGATGGTGCATGTACATGCGGTTGTGTTAAAGAAACTGAAAAGGGTTTGATTTATCATTTGATGGATTATTATTGAATCATTTTCAAATCTGATTGAAAAAAGAGGTTCTTGGTTTATGAACGTAATCAAAATACAAATTGTGATTGACGTTTTTATACGTCTCCGTTGTAATTAACATCATACAATCGTCAAATATATGCGCTGCTTGATGGAGTTATTTAATCGTCTCCAGTACCTGGATTCTGTAACTTTTATTGCGATAATCGTATCGCTATAATAATTATAACGAATATTTATCGACTTTGCTATTCAATTAACATATTTTAACGATATTCGCTGTCGGTTGGAGTAAAACAAAACAAGTCCAACAATTAAATATATTAAGTTTTTCTTCATAATTCTTTGTGCTTTTCGCTTATTCTCAAATTTTCTATACAGAGATACCACATAATATTGAATTAAATAGTGAGTAAGATAAAGCTGGAGATTATGGTTAAAAAGAAATTACGGAATCACATTATCGTTGCCGCAGCCAAATAAATATGTCGATAAATATTACGATTTTCGGTTCGCAAAATGTTACAGAATCCAGGTGTAGCTTCCATATTACATAAGCAGTCATCTTGTCTAGAAAATTTATATGAAAATTAGTCTTTAACTTTAATGATTTCTATGGAAATTTTCAAGTAAAGTTGACTATTAGTTATATGGAAACAACACCTGAGAGGATATTTAATTTCATAGAGCTTAAGTTTTTTTTATTTTATGTTTGTAAGTGTTCCTTTAAAAAAAAATAAAGTTGAGCTTTCTTTCTTTTCCAAAATATTTCAGATAATCGATTTCTTTAGAGCAAAAAAAAAAAAAAAGGAAAAGAAAAAAAAAAGAAAACTTTATATTCGTGCCAGTCGTGCTACTTTTGGTTTAATATAAAATTGGCAAGTAAATCAAGTTTTGATTTTTGACATTAAAGAAAAGGTAAAAAGTTCATGTTTAAAAAAAACTGTATGCTATTGAAAACAAAACTTTTCTCGTTTACCTTAACATTTTCGTTTTTTTTTTGTCTTCTTACTATATTTCTTTTCATTTTGTTTGGAGCATTATAAATAAAGATGTTCTTTTTTTCTTTTCTCTTCCCCAAACATTTTTTTCTTTAGTAATTGCTTCAACACACTCTTGGTAATGAGCATGTAGAGCTGAATGGAAAGTTATTAAGCAAATAGGAAGACAAAAAATAACATGCAAAAGACTGGGTAAATATTCTACCTACGAGTATTTTGCTATTATGAGAAACACCCATCATCACGTAGTCTGGTATATTTATACTCTAATTTTTGCAGGATTGTATGGTTTTCAGTTTTTTTCATTTATACGTTTTTTTTTCAAACAAAATTGCTTAGCAGGTGTTTAATGAATATTAACAATCATTTGCGGTTCAAAATGAGTTTGTGAGCGAAAGAAATGAAAAAGAAGCAAACGCTATTAAATACTTTGAGACAGCAGACTATTGACGTTCATTAAGACTTTCTATAAAATTTAATATTCGATAAAGTAAGAAGTTATAAAATGTTTTATTAGGCAAAGCAATATGTTTTATATATTACCAGCAGTATACCTGCCACTTTGACGCTATATAGTTGATAATTTGCTAAGAATAAGTAAGAACCACATTTACTATAGGAAGCCATTTTGCCCACTTCAAAAATTAAAATAATTCAAAAATGATCTAAGTAAGACAAGAACACTTCTTTCTGCAATCTGCCTATACTTTTTATTTTAATATTTTTAATTACAATTTCAGTTTTATTAAATACATAAATCATTTTGTGTGTTTTTTATAACCTTCGTCAAAAATGGTAAAGGATATTTATTTCCACAATATTAATAGGCGATCCATTAAGTATATATATTCAGGATCCTTATGCATAGGGAAGACAAATAAGGGTTGTCCGTCTGTTCGTCTGTCTGTAGCTGAAATCGATTCTCCCAAGCTCCTAGAAAAGCTAGAGACTTCGGTCTTTATAGATTGGTATTGAAAATCTGCAAAATCGGGCAGACGGTTTCAGAGCTGGAAAACTTAAACTATATTTTTCCATATAAAATTAACCAGCTTAAACTAATTTTTATTTACTTATTTTTTGCTAAGCAAACTTATTTTATATTGCAGCTTAAATAAAATTGCTTTCAAAAATAAAAATAAAAACAAGTTAAAAAAACAAAATTTAAAAGACGTTCCCAGGGTTGGAAAACTTAAACTTTTTTCTGTTATATTAAAGTATTAGTAACTAAAACTAATTTCTCATTTTTCTTTATAAATTAAACATATCTTATATTCTTAAAAAGATCAAATTGGTGCAATAAATCAGAAAAATCTAAAAGGATGTTTCCGGGATTGGGAAAGTTACACTAGGTCCAATTAGATTTTATATTTTTCTTTAAAAATTAAATATGTTCTATGTTTTGGAATGAAAATTTTGGAATAGAAAATTTGAAAAATAAAAACCACTGATCCAGAGCTGGAATATTTAAACTTTTTTTTTGGATATCAAAGTAATTAAAAAAAAACTTATTTCTTCCTTAGTTGCTCTTTTCTTTGTACACTTAACATTTTTTTTATACTTTTTAAAAAACCAGATTGGTATAAGAAGTCTAAAAGGATGATTCAAGGGCTGGACAATTTATTTCATTTTTTTGCATATAAAAGTAACTAAGTCAAATTAATTTATTTATTTTTCTTTATAAATTAAATATATTTTATGTTTTAGAAAGAAAAAGTTTGGCATAAGAATTAGATAAATTAAAACCATAGCTCCAGACCTGGAAAACTTAAACTTTTTTTGGTATACAAAACTAATTATTTCCGTGGTTATTAAATAATTATATAAGAAAGATATGAATTGGTATTAAAAACCAGAAATATTTTAATTATGGTTCCAGGGTTGGAAATTTAAAAAAAAGATTTTGGTAATATATAATCATATATATATATATATATATATATATATATATATATATATATATATATATATATATTTCAGTTAAACATATTTCATGTCTAAGGAAGATCTTTACTCAAGATTATTTTATATTTGTTAAATTTTTATATGAATATCGAATTAAAGTATAAGCTGAGCACATTTATATTTCAAATCGATGGTCTTTCGTTGACAACTTGTAACAACAATTTTGACAATGTTGACAATGTTGACAATTTAAACATCCCATTTGCAATGCTCCCTCACTACACCCTACTACGCCCACCACTGATCTAAGTAAAGCTTCACAAACAGCATATATTGAAAATGGTATCAAATATCTCTCAAAATGTGGTTACTAGAGTTTTTCTTTTCCCTGATGTTGAGTACATTAAATACAAATTACAAAATCCTACGATGGTTTTCCCCTTAAGAAATCAATTAGCAATTGAGATAGGTACTACCTACTAAGCTGAAAAGAATGCATAAAAAAATTCCATTACGTCTAAATTTTTTTATGATGCACCATCGTACCATTTGGCACGAAAAATATATAAAAAAACCCAGGGAATTGCCGCACAAATTTCCAGGGATTTATTTCCTGGAAAATGTTCATGATCCCGAAAGTTTTTATCCCGCAGAATCCTGTATGAAAAATGTTTAGTGGTCTTATAAAACTGACTTTTCTTCTATATATTAAACTAGACATTAGTTAGTTAAACCGATTTTACTGGTTCATAGAACTTTATTCGCAAAAAGTTCTTCTATTTAATAATAACTTTTTTTGAGTATGTAAACCATACAAATATATCAGTCAACCACTTTTGCAAACTTCTCATATCGTAACCATAAAAACCAATAAATTGTGTACTTAAAAGTTTACTAGAGCAAACATAACAATTTTATTGCTGCTGAGTTATTTTCACTTTTACAAATTTTTACATAAATTGTTTGCATTTGCAATTATAAAGGTAAATTAACACAAATAATACAAACAAAATTCTGAATGTATGTATGTAATTATAACTACAAATGTGTTAGTATTCGTATACTAAAAGCCAATAGAAGGAAACCCAGCTTAAAACATTCAAATGAAACGAATCAAGTTGAATAAATCTTTTAAGGGAAAAATAAAAAGAAACCTAAAAATCTCTACAACATTAAATCCATTTAACATGCATATAAAAAAAGAAAACTGAAGACAAAAAAAAAATAATAAACACAGCAAACGAACCTGAAATACAATTAAAAAATCCATTTTATTTATTTAAAACTAAATTTACCCGCATAGATACTGGTTCATTCTTTTTAAACAACATTGTAAGTAAAGTGATATTACTGCTACGAGTATTGCTGGTTGTGTTGCTGCTATTGCTGCTGCTGCTACTACTGCTGATGTTGTTTTTATTCTTGTTGCATTTTAGCCGCAGTACTTTAACAACAACACTACAATTTTATTCAACTTGTATGCAAATTCAAATACCGGAAATGGCCAACATTTATATTAAAAAAGAGAAGTTCGTAGATATGCATGCATTCAAAAAATGGAGTGCAAAACGAAAAAAAAATGTATAGAAATTATAAATGGTAAAACAATCTGAAAATACTGTTCACTCTGCAAATGGAGGAATGAATGAATGGATTTATTTACACCATTGCCAAGTTGTGATAAGCAGTATAAACAAATCTAAGCCAAGTTTCGGGCTATGTGCGCAATGTGTAGGCCAGGCCAAGTTCCGGCCAATGCACGCAGTGTGTATATTTACAGGAAGCCATTCGAGCTGTTTTTACCCTCCTCATAACTTTGTTCCCCGCGACCGTAAAATTATGAAATTTAAATCATAACTAGAATAAATTCATATAACCTTATATGCGAAGTTTGAAAGCTTCCGGAGATATAGAGGTGCCAAAAGTGCATATTTTAAGACATACTCACTGACTCACTGATCACTCATCAAATTGATGAAGCACTTCCGCTATAGCTAGAGAGCTAAGATTTGGCACACGAGTATATCTAGGTGAGCAATGAACCAGAAAAATCTGAAAACCTAAAAATTTTAAAGGCTAGAATTAAAAAAGCAAATCTAAGGCGCTTAATGGAAAATATTTTATTGAAATTCGACATACATGCTGCGATAAAGCAAGCCTAAAAATTTTTCATTGAAAAAGTGGGCTTTGACACGCCCATACAATTTCAACCTCATTTTCGTATACTACGGCTCAGCATATTTAGATTTATGTATGTATTATTACCCCTTTGATAATGAAACTTGACAGGAATAATAAGCAGTGGCCGAAAAAAATCTTAAATTTGGAAAAGTGGGCGTGGCTACGCCCATTCAAATTATAAACTAAAAGTTGCGCTAAAGGGCTGAAATTTAATACACGAATAGGTATAGGAGAGAAAACAACAAGAAAACCCTTAAAACCCTGAAATTTTAGTCAGAGGGGTGGGGCTTCGCCCATAGAAATTAAAAATTAAAAGTTGCGCTTATGAGCTGAAACTTGATAGGTCTAGGTGAGAAACCAGCAAATTTAACCAGAAAACTTACAGCCTTATTGATAAAACTTATTAAGACTTTTTAAGAAAAATTTTTAATGAAAATTTTTCATAAAACCCCTTTATAAAGCCTTAAAAAGTTATATAAATAAGGCTGTTAATATACAGCATTTAACTTAATCCATTTTAGTGAAACCTTGCATATACGTTACACGTGTACAATACTTTAAACTATCACCTAAAAAAACTGGGCGTGATCACTCCCATAAAATTTTAGCCTTGTGTTTAATCTACTTCGGTCTAGCATATTTTAGAAGAAAATAAACATGAATTATAAGCGCTGCTCAAAACAATATTGTAAGTTTAAAATAGTGGTAGGGGCAATGCTCATAAAATTTAAAGGTAAAGTTCACGCTAGAGAGCTGAAATTTTATACGCAAGCAAGTGTAGGTGAGTAAGCCAATGGAAAAATTTTAAAAGCAAGAAGTTTTATCTGCTAAAACTCTAATTCGCACTAGAGTGCTGAAATTTGGTACACAAATTAATTTAGTTCAGAGATCCTTAGTAAAAATCTAAGAAACCAGAAGTTTCAATCAGGGGTTGGGAATAAGCATTGTAAACACAAAATTAAGTTAAATTTTATTGAAACTTTTCATGCACATTGCACTTATCCAAAGTAAAAATTTCTTATTTTGAAAAGTGGCCGTCATATAATTTCTTGATAATCTACTAACTTGGCAATATTTGTACCCTTCTAAAAAAAAGAAAGAATAATGTTCATTTCTTTATATCGGTAAAAATGTTGTCAAGTTAGCAGATTATCTAAAAATTATATGACACCCTTACGATTACAAATGTATATAATGCATAGCATATGTCAGTGATAGGTGTTGTGCCAAACAAGAACTTGGTAAAAATTTATATCTCACTGCTTTTGATGGCCGAATTTTTGATAGGAACTTGGCCTTTTTTCACATTTTTGTTTTTTGAGGATATTATATAACATGAATTGAGAATGTAACCTTGATGACTAGCGTTTGAATCCCACAACTATATTTTCACATCTGTTTTACTTCTATTACAATAGTTGTAAGTTTTAAGAAATTAGCCCCTGTTGTTAAAGGAATTGATTTTGTTTTTATAATTGATAATTACAAAATTTCTATATTTTTTTCTGTGTACTTTACTAGCAGTGTATTTTTAATGCGAATACAAAATAAAGCGAACTCCATATGTATAGGAATACAGTTAGTAAATGTTATTTAAGTCTGAAGTAGGTTTTTTAATTTTTATATTTTGTTCTTTTTTTTATTGTAAGCACAAATACAGGGTGGGCCAAAAGAAACCAAGGGGTGTAAAAGTTTAATAACTTTTTTGTTTATTGATTTTTTTTTTATTTTTTCTTTCAGATTATATAGATAACACTTGGAGAATTTATAATGGAGAGGTTCACAACTGAACAGAGAGCCAGAGCAATAGAATTTTATTATTTAAACCAGAGATCAATTATTTTAACGCAAAGAGCATATCGTCGACATTTTAACGTCAGAATTTCGCCCTTTGAAGCGATGATTCGTTGCTTAGTTAATCGTCATCACCAACATGGCAGCGTAAGAGATTTGCCTCAAACCGGTAGACCACGTTTAAGTCGCACTGCGGAAAATATTGAACGAGTACAGCAAAGTGTTAACGAAGCACCAGAAACATCTGGAAGAAGGCGTTCTGCTCAGCTAGAAATGTCTCGTACATCACTACGGCGCATTTTAAAAAAAGATTTAAAGTTATAACCATATAAGGTGCAATTGGTCCAAGAATTAAAACCCACAGATCATCGGCAACGTCTAAATTTTGCAGTTAAATTTCAAGAGTTGGCCAGAAATGAATTCAACTTTATTGAAAATTTGATTATGAGTGATGAAGCTCATTTTCATTTGAATGGCTTTGTTAATAAGCAGAACTGCAGGTTCTGGGGTTCTCAAAATCCAAGAGCCATTCATCAACGCCAATTGCACCCCATCAGGTGTACAGTATGGTGTGGGATCACATCTGAAAATGTCATTGGGCCCTACTTCTTCGAGAATGAAGATGGAAGTGCTGTAACCGTAAATGGAGAGCGGTATCGGTTTATGATAGAAAATTTTTTACGTCCTGCTCTTGAAAACAGACCTGGTATGTGGTTTCAGCAGGACGGAGCCACTGCCCATACTGCCCGAGACACAATGGCACTTTTAAGTCAAATTTTTGGAGAGCGAATAATTTCTCGAAATTCGGAAATTATTTGGCCAGCGCGATCGCCAGATTTGACAGCACCCGACTATTTTCTTTGGGGTTTTTTGAAGGAGCGAGTGTATGTGAACAAGCCAGAGACAATCCTTGAACTCAAGGCAAACATTGTTGCAGAAATTCGAACGCTACAGCCACAAGTTTTGAAAGATGTTATGGAAAATGCTCTAAAAAGAGCCCATCAGTGCGAAGCTGAAAACGGTGGTCATTTAAGAGACATCATTTTTCATACTTAGCGTAAAAAAATTTCCGTTTTGTATATTATATAATCTGAAAGAAAAAATAAAAAAAAGTTAATAAACAAAAAAGTTATTAAACTTTTACACCCCTTGGTTTCTTTTGGCCCACCCTGTACATACAAAACTGACCAACACACATAACTTTGCACTTGTATGTATTTTTTTTTTTTTTTTGCACAAGGTATGAGAGTATTTGGCAAACTGGAGGTATCTATGTTTGCGTATAAATTCGTGTGGTTGTATCGTGGTTTATTTTATAGTCAGTGAAAGTCTTTGTTTCATTTTATTTAATTTTTTTGTTCTATTTGATTTAATTTTTCAGGAAGTTATAGCACTATGATCTAAGACTTATCTTTTTTAGACTTTTAATCTCATTTGGAATAAAAGCTAAATTTAGGTTATAATTAGAATATTTCAACTAAGATGTATTACCTATAGTGTGTAGAACGATTTTTGATTAAAAAATAAATGTTAACAGATAATTTCCCAAGTAAAAGAAATTAATTTCTGAAAATTGACTTGAACACTTAAAAGTGCTCTCCTGCAAAATATTAAAATGTGATTTAAGCACTTTTTTCTTATTGCCACAGATATAATTACAAGCTAGTCTGCAATTAAAAAATTGAAAATGAAAGAAACACCACCTCGAAAAATCTGAAAACACGAAAAATCTAAAAAGTTCTTGTAAGTGCTCTTTTGCAGGGGTGTATAATCAAGTGACTCTTTTTTAAACTTTGCAGACGCGTTGCACTAATGGGATGTTATAAATTTTTATTTTAATGTTAGCCATCTCTTTCATGTAGTTGGGACCAGCAGATTTAAATTTGCCCTTGTCTATGCAAATTTACATGAAAAAAGTGGGCTAAGTAACGCCCATGAAATGTAAAGCTAGAATTTGAGCTAGAAATCTGAAATTTTAAACGCAATTATCTCTAAATAAGTGAGCAACTGGAAGGACCTAATAGATTCAAAAGTTTTATCAAGGGGCTGGGTCACGCCCATAAAACTCAAATTTGCACTAGGCAGCTGAAATTTGATACATAAATAAGTCAAGATGAGAAAAGACCTAAGATCTGAGAAAAATCTAAGAACCAGGAAGTTACAATCAGGGAGAATTAGGGGAGGGATATTCCCATAATACTCAAATTGAAGAATTTAAGTTAAAGGCTTTGAACCCAATCGATTTTATTAAAAACTTTCATACACATTGCACTTATATAAGCAACAACTTTCTGTTTTGAAAAGTGGGAGTAACTAAACCAATAAAATTTTAACGTTCTGTTTCAGCTATTTCGGCTTTATAGATTTGGATATTTTAATTATGTAATTAATTCTCACAAGATTTTTCCTACAAACCTTTACATGAGCCATAAGCCAATAATAATATGAGACCCATACGATTGCAAATTAATATAATGAATGGCAGATTGTAGTTATAGGTATTGTGCAAAAAACAAGAACTTGGTCAAAATTTTTATCTCACTACTTTTAATGGCCGAAATTTTTAACAGAAATTTTACCTTTTTTCACATTTATGTTTAAGTGAGGTTTACTTATTTTTAATGTACAAGTTTTTAATTTTTTTTATTATTTGTTTTGGTTTTTTATTAAATAACAAATAAGCAAAGATTGTCAAGCAATTTATTTTTCTAAATCACTTAAATTTATAAGGGCGAGTCAACTTTGTATGGTCTGAGATAGCTTCCTATTTATTTTAAGTTAACAAACTTTTTTAACCTTACCCGTACTTTAATATTTATTATGTCGTATTCTTCTTTTTTACCTCTGCAAATTTGTATAATTTTTTTCCTGCACTAAAAGCGTTTTGTTTAATCTAATAAAAATGATAAATATAAAGTTCATAAGCCTAAAAAATTATTTTCAAACAAAATGATGCAGCTTTAACTAATGTTAAATGCAAATCTGTTGTATTATGTAAATTTACCAAAAGGAATAAGAAATAAAGGTTCCTTTTAAAAATTATAAATATAAAACAACAATTAATTAACTGAGTACAGACTACTTATATATAATTAAAATTAGTATTTATTTTTAATGTGATTAATTTATATAACTAGACGTAATTAGTATTCATTTATTACACAAAGTCCAAAGTATTTCTCATTTATAAGAAGGTTTAAAATTAATTAAAAATTTTTAATTCAAGAAAAATATCTTTTACTTTAAATTAAATAAGCAATTTTTTAATTGCGATTTACCTTAATTCTACCTTTTTAACATCGTAGAATTTAGGCTGGAGTTATTTTTATTACAAACAATCAGTTGTCGAGAAAATTGTTCTCCTCTTAATGGCTTTAATTGAAAAAAAAATATAAATAATTAATAAAAAATTTGATTCTGCTAATTTAACTTTTTGTTTGATAAAATTTTTAAATAAAAATTTAATTGACTTAATTGAATTTTCCATTAAACTTTTCATTAATAAAATTTTTAAACAAAAATTTCATTGACTGAAGCAAATCTTTAATTGAGTATTTGTATTGTTTTTTATACCCTTTACAAAAAAATGGTAAAAGCGTTTATATAGGGTTGTCATTCCATTTGTAATTTACACAATATTAATAAGCGAGCAATAAAGTATATATATTCTGGATCCTTATGCATAGGAAAGACAAACAAGCGATGTCCGTCTGTCCGTCTGTCTCTGTACGTGAAATCGGTTTTCCGAAGCTCCCACCGGTCTTGGACTGGTGTGTCAGAAATAGTCTGAAGAAAATTGATATTGAAAATCAGCAAAATCGAGCTGACGATTTCAGAGCTGGAAAACTCAAACTTTATTTTGCCATACTAAACTAAATAACGAAAACTAGTTTTTATTAGTTTTTTTTTCTTTAAATAAACTTATTTTATATTTCAGTATGAATAAAAATGGTATTTCTAATTAAAAAAAATAAAAAAATTAAAAAGACGTTTCCAAGGTTGGAAAACCTTAACTTTTTTTCTTATACAAAAGTAACTTACTAAAACAAATTTTTCTCTTTCTCTATAAATTTAACATATCTTATATTCTTAAAAGAAAGAGATTGCTGTGAGAAATCAGAAACTCTAAAAAGGATGATTACAGGGTTGGCAAACTTACACTTTGGTAAATACAAAATTAGGTACCAAAAACTAATTTTGTATTTTTTCTTATTAAATAAACTTATCAGTACGAATAAAATTGGTATTTTAAGCATAAAAACAATTAAAAAATTCAAAAGACGTTTCCAGGGTTGGAAAACTTTAACTTTGTTTCTTATACAAAAGTAACTTACTAAAACAAATTTTTCTCTTTCTCTATAAATTTAACATATCTTATATTCTTAAAAGAAAGAGATTGCTGTAAGAAATTAGAAAAACCAAAAAAGATGATTTCAGGGTTGGGAGACTTACACATTTTGTATTATTTTATATGCCATATAACTAGGTATAATTAATTTTTTTCTTTTTCCTTATAAATTATATATATAATTACGTTTTGGAAAGACAAGTTTGGTGTAGAAAATTATAAAAATTAAAAACACAGCTCCAGAGCTGGAAACTTTGAACTTTTTTTTCTGGATATTAAAATTACTAAATAAAACAATTTTTTTTAATTTGATTTTTTTATATTGTATGACGTGACGTCGTTTTTGACAATATTCAACTTATTGCTAATATCGAAAAAAAAAATTTAATCGAAAAATACCAAAACATATGCATATGTATGGAAACTAGATTTAAATGATTTCTAAATTTATTTAAGAACTTAATTCTGAGTATTTTTTTGTTTATGTGGTTTATTGTGCTATAGCAAAAACATATTTTATCATACGTACTACGCATACTATCTAGTGAAACTTAAGTCTCAAAAGTTATTTCACTAACTTTCAAAAATAATGAAATTTATTTTCACTGAACCTAACAAATATTTACATAAATGTATATATTTATAAACATACATATATATTTATTTACTCATATACATCAGCATAAATTTTCATCTCTTTGAAGATTTTGTGTTGATGTTTTGGTTATTTATTTTTTCTTTCGATTCCCCTCGTATTTATATTCTTGCAATTATGTGACATACATAAGATAATTTAAAAAGCCACTTTACTATTCCCTGTGCATCATATTTACTAAGCATACATATATGTATACACAATCATAAAAAAAAGTTATGAATAAGCAAATGTAGACATTGAAGTATATGTACGAATGAATGTATGAATGAATGAATGATTTTATGTCTAAAGTCTAGAAATGTAGCATGTTTCATCCGACCGACCATCAATCTATTCAACCAACCATCTAAAGAACCAGCCAACCATCCAACCAACCAACAACTAAAAGTAAATTGAATAACGACAAAAATTGTACAATATGAAAAATTGATTTGTCTTTCGTTATGTTTTATGTATGCATACATTTATTTATTTTTTCTTCTTCTTCTTCATAATTTTTGCTTTATTTTGTGTTTCCGTTTTTTCCACAGTCAATGTATGAGAAAAGCCAATATTAGAAAATTGTGTGCAAAAAAAATAAAAAAAAAAATTGTTTTTTTCTTTCTGCTTACAAAAATATTGAATTTATGGTCATAAATAATAAAAAGTTTCTCATATATTCTAACTTCATCTGAAATTGGAAAGAAAGCAACAAAATCAAAAATCACTCTAATAGTAAAATCGTATTTGAAGAAAAACTAAATATTTACATTTCCAAGAATATAAAGTGAAGGTCCAAAACGCTTTACAAATACGGTATTTTATAGTTTACATATTGTTACGTTTAAATTTTATTAAACGTGTGAGTTCTTTTAATTGCTCAAAAATAAAAATAAATAACACACACAATTTTTATTTGCTACTGTTCTTCCTTTTATTCTTAACTTACTTAACTACTTCTTATCGTTATTATCCACTTTCAACGAGGTCTTAACTCGACAACTTTCTTATTAGCACTGATCTGTTCTCGCACATTCTGCCACTGTTTATAGTACAGGAACCGGTTCTCGAATGTTCGCCCGATAGGTGACGTAATAAGATGTCTGTACTTAGTAATGGCATTTATGCATGATGCCATCTGTATTGTCATTTACTATTGGTAGCCAGATGTTCAAACAATCCTCTAGCACAATCGGGAAAATTCATGTTGCTGCTTCTAGGCGTTCGTAGATAATTCGATTGTCCATTATTTTTGAATTTTAAAGTAACGACTCTTATGTTGGCAATGTGGTGGGCTACTGGTAGTACAGGGTGGTTACCATAAGTGCTCGCACTTTTATTTGTATGTGTGTATGTTTGTAGCTACCCTCTAGCCAGCCTAGAACCACATGTCTCTGTGTCAACACTCTTGCTCCAGCGACAATTGCACTAGTTAAAATGTCGACAAATTTCCTTTTATGTATGAGTAACGTTAGAAACAACAGTTCTAGTGTATTTCTGGTGATATTGTCAATGAACGCGTCAACAGATTGTTTTTCTTCTTTTATTATTCTGTGCAATAATATTAAAAAAATGTACATATGTAGACGAGGGTTGCTAAAATCTACTAGTAAATCATTGGCTAGGGTACACCTAGTCAGTAGCACTATTGATAATGTCACTAGAAAATCAGTATAATTTTACTATTGACTAGAGCCCCTAAAATTTACTAGTGAATTTTTGGCGTCAATGTCTCCATGTTGACCCAGAAGAACTATTTAGTCAGTAGTGATAAAGTCTAGTGGTGGATTTCCAATGACAAGCTAATATTAAATGTCAATAGATGATTACATTGGTTGGGGTACACCTGGTCAGTAGTAATACTGACAATGTCACTAGTAAATCATTACAATTTCACTATTCGCACTTTCTGCAGGGTATGTACACAATTATTGTTGTTGCTATAGTGTTTGCACGTAAATATGTGTGTACGTTTAGTGCTTTAGTTAAATACTTCCAGATAGTTCTTTGCTTTAACCCTGTAGGCATATTTTTACGTAACAATATTATTATATATAAAATAATAAAGGGTGGTTAAATTTTAAGGGCCGATGTTGAATGTAAACGACACTTAAACGTCAAGTTTTTTTCTGCATTTAATTTGACATTTCTCAATTTCAGATTAACTCAATTTGAACCATGGAAAGATACACAATCGAGCAAAGCGTTAAAGTTATTCAGGCTTATTATGAAAATGGGCGTTCAAATCAAAATGCATATCGTGCACTTCGTGATTTTTTTCGGTCAGCACAATCGACCAAATGTGCGTACAATCGGAAAAATCGTGCAAAAATTTTAACAAACCGGGTCTATAGGCGATGTGAGAATACCAGTATATGCTCGTGCAGCTCGTACTGCAGAAAATATTGCTGCTGTTCGCGATAGTGTGGCTGCAGAGCCGTCCACCTCAACTCGTTGCCGTGCCCAACAATTGCACCTCTCACGCTCGTCGTTGATAAAAATTGTGCATAAAGACTTGCATTTATACGCTAATAAAGTGCAATTGACTCAAGAACTAAAGCCTCTTGACCATTCCAAACGTCGTCAATGGCCGGAATGGTGGCAAGAAATGGCAACAGTGGATGATCAATTTTCGAAGAAAATCATGTTCAGTGATCAGGCACATTTTCAGTGGATTCGCCAATAAGCAGAATTGCCGCATTTTTGGCGAATGATAATCTAAGAGTGATTGTCGAAAAACAAATGCACCTACAAAGAGTGACTGTTTGGTGCGGTTTATGGGCTGGCGGTATCATTGGGCCGTATTTTTTCCAAGCAGTTACTGTGAATGGTGTTCGCTATTGTGAGATGATAACGAACTTTTAATGGCCCGTATTGAAAGAAAGGGATGTGAACGATATGTGGTTTTAATAGTACGGTGCCACTTGCCACACAGAAAGTGAAACAATGGCTCTTTTGCGAGACAAGTTCAATGGTCGTGTTATTTCACATGATGGTGATGTCAATTGGCCGCCAAGATCATATTATTTGACACCGTTGGACTTCTTTCTTTGAAGTTATTTGAAAAAAGAAGGTGTACATCAATAAGCCAGCAACAATTTAAGAGCTAAAGAATGATAAAATTCGGCACATCAACGGCATAGAACCTCAATTATGCCTCAGCGTCATCAAAAATTTGGGCCACAGGATAGACGTGTGCCGACAAGGTCGTGGCGGCCATAATTAAACCATATCATATTGTCATAATAAAAAGAAATGACAATAATTTCCTAAATAATATGTGTTCAACATCGAACCGTACAATTTAACCACCAATTATATTTTTATTATTGTGATATTGTGAAAGAACGTTTGTAAGCAGACCCAGCAAAAGCAATATCGAGGTCATTCTCAAATAATCAAATTTTCGCTGGTTTCGCATACGCAAATTTTAGTTCTGCAAGTTTTTAATTCATTTGCGCGAGAGGAAAACATGAAAGACCAGGGACCTATTCCACAAAAAAATCTTATCAAATTTTCACTTTGCACTTATCAAATTGCATTTTTTGGCAAAGTGATAAGTGTTTCTGTTCCACAATATTCTTTGCAAATTTCACTTTGCACTAAGTATATTTTTGCAAAGACTCTCTTTATAAATTTCTTGCACTCTTTGTAAATTAATTGCGCTCTTTGCAAAGTCTTTGCGTTCTCCTGGAAAGTGAGTGCGCAAAGTGTTCCTGAAAACGTTTAAGCATCTTTGCATTTATGTCTTATAACTTTTCACTTTGCATTCCTAAATAGAACATGTTAAAGTTATACGCAAAATAAAAATGAAAAAAATTTCAGAGTTTCATGTGATTAAAAATATATGTAATTTATTTGCTATTTTTCAAACCAATAAAATATTTTTTTTATAAAATTATTGTAAATGTATGCATCCATATTCATAAAAAATAAAATTTGTTTGAAATCCATTTTTAGAAAACTTTGTATGTGTTATTCTACATTGGTTTTACTAACTTTAATAAAATATATAATAACGCTTAAAACAAGTTTATACAAATATAATATAATAATATATGTAATTTAAATCTCAAAAATTTTTTTGCCATATCTATGTACATACGAACGCAATGTAAGATTGTATTGTTATGATTATTATGTTTGAAAATAATCGAAGATTTATCAACGAATTTTATTTTGTTAATTTGCAAAGAGATCGTTTACCTTGCAAATTTTTGACAAACTTATCAAAATTTGCTTTGCAAAATTTGAATTTACAGTTTTGTGGAACGAAAAAGCATAATTTCTTGCAAAGTCTTTGCAAGTTACACTTTTCAATATTAACTTTGCACTTTGCAAGAGAGAACGTACGTGGAACAGGAATCGCAAAGAGAGCATAAAAATTGCAAAAACTTTGCAAATTGCACTTATCAATTCCAACTTTTCGCTCATCAAATTTTACAGTTCTGAGGAACGAAAAGTTCTGCAAATTATCGAAAAATTTGATAAATGCAAAGTGAAAAGTTGATAAGTTGTTTTGTGGAATAGGGCCCAGCTCACATTTGCGTCACATCTTCAACATCAGCTTTTTTGTGCTTGCTTTAATGTGGGGAGGTACTTTGCTTCTTATAGGAACTAAAGGATAAAATATATATTTTTATATATAAATGCAGCTGATGTCACTTCGACGGCTTCATTCTAAAACATGCTAAGTCAAAAAAACTAGTTTTGAGATAGACGCCTTCAAACTTTATTGATAATATCTCGGGAATGTTATAAGATAGAAACTTGAGACTTTTTGTAATCATATAATAATTGCAATATAAATTTTCAAGTTTATTTGAACTTTATTATAAATTTGTCGTAGATCATAATTAAAAGTGACTTAAAATCACAAATCTATTACCCAGTATTCTAAGTTAGGTCCTTTCTCACCTAAATTTGTCATGTAAGTACACTTAGCATGTTTTAATTTGGAGAAAAAATTAAATTAATATTTCTTGACTACTTAATTCTAAACTAAATTATGCTAAGTGTACTAAAAATTAAAAAATTGAGGTTTTTTAAAATTGACAAATTATGCTAAGTACATTTTTGCTCATAACTTTTGATAGAATAGTCCAATTACTATAAGAATTTTACAGAATCTAAGTTAGTAAACGATGAATTAAGAAATGTTGTTCCCAGCATTACATGTTATGTCAACTTATGATGTTTTGTGAGGGGACTGTCTAACTGTAGTAAACTTCAGCTCTATATACATAACTTTCAATGCATAGGGAATATGTGAATTACTTTGCTTCATCGGTTACCAATTTGTTGAAAGCGTTGTATGTAATGAACTGATTTTTTTTATGTTTTCAGACACTTGCTGATGACTTGTAGCCTTTGTGACACAGTATCCAGGTAATTGTGCCATACAGCCACAGCGATGTCATTGGAGTCTAGCACGCTCTTATATATCATAGAATCTTCATGCTTAGGAAGATAGTTTGGTGCAATTTTCTACCCCTTGTGATGGTGATCCGCAATTAAACAGTGGCAGCTTTCCCTACACGGATTGCAAAATACTCTTAATATTACATTTTAAGTTTTACTAACAAAATATATATACTATTGAAATTAAATAGGTAATATTGAAAACGAATGTACATATCGTCGTTCGTAACTTATTGTGTTCTATATGACAAAAATGTTTTTTTTTTGGAAATCGCTGTTAAAGTTTAGTTATAAGTTACACAAAACTGAACCGAAAAAGTTGTCGCAACCTTTTTACCAAGAAAACTTCTAGAGTTTCTGGATTTTTTTGTAAAAAAAAAAATTCGTCCTTGGAAAAGATTTTAAGAGTAAGATGCATTTAAAAAAAAAATCGCTTTGTTCTATATGCACTTATTTACGAAACTCTCATTGTTTAATAGCATATAGAACAAAATGTAAAAAAGTGTTGTGTTTTAAATACTTTAAGTAAATGCTGGTTATTTCCCTGCAAGAAATGGAACTAACATAAGACTAGTCACGTGATCGGTCCCCAAGTGATAGGGACCAGTCCGAGCTCTACCACTTTCTTTGATGCGGACCAGTCATTTTTACATGGAGATGGCCTAGGATGGCGTTAATTGATACTTTGTATGCACCTTGTGACCAGCGTTGCCGTTTTGGTTACTTGTAACCAAAATTGGTTACTTTTTTTCCAATGTGTACTTGTGTACTTTTTTCCATTTTGGTTACTTTTTTTCAACACAAAAATAACCATTTTTTATACATATACATATGTACATATGTGGTATGTTATATTTGCACATAACTAATTATCTTGATAAAAGATCACAATTTAAGCGTTTTTAATGCGTTGTAAGTACAACACTAGTTGATCAACATAGCGTTTAAAACAAATACATGTCTGTCTCTAAACATAACAAGCCTGGTTTCAAAAATCAGATGCATCCATGGTTGCAAAATCTTTAAACGTCAAACAGTATCAGCCCAATGATGAATATTCCCGGGGAGTTTTCTCCCTTCCTTACCATTTGTTCCCGGCGAATTTTTTGCACTAACGCAAGAGTTGAACAATATAAGTTTAATAAAAATTTTATGTTTTCATTGCCAATAAGATTGTGTGTTAATATAAATATTTGTTTATGCTTAAATAAAAATTATATAAACCACTAACACTAACCATTCACAGGCATGCGTAATAACATTGTGCTGAGAAAGTGGAGTGAAAACTGAGCCAGGTGCAGATGCAAATTGATTAAATTCCCAAGGACTGTGTGTACAAAGGAAATTGTAAATTTTATAAAGTTTTTCTTATCCTATTCATAATTGGGCTGTATGTAAAAAGTTAAAAGAAAATTTTTTTATATTTAAAGGCTCAGTTAGCCGACTATAATGTAATGTAACTGTAACGTAGAAAACAGCTGATTGATATTTTTATATGAAAAGTAGGTTACCTTCCATTACATCTCTATAACCATTTTCATTACTTTTCACATAACAAAATCGATCAGCTGTTTCTTACTGTTGCAATTACGTTACATTACAGTCGGCTAACTGATCCTCAAGTTTGAGAGCGTAACAAGCAGGGAACGAAGCCGATCGGCTGTGAGTCGGCTAACAGCCGCTCTTGGCAGATTTTCTAAATTAGAAGTAAGTGGTGATATGGACATAGTTGATTTTTGGGACGCAGTTTCAAAACATACAAATGGATTGAACGAAAAATGTTTTTATGATTTGAATAATTTTGTATATAATTTAATGTCACTGCCACACAGTTCGACTGCTGCTGAAAGGATATTTTCGCAGCCAAGTCTAGTCAAAACTAAATATAGGAATAAGCTCGATTTTAAGGCTGTAAACTCAATAATGCAATCTAAAGAATTGTGCACCAATCGAAACAATTCCTATTATGTTTGGTCTGCGAAAGATTTGTTTTAATATTAACAATTTTAATACTTTGTCTATACAGTCTTGTATTTTGATAACGAATGTATGTAATTAAAGTGCATATTATTTTTTTGTTACTAAAAATATTTTTGGTTTGGAATTTCTAATAATATTACCTGAAGTATTTTTGTTACAAAATTGATTTTATTGATTTTTAACCCCCGACTAAAAAAGGGGTGTTATAAGTTTGTAGTGTGTGTCTGTGTGTCTGTGTATCTGTGTGTCTGTCCGTGTCCACGTACAGGCCAAACGGCTGGACCGATTTTCATTTATTTTTTTCTGTTTGAAAGATGAGTTGATCGAGACGGTTCTTAGCTATGTTTGAAGATAATCCGCCTGTACGTGGAAACGGACAGACACACAGATACACAGACTCACACTACAAACTTATAACACCCCTTTTTTAGTCGGGGGTTAGTAAAACTGAAGTAAATATTTAAATGTCCATTTATATTACCTATATATGATTTTGTAATATTACATATTAATATATGTATGTATATTTTTCAACTAAGGTACAAATAAAATAGTATTTTAAATATATAAAAATTTTGGTTACTTTTTTATGCATTTGGTTACTTTTTTTTTGTATTTTGGTTACAAAATTTTTTTGGTCGTGGCAACGCTGCTTGTGACTTGTCCACAAAACATACAGAAGTGTCAGGAGACGGAAGATATGGGTATTTTTCTGTTTGTCTCTTTTTCCCTAAAATTTTGTCGTCGTTTTTGTTTTGCTACGTCTTTATAGTGCAATAAATTTTTATTAGCTGTGTTAATTGTTAATAAATACACTATGCTTTCCTCTTTTTTCACGAATTTTAACAAAAACTTGATTGGAGCTTTTTTTTACCTGTCACTTTCTTCACTTCTGTGACTTGTCACTGAACTATCTCGGTGTGGAATAATATAAATTATTTAATAATGTCATTCCAACACAGCGTTACCATATTTGAAGATTTATCTTATTTTCGAAGTTTTTCGGGATGTTAGCAAGACTAAAAAGATGTCTTTGTTAAAAATAAGATTTTTTTGAATATGATATTTGGTACTTTTAGTATATTATTTAAGGTCCTTTTGACTAAAGTACTGACATATTTTCTTCTTTCATTCATCAAAAGTATAAATTATATGCATTCATATATTTGTCTTAAGCTAAGTCTAGACGATATGTTGAATCGGCAAATGTATGCTTATGTTCATATGCTTTAAAATAACAGCAAATCCTGCTGTCAGCATATATATATGTTAGCCATCTACACAGTATGCTGAAAGTACCACATTTTTTAAAGTTAACATATGTCAGCAAATGATAATACAACATATGAGTTAGCATACAATTTTTGTGTCTACATGATATGTTGAATTTCGTATTCTAATATATATGTTGAGTCATGTGAGCATTGCTTAGATATAAAATAAATTTTGACAATTCTTTTTCATTATTATAAATTTATGTACGTACATATATCAATTATCGCTTTCAGTGCAAAAAATTATATTTTTGGTTAAAATAAAAATTAGTGCAATTATACATGTATATAAATAAAAAGAAATTCGCGAAATGACGGAAATTGGCAAAAAGCTACAACAGCAAAACGACAAAGTCTAATAATGTTTTAAACTCTTCAAAATTGTTAAAACTTCTAAAAAAAACCACGCGAAAAGCCGCCTTTATTGCAAACTTTGCAAAAAATTGGCAAAATTTTAAGCAAGTCATAATATAGATTGAAAACTGCTAAAACTGTAAGGAATGCAAAAAATTCGGCAAAAATCGCGAAAATTACATAAATTCGCAAAAATTTACTAACAGCGGGATGATGAGAAATTCCAATATTTCTTAAAAATCGCCAAAATTTTTAAGAGGCTGAAAGCATTCAAAAATTCGCTTTTATCTCGAACTACAAAAAGTCGCGAAAGTCGCCAAAACTGTAAGGAATACAAAAAATTCATTAAAAGTCGCAAAAATGGCGAAAATTCGCAAAAAGTTACTAACAGCGGGATGTTGACGAATTCCAATATTTTTTAAAAATCGGCAAAACTTTTAGGAGGCTGAAAGCATGCAAAAAGTCGATTTTATTGCGAAGTTTTCTGGAATAAGATTGATTGTCTTCGTCAGAATCGCCTGAAATTTTTTTTATGAAATTTTAATTTCCCTTATTTTTTATTCACCCGAATTTACCATGAACATTTCTGCAGTATATTTTTCGCGAAATGTAGAATTTTTTGTGTTTTTTTTTTGCTTTTATTCTACTATTTTTGTTATTTTAATATTTACGTTATTTTTATTTTAAAAATGGCAAATTAAGAAACACTGTTCATACCTGAGCAGAGTTAACATATCAATTCGATATGCTATCAAATTTGCCGTATGCTAAAAAGCTTACATAGGCTTTTCAACAAATAACATATCTGACAGCATACATGGGAAATTTGTTAAAAAGGAAAAATATGGTGGCTACACGATATGCTAAAATCTTGAAAATACGTTCGTTGACAATGTTAACAAATGCCCTTCATATGTCATTAAGCATACGTATGTTGAAAAAATTTAGTGTCTACACGATATGTTGGCTCTGGTAACAAATTTTTTATCATAAATATGCTGATTCAACATATCGTCTAGACTTAGCTTTATACATGTACTATTCAGCAAATATTTTGTGTTATTTATTTACCTTTACGTTTGATAGTTCATTTGAAACAAAATGAATTTTTCTTGAATTCTAATTCAATAAAATCATTAGATATTAATATTTTTTGAATAAAAAAAAAGATTTTTGCGTTCGACTTGAAGGTATTTGAGAAAATAAATATTGCAGCGCTATTCCAAGACTTAACTGTAACAATAAAATTTTTAACAGCTAACCTCCGGCATGCCAGGTTTGCAAACTACCCACTCGGCCACAGAGGTACTCATATTTCAAAAGTATAAACACCACCTGAGCTCAGGTTAATATCTAAGAATAGTTACGGGACTGGTTCCAGAGAGTGGATTGGCGATACCATTGGAGGGAACAACGAACATTATGTTTATACTGTTTGATAGGTCCTGGACCCAACTATATTGAACTGAGCCTTTTAATATAATACTACACCAAATCCCAATTAAATTGACAAAAGATCATGACTATACATAAACACAATGGTGAATATATAAGGATTTACAGGATATGTCCTTTTTTCACAATACACTAATCCTTACTTTTGGTAACACTGCCATTTTCTCAAGTCATAGCACGAATACGTTTAGATCAATTTCTCACCAAATTTTTTGCAGGGTATTATCATTTCAAGCACCTTTGCGATCCATCCACAAGTGTTTTGAATGAACTGCGAAAGGACAAGCATGTTGAGCATGAGCCAGTACATCACGTCAGTATTTGGAGGAAGGATTAACGATTAGTAAAATATTTCGTTCTTTCAACAGAAATTTTATATTTTGACACAGCATATTAACTTTCGGCAAAATGGAGAAACTGCTAACAAAAAAAAAATATGAAGAAATCACAACTATCCTATTTAGCAGCAAAACAAGACCCGTCACTTAGTTACAATAACATTTCATTGATATAATCAATAAGAAAACACCTGGACCTAATTAAAAATTAACGGCGTTTGCAAACTGATGTTTGTCATAGTTTTTTTGTTTTATTCTATTTGCCAAGTGCAATATGAAGTCACAACAAATAAATGAAACAAAAACAAATAATGCAAAGAGATCCAAATTAGTACAAACTTTATTTTTAGTCTTTCATATAGAACAAAATAAAAAAAGCAATGTGATTCCGATCACAGAGGAGATGTGTAAACATCTAGTAATGAATTTTTTTTTTAAGTTGGAAGTACTTATGCTTTTAGTATCTTTTTTTAAATTAATTAATTAAAAGTATCAAAACTTTCAATATTGTAAATACATATGAATTTGTTGGTTTTTGTTTGTCTTATTTGGTTAGTAAATGGGCACACTGCAGTATATGTATATGTACTACTAAAAAAACTCAGTAAATTTTTACTGCTAATGAAATTTAATTTGCATTACTAGTAAAATCGTAGGGCCGTAGTAGCAAGTGGCAAAGTTTTTTCATTCAAATTTTGAAACTTTTATATGAAAAAAATTTAGCCACTTGGTAGAATTTCATTATGAATACGGGCATTACTGATTACTGAAAATTCAATGCACCTCATCATATAACAAATCATTTAGGCAATTAATAAAAATTGTAGAAAAAAATTTTAGTAATCAGTAAAATTTTTTTTGTTTTTACTGAAACTTTAGTGGTACTGCAGTGCTCATCTATGGTAAATGCCTTTACTTTTACTTTTTAATTTTTAATTCCTGTTGTTCATCGTTTAGTTGTTGCTGTTCTTGTTGTTGTGTACGCATTGCAATTAAAATAAATTCAGTAAAGTGCGACTTTGACTCGCGCACATTAGGTTTTGATCATTTTTTTTTTTGATTTAGCTTTCTTAATTTTTTAAGTTTTTTCAGTTTTAACGATTTTTTTTCAATTTTATCGCTTTTTTCTCGTTTTGGCGTTTTTTTCTCTTCTTGGGTTTATTTTAATTTTGGCAATTTTTTTTTTCATTTTGGCGATTTTTTTCTGTTTTTTTGGGAGTTTTCTTTATTTTGGCGATTTTTTTCTGTTTTTGGGGTTTTTTTATTCATGTGATTTTTTCATTTTGGCGATTTTTTCATATTGGCGATTTTTTTGTTTAAGGATTTTTTTAATTTTGGCGATATTTGCGGTTTTTCGCGATTTATTTTAGTCCTAGAGATTTTTTTAATTTGGTGCTTTTTTTCGTTTTGGCGATTTTTTTATATTTGGCGATTTTATATTTTTTTGATTTTTTAGTTTTACCGTTTTTGAAAATTTCTAGAGTTTTCCTCTTACGGTTTCCAATTTACAGCAAGTTGTCAAAATTACAAAGTCAACATTGCGTTAACTAATGGAACACCCATTGATTTAAATTTTTTAAATTTAGTGTTAATTGTTGTAGTCTGTATAAAAATGCACTAACTTTTAAAATTTCAAGTGTATATATGTACATACAATTGTATGTATATTACATGGGATTTTAACATTTTTCGTTGCTCGTTTTGGAACACCCTTTAGCTTTTAACTCTCATGTATTTGTTGTTGTAGTGGCCAAATGTCTACATATTGTGTCTAAATTTCAAGTCCGTAGCTCTTACGGTTCATTTTCACCTTTGGTGTACGGAAATATACAGATAAATAACCGGCTGCGGCGCACCGTCGGCTTCGAGCCGGTCGACTTGTTTCTCTGCTTGGAATTGTTTTTTTCAAACACTAATACACTCATACATAGCTCACACCGATTTGACAATGCAAAGAAATCTCAGCAAAGAAATCTCAGCAAAGACATCAAAGTCAAAAGATTTTTACCCCCTAGTGTATAGATGTTTACACATCAAAAATTATTTTTTTTATTTAGTATTTTTGTTGCGTTTTTGTTCTATATGCATGAGTTTTTGCATATAGAACACAATAGGTTACGAAGCTTGTCACTAAAGAGTTGTTTAGCACAAAGTCAATGTCTCATATTTCGAAAACTATAAATGATTGAAGCAAACTGATTACACAGTTCGACAGATCTCTAAAAGTTTTCCTAAAGATGAATCTTATCTCAATTTTTTATATTTTGCAGTATAGAACACAATAACTTTCGAACGACGATATGTTTAGGCATAAACTCCAATCAAAACATTCTTAGTACCTTGGCTGTATCAGGTTTGTAAAATTCGTCATAACCGAAAATAAAATCAAACTTTCTTAATGTTTCCAACTAAAACACTCTCCCTCTCTACTACTTTCGACAAACTCATACATTAGTTTACATATGTTCTGCACGAACATCCAGAGAAAATCTATGTTCTACATCAACATTTAGATTTATTTTTTTATATACACTTGTAACTGCTACTCATTCATAGACATACAACAACTATTTACATATGCAGATTTTTATTTGTGATTTTCTTCTTAGATGTTGATTATTTTTTCCTTTTGCAAATGGGATTAAAAAAATGACAAACCTTTAGGCATACATAAATAAATATAGATACGCACACTATATTTTCTAGTTGAACTCCCTGGTGGTCATATGCAATGCAACATAAGCCTATAAAGCATCATCACCATCAACAAAAATTTATTTTCGATTTTTTTATCAACACAGTCATAATTTTTTATACTTTTTCGTTTATTCTATTTTGTTATGTGTAAAAAAATTCTATACATAATTTCCATTTCTATTATTACATTCCTTCCTTCCGTCCGTCCATGCCATAACTTCACTTTGAACTGGTTTAGTTTAGTTCATTTTTCTATTTGCATGGAAAGTGTGTGTGTATGGGTCGGCGTGGTTATGACTTGGGAATATTTCCTTATTTGTATTCCTATTGTTATCCATCAAAATACTTTTCAAAGCACTTATCTTGTATGCAAAAAAAAATAAAAAATGAAAATTAAATGGATTTATTTCATATATGTACACACAAGTAAAAGCATAAATGCACATTTCCACATAATCACATATGCATACACATTAGACCCCTGCAAAAGACCACATAAACGAACTTTCATGACATGAGGGTATTTTCAAATGCTTTACTACAGCGAAGTCTTCTAAAACAAAGGCGAAACAATACTGTTTTCAAGGCATTTGTTTCACTTATTGCAGATATAGAAGTAAATAAGACAATACTTGGTGATTAAAGAATTTGTAATGCTTAATTCTTCCTATGCATGGGCGCGTATACACTTCTTCTTTATATTACTTACAAACATTCATATACACGAACACTAATACATCCATCCTGCTTCGCTTATTATACAACAGCATTTATTATTGGCTTAGTATAATAAATGCCACGAGAATACATTTAGAAAACAAGACATATTTACATTTCAAGACTGTTTACGCAGGTCTCTAATACACATACATATATGTACGTTACCCACATATGTATGTGTGCACACTTCTTCATATGTATGTTTGCAGACCATGACCATGATAAAGAAGTATAATTTTGATTACATAGATTTTCTTTAAAGATTTTACCATAAAAGCTAATGGAAAGAACAGTTCGCATTCGGCATGTGCAACTTGTTACAAGTGGAACGAACATACACATATATCTTCTTATTCAAACAATTGTTTTAAGATAATTAAATATATTCTGGTGAGTAATATTTCTAAAATCCATTAAGTTACATACGTGAATATCCATAAAGATATATACTATTCTCTTATCTACTGCCATAATTATAAAAATTATAAGGAGATTACTTTATTCTCCAAAAAAAAAAGTTTCAACAACAACAACTTTATTTTAAAAAGAAACGTTTAAAAATTAGAACTAAGTTTGTTTAATTTATGAAATGAATATGCACACCTTTGTTTTAAAACTGCTTAGTTTTTTAAAACTGCCTGATTCAGCAATAAACGAGTAAAAGTTGCATTCATAGCCGAAAAACGATAAATCTACTTTTTTGGCGATAGAGACTTGGCTTGAAAGAGCTACAAATAATGAGAACGGGTTGTTTCACCTGTTTGGCGTTTTCAAATCGATTAAGCAAATCTAAAGCGAAATGCGTTTTTCATAATATGGGTGACAGTCTTCAAATATGTATGCCAGATGGTAAGCAGCTCTTCACATTTACAATATTTATTAGCCTTTTTAAATTAAATTTTTCATATGTTGAATGATGAGAAATTTCTATAGGCTGACGTTTGCTAAAGTAGTTAGCACGTTAACTACAAAACCGAAGGTCCTGAGTTCAAATCAGCTCTCTGACAGTCATTTAATAACAACACCACGTATTTTTCTGATGAGCATTAGTGTCTTTTTGTGTCAGTTGCTGTAGTAAAGTTCAACTTATGAAGGCATAAACACTGGTCACTGAACTATACCGACTTCAGCAGATACAGGGTGGGCCAAAAGAAACCAAGGGGTGTAAAAATTTAATAACTTTTTTGTTTATTAATTTTTTTTTATTTTTTCTTTCAGATTATATAGACAACACTTGGAGAATTTATAAAGGAGAGGTTCACAACTGAACAGAGAACCAGAACAATAGAATTTTATTATTTAAACCAGAGATCAATTATTTTAACGCAAAGAGCATATCGTCGACATTTTAACGTCAGAATTTCGCCCTCTGAAGCGATGATTCGTTGCTTAGTTAATCGTCATCACCAACATGGCAGCGTAAGAGATTTGCCTCGAACCGGTAGACCACGTTTAAGTCACACTGCGGAAAATATTGAGCGAGTACAGCAAAGTGTTAACGAAGCACCCGAAACATCTGGCAGAAGACGTTCTGCTCAGCTAGAAATGTCTCGTACGTCACTACGGCGCATTTTAAAAAAAGATTTACAGTTATACCCATATAAGGTGCAATTGGTCCAAGAATTAAAACCCGCAGATCATCGGCAACGTCTAAATTTTTGGAGAGCGAATAATTTCTCGAAATTCGGAAATTATTTGGCCAGCGCGATCGCCAGATTTGACAGCACCCGACTATTTTCTTTGGGGTTTTTTGAAGGAGCGAGTGTATGTGAACAAGCCAGAGACAATCCTTGAACTCAAGGCAAACATTGTTGCAGAAATTCGAACGCTACAGCCACAAGTTTTGAAAGATGTTATGAAAAATGCTCTAAAAAGAGCCCATCAGTGCGAAGCTGAAAACGGTGGTCATTTAAGAGACATCATTTTTCATACTTAGTGTAAAAAAATTTCCATTTTGTATATTATATAATCTGAAAGAAAAAATAAAAAAAAATTAATAAACAAAAAAGTTATTAAACTTTTACACCCCTTGGTTTCTTTTGGCGCACCCTGTACTAATCTTAATGTAATACCATGTTTACACTTATGATCTTAAACGTGTTTAAGGCAAGTGTTTTAAAAAACTAAACACAACCGTTCACGTTATATTTGAGATGTTTAAGGTTGACGTTTTGTCAATGAATTATTGTAGTTGTAAGAAATTACGAACAGTTATGCTTTCTTATTGGTTAATTATTTTCAAACCACAATTGTTCTTGCAAATATTTTAGTATTCTGTAACTAATTACTTGTTTACCAAATAATTTTTGACGTGAAGCCATTTAATAACAACAAAAAGTTGCCAGAGTTATCAAAAAACGGACTGAACATACTCCATTATCGTGTTTAAGAAAGTGTTTAAATCTTAAACACTTCATTTGAGATGTTTAACAAAACAAGTCAATGTATGGTAAAACATCTCAAAATCGTCGTGTTTAAGCTCTTAAACACGAATGAGGCATTAAACACGTTTAAAACCATAAGTGTGAACATAGTATAACATCAGAGCGCTCTTCTTTGTTGTGTAGCAGAATCATCGGCAAAGTAAAATAGTCGATAAATGGCTACTAACCACAGCTTCAAAAAAAAAATTAATGCGCCTCATTTAACACCAGAGGCGCTGCAACAATGCATTATTAAAAAAAAAAAAAAAAAAAAAATGAAGCTTTTCTCTGTCTCTCCCTCCATCGCCGGTATTCTCTATCACTATACCTTTCCTAACAGAAGGTAACACCTAGTAATAGCAGTACGCATTCATTGCCTGAGTGTAACTTCTCTTTAAAAAAATAAAATAAAAAAAAAAATAAAACGAAGATCCATCCTGTCTTTGAGCCCGGAGTCTTACAATTATTAAATAACAACACCACGCATTTTTCTGATGTGCATTAGTGTCTTTTTGTATCAGCTGTTATAGCAAAGTTCAAGTAATGAATGCTTCAGCGGATACTAATCCCAATGTGACATCAGATTCGTTGTGTAGCAGAATCATCGGCAAAGTAAACTAACCAATAAAATGGCTACTATGCACAGCTTAGAAAATTTAATACGCCTCATTGATACCAGAGGCGCTGTAACACTACATAATTAAAAAAAACTTGCAAAAAGCAGAGTTGTAAGAAAATAAAACGCTTTCCTCTATCTCTTCTCTATCACAATATCTATCTTAGCTTTGGGGGCAACACGTTCAATTTTTGACTTTCAATTCCATTCAATTTTCAATACACTCACACTTTTTTCACTAACACAATCAAACTTTTTGAATTGAAAACTAGATTGATTTCAAATTCACCTATCCATTTATATGGCAATTTAATTTTCAATTTGAACAGCTGGTCACAGCACACATTGATTGAAGCTACAAATTTGAGTTGTTTCTTCGTCGGTGGCATTTAGAAAATGAAATTGATTATCAATTTGTGTCACAGCTATCAATTTCAAACAATTTTGACACACAATATGTGTGATGGAATTGAAAATGATTTATTGAACGTGTGGCTGCAGCGTAAAGAAGGTAACACCTACTAATAGTAACTAGTAGGCATTCATTGCCTGAGCTTTACTTATCTTTTATATATAAAAAAAAAGTTAGTTGCATTTAAATAATTTTATGTTTCAATAAATTTTCCACTTCCCAACCCTGGAATCATATAATATTTTTTAAATTTTTAATACTAATTTATTTCTTTCTCAAATATAAAACGCCTTTAATTAACAAAGGAAAAATATTGTTTAAATTATTTTATTTCCATGTACAAATATCAAAGAAAAGTTAAAATTTTCCAGCTCTGGAATGGTGTTTTTATTTGCCTAATTTTCTCTTTTAATGTATTTCTTTATAAAGAAAAAGAAAGAAGAAAAATGAATATACTTGATCTAGTTCATTTTATAAACCAAAAAAAAAAAAAATTTAATTTTCCAACCCTGGAATCATCATATACATATGTATGCCCTGAGAACATAGAGCATCTGATTTCCTATACCAGTTTATTTCTTTCTAAAATACAAAATATGTTTTTTTTATAGAAAAAAATAAAACCAAAATAATTCCAATTTTCTAACCCGGGAATGGTATTAAGCCGCCTTTTCGATTTTGCAGAATTTTGATGCATCGGGCGATTTCTAACATATAAAAACATAACAAACACAAACACAACCCGCAAAGTGATTAGCTTGTCTGCGAAAAACATCCAGGGTCTATGGTGGGAATCGAACGCACGACCTCTGGACTGAGAGGCTAGCATAGCTACCACTCAGCCACAGGGGCACCCCTGCCTCTTAATTTTCTGGGAGTTTCGGAAAACTGATTGCACGTGCAGACAGACAAACATATGAATATCGCTTATTCGTCTTCCCTATTAATAAGAATTCAGAATATGTATAATATATGGAACGCTTATTAATATTGTGGAAATTACACAGGGAATGACAAGCCTATATATGGTTAGCTAAAATGCAAAAAGGCGTGACTTACAAAAATATAATTTTACAGGACAAGCAAAAAACTAAAAATAAACTAAACAAACTGGTAGTTAAGTTCCCTTATTTTTTGTTAACAAAAGCGTCGTTTTTTATCGTAGAAGTATCAAATTTTGTCAAGACATGAAGTTTAATGGCAGTCATAATAATCGGTCAAACACTCGTTTTTGAATTTTTTGTTAGTTATGCCTTTTTGCAATTCAGTTAACGATATACTCTTTATAATTTTTTGTGAAGAGTATAAATATGTAAAATCGCATTGATTTCCTTGTTTGATGACGTTTCCTGTCAGATCAGCGTCAGTTTGGTCGTGTTGATTACATTTGCTTTAAGATTGATTGATGTCAAAAATCTGATAAATGAACATAATGAGTCAGTCCACTAAATATCTTTGAAAACTAAATATGCCGTGTATCACAGATGCAACCTAATCGAAAGTCAGGTTAAAAACTACACATATTTTTAGAGTGTAAACGTTCTAACTCACTTGAAACAAATTTTACAGGAGAGCAAAACAGATTTTAAAGTTTTATATACATACCATAAGAAATTAGCACATCATAATAGCCCAATTCATGCAAGTTCAAAATGGAGTAGTATATTTAGTTAAACTCCGCACTAAGAATTGTTAAGTGGTGAATATCAATATACTATACCATTTTGCACACGTTACGATGCAAGACCATTTGCACAAAATTGTGAATTAGGCTAATGTTTTAAAATTTTTGTTTAAAAAAAAGCACAAACCAGTATATTTAAATAGTTTAAGACTTTACGACACTGGGGCACTTAAAGTTTGAATCCCCCAAATATGAACAGATTTCGGAACAAATTTTTTGTAAAACATAATGGTCGAAATTTCTACCAAAGCTCTACAACTCAAGGCTTCATTAATTTCCTCAAGTAATTCTTTAGTTTAAGAACTTACATTTGAGTAAGGAAAGAATAAGGATATTAATGCCTTTTGTTTGATGAAGGACTGACTACTTTGCATTTTTTGTGGCATAGTAATTTTAAGGCAATAAAAATATGACAAGAAAACACTGGAAAAATGATTGATTTTCAGAAGATTGAAAATTTTACCATTCGAGCATAAAATATAAAATGTTTCTTAAGACTACAAAGAAAAAGGGAAATAACAAGGAGAAGAAATGTTCATATGTCAAAAAAATGTATTATAAATTTGAAAAAGGAGAATTTACAAAATAAGCAACAGTATGATAATTTATCATTATAACATCAAAGTCGAAAGAAGGAGTTGACACGAGCAACATTATTTCAACCCAAAAGAACACAAAAAAAAACTAAGTCGAGGAAAAAGACAAACACACATACGCACGCTAATATTGCTACTTAAATGGCAGAGGTAAAAAATATATGGTTTTGTGTCTTTATAGTAGTAATAGGAAATAGTAAGTTAACATTAGGGTGGTTCTTGCATTTGTGAGACACATATTTATATTTAAATATTATAAAAATATTAATTTTTATGTCTTTATTATCTTTTATATTTCATAATAATTTATTTAGAAATCATATTATATTATATTGTTAAGCCGGGGAAGCCTACTTCGTACTCCTGTAGCACATATACACACACTCATTTTTCTGATGACTGTTAAACAGCTAATACAAAAATTACTTTATTTAATAAAATTTATGTTATTTTAACCTGAAAGAACTTTGATTCGACATGATTCTACATTTTGATTTAATAGTATGAAATGAAATAAAGTTATTTGAAAACAATTTCAAATCATGTTGAATTAACATGAAACACATATGACCCAAATCTGCATAGCAAAATTTTAAATTAAACTCGTTTTCGTAGATTTTAGTATGAGTTTTTTTACGTATGTGATTGTTTCGATAACCGTTTGTTTTTGGACTATCCTCTGCAAAAAAACTTTATTTTAAAGAGGCACGAAAAATCATTTCCAAATTTGTTTACTCTACTTCCTAGCTGGATATCGGGAGAAACACAACAAAAATATATACGCGTATATGTATTCATTTGTGTAAGAAGTTGATTGATGTTCAGCACTCTGGTGCCACTTTGGGCAGCTCAGCTGTACTGCATATAACTATGCGCCCACCTAATATGTTAACACATATTTATTTATATTTTTGCAAAAAAAAAATATAACTAAAAGCATTTTGTAACATGAATATACTATATGACATTGATGAGAATATAAATAAATTTCATAAGCATGAAAAACGAGAAAATAAGCCAAATATACAAACAAAAATACACAGACTTAATTTGCACATCCACAAGTGTTCAAAAGACAATCGTCTGAAGGCCCAACAAATTGAAAATTTATTTCTTTAAGAAACCAAACACTAGCACTGCCGGAAATGGAAACAAAGATAAGGAAGTCGAGAAGAGGATAGAAGAAAAAGGGTTAAAACAATAATGCTTTGGTTTTAAATTATATGCAATAAAAAGCACAATAAAAATGGAAATTTTCAATACACACACACACACCAGCAGGTCGACAATTTTGTTTTTAAGGAAAAATAATTTAAATTTAAAGAAATAAAATAAAATGATTTATCAACTGCAAAAAAAATATGTGTGGATGTTGTTTAAATACACGAAAAGCAAGTGAAGTGAATAATGGCAGTATAAACTGTGTAGATATTTTTGAATTGTAAATTATTTTCAAGAACTTCTTTTTTATAAATTTTTTATATTGATAAGGTTAAACGAAAAAAGATTGATTCATAAAGGTTCAGGGCCTCGAGAGAGAAAGTTTCTTATATGAGTTTCACCAGTATCTAATGTTTAATTATTGAAATAAGTGATTTGTTTTAGGTTTCAAATTTTAATTTTTTTTCGATAGATTTAAGGGTTACATTTGCAGAGAATATCATTGAAATCGTATGTAGAGCTCGCGAATGTATCTTATGTGATCTTTTTCATGGACTTGATTCAACTCTCTTGGGTAAGCGAGCTGAAAGCTTATTAATATTATTGTATTATTATATATTTATTTAACTACTAAATTTAAGTTGTTCCAACTAGCAAAACATTTTGATTCAACATGACTCTTCATGTTCATTTAACAGAGATTTTGCTTTCTACAATTTTCTATGCAATTTAAATACATGATTCCATATTGACACACACACATGTACATGGAAAAACATACATGTTTACATGCAGAAAAAAATACCAATGTTAAGTCAACATGCAAAAATTTTGATTGAAAATTTTATAAAATTTATTAAAAATAGTATGTTGTCTAAATGTGTTCGTATTTATTTACTTTTTTACTAAGTTGTTTGAATTTTTCTTACTTTGTTGATTTTATTAGTAAAATAAAAAGCAGCATTAGAAATAAATTCATGTTGATTTAACTTGAAATAACTTTGATTCAACATAGTTGTTCGTGTCATTTTACTATCAATTTCACGTTGTTTTGACTTGAAATAACTTTGAATCAAAATATATTATTATATTTTTATATAATTATATTATTTTTTTATTATTGTATTATTATTATATTATTATATTTTTATAATATTATATTACTAGCAGACCCGGAACACATTGTTTTACCACATATTTGTAGAGATTTTCTAGGCTGGAAAATAATAACTCATTGCAAGTGTGTGAGGGGATGAGTGATAGGAGCAGGGAGTGCTTCTGAATAATAACAGAATATAAAAACAAAACAAAAAAACAAACATCTATTGTTTTGAATTTTATTATAAATTATATTTATATTAGTTGCTTTCAAATTAACTCATATCAAATTTTAAGACTCTTGCTATTAGAACTTTCAAGATATCAGATTTTCTTACTATGTGTATTCCCCTTCCCGCGGTCCTATTCTTCCAATATTTTAAATTACTACGCACCTCGTTCCCAAAAGTGTTTACACCAACTGTTAGACTCTTGTTATTATAGCTTTCACGATATAAGATTTTTATTAATTACTTTGAAGGGGAAATGCCTCTTCCCCGGGTTATCTTCTTCCAATATTTTCAATTACTACGCACCTTGCTCTCAAAAGAGTCCATATCAAATTTGAATACTCTGACTCCTATAGCTTTCAAGATATATGATATTTCGGTAGTATGGGCATGGTATAGCCCACTTATGGTAATGAAAAATATATTTCTACATATTTTTAGACCTAAATAAAAATGACACATCAAAGTTTCATAAAAATCAGTCAAGCTGTTTCCAAAGAGTTCAATCACAAACACCGTGACACAAGAATTTTATCGGCTTTTATTTAGAAAAACTATTAAGGCTTTATAAAAGTTTTTTAAAACAAATTTTCATGAAAAATTTTTCTTATTAAGCCTTTATAAAGCCTTAATAATTTTTATAAATAAGGCTGATAGATTTCCTAAATTTGGTTCTTAATTTCTTCCCATTTCTTTGTTCAAAGAACTCATTATTTAATAAAATAAAAATAATAATAAAACAGCAAGAAAAATTTTTATTAATTTTTTTGAGGAGTGACCTCATTTATGTTCATAAATTTTAAAATTCAGTAACAAACAAGCCACAATACCACACAAGAAATTAAATAATAAAGCAAAATAAAAGCGAACCCCCGGAGAGATAGATATTGGTTGGTCATAATGTCTGTCATAAATCAGTGGGCATGCATAAGTAATTGAAAGGGCGACATTTATTCGAATATTCCGCTAAACAGAGGCAGCAAAATAAAATAAAAAATAAAACAAAACAAAAAAAAATCATGATATAAAAAATACTCACACATTAGAGAGACAACTGACGATTTCAATGAAGTTGACAATCATCATGTCCATGATGATTTTGTGTTTATTTTTTTTCGTTGCTAAATATTCAAGTTGCTGTTTTTATAAGATTTGTTCAAGTTTCCGTTTATAAAAAATAAAGAGAAGTATTAAAAAAAATATATATAAAAAATGCAAACGGAAAATTTATTGTTGAAGAGCACAATGTTGAGAGGCCAACCAAAAAGGAAAATAACAGAAAACAACATTGTTATGTCATCTTATATTTGCCTCTATAAATCCTTTTACTAATTGTACAAATGCAATAAAATAAAAACAAGCACTTCGACAACGAAGATGACAGTATTTTTTTAATAAAAAAAAACGCGCATTTGAAAAAATTCAGTAAATTCTGACTCGCGCACGAAGGGTTCCGTACGAACACTAGATATGTCATTTAATACAAACTTCATCCTCTATAATATATGGTTTTTGCATTTTTTTCGTTTTTGGGGTCTTTTCAGGTTTTTTGTTTTGGCGTTTTTTCGTTTTTGGCGATTTTTTTAAGTTTTGGCTTTTTTTAGTTTTGACACTTTATTTTCTTGTTTGGGCGATTTTTTTCGGGTTTTGGCGTTTTTTCATTTTGGCGATTTTTTTTATTTTTGGCGATTTTTTTCATTTTTGCGATTTTTATTTTTATTTAAATTTTTTTTTAGTTTTGGCGACATTTTAGCGTTTTGGCGAATTTTTCCGATTTTTGGGTTTTTTTTCATTTAGGCGTTTTTTTCATTTTGGCGATTTTTTCGAATTTGGCGATTTATTTTAGTGTTAGAATTTTTTTTAATTCTGGCGTTATTTTTCGTTTTAACGATTTTGTTTTTAATTTTTGGCGATTTTTTTTTTGGTTTGGCGATTTTATAATTTTTGGTTTTTTAGTTTTACCGTTTTTGAAAATTTCACGTGTTTGCCTCTTACGGTTTCCAAGATATAGCAAATTGTCAAAATTACATAGTCAAAATTGCATTAACTGATGGACCACCCTTTAATTTTAATTTTTTAAATTTTAGTGTTAATTGTTGTAGTCTGTATAAAAATACACTAATTTTACAAATTTCAAGTTTCAATATACATATGTTCATACGATTGTATGTATATTACATGGGATTTGAACATTTTTCTTTGCTCGTTTTGGAACACCCTTTAATTTTTAATTCTCATGTATTTGTTGTTGTAGCGGCCGAGGTTCTACATACTGTTTCCAAATTTGGGGTCCGTAGCTCTTACGGTTCCTGAGAAAATACCGTGTGACGGACAGACGGACAGACGGACAGCGTAGCGAAAACAATAGGGTTCCTTTTCACCTTTGGTGTACGGAACCCTAAAAACAACCAAATTGAGAATCTCCTGCTATTTTTGAAGCCGATTAATTGTTAGAAAATAACATAGAAATGCATTTGCAAGTTGAGTAAAATTCAAAATAAAAGCAAAATACTACTACAACGTAGTTATAGACGTAGTTATAGTTAAATGATTAGTCAGATGAAGACAAGGTAGATAAGATTCTGAAAACAATTGGAAGATGCTTCTAACCACTTTGAAATTTATTCCAGAAATTTTTTTTCTGTCCAACATTGGGGAAATTCCCTTATTTTTTAACAAAAAACTTCAATGAACTCTGGCTAAATCTATTTGAAGTGCATTCATGGAATTTCATGTTTTCTCAAGTTGAAATAATTTTGATTCAACATGGTTCTTCGTGTTATTTCAGCATTGAATTTACGTTGTTCCAACTAGAAAAAACTTTGATAAAAATGATTCTGCATATTGATTTAGTAGTACTTCCCGCGTTAATGAATATGAAATAAAGTTATTTTAAAAGAAAAAATTTTTTAGTGTTTTTTATGGGAATTATTACAATTTAATTTTTAAACGCACTAATAATCCCAAATAAATATTTTAAAATATTTTTTTTTATTAAAAATATTTTGAAATTGATTTTAGAGGGGCTTAGCTAGATCCTATGCGCATTTCACTGTGGCTAATGCAGATCATCAGGGAACCTTTACCCAAAGCTTCTTAGAACAACTAGAGTTATTATATTATAAACTTTTATTTAAACAAATGAGAAGCTCAATAACAAATATCAAAGTTGAAACAAGAACTCAATAATCAACATGTTTTTTATTTTCTTACTTTACCTTTGTTACATTGGCTGACTTTTTTTCAGCTTCAAATTGTAGTCGTAAGAGTATGTAAAAGAAAATAAATGTAAATAACAACAACAGCTATTTAAGAATAGAGTGTTGCCACACAAGTATTTTTTTGACCGGGTGCAGTCAAGTTAATAATTAGTGATTTTATGGGAATTATTACAATGAAAGCTTCCGGAGATATAGAGGTGCAAAAAGTGCATATTTTAAGACATACTCACTGACTACTGACCACTGACCACTGACCACTGGCCACTGACCACTGACCACTGACACACTCATCAAATTGATGAAGAACTTCCGCTATAGCTAGAGAGCTTAAATTTGTTACACGAGAAGATCTAGGTGAGCAATGAATCAGAAAAATCTGAAAACCCGAAAATTTTAACCAGGAGGGCGGGGCTACGCCCATAAAAATTAAAATTTGTGCTATTGAGCTGAAATTTGATATAGAGATAGGTCTAGATGAGAAATAAAATAAAAAAATCTGAAAACCCGGAAATTTTAGCCAGGAGGGCGGGGCTACGCCCATAAAGGTCAGAATTAAAAATGCTATTCTAAGGCGCTTCATGAAAGCTATTTTATTGAAATTCGGCATATATACTGCGGTAATGCAAGGCAATAAATTTTTCATTAAAAAGTGGGCGTTGACACGCCCATACAATTTAAACCTCATTTTAATGTCCTGCGGCTCAGCATATTTAGATATACTATTTATCTAGCTATTATTATCCGTTTGTAACGAAACTATACACGAATAATAGGCATTGATTAAAAAAAATTTGACTTTGGAAAAGTGGGCGGGGCTACGCCCATAAAAATTAAAAGTTAAAAGTTGCGCTAAGGAGCTGAAATTTGATATACAAGTAGGTCTAGGTGAGAAACCAACTAGAAAAATCTAAAAACCCAAAAAAAAATTTCAGAATGGGCGGGGCCACGCTAATATTATTTTGAACTAAATACTTAATATACAGCTTTTAATTCAAGCCAATTTAGTGAAATCTTGCATCACCTTTAAAATTGGGCGTGATCACTCCCATAAAATGTTAGCCTTGTGTTTAATCTACATCGGTCTATCATATTTTAGAAGAAAATTAGCATGAATTATAAGCGCTGCTCACAACAAAATTTTGAGTTAGGAATAGTGGGGAGAGGTAATGCTGATAAAATCTAAAGATATAATTTTCGCTAGAGAGCTGACATTTTATACACTAGTAAGTGTAGCTGCGTGAACCAATGGAAAAAATCTTAAAACCAAAAAGTTTTACCCGGTATGCGGTGCCACGACGTTAAAACTCCAATTAGCACTAGCGATATTAAATTTGATACACAAATAAATCTAGATAAGAGATCACTAAGAAATATCTGAAAACCCAGAAGTTGCTATCAGAGGGCGGAAACAAGCACTTCAAATTCAAAATTAACATACATTTTATTAAAACTTTTCATACACATTGCACTTATCCAAAAAAATTCCCTATTTTGAAAAGTAGCCGTGACTTCACCCATAAATCTTAGCTTTTTCGTTCAGGTACTTCGTCTTAGCAGTTTTTAATTCAAAACTCAGGTATTTGTTATTAACTTTTTAATATCAAAATTTGCATGAATCATAAGCACTAGGAGATATAAAAGTCAGCGGGGCCAGGCTTATGAAAATTTTACGTAATATTATACTATAGAGAGCTCACATTTTGTAGACAAATAGTAATTGATTTACGCAATCAGAAAGTCCAAAAATTAAAGCACCAACTACCCTATTGAAATTTTGCATGCACATTGGGCATATCGTTTTGATATATGTACTTTGGCTAATCAGACTTTAATATATAAATATATTGAGAAAATATGTGGGGTCACGCCTACTAAAATGTACGCTGTATATAACATGTTTCTTTCCAGACGACTCTAACCAAATTGCGTACACACTAGCTACCCGTTGTAATGACGCAATAGTGCATTTTTAAGCTCTACAATTAAAAACCCATCACGCTCTAACCCATTATTTTATGTAACTATACCATTTTCAACAGGCAAAGCGATCATTAATAGAAATAAGATACACTAAAAATATTAAGTTTTAAAAGTGTTATTATAGAAAAATTTTTAAAAAGTAGTAGTAGCAGATCCTCACAAAAACACAAATGTGAAAAAAGGCCAAGTTCCTATCCAAAATTTCGGCCATTAAAAGTTGTGAGATATACATTTTGACCAAGTTCTTCTTTGCCACAATACCTAACACAGAAATATATTATGTATGATAAAAATTTGTAATCGTAAGGGTGTCATATAATTTTTAGATAATCTGCTAACTTGGCAATATTTTTTCCTTTCTAAAAGAGGAAAGAATAATGTATGAATTAAACATTAAACATTATAATGATAAAAATGTTGTCAAGATGGCAGATTATCTAGAAATTATATGACACCCTTACGATTACAAATTTTTATCATACATAATATATTTCTGTGTTAGGTATTGTACCAAACAAGAACTTGATCAAAATTTATATCTCACAACTTTAAATGGCCGAAATTTTGGATAGGAACTTGGCCGTTTTTCACATTTATGTTTTTGTGAGGATATAGTATACATATGTCATATATTGCTTCTTTTATATCGTTTACATTTTTATGTGCACATACGCATTAACGTAAAAATTTGCTTGTTGTGCATATGTATGTATGTGTGTGTGTGTTTGTATGTATGTGTGTATGTATTATAATAAATAATCCTTTAGTTTATTTGTGTAAACTTCTTTTCGTTGGGATAATACTCTTAACCCTTATGTGCGCACCTAGGTACCCGGGTACCTTTGGTGTTTTCAACCAAAATTTTATCATTGAAATTGATAACATGCATATCTGAAACTTCTTGAGAACTAACAACTTTAAACAAATTTGGTTTTTTTGCAGCCCTACATATAATTTTTTTCTTAAATGTGCGTGAGAGACCAATTCACTCTTAACATCCTTAACTGCGCACCAAGGTACCGGGGTACCTGTACGTATTTTATATGGGAATGCTACCATTGCAATTATCTTTTTCGATGTTGTTAATAGCTCTGCATAAATAAATAAAAGTCTGTATAAAAAAAATATAAACGTAAACAATTTATTTCGTGAAATAAGAAAACAGAAACATAAAAAGAAACAAAAATTCAATAAATAATAAAAACAAACGATATAAAATTTTAGTGCAGATCTTTCGAGCAGTTTGTACACATTGGTCGACTGATCGAATGTTCATTGCAAATTGGCTTTGAACAGCCGATACAAGCCTTACGTGTTTTTCTCTGTTTCATACGTAGCTGCGAGCACACGTGACAACTTCCTACTACAGGAATATGACCGCTTTTGTCCTTTGTTTGTAAATTGGACATGGGCGAAGTTAGACGTTCAAAGTCTCGTGTATAAAAAATTTGTATTGCGGATGCCGTCGATGACTGTGAAGTTATTTTTGTATTTTTAGCACGTCGTTTTATATTTTCCTGACAAAGATCAACGCTTAAATCTTTTAAAAATTGTCTACGACGATCAGTAGATTTATGTTGGGTATTAAATTCCATATATATAATATATGATGCTAAAGCTGCTATATCAATAGCATTAAAAAATAATGCCAACGGCCATCGACTTGTTCCGCGTTTGCACGTATATTCACCCAATAATTTATCCATATTATCAACCCCTCCTTTAGTTTTGTTGTAATATGTTATAATATCTGGTTTTGCAAACGTATTCGATTCCACGTTAGAATCAGCATGCATGGTTGATAGCATAACTACTGCCTTCTTCTTTTTTGGCACATATGAACATAAAGTTGCCTCTTTGCTAAAGGCGAAATTTGTAGAGTATAATGATCTGAAATAAATTTCAAACGATGTACCAAAAATTTATAATTAGATAAAGTTTATCTTGGACCATATAACCCAATCAATAATATATGTAAGTATGTTGTGTTCAAATATGTGTAAAATAATACTAACCTTTCCTTACTTGCTTCCATATTAGGTGGCAAAAACCTTTTGTTTTTTCGTACCGTGCCGACAAGTGTCAGGTTTCCAGAGTTTTATAGGGAAAAACCAGATCTAAAACAATTTTTTCACCTATTTTAGTTTGACGCTCACCTTCTAGTGGTTTGCCGGTATACAATTGGCCATGCAAAGGGTAAGAGTTAAGTGCATCGCAAGTCCAAAATATTTTTATGCCATATTTTTCAGGTTTTGACGGCATATACTGGGTAAAACGGGTACGGCGGCGGTATCCATAATGCTGCTCGTCAATAGTTATACATTCACTAGGCTTATAACTTTGACCTAAATTGGCGTTTAGCATCATCCAAATGTCTCGAAAAGCAGCGGCTTTATCAGACTTTGAACGTATATCCCGAGTTACATTGTTATCAAAACGTATGCAGCGTAAAATCATTCTGAATCTATTGTATGACATTGCTGCCCGATACAATGGTAAATTAGTAGGTTTCCACAATTCAGATACATGTTCTCTGTTTGATTTGTGAACACTTGAGTAAATCAAAATACCAAAAAAGGCATTGAGTTCTTCCTCTGTGAAAGGAACGAATATTTTTTTTTGTTTTTGTTCCGTTTTTTTATTATATTCTGTTGTAATTTGTTGTCCTTTACGATTTGTTTCTCTAAGAATTATGTCACAAATTTCACTTGACAAAATACTTTTGAATATTTCTGTGGCTGATAATAACTTAAATTTTTGGGCAGCACCCGCACGTTGCCGTAAAATATTTTTTTTCACAGTCTGGTATTCTGAAAATGGGCTTAGTTGCCAGCAAGTTCCGTCTTTACCACAAAGTTCACTTCTTGTCTGAATTTCATCATTCTCACAATCATCGCTTTCCTCCGAGTCAAACGAATCTTCATTTACTTCTATAGTACCTGCCACTTCAGTGTCTGAAGCTTCCAATGTTATTTCGTTTAACGGTGGAAGATATTCTTCATCGCCATCAGAGTGAATAAAATCTTCTTCATCGCTTTCTATTTCATTTAATATATTATTTATATCAGAAGAATTAAATCTTTTAGAACGAAATCTTACGTTTGAATTCATTTCGTTTGTTTTACGCAAAAAAGTTAACTTCACCGCTCAGAAGACAAGTCGAACTAAAAATAATAAGCACAACACTACATAAAGTTTTGTTTTTATTCTCAAAGGGGAATCACCAACTTTATATTCGTATTAAATATTATTTAGAAACTTCAGCTTTTTTATATATACCAGAAAAAAGCTGTTAAATTTAAAATCAATCTTACGTATAAATTAAAATGTGTATCTGGAAGTTTCAATGAAATGTGTTGCACACCTTAAGGAGTTAAGAAAAATATGTAATATATTTAATGTCAACGATGACAAAGTTTTGACTAGATATTTAGTGCTAAAATGCTTGTTTTCTACGTAACTTCCATATAGGTACCCAGGTACCTTGCAGCGCATTATAAGGTGTTTTTTTTTTTGCCGCGCACATAAGGGTTAAACATATATGTATATGTATACATAAATAATAAACATTATTATTTTATGCTGTTAAATCGATGTATACTTAAATGAAATAAAATTTTACAATTTTTCCATTATTTATAGATATCATAATAAAATATACATACATACATGTATGTGTGTATGTACAGGGTGGGCCAAAAGAAACCAAGGGGTGTAAAAGTTTAATAACTTTTTTGTTTATTAATTTTTTTTTATTTTTTCTTTCAGATTATATAGACAACACTTGGAGAATTTATAATGAATGAAAATAATAAATGAAAATCAGAAAATAAGAAATGAATAAATGAAATCAACTTTATTGAAAATTTGATTATGAGTGATGAAGCTCATTTTCATTTGAATGGCTTTGTTAATAAGCAGAACTGTAGGTTCTGGGGTTCTCAAAATCCAAGAGCCATTCATCAACGCCAATTGCACCCCATCAGGTGTACAGTATGGTGTGGGATCACATCTGAAAATGTCATTGGGCCCTACTTCTTCGAGAATGAAGATGGAAGTGCTGTAACCGTAAATGGAGAGCGGTATCGGTTTATGATAGAAAATTTTTTACGTCCTGCTCTTGAAAACAGACCTGGTATGTGGTTTCAGCAGAACGGAGCCACTGCCTATACTGCCCGAGACACAATGGCACTTTTAAGTCAAATTTTTGGAGAGCGAATAATTTCTCGAAATTCGGAAATTATTTGGCCAACGCGATCGCTAGATTTGACAGCACCCGACTATTTTCTTTGGGGTTTTTTGAAGGAGCGAGTGTATGTGAACAAGCCAGAGACAATCCTTGAACTCAAGGCAAACATTGTTGCAGAAATTCGAACGCTACAGCCACAAGTTTTGAAAGATGTTATGGAAAATGCTCTAAAAAGAGCCCATCAGTTCGAAGCTGAAAACAGTGGTCATTTAAGAGACATCATTTTTCATACTTATTGTAAAAAAATTTCCATTTTGTATATTATATAATCTGAAAGAAAAAATAAAAAAAAGTTAATAAACAAAAAAGTTATTAAACTTTTACACCCCTTGGTTTCTTTTGGCCCACCCTGTATGTATACAAAAATTTTAAATAATTTTTGGTTTTTTTATCTACTTTTATATTTTAATATAAAACAGACAAAAGCTCAGTATTCGGTTAAGTGGAATCTTATATTCCCTTCACAAAAGATATGTATATAATTTTTTTGTAAAATATTAATGAAAGTTTTTTAACTTCTCCTATCAAAAAGAAATTTCGCTTTTCACTTTGATTTTCAATCTGGCCTCGCTGTGTTACGGTCAATGGTGTAGCATACAGTTAATTTTAGCCAAAAGTAAAAAAATAATAATGTTCCAAGATCTTGTTGATTTTTTGGTATAAGAGGGGCAGGAGTATAGGTAATATAAAAACATGCTCGTTATAAGCAAAAAATGGTAATGAATACAACGGTTATCAAATTCTCAATATCAAATAAAGCCAAAAACAGGCTTTGTAAATTAGCAAAGTTAGTGATTTTATTATTGTTGTAAAAGTTTTTGTATATTATCATTTTTTATCGGTCTGCAAGTGATAGGGAGCAGTCCAAGTTCCAATTTTACTAAGCACATATTTTTTAGGATTCGAACTTTTAATCGCCGGCATGATATGTAGTGGATCCAACCAGACCGAACTTGATCAGTGTCGTTTACTATATAATACTAGACCAAGTCCCAATAGACAAAAGATCAAGATGATAATGGTAAATACGTAACCATTTACAGGATATATCCTTTTTTTCACAATACACTACTCCATACTTTTGGCAATACTCCCATTTTCTCAAGTCATAGGAAGAGTATCTTTAGATCAATTATCACCAAATTTTCTGCAGGGATATAACTGGCCTAATAGGCTTTGTATTACATATTTTCTTGTAGATAAATAAATAAATAAATAGTTGTTTACAGAGCCCACTAGTGCATATTTCCTAAGTAATCTGGGAACTTTATGAAAACAAAGAAGACATTTTCACGAGCATCAATACATAATTGAAGCATTCATCTGCCCAATTCTTATTAGTTATGAAAAATGTTTGACTGATTTTTCTTAAGAAATCACTTCAATATTTCCAAATGCCTTAAGGTTTTTGTTTTGGACCTAAAACTCCTTTTGCCTGAGTTTTAGTTCTAACTATGGTCAAAGAAAGTTCTAAAGCTAAAGAAGCATGACATCATTTGTACGGCTTTGAGTTTTATTGAGAGATCATTTCAACTTTTACCAACTTTATTATTGAATAGCTGCATTATTGGACTGTCTTTATTTGCTTCAATAAGATATATTTAAGCTGATATCTTTTATTGTGCCACAACACCTTTAGGGATCCTTCTAATCAAGGATAACTAAATAAATCGTTTTGAATTAATGTGCAGGGAAAGTTTTCCTCATGAAGGCCAACATTTTCTCAACTCAAAAACTTTTCTTTTCTTTAACAAATTCTTCATACCAGCAAATCAATAGATTTGTATGCGTCTTTTCTGTTTGTAGTGAAGTAGATATACAAAAATCATCAACTTATGCTTGAAGTGTTTTAAATTCATTTATATCTATTACATTAAACTTTGTGGGCTTTTTGTGGATAAATATATATGACCAAAAAATATATTTTATTTTGAAACCCATAAAAATTGTTCTTTCATAATATAATGGTAATCTGTTTGTTTTTATAAAAATGATTAAAAACCCTTTTTTAAGGTTTAGACAATAAGAATTCAAAAATATATGGGAATTAAATTGTATATATTTACGCTTAAATAATTTCAATAAAGTAACTCAAGCGTATTTATGCGAGCAATATTCAGGAATAATCGCTTAAATGGGGTATTCGAAACTATATTATAATTTGAGCATAAATGAATCATTCAATAATAAAAAATGCTTATACGAGTATATATACAAAGCCAGAAAAGATGGCTATGTAAAAAATTAGAAACCATTTGAAAATTCACAGTTAATTATACAAAAGATATAATAATAATAAATTTCTTACAGATTTTCAGAAATATTAAAAGAAATATTTTAAAAGCAATATAGAAAGGTTTTCATTTCTTAAAAATACTGTTTTGGCAGTTTCAAATATTTGCAATTAAATAAAAGGTTACAAGCATAAAATTCTAATCAAATTAGGACACTTTATTTAATCAACACTGAAATCAGCAGCTTTTAAACATACAATGTTACATTATTCACCACTAGCATACCACAATGTTAACTTTGTTGTCTTTTGTACAGACTACTCTCTTAGTTGATGCATAACCTTTTTTATACTTAAAATAAAGCTTCACGAATTTAACGTTAGGTTAGGTTAGTCTGGGTGGTCAAGGATCTCGCATATACTAGGATTTATCCTTAGCGATATCAGCAGATGACGAAAAGTCTGTAACTATGGCAGCCTAATTTATGTAGCCTGTATCGAATGACTTCCCCACAGATTTAACAAACCTTAGTAGTCTATACACCCTGCAAAAAATTTCAAAAAAGGTAATCGGCTTTGGAATTAAGCATTTTTAGTGGAAGCTCTTCCCTGCTGGATTACCAACTTAATGATTTTAACAAGGCGTGAGGCTAAAATAATCGATTCTTACTATTTTTATTTGGCAACTTGTTCACGTAATCGATTTAATCTAAAAGAATCTTTCTCCTCATTTATCAACTTGTACAGCATTTTCTTAAGTTTTACGTAATGTGATTTGTGTGCGAGTAATGAAATTTGGTATTCAGAAAAGTATTATATTGCAAGTATTTCTGATGGTAATGGTAATTGTTTGCTAGACATTTCCATTCCAGACACAACTTCAGGATCACCAAGACAGTCATATCTAGTGCGGCTTAGAACCGGACAGTGGCACAATAGATGTTCTACTGTCTCAATTACCCCGGGTTCCTTATATTTCCTGCAGGTACCGTCAAGTATTTGTCGTATTTTGACGGCAAACGAAGTCGTCCAGCAGTGTCCATTTAATACCCCCACTAAAGGTCTACAGTTGCTTTTGGTTAGTGATAAAAGGAAATTTAGTCGATTAAGGATCATGGGAGCTCCATACGACTTTCAAAGTTTTGCACGTATTCGTCGCACGCTAACTTTCCTCCGCTTCTTCTTTCATAATATAGTCTATGATCCCCTTTAGATGTTAAATTGGTTTCCGTACACATGCCGTTTCTTCCACCGGTAATTGAATTCCCTTTTTGGCCAGTGTATTGGCCATTTCATTTCCCTCAATACCCATGTGTCCTTCAGCCCAAACTTTTTTTATTTAGGGCATTCCTACACATGAACGCAACCGAAGGGTAGTTGCAGTTTGCTAAAATTGCTTCGATATCTGCTTGACTGTCTATATATATATATTCACATGCTTATTCATGGTTTGAGCGGTGGAAGCTAATTTTGCAGCCATTTTGGTTGCATAGATTTCTGCCTGGAAGATGCTATAGCCATCACGAAATTTATAAGACTCCTCTCCGGGCAGTAAACCGCAGCTTCCACCCCTCCATCCATCTTTGAGCCATCAGTGAAGAAATTAAAACTATACCCACTATAGTTAAGACCTTCTCGATAGCCTTCTTCCCTTAAAGTGATTTGTGGTTTGGCAAGGAATACACTAAATGTCTTCTAACAATTTAGCGTGACCAAATGATTTGCACGACATCTGCCTCATTGTCCTGAGTCGGATTACGGACTTGCATGCCGCGTTTAGAGCGATTAGTTTATTGGTTTAAGGTCCCCATCATACAAGTATTCCGTAGTTCAGAATTGATCTAGCTACCACTGTGTGTGTGTCCAATATATAAGATTAGGTAAAAGGCCTCATGTAGAGCAGTGGTGGCGTTTTTTACTCTATCCTCTATATTGGGTTTCCACATCAGTTTACTATTCAAAATAACTCCCAAGTACTTTTTATGTGTTTTGGAAGAGAAGGATATATCATCTAATTCATCAAGAAGAATTTTAGCAACATTAAAAAAATCTCCGCTTATGCAACAGATTTTGAAAGGCAGCTTTCGTGTCAAAAATTATTCTGTTGTTTTTTGTGTACGTACTAGAGATGAGCACGTGATTAATATTAAGCTCATGATTACGCACAAGATTTTAAACTTTTACCATAAGGCACGCTCAGGAAAGTATTGGTTTTAATTACGTTCCTTCAAATACGTCAGATAGCCTTAATCTAGAAAAAATCAGTTCTTTTATAAATGGATATTCGTCAAATGTGATTCAGGTAACTTTCATACTTATGGACGGTGGCTAAACTTTATTGAAAACCAGCTTCCAGAACTCTTTCATAGCAAAACTTTAAATGTTTAACATCAAAAGAAACATTTTTGATTTCAAAAATATTTATTTCCATTTTATTTGGTCTGTGTATAAAGCACAAATAAATTAAAGACTTAAATGTAACAACTAATTTGAAATGATGCTCATTATAATTTTTTCTACCAGCATTTCATATGCAAAAAAATTGCCTCTTTCTATTGCGAAAAGATGTAAAACCAACCACACAAAAGAGATTAACACTTAGATAAATGTAGAAATGCAGAAAAAAGATGAAAACAGAAAAAGACTTTTAGATTGAAGGATGCCAAAACGAAAGTACAATACACACAAACAGGCTGACGGTTATAAGAAAAAAAATATGAGTAAAAAATAACATAAAAAATGGTGCTAAAAATGTAATTACATACAGAAATATAAGTATAATAAAATAAAAGAAATTAGTGAGAAAAAGTAAAAGTCTAACAAGAAAACAAAAAAATAAAAAATGATAATAATTATTATCAACTTCAGCAACACTTCTCTGGACATAAAGTGACGAGAACAAACCCGAAACGTCATTACTACACTTACCAACATTAGCATCTAGACAGGCCAGAGCAGTTGAAAAGAACTTAGGCCAATACATAAAGGGTCCGCAAGATAACTTTTTTTTTTAAATGTTGTAAAAAAAACTACTGAATATTTTCTCAAATTTCTTTTTTTATTTGAAATTACAATCCTTCCGGTTAATAATGAAAAATAATTTCATTCAAATGGCTGCCTCGGCTGGCCATGCAGTAGCCTACACGATCGGTCCAATTTTTAAGCAGGTTATCGATTGTCACTGTCAATTGTCTCTGGCTTGTCGGCGTAACACTTATTTTTGACGGCACCTCACACATAATAGTCCAACGGTGTCAAATCACAGCTCCGAGGTGGCCAAACGACATCAGATCTGCGGCTGATAATGAGATCTTCAAAAACAGGGCGCAAAACATCGAGTGTAGCTTCGGCTGTGTGGCACGTAGCGCCGTCCTGTTGAAACCAAATGTTGCCAATATCCTCCTTTTCAATTTTTGTGAACAAAAATTCGTTCAACATGGCCCGATAACGATCGCCATTGACTGTAACGGACAGTCCTCATTTTCGAAAAAAAATTGCCCAATTATGCCTCTGGACCAAAATCCGCACCAAACAGTGACTCGTTTTGGGTGCGTCGGTTTTTCAGTGTATGCGTGCGGGTTTTATGCGTCCCAAATGTGACAATTTTGCTTGTTTACATACCCGCCAAGAGCAAAATGAGCTTCATCTGAAAAGATGATTTTTTTTTGGCAAAATCGGCATTTTCTGTGAGTCGATCGCAGGCCCACTTAAGCTCACTTGTTTAAGCGTATACACAACCATATTCGTTCAGCGGAAGGATAAAACTAATTATCTGTCAAATCAGACATGAGCTAAGTGTTACGAAATAAGCACTAGTTGAAAAAAAACCTTAGATGGCGGACCCTTTATATAGCAAAAGCAATGATAGAAGACAAAGTGGCTTTTGTATAATTTTTTTTTGTGTTTCTTTAAAACATTTAGTATGAGATACTTGCGAGACATCCTCAAATCATATGAAATACGAACAATAATAAGCAAAACTAGAAAAGAAAAAAAACAAAAAAAAAAAAACAAACGAGCTGGACAAAAAGCAACATGTTCAAATGTTTTTGAACATAAAACGGAAACCGGAAATGTTACACACACACATAGAACGAATGACATTAGTACGACGAATGTTTGGAATAATGTTGCAGTGCCTGCTTTGCGCTAAATTACAAAAGAAAAAGAAAATACAAATGACCAAAATTGGAAAAGAGAGAAAGAACTACAAGCAAATAATGTATCGTATTGATATCTTTTCATCAACCACAATTAGAAATGAAATAGAATGAAAAAGAAAAAAATACATTGTAAACAGGGATGCCAGCAAGAAAGGTTTATTTTTGCATGTGCGGGTAGTTTGGTATTTTAAAAAAGTCCTCCAAAAGGCACCTCCACACTTTAATTTCACAAAAAAATAAATAAAAATAAATATTAAATTACGCCTACAGTTCTCCACAGCAATAAATCGCTTAAGTGTGTCCACATATAATTATTTTACCAGAGAACAGTTATGCTTGACTTGATTATCAGTTTTTCTCAGACTTGGACAGTAATGATTATATTTTTTAGTTCATCGATTACAAATATTTTTCTAATTTCCAAAATTCAAATCTTTAATTCCAACGTGAATTCTTTATTGCCTGGCTTGAAAAATTAAGCTACATAAACCTCTGACATATCACCCACCAAATGCCCATTCAGTTGGAGATATGTAGACGTAAATGGCGCTACATTGTCCAAACGCTTAGAAAGCAACCCGACAATATTAGGCAAATGGCCACCGACTGGAATCCCCAAGGTCAAAGACGTATCGGAAGACCTGGGGACAAATCACGGCATTCGATGCGACTCGTAATTTAAAAATATTTACATATAAACTCTATTGAAATGTTTTTAAATTACGAGTTCTATCGGATGATGTAATTTGTGCCCTGCTTATATTTGGAGAAGACAGCTGAATACCCAAGTAAGAACTTTAGGACGCAGCGGGAGCAAAATAAAGCGTATCGCAAATGATAAAGATGATTGGAAGAACTTATTTGTGGCCACATGTTCCTTCTATAAATTACAGCTTATTTTATATGTATATATATGTCCCTGCTTTGCTTAAATTTTTCAAAAATTAATTTAAATTTTCTAAAAAAAACTCAAAATAGCACAGAGCACATTTAAACATTCCTCTACCAAACTGGATCATTCGATTTTCATTCAAAAAAAAAAAAACATTGTATTAAAAATAAATACCAAGTTTTTTTTAATAAAATTTTTACACATACGACAGACATATTTTACAATTCCTAAAATCAAAAAACCCTAGATATTTATAAATGAAAATTTTTCGAATTGGCAACCCTGGTTGCGATACGACTCTCCTGCCAACATCGATGGTTTCAAATTAGGCAATTAGAGAAGGGTTGACTGAACTCGAATGTATGTTTGTATATAGATATGTATGTATAACACTGTGCTGTCCTTGTTCATATGGCGCTTTGTATAAGAGCTGAAAAAAAATGTGTTGTTGCTTCAGCTAAATTGTACTTTCATACAAAAATGTATTCTTCATTCATGCGAATTCAATTAAATTTTTCGGTCAAGCAACAATTTCCCTAACTTTGTACAGTAATTAGCCAATTGCTTACTTTACCACAGAGTGGTTGCTGGCTACCCTTGTCTACTGTTAGCAGCTGCCACACATACACCCGGATAGCAATAATATGATTATATGGGTGATAACAGCTCGAATAGTAAAACGTTGAATGACGTTGACAAAGATGAAAGAAAAAGAAAACAGATAAAAAATTATCTCCATCTAATGCACTTTCAACATCTGTAATTTTTATGTTGAACAGCGTAATTTAAGGAAAAGTGTTCAAAAATTAAAATTGGAAAGAAAAAAAAATAAAAGTAATTATATGAATTGTAATTTAAGGCTTTGTGTCGTGTCCAGATCAAATAGCTGAAGGAAAAGCATAAATCTAAGCTTGTCAAGTTGACAATGATGTATGTTATAAAAAATTTATATCAGAAAAATAAAAAAGAGGTATCTTTGGACACATCTTTATAGCTTTGCTGCTTAGTTATATAACACAAATTTAATGTGTGAAATAACAATGTAATAAAATTATATTATATGATAATGTCAAATTCTCTGCAAATATTTCAATTCCACTCATTTCCCATAATTTTTTTTTTGTAGTGGCGCACGATTACATCAATATATTATTTGTGGCCGGTGGCGGCTGTTAGACTCTTATGTGCTTATGTGCAAAAACAAAGCGAAAACAAATTGAGCAATCGTTCTCATTGTTTTTGTTTTGTTTTTGGTTCACTCACTTCAAACAACAAACAACACCTAACAAAATCAATCAAAACAATTTGTTACGAAAATCACGTCCTAACTCCTGTATGGCCCAATAAATAGCAAAACTATAAAAAAAGGAATACAAATAATATATAAAAAAAGTCTGATATATTATTTTCAGACGATATTTATACGTTTGAGATTTTTTCTCTTTTGATTTTTTTTATAATATCGGTATTGGCAATTTTTTTTCAAATAACGTTTTTTCACTCTGAAAACTTTCCTTCATTTTAGCTTTTTTTAATTTGCAATTGTTTTCTTTTTCGCGGTTTTTTTTTTTTTTGTTTTGGCGATTTTTTTTTTGTTTTGGCGATTTTTCTGTTCTGGCGATTTTTTTTTTTTTTTTTTGTTATGGTGATTTTTTGTTTTGGCGATTTTTCTGTTTTGGCGATTTTTTTTTTTTTTTTTTGATTTGGTGATTTCTCTGTTTTGGCGATTTTTTCTGTTTTATCAATTTTTTGGTTTCAGTGATTTTTCTGTTTTGGCATTTTTTTTTTTTTTTTGCTTTTGCGATTTATTCTGTTCTGGCGATTTTGTTTTATTTTGGCGATTGTTTTGTTTTGGCGATTTTTTCTATTTTAACAATTTTTTGGTTTCGGTGATTTTTCTGTTTTGGCGATTTTTTCTGTTTTAGCGATTTATTCTGTTCTGGCGATTTTTTTTTTTTGTTTTGGTGATTTTTTTTTATTTTTGGCGATTTTTCAGTTTTAAAATTTTTCGGTTTCGGTGATTTTCTGTTTTGGCGATTTTTTCTGTTTGGACGATTTTTTTTAGTGATTTTTCTGTTTTGGCGATTTTTTCTGTTTGGCGATGTTATTTTAGCGGTTTGGTTTTGGCGATTTTTCTTATACCTTGTGTATTCAAATTTTTTTTACATTTAAATAATTTTTTCTCCTTTAACCTTTCGGTACGGGAGACGATTAATTAGTTTTAAACTTTTATAATGGGCTAGTTTAGCTGACATATGCATATTAAACTAATATATAGCTTTTTTTGCATGTCCCTATCCTGGGAGGCGTTTTAGGGGGTGGGACATATGTGTCTCATCAGGAGTTTGACATGGAACACATAAGTCCCATCAGTCCTAAACATATAAAAAAGGGTATATTCACAAATACTGTTTTTTTAATTTCTAGTTCTTTTATTAATTTTTTCTGAATTCATTTTGTACATTCTAAAAACTAGAACGAAATAAAGGGCAAATATGTGAAAATTATTGATAAAATGGTGCAAAACAGTCTTTGCACAACGGAAGTTGACATTCTTGACATATAGTTTTAGTCCGTTTTTCAATTTTCTTTTTTTTTTGGCAACCTGTGCACCGTCGTCTCGTAGGTCCTCCAATTGGCAAGTGAGTAGCATATTAACCATAAGTTTTCTTATTTTTGGAATGGTAACCACCATGACTAAGGCTTCTCCTAACGGCCGCAGTTTTCTGCCTTTCTGCATTAAGACCTTCCGCTAGCAGAACTAAAAAATCAAGAAATGCTTCCTTTTTACGACGTAAATTCATATATATGATGCACAAATTTACAGCTGACATCATCATTAGCGATCACGTGCGATAGCAGATTTGATTGCATTATTGCCTAATGAATGGTGTGTTGATTAATAATGTTTAATTGAAGGAACGTGGTTATAGCTAATGATAATCATGCAACCTAAAAAACGTTTACTTTATTGTAATTTTGCCGATTCTATACACTGATGCTATTTTTATAATGACATTTTTTGTATATGAATGATATTTTTATTCAGGCAGCTGATTTTTATTGTTGCGATGATTTTCGCGATTTTTTTTTTGCAATATATAATTTCGATAATTTTCTTTTCGTTTAATGATTGCAAACTTTGACGTGTTGGTGTTATTGAAGCTTGTAGTGAATGTGAAATTCAGATGGATGATGGACTATGATAAACGCCATAAAAATTATAAAGTCGTGTTTAAGTGGCGCTAATGGCCGAGTGATTTTTAAAGTAAATCTGAATAATTTGCTAGTGCTGTCAAAAACTCAAAGCAGTATGATAGTTAATCTTTCTTTAAATTCTATCTGGTTTAAAAACACTCTTGACATATTTTAGTTAAAAATATTTGATACATAAATATTTTAAACATCATTTTATTTTAATTATACCTTTTTGAATGTTTTTTTTCGCTTTAAGGTTTTCAATTAAAACTTTCCACATTTTAAATACGATTATTAGAACAGTGTTTTATCTTATTTCGAAAGTTATGATTTATTTCCTCTTTTTTTATATGTGTTCTTCTTGACAAAATAAATTATTATAAATTTCAACAGAATTTTGAGTTCTTTTAAAATGAAATATAAAGTTCAAGATGAAACGATAAAATATATTTATTTTTATAGTATAAAATATGAGTTGCGAGCTTTTCTATGAAGACGTGCATAAAATATGGCCTTCACACATAACTGCGAGTACTTTTAAATACGAGTAATTTCAGAGCGAGAGCGGGCACGAGTTAAAGATAAATTAATACGTCACACACGCACACACATACATATATAGATTCATGTAAAAGCTTTTTTCATGTATTTGAAATATCCCAGCTAGCCAGGAGCTGTTTAATAGACGATGATATTTAATATAAAACTCCTAAAACAATCTCCCATTGATTATTTGGAGAGTGAATAGTAGCATTTCTATTCAAGTCACTCTTATAAATCTTGCAATGTTTAATCGACGATACATTTATCTAAAATGTGTTTGTTCTTATTATACCCTTTAACAAAAAATTGTACAAGGGTATATATATATATATATATATATATATATATATATATATATATATATATATATATATATATATATATATATTTGTCATTCCGTTTGTAATTTCCACAATATTAATAACCGAGCCATAAAGAATATATATTCTGGATCCTTATGCATAGGGAAGACGGATAAGAGATGTCCGTCTGTCTGCACGTGAAATCGGTTTTCCGAAGCTCCCAGAAAAGCTAGAGACTTCTTTCTTGGACTGTGGATCGGAAATGGTCGAAATAAGATTGGTATTGAAAATCAGCAAAATCGAGCAGACAGTTTCAGAGCTGGGAGACTTAAACTTCATTTTGCCATACAAAATAACTACCGAAAACTAATTTTTAATAATTTTTTATTAAATAAACTTATTTTATACTTCAGTATAAATAAAATTGGTATTTCTAGCTAAAAAAATTAAAAAAAAAATTAAAAAGATGTTTAAACTTTTAAACGCACTAATAATCCCAAATTAATATTTTACTTATTAAGTAAAATATTTTTTTTTATTAAAAATACATTGAAATTGTTTATTGAGGGGTTTGGCTGGATCCTATGCGCATTTCACTTTTGCTAATGCAGATCATCAGGGAACCTTTACCCAAAGCTTCTTAGAACAACTAGAGTTATTATATTATAAACTTTCATTTAAACAAATGAGAAGCTGAATAACAAATAACAAAGTTGAAACAAGAACTCAATAATCAACATGTTTTTTATTTTCTTACTTTACTATTGCTACATTGGCTGACTTTTTTCAGCTTCAAATTGTAGTCGTAAGAGTATGTAAAATAAAATAAATGTAAATAACAACAACAGCTATTTAAGAATAGAGTGTTGCCACACAAGTATTTTTTTTTTTTTTTGACCGGGTGCAGTCAAGTTAATAATTAGTGTTTTTTATGTAGAAATGAAATGTGAAATCAGAAAAATCTAAAAGGAGGATTCCAGGGTTGGGAAACATACACTCTTTGTGATATAAAAAATTAACTACCGAAAACTAATTTTTATCTATTTTTATTAAATAAATAAAAATAAAATTGGTACTTCAAATAAAAAAAAAACAATTAAAAAAAGAAAGAAATCAGAAAAATCAAAAAGGATGATCCCAGGGTTGGAAAACTTACACCTTTTGTGATATATAAAAGTAACCAAGTCTAATTAATGTTTATCTTTTCCTTTTTGGGAAGAACACTTTTGTGTAGAAAATTATAAAATTAAAAACCTCAGCTCCAGAGCTGGAAACTTTGAACTTTTTCTGGATATTAAAGTAATTAAATAAAAAATTTTTTTGTGTTTTCTTTTTTATTTTTTCACTTAACACACTTTCTATATTTTTTTAAGAACTACTAATTAGATTGGTATAAGGAATCAGAAAATTCTAAAATGATGATTTTAGGGTTTTAAAATTAATTTTTTTGTACATAAAAGTAACCAGGTCAAATTATTTTTTTCTTTTTGTTTATACTTTATGTATGTGCTTATGTATGTATCTCTATACTACATAAAAGCACTTTGGTAAAGGGTATATAGGATTCGGTTCAGCCGAATGTAGCACTCTTACTTGTTTATTATTTTTTTTATTAAATAAATTTATACTTCAGTATGAATAAAATTGGCATTTCCAATAAAAAAAATTTAAAAAAATTAAAAAGTTATTTCCAGGGTTGGAAAACTTTAAATTTTTTTACACAAAAGTTCACAAAATTAACTTACTAAAATAAATTTTTCCTTTTTTCTATAAATTAAATATATCTTAAATTCTTAAAAAAAAGATTGGTGTAAGAAATCAGAAAAATCAAAAAGGATACAAAAAATTAACTATCGTAAACTAATTTTTATTATTTTTATTAAACTATCTTATTTCAAATTAAAAAAAAACAATTAAAAAAATTAAAAAGGCGTTTCAGGGTTGGAAAACTTTAACTTTTTCATACAAAAGTAACTTACTTAATCAAACTTTTCCTTTTTTTCTATAAATTAAACATATCTTGTATTCCTAATATCAAAAAGGATAATTCCAGGGTTGGGAAACTTACACTTTTTGTGTTTTTTTTATAAATTATATATATTTTACGTTTTGGAAAGAAAAGTTTGGTGTACAAAATTATAAAAATTAAAACCACAGCTCCAGAGCTGGAAACTTTGAACTTTTTTTCTGGATATTAAAGTTACTAAATAAAACTATTTTTTTTAATTTGATTTTTTTTGATATTGTATGACGTGACGTCGCGAAAGTAAATTATTTCTTAAATACAGAATGTAGAATAAAATATTCAATTTATTGCTAATATCGAAAAAAAAATATTTAATCGAAAAATACCGAGAGCTCACTTACTAAAAATTATACTAGAGCAAAAAATTATAAATTTTTTGACAAAACATATGCATATGTATGGATGTGCTTATGAATGTATCTCTATACTTTATATACGCACTTTGGTGAAGGGTATATAAGATTCGGCACAGCCTTGTTTTTTATATTTAATGCTATAGATTGTTATTTTTCTTCATTTTATTTGCTGATGTTTTCATTTGAGTTTTGAATAAAAATCTCGTCTGTGTTATCAAGTGTGTTTTTATTTTTTATAATTATAAAAGATATATTAAAGTGAAGTACATATTAATTTAATGTGTTTAATATTCAATATCAAATATTTATTAAATTATTTAGGGTCGTAGAAAGCTTCTAAAATAATCTAATTCTTTTAATTAATTGAATTTTTCTTAGATATCTGCCATTCAAAGCTCTTACAGCACCGTTTTTTTACACGCCAAAGATAGAAGCAAAATTCAATATAGCAATCATAAATTTTCTATGTGTAGAGACTGGTTGTATCTATATACATATATATCTGTCCTTTATTATGAAAGTGGTCTAATTCATATGCATTTTTGCTACGAAATATTAAATACATCTTTAAAAAACTTCAATAAATATTTGAAAAACATTAAATAAATTTATATTAATCGAGACTAGGACACTGCTTAAATAAAATAATTTTTTTATTTGTTAAAATGAAATCTACTAAATATCTCGAACAAAGAAATATATGACTTAGACCACTTTCATAATCATGGGCACATTTGTACATTTAACAACAATTAAAAATTTTAAAAATCCCCGACTTTTCTTAAGAAAAGATTTTATATCTTCTAAATGGCTGGACCAATTTTCTTCAAACATAGCTAAGAACTCTCTCGATCAAGTCATCTTTCAAACAAAAAAAAACTAAATGAAACTTGGTCCAGCCGTTTGGCCTGTACGTGGACACGGACAGACACACAGATAAACACTACAAACTTATAACACCCTTTTTTTAGTCAGAGGTTAAAAATAGTCTTTAATCAATTAATGTAGAAACAATTTTTTTTAAGTACTAAATTGTTTTATATTTAACTTGCAAAATAAAATACTGAGTATTTTACGATTCCCCAAATTATTATCGAATGATAATTTAGAACTCTCCCAATGGCTCATATAAAATTAAGTTGAAGAGCGTCATAGGATTCTCAATTTTCTTCAAAAAAAGAGTTGTTAGATAATCTCTAGATATATTTCAAATGATTGATTCTTCGATTAATAAAAGCGCCTTCTGTGGCTCTTTTACAAGAATCGTCTTCGGTAACAGTTTCTCGAGTGCGAAGCATCTTCCACGATTAAAATATGACCACGTCTGTAATTAAAAATGCTCTGCATACGATTCCCAATAGACTCTTCTGCGATGGAAAAGGCTAGCTGAGATACTATAGGACTTACTTACAGGGCGATGTAAATATTATTTGTTTTTAAATAAACAGAAATATATTTATGTGACGTAAAGTCTCTAACTTTGTAATATATTAACAGAAAAAATAATTGCTTGTTATTGGTTAAACATTCTCTATATGCATTTCGTTTTTGCTTTAGCAACTCATCAGTAGACTTCACCTATAAAATTCTTACAACAAAACTATCAAAGTTCATTTTATGTTATGTTCATAGAAAAACTCTCAAAATTTTATTGAAAATTACGAAAATAAATATAACATAAAATACAAAGCCTCAAAAAATTAACAGCCTTATTTAAAAAACTTATTAAGGCTTTATAAACGGGTTTTAAAACAAGTTTTTACACAAAATTTTCCCCAAAATGCCTGTATAAAGACTTAATAATTTTTATAAATAAGGCTGTTGTTTTTATCCGACTGCGCAACGCAAGGAAGGATATTGTGTTTACCAGTCTACCCAGCTAGCATTCTGTATCATAATCGAATCTTTTCCGAATCAGCTTGACGGGAAAAATAACCGCATATGAGCTCATTTTTTGATCATAAATGATACTCCCGTTGTGAGAAAATGGTACCCTACAGATGACTCATCCCAGAGAATCATTTATGATGCGATTTGCTGATTAATTTTTGAGCAATTTTCTGGTAGTATTTAAATCATTGGTTTTCTTTTTGCGGCTTCTTTTTCATTTTGTTCCTCTATTTTCAAGAAATAATTATTTTATCATACAGATGAATCATAAGTGAATCATTTTTCAATCACCCAAGTTATAAATCAGTTTTTAATCATCAAAACTGATCTAAGGAGAATCGTAAAGAGATTTTTGCAAAATATTATCACCCAAATGCTAGCTGGGTATTTATGTATGTATGGATGTGTGCATGTATGTATGTGTGTATGTATGTATGTGTATATGTATGTATGTGTATATATGTGTTCCTTGCGTTGACCGATTTTTATGATTCTTATGCCCATCATTTTGTTTTGATCCTCGAAGTCTCACCAAAGATAAGTCAGTTGTCACAATTTAATATGGCGACCAGCAGACGCCATTTTGTAAATACGGAAATATAAAAAGTCGGAGAGCTAAATCAAAATGGGTATCCTTCGACAGGTATTTTAAAATCATATTTAGGTTTCTCTTAAGATTTTTCTTTTTGAATGACCATTTAGGATATCTAACGGTTCAAAGTTGATGGCAGTCGGGTTTTTTGATTATATTTTTTGGTAAAAATACTTGTTTCATCTTCTATATTATTAATTCTAATATGATTCCTTGTTGTTTAATTAAAACTTTGTCATTATATTAGTGAAATGATTTTAATGTCTACAGTATGAAATAACGTTATTTCAAAAGGAAAAATTTTCTTTGAAAATTACAATACATCATGTTAAATTAATATGAAAAACATATGAATTAAAATCATTGCCAAGCAAAATTTAAATTAAACTTGTTTTAGTATATTGTAATACGTAATTTGTCTGCGTGTAGGAGTATATAAGATTTATGATTAAACACTGAGGGCCGGTCCCACGATGTCGACAACGTTTGACTTGTCACACACTTATATTGGAAACAATAACAAAATGCTAACATTTGCTTTCGTTTTGAATGTAATTGTGCGACAAGTCGAACGCTGTCAACATCGTTGGACAGGCCCTAACAATACGTTTGCTTGATAAATTAAATTAAACAATATTAAATTTTAGTTTAACATTTGTTGACGCACTTGATCCAGCTAAATAGACCCCTCAATAATCAATTTCAATGTCTTTTTAGTAAAATAATAATTTGGAATTATTAGTGTGTTAATTAATTTTAAACTTAAATTGTAAAAATTCCAAAAAAAAAACAATAAAAATTAAATTTGATTATTAATTCACAAATTTAGTATTAAAATAAACTATATAAAATAAAAAAATTTTAATATATAGTTATTATATCGTGACGGGTGTGACCATGATGCTTAATTTTTTTTATAATTAAAAAATATAAAATCTCTTATTACCCCAAGGATATTAATCTTCAAATTATTTAATACTAGTTAGTTACTGAAAGAATATGGTTTCTGCTCAGAATGACCATCAGAAGAGAGTGACGGGTGTGACCATACAAATGTCAGTTTTTACAGAATTATTAATGTTAGGTTATATTCTATAAAATCTTTCGTATTGTGTGTGTGAATAATTTTAGGGAAGTGAATTGTTCAAAGTATTTTTGAATGTCTTAAAAACTTATAGAACCTATTTTACGAGCTCGATTTAAATATCAGTTCATATTTTAAAGTTTTTAGTCATATGTATATCTTTTTTATATAATGTAAGACATTGTTTGAATTAATGAGATATTTTTCATATTGGAAATAATTCTTTACATTGATTGAAAAACAATAATAAAATAATCAATATGATGTAGTAAATAATCCTCACAAAAACATCAATGTGAAAAAAGACCAAAATCCTATCAAAAATTTCGACCATCAAAAGCAGTGAGATATAAATTTTGACCAAGTTCTTGTTTGGCACAGCACCTATCGCTGACATATGCTATGCATTATATACATTTGTAATCGTAAGGGTATCATATAATTTTAAGATAATCTGCTAACTTGGCAATATTTTTAAATTTCTACAAAAAAAAGAATAATGTTCATTTCTTTATATCGGTAAAAATGTACCGAAGTAGATTAACCACAAGGCTAAAATTTTATGGGAGTGATCACGCCCACTTTTTTAGGTTATAGTTTAAAGTACTGTATACGTGTAACGTATATGGAAAGTTTCACTAAAATGGCTTAAGTTAAAAGCTGTACATTAACAGCCTTATTTATTTAACTTATTAAAGCTTTATAAAGGGGTTTTAAGACAAATTTTCATTAAAAAAATTTCAGAAAAATTTTCATAAAAAAATTTTCTTAAAAAGTCTTAATAAGTTTTATAAATAAGGCTGTAAGTTTTCAGGTTCAAACAATAGTAGCGTGGCCCCGCCCATTCTGGTAAAAATTTTTTGTTTTTCAGATTTCTCTTGTTCGTTTCTCACCTAGACCTACTTGTGTATCAAATTTCAGCTCATAAAAGCAACTTTTAATTTTTAATTTTTATGGACGCAGCCACGCCCCTCTGACTAAAATTTTCGGGTGTTCAGTGTTTTCTTGTTGTTTTCTCCCCTATACTTATTCGTTCATCAAATTTCAGCTCCTTAGCACAACTTTTCATTTATAATTTTAATGGGCGTAACCCCGCCCACTTTTCCAAACTTAAGATTTTTTTTGGTCATTGTTAATTATTCGTGTCAAGTTTCGTTGCAAACGGATAATAATACATACAGAAATAGTATGTATAAATATGCTGAGCCGTAGTACACGAAAATGAGGTTGAAATTATATGGGCGTGTCAACGCCCACTTTTTTAATTAAAAATTTTTAGGCTTGTTTTATCGCAGCATGTATGCTGAATTTCAATAAAATACCTTCCATTGAGCGCCTTAGATTTGCTTTTTTAGTTCCAACCCTTATGGGCGTAGCCCCGACCTCCTGGCCAAAATTTTCGGTTTTTAAAACTTGTTTAGTTTATTGCTCACCTTGACCTAGCCCTCTAGCAAATTTCAGCTCACTAGCACAGATTTTAATTTTTATGGGCGTAGCCCCGCCCCCTTGGTTAAAATTTTTAGGTTTTCAGATTTTTCTGGTTTATTGCTCACGTAGATCTACTCGTGTACCAAATCTTAGCTCTCTAGCTATAGCGGAAGTGCTTCATCAATTTGATGAGTGATCAGTGAGTCAGTGAGTCAGTTAGTATGTCTGAAAATATGCACTTTTTGCACATCCATATCTCCGGAATTATTATATATATATATATTATATGAATTCATTCTAATTATGATTTAAATTTAATAATTTTACGGTGGCGGGGAACAAAGTTATGAGGGGGTAAAACAGCTCGAATGGCTTCCTAGATTTTACAGGCAAAAGATTTTCTATTTTTGTATAACAAAATATTCAACACCCTGTATATACATTATTTATAAATGTATATCTTTGCTCTTATAAACATAAATAAATTTGACAATATACGAATCATGCACAGGCTCACATCTACATACGAAAGCATACATATGGATGTGTAAAGTATAATTGTAAAATGAATGAATGTGTCAAATGTCTGCAATGATTTATATTTAACGTGATAGGAATTTTAATTGCAACACAAAATTATTTTATATAAAAATGAAACTAAAGAAAAATGTAATACAATTTATAATATTTTTCCATATTTATTTCTTTCGGAGTTACTATAATGTGTATATGTCTGTGTGTATGTATGTATGTATGTATGCATGTATGCATGTAAGTATGTATGTATGTTCTCTTTAGAAGTATGTTTGCATCAGCCGTAAGGCGAAATCAAAAGAATTTCTCTTGAACGTGATTTTATTACATTCATAATTTTATTAGGGAAAAAAATATGTTTATACAATATATAAAATCACATATACAAATTAAAATAGTTTAATTAATTAAATATGTGTTTTTTTCTGAAATACTTTTGTTTTGTTTGTGATTATTATAATAATTGCTGTGCTGCTTATGAAATTATGATTAATGACTTTTTTTTATATAATTTATATAATTTATATAGTAGAATTTACTATTAATTATTTATGTACATGCATTATGTATTATATTCTAAATAAATATACACTGGTATAGGTATTTAAACCACATGTGTGAACACACTAATTGCTTTAGGCGTATTTTATTAGTGAAGCTCATATTAAGTGGTAGAATTGTAAAATTTACTGCAGACACTTTTAGTTTTATTGAGCACGAGGTCACCTGGTTACACATAAAAAAAAACACTAATGGAATTTTTTCGCGGCATTTTGTAAACGGTTTACTTCTAAAGATTTATTTTCGATTTTGTTCAGCAGAAAGGAACGGTTTCAGGAAAATGAAATGGAACATTTCCTTTCATATATTTTATAGTTATGACAGAGATAAATTTTATTTTTTTTTCTCATTTACTAAAAATTAGTAAGAATTCGTTTAAAGCTGTCAACGAGAGACCATCGATTTGAAACAAACTAAGCTGAGAGCATAAAAAGCAACATGGTACAAACATTTGTTTATACTCAAATTAGATATCCATATAAAAATTCACCAAATATAAAAAATCTTGCGTAAAGATATTCCAAAAACATGAAATATATTTAACTGAAAAAATAATAATAATTTTGATTATATTTTTATCATTTTTTGATGTGTAAACATCTATACGCTAGGGGGTAAAAATCTTTTGACTTTGATTTCTTTGCATTGTCCAATCGGTGTGAGCTATGTATTAGTGTATTAGTGTTTGAAAGAAGCAATACCAAGCAGAGAAACAAGTCGACCGGCTCGAAGCCGACGGTGCGCCGCCGCCGGTTATTTTTCTGTATATTTCCGTACACCAAAGGTGAAAATGAACCGTAAGAGCTACGGACTTAAAATTTGGACACAATGTGAAGACATTTGGCCACAACAACAGCAAATACATGAGAGTTAAGAACTAAAGGGTGTTCCAAAACGAGCAACGAAAAATGTTAAAGTCCCATGTAATATACATACAATTGTATGTGCATATGTATATACACTTGAAGTTTTAAAAGTTAGTGCATTTTTATACAGACTACAACAATTAACACTAAATTTAAAAAAATTAAATCCAACGGTTAATGCAATTTTGACTTTGTATTTTTGACAACTTGCTGTATCTTGGAAACCGTAAGAGCAAAACTCTTGAAATTTTCAAAAACGGTAAAACTAAAAAATCAAAAAAATTAAAAATCGCCAAATATAAAAAAAATCACCAAAAACAAAAAAAAAATCGCCAAAACGAAAAAAAGCACCAAATTAAAAAACAAATCTCTAGGACTAAATAAATCGCGAAAAAACGGAAAAATCGCCAAAGTGAAAAAAATCCTTAAACAAAAAAATCGCCAATATGAAAAAATCGCCAAAATGAAAAAAACGCCCAAAATAAAAAAACCCCAAAAAACAGAAAAAAATCGCCAAAATGAAAAAAATCACCAAAATGAAAAAAATTGCGAAAATTAAAAAACCCAAAAAGAGAAAAAAACGTAAAACGAAAAAAAGCGATAAAACTGAAAAAATCGTTTTAACTGAAAACCCTTAAAAAAGGAAGAAAGCTAAATCAAAAAAATGCTCAAATCCGAATGTGCGTGAGTCAAAGTCGCACTTTACTGAATTTATTTTAATTGCAATGCGTACACAATAACAAGAACAGCAACAACTAAACGATGAACAACAGGAATTAAAAATTAAAAAGTAAAAGTAAAGGCATTTACCATAGATGAGCACTGCAGTACCACTAAAGTTTCAGTAAAAACAATAAAAAATGTTTAACAAGTAAATTTTTACTGATTACTAAAATTGTTTTCTACAATTTTTATAAATTGCCTAAATGATTTGTTATATGATGAGATGCATTGAATTTTCAGTAATTCATAATGAAATTCTACCAAGTGGCTAAATGTTTTTCATACAAAAGTTTCAAAATTTGAATGAAAAAACTTTGCCACTTGCTAAAATTTTGTTATGATTACGGCCCTACGATTTTACTAGTAATGCAAATTAAATTTCATTAGCAGTAAAAATTTACTGAATTTTTTTAGTAATCAGTAAATTTACTGCTTACTGCAATTTTGAATGCAGTACATATACATATACTGCAGTGTGCCCATTTACTAACCAAATAAGTTTAATAAAACAAACAAAAACCAACAAATTCATATGTATTTACAATATTGAAAGTTTTGATACTTTTAATTAATTAATTTAAAAAAAGATACTAAAAGCATAAGTACTTCCGACTTAAAAAAAATTTTCATTAGTAGATGTTTACACATCTCCTCTGTGATCGGACTCACATTGTTTTCTTTTTTTTTAATTTTTAACCCTTTAACCATAATTTTGATTTTTCTGGTTTTTAATAATAATCTATAAAATATAGCATATATTTAATTACCAAAGAAAAATTAGTTTTATTTAATTAGTTTTATGTACCCGAAAAAGTTTAAGTTTCCCAGGTCTGCAGCTATTTCTTTTATTTTTCTAATTTTTAAAACAAAAATTTTTTTTTTCTAAAACAAGTATTTTTTATTTAAAAGCAGAAGGAAAAAAGTTAATTTGATCTAATTACTTTAATAAACCAAAAAAAAAAAAATTCCAACCCTGGCATCATCCTTTTAGGGCCATTATTACAACTTCAAGATAGTTAAAAGTAGGATTTTATCTGACGAATAAAAAGCTTTCCATTATTGCAATTTGGATTTAACTTACCAGGTAGGATAAACTTGACTGTAATTTATCGCTCACTTTAGTTTAAAGTAATATTTTGCAACCGATAAAGTTTTTATACGCCCGATAAAATCCTACTTTTAACTAACTTTAAGTTGTAATAATGGCCCTTAAGTTTTCTTATGCTATTCTAGTTTTTTAAAATATATACAAAATATGTTAAGTGGCAAAACAAAAAAGGCAATAAGAAAAAATTAGTTATATTTGCTTACTTTAAAATCTAAAAAAAATCGAATTTTCCAGCTTTGGAGCTGTGGTTTTTTCATTTTCTAATTTTCTATACCAAACTTTTCATTCCAAAAAATAAAACATGCTTAATTTATACATAAAAAGAAATAAAAAAAAATTAGTTTGTTTAGTTACTGTTATATATCACATATGGTGTGGGTTTTCCATCCCTGGAAGCGTTCTTTTAGATTTTTTTAAATTTTTACACCATTGCATTACTTCATTACTTTTAAGAATATAAGATATGTTCGATTTCTAGAAAAAAAAAATTAGTTTTAGTAGGTTACTTTTATATATCAAAAAAATTAAAGTTTTACAACCCTGGAAACTTCTTTTTTATTATTTATTATTTATTTAGTAATAATACCAATTTTATGTGAACTGATATATAAAATAAGTTTATTTAACAAACAAAAAGCAACAATTAGTTTTATCTGGTTACTTTTACATAGCCAAATAAAGTTTAAGCTTTCCAGCTCTGGAACCGTCTGGTCGATTTTATTGATTTTTAATACTAAGCTATTTTGGACCATTTTTGACACATCAATTAAAAACTGAAGTTTCTAGCTTTTCTGTGAGCTTCGGAAACCCGATTTCACGTACACCAGACGGACGGACGAATGGACGGACATCACTTATTCATCTTCCCTATACATAATTTATATACTTTAATAAATCTGTCTATTTTAAAATTGCACTACCTTAAGTTTCATAAAATATACTATTTTTATATAAAAATATTGCCTAAACAATATACAATTTCTGATTTTGTAAATAAATGTATGTACGAAAAAAAAGGTTTGAAAAAAAAAATTAAACAATAATACATAATTATTGCTATAATTAATATATTTTTCAATTTTGTATGCTAAAATTATGAAATAAAATATTCACAATTAATTTGACAAAATGCCACATTATAAATTATTTATTAAATAATATGGATTAGTTTTAAAAACTCTATGCTTAATAGTTTTTGTTTAAATTGAAATGTAAATGGCTCATATACGCAATTCTTTTGGCTTTGAGTATTTGCTAAAATATAAAGTAAATAAAATTACTTTAAATCACATTATGATAATTAAATTTATTTTATTTATACTAGTGGCTTTTGCCCACATAACAAGTAATTTTCTGAGCAACCAAGTGATACTCAGGCAACCGAAAATAATAATTATTTTTGAATTTTGAAACAAACAAAAAATGAAATACAAGCCCCAGCAACTTACAATGTGTCTAATCACTGTATTATAATTAACTATTTTCAACTGAATTCTTCTAAACTCCAGATCCCACTATGGGCACAATGTACTAACTTCTGTTGGCTCACTGCAATAAATTCATAATTAATAAACCAAATTCGCCTTATTTCTCAACTAATTCCGGAATAAGTCTATATGGCTTTATAACCAATTGCAGCGTGGTGCAACTATGTCCTTATATTTCTAGTAGTTGAGAAATAAGGCCAATTAAGCTTAGTACTTATGACTTTATTTCAGAGAGTCGACAAAAATCGGTACATTGTATCTATAGTGCGATCTAGGCGTAAGGTTGAAAGATTTTAAAATGTTTGACTATAGGGCCACAAAGTGATTACATTAAATAAAATTCATATTAATTTAACTTGAAATAACTTTAATTCAACATGATCCTTCGTATTAATTCAGCATCAAATTCACGTTGTTTCAACTTGAAATAATTTTGATTTAAAATGATTGGTCATGTTGCTTTAACAGTACTGGAATATTAAATCAACATAAACTAAATAACTTATTAATCAAAACAAAATTTTTCTTGGAGTTAACATGAAATAAATAAAATAAAACAAAATATTAAATTAACTTTAGTTTCGTAAAAATTAATATGAAATTTTTCTATGTGTGTGTGTGTATTTGTGTGTGTGTGTGTGTATGTGAAGGTTATATAAGATTCGGCACAATTTGTTTCTAATATGAAAGTCATATTATGAAAATTTATGAATTCTCAAAATAATCCCTGCAACTTTGACCAAAATCGTTATACAAACTTGTCTACTTTGACCTTTTTAAATTATTGACCTCTTTGCCTTTTGTCATATAGTATTAAGTATTAGAGCAAAACAACCAACCCACGTTTCGTAGCCAAGAATTATTTGCTTCAATGACCGCAATTTTTTTCTTGTTAACGAACGTAATCACTTAAAGTAATTAAAATGTTTGTTTTTCATATTTTATTTAAATTCCTTGCTGCTATTTTCCTTTTCAGAACTTTTTTTATTAATATTACTTTCCTTTTGAGCAACAGAAAAAGTGAAATTCTTTAAATGAAATATTTAAAAAAATATATATATACTTTTATAGAATGGAAATTATTGTAATGGAATATGATTTTCAAGGTTGTTTTTTAATTAAATATTTATTTATTTTCTTTTTTCACTCTAAAAGAAAGAGATATAAGAATATTTAAAAAAATAAAAATAACATAAATTATAACAACAACTAAGAGAAAAAATGAATAGAAACCGGCATTTCAAATACAATTCCAATTCATTCGAAAATTCTTTGCTTACAGATGCGTCTATTGTTATTGTTTAATTAAGGCAAGAGCTTATTTTTGATGGTTAATGACTTTTTTTTAGGATATTTCCTTTAGCAATTTGGGAAAAATGTTAATAAATATTAAAAACAAAGACGAGTTTGCTCGATATTTCGTAATTGTGGACAAAACGTGAAGCCACTAATCATGATACAATTATAACAGTTACGTGCACAAGCCCAGCCTGTTAATATATACAATTCAAATAGTTGTCAAACTCTGTTTACAAGCTGCGAAAATGTTAGTGTATGTGTGTGAATAAAATGATTACAGTGTTGGCAATGAATTTACACATGGCTGTGTCTCCAATTACAATCTTTTGTGTAGGTTAAAATTAAAACAAAAATAAATAAAAATAGAACCCAAAGTAGAATTACACACAGATTATACAAGAATTAATAACATGGCCTACACACGTGAGCAGAAATTACACACTGTCTAACTACACACAGATTGGCAACACTGAATAACTATAATCATGCAGGAATGCCGCGTCTGCAATTGTACTTTAGTTACCTTGTAATTGTTATTTTTAAAAACAAAAGGCATCGGTTTCTGACAATTATTCGTTTGTTTATACCAACAAAATACATGTGTTTTTTGGTGTTGTATTTTTGTTGTAGTCGTGCATGTACCTAGTATAATTGTATCATGCCACTAATATTCGACAAAGATTAAACAGCAGGCAAAACATTGCGTTTCCCGGTGTCAGTCGGCGCTAATAAAGGTCTAGTTGGGTTTCTCAGCCAACAAATTCAGGGCAATCGTTTTTTGAGATACTCGCACTATAATCCACATTGAATACCTTTAAGAGGCTAAAGCAATCCATATCAAATATTTTGCCCACTTATTGGGTCGATTTATTTGAAAAAAATATAGCGTTTGGCTGAGGAAATAAGTTCTTTTCTACCACGACAGTGCAATTTTGCACACATTTTCACTTTCCATAGTAAAAATCCATTAATAATTATTAGAAGCTGCCCTCATCTCCCCTTCTCACCCGATCTAGACTTAAGTTTTTGTTATTTGTCCCCAAGCCTGAAAAAACAGCTCGACACAAAGACATTTGGCTACAGCGATGAAAAAATTTCACAAATAAATCAGAAAAACAAACAAAAAATATACTTAAGTAAAATAGTCTTAGGTGCTAATTGTATAAAATGCAACGCGTTGGCGAATTTTATATGGAAAAAATTTTAATTACAAAAACAAAATAAATACAAAATGTATCAACGCTAAACGTTGCATTTTATTAAATAAGGCCTTTAATATTGATAGCTGCGTATAATCATAAATGTCGCAAAAACAATTCGTATGCTCACATATTTTTTCTAAAGCAACTATGACTATAGCCGACGCCAACATACAAGAGCATCTCTACTTCGTTTATGTGAAAAACCCAAATACGCTATAACTAGAAACAAAAAGGCCCATGCGTATCGAGTGCATTGACTCTCTCTCTCCCTCTCTCTCATGCTTAATTTGGAGTATACTTGTACTCAGAGTATGGAAATTTAGTCAGACAAAAAATAAACGCATGATACTAGGATTAATTATTCATCATTCTTTGCCGCATATATACATTTGCGTATATAAAATGGAATGCAAAATGGAAAATATGTATAGGGAAGCGTGTGTGGCTATTGGAAAACATGCTCTCTGTATGTAAATAAAATACCCGTGAATATACGCATGAGTACTCAATTAGTAGTCAGAGTATTTCTATACTCATGCTATGATACCTGATACACAGGATATTTGTTCATCACTCGCCGCCGTTTAAATTTTTATATATAAAATAAAATGGAAAATACGTGGGTGTATGTGTGACTCTTAAACAAGATGTTTAAGTGTTTGTTTAAATAAAATAGCCCTGTATACACGCATGCATAGCCAATTAATAGTCAGAGTATTTCTATACTCAGGCGTGTGGTTAGAGCTCACAAAAACCATAAATTTTAGTTTGTGTTTGTTTTTAGTTTATTTGTTTGTGGTGCGTAATTTAAAAATAGTGTAAACTATGTTTAGTTGTTGGATGTTTATAGTTAAACGTATTATAGCTGTATGGCAGACAATATTCAGGGAGTACTTAAAATGATACTTTTATCATTCTCTAAGTTAAATATACATTTTGATGACCTTGATAATAATTGATTTTTTGAAAGGGTAATATAAAAAAATTGCAAAAACTGTTGGAAAAAGTTTAAAGATCTCAAAAGCTATAAAAATAAAAATAAATCTTATTTTTATCCCAAAACCTTCGTTTCCTTCAAAAAGTCACGGATTCATTGTATCTCCTCGTATATTAGTATTTTTTTTTCGGTAGGTAAACGGCAGAGTTTAACAATAGTAAACAATATTATTTCAAGAAATGTTTAAATCATTGCAAGGGAAGCTGCTTTGCTGCAAGGGTAGACATAATTAATAATTAGATTTATATATTTAATAAGACAAACAATTAAATTGAGTTCTTATCCTGCTTCACATTTCAGTTGTTTTTGCTATCCCGTGGAATAGTTAGTATTCTGTTTATGTACATTCTTCCCTTGAATCAACTTCAATGTTTAATAATATTTGTAATAAAAGTATTAAATCAAATCTTAGAGACTTGTTTTTTTTTTTTGTTATTAACATCGAGAAAAAAAAATAATACATGTTTCTTGTGCTTTAAAGCTTCACAGCTCGGAACATAATTATGGCTGAAGCAGTTAGTACGTTGACTACAAAACCGGGTTCGAGTCCGGTTCTCACAGTCATTAAAAAAAGAATACCAGCATTTTGCTGACAAGAATTAGTGTCTCTTTGTATTAGTTGTTGTTGTTCATGTGATGAAGGCATAGACATTGGTCACTAAACTGCTCCTGCTTCAGCGGATACTAATCCTAATGTAACATATTTCGTCGTTATTGTGTAGCAAAATCATCGATCAAGTAAAATAGCTAATTAAATGGCTACTAAGATTTAATACGCCTCATTGACACCAGGGGCGCTGAAAAAAACATAGTTGTAAACGAATGAAGCTTTTCTCTCTCTTTTGCTTTACCATCTGTCTTTTGTTTTACTATCTCTTTCCCAAAGATGTTACCTTGTAGTGTTACTTCTCTTTCTAAAAACAAAATCTGAAAACCTGTTTAAAATATATCAAATTTTCTTTAAAGTACCTTTTTGTTTACAAATTGAACTTTATAATCATAATTGGTAACTACCATCTATTCTATTCTATTCTATTCTATTCTATTCTATTATATTCAATTTATTTATCATTAAGTTAATAAATAATTTATAAACAAATGTAATTAATATTTATATAGTTAATTGCAAAGCTAATAAAATTCTTTGTTTTAACGAAAACAATCTCGGCAAAACTTCATTGTATTGTCAATCATGGTTCATTACAGTAAAAAAAGCAACAAATTGTTTATTTTTGTAAGGCCTAAAGGTTAAATAAATATTATTTTTCTTACAATTTGATAATCATTAGTCTTGTTTAGCAAAATATTTTAAGCTTTCATAATTAATTTTGGGTAGCATGAAAATAATTTTGTGTCTATTACAAGTTAACAAGAGATATGAATGAGCGATATTTTGTATTTTATTTTCAATTTGTGGTGCTTAGAAACATACAAAATTTTCCCGGCATCCCAAGACAGCTCATTTATCATTATGTATTCGTGCGCTAAATGGTTTTAAATATCCAATCAAGGATTAAAATCTTTTTCGTACAAACATGCTTGCAATTTATTGGTATTACAAGCTAAAGCGGTGAAACACACAGGCACTGGGAAAGTGGCCCTCTTGGAAAGCCGCAAAAACTAAATTAAAGAAATTCGCTAAATATTATAAGAAGTAAATAAGATCATATTGGTTTTTAATTACATATCTACAAAAAAAATATAGACAGATACGCATAAATATATATACCCCGTCGGAAACTAAGTTAACTTTAAACTATATATAAGCTAACTTTTCCGGAATTAGTGCTGACTTACACTTGCATCACTTTCAAATGTGATATACTAACTCTGCATTACTTTTCAACTAACTTAAAGTTGATTTCATTTAAGCCACCTGGTAGTCAGTAAATTTACAAAAGAAAATTTGCTGGGTCTCGATCGCTGGAGTTAACGCGCTATCACCCAGCTAAGGTAGTTAGCTGTTAGCGAGTCTAAGAAAAATAACTATAAGTTGACTATTCTTGTAGTGAACCACACATTCTCCAACAGGGTATATATGCACGCCTTAAATTATAGATGACTTGAAGGCCCTTTCAAAAGGCTTATTGTAGTTGTTGGCACGCCTTGTATGTACAACAGCTTAAATCCATCCACTCCTCATTCGTACTCATTCACTTGCCAATGAACAGATACTGTCACATATGTCTACACATACATACACACATACATGCACACATACATACACACATAGATATACACACATAAGAGATGCGTGTTAAATGGAATGCTTGAAATTTATATGAGTAAAATTTCCAATGGATAAGCATAAAAGAGGAATACAATAAAACAATGTGCGTATCACTACTAACGAAGTAAACAATTATGAAATTGATACTTTTTGAACGTGGAATCGGTTTTTCGACGCTTCCAGAAAATCTAGAGACTTCGATATCTGACTGGTGTGTCAGAAATGGTCCGAAACAGAATAATATTGAAAATCAGCAAAATTAAGTAGAGGGTTTTAGAGGTGGAAAGCTTAAACTTTATTTTTCCATATAAATGTAAGAAGCTAAAACTAATTTTTTTAACTTGTTTTATATTTCAGTACGAATTGGTACTAAAATTAAAACAAAAATCGAAAAGACGTTTCCAGGGTTGGGAAATCTTTAACTTTTTTTTATTATATAAACTACTAAAACTATTTTTTTCTTTTTTCTTTAAAATTTAAACATTTCTGATATTTTTAAAAGCAATAGATTGTTGTAAGAAATTAAAAAAATCTAAGAGGATGATTCCAGGGTTGGGAAACTCATACTTTTCGTGATATATAAAAGTAACCAGGTCTAATTAATTTTTTTATTTTAATTTTCTTTATAAATTAATGGCCTTATTTATAAAATTTAAAAAGGCTTTATAAAGGCTTTCTAAGAAAAATTTTGTGTGAAAATTTGTTTTAAAATATCTTTATAAAGACTTTTTAAGTTTTATAAATAAGGCTGTAAATATATTTCATGTTTTGGAAAGAAAAATTTGGTATAGAAAATAAAAAAAAATTAAAAACACGCTCCAGAGTTGGAAAATTTTATAAATTTTTTTTTTGATAATAAAGCAACTAAATAAAACAATTTTAATATCTTATTTCTGTTTTTCTTTGCTCACTTAATATATTTTATATATTTTTTTAAAGAACTAGACTGGTATAAGAAATCATGAAAGAGTGATTCCAGGGTTGGAAAACTAATTTTTGCTTTTGTATATAAAAGTAACAAGATAAGATTAATTTTTTATTTTTATTTACAAATTAAATATACGTTATGTTTTATTAAGTAATAGTTTGGTATAAAAAATTAGAAAAATAAAAATCAAAGCACTAGACTTGGAAACCATAAACTGTTTTTGGTATATAAAGCTTATTAAATAAAACTAGTTTTTTCTTTGGTAATTAAATATATTCTTTATTTTAGAAAGAAATAAATAAGTATTTAGAACCAGAAAAATCAAAATTATGGTTCCAGGCTGAAATTCTTCATTGGAAGAATGTTATCAAAAAAAAAAATTTTTTTTCAGTTAGACATATTACATGTTTTAGGAAGATTTTTACTCAAGATTTTTTATATATGTATGTTTAATTTTTATATGGACATCCGTTCTTTCACCAACTCTATTTCTTATGTTTCTAAATGACCTTCTATATAAAACGTTCAATACCATCTATTACTTCGTGAATGTTGGCAGCATCTGCCATTCTTTCTCATTCAGCAATAGACCAAACCTGCCGGAGGTTGAGGCTATGCGACAAATTATGAATGATACCGTGAATTGTGATTAAACAAAATTTTCTGAATGTGGTCATGCTATTAGGGTCGATTTTAACGCCCTTCTATATATATGGTGGGTATAAAAATTAAAAAATTGGAAGCTCTTTTTGTTTTTGGTATGTAAACTCCGTATTATATTCGATGGACTGAATACATTTTTCAAGTTTCAAAAGAAGCATTCAAGTGAATAGGAGTTTTGAATCAGCGCAAACGATATTTCACCCCATCTGATCTTCTCCTCACTATTAATACCACTTGTATCCGACCTAAAATGGAAAATAACTCTCATGTATGGGCCGGCGCTTCAAAGTATATTTGGCTGCTGCTATACTGCATACAGGAGAGGGTGAAAAAGCTCATCGGTGACAGTAGGGTAGTCAACTCAATTGATTCATTGTAGCATCGACGCAATGTGTGGAGCATTTCCTTTTTCAATCGTTACCACAATTGAAGGTGTTCCGATGAAATTAGGGAACTTTTTTCTGAGACCCACACATTTTTATGCACAACACATGCTTCATTGAGAGCACATCCTTTTGTAGTCGATTGGCCAATAAATCTCACTACGCATTACAGAGAGAATAAATGTTTTGGCCGTACTATTTGTATGTGAAATAAACTAGCTGCGGAAGTCTTTCCTGTTACTTTTAACGTGGGAAAGTTTAAATCGAATGTCCACAGACACTACTCCCTCTATTCTCATATCCATAACTTTTATTCTAGTTCTGGTACAATGTATTGTAGGAGTAGGGGTTAACCCCTGAATGCTGATCCTACTATAAAAAAAAAAATTTTTTAGTTTTTAGAAGTTTTTGCAAAACAAAAAAAAATATAAAGGGTGTCCCAACAAGATCGCAAGATTTAAATTTGGCGCCATTCGAAGTGTCATTGTTTGACATTTGAACAATTGTTATTGTCTGCTAGTAGAAGGTACGAGGTTAGTAAAAATGGAGCGCTGCACTAATGAACAACGCATTCTCATTGTGAAATTGTTTTACCAAAATGGTGAAAGTTTTGCGGCTACAGTTCGCAAATTTGCGATCAATTTGGGGTCACAATAATGCTCCAAAAGAGTCAACTGTAAAGACATTAATGGATAAATTTGCCGAAACTGGGTCTGTTAGTGATGTAAAGACAACGACGCGCCTTCGACCAGGTCGATCGACCGAAAATGTCGCAGCTGTACGTGATGATGTCGCTCAAACGCAGCTCAAGCGCAAACAGTCAATGGTGTTCGGTATCGTGAAATGATAACCAGTTTTTTCGTACCTAGAATTGAAGAATTGAATGTGGAGGGCAAGTGGTTTCAACAAGACGGCGCCACATGTCATACAGCCAGAGAAACAATTCAATTGCTACATCAGTCATTTCCCGGTCGTGTTATTTCGCGTTTTGGAGACCAAAATTGGCCGCCTAGATCGTGCGATTTGGGGTTTTTTGAAGTCGATGGTTTACGCGAATAAGCCGACGACGACTCAAGCCTTAAAAGAGGAAATTGGACGCTGCATTAATAAAATACCGCAGCATTTATGCAAAACGACCATTGAAATTTTCGTTTCAAAGATCGCGTATGTGCCAGCAAAGCCGCGGCGGCTATCTGCCCGATTTGTTGTTCCACATATAACCTCATTTTGTCTACTTTACGATTCGATATAATAAAGTTTCACGATTTTTTTTTTAAATATCTGTGTTTTATTTAAAATTTAAATCTTGCGTTCTTGTTGGGACACCCTTTATAAACGTATTATCTTTTCGTAACGCTGAGTGCTTACAAATTTTGTTTAGAAAAAATTCAAATTACAAAAGCAAGATAAATGAAAAATTTGTCAATGGTAAGTGTTGAGTTTTACAAAATAAAGCAATTAGTATTATATTTTTTCTTGAGTGTAACTTCTCTTAAAAATAAAAATGTATAATAAGTCATTGACTATTTGTTAAAAGCGCACAAAGATTTCAAGAATCTGAACTTAATGCGTTCATTGAAATTATAACAGTAGCTTACATTTACTGTAAACTTGACAGCTGAAATTAATAAGACACAACTGCGAGTTTTTTTTCAGTGTACGAATAATTACGCTAATAATACATATATGTGTATGTGTCGTTTAGTTTGTGTTTTCATATGTGTGTATGCTTGTGAGTAAAGTGTACATAGTATGTACATATTAGACCCCTGCAAAAGATCACTTACAAGAATTTTTAAGACATGAGGAATTTTTCAAATGCTTTACTTTAGCGAAGTCTTCAAAAAAAAAAAAAAAAAAAAAAAACGCTGAACAACACTATTTGCAATTAGTTCCAGCTATTGCAGGTATAGAAGAAAATTCTTCGTGATGAAAGCATTTGTTATGCTTGCTTCTTCCTACGCATCGGTGTGTATACACACGTCATGCATGTACATACGCACACACGTTGTATGTATGATCTTTTATTTTTATGCGCACATGCAAACGCACACATGCATTGACAATCTATAAAATTAATAGGAGAACCTGTTTTTTGTAATCCCTTTTACGCTGGTACCACTACACCGATTTTAAAAAGATTTATATAGTTTTAAAGGTTTTACTGTACAGATGTGCAGAATCTATATTTTATTGAAATCGGTTCAGTATTTTGGGAGCTATAAGCGTTTAAAGTTGCTACTACTACATGCACACATATTACACACGCATTTATTAGCTTACAAGTAAAAAAGAAACAAAACATGCGTGTGTGTGTGTGTGTGTGTATGTAGTATTTCTCTTGACTTAAGATTATTTTCTCTCTTATTTGTTGTTGTATGAAACCCATAATACCAGTGATGCCAACTTTTGAGACTCAAAACGCGCAAAAATTTTTGAAAAAAGGGCTAGAAAGGACTAAATTGAAAAAATATTCAAAAATAAAAAAATATAGTAAAATTTTTCGAAAAAGCGCGAAAAGGGGCTAGTATTAAAATGTTTCTGTTGAAAATAAAAACATTAAATCAATTTTTGTGAAGTAATTTATTAGAATAGAAATAACTATCATGAGATCAACACATACATAGCTTCAGAGCTTAAATATTATACATATTTCATTTACATTTCATATTACATTTTAATAAGGTAAGTACATACGTAGATTAAATAATTAGCATATAAAGGATGTTTTTTATTGAGGTATAGAACTTTAAGTTGGCATCACTTTTTTAACTGACGGCCATTTTGTCAGCTGTCAAGTGATTCACATTTAGTTTAGTTTGCCATTTCATCATGAACAGGTTGACAAAAGAACAACGCTTGCAAATCGTGCAAATTTATTTCGAAAATAATGGTTCAGTTCGCGAAGTTTACCGCAAGCTCCGTCCATTTTATGGTCGACATAATCGTCCATCAGAGCAATTAATTCGGTTAACCATGGATCGTTTTCGCACTACGTTTACTCTATGTGATAATACGCATCCGCAGAGACGTCGAACAGTGCGCACCGAAGAAACAATTGCCGCTGTAGAGCAAAGTGTTGAAGAGGACCCGAATGAATCGATTCGCCACCGTGCACAGCAATTGGAGCCGACTAACCGACTATTTTGTTCCCGAATTGGATGGCATGAATGTGGATGAGTTGTGGTTCCAACAAGACGGCGCTACATGCCACACAGCGCACGTCACAATCGATTTATTGAAGGAAACATTCGATGAGCGCATAATTTCGCGGAATGGACCTGTCAATTGTCCACCAAGATCGTGTGATTTGACACCATTGGATTATTTTCTTTGGGGATATGTGAAGTCGCTCGTCTACGCCAACAAACCAGAAACGTTAGGGGACTTGGAAGCCAACATTCGTGGCGTTATTGCCAACATACGGCCCCATATGCTCGAAAAAGTGGTTGAAAATTGGACCTGTAGAATTGGCTTTATTCGAGCCAGCCGCGGCGGCCACATGCCCGAAATCATATTTAAGCATTAATGGCATAAAATTATCCTTCCAATAAGGCCAAATTGATGGACATTAAAACGATTTTCTTGTGTTTTATTTCAATTTGAAGTTCTATACCTCTAAAACAAAACACCGATACATACATATATAATAGAAATATATATACATATGTATGTTTACATAAGTAGATACATTTAAAATTGGCCGTTATTAAATAAAATTTCGATTTCTCGCTCTTCCAAAAACATACATTATCTGTTTTAGACTTTACTGAATAACTTTCAAGGCATAAAAAATTTGGAAGAAATTAAAGATTACTCTATATTATGCTTCTTTTTTAAATTGGTAAAGCAATATCGACTTTTTAATCATTTTATTTTGCTAGATTAAACAAGAAAAAGTTCGCAAAAGTTTAAATGTAGCCATACCGAGCAAAAACTAAAAATGGGCTAAAAGGGCTGAAAGATTATTGTAAAAAGTGCTAGAGGTTTGCGCCTTTTTTAGTTTGGGGCTAAAAATTTTTTTTCGCGTTTTGAAATCCAGCCCTAAAAGGGCTTAGTTGGCATCACTGCATAATTTACATTTTGATTCTAGAATACGGGCGATTGTGACGTCCGTTTGGTATATCTAGTTTGAATAAATAAGTGATGTGTACTTGAAAAACAACTGGAAATAAACTTGAGTTTTATAACGAATTGTTCGTTGTAGACGGCCATTCATAATACCGATGTTTGTTAAAACTGAACTTAATTGTATATAATTTTCTAAGACATTTTATTTTCTTTTATCTTTCATATAAAAATTTGTTAAAGGTAATCAGCTAAAAAAAAAAGTACATAAAAATTTACGGTAAATTCTAGTCGATGTTCGTTATCATCATTGATGCATCTTATATAAAAGCTTATTTAAAGTACATTTAGCATAAAAAAGGGTCAAAATAAAAAAAATATAAAAAACGGCGGCTACTTTTAAGCCGATTTTTAGCGGCTGCCAAAAATCGTCGGCAGCTGGCTTTGAGCCGGCTAAGCCGTCTCGGCGCAGGTCTCTGATTGACATTAGATGTGTGCGCTTGCTTCAAAAAAACCACCCTTAAACACAAACATAATAGCTTACCATCACACTCAAACTTACAATACGCAAACTAACAACACACTAATTCTTTTGAGTAATTTTTACGAACAATAAGTCTTCGCGACATCGCTTGCATACACTCATTAATACATCCATCGTGCTTATCTTATTAAACCACAGCATTTCCTAGCAAAAAATTACACATTACCATCAGAACTACACTCAAAATAAAAATCAATCCATCCGTACTTAAATCAATTCAAAGCGGAGTCATAAGTACGGATTTACTCAAATCAAGTACAAAAGGATTAATTTAAGTACGGACTTTTCAAGTGCTAAATAGTTAATTTTATCCATATTTAATCCTGATTCCGTACTTAAAATAATTCCAAAACCAGATTGATTTCAGTTAACCTCAGATTGAATTTATTTCAAAATACGCTTGATTCAAGAATTTCTAACTTGATTTAATGCGAATTCATACTGGAAATACTTCCAAAACGAAATTGATTTAAGAAAATCTGGGATTGAATTAATCTAAAAATGGGGTATACTTGCCACATAATGACTTAATTTTCTGATTACCAAATTCCATTACTCGCTTACAAATCACATTACCTAAAATGTAAAAAAAATTATATACAAGTTGCTAAATGAAAATAATGATTTTTTTAGATTAAATAGATTGCGTGCACAAGTTGTCAAATAAAAAAAGTAAGTACTTCTCAGGAATCGATTATTTCAGTCTCACGTCTTGTTAAAATCATTGAGTTGGTAATCCAGTAGGGAAGTGCTTGCACTAAAAATGCTTAATTCCAATTTCGATTACTTTTTTTAAACTTTTTGCTGGGTTATTATTGGCAATTGATTTAGTAAAATATATGCGATGACAATACACATAAAAAAAACAAAACGTATGTGCATTTCAAGACTGCTTTCGCAGCCCTCTGGTATGTATGTATATGCGAGTTTATATATTTCACTTTGCCATCAATGTTTTGATAAGCGTTTAGCTTTTTGTTTTCGGCAAATTTATTTTCGTGGAAATTGATTTATTTTTAATTATCACTGACGTGCCACAAAACAATAAATAAAAGCTCAAATTTATGATAATAAGCATTTTATGATACTGAAAATAAACGCAATGTATAAATTAATGAGACTACATATTGGCTACTATTGGGTGTGCCCATAAAATAATTAAAAACAAAATTTTAAAAAATTTTCATTCCTCAAAAACCAACAAGCCAGACATTTTGACAACAATTAAGCTCACATAAAAATATGAAAATAATGGGTGTTTTTTATTGAGGTATAGAACTTTAAGTTGGCATTACTTTTTTAACTGGCAACCATTTTGTCAGCTGTTAAGTGATTCATATTTAGTTTAGTTTGCCATTTCATCATGGACAGGTTGACAGAAGAACAACGCTTACAAATCGTGCAAATTTATTTCGAAAATAATGGTTCAGTTCGCGAAGTTTACCGCAAGCTCCGTCCATTTTATGGTCGACATAATCGTCCATCAGAGCAATTAATTCGGTTAACCATGGATCGTTTTCGCACTACGTTTACTCTATGTGATAATACGCATCCGCAGAGACGTCGAACAGTGCGCACCGAAGAAACAATTGCCGCTGTAGAGCAAAGTGTTGAAGAGGACCCGAATGAATCGATTCGCCACCGTGCACAGCAATTGGAGCTTTGTCCATCAACTTTATGGAAGATTTTGCGCAAAGATCTTGGCTTGCGACCTTACAAGATCCAGCTTGTGCAAGAATTAAAGCCGCGAGACCATGCAATGCGTCGTGATTTTGGTGTATGGGCCGAAAATGAGATTGATCTCGATGCTGATTTTCATCGCAAAATTTTGTTCAGTGATGAGGCTCATTTTTGGTTGAATGGCTACGTCAACAAGCAAAATTGCCGCATTTGGAGTGAAGAGAATCCACATGAGACCCTTGAGACGCCATTACATCCACAAAAACTGACTGTTTGGTGTGCTCTATGGGCTGGTGGAGTCATTGGGCCATACTTCTTCCGAAATAATGCTGGAGAGTCAGTTACCGTTAATGGAGACCGGTATAGAGCCATGATAACCGACTATTTTGTTCCTGAATTGGATGGCATGAATGTGGATGAGTTGTGGTTCCAACAAGACGGCGCTACATGCCACACAGCAACGTCACAATCGATTTATTGAAGGAAACATTCGATGAGCGCATAATTTCGCGGAATGGAACTGTCAATTGGCCACCAAGATCGTGTGATTTGACACCATTGGATTATTTTCTTTGGGGATATGTGAAGTCGCTCGTCTACGCCAACAAACCAGAAACGTTAGGGGACTTGGAAGCCAACATTCGTGGCGTTATTGCCAACATACGGCCCCATATGCTCGAAAAAGTGGTTGAAAATTGGACCTGTAGAATTGGCTTTATTCGAGCTAGCCGCGGCGGCCACATGCCCGAAATCATAATTAAACATTAATGGCATAAAATTATCCTTCCAATAAAGCCAAATTGATGGACATTAAAACGATTTTCTTGTGTTTTATTTTAATTCAAAGTTCTATACCTCTAAAAAAAACACCAGTTATATGAAATTAAAAACACAAACTTTTTGTCAACCAATTTTTGGCTTATTATGTATATATCTAATATAAACTATTACGAACTGTCAAAACGATATTTAGTATTGTCGCATTGCCATTTAATGTCAATCGCATTGATGATGGTCTATTCGCTTACACACGCCCTAACTCGATACATTGGAAAATTGCATTTACATATATTACAGCTGTTATTTTTAGCAAACCAAATATACTTCGTTAGATATTATTCAAATTATTTTGTATCATTCTAATGTTTGCACTTTTTTTTTGGAATCTTGTTTAACAGCATTTCTGTTGCATCAGTGCAAAGTTAACCAGAATTTTTGCTTTTTTTCGGATTTATTTTTAGCCATTTTTTTTATTATTGAGTTTTCTTGCCTCAACTGGCATAAAATAAACTGTTTAAAACTCAGTAAAACATGTAAAATTTATGCGCTTATGTGTTGGGTGTAGAATTTTTAGTGTGTTTTTGCTGCATGTTAGAGCCTCATAAATAATTTACTTATATACACACACAATTTTTGTTTTTTTTTTGTTTTCTGGAATTTGTTGTTGCCACAATTATTTATAGGAGTTTGCATGCGAGAGTGTTGAAAGTTTATTGGTTTGAAATTGTAATATTATACAAAACTATGTTTACTACAAGGCTGTTAATATGTATGTTTATACACATACAAATATATGTAGGTATGTATGTAGATGTTACCATATATTTTCAGGCTAATTTATATTAGCCTCTGCTCTGACCAAAAAAAGAAAATTATAGATACAATCTGTATGTTAGTAAAAAAATGTTATTTTAGCATTGAACAAGAAAACATAAATCTTCAGTGTTCACTAGACTATTAAATTAAAGCACATAGTCAAAACCGTTATATTTATAACACAAGTTTGACGCCGGGTGACGAAAAATCGTTTCAAATCAAAGAAACCCCCGTCGCACAGTAGTTCAAAATCACTTTTCATAGGACAAATTTCTGTAACATTTTAATTAATGAAGTTATTTTTTAAATTAATTAATTTAATGGCTTTATAACATCTCAAACATTTGTCCAAATTTAAATTCATTTGAATCAGTACTGTGGTTGTTGAGAAATTTAAGTTTGAAGTTGAGCTTTAAATTTTTTAATTTCACCAAAGGTGAAAAGGAACCCTATTGTTTTCGCTACGCTATGCGTCTGTCTGTCCGTCACAGGCTATTTTATCGAGTGCGATAAGAGTAAGGGCCCCGAAATTTGAATACAGTATGGCCGCTACAACAACAAATACATGAGACTTAAACATTAAAGGGTGTTTCAAAACGAGCAACGAAAATTATTAAAATGCCATGTAATACACATACAATTATATGTATATAGACACTTGAAATTTGTAAATTTATTGTACTTTTATAAAGACTAACCCCCTTATTCTGAACTTTGTGACAAATGATATATATTAAGCAATATAAAAATTTTCATGTGTTATAATTTTTATTTTGACACAGAGCTTAGAATACGGGTATTAAATTTAAAAAAATAAAATCTAAATTAAAGGGTCTTCTATCAGTTAATGTAATTTTGACTATATAGTTTTGACAACTTGCTGAAAACTCTTGAAATTTTAAAAACCGGTAAACTAAAAAATTTAAAAATTATAAAATCGCCAAAAACCGAAAAAAATGCCAAAACGAAAAAAGCGCAATAAAAAAATTTCTAAAGCTAAACTAAATCGCCAAAAACCAGAAAAATCGCCAAAATTAAAAAAAAATACCCAAAATGAAAAAAAATCGCTATAATGAAAAATTCGTCAAAAACAGAAAAAAATCCCCAAAACGAGAAAAAAACGGCAAAACTAAAAAAAGTCACTAAAACCGAAAAACGGCAAAAACGTAAAAAAGCCGAAACTAAAAAAATACCAAAAACTGTATATTATAAAGAATAAATTAAGTGTAGTATAACATAGCCAGTGTCCGTACGGAACCCTTTGTGTGCGGGTCAAAGTCGCACTTTACTGAATTTATTTTATTACTTTAGGAATAAAACATAGTACGTTTTTGAAAATTTAGTATATGTGACAGCGCATAGAGAAAGAGACCTGAGGGTAAAAAAGTCAATTTTCAATTTTCACTTTTTTTTTTTTTTTGATGTGGACAACATCTGAGCATCGAATGCGACCGATCCCATGCCCCAAAAGTATTCCCTCCCACAGATATGCGCGTTTTATGATGTGATGGTACACCAAAGATACACGTATTTAAATCTTTAAAATGGCTCTCCTGAACAAAACCGTTTTTTACCCTTAGGTCCCTTTCTATTTTGCGCGTCACATACACGTATGTATGATCTAAACTATTTTAGGTATACAGTAAAACCTCTTACAATGAACACCTCCCACAATTGGACCTCTCTGGTCACCGGACAAGTTTTGTAGATCAAAAATGTATACCACTCTCTTAAGCGGACACCTCAAAAAATCGCACAAAAATACTACCACTGTGAATATCCGGTTATGAGAGGTTTCGCTGTATATACATAAGTATGTGAGACCTATCCAGACATAAATAACTGAACCGTTCCTCATAGATGAATATCTGCAACATAATGCATTAAAATAATTGGGCCAAGAAAAATCGACTTCAGTGCAAAAATTTCATAGAACATATTACAAAATGCCCCACAGATTTTCGAAAAAATATTTTTTGACCAAACTGCAAAATTAAAAAAAAAATAAAAAACTTAAAATCTGCTCAAATATCACATATTTTCCAATTTTCCCACCGATTTTCGAAAAAAAGTCTTAAAAAAAATTATTTTGAATATCGGTCAACAAATGAAAAAGTTATGTGTGGGCAAAGAGTTAAAATTTCACCTCTGATTTTCGAAAAAAAATATTGTAAGACCAAACTGCCACCTAAACCCCTTCAAATTTAAAATAAATTTTAAATCGATTCACAAACGACAGATTGTTTTATAAGGGAAGCCAATTTCTCCCTTCGATTAAAAAAAAAATAACTATGGATCCATAGTGAAAGCAAAACTTTTAAGTTTTTTTTTCAATTAGTTCACAAGTGACAGATTTATGTATGGTGGGAGCTAGTCCCCCTTACTTCGATCAGGCAACTCCTTTAAGACAAAAAATTATCTAAAATATCGGTTCACTAAAGACAGGGTTAGCCATGAGAGGAGCCAATTTCCTTTTCCGATTTATAAAAAAAGAAGGGTCCAAGCTACAGGCAAACTCTTTCACAAATAATTTAAATTAGTTCACAAATGGGGGAGCGAATTTCCGCCTCTGATGTAGAAAAAAATGGCACAAAACTGCATTATTGTTTTTTCATACTGATATGCTTTTAATAAAAGTTGGTTTTAACGTTAAAACCAGCAGTTAAAACCAGGGGCCTAATTCCTGCACTCGTGATCGGAATTGCATTCGAATAGAAATTTATTTCGATGGCAAGAAATTTTCCGATGATGTCACTCGCTACCAACCGAATCGAGTTTTTGTTTTAGTGTTGGAAAAAGCAAATAAATTCATTTCACAGCACTGAATAAATTGTAAGCAAAAGCATATGTTTGTATATATGTATGTGTGTAAAAACATATGTATGTACGTACATACACACGTATATGCAGAAAAAAGAAACGCATATACATAAATGTTATTTTCATTTTAATTTAATTAATAACTTAATAATAATAAATTAGTGTAAAGTTAGATAATAGAGCACTAGCTACATTTACCATTCTTTTATTGGTTGACCAGAAGCAGTTAATTTGTTATTTAGATGCTCCCAGAGTTGGTTGATTTTTTTATATTTTATTTTATTATTTGTTATATTTAATTTTTTAATTTGTATTTTTATACGTACATTTGTGCATTCATTCATTTATAAATAAATAAGTCAAATATTGAACATACATTTTCCTTTTCTTCGCTTTGTCTATGTTAAACATGATTTCGAATGCCTTTTTGCTTGCGAGTAAAAACACGAACGGTTGCATTCGAATGTATACACGTTATCGAATGCTGTCATTAGAAATTTCGATATCTGTTATTCGAAACCGAATGCGAAAATCCCAAAAGTTAAAAAACTCGAACATTCGAGTAATAACTCGCTCGCAATCGAATGCGAGAATTAGGCCCCAGGTATTACCATACAAATTATTTTTGTCACCATTACTATTACCATACCATTTTTGTATTGGTTTTGTGAAATGCAACCTTGTTTGCGCTGTGCTAATTTCAGTGTTGCCAAGTTAAAATTGCATAATGCTTATATCAATGAATAAGATTAGATACCGATTGAAAGATTTTCAACTTAAAAATCAATGCAGCCGCAACAGTAATAAAAAAATTATGGAACAAAAGAGTTTTTTTGGAAGGAAAACAACGAAAATATTTTCATTGACCTCTGGAAAGTGGAAATAGACGATATGATTGGCATGCATCTGCCTATTAAAAAGGTTTAACTTATAATGTAATTGTGCATTTTTAATATATATATAATAACTTTATTTCCAAGCACTTCTTCACTTTGTAATGGGTGTTTTTTATTGAGGTATAGAACTTTAAGTTGGCATCACTTTTTTAACTGGAGGCCATTTTGTCAGCTGTTAAGTGATTAATATTTAGTTTGGTTTGCCATTTCATCATAAACAGGTTGACAAAAGAACAACGCTTGCAAATCGTGCAAATTTATTTCGAAAATAATGGTTCAGTTCGCGAAATTCATCGCAAAACTTTGTTCAGTGATGAGGCTCATTTTTGGTTGAATGGCTACGTAAACAAGCAAAATTGCCGCATTTGGAGTGAAGAGAATCAACATGAGACCCTTGAGACGCCATTACATCCACAAAAACTGACTGTTTGTTGTGCTCTATGGGCTGGTGGAGTCATTGGGCCATACTTCTTCCGAAATAATGCTGGAGAGTCAGTTACCGTTAATGGAGACCGGTATAGAGCCATGATAACCGACTATTTTGTTCCCGAATTGGATGGCATGAATGTGGATGAGTTGTGGTTCCAACAAGACGGCGCTACATGCCACACAGCGCACGTCACAATCGATTTGTTGAAGGAAACATTCGATGGACCTGTCAATTGGCCACCAAGATCGTGTGATTTGACACCATTGGATTATTTTCTTTGGGGATATGTGAAGTCGCTCGTCTACGCCAACAAACCAGAAACGTTAGGGGACTTGGAAGCCAACATTCGTGGCGTTATTGCCAACATACGGCCCCATATGCTCGAAAAAGTGGTTGAAAATTGGACCTGTAGAATTGGCTTTATTCGAGCCAGCCACGGCAGCCACATGCCCGAAATCATATTTAAACATTAATGGCATAAAATTATCCTTCCAATAAAGCCAAATTGATGGACATTTAAACGATTTTCTTGTGTTTTATGGCAATTCGAAGTTCTATACCTCTAAAAAAAGAGTATGTTTAAACCTGCTGCTTTGCTTTGAAACGGGTGAAATAGGAACAGCAAAACTAAGCAATTTTGCAAAATTTTTAGCAAAAAGTTAAATTTAGTGCAAAAAACAGTAATTTAACAATTAAAACAAATAATAATTAAATATTGTGAAAATTTTCATTAAATAAACTCTTGCAAATTTAAGTACAGAGAGTTAAAAAAAAACGGGATAAGCAAGAGGTATTTGTGGCCAAACTTTTCCAGTCTGAAGAATCCTGTCGCGCCGGAGGTGATATTTTAACATTTTACACATAATTGTAACACAAAACTAAAGTTTATTTGTTTCAATTTAATTAAATCCGTAGACAAAATCGGTTTTCGTTGCCATTAAATAGGTATGTGAACTGTTCTACCTGTAATAAACTAAATAAAAATCGCATTTCAGTACAGAAAAACAAAACAAACTGTTTAGTTCATTAATTAAACCTTCTTTCATTTAATACTTGCATTATTTTTGCATTAATCACTTTTTAAAGCTAAACAAACAAAAATTGAAAACGCTCCGCCACTAAAATAACAACTTACAAAAACGTAGTTACGATCGAAATGCAGAATACATAGAATCGAAAGAGAAATCGAAGAACGGAACGCAGAATACCAAAGTTGCCAAACGGAGAAACTTTCGATTCGAATCGAAACGCAGAATAGGGTTCAGTATTTTCACAGAAAGTTGCACTAAAACTACGTGAGGTAAATGAGTAGCCGTAAACTTCAACTAAATCCAAAGAAAAAATGCTTGAAGAGGGTAAAAACAGATCCAAAAGAAGTCGTTGCCAGATAGGCCTCAACGCAGAAAATAAAACACCATTAGATACTATTATAACTTGCAAAAACTTGATATGAAAACTGCACTCTGAAACCATTACTTTATGTACAATTAATAATAATATCGATTTAATATTACGGTTTTATCTATCATATATTAATCGAATTAAATATATGAAATAATGTTCTTTTTCATTGGCAATAAATGAATCACAAATAAATGAAACCAATACATAATTTTCAATTTGGGTCAAATTTGACCCGAAGATCGTTAACGTCCACGATTTTAAAGACTCTATGAAGGTTAAATATTTGTTGCTGCAACAGATTTTTAACCAATCTATTCTCTCTGTGTACCTTTTCATCATCCAAAAATGATACACTACTAAACTTCACATTTTACAAAAATAAGGAATTTTAAAATTTATTTATAACACTAGAAGTGCAAAGAATTTTAGTTTATCCAATATAACAAAAAAAAAAAGCCGTAGTCCGTTATCGATAATAGTTTTCGCGAAATCATAATTTATTTCACATTAAAAATATGGCGATATTTTAATTTATTTAAATTCATTGTTTTTAGCAGCATGCTTGCTACGCCCTTTAATGCGAATATTTTTACCTGAATTTTTTGCTACCTTAATTTTGATATGTTTCCTTTCTGATGGCATACAAATTTTAAGAATCTCTGTCAAGAAATAATTTAGGCTTTGTCCAATGAAAATTGATTTTGAACCACTGTGTGCCGGATGACGGACAACCGTTACAAATTAATGAAAACCTCGCCAAAAGAAAACTACATCACTCAAGTATTAATATTTATTATATTTAGAACAAAATTTAAAATTCTTAGAAATTTAATGACAAGCCTTCCTGCAAGTACAATCTTAAATAAAAAACATATATTAGAAAGGATGCAAAAATGCAAAATTTCCTGATTCGCATTATAATATTTTTTATATATATATATATTTTTTTTTTGTTAAAGTGTCTGTTTTTTTTTTCTAATTATAACAAAAATTAGAAATTATATACCAAATTGCTTAATTGTTATAATTTTCTTAGAAAAAAAAAATAAAATCAATACATATTTCAGTTAAGACTTGTTGTGTTCAATGACCTCTTTTAATTTAAACAAAGCAAACATTTCAGCACTCTTACCTTTGACTTGCTGTAAAATTTAAACTTCTATAATATTTGTACATCCATACCTGATAAAATTTAATTTCTAGAATTTCATTAAATAATAATATTTTAAAAAGTCTCAGGTCTGTTAAATATGATATTATGTGGGGGGGGGGGGGGGGGGGAAGAAAAAACATGAAATAACTTAGTGCTGCTGTTCACTTGTTGGGCTCTCAAAGTCCCATAGCAATTTATTAAGATGTTTCAAAAAGATTTTCTCTCTCTCTCTCCGTCTTTCCGCTTTCGCTTTACACTTTGTTGACTTCACACTATTAAGTGCATTGAGGATTTTTGCCGTTATTTCTTTTTAATTTTTTATTTTATTTTTTTCCTACGCTGTTGCATTTCTAAGCAATCGACAGCAGCGGTAGTATTAAAACAAACACTTGGAAAAGAAAAATGCCATGACTTTTAAGCAGCGGCAGCAGCAGCAAGGCTACACTTTCCTTTCAGTGCTTTTGAAAAAAATGTAAATTCTTGCATAAACATCAAAGTTATTGTGTTGTGTGCACTACATAATTTATTGTACTTCGCCACGATGGTAGTGAAACAAAAATATCACTGCTTTAGCAAAGTCTAAGAATTTTTTTTAATTTTTAAAGGCTGTGTTGACTAAAATGGAAAAAATAAGTACGCGGTATTAAAGCTGAATCGGTTTGGCGTGTTAAATCAAAAATATTAAGGAGTGAGAAGCACACAAAAAAAATTGTTAATCTATACTAGAGATGTGCAAATGTCGTGATTTTATCGTGTCACGCGTGAGTCACGCGTGATTCACGTGATTCGTAATCAAATATTATAACTAATCACGCGTGAGTGCGCGAGCGCGGCTGAAAAAAATTTACTCGTGCGTGATCGTGCGTGAGCTTTTTTTTAATAATCACGCACGAATTCTCACGCTCTCACGAGATAACATTCCTGCATAGGCACATATGTAACTGTATTCAATCATTTGAAATAAATTATTTTATAATAATAAATGCATATATGTATAGTAATATGTATGGTAGTATGAGCTTACAAACATAATGAATACCCACCCCCAAACAAAATGTTTAGACTTTTTCTGAAGTCAGACTTGTCATACCGAATTCGTTAAGACATTTCGGTAGTTTCTCTGAACAATTTTTTTTAAACATTAAAACTTTGATTTTCGAGTACATAAGTAAAAGCCTGTGAAAAATTTTTTAAATAAATATGTATATGTTGATAAAAAAAAAGAGGGATTGTAACAAATATTAAAAAACGTGAGTATGTGCAAATTATTTCGACAATAGCAGCAAATACAAAAAATGTTACGATTTCGGTAATATTTCGGTGACGAAATCGGAAGATTTTGTCGACCAATCGTTACAAATTCTTTACGAATTGGGAGCATTTTGTTTGATGGGTACATACAGCTTTGTAAGTATGTATGTATGTATGTTTCTTAGATACCCTGTAGGAAGTATCTATTGAGAAATACTACTGATTCTACAGTGCCTTTGTCAACAATACTACTGACGAATTGTACCGCAGCAAATGTTTTTTGCTTTAGGGGCCGTCCATATATTACTTAACGCTGTAGGGGGGAGGGGTGGGGTTCGAGTTTTGTTATGATTTATTATAGTGGGGGTGGGGGGGAATCTTTGAAAATGTTATCTCATATAATATGCTATTCTCATTTATTTGATTATCATTCATTTAATTGATCATACGTCTTACCTTTACATTTATATTATGTATATATACATACATACATGTTCGGAATGTCAATTTTTGATATACGAGAATTCGAATTCGAATATTTAAAATGATATCCGCGAATACAAATACTTAAAACGATATTAAATTAACTTTGCTTTATTTTAATTTACATTGTAAATTTTACAAAAACACGAGCATATGTGCGGAATGTCAATTTTTGATATACGAGAATTCGAATTCGAATATTTAAAATGATGTCCGCGAATACGAATACTTAAAACGATATCAAATTAACTTTGCTTTATTTTAATTTACATTGTATATTTTACAAAAACACGAGCATATATATATATACATAGATATGTACATATGTATATGCAAAAACCTATTTTTAAACCCAAAAAACATGCAAATTATATTATAAATATACTTTTTCGTGAGCGTGCGTGATCGTGATAAGTTGTAAACCACTTGTGCGTGATTAAAAATATTTTATTCGTGAGCGTGCGTGATCGTGAAAATGTTCAAAATCATTCGTGCGTGAAAGTGCGTGAGTAAAATATTTTTCTGCGTGAGCGTGCGTGTCGTAGGTCAGAAAACAATCACGTGCACATCTCTAATCTATACCATAAAATCTTTTCGTAAACACAATTAAAATTTTTATTAAAACTGCAGCAATAATGATTGTTGTAATTATATACAATCCACCATATTTGTTTGAAGCTTATAGCTTATTTGTGTATGGCTGAGTTTACATCTGGCACATCTTGTGTGTCATTTGCCCAAAAAAGCGTAACCAACTAATTACTAATGAACAACTGTTTGATTCAGACATATATTTATTGATTTAAACAGTTTGCAATCATGCTGGATTCTATAAAATTGTCTATTAGTTATGTATGAAACTATTTGACTTAATAAATACACATCTGAATCTAAAAGTTTTTCATTAGAAATTAGTGGTTACGCTTTTTTTACGCTTGTGTGGCACATTGCACACAGATGGAAACCCGGCCTATGACATTAACGATGGAAGTCTTGACATATCTGTAGTGAATTAAAGGAAATCGATAATAGTTCCTTTGAATAATATGAATACCGAACTCCTTTGACATTGAAAAACTTTGAAACATAATGCATTAAACACGCAAACTACTTGTGCATAGGAGTACATATGCCGCTGGCTGTATTTATCGAATTAGTTCAAGTTACTTAATTATTTTAGAGATGGCTACAACATCATAAGCTCCTGATAATTAATTGTAAAATCATATTACAGTGGTGCAACTTCCAAAATAAAATTACTCTTTCAAAATGTGCTGATATAGCGTAAAAACATACAAATTTGTGATTCAAAATTTTTCAAAATATACCGGCAGATTATCTAGAAATTATATGACACCCTTACGATTACAAATTTAAATAACGCACAGCATATTTAAGTGATAGATATTGTAGCAAACAAGAACTTGGTCAAAATTTATATCTCATTGCTTTTGATGGCCGAAATTTTTGATAGGAACTTGCCATTTTTTCACATTTATGTATCTGTAAGGATCTGATTACTTTTTAAAAAATTTTCTATAATAACACTTTTTAAAATTAAAATTTCTAGTGTATTTTATTTCTATTCATAATCACTGTGCCAGTCGGAAATGGCAGAGTAACATAAAATTTGGTAAGAGTCATATGGAAAAAAATATCCTCAAAAAACATCAATGTGAAAAAAGGCAAAGTTTCTATCAAACATTTCGGCCATCAAAAGCAGTGAGATATAAATTTTGACCAAGTTCTTGTTTGGCACAAGACCTATCGCTGACATATGCTATGCATTATATAAATTTGTAATCGTAAGGGTGTCATATAATTTCTAGATAATTTGCTAGATAGGTGGTTTCTCACCTAGACCTATTTGTGTATCAAATTTCAGCTCATAAGCGCAACTTTCAATTTTTGATTTTTATGGGCGCAGCCCCGCCCCTCTGACTAAAATTTCCGCGTTTTCAGGGTTTATTGTTGTTTTCTCCCCAATACCTATTCGTGTATCACATTTCAGCACCTTAGCACAACTTTTCATTTATAATTTAAATGGGCGTAACCCCGCCCACTTTGCCAATCTTAAGATTTTTTTTCGGTCACTGTTAAGTATTCCTGTCATGTTTCGTTGCAAACGGATAATAATACATACAGAAATAGTATACCTAAATATGCTGACCCGTAGTACACGAAAATGGGGTTGAAATTGTATGGGCGTGTCAACACCCACTTTTTAAATAAAAAAATTTTAAGCTTGTCTTATCGCGGCATGTATGCCAAATTTCAATAAAATACCTTCCATTAAGCGCCTTAGATTTGTTTTTTTAATTCTAACCTTTAGGCCTCCTGGTCAAAATTTTCGGGTCTTAAAACTTTCTTGGTTTATCGCTTACCTAGCCCTAGCTCTGTAGCAAATTTCAGCTCACTAGCACAGATTTAAATTTTTATGGGAGTAGCCCCGCCCCTTGATTAAAATGTTTAGGTTTTCAGATTTTTCTGGTTCATTGCTCATCTAGATCTACTCGTGTAACAAATCTTAGCTCTCTAGCTTTAGCGGAAATGCTTCATCGATTTGATGAGTGATCAGTGAGTCAGTGAGTCAATGAGTATGCACTTTTTGCACCTCCATATCTCCGGAACCTTTCATTGTAAAAACTTCGCATATGAGGTTATATGATTTTATTCTAATTATGATTTAAATTTCATAATTTTACGGTTGCGGGGAACAAAATTATGAAGGGGGTAAAAACAGCTCGAATGGCTTCCTGTAAATATACACACTGCGTGCATTGGCCGGAACTTGGCCTGGCGCACTGCCGTGCGCCTAGATCAAAAGGATATGAACAATGTGCATGCAAGGTTTCAATAGGGTAGCTGGTGCTTTAATTTTTTGATTTTCCGACTGAGTAAATCAATTAGGACTATTTGTCTACAAAATGTCAGCTCCCTACGGTTTAATATTACGTACTCTTATATTACGGACTCTTACATCTGCTAGTGCTTTCGGTTCATGTAAAGTTTCGTAGAAAAACGCTATTGCGAAATACATGAGTAATAGACTTAAAAACGTAAAGCCGAAGTACATGAAAGAAAAAGCTACGATTTATGAGTGTAGTAACGGCCACTTTTCAAAACAGAATAATGTTTACTTTGGACAAGTGCAATGTGTATGAAAAGTTTCAATAAAGTTGATCTTAATTTTGAGTTTGAAGTATTTGTTCCATCCTCCCTGATTGCAAATAATGGTGTTTTAGAATTTACTGAGTGATCTCGGACTTAGATATATTTGTGTATAAAATTTAGCTCTCTTGTGCGATTTGGAGTATTACCGGCGTGGCCCCACATGTTGGATAAAACTTCTTGGTTTTAAGATTTTCCCATTGGCTTACTCATCTACACTTAGTTGTGTATAATATTTCAGCTCTCTAGCTCGAACTATACCTTTAAATGTTATGAGCATTTGATCCTCACAATAATTTAAACTTAAAATTTTGTTGTGAGCAGCGCTCATAATTCATGTTAATTTTTTTTCTAAAATATGCCAGACCAAAGTAGATTAAACACAAGACTAACATTTTGTGGGATTGATCACGCCCACTTTTTAAGGTGATAGTTTAAAGTCTTATATACGTGCAACGCGTATACAAGGTTTCACTAAATTAGCTTGAATTAAAAGGTGTATATTAAGTTTTTATTTCCAAACAATATTGGCGTAGCTGGTTTCTCAAGTAGACCTATTTGTGCATCAACTTTTAATGTTAGCGTGCGCGATCCTGCCCCTCTGACTAAAATTTTCGGGTTTTCAGGTTTTTCTAGTTGGTTTCTCACCTAGACCTATACCCGATTTACATTAAGCATTTTTTTTTTTTCATGAAATTAGTTGCACGAAAATTTTTTATTTGTCAATAGGAGGCCTGGACGAGCAACTCATATCCAAAAAGTTGGTAAAAATGCATGAGAAATTCATTATACGCCTTTTTTAGGGTTCCGTAGGTGAAAAGGAACCATATTGTTTTCGCTACGCTGTCCGTCTGTCCGTCACACGGTATTTTCTCAGGAACTGTAAGAGCTACGGATCTGAAATTTGGACAGAGTATGTAGAACCTTGGCCGCTATAACAACAAATAAATGAGAATAAATGAGAATTAAAAACTAAAGGGTGTTCCAAAACGAGCAACGAAAAATGTTAAAATCCCATATAATATACATACAATTGTATGAACATATATTGAAACTTGAAAATTGTAAAATTAGTGTATTTTTATACAGACTACAACAATTAACACTAAAATTTAAAAAATTAAAATTAAAGGGTGGTCCATCAGTTAATGCAATTTCGACTATGTAATTTTGACAATTTGCTATATCTTGGAAACCGTAAGAGGCAAACACTTGAAATTTTCAAAAACGGTAAAACTAAAGAAACCGAAAATTATAAAATCGCCAAATCAAAAAAAAAAAAAGTCGCCAAAAATTAAAAAAAAATTGCCAGAAAAAAATCGCCAAAATTAAAAAAAACTTCTAACACTAAAATAAATCGCCAAATTCGAAAAATCGCCAAAATTAAAAAAACGCCAAAATCGCCAAATCGAGAAAATGTCGCCAAAATTAAAAATTTTTTCTAAATAAAAAAAAATCGCAAAAATGAATAAAATCACCAAAAATAAAAAAAAATCGCCAAAATGAAAAAACGACAAAAACCGAAAAAAATCTCCAAAACAAGAAAATAAAGTGTCAAAACTAAAAAAGAGCCAAAACTTAAAAAAATCGTCAAAACCGAAAAAACGCAAAAAAACACCAAAACAAAAAAAAAAAGCCGAAAAGACCCCAAAAACGAAAAAAAATACCAAAACTATATATTATATAGGATGAAGTTTGTATTAACTTACATATCTAGTGTTCGTACGGAACCCTTCATGCGCGAGTCAGAGTCGCACTTTACTGAATTTATTTATATAAAATTTTCTTCGACAGCGCTGCAATTAGCAAAAAGAAAAAGTTTCGTGCAACAAAATCCATGAAATTTCATGAAAAAAAGCTTAATGTAAATTAGGTACTACTTGTATTTCAAATTTAAGCTCCTTAGCGCAACTTTTAATTTTTAATATTTTCACTTTTTAAAAACTCAAATTTTTTTCGGCCAGTGCTTATTTTTCGTGTCAAGTTATCGTTGCAAAGACGCAATTTACACTGTGCCTTTTCTGCTTGCCTGTGCAGGCAGGCTTTTTTAGTTTATTGGTGAGAGGGGGTGAGAGGCTTGCGGTGTAGAACAAAAGGCTCGAAATGAAAATTGGAGGGGAATTATGACATTTCTCTTTGCCTCTTTCGTATTCTCAGCATTAAACGTGTATATAAATTCCAAAAAGGCATGAATAAAAAAGGCTTAATGTAAATGTGTGTGACTTTTCGTAGAGGCTTCAAAAGAAAATTGTCAAAACAAGGCAGGCTAAAAAGGCATAGTGTGAATAGCGACAAATGGATAATAATACCTACATAAATAGTATATCTAAATCTGTTGAGCCGTAGTATACAAGAATGAGGTTGAAATTGTATGGGCGTGTCAAGGCTTACTTTGAAAAAAAAATTATAACCTTGCATTATCGCAGTATGTATGCCAATAAAATAGTTCTGTAGCGAATTTTAGCTCACTAGCACAAATTTTAATTTTTATTGGCGTAGCTCTACCTCCTGGTTAAATTTTTTGGGTTTTCAGATTTTTCTGGTTCATTGCTCACCTAGATCTTCTCATGTACACAATTTTAGCTCTTCAGCGATAGCGGAAGTGCTTCATCAATTTGATGAGTATGTCAGTGGTCAGTGAGTCAGTGAGTATGTCTTAAAATATGCACTTTTTGCACGTCCATTTCTCCGGAACGTTTCATTGTAAAACTTTCAAACTTCGCATATGTGAATTATATGAACTAATTCTATTTATGGTTTAAATTTTATAATTTTAAGATTGCGGGGAACAAAGTTGTAAGGGGGGTAAAAGCAGCTCGAATGGCTTCGTGTAAATATACACACTACGTGCATTGGCCGAAATTTGGCCTAGATTATTATTGTTCAAACTTAATTTGGTTCTGTTTTTATGATTGAATTATCAATTTATAAGCCAAATTACATGTGATAATTAATAATGAACAAATAACACCAAAGTTAATTGTAAATGTTCTAACAAAGACTTGGTAGAACGGAACAACTCGCTGTTTTCGAAGGCCAATATACCTTCATCATCCGCGTTATATTAAGTTAGTTCACGATATATTCGTGTATCAATATTGATGTCAAAAATATGATAAGTGAATATCATCAATCTGAAGATTAATTTTTTTTTAACAGGACCAGCACTCAGGGGATAACCCTTACTCATGCAACACATTGTGATAGAATTAGGAAAATATGTTATAGGGGAGGGACATAGAAGAAGTAGTGTCTGTGGACATTAGATTTAAACTTTCTCATGCTGGTAGTGACAGGAAAGAGCTACGCTGGTAGTTTATTCCACATACGAACAGTGCAGTTAAAAAAGGAATTCTCTCTGTAATGCGTAGTGCGATTTATTGGCCAATCGATCACAAAAGGATGTGCTCTGAATGAGGAACGTGTTGTGCATAAAAATGTGCAGGTTTCAGTAACAAGTTCCTTAATTTGATCTGATTTGATTTCATTGAAACGATAGCACAAGAATATGCAGCTCACATTGCGTCGATGCTACAATGAATCAATAGAGTTTAATACCCTACTGTCACCGATGAGCCTCTCTTCCCTCCCCTGTATGCGGTCGAGCAGCCCCAAAATAGACCTTGAAACGCTGGACCGTACATGAGAGTTGTATTCCATTTTCGGTCGGATATAAGTGATAGAAATAGTAAGGAGATCGGATGGGGTGAAATATCGTTTGCACCGTTTCTTAAATCCCAGGCACATGAAAGCTTCTTTTGCAACTTGAAAAATGTGTTCAGTCCATCGAACATCACACAGAATTTTCAGGCCAAGAACATCAAGAGCTTCTGATTCCTCAATATTTCTGTGGCAATAAGGAAAAAGTGCTGCAGTCATATTTTACTGCAATTTTAAGTGATGAAGTCGATTTTCAGAAATTTATTTCTTTTAGAGTTAATCCTGAATGTTTTAAGCAAATATGTCTTCTACACAATATTAGTAATATATTTAAGTTGAAATACACCAAAGTATAAATTTAATTAAGCAATTATTTTAGATGAGATGAGAAATCTAAAAAAGATAAGTTGCAAGTCATAGTGCTATAACTTCCTGAAAAAACACACAAATTGATTGAGATTTTGACCAGGGGTACTTTTGAATATGCAGATTACGAAGGTACCATTAACTCAAAATCAGCTTATCTCGACTTAAGCACTTTTTCCTTTTTTGCACAGATTTATACCCCCCCCCCCATTTTTACAGAGGCAGCGGCATTTTAGGTCATGCGTCTATGAGCAACCTTAAAACATTGGGTCTTACGGGTGTTAAAGTCGACCCTGTTCGTATGACTTCATTCAAATAAAGATGAACTTGTCTATTAGAGCAACAAATAATTCTTAAAAAATTATGCTTCATCAATGCTTTTACAATCACCACAATTCATACACATGTAATGCCATCAATTGGCAGTACTTTTTTTTATAAGAAGCTGCAGCAAACTTTTGGGTTGGCTTGTAAAAAGCTTAAAATTATTAGCTCATACTTTTTACTTTAAATATAACAAAGGAATTACTTTTCCCTATTTAAAAATTTTTCTCATCTTTGTAACGCTGCATTTCAACATCATGTCACCTTATTTTAAATTGAAAATTTTATGTTGTTATACACTAAGGAAGTGTTAAACTTATTACACTTTTCGCTTATTTTCTCTTTGCCAGGGCAGATGTAGGCAAGCGACAAATTTTATAAAATTTATATTTTATAACACAAAAAAAGTATATATATATATATATATATATACACGATGAAAAGTAAAGTTTAGTAAATTTTCTTCAACGTATAAAAATTGTTTCCTAGAAGAAAAAAAAATGGCAGACATGTTTCGCAAAAAATCCATTTATGCACCTTAAGTTAGTGTGTGGTTGCATAAACAAAAATGTGCAACACACTTGTTGGTTTTTATTAAGTTAAATTTTTAACAAAAAAAAAAAAAAAAAATATCTGCTCAACAGCAAAATGTCGTAAATGTGAGTGTGTTTATATGTATGTGCATTTTTTTGTTAAAAAGAGTGAAAACACCAAAAAATCAGCGTTAACATTTTTTTTGCTGTGCTAAAGTCATTTTTTGTGCCTGAGTTTGTAAAAAATGTGTTACTAATTTGAAATTTTGTCTTTTTTTAAGCAAAAAGTTACCTTTTTTGCAATAGTAGTAACGACAACAGCGCTTAAAATTTAAGGTTGCTTTGTGTGATGCCAACTTGAAGTGAAAACATTCGCTGACAACATCAATTACTGTGTAGTAGAAAAATTTCTTTGTTTTCAACAACATAACAAAAAGGGGAAAGTTTTTTTCTGCGAAATTGTAATATGCAAGTGGCAAAAGAATATGAATGTTTCAGTAGGAATTTAACCTGCATTGCTTTAAAGTTAAGCTAATATATATATATATATATATATATATATATATATATATTAATTTTTGTTTATTTAAATTTTTTTTTAGTTTTGGCGGCATTTTCGCGTTTTGGCGATTTTTTTCAATTTTTTGCGTTTTTTTTTTCATTTTGGCGTTTTTTTTCATTTTGGCGATTTTTTCGAATTTGGCGATTTATTTTAGTGTTAGAATTTTTTTTTTTAATTTATGCGGTTTTATATATATATATATATATATATATATATATATATGTATATATATATATATATATTTTTTTTTTTTTTTGTTAAGCACAATACAACAATCAAAATCTTTAAAATTTAATTTTAATTTAAATTTTAATCTCATAAATAATTGATGAATTTAATTAAATTTTCACTACTTTTCATTCAAAAAAAAATACTTTTTGCTAAATGAAACAACTATGATTTTTGTAAAAATTTTATCAAAGATAATACCTGGTAAATATAGTTTGTTGTTCACATACCTGAAAATAAACGAAAAAATTATTTAAATTAATGTTTTTTATAAACGTAATTAAGGAAATTATACACAGATAAAAAAACTGCCTCATAGAATCTATAAGATTTTCTCTATGAAACGTTTTTAGGCTAAGGGGTATCCCAGCAGAAAGAAGCTAAGATTTTTTCATAGAGATTCCTTATTGTTTTTATGTGGTAAATCTTATTAATTTTATCAAGAAGAAAACCACATAAAATCAAGAAGAAATCTTATTATTCACAACTTTTTTTACTCAATTTCCACTATTTTTGGCACCAAAAAACAATCCATAGAGAAAAACTTCTTGATTCTATTAGGTTTTCTTATAAATTGTAAACTAAAGGCATTTCTTATTGATTTTATTAATTATGTTGCCTTATTGATTTTTTCAATAAGGTTTTCTTCTTGGTTTTATTAGGTTCCTATATGGTTATGTGTAAAGCATCTTATTGATTTTTTTAATAAGGAAATCTTCTTGATTTTATGGGGTGTCTTGTTATTTCGTATCTATAAATGGACACAGACAATTTTTTTCATGATCTTTTTCGTTTTTGTATAAGCATGTTTGCAAAATTATTTCAATGGTTATTCAGACTGCTTGTTAGCATATTGGTTAGAGTGTTCGTCTATCAGTCAGAACCCTGCAGTCAGACTGGGGCCAAGTGTCTCTATGTCAACACTAAAATTCTATTAGTAGTTACATTGTCTACAATTTCTCTTCTATTCGTCAGTATAAAAGAAATAGAGAAAACAGATTTGGTGTATTTCTGGTGCATTTTGCAACAATTTGTCAATATACATAAATTTGTATGTACGTAAGGTATAGAAATGTACCAGTAAATGTCTGGTTGGTATGTCTCCATGTTCCCATAAGAACTATGAATTCACTACCTAGTCAATTATTTTAGTGTTACTAGTAGATTTTCAATGCCAAGCACATGCTAAATGTCTATAGCATAAAATATTGTATGGAAAATAATTGTAGAGTAGTACTGGTGACAAAGTCAAAAGCGACTCAGTACATTTTCACTATTCACACTTTCTGCAGGGAAGTTTGCTGGTTCAATACCTGTCTTCTTTCAAGTAATAATATGTATGTATGGTGAGTTAATTAATTACGAATACAATATAATATGTATGTATGTATGTACATAAGTATGTATAGTATAAATAAATAACATGACATAAGTATATGGTATAGAATTTAAATGAAAATACATAAGCAAAGCACAAAGAATATAGACATAATTTTTTTTTATGAGGTCGCCTCATAAAATCAAGAAGAAGACCTTATTAGAAAAATCAATAAGATAACCTCATAAAAACTACAAGATTTCTTCTTGATTTTTTCAAAAAGGTTTTCTCTATGAAATTAATAAGATTTCCTTATTGAAAAAAAAACCATAGAGATTTCTTACTAATTTTGTTCTATTTTATGGGGTATTTATTAGGCACTGTTTTCTCTGTGCACATATTGAAAGTTAAAATTATACACATGATTTTACTAAGTAATCTGTTGCGATTTTAAATAAAATAAATTCAGTAATTTGAGTCGTGCAACAAATGTTCCGTATGGACACTAAATATGAAATTTACCCTATATAATATATAATTTTGGATTTCTTTCGTTTTTGGGATTCTTCCGGTTTTAAGCGTTTTGTTAATATGACATTTTTTAAGTTTTGGGCTTATTTTGCGTTTTTTCGGTTTTGGCGATATTTTTTTGGTTTTGGCGTTTTTTTCTCGTATTGGCGATTTTTTCGGTTTTTAGCATTTTTTTCTTCATTTTGGCGATGTTTTTCTTTTTGGCATTTTTTAATTTTGGCGATTTTTTTTTCATTTTGGTGATTATATAGTTTTGTGATTACAGTAGTTTTCCGATTTAACGAACATTCGATTTAGTGAACATCGCATTTAACGAACATCCAATTTTTTCTATTGAGTTCCTTATATAACGAACAAAAATTCTATTTTTGTTTAATTTTGTTCTATTTTCTATTTAACGAACAAATGTAAAATTAAATAAGGAACATAATTGCTACCAGAAAGTTACTAAAAAAGAATATAAATAAAAATGTACCGTTATTAGGGTTCCGTACACCAAAGGTGAAAAGGAACCCTATTGTTTTCGCTATGCTGTCCGTCTGTCCGTCTGTCCGTCTGTCCGTCTGTCTGTCTTTCCGTCTTTCCGTCTGTCCGTCACACGGTATTTTCTTAGGAACCGTAAGAGCTACGGACGTGAAATTTGGACAAAGTATGTAGAACCTTGGCCGCTACAACAACAAATACATGAGAATTAAAAATTAAAGGGTGTTCCAAAACGGGCAATGAAATATGTTAAAATCCCATGTAATATACATACAATTGTATGAACATATGTATTTTGAAACTTGAAATTTGTAAAATTAGTGTATTTTTATACAGACTGCAACAATTAACACTAAAATTAAAAAAAAATTTAAATTAAAGGGTGGTCCATCGATTAATGCAATTTTGACTATGTAATTTTGACAATTTGCTATATCTTGGAAACCGTAGGAGGCAAACACTTGAAATTTTCAAAAACGGTAAAACTAAAAAAACCGAAAATTATAAAATCGCCAAAAAAAAAAATAAATCGCCAAAAATTAAAAAAAATCGCCAAAACGAAAAAAATCGCCAAAATTAAAAAAAAATTCTAACACTAAAATAAATCGCCAAATTCGAAAAAATCGCCAAAATGAAAAAAAAACTCCAAAATGAAAAAAAACGCAAAAAATTGAAAAAAAATCACCAAAACGCGAAAATGTCGCCAAAACTAGAAAAAAAATTTAAATAAACAAAAAATCGCAAAAATTAAAAAAAAATCGCCATAAATGAAAAAAAAACGCCAAAATGAAAAAACGCCAAAAACCGAAAAAATCGCCAAAACAAGAAAATAAAGTGTCTAAACTAAAAAAGAGCCAAAACTTAAAAAAATCGCCAAAACCGAAAAAAAGCAAAAAACGACAAAACAAAAAAAACCGAAAAGACCCCAAAAACGAAAAAAATGCCAAAACTATATATTATATAGGATGAAGTTTGTATTAAATTACATATCTAGTGTTCGTACGGAACCCTATGTGCGCGAGTCATAGTCGCACTTTACTGAATTTTTTTTCTTCTTTTGATGGTTTTGTTTGATATCATTTGAGAGTAAGTTGTGTGAAGTAATTTTTGCTACGAACATCAAAATGTGTAAAAGAAATATATTGTTTTTAAAGGATAAAGTTAAAATTATCGATGATCATTGAAATGGTCTGCGAGTTAAAGATTTATGTAAAAAAAATGAGCTGCATAAATTCACTAATAGTACAAACCTAAAATCAAAGGAAAATTTTTTAAGGAATGTTGAAAACAGTCATTTTGGGTATCGCAATAGAAGTGCTGTAAAGCAAGGTGAGGTCCCGAGAATGGAAAACAAACTTATTTAATGGTTCCTCATGCAACGCAATTGCCGTTTTGTAATAAAAAGCCAAAGAAATTCACAACAAAATTTATGGAAGATAGTTTAATGCAAGCCATAGTTGGTTGACAGATTTATAAAAAATTTAATTTTAAATTTGAATAGATGGACCAAAAATAGCCCTTTACCCGATGAACAAAAGTAAGGTGAAGAAGAGCTGGATGGAACTGAAATTCAAGAGCCCAAAATAAAACACGAAGATGTCATTAAGCATTTCGAAATTTGTATTAAATGGGCTCAACAAAACAAAATTAGTAGCTCAAATTTAATGCTTTGGAGCGAGCTTCAAGAAGATGCCATTAAGAGAAAGATATCAATTCAAAAAAAAAAAAAAAAAAAAACAGACCAGTTTTTTTAAATAAATTATTTTTGTACTATATTGCTTTATGAATTTTTCTTTTACTGATATTTTAATAAAATAGGTACATATGTTCTTTTAATAAAATATTAAAAATACTGCGAGTACATATTCTTTGAGTTTTGAATACAACAACAGGACACTTTTCCTTTTTCATTTAGTACTGGATATAACGAACAATTCACTTTAACGAACAGGCCTGACAACAATTAGGTTCGTTAAATCGTAAAAGTACTGTATTTAGTTTTACTGATTTTGAAAATTTCAATAGTTTGCTTCTAACGGTTTCCAGAATACAGCAAGTTGTCGAAATTGCATAGTCAAATTACATTAACTGATGAATACCCTTTAATTTAAATTTCTTAATTTTATTGTTGATTGTTGTAGTCTGTATAAAAATACACTAACTTTACTCGTATGTATGTTAACACTGAAATATTAAAATTTCTCATGCTGTTTACGAAAACTATTATGAAAGTCCACTTAATGTTTACTGACCCATTTGGAATTTTTGTCAATAAAGCAACGGAGTATCCTCTTAAGAATGACTTACAAAAATATATTTGCTATTTTTTTAAGGAATCGCGAAAATGTCTACTATTCTCTAAAATGTATATTAGATGGGATTTTAAGATTTTTCGTTGCTAGTTTTGGAAAACCCTTTAATTTTTAAGTGTCATGTATTTGTTGTTGTATAGGCTACATACTACATTCTACATTCCACATACTTTGTCCAAATTTCTTGAGAAAATAGCCTGTGACGCACAGACGTACATCGTAGCAAAAACAATATAGTTCCTTTTCACCTTTTGTGTACTGTAGGGTTTGCAAATAATCGCAGATTTCCATAATCACGATTACGATAAAGAAATGTGCGATTAATCTCGATTATCGGTTAATCTCGATTAATCAAGAAAATATACTATTATATTTTTTATTAAAACCAAAATAAATTGCGTCATGAGTTTTAGTAGAACTGTATGGGTTTAGCCAAAGAAATTTAATTATTTTGTTTGGAGTTCTCGTTTTAATTTAATTGTTGAATTAAATTTTGTTTTTCTCTGAGAAAATTGTAAAAAAATGTTAAATGAATGAAATTCGTAAATCAGAACTTAGGAGTATCAAAAATAATACGAATTATGGAAAATCAATCTTTTGATAGGAAACTTTTTCTAGGACGAATTATATTTCTACTTTCCTAATTTATTTTTTATTTAATTTTATATCCACATATGATGAAATTATATATTATAATGAATGAACAAGTTCATATAAAAACAGTATTTTTTATACCGTTTTTTATACGAAGTAGTTCATCCATCATGATATATATAAATTCATCACGTGCGGACACTCATTTATAACTATATCCTTTTTTAGCATTTCTATGTGTTTTGTAATAATACGACGTCCCAAAATAAAACAAACTGCACTTGTCTGCCAACCGAATGAAAAATATTTGTATCAATTGTAATGAAATTTTTGAGATATTACGATATTTTTTAAATAAAATTTGCAGAATATAATAAAATAAAATAATAAATTTAATAAGTCCATAATTTGGATTTTGGTTATCGTTTTATCTTATAATACTTTTATTGTAACGGGTGTTTTTTTAGAGGTATAGAACTTCGAATTCAAATAAAACACAACAAAATCGTTTCAATGTCCATCAGTTTGGATTTATTAGAAGGATAATTTTATGCCATTAATGTTTAAATATGATTTCGGGCATGTGGCCGCCGCGGCTGGCTCGAATAAAGCCAATTCTACAGGTCCAATTTTCAACCACTTTTTCGAGCATATGGGGCCGTATGTTGGCAATAACGCCACGAATGTTGGCTTCCAAGTCCCCTAACGTTTCTGGTTTGTTGGCGTAGACGAGCGACTTCACATATCCCCAAAGAAAATAATCCAATGGTGTCAAATCACACGATCTTGGTGGCCAATTGACAGGTCCATTCCGCGAAATTATGCGCTCATCGAATGTTTCCTTCAATAAATCGATTGTGACGTGCGCTGTGTGGCATGTAGCGCCGTCTTGTTGGAACCACAACTCATCCACATTCATGCCATCCAATTCGGGAACAAAATAGTCGGTCAGTCGGCTCCAATTGCTGTGCACGGTGGCGAATCGATTCATTCGGGTCCTCTTCAACACTTTGCTCTACAGCGGCAATTGTTTCTTCGGTGCGTACTGTTCGACGTCTCTGCGAATGCGTATTATCACATAGAGTAAACGTAGTGCGAAAACGATCCATAGTTAACCGAATTAATTGCTCTGATGGACGATTATGTCGACCATAAAATGGACGGAGCTTGCGGTAAACTTCGCGAACTGAACCATTATTTTCGAAATAAATTTGCACGATTTGCAAGCGTTGTTCTTTTGTCAACCTGTTAATGATGAAATGGCAAATCAAACTAAATATTAATCACTTGACAGCTGACAAAATGGCCGCCAGTTAAAAAAATGATGCCAACTTAAAGTTCTATACCTCAATAAAAAACACCCATTATTAAGGTGTAGGAAAATAAAATAGATGCACATCGATTTTAAATCGTTTATTGTGTTTTGTATAAGTTTCTGAGCCTACTTACTTATTCTATTGGAACTTCCGAAAAGCTTATGTAAGTTCTCAAATGATTTTTGAAAGTATGGTTGAAGTCTACTTATGAAATGCAAAAATAATAACATGTTTACTCCAAATGTATATATTTTGTATTAAAAATTTTAATTTTAATTTTTTGTGATTCGAATTTTCCCTCTATGAAAATTTGGCATTAATTGTTTGATTAAAAAAGGCAAAAAAAATTTTAATCGCAATCGAGCGATTAATGGGTTCGATTACGATTACGATTAAAAGGTGCGATTAATCGCGATTACGATTACGATTATAATCGCTGTGCATAGCCTAGTGTAGGGATTAAGGATGCCAATACCGAAATCCCGAATACCGAAAACCCGGGATTATTCTAAAAAACTGAATCCCGAATCCCGGGATTTTTAAGCAGAAATCTCGGGATTTTGGTAACATTAAAAATCTTTAAATTTTTTTTTTATTAAATGCAACTAAACATGAGTTTCCCAGTTAAAAATAATTTTAAATATTTGAAATTTAATCATAGTAGCCATGAATTAAATGCTTTTTACTGGTTATAAAAAGAGGTCGCAGGCGAAAAAATTATTAGTAATGAATTTTGTGCCACACAAAAAAAAGTCGGAAGCTCGGCTTGGCGTTTTTTCTTAGTGGATGGAACTGCGCACGCAAAAAGCAAATTTTGCAAAAAGGTATTAAAAACTTTAGGGAGGTTCTAGGTTCAAAGGTCTTTTGATACATATTAATGTAAGTATACTTTGTCAGATAAATATATTAAATAAAATGTTTTAAATATTTTTATGGACCCATGATATTCAGCTAGAAAAACGACATGAGAAGGTTGCACCTCAACCAAAAATACTAAAAATTACTAACTTCCTTGGCCCGCATAAAGAGGTGTCGCTTGGCGCTATCAAATAAAGCCCAAGGAAATAACGGCCAAATGGGAAAATGAAATAAAGCTCAACAAAATTAAGTAATTTCTAATTGGGCCTTATTTCATAAATTTGCTCTTGGGCATCAATTATCTTTTTTTTGGGTTTAATTTTATTGGGCCTTATTTCATTTCTTATTTGGGCGTTATTTCCTTGGGCCTTATTTCAGAGCGCAATTACAGTACCAAGCGAACGTTGTTTTTCGTCAGCAGCTTATGTTTGCAATAAAATAAGATCTCGATTGTCGGCTGCCACCCTAGATGCATTAATTTTTTTAAGAAGTTTCTTAAGAGATACGACATTATATACAAATATTACTTCCATATTACTTTAAATTATTCCTACCAATAATACATTAAAAATGTTTTATTTGGTTCTGTAATGAATTTAACTTTTTTCATGAATTAATAATTTTTTTTAATACTTACATATAAAGCTAATAAATAAAATTATCTAATATTTTTAGTTTATAAAATCCCGAAAAATCCCGATCCGTCCCGGGATCCCGTTTTTTTAATTCAAAATCCCGAATCCCGGGTTTTAAAAAGCCTAGTCCCTTTTGGCATCCCTAGTAGGGATTCCTAAAAAGTTATTTTTTAGTTAATTAAAATAAAAATATACTTTGCATACGTATGATTGTTATGAGTTGTTCGTAATCAGCGACCCCAAAAATCCCTGAATGGTGAGTTTCAAGCTAATCCTATAATATTACAAAAAAAAAAAAACTAGTCCACCATATTGCATCTGCCATTTGGAATTTTCAAAATCCATTAGCAGATTTGCAATGAGCAACCCGCAACCGTGCGACTAACAAGTTTCAAGCTATTAGATCGTTCAGGTGCATCAAAATCAAATTGCTAACTTCAAAGTCGTTTTTCTCCAAAACTTATTTTCTGAGCAATAGGTCCCTTTTAACTTTTCGCGTCACATACATATGTGTTGTTTAAGAGTGTTGGTATTTAATTGATTTTGCTCATAGCTAAAATGTACTGTTGTGCTAAGTTGTGTGATTTGCGCTTGTATTGTTGTTGTTGTTGGTTTTGATATTCGTAAATAGCCGACAAACTTCGCAGCACCTACTGCAGTGTTCCACATGGAATGAAGCCGATGAGTTCTCAAAACGCAGCTAAGCCGCCACCGAACTTTTTTTATTTATGTGAGGCATTGAAGTGAAGTGCGTGGCTGCACAGAAAAATATCGGCATTTTGCCAAGCTAATAAAAACTTTAGTTTAATTTTTCTTCTCTTCTTTAGAAACTCACATTAATTAATAAAAATATTTCATTCAATAATAATTGAAATTACTGAACTTAAGCCCTATGAAGAAATTATTTGTAATAATTTTTAACTATCTTAGCCGCCGCCGATGCTGACGTCAAACGAGTATGTCCCAAATAAATCAGAAAAAGTACAATTGTGTCAAGATTTCCATCTTTGGTTCTGATATGAATAAAATGTTCTTGCAAGTTTTTACAAGTAAAGCGTTCATTTACTTTTTCATATTTGGGAGAGTAATTTAGTAAATTTCTGCTTTACTCGCTCGTTGAAAGTTTCTGCTAGGAAAGTAAATGAACACACCTATTATCATAAGTGACAGTTTATATATGTAAAATTTATTTAAATATTCCCAGCAAAAAAAGACGTGACAAATCATGTGTTGAATCATGGGTTCAAGTGATGAAGCATTGTTTCGATTTATGTGAAACATGCATGATTTTTACATTAGCTTGTCATTGGATATCATGTGCTTCTGCGACAATTTAAATAATTTGATATCCATTCAACTAAATGAATTTAATCCATGCAAGTTCCCTGATTGGATGATGTTTTTTCACGTAAATACAAACCAAACAAATAAATAAAAACTTTTGTCGCAGGATACGAACCGAGCTGTTCTCACTCCCAAGGCACACTCTCTGCTACTGAGCTACTGTACTCTTGTTATTTGTTAGAGACAAAACTTGTTTTATGAAAATGTAGCAATGTGATGATTTGATTTCACTTTTTCACTGGGCATTTATTTCAATATATTACACAGTAATGTCGCATGCGTTTTTAATAAGTTAAAAAACTGTAGCATTATTTATGATTTGCGATGACAATCAGAAAGCTTTCAAAGAAACAAATGCTCAAGAAAGCATGAAAAATTATTTCATTTTGAACGCCTTCATTTATTTTTTTTTGGGTTATTATATAATAATTATCGATTACAAAAAAAATTTAAAATTGATACCGGTCGTACTTTGCTGTCACAAGGTTTTCAAGCTCTTTCGATGAAAGATCCATTTACTTTATTCCAGTATGTACGGCTAAATACAATTTATTACTTATTAAACAATAACATTTACTCGTATAAGAAATTTTGTACTGCTGTCATACGATATTACCACATAATGCTTATTTTTCTCTTATTTTGAAGAACATTTTTTATTTTAACGCAACTTTGGAAGCATCTCAAAGCACTTGCAGTTGCTGTCTTTCATACAAAGAATCCAATCAAAATACATGCCAAAATACTTACATGAAATGAGAATGTAAGTACATGAATTGTTAACAAATCTTAAGTGATTTTGGCACATGTCTAGTCAAGTAGACATCTATAGTGTTTTGTTTTTGGCAAAGGAAGAAGGGAACAATATACAACAAGCAACAAAAACAAACAATCACAAAATTCTTACAGAAAACTAAGCACAATATGGAGTTGAAGGGAAGAAATGTTTATAAAATCGTGCTCAGTTCCAGTTGATTGCAACAATTTAGTAATTCCGAAGTTATAAGTGTGTGTAATAGTGATTGTATCAATTAAAACAAGTAAGAGTACTATATTTCGGTGTGCAGCATCTTATATACCCTTCATCGGCGTACAAAGTATACAGATACACACACATAGATATATATATATATATATTTTTTTTTTTTTTTTTGTGAAAATTCATAATTTTTTGTTCTAGTGCAATGTGACTTCTCGGTATTTTTAGATTAAGAACTTTGCTCCAAATATTTTATTTTCGATATTAGCAATAGTTGAATATTTTATTCTACACTCTGAATTTAAAAAATTATTTTCATTCACCCTTATTCCAGTTGCCAACATCGACGTCGCGTCAATACAATCCCAAAAAATTCGGGCTTGTTTACTTGCGCTCTCGAGAGGTTTAAAAAGCCTGCTACTATTTAGTAATCCTCAAATAGTCTTATTAATATTTAACGTCCATACTAAATGAACTATATTATATTTTCCCGTATTTAATAACTTTTGATGTTGCAAAACTGTTTAATCTTCCAATTTAAACATACCATTGGAAATGCTGTATATCGCGGTATTATCTAAAATTCTTATTCCTAAAGAATTTTTTCGATTTTGTTTCAAGGAAACGAAATGGAACATGTCCCTTAATTTAATTTATAGTTATGACTGTTATTTAGCCACAAATTTAATTTTTATCTCCATTCACTAAAGATTAATAATAATTCGTTACGAGCTGTCAACCAAAGACCATCGATTTGAAACATAACTAAGCTGAGAGCATAACATGGCACAAAACTACGTTTATACTTAAATTAGATATCTATATAAAAATTAAACAAATATAAAAAATCTTGAGTAAAAAGGTCTTTCTAAAACATGAAATATGCTGAATTGGATAAAAATATTTATGTTATTTTTATACAAATTTTTTTTCAACTTCCAACCCTGGAATCATAATTTTTATTTATCTGGTTATTAACACTAATTTATTTATTTAAAAAATATAGAATATATTTAATTGCCAAAGAAATAATTAGCTTTATTTAATTAATTATATATACAGCACAAAAAGTTTAAGTTTTCCAGGTCTGGAGTAATATTTTTTATTATTTTTTTTTAATTTTGTATACCAAACTATTTCTTTCTTAAACAAAAAGTAAATTTAATTATTAACAAAAAAGGAAAAATTATTTGGCATATACCTGATTTACATTAAGCATTTTTTTATGAAATTTCATGAATTTTGTTGCACGCAACTTTTTCTTTTTGCTAATTGCAGCGCTATAAAAGAGAATTTTATATAAAAAAAGGGCGTAGATTGGATCTCTGATGCATTTTTGACCACTTTTTTGATATAAGTTGGTCATCGAGGCCTCCTAATGACAAATAAAAAATTTTCAGGCAACTAATTTCATAAAAAAAAAATGCTTAAAGTAAATTAGGTAATAGTTACTTTTAAATACAAAAATATATATGTGCCCTTAATATCTTGTCGAGATATTTAGTAGATTATATTTGAACAAATGAAAAAATATTTTTATGTTAAGCAGCATTTTAATAGCGTAGACAGACGACAGCGTTAATTTGCATTAAAATATCACTAATGTGAATTAAAAATTTACCCTGACAGACGACAGTATTTGCATTGAGTGAACAAAATCAGTACATACCTTTCGTGCCACACACTTCGATAATTTTAAAATGGAAAAAATGTGTCTCGATTTTAATATTTCTTGGCTCTTTTTCTAAAAACAATTAAAATAACTCATATTTTCTGACCGAATCGCATTTTAATTTTGAAAGCGAAAACAATTTGCCAACATTTGATTGATTGTTGACGGTGTTACCATATGAGAACTGTGTTATCATATAGCTGAATTCAGTATTAATTCACTGTCATTTAGTGTTAATTTGCATTAAGACAGTTAATGCAAATTAACGCTGTCGTCTGTCTATGCTAGAGTTGTTCTAGTCTCTATTTGTATAAATTTATTTAGTTACGTTTAAATATTTATTGAAGTTTTTCAAAGATTTATTTCATATTTCCAAGCAAAAATGCACATGACTTAGATCACTTTCATAATTAAGGGCACATATATATATTTTCTAACCCTGCAATCATGCCTTTAGATTTTGCTGACTGCTTATACTGATTTATAAAATATGTTAGGTCAACAAAGAAGAAATGAAATAAAGGCAAAATTAGTTTTATTTTGCCGCTTTAATATCCAAATAAGTTCGAATTTTCCAACTGTGGACCTGTGGTTCTTAGCTTTGGAGCCCATACGGACACTACACATCTAATACTAGGCGAAATTTAGCCTGATCCTACTTGATCTAAATTTTATTTAAAATTTTTTTTTCATATTTTTTTTTTTTTGTAGTTTTTGCGTTTCTTTTATTTTGGCGATTTTTTGTTTCTGCATTTTTTTAATGTTGGTTTTTTTTCTTTTTTTTTTTTTTTTTGTTTAAGCGTTTTAGTAAATTTCAAGAGTTTGGTTTTCATCGTAGTGAAAACAACAGGGTCTCTTTTCACCTTTGGTGTACGGAAATCTAAAAACAAAAATTTTGCGTTTATTTTAGTTTCAGTGCCTTTTTTCGTTTTGCTGATTTTCTTGCGAGTTTGTTTTTAGTTTTAGCATTTTTTTAGTTTAAGAAAGTTTTTTATTTTTTGTCACTTTTTTCATTTTGGCCACATTTTTCGTTTGTAGCTTTTTTTCGGTGTTTTTTCGTTTTTGGCGATTTTTTGGTTTTCGTCGATTTTAGGCTTTTGGTGGCTTATTTTGCTTTTTAGCGATTTATTTTATTTTTGGTGATATTTTTCATTTAACTACTTTTTTGTTTTAGCGATTTTTCGTTTCGACATTTTTTTTTTTAATATTGGTATTTATGAGTTTTAGCATTCTGGAAAATTTCAAGAGCTTTCCTCTTAATCGATTAATTAATTTAAACAAAAGTCTCAAACTAATTATATTTTATTATAATTTTTTTTTTGTTTCAAGACATTGTGTGACGCTAAAAAGCTGTGGAAGGAGCTTTTAAATATCTGCACCTAAAATTTTTATGAATTTTTATTTGAAACTTAGGGCCTAATTATGTAAAATGGAACGCTAAGCGTTCATAAATTGATTTTTTTAAAAATTGTGTTTTACAAAATTATGTCCTTAATAACATTTCTGTGTTCTTATAAAATTAATGGCTGTATGTATACAATATCTCGTTTCTTCCTCAAATTTTTTGCACATCTGTATTCAATTTGTGCGTTTGTTGAGGAAATAATTTACATCATTTTTAGAATAAGTGAATAATGCAGCGTGCGTCAGCTAATTTACCAAAAACAAAGGTATGATAAATAACAAATTCGTATATAATACTGAGGTTATGCTATAAACATTTCGTTACTTCCTGAAAATAACTTCTTATAGAAATTGAAGCATATGAGCTTAAAGCTCTTCTTTATTTGGTATCTATGCACAGTGTTTAGGAAAAAAAAAGCCGGAGTATTTAAAATTCCTTTTGAAATTTGAGTTAATGATTTCTAGATATGTAAATTTTGTGTGCAACTCCAGTACGATGAAATTAAACTGAGTTATGTGTCTTTCAATTGACATGAAAGAGTACAAGGGAAGTTAAACATTTACTAGAGAGTGCTCAACCTCATTTTGGTGGAATAATAAACGACAGTCATTTGTTGAAAGCATTTAAGGTTTTTCAATTCAACTTAAGAGTATTAGATATGGCATAAATCTAAAATCTCTAATAATTGTTTTTTTTTTTTTGCTTGTTCTGTTGTTCTGCTTTCTTTCAGCTATTTGTCATATTGTGTTGTTTAACGAACAACATGTGTTCATATGAATAATTCAACAATGAAATATATCATACGAAGGAAGAATATTTTTACTTTTGGTTTTAAAAAGAAAAATCGGTAAAATGTTGTGAAAAGCGGTAAGAAGCTTTTAGTCAAAATTGAAAGGAACTTGGTTATCTAAATAATTTTATACAACAATTTACTGTATTTCAAGCACTGAATTGGCTTGTTAAAGAACAAGGACAATATCTAGTGCAAATTTCTCAGATTTCATTCTATGAAACAGATAAAAAAAACCAATAGAGAGACTCTAATGCTGAAAAAATTATAATTTAGTCATACATACATACATACAAGTACGTAGGTTAAATAATTAAATAAATAAAATTAAATGACCACATATTAAATAAAAATTCATATCAATATGAAATAATTTTGATTCAACATGGTTCTTTGTATTTTTCATTATAAATTTCACTTTGTTTAATTTTAAAATAACTTTGATTTAAAACGATTTTTCATTTTCCTTTAACAGTAGTTGAATTTAAAATGAACATGAAACAAGTTATTTCAAAGGAAAAATTTTCCTTGAAGACTACTCTAAATCATGTTGAATCAATACGAAATACATATGAAACAAAATCATAGCCGAAAAAATGTATGCCCCTATCAAGGTTTTCAACTTTTAAAATAGTTTGATTGTAATTGATAATTTGCATTGACATTCTTAACCAAAGTAACAGTTGACTTTTGAGTTGTGTTTAGGTATTATTAAATACAAAGAGGCGTAAGTTTGGTTGAGATAAACATTGAGTATACACAACTAGGTCTGTGGTTGGGTTTTTCTTATAACAAGTTGGTGTGATATGTCAAACTTGATATTTTAAGTTGGTAACGCGATGATAACTTTAACTTCAAATCAGTTCTGGTTCATAATATGAAAACACAGTTTTTTCTTGTGGAATTTTGGTTGGCTCTTGGGAGACCAAACTGAATTTAGTTGAGAACCATGATAGGGGCCTTAAGTTAACCTTGTTTTCGTATATCTTAATATGAAAATTTTCTGTGTGTACAAGATTTCTCAAGGGATTGGGAGAGAGATATTTCATCATGAGTTTTTTGATAAATGCAAATATCTTAATTAAATTTTCGCTTTTGTGACAAGAGTTTTAATGGGTGTAAAGGAGTGATTTTTTTTAAGATTTATTTTATAAAATTTATTTGTTAAGCGTAAGCAGTCATCCCCAATAGAGAATGTCTCTCTCATTTTTTTCGAATTTTGCCAATTTTTTATTATTCTGCTATAAATACAATAATTCAGATAATAACTAAATATTTTTATTTAAACTTTTACTTAATAAATTAATATATAAGCATGTCTTTTTTAAGTTGACTTTAATCAAACTCCTATTTTCTTTTTTCATGCTTAGTTCATTACTGTCTGTCTGCTATTTCGTTACTCTTAGCAGAAATTTTTTGAATTGCTTTTAACATAATTGCAACAATTCCCCCAGGAGTTTTCGAATAATAAATTTCTTAATGTTAAATTTAGATTTTATTTTTCATTTTGCCTTATAATTACTTTTATTGTTATCCAATGGATTTCTAATTGTATAAAGGTGTAGAAAAATAAAATAGATTCAAATCGAATATAAATTATTTGCTGGGTTTTTTTGTATTAGTTTCAAAGCCTACTACGCTTATTTTTGTTTTGTGATTTTCAAAAATATTATTATTTATGAATTCTCAAATAGTTCTTGAAAGTCTGTGCATAATATAAGAGGTTTGTGACTATTCAAAATGTGTGGTTGAAGTCTACTGATGATTTGTTACAGCAACAATGAAATATATAGACAACGCTGAACCACCAGCAAATAAATTTCAAATTAAAATAAACTTCTGACAATATGTCGAATAATAAATTTCTTATATGTATTATATAATTTTCATGTTTTTTGGGTTGAAAAATAGGTTCTTACGTATATATATATATATATATATATATATATATATATATATATATATATATATATATATATATATATATATATATTTATATATATATAAATGTGCGCAAAATAGAAAGGGACCTAAGGGTAAAAACCTGTTTTGTTCAGGAGAGCCATTTTAAAGATGGGTGGCGTTGGCTGAAGTAGTTAGCACGTTGACTACAAAACCGAAGATCCTGGGTTCAATCCCTGTATCCGACAGTCACTAAATAACAACAGCACGCAGTTTTCTGATTTGCATTAGCGTCCCTTTGTATCAGTTGTTGTAGGAAAGTTCAAGTGATGAAGGCATAGTCACTCGTCACTGAACTATACCGACTTCAACAGATGCTAATTCTAATGTAAAATCAGAGCGCCCTCCTTCGTCGGTATTGTGTAGCAGAATCATCGGCGAAGTAAAATAACCAATAAAATGGCTACTAAACACAGCTTTAAAATTTAATACGCCTAATTTGAGACCAGAAGGCGCTACAGCACTGCATTATTACAAAAAAATGCGTGCAAAAAGCAGAGTTGTAAAAAGAATGAAGCTTTCTTCTATCTCTTCTTTCACCACCTGTCTTCTATCACTTTCCCTTTCCGAAATAAGGTAACACCTAGTAATAGTAGTAGGCATTAACTGCCTGAGTGTTACTTCTCTTTAAAAAAAAATATACGTGTATCTTTGGTTTACCGTCACTGAATAAAACGCGCATATCTCTGGTAGGGAACACTTTAGGGGCATGGAATTGGTCTCATTCGATGCTCAGATGTTGTCCACATCAAAAAAAAAGTGAAAATTGATTTTCTTAACCTTAGGTCCCTTTCTCTATGCGCTGTCACATATACATATCTATGTATATATGTATGCTCGTGTTTTTGTAAAATTTACAATGTAAGTTAAAATAAAGCAAAGTTAATTTAATATCTATATTTATGATTTGAACAGGCTAAAGTTCGTATCTTTTTTTAAGCCAAATTACATGTGATAATTATTAATTAACAAATGACACCAAAGTCTGTTGTAAATATTCTGACAACACATACTTGAAGGGAACAGCTAGCCGTTTGGGTCCATAAAGCAGAAATCTTTCGTATATAAAGCAGAATTCTACATCAACTGACACCACACACAGTGGACCAAACACAGAAGAACGCTGATGATGAAGGTTTAGTGGCCTTTAGTGGCTAGCTGTTCCGTTCAACTATTTGTTTTCAGAATATTTACCCATCAAACAAAATGCTCCGAATTCGTACAGAATTCGTAACGATTGGTCGACAAAATCTTACGATTTCGGCACCGAAATATTACCGAAATCGTAACAATGTTTGTATGAAATGGTTGACACGACTTCGTAACGATATGTCGGTACGAATTCGTTACGATAAGTCGGTACGAATTCGTTACGATAAGTCGGTACGAATTCGTTACGATAAGTCGGTACGAATTCGCAACGACATGTAGGTACAATTTCTTTTTGCTTTTATAGCAGATTCCCGCTTCACCATTAATTATGTTGCTGCTATTGTCGAAATAATTTGCACATACTCACGTTTTTTAATATTTGTTACAAGCCTTTTTTTATCAACATATACATATTTATTTAAAAAAATTTTCACAGACTTTTACTTATGTACTCGAAAATCAAAGTTTTAATGTTTAAAAAAATTGTTCAGAGAAACTACCGAAATGTCTTAACGAATTCGGTATGACAAGTCTGACTTCAGAAAAAGTCTAAACATTTTGTTTGGGGGTGGGTATTCATTATGTTTGTAAGCTCACACTACCATACATATTACTATACATATACCTATGCATTTATTATTATAAAATAATTTATTTCAAATGATTGAATACAGTTATATATGTGCCTATGCAGGAATGTTATCTCGTGAGAGCGTGAGAATTCGTGCGTGATTATTAAAAGAAAGCTCACGCACGATCACGCACGAGTAAATTTTTTTCAGTCACGCTCACGCACTCACGCGTGATTAGTTATAATATTTGATCACGAATCACGTGAATCACGCGTGACTCAAGCGTGACACGATAAAATCACGACATTTGCACATCTCTACTTATTACCGTCTTAAAACGACATATTATGGTAATGCACTGACTGATATGGTAATGCAGTTCTAGGGTAAGACCGTACCTGTTATATACCGTACAAGAAGAATGACGGTCATTTGATGCATCTGAGGGGTATATAAATCAGAAGTTTCTATCATTTTGTTAAGGGCATTATGAAAAAACTGATGTGAACATTCGTGTACGTGTGATTTTTTTTCTCTTTCATACTTGTGATCTTCATGAACTAGTGTAACATACATATGTAATTATATCTGAACTATTTACTACACAGTATTTTACTAATCATTACTGATGTAAAAATTTTCAGAGCTGACTAATCAGTACTGATGTAAACGTCGTCAGAGCACATTTTAAATTAAACTTTATGAAATTTCTTTTGTTCTTATCTTACTTTTTTGAAAACATCCTAATTTTCTTATCGGTTTTATGCATATTAATTTTACAAATGGAACGAATTATAAATTATTTTCAGTAAAATTCAATATTTTAGAATTTTTGACATATCGTCGGTTGGTTATTGGTTTGCGGCAAAGTATTTTCAAAATACCATCTGACGATATGTACATTAGAAGTTCCACTCTAGAATATATCGTGCCATAACCGCCAAAATAGCTCAAGCGACATTATTTTCAAACTTCAATTTTTGACCAAAATCGATTATTTGCGATCGTAAACAGTCGATTTTCCACAAAGAAACAAAGTCCAAAAAATGTGTCGCTTAAGCTTTTTTTTGTGGTTAATGCTCGATATGTGTGTTAGAGTAGAGCAACTATAATCGCTGTTGAATTCAATGTAAAATTGTTGCAAATGTGTTGGTAAAAAAAAATTTGTTTGTGTGTTAGTTTCAGTCATTCATTTCTTGTAGGATAATTTGCACACAAAACGATGATAAAAAAGAAGAACAAGAACCTGAGTTGGGCCCTGAACTAGATGCAGGCCATTGTACTCAAATATTAATCAAACGAGAATAGGACCGAATATTTTTAAGCCTTATGTACATATCCAGTTTTTTTGTGTACCTTCTCATAGTAGTTTGCAATATGAAAGCATTTTCCATTCAAAGAATTTTTTTTCTTTTCGATTTTAATAGTTATTCATAAAAATCACACATACTTATTAGTTCATACTTTCAAATAATTAATTTTGAAAATTTTATACAACCATTTTCGCATTTAGAATAAAAATCACTTTATCTACTTTCCATCTGCATGTCTGATAAGCTTGTCTAATAAATTTGCAAAAGACACTTAAAAGTTGTATTATGGCATTTGAGAAAATTGTAGTATCTCAATAGTAGTTAGAACTCATCGTCTTGCACTCATTCATTTCAGTTTAAATTATGCATCTGTCTGTATATTTTGCCATCTGTTTAATATTGTATTTATGTTTTTTTTTTCTTTTTAAATGCAACATCGTCTACTTGCAATTTATAAAGTATCTGCTAGACTGCTGTCGCTTTCCCAAAAGTGTTTATAATATTTGTGATGAATGCATTTAATATTTATGTAGATTAAAAACATCATTATCACATTCAGAATTTGTCAAAGCCGAAATGCATTTCTCTTTTTGATTTTATTTTGTATACCTTACACTTTAACAAAGTTTTTTATTTTTAAATACCTTTTGATGACAAGAGACAGCATAAAGTTGTGAATGAATTGCGAGCTAAACTGTTGAGTAAGTAGAAGAACTCATCAAATAAATTAAAATGTTTTTTTTTGAAAATATGAAGAGAGCAGTTGTTAAGGATTTTTTTTTTGGCTTTTTGCATTCGGTTAGAAATCTATGTGACCCGAAAAATTCCATTACATAAAATATTGTAATTAGTTTTTCAACTCTCTGTGTGTGTTAGCTAAAGCTTGAACAAAATTTTAATCTTTTTATATGAAGTTTTTGCTTTAGAAATTCATTTAGCAGAGACATTTCAAAAGAAATCATATTTTTTTTAATTACTTGTACAAAGAAAATTTCACTAAATGTTGAATCAGGAGTCGAAAGTTCTTATTTAAGTTTTTGCATAAAACAAAAAAAGAAATAAAGAAAACTCTTTCATACAAATAGTATGACCTCGCCTTGTGCATTAGGCAATATTTTTTGCCATATACATATGTAGCAAGTTAAAATTACCAAAAAAAAAAAAAAAGGCTAAGATACTTTGCATTTTCACTTACACCAGACTGTTTGCATCAAACACTGAATAGCGCCAATGTAAAATGATAATAAAGCATTTAAAAGTTCTGAAAACTTGACTTCTTCTTCAAAATGTATCTGCAACAAGTTATATTTTAGAATTCGCTGCATATATTTAAAATTATAAAAATTTTCTCAAACAAAAAAAAAAAAAAAAACGAGTGCGCAGTATGAAAAGTTTAATAATCTGGCATGATAACCACTAATGCTAAGCAAATTAAAAGCAAATAAATCAGAGACAGCATGATCCTCTTTTGGTTTTTTAATGCAAAGGAAATAAAATAAAAAATTTTAATGAAGTGATGATTTGTGCTAATAAACCCTTAACGAGGCCCAAAAGTAGATAAAAACAAAAACTAAAAGAGAGTAACAAATTAGTTCCACTAGGAATACCAAAAATTGATATACAAACATACAGACACACATGCATACATAAGCAACCCTGCAGAAAGTGCGAATAGTGAAATTGTAGTGATTTAATAGTGACATTGTCAGTAGTACTACTGACCAGGTGTACCCCAGCCAATGTAACCATCTATTGACATTTAACATTAGCTTGTCATTGAAAATCCACCACTAGACTGTAGCACTACTGACTAAGTAATTATTTTGGGACCACATGTAGACATTGAGACCAAAGATTCACTAGTAAGTTTTATATATAATATTCTACAATATCGATATATCCTGTCTCGTCGTCACTAGTAAAATTATAGTGATTTTATAGTGACATTGCCAATAGTTCTACTGACTAGGTGTACCCAAGAGAAAGTAAAAGCCTATTGACACATAACATAGGGTTGTCATTCAAAATCTATCAGTAGACTTTAGCGCTATTGAGAAGGCAGTTTTTTACGACCATATGGAGATATTTGAACCGAAGATTCGCTCGTAGATTCTAGCGACTCTCGTCTAAATATATTTATTTAATATTATTGCACAACATAATAAAAAAGAAAAACAAACTCTTGGCGCATTCATTGACAATATCACTAGAAATACACTAGAACTGTTTTCTCTAACGTATCTCCAATCGCGCATAAGAGGAAAGTTGTCGAAATTTTAACTAGTGCAATTGCCGCTGGAGAAATAGTATTGACATAGAGACATATGGTTCTAGGCTGACTAGAGGGAAGCTAAACCAAAACACATATATACTCATACATACACATCCATACATGCATACATACATACATACATACATACGTACGGCAGTCAAAGTTCAGCAATAATAAATTACAGGGCATTAAGTTAAATTATAAAAGATGCCAACCTAACAAAAATAAAATCAAACAACAAATGACAAAAAAAAAAGCTTCACATTGAAGCTTGTGCAACAGCAAAAAGATTTTTTGAAAGCATAACAGAAAACAAAAACAAAAATCAGGCAGACACTTCATAAGGGCAACCTCTTGGCAACTGATAAATACTTCTGTAACTTCATCTTTAACATTTCATTGCTTAACTTGACGTTGGGGAATTTACAGCGAAAATACAATCAACAGGATGAATATGATGAGCAACAACAACGACAACACCAACAACCAGCTTGTGTTTGAGGGTGAAAAGAACAGGAAGTAATTTGAAAAACAAATCCAGTCGACATCCAACCGACTGACATGAGAATTTTTAAGTAATGAGACCACCAGTGTTACCGTAAGCCATTATTTTCATGCAAGTGGTGGGTGTGGCACGTTACCCATGGTTGGTATGAGCGTTCACTACCACGCGATTACACGCAATCAAGTAAGTCAATTAAATTAAGTTAAATTAAATTAAATTAAATGAAATTAAAAGTAAATTTAATTTAATTAAATCGAATTAAATTCAAAGTAAATTACATTAAATTAAGTTAAAAGTAAATTAAATTAAATTAAATTAAATTAAATTAAATTAAATTATATTAAATCAAATTAAATTAAATTAAATTAAATTAAATTAAATTAAATTAAATTAAATTAAACTAAATTAAATTAAATTAAATTAAATTAAATTAAATTAAATTAAATTAAATTAAATTAAATTAAATTAAATTAAATTAAATTAAATTAAATTGAATTAAATTAAATTAAATAAAATTAAATTAAATTAAATTAAATTAAATTAAATTAAATTAAATTAAATTAAATTAAATTAAATTAAATTAAATTAAATTAAATTAAATTAAATTAAATTAAATTAAATTTCAACATGCTTCTTCCTGTTATTTCAGTATCAAATTGTTGTTGTTTCAACTAGAAATAACTTTTGATTTAACATGATCCTTCATTTTGATTTAGCAGTACTTGGATATTAAATCATTATGAAATAGAATTATGTCAAAGGAAATATTTTCTTTGAAAGCTACTTTAAATCATGTTGAAATAACATGAAACGTATATGAAACAAAATGTTTGCCGAACAATTTTTAAATAACCTTATTTAAAATTTTTCTGTTTGAACGATATATGTTTTATAATTTTATAAAATGCATTTCGTATTGTTAGGTTACTTTTTGGCGTTTACTTTCACATAATTTAAATATTTTTAATTTTTCCATCTCTTTATTATTTAGCGTTTAATTTAATTTACTTAAAATATTTCAAACTAATAAGATAATGGCATATATTTTAATGTTAACATACCCATACTTGCTTGGTTCTCTACCACTCACAATAAGTGAATAAACATATTTAAATGTTTAGAGTTTGCCACCGTCTTAACTGCTGTTGTTTATTTTGCAATATTATTAAATTTGTGCCTCTTGCTTCATTATTTTTTATTTTAAGAATTTTTTTTGCTGATTTCTTTCCCTCTTGGGAGGAATTTTTCTTTTCTCCGTTTTATTGTATTTCTAACTATGCATTAGAGTTCCGTTGCTGTTGCTTCTCTTTTGTAGGCACTTTATGTTTTAAATACCGTTTACTACATGCACGGTAATCAATCATCAATTACTATTAAATCCATCAGGAATTATGCGTTAAATTGATTGAATGTCTGTTCGTAACGTGCCAGTATACAGTAACACTTCCTTTAGAACACACACATACACACAAACAGACACATACATACACTCAAGTATATATTTATATGCATGTATACATATGTACATGCACAGAAAACCAGGCAGGCAAGTAGTCAGTCATTCGATGTTTTAGAAGTGAATGTTTGCTATTGCGATTTAGAACAAAGCGCAACAGTATATTAAACTATGGGGAAAATTTGAAGAGTATGAAAATGTAGTTGGGGAAATGGGAGTGTAAACAATTGTGTAATACTCGTACATTTCACAGTTTAAGTGTATCAGAATAGCTGGCGTTATTTTATTTTTAAATTTTTTGTTTAGCTGCTGATGTTTATTTTTAGTTCTTTAAAGTTACTAGATGGTTTAATTTACCTTTTTTGGTATTTGTAAATACACCTTTTTCTTTGGTAATGTGTAGGTGGTGTTGTGCTGGTGTAAGCGATACCAACGGACTGGTTTTTTGCGGGCAGATTTAGGTTTTTTTTTTTTTTTTTTTTTTTTTTTTTTTTTGGAGAACTTAAGGGCAGACATTTTTAATACCACTTCATTTAGAATAACAAAAATGATAAATTCACACTTTATGGTTGTATGAGCGCTTTAGTGCCTTTTTTTAGTCATTAAATAATGTTATATGGTTATACAGGATTCAATCATTTAGTGTTTTAAAAAGCCGCATGTTTGGTAAATCTGTCAGCTGTTAAATATCTCTCACCTGAAGTGTCATTTATTAAGTGAAGGATTTACTACTGCCGATCGTTTAATAACCGAAATACGTAAAAATAGTTCAAACTTAGTACAAAAGTGGTGGCCAATTTTCGAGCATTATGGAGGGGGAAATTGTGATCAACAGAATTATAAGAAATTGCCAAAAAAGAAAGAAATTTTAAGATAATGGAAGCATTACAGATGTAGTCAGCCTTTTGCGCAATCGAAATTTATCCAAGGAAAATTAATTCAGAGTGCTATGGATGTTGAAAAACTGTCTATTTTGTCCTGCAATTGAAGATTATAGACTGGATGGTATAACATTTAAATGGTATGTCCATAATTAATCACAACCAGAAGGCAGGAGTGATTGAAATGATTTTTTTGGAACAAAACTCCGCAAGCCTCCCTCTTAACGTCCTTAAAGTTACTATCAATCAATCTCACAACTGTTGAGAAATTACACAATTAGTTTGAAGATGTGGCAACACGAAGGCATAATACTACCAATTAAGTAATAAAAATACTGCGTAATTAATATACAACCATGAACGGAATATTCTCGTATTAAGATGTACATATGTAAATATTTTAACTTTAGCTTGTAAGATTTTTACTCTTTAATAAACGCTTGAATTGAAAGGTTCGTTTTACTTCTACTGTGCATACAATTCAAAGTGGTAAGAAAATTCTGCAACAATGACAAGTTTTGACTAATATTTATTTTACACTCCCCTTCGACATTATTTTAAATTTTTAGGGTTCTGTACACCAAAGGTAAAAAGGAACCATTATTTTCGCTACGCTATCCGTCACAGGATGTTTATTCAAGAACAGTAAGAGCTAAGGACCTAAAACTTTGAACGAATATGTAGAACTTCTACTACTAAAACAACAAATACCTGATCGTTTAAAATTAAATGGTGTTCCAAGACGAGCAAATCCCATGTGAAATATGCACAATAATGAATAAAATTCCGCGAGAAATTTTTCCCGGGGAACAATTCCAACTTATGGAAAGTAATAGGGAAAACAAAAAATTCTAATTAGAAAAGGGAGAAATTTCTCACGGAATTTTATTCATAATTACCCTGAATATGTATATAGACACTTGAAAGTTGCAAAATTAATTTATTTTTATACAGACACTACAACACTTAACACTAACATTTTTAAAACCAAAACTAAAGGGTATTCTATCAGTTAATGGTATTTTTACTATGTAATTTTGACATATTGTTGTATCTGGGGAACTGTAAGACGCAATTTCTTGAAATTTTCAAAAACGCTAAAACTAAAATATCCCAAAATGATAAAATCACCAATCCGAAAAAAATTCACCAAAACGAAAAAAAACGCCAACCTAAAAAATATCTCTAAAACTAAAATAAATCACTTAGACCCAAAAAAGCGCGAAAAAAAATCGCCAAAATTAAAAACGCCAAAAACCCCAAAAATTCGCCAAAACGAAAATACCGCAAAAACTGAAAAAATCGCTAAAACTAAAATATATTACCAAAACCGAAAGAAAAATCGCAAAAAACGCTAAAGCTAAGAAAGAGCCAAAACTAGAAAATCCCAAAATCATAAAAATACGAAACCGAAAAAATTCGCCAAATCGAAAAAAAAACACCAAACTTTAGAAAATCTCTAAAAGTAAAATAAAATCACCCAAAGAGGAAAAAACGCCAAAAAAATCATCAAGATGAAAAAAAGCCCAAAAATCAAAAAAACCGCCGAAACTAAACGAATCGCTAAAAATAAAATATATTACCAAAACCGAAAGAAAAATCGCCAAAAATTTAAAGAACGCTAAAACTAAAAAAATCGCCAAAATTAAAAAATGCCAAAATTAAAGAAATGCCAAACCGTTAAAAACTGATAAAATTCGCCAAAAACCGAAAAAATCCCAAAATCTAAAAATATGTCAAAATTCGTAAGGTATTATACATATCTAGCGACCGTACGGAACACTTCGTGTGCGAATCAAAGTTGCACTTTACTAAATTTATTTTAGTTTTTCAAAACTATAAATTTGTATTATGAAAACATTTATTTTCAAAATATGTATGTATATCAAAATTGTTCAAAAATTTTAAAAATATTTGTTTTCTTTCGTTATTTTTTTATATCAAAGCAAAAAACCAACCAACTATTTTTTTTGAAGAGATTTAGTAACACATACATTTTTTAATACAAAAATAGCAATAATACTTCACATAAGTTTTTATTTCAACATTAAGCACATTTAAAACGTTGCTACATTCGCAAAATTCTTTTGTAATCGCCTGAAATACACGTGAATTGAAACACATTCTTGACAGCTACATGTGTTCCAAAGAAACTTTAGCATTGTTAACAAACAAGTACATGAGATTTTTTCTTTTTTTCTTTCTTTTTTTTAATGTAGAATTTATTTTATTACTTTTTATGCTTGACAAACTTAATTTTGTGCGTTTTTTTTTTGTTGAATTAAATGCAAGTTAAGGTAACAGCAAGTGGCAGGAAACAAAAGAGAGGATATAATTATTATTAGAAACCTGGAAATTGACACTTATTATGTGGAAATGAATGAGTGCTTTTAGGTAGCCGCAAACGATTTTCAAAAGAACTAAAAAAGAACTAAAGACGAAATTTTATTTAACAACTAAATAAAGGGTGTTTTTTATTGAGGTATAGAACTTTAAGTTGGCATCACTTTTTTAACTGGCGGCCATTTTGTCAGCTGTCAAGTGATTAATATTTAGTTTGGTTTGCCATTTCATCATGAACAGGTTGACAAAAGAACAACGCTTGCAAATCGTGCAAATTTATTTCGAAAATAATGGTTCAGTTCGCGAAGTTTACCGCAAGCTCCGTCCATTTTATGGTCGACATAAGCGTCCATCAGAGCACTTAATTCGGTTAACCATGGATCGTTTTCGCACTACGTTTAATCTATGTGATAATACGCATCCGCAGAGACGTCGAACAGTGCGCACCGAAGAAACAATTGCCGCTGTAGAGCAAAGTGTTGAAGAGGACCCGAATGAATCGATTCGCCACCGTGCACAGCAATTGGAGCCGACTAACCGACTATTTTGTTCCCGAATTGGATGGCATGAATGTGGATGAGTTGTGGTTCCAACAAGACGGCGCTACATGCCACACAGCGCAAATCACAATCGATTTATTGAAGGAAACATTCGATGAGCGCATAATTTCGCGGAATGGACCTGTCAATTGGCCACCAAGATCGTGTGATTTGACACCATTGGATTATTTTCTTTGGGGATATGTGAAGTTGCTCGTCTACGGCAACAAACCAGAAACGTTAGGGGACTTGGAAGCCAACATTCGTGGCGTTATTGCCAACATACGGCCCCATATGCTCGAAAAAGTGGTTGAAAATTGGACCTGTAGAATTAGCTTTATTCGAGCCAGCCGCGGCGGCCACATGCCCGAAATCATATTTAAACATTAATGGCATAAAATTATCCTTCCAATAAAGCTAAATTGATGGACATTAAAACGATTTTCTTGTGTTTTATTTCAATTCGAAGTTCTATACCCCGCAAAAAAACACCCTATATATATATATATATATATATATATATATATATATATATATATATATATATATATATATATATATATATATGTAAGTTCGCTCGAATATATTGCATACATATAAGTTTTTCGGATTGCCACATGTGAGTTGAATAAGCGGGCAGTGACACTCCCATACAAACTTAAGCTTGTGCTCATGAGACTCCTACGAAACTTTAAAAGCACACATATCAAATCGGTATCTGTATATACATTTGTATTACAAATTTTCAAATGTGGAACAGCCACATCACAATGTTATTTCAATTGTAATTTTTTTCAAGTGTACAGCATTTTTATAGGTCATTTAATAGAGGAAAGCTCAAAAGTCCAGAGGGCCTTTCTAGTTCCAATTTTGAACAATTACTAGCTTGACCCCACATAAAAATAATATAGTATCTCCCACCAATTTCTGCAGTTAAAATTACACCAAGCCACGAAGTTTATTACATCAACCCATATTTTCCAAAGAAAGAAGCACAGATCAAAATTTTGCGGTAATTTAGTATGATGTCACATTTCAAAAAATATGAAATTTTAACTCATTATGCCAATAAAAATTGTTAAAATAACCATTGTAAAACAGTAAAGTTTTAATAACAACTATACCAGTCCAAAAGTCCATATGAATTGGGTAAATGTAAAATTTTAAAATCTATTTTAGTATCGCACCATCTAAGGGAGCATTATTTCCAGTCTTAAGGAAATTGATATCCTCGTCCTCGTCCTCGTCCAGACTTGCAATTTTTGTTGCTGCAATTTCTTAAAATTCTGCTCTCAAATTGCAGAAGTGTCCACATTACGAAATTATAATATTGCATTTATGTATTATGTAAAAAAACACCACAAATTTCCTTGAAAAATTAACAATTATATTTACTTTTTGTTATATTTTTTTATTTTTCATACAACTGAAGAAATAAAATTATAAAAAACGTCAAATGCAAACTAACAACTTGAAATTAATAATTACGAATTTCAATTCAAAAGAGAATTGCCGAGCACATGAAACTGTGTACCCCTCCCCAATCTTCTCACCTCTCTCACCAATAAACTAAAGAATTGCTGCAATAAAAATTGCAAGTATGGACAGGGACTATGCAACACATCATTAGATTTTAATTACCTTTCAATAAAGTTTACAAAACTCCAATGCTTATAGACAAAATCTCAATAAATTATTGAGAATTACAAAAGTACAATCACAATACGGTAATACAACCACAAATAATATCATTCAGCATGTGCTGCCTACTTTATTTTTCTACTAACCTTTTACCCATAATGTCATTAAATGTTTTTTAAAACAATAATGTAAATGTAAAATAAAAATGTGTTAAATAGGTTTTCTATGAAATACTTATTTCAGTTTTGTAATTCTTAATAATTTATTGAGAGTTTATCAGTAAGACAAAGACCAAAAATGGTAATGGGTATATATAGATTTGTCGTTCCGTGTGTAATTTTTATTATATTTATCCTCACAAAAACATCAATGTGAAAAAAGGCCAAGTTCCTATCCAAAATTTCGGCCATTAAAAGTTGTGAGATATAAATTTTGACCAAGTTCTTATCTAGAAATTATATGACACCCTTACGATTACAAATTTATATCATATTTAATATATTTCTGCGTTAGATATTGTGGCAAAGAAGAACTTGGTCAAAATTTATATCTCACAACTTTTAATGGCCGAAATTTTGGATAGGAACTTGGCCGTTTTTCGCATTTATGTTTTTGTGAGGATCTGATTACTTTTTGAAAAGATTTCTATAATAACACTTTTTAAACTTAAAATTTCTAGTGTATTTTTTTTCTAGTCATGATCACTGTGCCAGTTGAAATGGCAGAGTTACATAAAATAATTGGTATGTGTGTGATGGGTGTTGAATTGTTGACCTTAAAAATTCACTATTGTGTCATTACAACGGGTCGCCAGTGTGCACGCAATTTGTTAAGAGTAGTCTAAAAAGAAATATGTAAAATACAGCGTCAATTCTAGTGGGAGTGATCCCGCCCATTTTCTAAACATATTTACATATTAAAGACTGCTTAGCCGAAGTACACAAATCAAAAGGATATGCCCAATGTGCATACAAAGTTTCAATAGGGTAGGTGGTGCCTTAATTTTTGGATTTTCCGACTGAGTAAATCAATTAGGACTCTTTGTCTACAAAATGACAGCTTTTTACAGTATAATATTACGTAAAATTTTTATGGGCCTTGCCCCGCCGACTTTCATATCTGTTAGTGCTTATGATTCATGTAAAGTTTTGTAGGAAAAAGCTACTGAGAAATACATGAGTAATAGACTAAAAACTGCTAAGCCGAAGAACATGAAAGAAAAAGCTACGATTTATGGGTGTTGTCACGTCCACTTTTCAAAACAGGAAATTTTTACTTTGGATAAGTGTAAAGTGGATGAAAAGTTTCAATAAAATTGAACTTAATTTTGAGTTAACAGTGCTTGTTCCCAACCGCCGATTGAAACTTCTGGTTTCTTAGATTTTTCTAAGTGATCTCTGATCTAGATTAATTTGTGTACCCAATTTCAGCACTCTACTGGGAATTGGAGTTTTAGCGGGTAAAACTTCTTGGCTTTAAGATTTTTCCATTGGCTTACTCATCTACACTTGCTTGGGTATAAAATTTTAGCTCTTTAGCGTGAACTTTAGCTTATAATTTTATGAGCATTACCCCTCCTACTATTTTAAACTCACAATATTGTTGTGAGCCGCGCTTATAATTCATGCTAATTTTCTCCTAAAATATGTTAGACCGAAGTAGATTAAGCACAAGGCTAAAATTTTATGGGAGTGATCACGCCCTCTTTTTTAGGTGATAGTTTAAAGTATTGTATACGTGTAACGTATATGGAAAGTTTCACTAAAATGGCTTAAGTTAAAAGCTGTATATTAACAGCCTTATTTATTTAACTTATTAAGGCTTTATAAAGGGGTTTTAAGACAAATTTTAATAAAAAAAATTTCTTCAAAAGTCTTAATAGGTTTTATAAATAAGGCTGTAAGTTTTCAGGTTTAAACAATAGTCGCGTGGTCCCGCCCATTCTGGTAAAAATTTTTGTTTTTCAGATTTCTCTAGTTTTTTTCTCACCTAGACCTACTTGTGTATCAAATTTCAGCTCATAAGCGCTGATTTTTATGGGCGCAGCCCCGCCCCTCTGACTAAAATGTCCTGTTTTTCAGGGTTTTCTTGTTGTTTTCTCCCCAATACCTATTCGTGTATTAAATTTCAGCTACTTAGCACAACTTTTCATTTATCATTTTAATGGGCGTAACCCCGCCCACTTTTCCAAACTTAAGATTTTTTTTCGGACACTGTTAATTATTCCGGTCAAGTTTCGTTGCAAACGGATAATAATACATACAGAAATAGTATATCTAAATATGCTGAGCCGTAGTACACGAAAATGGGGTTGAAATTGTATGGGCGTGTCAACGCCCACTTTTTAAATAAAAAAATTTTAAGCTTGTCTTATCGCAGCATGTATGCCAAATTTCAATAAAATACCTTGCATTAAGCGCCTTAGATTTGCTTTTTTAATTCTAGCCTTTATGGGCGTAGCCCCGCTCTCCTGGCCAAAATTTTCGGGTTTTAAAACTTTCTTGGTTTATCGCTTACCTAGCCCTAGCTGTGTAGCAAATTTTAGCTCACTAGCACAGATTTTAGTTTTTATGGGCGTAGCCCCGCCCCCTTGGTTAAAAGTTTTAGGTTTTCAGATTTTTCTGGTTCATTGCTCACCTTGATCTACTCGTGTGCCAAATCTTAGCTCTCTAGCTATAGCGAAAGTGCTTCATTAATTTGATGAGTGATCAGTGAGTCAGTGAGTCAGTGAGTATGTCTTAAAATATGCACTTTTTGCACGTTCATATCTCCGGAAGCTTTCATTGTAAAACTTTCAAACTTCGCATATGAGGTTATATTAATTATTATTATATTATTATATTATTCTAATTATGATTTAAATTTCATAATTTTACGGTCGCGGGAAACAAAGTTATGAGGGGGGTAAAAACAGCTCGAATGGCTTCCTGTAAATATACACACTGCGTGCATTGGCCGGAACTTGGCTTGATATATAGATATATAGATTTGTCGTTCCGTGTGTAATTTTTATTATATTTATATGTGACACATAAAGCATATACATTATTAGTCCTTATGGATAGGGAAGACGAATAAGCAATGTGAGTCTGTCCGTCTGTCCGCAGATGAAATCGGTTTCCGAAACTCTCAAAAAATTCTAGAGACTTGGTCTTGGGATTGTGTAACAGAAATGATCCGAAATAGATTGGTATTGAAAATCAGCTTAGTCGAAAAGATGGCTTCAGAGCTGGAAAATTTAAGCTTTCTTCGGTATATAAAAGTAACTAGCTAAAAATAAATTTAGTTTTTTTTGTTAAATAAACATATTTTATGTTTCACTAAGAATTAAATTAGTATTAAATTTCAAAACAATTCTGTAAATAAACTATATTTCATATTTTAGGAAAATATTTATTGGTACAAGAAACTAGAAAAATATAAAAGCATAATTCCAGGGTTGGAAAACGTAAACTTTTTTTGATATATACAAGTAACTCGGTCAAAATAACTATATTTTTTTTAATAAATGAAATATATATTATACTTTAGAAAGAAAATCAGAAAAATATAAATAACAGATTCAGAGCTGGAAAATTTAAATTTTTTTTGTGGTCCATAAAAGTTAGTAAATGAAATAATTTATTTTTCTTTGTTAATTAAATATATTCTATATTAGTATTATACAAATTAGAAAAATTAAAAATCAAATCAAAAATCGGAATATTTTATATTTTTTTTTCCTAATTAATTTCTTTTAATAAAACAATTTGAAATATAATAGCTGACAGTTAAATTATTTGCTATTTGATAAAAAAAAATATTTTTATTTATTACCGGTAGTTTATTGAATACTTCAACAACAAGCTTGTACACATAGAAAATTATACCAATGTAAAATCACAATGCAAAACATTTTGATTGGAGTTCGTAGGCTCGAACCCTGCCGGCGACTCTAGAGTTTGATTTTTGCAGACAAGCCGAAGTAGATTCGCAATTTGTGTTTATTTTGCAAACAAAAATATTTAACTAGTTTTATTATTATTATTCGAACTTCATTTGTTTCTATATTTATGATTTAATTTGTATCGCTTCGTAAGCCATCAATCATCAATTAAATTATTTTAAAACAAAAAAAGTTTTTATGTGGTATTTAAAAGTATGTATCTGAAGAAAATTTAAGGTTATTGTGGCTGCAGTAGTAAATAGACTTACTGAAATGCAATAAATTTAAGTTCAAATCTTGGCTGGCTGCATTAATAATTAAATTCATGTTGTTCCAACTTGAAATAACTTTGATTCAATGTGACTTTTCATTTTGATTTAACTGTACTGAAATATTAAATCAAGATAAAATTAAGTTATTTCATAACGAAAATTTTTGTTTAAAGGTTACCGTGCGTGAATCATGTTGAATTAACATAAAACACATTTGAAGCAAAGCTATGGCCGAAAAATTTCAAATTAACCTTGTTTTGGTAGATTTTAATAGGAAATTTGTCTGGGTGTACCATGTTTAAATATGAATTTTTTCTTCAATCTATTCACATATGTATTTTTCTTATAGTCTTCTTTTTAAGGAATCAAATACCTTTATCCCCTATTACTCTTGAATATATTGATAAACATCATCCTTGTGTTTTTTTTTCATTGTTAGACATTAACAGTTTTTTTTATTTTTTATTTTTTTGTCCTGTTAAAATTGCTTTCATTTAAATCATTTTTATTTTTTATTTTTCGTGTTTACTGATGTGTAAACACTCGACTTCTGCTTAAAATTTTACTTTTCGGCCATTTTTTGCCAACAACAAGTGTATTTTTTCTTGGTCTTTATTAAATGAAAGGGGTTTTGTTTCGTTGCTAGACAGTGATTTACAATGTAATCAATATAAAAATGTTTTACATTCCTTTCAGATGTCTTGTAATTTAGTGAAATGGAGCCTCAGGTAAATGTACAATTTTGATTGATTTCATATGACTGTGTGTGCGTAAGTATTTTTTTTTTATATTTAAATTGCGAAAGTGTATTAAAATATTGATATTGGTAAAAACAGAGTGTGCAAAAGTCGAAATCGATCAAGTTTGTTTATTTGATTGACATTTTCAGTGCTGGATTATATTTGGAAAAAAATATACCTTTCGATAGATTCGATAATGTTTTATTTTTCAATACACTTGTGCCTTTTATGGAAAGGTAAATGTCATTAAGATAATTAAAATTATGAAATGAAGAGGTACAGCTGCTTACAAACATATGAAAATGTCTGTGGACATACACAAAGTGGAGCAAAAGTAAAATCATAAATTAAAGAACAATGAAATCGTCCAGTCAAAATAAGACACTTAGGGCCATTATTACAACTTAAAGTTAGTTAAAAGTAGGATGTTATCGGAAGTATAAAAAGCTTTTCATTATTGCAAATTGGATTTAACTTGCCTGTAATTTACCGCTCACTTTAGGTTAAAGTAAAAGATTTTGAAACGGCAAAGTTTTTATACGTCCGATAAAATCCTACTTTTAACTAACTTTAAGTTTTAATAATGGCCCTTAAAAGTTTCAATATAATATTTATCAAATTCGTTTAATAACAATGAGTCAAAATAATTTTGAGTTCGAATTACTTTTAAGACAGCCAGACTGCTTAAAAAATATGTGCAATTTAAATAAAGCCTTGTCCCATTTATAAAACTTTCAAGTCTTTGTAATAAATTTTTCAATTCAATTCAAATAACACTGTAGACTTTCACACAATTTTTCTGTGAATAAATATTGCAAAAATTTTGCTGCTACCAACTCTAAATGTAATAAAATCTAATCACCCAGAAATACACTTAACCTGCAGTAAGTACGCCATTATGACGTTACACCATCTACGGCCCAGCAATAACCTTAACGAATATTTAAAATCCTTTGAAGCTAAAAACGCAGAAAAAGCCTCAAATGTTATTTTAATAAATTAACAAAGCTGCTAGTCTTAGAGTCTTGTCGAATGAATTTGCCAATGCAATACCTTTGGGAACGATTTTCTAGATCTGCATTTGCTGTCTCTTTTAAATTTTTTGGGTGTGTGTGTGTGTGTGTGTGTGTATGTTTTTTTTTTTTTTCAAATATAAAAATTATAGGAAGTTAGAAGAAAAAAAAATACTTTAGAATAAAATGGCACATAACAGTGACAAATATTTATCAGACAATAGGGAACAATTGAAAATAACACTGCAGTGGATTAAAATTATTGCAAAAGCAAAACAAAAAAAGTACTCGCAGCATAACGAAAAGCTTTTCAAGGAAATGTTCTAAAAACAAATTTAAAATCTTGAAATTTTAACAAATTATGGGAAGCAACAATAAATGTGAAAATCCAACAATTTAATTTTGGGTTATTTAAATCCGAAACATAAATACGAATTTAATTGCTATTATGGGAGCTGGCTAAAAAGATTAGATTTGTGGCATAATAATTTAAGAGTTTAAGGAAACTGGGTGAAATACAATAGCTTTACTTTATTTTAAAACATAAAATCAATGATCAAAATAATTGAAAATGAAGAAGAAAAATTCCACATATCGCCACCATAATAAAAAAATGGTTTATTAAACTTTTTTCCTGCAGAAAAAAGTATCTAACTTTAAGCATACCTTGTTATTATGATTGTTTATGTTGAGCAACGAACTTTTTAATACACACACATTCACATTTTTAAACTAAATCAACAACACTGGAATGTAGATAATTGGCAACAATATGCATGTAAGGGTAAAAAAATTATTTTACGTGCTACTGATTAATAATAATACTGCTGAGTATTTTAAATTAATTTTATATAATTATTTCAATAATTTTTTTCAATATACATCACATTTTATATAAGTGGATTTTATCATTATGAGTTTCTTTAAAGATTTTTTTTTTTATTTATGATTTTATGAGGCTAAATAAAATTCGTATCGTTATGTAAGCCAAATTATATGTGATAAGTTTAAATGATCAAATAACACTAAAGTTAATTGTTAATATTCTGACAAACACGTAGTAGAACGGAGCAACCAGCCACTCTACCTCCATCGTCAGTGTTCTTTTGTATTTGGTCTTTCGTATTATGGTGTCAGTTGATAAAGATTTCTGCTTTATATACTCAGTCTTTATTGAAAATGAAATATGTGAATTTTTTTATTGATCGCATTACAATTTGCTGAAAGCTTTTTTTATAATGAAAGCTCAATTTTACTATCTCTAAATTTACAACAGTCTTGCCATTGTCGTTTGTGGTTTACTAATTATGCACACGTTGGTTAATTTGCTTATTATACCCTTTACCAAAAAATGGTAAAAGGGTATATATAGGTTTGTCATTCCGTTTGTAATTTCTTGAATATTAATAAGCGAGCTATAAGGTATATATTTTCTGGATTCTTATGTATAGGGAATACGAATAAACGATGTCCATCTGTCCGTCTGTCTGTACGTGAAATCGGTTTTCCGAATCTCCCAGAAAAGCTAGAGACTTCGTTTTTGGACTGGTGGATCAGAACTTGTCGAAATAAGATTGGTATTGAAAATCAGCAAAATCGAGCAGACGGTTTCAGAGCTGGGAGACTTAAACTTCATTTTGCCATACAAAATAACTACCGAAAACTAGTTTTTAATTATTTTTTATTAAATAAACTTAGTTTATACTTCAGTATAAATAAAATTGGTATTTCTAGCTAAAAAAATTAAAAAAAAAATTAAAAAAATTAAAAATACGTTTCCAGGGTTGGAAAACCTTAACTTTTTTTCTTATCCAAAAGTAACTTACTAAAACAAATTTTTCCTTTTTTTTTTCTATGAATTAAACATATCTAATATCTTTAAAAGAAAGAAATTGATGTTAGAAATCAGAAAAATCAAAAAGGATGATTCCAGGGTTGGGAAACTGAAACTTTTTGTGATATAAAAAATTAACTACCGAAAATTAATTTTTATTTTTTTTATTAAATGAACTTATTTTATACTTTAGTACGAATAAAATTGGTATTTCAAATTAAAGATTAACCTTCTAGAATTAAAAAGATGTTTCCAGGGTTGGAAAACTTTAACTTTTTTTATACAAAAGTAACTTACTAAAGCAAAATTTTCCTTTTTCTCTATAAATTAAAGATATCTTATATTCTTAAAAGATATAGATTAGTATAAGAAATCAGAAAAATTAAAAAGTTTGATTTCAGGGTTGGAAAATCCACACTTTTTGTGATATAAAAAATAAAAAAAATTAAAACGACGTTTCCAGGGTTGGAAAATCTTATTTTTTATACAAAAGTAACGTACTAAAACAAATTTTTTCTTTTTTACTATAAATTAAACATATCTTATATTCTTAAAAAAAAGATGGTGTAAGAAATCAAAAAAAAAAACCAAAAAGGAGGATTTTTTGTGATATAAAAAATTAACTACCGAAAACTAATTTTTATCTATTTTTATTAAATAAAATTATTTTATGCTTGATAACGAATAAAATTGGTATTTCAAATAAAAAAAAACAATTAAAAAAATTAAAAAGACGATTCCAGGGTTGGAAAACTTTAACTTTTTCTGCAAAAGTAAGTTACTAAAACAAATTTTTCGTTTTTTTCTATAAATTAAACATTTCTTAAATTCTTAAAAGAAAGAGATTGGTGTAAGAAATCAGAAAAATCAAAAAAGATGAGTTCAGGGTTGGGACACTTACACTTTTTTGATATATAAAAGTAACTAAGTCTAATTAATTTTTATCTTTTCCATTATAAATTATATATATTTTACGTTTTGGAAAGAGAAGTTTGGTATAGAAAACTATAAATATAAAAGTCACAGCTCCAGAGCTGGAAACTACGATTTTTTTTTCTAGACATTAAAGTAACTAATTAAAATATTTTTTTTTTAATTTAATTTTTTTCACTTAACACACTTTCTATATTTTTTTAAGAACTACTAGATTGGTATAAGTAATCAGAAAAATCTAAAATTATGATTCTAGGGTTTGAAAATTATAATTTTTTTCTTTGTACATAAAAGTAAGTATGTGCTTGAGTATGTATCTCTATACTACATAAACGCACTTTGGTAAAGGGTATATAAGATTCTGGACAGCCGAATATAGCACTCTTTCTTGTTTTGGTTCTACTTAAGACAAACTTTTTTGGTTTGTTACTATTAAGTATATGTATTTAATTTTTGCCACAGGCCCATGGCTATTAATTTTAGTTTATTTTAATTATTTTTATTCGAACTTCATTTATTTCTATATTTATGATTTGATCAGGTTAAAGTTTTTTGTTTTGTTTTTGATCAAAAGTTAAAAAAATATACATGTTGCCACCATAATAGTCAAATACCTCTTTAAAAACTGGAATGTGGACATTTGGCAACAATATGCATATAAGGGCTAAAAAATATGTGTTTTATCAGGAACCGCAAATAGCGATTATTTTCCAACTTTAGACTTAAAAATCAAACTAATAGAAAAAATCTACGTGTATAAAGAAGACACCTAGATGCTCCTTGTTACACTGACTACCTTAAGATGCATTAATTTTTAGATGTTTAACTATTATTCAAAAACTTGACTTTACTGAATCTTTCATCATTATTATTTATTCCCTAGAAAATATAGGGTACTTCTTGATTTTTATTTATCCCTCAGAAAGTAAAAGTAATTTTTATAGTTTTATTTTTTTTTAGAAAATAACACTTACTTTGTTTCTTTTTTTGCTTAAAAAAAGTAATTTTTAAATTCTAGAAAGCGCATTTTTCTGCACTAAAATAAATATTAACAAAAAATAGCTTTTATTTTCTGCGGAATAAGTTAATCTCAAGAAATAATGATTAAAATGTAATTTTTTAAACACAACTTATAATTCTTCCGATCCCTGGTTTGTATACATACTCAATATTGTTTAATATATAAAATCAATTTAGGCTTACGCTCGCCTTTTTATTATGGTTGTTTGTGATGAGCAGGGAACTTTTTAATACACAAACATTTACATTTATAAATTAAATCAAGTAAACTGGAATGTAGACAATTGGCAACAATATGCATATAAGGCTAAACAATTTGTTTTATACAAAAGCAATATTATTTAAAATTTCAAATAAATTTTATATAATCCCTTCCATTATATTTTATATTCTGAGTTTGTTTCTTTAAAGAGAAATTTCTTTTATGTTCTTGATAAAAAATAATTGAAAATTAAAAAATGCTTCCGAGCGCCACCATAATAAATAAATTCAATAAAGTGCGAATTTGCGTTTTTTCGGATTCGGCGATTTTTTTTAATTTTGGCTCCTTTTTTAGTTTTGACACTTTATTTTCTTGTTTTGGCCATTTTTTCGGTTTTTTGCGTTTTTTCATTTTGGCGATTCTTTTTATTTTTGGCGATGTTTTTCATTTTTGCGATTTTTTTTATATAAAATTTTAGAATTTTTTTTTTTAGTTTTGGCGATTTTTTTTTTAATTTTTGGCGATTTTTTTTTTTTTTTTTTTTTTTGGTTTGGCGATTTTATAATTTTCGGTTTTTTTAGTTTCACCGTTTTTGAAAATTTCAAGTGTTCAAAATTACATAGTCAAAATTGCATTAACTGATGGGCCACCCTTTAATTTAAATTTTTTAAATTTTAGTGTTAATTGTTGTAGTCTGTATAAAAATACACTAATTTTACAAATTTCAAGTTTCAATATACATATGTTCATACAATTGTATGTATATTACATGGGATTTTAACATTTTTCGTTGCTCGTTTTGGAACACCCTTTAATTTTTAATTCTCATGTATTTTTTGTTGTAGCGGCCAAGGTTCTACATACTGTGTCCAAATTTCAGGTCCGTAGCTCTTACGGTTTCTGAGAAAATACCGTGTGACGGACAGACGGACAGACGGACAGCGTAGCGAAAACAATAGGGTGGCTTTTCACCTTTGGTGTACGGAACCCTAAAAACTGATCTTATAATTTGTTTAAAGAAAAAAATCCCTTACCTTACACTCGCCTTCTAATTATTATTTTTTTTTTTTGTGTTGAGCAGCGAACTTTTTTGTGTGCAACATTCACATTTATATACAAAAATAAAGTAAACTATAAAGAATTAAATAGCACGAATTTGAGATTAAGAAAAATAAAGAAACGACAGCATTGGCACAACATGCAAAAGACAACAACCATAAAATAAATTTCGAGGATGTGGTAATATTAAATAGGGGAAAAATGGAAAATAAACGTTTCACTATAGAGAGTCTACGTATTCAAGACAAAATACACAAGACTATGAACCATTAAGAGGATAAGGATAACACAAAGCTCCAATATTCAGTAACCATAACTTAAATTAGTTGAAGATCTGTGATAATGGTACATATTAGTTGACTATTAATTTTGTGTTGTGATGTATCATTTTATTTATTTATTTATTATTCATATCTGTGTCGTGTTGTCCAGTTTTTATGATAATAAATTTAAAAAATGAATAATTGACAGTGATATAAATAGTAAGTTTAAATCTGTGATAATACATTATGATCCTTAAATTATTTTAAATTAATACATATACTTTTGTCTTAGATATCTATTAATAAAATACCACCCCTGAAGAAGTTTGCAAAAAGCGGACGAAACGTTGGGAAAAACAAAAATAATGTAATTTTTATTTCCTATATGGAGAAAAATAGATGATCACAAATAGCCCGAAAAAATAACATAAAAATATAATGTAGACAGTTGGCAACAATAAGCATATAAGAGTAAAAAAATATTTTTAATCGTAATCAATATTGTTTAATATTTGAAATAAATTTTCTATAGTTCTTTCGAATACTTTTTCAATATACAACATATTTTGTGTATGTGGTTTTTATGACAATGAGATCCTTTCCCTCAAAATAAGTTGTTTTCATATTTTTGAATAATATAAATGAAATTAAAAAGAAATATTCATATCAATATCACCACCATAATAAAACTTTTACAGAAAAAATCTCTTACCTTACGCTCGCCTTGTTATTGTACATAATTATTTGTGTTGTGTGTTGAGCAACGAACTTTTTAAATACAAACATTCACATCTATTAACTATATCAAATAAATTGGAATGTAGACAATTGGCAACAATATGCAGATAAGGTTAAAAATATGTGTGTTTAATACGTACTCAATGTGGTTTAGTATTTGAAATCAATTTTATATAATAATTTCGATTAATTTTTCAATGTTCACATATTCTATTTTATATATGTGTTTTTTAACAGAATGATTTTTTTTATTTTTTATTTTTTTTTTTGGGTAAAGTTTGCTTAGCTGTAAGTAGAAAAATATCTACATAATTGCAGTGAAAAATCAAATAGGAATTTGTAGTGTTTACCCCTTATTTTGGAATCTTCTTAAACTAAAATAAGTATATATATATATATTTATATATATATATATATATAAAGGGTGTTTTTATTGAGGTATAGAACTTTAAGTTGACATCACTTTTTTAACTGACGGCCATTTTGTCAGCTGTCAAGTGATTAATATTTAGTTTGGTTTGCCATTTCATCATGAACAGGTTGACAAAAGAACAACGCTTGCAAATCGTGCAAATTTATTTCGAAAATAATGGTTCAGTTCGCGAAGTTTACCGCAAGCTCCGTCCATTTTATGGTCGACATAATCGTCCATCAGAGCAATTAATTCGGTTAACCATGGATCGTTTTCGCACTACGTTTACTCTATGTGATAATACGCATCCGCAGAGACGTCGAACAGTGCGCACCGAAGAAACAATTGCCGCTGTAGAGCAAAGTGTTGAAGAGGACCCGAATGAATCGATTCGCCACCGTGCACAGCAATTGGAGCTTTGTCCATCAACTTTATGGAAGATTTTACGCAAAGATCTTGGCTTGCGACCTTACAAGATCCAGCTTGTGCAAGAATTAAAGCCGCGAGACCATGCAATGCGTCGTGATTTTGGTGTATGGGCCGAAAATGAGATTGATCTCGATGCTGATTTTCATCGCAAGATTTTGTTCAGTGATGAGGCTCATTTTTGGTTGAATGGCTACGTCAACAAGCAAAATTGCCGCATTTGGAGTGAAGAGAATCCACATGAGACCCTTGAGACGCCATCACATCCACAAAAACTGACTGTTTGGTGTGCTCTATGGGCTGGTGGAGTCATTGGGCCATACTTCTTCCGAAATAATGCTGGAGAGTCAGTTACCGTTAATGGAGACCGGTATAGAGCCATGATAACCGACTATTTTGTTCCCGAATTGGATGGCATGAATGTGGATGAGTTGTGGTTCCAACAAGACGGCGCTACATGCCACACAGCGCACGTCACAATCGATTTATTGAAGGAAACTTTCGATGAGCGCATAATTTCGCGGAATGGACCTGTCAATTGGCCACCAAAATCGTGTGATTTGACACCATTGGATTATTTTCTTTGGGGATATGTGAAGTCGCTCGTCTACGCCAACAAACCTGAAACGTTAGGGGACTTGGAAGCCAACATTCGTGGCGTTATTGCCAACATACGGTCCCATATGCTCGAAAAAGTGGTTGAAAATTGGACCTGTAGAATTGGCTTTATTCGAGCCAGCAGCGGCGGCCACATGCCCAAAATCATATTTAAACATTAATGGCATGAAATTATCCTTCCAATAAAGCCAAATTGATGGACATTAAAACGATTTTCTTGTGTTTTATTTCAATTCAAAGTTCTATACCTTTAAAAAACACACCCTATATATATATGTTAGATCCTTTAGTTCCTATAAGGAGCATAGGGCCTCAAACTGAAATAAGTAGTCTACAGGTAAAATTTTGTTCAAATCCCCAGAAAATTTTTTCCTTGGCCTGTTGAGTTAATTATTTTTATCTTTTCATAGCCTTCATATTTTGAACAATGTTGTAGCTTATTGCCATTTTCCGATGAATGCAAATATAAAATATTTTTTATTTGATATCACAAGTAGAGATGTGCAAATGTCGTGATTTTATCGTGTCACGCATGAATCACGCGTGACTCACGCATGATCGTGATTAAATTTATAATTAATCACGCGTGAGTGCGTGATCGTGACTTAAAAATAAATTACTCGTGCGTGATCATGCGTGTGCTATTTTTAACAATCACGCACGAATTTTCACGCTCTCACGACATACCAATTTTCAATTTCTTATAAAATACGATATTTTTTTTTAAATTTTTGGGATACCAATAATGGTCATATTCGTTGGAAAATACCGTATAATCACAATATTGTAATAGAATTTCAGAGGACCATAACTCGGAAACTAAGCCTCGCCACCAATTTTTTATTTAATTTTTTCGTTTTATTTTTCAATTTTCTATAGGATAGGATACTGTTTTTAAATTTCTGGGAGGGGGGCCTAAACTTGATTTGTTCCAAAATTTAATGCTGTCTTTTAACTTAAAATCCAACAATGAAATAAAAGTAATAGGAGTAATACTAAAAAAGGTAAAGACAGAATTTTTTTTGTCTTAAGTAAAATATCTTATGAGAGGTACGGAAACACATTTTAGGAAATTATTTCTTAAGAATTTCAAGTTTATGTCAAAATGCTTAATCCGGTAAAAATCGGATAATTTTTAAAAAAGTTACAAGCTTCAGAAGTTTTTTTTGTAACTGGTAGTCAGTTTTGGCCCACTGTAACTCATGTCCAGCTCAAACCAGAAGGCTGTCATGACATGTGTTATGAAGCCTAAGTCCTCCTCTACGGATGTGAGGAGTTTCATATAATTTCAATCAGTAGTTTAGAAGTTCCAGATTTATTGTCATTTACTTTGTAAAAGTCCCACTGTGCAATGTAAATTTTACATATGTATATATACGTACCTATTTTTCAACTCAAAAAAACATCAAATTGGATTACATACTTTTTCGTGAGCGTGCGTGATCGTAATAAGTTGTAAACCACTCGTGCGTGATTAAGAATATTTTGTTCGTGAACGTGCGTGATCGTGAAAATTTTCAATATCATTCGTGCGTGAAAGTGCGTGTCGTGAGTCAAAAACCGCTCACGTGCACATCTCTAATCACAAGTAACCAAAAATCATTGCTGCAAAATTCTAAAAACAACAAATATTTGAACATTTATTTCAGCTTTCAAAAAAAAGCTAACAACGCAAATAACTGCAAAGAAAAAGTTTCAAAATTCCTGCTGCATTTTGTTGAACAAAAATAAAAGCTTTTAGCCTATACATGTGAATTTTCGTTAAAAAATTTTCTGTTTTCAGAATTGTGCCAATTATTGAGAGAGAAAATTTCTTTTGAACTAGTAAACTGTAAACAATTTTCCTTTTTTATTCCATGCAAACAAAAAATATTAATGTGAACGCAAAAAAATGAGAAAACTGATATCGTCCTTTACATAAATTGGAAAAAATTGCATATAACGAAAAATTCTTGATCTATAAATGTCAATTTAAATGTATGACGGTAGGCAGGCCATATTAATTCTGAAACCTTTTTGAGGGCACAAACTTAAAACAAGTTAAACTCAGCAAGACCATTGAAAATTCAATAACAAGAAAAAGCTTTCTGTCTTTTAGCTGCAATTGAAATTTCCAACAAATAATATTTAATGCACATATGTACTATATTCACGTTTTTTAATGCTAAATAAAGCAACAAACACAATGAAGGATTACATTTCTATAATTTTGAGAAAAACATAAATAAACACACGTATTTTTTCGTTAATCTATTTTTTTTATAGAATATTTGTCATGAAAATTAATTTAATATACTTTGTTTTTATACATAAAACTTGTCCAAATATTTACTTGTCATATCTTTTTTTAAAATTACTAAATGAATAAAAATTTGATAAAATTATTTATTTAAATTTAAGTAAAAATGTTTTTTTCAGGCGAAATTTTTTAATATACCGAATTCTTTAAATAAAATGATTTAAAAAGCAGAATTGTGGGTCGGAAACTATTAATATTTTAGTAGAGTCAAGTTTATTTATAACAAACATCATTATTAACGAATTATTACGTATAATTAACAATTTCTCCTGTCCAAATAGTTTTGCATTAATATTTCATATAAATTATTATTATTAAATTTTTATTTATTTATTAAATTCATTCATTTCATATGCCATAAAAAATTATATAATACTGGCTACACCCGGTGTGCTTCGCTACCCCCCTCGTCATTTCAATATCATTTATATTGATTTGAAAGCGTTGGAGGGGCAGAAATTAGATACATTGAGTACAAAGCATGTGCCTTCTTCTAAATGAAGCTATACCTATGCTTTAAATTTCATTAAAATCGATTTCAAAGTTTCGAAGGAGCAGGAGTTATCTTTTGCCCTTCGGTTGTGTTACTTATGAGAAAGTACATACGGTATGTCTCCTCCTAAGCAAAATTTCACAAAAATCGAGTATAAACTCAGAAATTGTCCCCTTACTTCCTCATGGTCCTAGTTTAGAAAACGTCTGTGGCGATTTTGTGACTTTTTAGACGCAGATCTATTAATTTCATTAAAATCAATTTGATTGCTTCTGAGGGGTCGAAATTTCCCCGTATCGCCTTCCTCGTTCTAGTTTAAAAAAAGTAATGCCCTTAAATTTTCACGGAGTTACACAGACTACGTGCATAAAATTTTATCACGATCGGTTAAGCGGTTTGGTCGCACATGAAGGACATACAAACAAACATTAACTTTTATATGCTCGGATGTATACAGATTAATTGTTTTCAAATTAGCTGCTACCAAATGTGAAGACTCTTGCTATTATAGCTTTCAAGATATAAGAGTTTTATAATTACTATGTATGGGGGGTGGCCCTTCCCACTGTCCTATTCTACCAATACTTTGAATGACCCTTCGTCCGGTACGTTTCTACCAATATTTTTAATTAATTTGCGCCTCGATCACAAAAGAGTCCATAAGAAATTTGGGGACTCTTGCTATTACAGCTTTCAAAATATCAGACATGGGCATACTGCAGTAAATAATTACTGCAGCAAAAAATCCTTTTTTACTGGTTACTGAAAAAATTTGCTGTATTCAGTAAAATTTTACTGCTTACTGAAAAAATTTGCAGTATTCAGTAAAATTTTACTGAATAATGGAAAAAAAGCAGTAACCAGTAAATTTTTACTGAAAATTAAATTTTTTTACAGTATTTTACTGATAATGAAATTATTTTACTGATAATGAACTTCGCGTATGAGGTTATATGAATTTATTATAATTATGATTTAAATTTCATAGTTTTACGGTCGCGGGGAACAAAGTTATGAGGGGGGTAAAAACAGCTCGAATGGCTTCGTGTAAATATACACACTGCGTGCATTGGCCAGAACTTGGCCTGGCGCACTACCGTGCGCCTAGATTAAATACTTTGTTTAGGGGGAGCCCCTTCCCATGTGAGTGATGACGAAATATATAAAAATAACAAAACAGCAAATATTTGTTGTTTTAAATTTATTATTATTTATACTTACATTAATTGTTTTCAAATTAACGCATACCAAATTTGAAGTGTTGCTGGTATAGCTTTAAAGATAAAAGATCTTTATAGTTACGTTGTATAGGGCGTGCCCTTTCCCCCAGTCGTATTCACCAATACCTTGCAATATTTTGCACTTCGCTGTCAAGAGTTCATAACAAATTTGATTACTCTTTCTATTATAGCTTTCAATTTATAAGATTGTTATTAATTACTTTGTATGAGGGGTGCCCCTTCCCTTTACTGCTATTCTACCAATATTTTGAATTACTTCGCACTTGGCTCTCATACCAAATTTGAAGACTCTTTTTGCTTTAGCTTTCCAGATATAAGATTATAATTAATTACTTTGTATGGGAAGTGCCCCTTCCGATACTCATATGCTACCAATATCTTGAATTACTTCGCACCTCTCATCACCGGTCAATAAAACTACCATTCCCCCCATAATATTTGTGCTTTCTCGTAAATCCTGAAGATTTCGATTTAACGTTTCTATAGCTTTCTTATGAGACATCGTACTTTCATCCCACACTAAAAGGTTGCATTGCCTGAGCATTCTGCATCGGGAGCTATTTTTGCCGAAATCGCAGATGAATCTTCATGTGCTAGATTCAGCGGTAATTTTAAAACGGAATGTGCAGTACGGCCGCCAGTTAGAAGTGTTGCTGCTATACCTGAAAAAGCAACATCAACTGCTATCTTGTGGTCTTTTCTCACGGACATTAATATTAAGTTTAATAAAAATGTTTTTCCAGTTCCTCCAGGGGCGTCAAGAAAAAAGTGCACCACTGCCGGATTCAATTTTTCGTAATACTTTATGAAAAATGTCACTTTGCTCTGCCGTTAATTTAAGGATTAATTCTTGATGTTGCAGTGCTACGAAACCGTAGTCTAATTTCCTAGCGATTTCATTGTTACAGTTATGTCCGTCAACTCGCACGCCTCACCTCAAGTAATGTCGGAAAAATTTAAATTTTAAAAGAATTATTTTTGAAACTATTTTTAAGTTTTATGCTTATTTTATCTGTTACTCAATTAATTAAAAAAAAAACGAAAAAACCGTAAAAAACCGTCAAAAAGCCGACAAGAAATTAAGAAAATAGAAAAAAAACCGGGTTTAAAACTTGTCAAAATGTCAAACCCGAAACGAAAATGTGTTTTTCTGCAAAACTCCGTATTAAATAAAAAAAACCGGTTCCAAACCGCATAAAAAAGCCTATGTTTGACACTGATAATGTAGATTGCCATTGGTGCAAGTATTTTTAAAATTGGTTAAACGGTTTGAAAATCCGTGCCAAATACAAAAAACCGGTTCCAAACCGGATAATTCTACAAAACATATGCAGCCATTTTTTATTTTATGCAGCCGTTCTCGAGTTATGGCGTGACAATCAATATGTACACTTCTTTTTATACCGAAAATTTTCATAATAAAATCTACGAAAACAAGTTTAATTGTGCTATGATTTTGATTCATATGCATGTCATGTTGATTCAACATGATTTAAAGTTGTATTTTCAAAGAAAATGTTGCCTTTTAATATAACTTGATCTTATGTTGATTTAACATTCCGGTACTGTACAATTAAGTTGAGGAACACTGTTGAAACCAAGTTATTTGCAGTTAAAACAATATGAATTTAATTTTATGTTGTCATTTTATTTTGTTAATTATTTAACTTATGTGATTGAGTTTGTTGGCCAAAGCAAAAAATTAACCATCAGCAAATAAACTTCATTTAAAATAAAATTATGACAATATGTATAATAGATTTTTTTTTAAAGGTTTAATTTGGATTTGTATGACAGTTTACTTAATGATAAACTCAGTCTGAAGTTCAGTTGTTTATTGGGAAGAGTTGTCTATTAAGAGCTCAGTTCAATATTGTAAAGAATGAGTAAATCTCAGTTAAAAGCTGTTGATAGCAGGGTTGTTAGATATTTCTCGACCCATTTCGCCAAATTGATTTTAAAAATCCCCAAAGGCGCCCAAAATTAGTTTGATGTAGTTTTTCTTAGTATATATTTGATAATAAACTCGTTTTTATATTAACAACATTGAACTGTTCCTATGATGGCTTGTAAAGGGTGTCCCAACAAGAACGCAAGATTTAAATTTTAATTAAAACACAGATATTTAAAAAAAATCGTGAAACTTTATTATATCGTAAAGTAGACAAAATGAGGTTATATGTGGAACAACCACAGAAAAAACTAAATTTTATTTTCAGTAACCAAATTCGTTGAATCAGTAAATATTTTATTTGAATGCGTTCCTACAAATAGTTTTGTAAATTCTGATAAAAATTTTCTAAAAATTTTAATTAACCAGAGTTCGGCTGAGAGAAAATGTTATTTCAGTATGTTGGTGTTTATCTTGCTTGTTGATAGCAACAACGTGTTGTTGTGCGGTTGTTGTTGTTTATTTTGATTGATCGTGTTGTATACATGTAAATGCCGAAAATTAGCCGACAAACGTCGTGGCCTGTTTCTTCTCTTCACAGTTTTTTGGTACAAATTAATTTAGTGGAACAGTACAGAACATTTACTGAAACTAAGTTTGATTTCAAACAAATATTTGTTTAAAAATTTTTTGGGAATAATTTTTTCTGTGACAAATCGGGCAGATGGCCGTCGCGGCTTTGCCGACACACACGCGATCTTTTAATGAAATTTTCAATGGCCGTTTTGCCTAAATGCTGCGGTATTTCATTAATGCAGCGTCAAATTTCCTCTTTTAAGGCTTGAGTCGTCGTCGGCTTATTCGCGTAAACCATCGACTTCAAAAAACCCCAAAGAAAAAATCTAATGGTGTTAAATCGCACGATCTAGGCGGCCAATTCTGGTCTCCAAAATACGAAGTAACATGACCGAGAAATGACTGATGCAGCAATTGAATTGTTTCTCGGGCTGTATGACATGTGGCGCCGTCTTGTTGAAACCACATGCCCTCCACATTCATTTCTTCAATTCTAGGCACGAAAAAACTGGTTATCATATCATGATACCGAACACCATTGACTGTTTGCGCTTGAGCTGCGTTTGAGCGACATCATCACATACAGCTGTGACATTTTCGGTCGATCGACCTGGTCGAAGGCGCATTGTTGTCTTTACATCACTAACAGACCCAGTTTCGGCAAATTTATCCATTCATCTCTTTACATTTGACTCTTTTGGAGCATTATTGTGACCCCAAATTGATCGCAAATTTGCGAACTGTAGCCGCAAAACTTTCACCATTTTGGTAAAACAATTTCACAATGAGAATGCGTTGTTCATTCGTGTAGCGCTCCATTTTGACTAACCTCGTACCTTCTACTAGCAAACAATAACAATTGTTCAAATGTCAAACAATGACACTTTGAATGGCGCCAAATTTAAATCTTGCGTTCTTTTTGGGACACCCTTTAATTTAGAATAAAAAAATATCATGAAACATATTGCCCTAAAAAATAGTGAAATTCTTAAATTTTAAATTTTTTGTAATTTTACTCTTTCGGGAATAACATAAGCTCTTGAGAGAGAGAGAGGGTAATTTAAAAGTAAAATCACGATTATATGTTTGACAAAATTAAGCAATACAACAGCACTTAGATTACAACACCTGCCATTGTCAATGACAATATCGCACAATACCCAAAACACCCATACCTACATCCTACATCCACAGTTGCAGCCACTCCCACATCCACATCAACATCAACACCATTGGCATAACTAATACGGCCTTAACTATTCCACTCACTTTTCAAGCATAAACCTTTGCCTTAAAATAAGTTATTTGTCCACCGCTTGCCATCTTCCTATCAGTACTTTATCCGCATATACTTAGCAACTTTTCTACAAAAAATAAAATAAAAAATAAAAAAATAAATAAAACTCCTGCTACAAATATAATTCTGTGAATAGAAAAACAGGAAAAGGCAAAGAATCTAAAGTGAAAAATATTCATTTGTATTCAGGACTTGTTGTGCTGAACATTCTTAATTAGGTTAAATCTACTCAAGCCATTAAAGTCAATGTAGTCAGCATATATAATAAAAAATGAAAAAAAAAACAGCAAACACTCGACTAGTTGTAGCAGTCAGTGGAATATTCTTGTTGCTATTTTCTTATAGAGTTGGGAGTTCTAACAATCATTCTCATCATCACTAAATAAATTCTATTACACATACATACATATAAATGACGTTGTTTAATAAAAAAATAAACTTGCTAAATATAACAAAATTCACAATTCAGTGACGTAGTTAAAGTTTTCTCTTCCTTTTTCTCTAGTTTTTTTTTATTCAGAAATCTTACAAAATTACATATGTTTGATAAACATGATGAATACAATTTTAATCAATAATAAAGTAAAATAGAATTTTGTGCTTGATTAAGTGTCAATACGAGGTCACTTAGTCCGGGGAGTTTTTAAATGAACCACATGTTTTTGCATAAAAAAAAAACATTTTATTTTTCCATGCAGTCTCTTTTGAGCTATATACACTTTGTCCAACATTTCACCAATTTCTTTTTATCATTAAAAAAAAAATCATTTGTCCAGTTCATGAAAATTAGTATTTCTTTATGAAATGATTTCATGGTTGGAGTCAAAAGCATTTTCTTCGGATTTGGGAACAATAAATAGTTAGTCAAAGCTAGACACAGGGAGAGGATTAGGGAGCAGTTTCTAGCCGAGTTAATGGTGGTTTTTTTACCATTGAAAAGTATTATTCTCTCGTTGAGTATTAGCCAAGGTTGGAAACCAAAACAAATAACGGTATCGGTATTGATACCGGTACAATTATTTTAAAAATTTTGGTATCGGTAACGGTAACGGTATTTTTTTTATTTCGGTATCGGTATTACCGGTACATACCGTTATCGAGTTTAAAATACCGGTATACCGCTATTATTATGAAGTTTATTAATTCATACAGTATATATAGCAAAAAACCTATTTTTATTAAGTTAAAAGTAAGTATATTTACATAAAGTCTTTAGTAAACAGTAACATAAAAAAACTAAGTTTTATATCTTGCAAAGATTATTTACACAAGTGTAGTGTAAACTTGTATGTTTGTATAAACATACATACATGCATAAGTATGTTTAGATCAGAGCTGCCCACAGAGAGAAAACCTAGAGTAATGTATAAGCATATGTGTATTCATTTCTATAAAAAGCCGTTTGATTTTCGGCACTCTGACGCTTCTCTGGGCAGCCTGGTTATAAAGGTTTATACTATTGTTTTTCAAACGGGATTTCCCGGAAAATATGCGGGAATTCCCGGGATTTTTTGATATTATGATAACTTGATGAGTGTCATTATTCATTTTATGAATGCGATGGCGCAATAATAAGGTCATGGCACTAGCACAATAGCTAAAACTTTACAACAATTAAGGCCGAGTTTACATCTGGCACACACATGTGCTCTGAGACTAAGAGGCCTTTATTTGCATTAAGCAGAAGGCGACGTTCAAAATTTAATTATACAATTGATAAAAGTAAAAACGGAAATGTGCAAGGAAATAAAAGAAATATTAAAAAATAATTTCAGATTCTCTTTGGTAAAAAGAACGATTATAATAATGCTTATTCTGTACTTGTGATGCACGAATATTCGTATTAGAATGGCCGAATATTCGGCCACTTTTATATATTCGTATTTGCATTCGTATTCGTCAAATTCAGGCGAATACGAATATTTTTCCAAAACATTAAATAAATAAATGCAGAAATCCTAAACCAAATTTAAATAAATGGATAAAAATATTAGTTTGTACGAATCCCTCGAATTTGTGTTATTATTATTAATATTATTTACTGACGGTCATTGAAATTTTTGGGTAGTTTCATTAACTTTAAAGTGCGCCAAGAGGAGTATGAAGTTCTTTTTCATAACAATATTTTAATATTTCATATTGCAGGCGTAAATAGAACCCTAATTTAATGTCTATTAATTTCACATTAAATATTCGTATTCGCAAATATCGTTTCAAATATTCGTATTCGCGAATATCAAAAATTGACATTCGTTACATTACTGTTCTTCAAAGAAATATTTTGTAATATTTATTTAATAATATATTTTTTTAAGTGCTTTCAGGCTTGTGTGTATTGTTTGGCCTTCAAGAGTTTTTCGTCCGTATAAGCTTGCGGTTTTTTTTGTGAAATTTCTTTAACAACCACGTTGCTACTTCCTATGTGAATGCATACGTCGTGTACAGTCAGTCACAAAACTTTTTTAAAATACTGTTAATAACATCCTGGGCGTATGGTCTTGTTACTCCACCCATATTGGTTCAACACCATATTATACAAATTTACTTTGTATAATATGTATCAATAAATAAATAAATATTTTTTTTTGGCATTTACATATAATATGGGTATATATATATGCTCTACTATTACTTAAAGAACTCAAATGATATTATTTTTTTTTTACTAATGTGCTTATAAAACGTTTTATTTAATCGATCTCATGAATTACAATTTTTTTGTTGAAATAATGAAATTAAAAATATTTTGTATTGTCTTGCACTGGGCGGGAATTTCCCGGGAAGCCGAAAAGTCGTTCCTGCTTTCCCGGGAAATGAAAAAGTCCGGGAAAAGAAAAACTCTAGTTTATACATATGTGCATATGTATTTGGTTATGGTGTGCTTACACTTTGTTGCCGATAGAAAGTAGTAAGAATAGAGCTGAATAAGAACGTCCAAAGGGGGAAATTTTGTTTCTGTAATTAATTTCAAAAAAAGTTATTTGAAATCAAGTTTTGTAATTTTTCTTTACGGAAATCGGTATACCGGTACGTACCGGTATAGAGATAAATGGTATTGTCGATACCGGTATTTTCTAACTGAAATGAGTTTCGGTATCGGCATTGATACCGGTATCTAATTTTAACGGTATTTGAATCGGTATCGGTATTTTTACGATACCGTTTGCCAACCTTGGTATTAGCAGTCAAACAACTATGAATGCGTACACCTAAAAATATGCATGAGTATAAGAATACTCTGACTATTAATCTGCTACACATGCATACATACAGGGCTATTTTATTTTAAAATAGCCACACATACACCGAAACATTTTCCATTCCATCTTTTTTATATACAAATGTATGCATACGTTAGCCAATGATGAATAAATATCCCGACTATCGTGCTTATATATACTTTTGTCCGACTAAATAAGCATAGTCAGGCTGTAAGTATGAGAGAATGAGAGAGAGAGAGAGAGTCAATGCGCTTGGCATGCATCTGCCTCATTATTTTTACTTGTATCGTATTTTAATTTTTCAGATAAATGAAGTAGAGACGGAATCGGCTATAGTCCTAGTTGCTTGAGAGAAAATATGTATACAAATTGTTTTCGCTACCAAAAGTATTATACACAGTTACTAAAATTGAGACTAGTGCTTATTGATCTCTTTTGTCTTTTGATGCATCTAGGTTTTGTCTACAGTAACGAAACGGCACAAAAACTCATATCACCCCCAATTAGTCCAACGAAGTTATCACAGAATTGCATTTTATTTTCGATTGTAAGTAAACGCGTTACACCACTAAGCCTTGTAGAATGCCTATGACTTCTAAAATCTTTTACTCTTTCAATATCCCCTCGTCAATTACCAGCTCTTCCATTAACATATCTTGAATCTTCTCGAGCGCACGGCATCTTCCGCGCTTGTATAAGCACAATGAAATTCAGTAAAACTCATTGTTGCCATTGAAAGTTATGGTGAAGAGTACTCATAGTATTTATCAAGCCTATAGGCCCTGGTTATGGTTAAACACACAAAAATCATTTTTTTTTTCATTTTCTTCTCAACTTGATGCTGCTTATTATAAATAATAGGATAATGATAACGTACGCCGTGGTTGTATGGTGGCAAAAGACTTGGCACATTTTGGTAACAACTAAACCCTGCAAGGTTCAGAGATTTGAGAACTTGCTTGCAACAGGCGCCATTGTGGCCTCCATTACAGTACAACCCATATCAATATTTACAAGATCCTCTAAGGCAATGGCTGCTTAAAGAATAGGCCTTGGGAGCTCTTCTTTTTGTGTTGGCAACGGGCACTCATCACGGGCATTGAATATTGAACGTGTAGTGACAGGATACACTGAGAACTATGGTTCGACAGTAGATTAGATTTCACAATAAAGATATTGTGGGAGGAAAACAGTCTTATTGTATTGGTATACTGATGGATATAAAAGGGAAAATAGAGGTGGTATTGGATCCGTTGTGCCCAACGTAAAAACCCTTGTGCCTGTCGGCAAATCTGACGGTATTTTTAGGCAAAAGGCGAATACATACTTATCTTTTCCGACACCGAAGCAGCTTTTAAGTCTTTTCTTTTATAGGAATTCTTTTAAAAGCTTTTTTTAAAGTGCTTTGACTCACTACAGAGGCTATCGATACAAAACAAGGTTCACTGTTACGAGTACCTGGCTACTGCGGCTATTCGGATAATGAGGAAGTAGGTGAACTGGTCAGGAGGGCCTCTGCTGCTCTGTTTATAGGACCAGGGACGTTTTGTAGTGTTAGTTGCTCGACTGTAATCGCTGTGATCAAAGGCAATGCTACAATAACCGCAGAAGAAATGTAGCTAATTTCTACTGGTTTAAGGCAGGTAATTTTTGTACAGTACCATCCTTAACTTCAACAGGACTATTTTCTTTCTGATCACTTTGGACTGAACTTACCGTCTGTGAAAGAGTAAGCAACTTCAGTTCGCCCCTGTGTCGAATATAACAAGACATCGGCCCATATTAGTCACGAGTGTATTGACTTATTTAATAGTCAAAATATGTTTTCTACTCTAAGTTTATGTGTTCAGATGATATTAGGCGAACTTCTCTAATCTCTGTGCTGACTTTCATGAGCAGAGTCATACAGAGCTGGATTTAATTTAGAGATCTATGGCACAAAAGGTCCAACAAGTTTCTCACTACTGGTCTTGGGACCACATATTTCCTTTAATTTATTCTATTCTATACCATTGCTCAAATTTTGTCAACTTACAGCTTCTTAGTCCCGGATCACACGTGCAAAATTTGCTCGGCTCGTAATTCAGCTGTAAGAAAGACGGAAAAGGATATACAAATATCTCTTTTTTTTCTTAAAGCTGAATTACGAGTTGGGCAACAAAAGTTGAAGTGTGTGAACCGGGACTTATTGAAATAAGCATTCTAGTCTTTTCCGCATAGAAGTGGGAAATTCAATTAGTCATGGTCATCGTAAAAAATGATGAATCACATTCTCTTTTCACAGTCGAGGTTATCGTAAAAAGATGACGTTGTTTTTATCGCTTATTGCTTATAAGCATTTACACCTGTCGACGTAATTATGATATTCTTAGAATGTAGCTGGCACCATCGCCGTCTGCTAAAGTTATACTTCCAAGGTAATTGAACAATGACATTGACATTTTCAATTAAAGCATCGCCTTCTTTAAAATTGATGCTTAGGTCGAGCGAATTGATTTTCACTTCTTTCATCTTCTTAGGGGTTATCTTCAAGTCAACTGCTTGTAACTCGACAGTGATGTCACCAATTTTATATTGCACGTTATTAAGCCTTAAAGGCAACAGGCAAATATAGTCAGCATATGCCAGATTTTCCAGATGGTCTGAGTTCCTCAATTTTCACTATCTCCAGAATCATACGGAAAAGAATTGAAACGTACAACAAAGGATTGAACTAGATGGCAAAGTTTTGTTGATGCCCTTCATTCTAGCGGGGATTAGAGGATTTAAGAAGAAAATTTTAGTATATTGGCTTTATGACAATTGCGTGAAGAAAGCTCCTTCTTCGTGTTATTTAAAAATTATTTATTTTGTTAAAAGTAAAAAATTTTTATTTATTTCTTTGAATACGGCAGCACCTAAAGAAAGAGTTATGTACTTAGTTGTCTTTAAATTTTGCACTTTGAAGCTAGAACTCACGATCCTGCAAAATCGTGCGACTTACAAAAAAATACAATCCTGATCTTTGCACTTTGCATAACACACTAGTAATTAATGTTGGTAAAGGGACAAACTTTCGTTTCATTAAAAAGAGTAAGATCATTGGTGGCTTTATTTATTAGAAATCGTGGCCAGCAAAGAATTTTTGATATAGAAATAATTCACCAAGTCGCTGTAAGCTCTTTGGAAGAATATTGTTGTGGGTTAACCCTTAAACTCTTCTGCGTATGGTTCTTTTTTCCTAATTTTATTACAAAAAGAGTAATCATAAGCGGAGTTATAATGAATTTAAATGCTCTACACAAATATTTGCCATAAACTTAAAAATTGGATAGATTGGAAATGTAACTGGTTAAATAATTTAAATTATATTAACTTCTAACAAGCAAGAGTGCTATATTCGGCCGTGCCGAATCTTATATACCCTTTACCAAAGAGTTTTTATGCAGTATAGATATACATACATAAGCACATACATAAAGTATAAACAAAAAGAAAAAAATAATTTGACCTAGTTACTTTTATGTACAAAAAAATAAATTTACAAACCCTAGAATCATTAAATTAGATTTTTCTGATTCCTTAATCAATATAGTAGTTCCAAAAAAATATAGAAAGTGTGTTAAGTAAAAAAAGAAAAAAGGAAATTAAAAAAAAAAATTTTATTTAGTTACTTTAATATCCAAAACAAAAGGTCAAAGTTTCCAGCTATGGAGCTGTGGTTTTTATTTTTATAATTTTCTACACTAAACTTTTCTTTTCAAAACGTAAAATATGTATAATCTATAAAGGAAAAGATAAAAATTAATTAGTTTTATATATCACAAAATGTGTAAGTTTCCCAACCCTGAGATCATTCTTTTTGATTTTTCTGATTTCTTACACCAATCTCTTTCTTTTACAAATTTAAGATATGTATAATTTATAGAAAAAAAGGAAAAATTTGTTTTAGTAAGTTACTATGGTACAAAAAAAGTTAAAGTTTTCCAACCCTGAAATCGTCTTTTTAATTTTTTTAATTGTTTCTTTTTAATTTTAAATACCAATTTTTTTCGTACTCAAGCATAAAATAAGTTTATTTAATACAAAAAAAAAATTAAAATTAATTTTTGGTAGTTAATTTTTTATATCACAAAGAGTGTAAGTTTCCCAACCCTGGAATCTCCCTTTTGATTTTTCTGTATTCTTAAAAAAAATTTTTTTAAGAATGTAAGATATGTTTAATTTATAGTAAAAAAAGGAAAAATTTGTTGTAGTAAGTTACTTTTGTATAAAAAATAAGGTTTTCCAACCCTGGAAACTTCGTTTTAATTTTTTTTTAATCTGAAATACCGAATTCATTCTTACTGAAGTATAAAATAAGTTTATTTTATTAAAAAAAAAACAAAAATTAGTTTTCGGTAGTTAATTTATATATCACAAAAAGTGTAAGTTTTCCAGCCCTGGAACCGTTCCTTTTGATTTTTCAGATTTCCTACACTAATATGTTCCCTTTAAGAATATAAGCTATGTTTAATATATAAGGGAAAAAGAAAAAATTTGTTTTAGTAAGTTACATTTGTATAAGAAAAAAGTTAAAGTTTTCCAACCCTGGAAATGTATTTTTCATGTATTAAACTTTTTTTTTAATTTTTACTATCAATTTAATATGTACTGCAGTATAAAATAAGTTAATTTAATAATAAAAAAAATAGTAAGACCTAGTTACTTTTATATATTAAAAAAGTGTAAGTTTCCCAACGCTGGAATCATCCTTTTTGATTTTTCTGATTTTTTACGCCAATCTCTTTCTTTTAAGAGTCTCAGATACGCTTAATTTATAGAGAAAAAGAAAAAAATTTGTTTTAGTAAGTTACTTTTGTATATGAAAAAGTTTTCCAACCCTGGAAACGTCTTTTTAATTTTTTTGACTTTCTTTTTTAATTTGAAACACCAATTTAATTTGTACTGAAGTATAAAATAAGTTAATTTAATAAAAAAAAAATATAAAAATTAGTTTACGGTAGTTAATTTTTTATATCACAAAAATTTAAAGTTTTCCAACCCTGGAATTATCCTTTGTAATTTTTCTGATTTTTTAGCCCAATCTCTTTCTTCTTAGAATATAAGATATATTTAATTTATAGAAAAAATGAAAAATTTCTTTTAGTAAATTAATTTTGTATAATTTTGTATAAAAAAGTTAAAGTTTTCCAACCCTGGAAACGTCTATTTAATTTTTTTTTATATTTTTTTTATTAAGAAATATTAATTTTATTAATACTGAAGTATAAAATAAGATTATTTAATAAAAAAAATAATAACTACTTTTCGTTTGTTATTTTGTATGGCAAAATGAACTTTAAGCTTCCCAGCTCTCAAACCGTCTGCTCGATTTTGCTGATTTTCAATACCAATTTTATTTCGACCATTTCTGACACACCAGTCGAAGAACGAAGTCTTTAGATTTTCTGGGAGCTTCGGAAAACCGATTTCACGTACAGGCAGACGGACAGACGGACATCGCTTATTCGTATTCCCTATACATAAGGATCCAGAATATATATACTTTATAGCTCGCTTATTAATATTCTGGAAATTACAAACGGAATGACAAACCTATATATACCCTTTTACCATTTTTTGGTAAAGGGTGTAAAAGTACTAACCCAAATAACGACAACGCTACTGTTATTCAGCAGAATCTTTTCTTGGCAATATGCAATATTTTTGTGTAAATCCAACACTATTTTTTTTTCATTTTCAAAACTATCTAACGTGTAAGTCGCAGTAATCATACTTCTAATAGAATAAGAAAAGCAACTATGTACAAGTAAATGATCAAGACAACTGGAAATTCTTATGTGTTAAGAAAAGTATAAGATTATGTTGGTGTTACTGCTGGTGCTGCTATAGCTGGTGTTGTTATAAATATTATTCTTTCATTTTATACAAAAAAAAAAAAAAAAAAAAAAATCTTTAGTAAATGTGTCTTGCATTGTCAAATGCTACTAACCCAAGGAATAAATGAATGAATGAAATTTCTAAAATAAAGAAAATCTAGAAGAAAAACAAGCACAAAAACAAACAAACCAAAAAATGAGCAAGATGAAGAAATGAAAACGAATATGTTGACATAGATATATTCCTGTATAATTGCGTATCTGTGTGTATGTGTACGTATAACCTCGGGCAACCAAAAAAATAATAATAACGACAACAAAAGTGACAAATAACAATCACTACTTTCATCATTTAATTTGCTGTTGGGATGTTGATTAATATTGGGTGGAGAGCAAAGTAAATTCGGGTACTAACAAAATATATAAAAAAAAATTAAATAAAACGAGAAAAAGTGCTGTATTTGGCTGTGCCGAATCTTATATACCCTTCACCGACGCGCGTCTATGGAATATGTAAAAACATACATAATTGTTTTGTGAAAAAAATTATTCATGTATTTTTTGCACTAGTGCAATTTATAATGAGTGACCTATAGGCATTTTTCGACAAAATAATTTGGTTCTATATTTGTGATTTGCTTTTTAAGCCAAATTACATGTGATAATTATTAATGAACAACTAACACCAAAGTCTGTTGTAAATATTCTGACAACACATAGTTGAACGTCATCATCAGCGTTCTTTTGCGTTTGGTCCACTGTGTGTGGTGTCACTGTGTTTGGTTCATATATGTTATTTTCGATATTATACACTCTACATTTAAGAAGTTATTTTCACTATTAATACTTTCTCTTTTTTATTAATGAGGAGAAATTATTTAGAGAACTCTTTAACAAACATCAGCACTTTATAATGGAAATCTATTCACCCAGATCTAAAGCGACTTGGGCATTTCTCCCAGAAATTTTACTTTTTTGTCGCGTGCAATAGCAACCAATTAACCTTGCATTTCTGAACAACGTGAATCAATTTTTCTTAAAATTTTAACTAATGTAGAGCTGCTGATGGCCTACACAAATATTTTAAGAAGTAAAACACAGTTTCGTTTTCTTTGGAAAAAAGGTATATGTGCTTGGTGCCGAACGCTGCAAAAAGTTGACATTCCAGTGGAAATTCCTTTATACATATAATGGGTGTTTTTTATTGAGGTATAGAACTTTAAGTTGGCATCACTTTTTTAACTGGCGGCCATTTTGTCAGCTGTCAAGTGATTAATATTTAGTTTGGTTTGCCATTTCATCATGAACAGGTTGACAAAAGAACAACGCTTGCAAATCGTGCAAATTTATTTCGAAAATAATGGTTCAGTTCGCGAAGTTTACCGCAAGCTCCGTCCATTTTATGGTCGACATAATCGTCCATCAGAGCAATTAATTCGGTTAACCATGGATCGTTTTCGCACTACGTTTACTCTATGTGATAATACGCATCCGCAGAGACGTCGAACAGTGCGCACCGAAGAAACAATTGCCGCTGTAGAGCAAAGTGTTGAAGAGGACCCGAATGAATCGATTCGCCACCGTGCACAGCAATTGGAGCTTTGTCCATCAACTTTATGGAAGATTTTGCGCAAAGATCTTGGCTTGCGACCTTACAAGATCTAGCTTGTGCAAGAATTAAAGCCGCGAGACCATGCAATGCGTCGTGATTTTGGTGTATGGGCCGAAAATGAGATTGATCTCGATGCTGATTTTCATCGCAAAATTTTGTTCAGTGATGAGGCTCATTTTTGGTTGAATGGCTACGTCAACAAGCAAAATTGCCGCATTTGGAGTGAAGAGAATCCACATGAGACCCTTGAGACCCCATTACATCCACAAAAACTGACTGTTTGGTGTGCTCTATGGGCTGGTGGAGTCATTGGGCCATACTTCTTCCGAAATAATGCTGGAGAGTCAGTTACCGTTAATGGAGACCGGTATAGAGCCATGATAACCGACTATTTTGTTCCCGAATTGGATGGCATGAATGTGGATGAGTTGTGGTTCCAACAAGACGGCGCTACATGCCACACAGCGCACGTCACAATCGATTTATTGAAGGAAACATTCGATGAGCGCATAATTTTGCGGAATGGACCTGTCAATTGGCCACCAAGATCGTGTGATTTGACACCATTGGATTATTTTCTTTGGGGATATGTGAAGTCGCTCGTCTACGCCAACAAACCAGAAACGTTAGGGGACTTGGAAGCCAACATTCGTGGCGTTATTGCCAACATACGGCCCCACATGCTCGAAAAAGTGGTTGAAAATTGGACCTGTAGAATTGGCTTTATTCGAGCCAGCCGCGGCGGCCACATGCCCAAAATCATATTTAAGCATTAATGGCATAAAATTATCCTTCCAATAAAGCCAAATTGATGGACATTAAAACGATTTTCTTGTGTTTTATTTCAATTCGAAGTTCTATACCTCTAAAAAAACACCCGTTATATATAATCTTTAGTGAAAGATCTTGCCAGCCTTAAGCGTATTGATACCGACACCGAAAACTGAATTAAGCATCGATAGTGCCACTAAAGGCCATGATTCACTATCGTACAAAGTCGTGCGATCTACGAAAAAATACAACCCTGGTCCATCATACCAGGATTATATTTATTTCGTAGATCGCACGACTTTGTATGATAGTGTATCACAGCCTTAAAACATATTTCTCTTTTAAAACATCTGCTTACTTAAACTAAACATGAATTTTATTTAGATGCTGAACAACAAGAACGCATGTACGTAAAATCCGACCAAAATTTAGTTATGGTTTTAACAAATAAAAATACACAAACTATGGTAAAGGTGGAAAAGTTAACACAATGTTTTTTTTTTTTTTTTTTTTTTTTTTTTTTTTTTTTTTTTTTTTTGTTATAACATATGATGTACAAAAACCGTGCTTCTATTTTATATTCCAAAGACAATCCAAGTATTGTACTTCCATACCACAACAAAGTGAATTTATTTCAAATTTTCCAGTATTTAATAAAACTTAATATTACAAAACATCAAACAAATCAAACATCCCATTGCCAATATGGCACGGTTCACTTATATCGCGATATACTTTTTATTCCCAAAGACTTTTTTTCATTTTTAACCGACTTCAAGAAAAGGAGGAGATGAACAATTCGTATATTTTTTTTTTTGGGGGGGAGGGGGGGGTTATAACTCCGTATACTTTATACCGATTTTAAAAATATTCTTTTTTTTCTGAGAGAGTAAAGCTTCCCATTGGTTTTATTGTAAAAAAATTATCCCAAAAATCTTTTAATTTTTAATTTAATGATATTCTACTTATGTATTTGATTGCTGCCAAGCCTAAAAAAAACATCATTGGTTCTTATAACTACTCAATTTAAAAGTTGAAAAAATGGGCGGGGTTATGCCCATTAAAATTTATTCTAATATTTCACGCGGTTCTACTTAACCAATTTTTGTGAAACTTACAACACTCCTTGAGCTCTGAAATAGACACAACCCTCCTTTAAAAAAATGGGCAGAGTCACGCCCACTTAAATTTAATATTTTATTTTAAGTGGGTCTACTTTACAGATTTTTACAAAATTTATTACGCATACTCAGCTCTGGAAAACACACAATTTTGCAGTTAAAACATGGGCGGAGGCACTCCTATTAAAATTTAATTTTATATTACACGTACTTTTTCTTATCTTCTTCTATCAAATTTTTGTGTTCTTTAAAAAGAAACACTTTCTAGAAAATGAAATGGAGCATGTTCTTTAATTTAATTTTTAATTATGACTGTTTTTTAGTTATCTAATTAATTATTTATCTAATTTTTCGACCTTTTAGTTATGCATTTTATGGCATCTTCATTTACTAAAAATTAATAAGAACTCGTACAAGATGTCAACATATGACCATCAGCTTGAAATATAATTGTGCTCGGAGAATAATAAGCAACATAAGTTTCGTACAAGTAATCAGTGCCCATGTTTATGGTTAAATTAGACAATTTATAAAAATTTTCTAAATATAAGACCAACTTTTGAGTAAAGATCTTCCTAAAAAATAAGATATGTTTAATTAAAATGAAAAAAAAAAATGTTCTATATTAGTTACTTAATTTACCAAAAAAAAACTTACATTTTCCAGCCCTGGAACCATATGGTTGATTTTTCTGATTTTTAATATCAATTTATTACTTTCTTAAACATAAAATATGTTTAATTAACAAGCAAACAAAAAAAGGAAATTAAGAAAAAAAATGAGTTTTATTAAGTTAATTTTTTATTTCAAAAAAGGTTAAACTTTCCAGCTCTGGAGCTGTAGTTTTAATTTTTCAAATTTTTTATACCAAACTATTTTTATTTCTAAAACATGAAATATATTTAATTTAAAAATAAAAAGCAAAACATTATTTAGACCTAGTATCTTCTATATACCACAAAAAAATTTAATTTTCCAACCCTGAAATCATTTTTTTAGATTTTCCTGATTTATAATACCAATTTATTTTATTTAAAAATATAAAATATGTTTAATTTATAGGGAAAAAGAAAAAAATAATTTTAGTAGGTTACTTTTGTATACCACAAAATTTCAGATTTTCCAACCCCGGAATAATTTTTTTAAGTTTTTGGATTTTTAATACTTATTTTATTTTTATTTAAATATAAAAAAAGGCTTATTTAACAAAAAAAAAACAAAACTTATTTTTAGTTAGTTAGTTAAAAAAAATAAACTTTCCAGCTCTGGAACCATCGTTTTGAGTTTATTGATTTTCAATACCAATCTTTTTCGGTTTATTTCTGGTACACCATTTAAAGATCGAACTCTCGAGTTTTTCTGGGAGCTTCGGAAAACCGATTTCACGTACATCAGACTGACAGATGGACGGACGGGCAGATGGGTAATTCTTATTCGTCTTCCCTGTTCATATAAAAGGAACCAGAATATACATATATACTTTATGGGTCGCATATGAATACTGTGGTGAAGGGTATAAAAATAACATAAAATTTTTAATAATTTGAGGGGGTAACTGCAATTCTTGGGAGAGGGATACAATACACCATCCAAAATAGTACTTCTACGCCCGTGGCTATTCTTTTTAGAGAGGAGCCAATAATCCCACCAAAATAGTCTTTCTATGCCTATGGCTGGCCACAACGAAATCTTAGATCCCATTGCATCTCCTAACCCCCCCCCCCCCCAGGGGAGTCTATTTTTGACTACGGTTGTGGCGATCCCGGGGCCCCTGCTGGGGTGATGTGGTTTTTTCCATTGACGTACCTTTGGTACATTACCCATAGAACTTATGTGTTACTACCCGATCTCTGGCAACAGAGCAAAGGATGTGCACATATTTATAAACGGAAGACAGGTCCTGTTGATGTCAGTTAGGTGTAGCGTCACCTAGAGCTGCCCCTGAGTTCAAAAGATGATAGAGTTGAAGCCCTTGTGGTGGAACTTCGAGGTCTGACCAGAGGCTACTTCTGGTGCCACGGGTGCCGGTTGCCCGACAGCTGAGCTGCTTTGAAGTTTTGAGTGCATGTAGCGGTCGTCAGGATCCTTTGCTGAAATGCCGAGTTCGTCCTACCCCATGGGGCTTAAGAGATGATTTTGGTATGTGTGGAGTAGGCACTGGATTTTTGGCGATACAGGCATGGGCTCATCTCGGATGAGTGGTTGAGCTGTGCCGGCAATGGTTGAGGAATTCTCTTGGGGACCTCGCTATGGGTGTATACACAACACCTTGGCGTGGAAGCCGGAGAATTATCGTGGTGGCTGTGCTTGCTACCAAAATCGCTGGGAGAAAATCTTGGCTTCCCAGTGTGCAATCAATGTTAGTGGTTGGTCTGACGCGGTCAGCCAGACACTATTCTAGGTGCTGTTGCCATTCAACAGAAGCTGCTATGGGCACGGACATAGCAGCAGAGTTTAGATAGCTCAAATTACCTCAGCAAAGTAATTGAATATAGTACAGGGATAACTATATCAAAGATTGCAAAATATGTGCCTTGAGGAGTGGGCCTTAGGTTCATTCTGAAAGCGTGCATGGGAACGATGGTCTGGCGTCTTACCTGCACCCGGTACTTTGGCACCCGTGTGATAAGGCCATAATGGCAGGTGCTCACGGAAAGCTATTGCACATCTGCATCTCCTGACATAACCTAACTTAATTAATTTCAACTTAAGTGTGGCTATAAGCAAGCAATTACTCGATTTCAGTGCAGTACTTGTATTTGTAGCACAATTAAATAAAATACTTTTTCCCCCACCTAATCATAGATATGCTTGTTCTTGCGTATCTGCTGCTATTAAGATTTTTGCTTCTACTGATTTTGTTGGTTATGTTTTGCGTGTATTTGCGTTTATAGCCGGATGTTGATTACAAAGCCATATTTATAAATGTAAATCCTGCAAATGAAACAATTACGCAGAAAAGAGAATAAACAAAAATCACGAGCATCAAGAAGAGAGAAAGTTAAGGCAGCGGCAAAACGAAAGGAGTAAGATTTCTTAAAACATTACGCAAACTAAAAATATATATTTATACCTATTCTTGTATGTTTACGGTGAATAAATGTAAGTATGTATGTATGTAAATGTATGTGCATACGCATGTATTTGTTGTTGTTTGTGTGTGTCTGCCTGAATGTCGTTGTTATGGAGGCCGCCTAAATAGGAGCAACAAATTGTTGGTTTACATCTATCTCTGCAAGTACTATAAAACTGTTGTAACAATTGTATGTAGTATGCAGGACACGTAAATGCTAAAAATCTTTTTTATGTCTTTTTTGCTTCTAATTTTAAGTTTAAGAATTAGATTTACATTTTCAGTCGTCCTTTAAATTTAATTTAATTCAACAGCCAAGCAAGCAGCACTTCCAAATGTTGCAAAATTATAATTAAAGTTTGTAAAGTGGAAAATTTTAATCCAATTTATGTTAGATATATTTGAATACAAAATAGGTTTGCTAAGACATACATATTTATATTAAAATAACACTCGTACGTGCGTTTCTAGTTTTATATGGGATTAAAAAAAGTTGTTGTAATAATTAATGGATGGAGGACTTGAAGCTATAAAATTAAAATTGCCTTAAAAAATTTTTATTACGCAAGTGCATAAATCCGAAAGGTGGGGGAGAGGTTATGGCTTGTGTATTTGTGCGTATACTCAGGCATCTAATTTATACAATGTTTTAAAAAGATTGTGGTATTTTCAATTCTTTATGAAAGTTTCCTTGAACAACTTTTGCACATACAAGAAGTGAGCACAAACCGTGAAAAAGTGCACAGTATTGTATTTTTTTAAGAGCGAATATTGTTTGTAGTGGTGATCGTAATTGAGTGTAAAGCAGAAATAGGGAACACACCCAGAAAACAGATTGGTTGGAAAACGGTTAGTCCAATAAAATATCATTTGCCTTAACTATATTTCAGTTCACCCTATCAATTTTCTGTTAATCCAAAAACCAATCCATGTTCATTGCCATAAGGGCATAATTGTAACAAAGATATGATTGTGACAATACTTAAATTGATTGCATCAACCGAGCGTATGCTTTTGTCATGACTAATGAACTGATTGGTTAACCCAACCGAATAAAATATTACAGATTGGATTTTACTACCAACTTTTGGTATTAGCAACTAAAAAATTGTCGTTCTATATTAAAATTAAAATAAAAACTTTCAATCAATTGCTGCAACTAACTAGAGGTTGAGTTTACTATCATAGTTTATAGCAGCAAATTAAAAAATTAATTTTTGTGACTTTCAAAGATATTATGATTTGTGAATTCTCAAATGGTTTTTGAAAGTCTGTGCATAAGATAACAGGTTTGTGGCCTTTCAAATTGTGTGGTTGAAGAAATGTATATAGACATGCTTCACCATTAGGAAATAAATTTCAATTAAAATAAAATTATGACAATATGTCAAATAATAAATTTCTTAAATTGTGTATTTTTTTATTTGCGTTTATTGTTTATTTATATTTCAGCAAGGAAGGCCAATTTTTCTTTTACAGGTACCAATTATGATATTGTTTTAAATATATTAACCAAATTTTCGGTAGCAAGAATAACATTTATTTCAAATTCCATACTGTCAACCAATTTTTTCTGTTGCTGCAACTATTTTGTTGAGGGTTATAATTAATATATACTGGTGCCACAAGAAAATTTCAGTCGCTATAGCAGAATTCTATGATAGTTGATGCAGCCGCCAAAATTCAATTGGCAACAAATTCAGTTGTCTCAACGAATCTGTTTTCTCTGTGCAGGGAAACCAAAAACACACAAAACCATTGTACAACAGTCGAATATACAGTTGTGTCAAGTGTGCAATAGTTTTATTGTACACTTCATAATGATATTATTTTATTATATATTTATTTTATATTTTAGCCTTAAATTAATAAATTATAAAACTTAGAAGAGTATCGCATGCGAACTAATACGCTAAAATACTCGTACTCTACGTTGTTTGTGTGCTCATTTTATAATTGTCAAGCGGTGTGCAGTAGTGAAATATGCTTCGACACTACAATAACTAATGACCTTTCTTCACAGGTAAACAAATGTTGTTGCATGCTTTTGATAAAAGGGAATAACAGTTTTAGTGTTCTCGAAAAATTCAAGTGCACTAAAAAGAACAAACAATTCAATAATATTCATCATGAAGATTAAGCAACCAAACAGTTTGTGCTCACCTCTAGTACATATGATGATTGTTTTTCCCTGTTATCAGGCCTAATTTTTTTAATATATTACCGGTCTTTCTTTATTAGTTAAGAACATTTTATAATTTACTTCTAGATTGTTCTTTAGTGTACAAAAAATTAAAAATTTTAATTAATAGTAATTTATTATTTGAAAAAATCTATTTTCTTACTTACTTAAGAGATTTTGAGCAAAATCTAGCAGATTTCTCATACAAATAAATATCTACTGCCTCAGTAGATTTTTTTAAATCTACTTCAAATCTTATACAGAACTGAGTGATACTACTATGGTTTTTTTTTCAAATTTGTACTAAAAAGTATGCTTGTGTGCATGAAAGGGTGAGTGAATTGGCTAAACTGCAGTTATTTGGTTGTGTAGGAAGGAGGAATTAATCCTTTCTATGGTGTTTTTTTAATTTATTGAGTAAACCCAGACCAGACGATGTACGTCCTAGTTGGATGATACTTTTTTATTTTTATTTATTCAGAGACAAAGCGGACAATGAAAGTCTTAAAATGTCTTCCTTCTTTTTATTTTATTATTTTTTATTTAAAAGGCGACAATGTTTGTTCGTTCAATGGTTAGCAAAGAATGATTTTTATTTTAATGAAAAATTCTTAAGGCTCCGTTACCCGACTGTAGAAATCGCAGATGTAAGGTAAATATAAATGTAATGTAAATGTAAACGTTTGAGCCAAGGCACATCAATCAGGTACCCGCGATTCTACAACAAATATTACAACAGCAACAACCACATGTACTTTGTTGGTATAAATTACCTTCTTACTTTTCAAAACACGGTAGCATCGTCAGATTGCATGTTTTTTATAGGAAATGTCAAACACCATACAAAACTGAATATTCGAAAGGTGTTTATGTATACCCAAATAAAAGCATGCTTTTAGGCTTATACCTACACAGTCCAAATTTGACATTTAGATTGGTATAATGGCAATAGTCACCTGGTATAGTGCTGCCACCTAATATATGCGCCTTGGTTTGAGCGCTTATAGAATGCTTAAAAACGTGTCATGTGTTTTCGGCACAAACAAAAAAAACTTCTTTGTGCACACATACATAAACGCTAATTGCTTTGTGCCCAGCAAACACGCATTTTTGATTTTAAATTGCGAGTTATTTGAAGTCAAACGTGAAAGTTCATATATGTATAATATTTAAATTCATGAAATTCATTTTGATTGAAATGAACATACATGTGTATACGGACATACATACCAGTAATATGTATGTATTAGAACTTATAAGTAAATAATATATAAAATAGATAAATAAAATAGATTTTTTAAAAGATTTTTTAATAATTTCACTGAGACTATTTTAATTTACTTTCTTTTGATGGCAAGACTTAGCCTGTTGAAAAAAAAACAAATTAAGTTCTTAAAATAGCACCTTTTAGAACGAAAATGCGCCTAGAGGTTTTGAAAATTATTATTATTATTTTATTTAAATGAACTCAATTGTAATAATTGTAATAGCAGTGTAACGCTCAACAGTAATACTATTTGTACATTGTACATTACCAGAGCAGATTTTGGGAAACTTCATCGGAAAGACGAAGTATTTTGCTATTCAATTTCCAGGAATGTATATGCTTGCAGTAGCACCTCAATCAAATCTTCACTTTCTCGTTTTATCCCTTTCTTATTAATGTTCGTACCTACTCATAATAATTTAGTTTTATATGTATGTACATATACAGGACTTTCTGTTTGCTGGGTGTTTATCAGTATAAAAAAATGAAATAAAATGGAAAACAGCTGTTCGAAACATTGATGAAAGTTCAACATCTTCACATTATTTTTGATTGCATGGAAAAAGTACCAAAATTATTTAAATTGTATAAAATCATTATTTTTTACTTACAAACATTGTAATGACTTTGTTATTTAGTGAAATTATAATTTAAGCTTCATACCCGTATATGCATATTTACATTACAATGTATTATAATTATAAAAAATATTTATATTTTTATTATCATTATAATTATTATGATTATACGTACCTATTTTTATTATTATTGGTATTATTTTTAAGTAAAAATAGTTTTTTGTACGCTTGAATGTATATTTGTACGCACATATGAATGTATATTTTACATATTCATACATATGTACATATACATTTGAGTATGTATGTATATTAACAAAAAATAAACACATACGATTGGCAAACTCTGGTTAGATTTTATAAAAAAAACTTTTTTAGAAAACTAAATTTATTAAATATGCCATGTACGTATACAAATTAACCACTCAAAAGCTTAAATTATTAAAAGAAACAAAAGTACCAAATCAGGGCTATTGTGCCACACTCTCATTCAATATACATAATTACATCCCATCACTGTCTACAAATGTCACGTAACGTCGTCATGAAATTCTATTTTCTGCAGGTTCAGACGTTACATTTACGTGTCATTTCAGTCAGGTAAGCGTTTGCATAGCTTTTCATGCAACAGATTCGATCAGCTGACACCAGGGTTGTCAGATTTTTTCCGACCTATTTCGCCAAATTGATCTTAAAAATCGCCAAAAGTCGCCAAAAATCAGTTTTATGTAGTTTTTCTTAGTAAATATTTGATAATTTATTTGATTTCATATAACACTTTTTTTATATTAATTTTTATAAAATAATCGTATCAAAATTAATCAGAAAATCGCAAAATTAGAAATAAAATCGCCAGAAACTATTTCTTGTAAATTTTTCTCATTCAAATTAAATGATTTTAATTAATATAAGAAAAATCATCAAAATCAAATTGTTTTAACTTCTTGCAGGCGAGTTTTGGTAGGATTTATATTTGAAACTACTCCTTCAACAAACTAATTTTCCTGAATTAGAATAATTTTTAAGTTCAATTTTGTTTAAAAAATAGCCATAATAATCGCCAACAAATTTATTTATCGCCAGAAAAATCGCCAACAAATTTATTTATCGCCAGAAAAATCGCCATGTCGCCAAACCAAAAATTTGGACGCCAAACAAGTTGAAAAATCGCCACGTTTGGCGAGAAATTGCCATATCTGACAGCCCTGGCTGACACATTTACATTTACAGTTCTACATTTACAGTCGGGTAATTCTGCCTTTACATAGCTAAACAAAATTTTAAATAACATTTTATGAAAGTTGAGTTATATAAATTTGAGTAGAATTTCAATATCTTACATAAATACAATGAGAACAATTCTATACATGTAATGTAATTCATGTTAATATTTCTCTCTCATTATCTGTAGAATATTCGTATGACTCAATCAGCGTTGCCGTTGTGACACTAAAGTATCACTTTTGGCCCTTTTTCGTGCCAATGACACTTTTTATGACCCTTTTTTTAATTTATCCCTTTGTATCATTTTAAAAAAATGTATGCCGTAGGGCATTCATGTGTTCAAAAATTGGTCGAAGCACAGTCTAGCATATAAGGTATTGGAAAAAGTGCTGTTCGTCCAGTTGGCGATATTCGGTTCGATGGTGTCGATCATTTTACTGTTTTGGTCTATACAAAGGCCAATAAATGGTGAAAGTATTTCAAAAAATCTAACACCCAAATCCCTGATTCCAAATGCAAATTATTCCTGGGAGTATCTCAATTAAAAAATATGTATTTTAAATTACTTTGATCTTCAAACGTAATAAAACATTTAATAAATAAAATTTTTGCAAACCGGCAAGACCGTCTACAGCCGGTCCTCACTATTCTTTACCTGGAGTTCGTTCCTTACGTTTCTTCATCTGTAAATTAAAACTTACGATTATTTTGACTATATCCACTTTTAAGATAAGTAGTTCCATCCGACATTTTTACGGTCTGGCCGGTTATGGGGTTAAAATTGATTTACATTTACCCTTTTCTTGACCCTTTTTTTTTCTTAAATACCCTTTTTATGGCACTTTTTCGAAATTTTCAACGGCAACCCTGGACTCAATACTTTGACTTTTAAGTGATGGATTCTATGTTCAAAATAAATTTATAAAATTAACAGAAATTAGTTTATGTAACAAAAAAAAAAAAATAAATAATAAACGTTTGTATACAATAAGTCGAAACAAATTGTTATGTAAAGAAAAATGAAACATTACAAATGAAATATTAATAAAATAAGTATAACTAATAAAATAATGTTGTACCGCTACAGTTGTAGTTTTGGAAAATTTTCAGTAAATGGGTTTTGTTTCGGATTAAAAAACTTTGCTGTAGGCGTTGTAGATTTTCATAGACATTTTCATTGATATCTGCTGGATTTTGTGCAGATGTAAATTTATTAAAATAATGTTTGATGTTTTTTATTAAGAAAATCTAAAATTTAAATTTCTAGGAATAATTATCTTCCCAGGAATAAGACATAACAATAAAAATACAAAAAAAGTGTAAAGATAACTCTAAAAAAAAACATTGAAACTTACAAAAACAGGATCTTTTCATATAGCTCGCTTCCTTCTCGACATCATTCGCTGACAATCTACAACAAACAAGGAATCTAAACATAATAAAGCTAATGGTCTAAATTAAAGCAAACACGATGAAATGAAATAAAACACTAGCCCCCTTATGCAAAAACGTTTGTTAAGGTTAAAGCATGTGTTAAAACCGGTTTTTCCATACGAAATTCGTTTGTTAAACCAACTTTAAGTTTAACAATCGTTTTTGCATAAGGAGGTAAGTTTTTCGTCTTAACTTCCCATAAAGATTCACCATTTTTTGCACGTTTCTTGTTTAACCCTGCTGATAGGTTGAAAAAAATTACGAATCTTAGGTAAGGGACCATTTTGGTCCACTTTGTATTTTTCATAAAAAATTTAATATTAAACTTTTTTGACCAAACATTTTAAACGATATATTTAACTGAGAATATTCAACTTAAAACCAATATCAATAAAAAGGCTCAAAAACAAGCTTCGTCATCAAATAGTGTACCATCTGCAAGCCGTGATATAAATGTTTCAGCTCCAAGAAAACGGGGAATTTGCAACTGATGTAAGTCGAAATGTGATGCCAAATGCATCAAATGCAGCAGATTTATATGCAAAATTAATCGAAAAACAATACGTAAACCTTGAAGTGAAAATACTAATGGGCTATAACTATGTAATTTCCCTGAAATAAAAAATATTATATATTGCATGGACCAAAATGGTCCGTAACTTAAGATTTGTGACTTTTAATTTTCTTTCCCGCTAGTTAACCGCAACTAGCCAAAAACCTTAATAAAAGCATTAAAATAGAAAAAAAGCACCTGAGCTTTCATTTTAAATTGATACAATAAGCCATTTCAAATTTAAAATAAAAAATAAAGAAAAAATTACCAAAATGGTCCAAACCTAACAGCAGGGTTAAAATTATTCTATGCCGCTTTCATCACTAAATTCCCAAACACAAAATAACGCTAATGATGAAGGTGTAGAGACCTTCGAAAACAGCTAGTTGTTCCGTTCTACTACGTGTTTGTCACAATATTTACAATTAACTTTGGTCTTATTTTTTCATTAATAATTATCACATGTTATTTGGCTCATAAAGCGATACGAACTTTCGAAAAAAAAATTTTTTCTTCGGTGTAAGAAGTAGAAAAAAATATCAAAGAATTTGTAATGTGCGACAAATTTCGTTCGACGCCGGTGTTCTTTTAACGCAAAAAAAAAATCGTCGATCGTTGCAGTTGTGTTCCTAACATAACGAAAAGTCTATACTCACCCGATTCCGACTTCTCTTCTCTCCAACAAAATCAGCAACAAAATCGCAAAGTGCTTACGCAAAGTTTACTTTGCTGCTACGAGTCGTGAATTTAAAATTTAAATTATAAATATAAGAAAGCGTGATAAAATAAAAAATAGAATTAGTTTCTTAATAACTTAACAGGGAATTATTTTGAGTTTTCTTCATTAAAGTAAGGCCGTAGAGAGAAAAACTTTTGTCAGTACATTTTATGTCTGAAGTTTTGCTTAGGAATATTAAGAAAAATGCAAAAATATAAATAAATTCAGTAAAGTGCGACTTATAGTGCCTATATATTATGTATATATATATAGTTTAAGACCTTATGACTCTTCAGTTTTGCTTCATTGATTTGATATTGCATTGATAGAAGAGAACAATAAATGTTAGAAAGAATGAACTATATAAAACGGAAATGAAATGTTTAAATGTTGTTAAACTTTCGTAATTAGAAACCGCTAGCATTAGTACAAAACAAACTAAAAATCGCTATGTTTGATCATAAACCGCTAAACGTACGATCACACTTGTCAAACATTTGCCCAAAAAAGCGTAACCAACAAACACTAATGAAAAAAGTTTTGATGCAGACACTTGTTTATTAAATTAAACAATTTCGAACACAACTAATATAAAATGTCATAGAATCCAACATTATTGGCTACTCTTTAACTTGAGAAACTTTTCTCTGAATTAAAAGATTCTTATTAGCATTTAGTGGTTACGCTTTTTTTTTTGGCAAATATTTGACAAGTGTGACCGTACCTTAACTAACGAACACTTTTATGTTTCAAGCTTGAAATGTCAATTTTTTTTTGACAGATCTTCATTTGTTGTCGATAATTTAAGTCAGTCAAGTTGTTAAAATTATTTCATTTTTTTTTTTTTTTCATAAAATCGCTGAACTCTTTGCTCCTGTTGAATATTCGTTTAACAATATGTTTGCACTTTTCTCTAAAACTTGATAAATTAAAGAAAAATTAAGTGTCACATGTACTTTAGGCATTTTATTTAGCGTTTTTTGGGAATTTATCACTTATTAGCGTTTTTTCGGTTTTGGCGATTTTTTTTTAGTTTTGGCGCTTTTTCTTCATTTGGCGAAATTTTTGGGTTTTTGACTTTTTTTTTATTTTGGCGATTTTTTCATTTTCACGATTTTTTTCCTTTTTGCGATTTTTTTAATTTAAGCGATTTTTCCGATTTTTGTAGATTTATTTAGTTTTAGAAAATTTTTTTGGTTTGGCGCTTTTTTCGGTTTGGCGATTTTTTCGGTTTTGACTATTTTTTTTGCGCTTTTTTCTCGTTTTTTTATTTTTTTCGTTTTTGGGATTTTTCAGCTTTGATCTATTTTTTTATTTTTGGTGTTTTTTGCGTTTTTTCGGTTTTGGCGATTTTTTTTAGATGCGGAGCTTTTTTATACCCTTTACAAAAAAAAAATGGTAAAAGTATATATATATATAGGTTTGTCATTTCGTTTGTAATTTCCACAATATTAATAACCGAGCCATAAAGAATATATATTCTGGATCCTTATGCATAGCGAAGACGAACAAACTATATCCGTCTGACCGTCTGTCCATCAGTCTGTATGTGAAATAGGTTTTTCGAAGCTTCCAGAAAAGCTAGAGAATTCGATCTTAGGCTGGTGTATCAAAAATAGTCTGAAAAAGATTAGCTTTGAAAATCAGCAAAATCGAGCAGAAAAATTCAGAGTTGGAAAACTCAAACTTTATTTAGCCATACCAAAGTAACTACCGAAAGCTAATTTTCATTATTATATTTTATTAAATAAACTTATTTTACACTTCAGTTTAACCCTAGACACATAACCTTCGTCGAAACGACGAACACCGGACAAAAAAATTGCTATTTCTTTTTAACACGTGCACCGATCGCCGCTAAATTTCTTGCCAACTTAGTTTTCGCTGAGCTTTTGCAGGAGACAACCAAACTCGGCGCGTGAGCACGTAATTATTGAGATATGATAAACTTGTTCGTCGCTTCGACGAGTGTTGGCGAGCATAAAGTTGATTTCTGCACACAATGCGCTTCAAAAAATTTATTTTATATATTTTTTTAAATAACAACAGTGTTATAGTTAAGTTTTGCCAAAGAGAAAAAGGCTTTTTTGTTTTGTTTGTTTAAATAAATTTTATAACAATGTGATCTCAAAAAAAAAATGCTTTTTGGAAAAATGGATTATAATAAATATCCTTGTAACAGAATAGAAATATATAGTTGTATTTACTAACAAAGTACTTGCTAAAGGTATGTATGTGTTGCAAGTACAAAAATATATATGTTTAGAACCGATATTATACGCCCCAAAACGTGCTCGTCGAAACGACGAATGGTTAGGTTTAGAGGGATACGTTCGAGGGTTATGTGTGCAGGGTTAAGCAAAATTGGTATTTTTAATAAAAAAATAATAAAAAAAATTAAAAAATCGTTTCCAGGTTTGGAAAATTTTAAATTTTTTATACAAAATTATACAAAATTAACTTACTAAATAAAGTTTTCCTTTTTTCTTTCAATTAAATAATTCTTTTGTTGTTTAAAAAACAGATTGGTGTAAGAAATCAGAAAAGTAAAAAGGATGGTTCCAGCGCTGGGAAACTTACACTTTTTGTGGTATTTTATATACCATATAACTAGGTCTAATTAACTTTTTTCTTTTTCCTTATAAATTATATATATTTTACGTTTTGCTTATTTTTTTGGGCTTTTTGGTGTAGAAAATTTTAAAAATTAAAACCACAGCTCCAGAGCTGGAAACTTTGAACTTTTTTTCTGGATTTTAGTAACTAAAGTAAACAATTTTTTTTTAATTTGATTTTTGATATTCAATGACGTGGCGTCGTTTTTGACAACTGGAATAAGGGAGAATATAAAATATTTCTTCAATACAGGGTGTATTTAATCGGAAAATACCAAGAGGTCACTTACTAAAAATTGCACTAGAGCAAAGAATTATAAATTTTTTCACAAAACATATGCATATGTATGGATGTGCTTATAAATGTATATCTATCTATACTTTATATACGCTCTTTGGTGAAGAGTATATAAGATTCGGCACTCTTACTTGTTCGTTTTGGTGTTTAAATAATTTTTGGATTTTTTAGTTTTACTGTTTTTTGAAAATTTCAAGAGTTTGCCTCTTACGGTTTCCTAGATACAGCAAGTTGTCAAAATTACATTTACTGATAGAAAACCCTTTAATTTAAATTTTTTTAGAATTTCAGTGGTAATTATAGTAGTCTGTATAAAAATACACTAACTTTACAAATTTCAAGTGTTTATATACATACAAATTTTAAGATTTTTCGTTGTTCGTTTTGGAACAACCTTTAATTGTTGACCCTCATGTATATGTTGTTGTAGCGGCCAAAGTTCTACATGCTCTGTCCAAATTTCAGGTACGTAGTTCTTACGGCTCTATAGAAAATAGCCTGTGACTGACAAACAGACTGACGGACAGACGGACACCGTAGCAAAAGCACTAGAGTTCCTTTTCATTATTGTTGTACGGAATCCTAAAAAGAAATATATTAACAGAAATTTTTGGTTCTACTATGGATATCAGCAGAAATTAAGTTTCCAATTTTAACGCAATTTATAAACACGTGTCTTAAGACGTTGCCGAGACATTTCATATGAAACTTATCATAAAAATACAAAATGAGAAAAAAATGTTTTTTTTTGCAATCAAACGCGCATAAAATTCTTCTTAAGTCTATAAAGGCAATAACAAGGAAAGAGATTTTTACAATTTTTTTTTTTTACAGCGACATTAAATTTGATGTTTTGGTGTATAATGTAGTGGCGCTTAAAATTGAAAACGAGTTAAATAAAAATCAATTTTATTTCTCCGCTTTCTTTTTTCCTACGTATGTTTGTATGTATGCAATTCTTTGTCATTGTGACTGCAAACGAGCTGTCAAATGTGTTTGTTAAATTGTCTGTTGTAGACCTTTATAAATGTTTCTTTGTGATTTTGTTGCTGTTGGTAATGCTTAAAATTTTTCAATGGATACACGTGATTACCTATCAGTCTATCACGCGACTGGCACACATGCTTCAGTGGCAATTTGGCCGGGCTAATGTGATGTCTCACCAAAGACAGCAGGGGCAATAAGATGCAGCTGTTGTTTGTTGCTATGAGAAGATGAGATAAAAAATAACTGCAGAAAATTATATCATGTGGAGAATATTTAAGTAATATTGTATGATATCAAAAATAAATATTACTACTGAAATTAGGAGTCAAATATGGATACAATTTGTTTTCTCATATCAGCATTAAATTTTGAAAACCGTATTCCCAATGCAGTATTTGTTATTAAGTTTTGATCATTTAGCTTACGAAATAATTAAAAGTCTTCTTTTCACTAATCCCGCTCTAATGGCTGTTACTTTTGTCAAAAAAAAATAATAATAAAATAAAAAATGCTTACAAGAAGGAAATAAATCATTACATAAAATTCGGCTTACTAAAAGATTCTAATTTTAGCATAATTGAATCAAAAACAAAGAAACAAATTCGAACAAATATTAATATAAAAAGACTATGTTTTATTAATATTTATTAATATTAATTTTTATTAACATATTTACGTCCAACGAAAGAGACATCCTTAAAGCCAGGGTACGGAAATAAACATTTTGTTTTGTTCTTGACAGTGAATAAAGCAAACGTGCTATAATCAGCTGTTCCGATCCTTTTATACCTTCCTTCACAAATCAAAAAATATATAGACATACATAACGTTACCTTAATATTCAAATGGACTAACTCGCTATGTTTTTCGAATAGAGGTTTCATTTTCATGTTTCGATAGATGATCCTCATTTTCATATTAAGGTAATGATGTTTCTGTGTATAAATAGACTAAACTCAATCATGAGACATTTTATGAAATGATTTTCGTACATACATACATTTATGTATATTAAGATTTAAATTGTAATGGGTAGTGCTTAACTGCATTTTAAATGCAATTCATAGAAAAAAAAAACTTTTAACTTATGCTCCCTTGCTATCAGTAACAAACTTTAATATATAAAAATTTTAAGATTTGTAAGTTAAATTATGTAATACTGAAATGTAGACAATTGGCAACAGTATGCATACAAGGGTAAAAACTTATGCATGCATATGTACGTAAGCATGTCTATAAGCAGACAAAAAACAATACACGCAATACTTTAGGAAACAAATTTCGTAACCATAAATTCATTAAGAATTTAATTGCAAAGCTCAGTTCCCCCACTCAACCCCATTGCATTTGATATTCATCTCTTACAGAAAAATTATCTTAACTTATCTTCATTTTGCTAGCATCAACAAACTTGAATAGGTAACAACTTTCAAATTTATGAGTTAAATTATGAAATACCGGAATGCAGACAATTGGCAACAATATGCATATAAGGGTTGAAAAGTATACAAATTGTACTTAAGTTTAAACGAAAGTATCTATTAATAAATTCAGTAAAGTGCGACTCTGACTCGTGCACGAAGGGTTCCGTACAAGCACTAGATATGTTATTTAATACAAACTTCATCCTATATAATATAATATATAGTTTTGGCATTTTTTTCGTTTTTGGGGTCTTTTCGGTTTTTTTTGTTTTGGCGGTTTTTGCGTTTTTTCGGTTTTGGCGATTTTTTTAAGTTTAGGCTCCTTTTTTAGTTTTGACACTTTATTTTCTTATTTTGGCGATTTTTTTCGGTTTTTGGCGATTTTTCATTTTGGCGATTTTTTTTTATTTTTGGCGATTTTTTTCATTTTAGCGATTTTTTTTTATTTAAAATTTTTTTTTAGTTTTGGCGACATTTTCGCGTTTTGGCGATTTTTTTCGATTTTTGGCGTTTGTTTCATTTTGGCGATTTTTTCGAATTTGGCGATTTATTTTAGTGTAAGAAATTTTTTTTTTAATTTTGGCGATTTTTTTCGTTTTGGCGATTTCTTTTAATTTTTTTTTTGGTTTGGCGATTTTATAATTTTCGGTTTTTTTAGTTTTACCGTTTTTGAAAATTTCAAGTGTTTGCCTTTAACAGTTTCCAAGATATTGCAAATTGTCAAAATTACATAGTCAAAATTGCATTAACAGATGGACCACCCTTTAATTTAAATTTTTTTAAATTTTAGTGTTAATTGTTGTAGTCGGTATAAAAATACACTAATTTTACAAATTTCAACTTTCAATATACAATTGTATGTATATTAAATGGGATTTTAACATTTTTCGTTGCTCGTTTTGGAACACCCTTTAATTTTTAATTCTCATGTATTTGTTGTTGTAGCGGCCAAGGTTCTACATACTGTGTCCAAATTTCAGGTCCGTACCTCTTACGGTTCCTGAGAAAATACCGTGTGACGGACAGACGGACAGACGGACAGATGGACAGACGGACAGACGGAAAGACGGACAGACGGACAGCGTAGCGAAAACAATAGGGTTGCCTTTCACCTTTGGTGTACGGAACCCTAAAAAGCAACAGTAAACTGTTTTAGTAAATAAAATGTATCGTAAACGTTTGCTGATTGATTTGCTCATTATATTTAATAGAGATTTTATTAGGGCAACATAAATAAGTGTAAAAGCTTCATTAGTCTTTACTTTCTGTTGCTGTTCTATGCTGTGCCGTTCTGCTTCTAAATTTGAGTACTTACTTTTTCTGTAGAAAGTTGTAAGTTGTTTCTGGTCACAAGGGTCGCAGTTTCCATTGTTATGTTTCGATATAATTTTATATTTTTCATTTAAAAATTCAATTTTTTAACTTTTTAAAGCAAACCAACAATTTATTTCAAAATATTTTTATTCAGTTTATGCTGTCACTTACAATTACTTAACAATTTTTTGATTTTCACAGGTTGAACCGAAACAGAAGAGAACGAAACAGAAAAACTAACGACTTGTACTACATTTCTACAAACAAAAAAGAGTCAGCTGATTCGTAACAGAATAGAAAGTAAAAATTAATTCTGCCTTAACTTTTGCTGGGTTTTCGTTTTGCTTTTACATCAAACAACATTTATTTATTATCTTTGAGACTAAAATAAAAATAAAAAATAAATTTAAGTTTAACATATTGTCTCTACCACATCAAATTTCCAATATGCAAAATTGATTTTTTATATTGGCTATCTTGGACCCTAATTTTAACGATATGCCTCATTTTCAAATGCAGAAATTTTCACGGACGTTAGATAAAGTTTAAATTTGCATATTGGATAGTTTGACGTGGTAGGGACGTTATGTTAACGCACTAATAATACCAAATTATTATTTTACTTATTTAGTAAAATATTTTTTTTTATCAAAAATGCTTTGAAATTGAACATTGCTAATGCAGATCATCAGGAGGGAGCCTTTATCTAAAAATTTCTTAGAACAACTACAGATATTAAGTTAATGTTCCATTTAAACAAATGAGAAGTTCAACTAATATCAAAGCAGAAACAAGATGAAATATTAAACAAATATGTTTTATTTTTGTTTTCAAAAGTACAATTGTACAATAATGTATAATATTAAATTAAGCAGATCAGTGAAAATGCAATTTTCTTGTCATTGAAAAAGTATTCAGAAAATGTTTAAAGTCTTTGTATTTGCAGGAAATGTTTCCAACAAAATATTTTAATAATTTAAAATAAATACATGTGTATGTAAATATGTCCCATAAACTTCAATGCAAAAGTTATAAATAATATATATATATATATATATATGTATTTATGTACGCATGTATGTATGTATGTATGTATGTATTTGAATGTGCAAAATATAAGTACTTATGTAAATATATATGTATGTATGTAAATGTGTGTATGTTGCAAGAAACTACAAAAAAAATGCATGTCATGCCAAATAATGTTTATTCATTGCACTTCCATATGTTTTTGCTTTGTCTCTTCTTTCGGAAAATATTAAATGATTTTTAACATTGACATAAAATGAAAAGATATGTTGCATGCAACAGATCACGTTCTGCATGATATCAAATGCCTACTGACATTTATCATACATACATACATATATAATTTATTTATGGGCAAAATGATTCGGTGCTTAAAAGTTAATTTTAGATATGAAATTTACTCATTCATAAATGTTTTTTTTTAAATCATGAATTATAAATAACTGTTGAATTGATTACTACCATAGCCATCAACTTGAGTAAAGAAAAATATGTGCATTATGTAAAGCAATAACAATATATTGAAAATAAATTGGATATTTAAAAAAAAAAATACATAAATGGCAGATAGTAACTTTGTTTTAAATTATATTTTTTTTTGTCATTGAAGCTGCTATATGGCAAAATCTTTATTGAGAAAAATGTTTATACATATATTGTATTTAAAATTTTATGTTCACAAAAAAAGATTTTGCCCGCTTTAAGTAAAAAACTATTTTTTTAATAAACAAACACAACCCGCGGCACCCAAATGTATACGGAAGTATTATATATATTTCGAAAGATATGAAGTAAATAAGAAAGCTATTTTTTCTGCAAAAATTTGCATAAATATTTTTAAAAATTGTGATTTTTTTAGAGTTTGATGTGCTAATTCAAAACTCTGAATTTGCCAGCACGTATGTATGTATATATGTATGTATGTATGCATATTCGCCACTTGTGCCGCCATATTGGATATATCTATGAATTTAATTATGAAATGGTAATACGGTGCCAGGATAACACAGCACCATTTAACTGTAATACTGGCGGGAAAAGACAAACAAACCTTTGCTTTGAATTTTAATATTTGAGTTTGTAATGATACATAAATTTCAGAAAAATATATTATTAGAAAATATAGTAAGAAGTTTATTTTAATTTGAAATTTATGTGCTGGTGGTTCAGCATTGTCTATATATTTCATTGTTGCTGTAACAAATCATCAGTAGACTTCAACCACATATTTTGAATAGTCACAAACCTCTTATCTTATGCACAGACTTTCAAGAACTATTTGAGAATTCACAAATAATAATATTTTTTGAAAATCACAAAACAAAAATAAGCGTAGTAGGCTTAGAAGCTAATACAAAAGACCCAGCAAAAAATTTATATTCGATTTGAATCTATTTTATTTTTCTACACCTTTATACAATTAGAAATCCATTGGATAACAATAAAAGTAATTATAAGGAAAAATAAAAAATAAAATCTAAATTTAACATTTAAGAAATTTATTATTCGACATATTGTCAGAAGTTTATTTTAATTTGAAATTTATTTGCTGGTGGGGATGTGGGGATTTTTTGGGGAAGATAACTAAATTTAAGGGGATTTTTTTATAACTGACATAGTGTCCACACGCCGGCAGAGCAACTGTCATTTTTTCATTAATATCAACACAAAGGGGTAGACGTTCATTATTATTTGTGAATTCTCAGATAGTTCTTGAAAGTCTGTGCATAAGATAAGAGGTTTGTGACTATTCAAAATGTTTGGTTGAAGTCTACTCATGATTTGTTACAGCAACAATGAAATATATAGACAATGCTGAACCACCAGCACATAAATTTCAAATTAAAATAAACTTCTTACTATATTTTCTAATAATATATTTTTCTGAAATTTATGTATCATTACAAACTCAAATATTAAAATTCAAAACAAAGGTTTGTTTGTCTTTTCCCGCCAGTATTACAGTTAAATGGTGCTCTGTTATCCTGGCACCGTATTACCATTTCATAATTAAATTCATAGATAATTCCAATATGGCGGCACAAGTGGCGAATATGTATACATACATACATATATACATACATACGTGCTGACAAATTCAAATTTTGAATTAGCACATCAAACTCTAAATAAAATCGCAATTTTTAAAAATATTTATGCAAATTTTTGCAGAAAAAATAGCAGCAAATAAATTTCAAATTAAAATAAACTTCTGACAATATGTCGAATAATAAATTTTTTAAATGTTAAATTTAGATTTTATTTTTCATTTTGCCTTATAATTACTTTTATTGTTATCCAGTGGATTTCTAATTGTATAAAGGTGTAGAAAAATAAAATAGATTCAAATCGAATTAGAAAATATATTTATGCAGAACAATCTTTTGCATAGAATTCTTCAATTCTCAGTTTAAACTAAATATGTATGTATTTATATTTGTTAATATGAAAAAACAAAAAATAGCACTCAACCGGCATGAAAAATTTTTATGAAAAGCACTCTACTATTGGTTGCATTTTCACACAAATTTTCTATATACAGTACTGTGCAAAACAAAAGCAACAAATTCTGCAAAAATAAATGCAAACGATTATTTCCGAATATGCATCATATGTGACAAAAACTGTCTCCACAATTTATATGTATTTATGTGCCCTATGTAGCGCATTAAATAAAATCTTGGTTAAAAATACTGGGTTTTCAAAAGTTTTATAAAATAGTCCAAGCTTTGATATGGAGCTGTGCATATCAAAAGCAACAAATGAATACTTTTCGTATAATCTTTAGTTTTTTCATAACACGTGTATTTCAACGCTGGATTAATTCACAAATATTATTTATTATGCGCTATGGAATACATTTTGACTGAGTTAATGCAATTTCGAAGTGTTTGTTGTAATTTTGGAACCATTTTTCCAAAACACTCCTACACTATCTTGCAAAGAGGTTTTCAATGGCGTTGAAGAAAACTGCGTGTCGGTCAAGCAAGGATTGGAGTTAAATTAATTTTCTTGCTATTTTTTGCCCAACCTCTAAGTATGTTATGGACTAATACCGCGTTGAAAAATCCCTAGAAGTGTCATATTCAACTAAAAATGCCTAATGAACTTTACTTCAAGTATTTTTTTTTTTTTTTACAAAATTTGTAGAATGGTCTAGCTTTATACGTTGGAAAACAAAACATCACCATCACCTAACCGCTGTTTTGCTTAAAACCCATTTTAATATTTCGTAGCGAAAACAGTTTGCTAGGCAAGAGCCGAACTTAAGATATGATATACCAATATGTTACATCAAATTTAAATTCTTCAATATATAAATCGGTTTCCCGTTTTATTATGATCCAACTAGGATGTGTTCTACTGAACTCTACTTTTAAGAATATAAAAGTAATAAAATTGTATGAAGTAAATATAAGATTTACCTGTCATTCTTTTTGTAAGTATCTCTTGGTCAACTAAGATATTTTCTTAGTCTGCAACTTTTTCAATTGCTTTCTCTGACACGGTTTCGAGTTATACCATAATACTCACTTAAATTTGCAGATATTATAACCTCATTAGGAATAGTAATCGGGCTTTTTGGATTATGTGAAATACAATTTTCTATAATAGCTGCGGAAGTTTTTCACGGTCGTAAACAAAACTGTTCAATACATAATTATCCTGCCGACCTACCCATCGAAAAACTAGTAATATATTTTTATTACACTTTTAAGTGATTAACGGCCAATTTCTATATGTTTTTAGACCCTTAACTTTTTAAAGATTCGGATGTACAGCACTATCTACTTTTTCCCATTCTTGCTAGATCAAGCAGCACCAACAATATTTAGAAAGAAACTTTAAAAACCAATATAATTCATAATAAGTACTATTAAGCCTGTTGGACTTCGAAATTATAGCGCTATATCAAAGAGTTTATTGATAATTATGACATTATTATATTTGATAATATAAGTTATTTTATTTTTCAGGAAATATCAATATTGAAAAATTTAAATGCGAATTCGTTTTCTAGTATTATTGCTTACAAGAGTTTGTAAAAAGGGCTGCTTGAAATAATCAAATATCCAAAATATTACAAATTTAAGTCAAACAAGGAGTTTGTTGCTTTTGTTCTACACAATACTGTAAGTTGAATGTTTGTTATGTGAAAACTAGGTATACATAGTTTTGTGTTCTAGGCGCACGGCAGTGCGCCAGGCCAAGTTCTGGCCAATGCACGCAGTGTGTAAATTTACACGAAGCCATTCGAGCTGTTTTTACCCCCCTCATAACTTTGTTCCCCGCGACCGTAAAATTATGAAATTTAAATCATAATTAATATAACCTCATATGCGAAGTTTGACAGTTTTACAATGAAAGCTTCCGGAGATATAGAGGTGCAAAAAGTGCATATTTTAAGACATACTCACTGACCACTGACACACTCATCAAATTGATGAAGCACTTCCGCTATAGCTAGAGAGCTAAAATTTGGTACACGAGAAGATCTAGGTGAGCAATGAACCAGAAAAATCTGAAACCCCTAAAATTTTAACCAGGAGGGCAAGGCTACGCCCATAAAAATTAAATTAAATTTGTGCTATTGAGCTGAAATTCGATACAGAGCTAGGTCTAGGTGAGAAATAAAATAAAAAATCTGAAAACCCGGAAATTTTAGCCAGGAGGTCGGGGCTACGCCCATAAAGATCAGAATTAAAAATGCTATTCTAAGGCGCTTCATGGAAGCTATTTTATTGAAGTTCGGCGGTAATGGAAGGCTATAAATTTTTCATTAAAAAAGTGGGTGTTGACATGCCCATACAATTTAAACCTCATTTTAACGCCCTGCGGCTCAGCATATTTAGATATACTATTTATCTAGCTATTTTTATCCGTTTGTAACGAAACTAGACACGAATAGTAAGCACTGACCCAGAAAAATTTTGACTTTGAAAAAGTGGGCGGCGTTACGCCCATAAAAATTTAAAATTAAAAGTTGCGCTAAGGAGCTGAAATTTGATATACGAGTAGGTCTAGGTGAGAAACCAACTAGAAAAAAACTAAAAACCCGAAAATTTTAGTTAGAGGGGCGGGGCTGCGCCCATAAAACTTAAAAATAAAAGTGCGCTAAGGGGATGAAATTTGATATACAATTAGTTATAAGTGAGAAACAAACTAGAAAAATTTGAAAACCCAAAAAATTTTACCAGAATGGGCGGGGCCACGCTAGTATTGTTTTTAACTAAATACTTAATATAAAGCTTTTAATTCAAGCCAATTTAGTGAAATCTTGCATCACCTTAAAAATTGGGCGTGATCACTCCCATAAAGTGTTAGCCTTGTGTTTAATCTACATCGGTCTAGCATATTTTAGAAGAAAATTGGCATGAATTATAAGCGCTCCTCACAACAAAATTTTGAGTTAGGAATAGTGAGGAGAGGTCATGCTGATAAAATCTGAAGATATAATTCGCGCTAGAGAGCTGACATTTTATACACTAGTAAGTGTAGCTGCGTAAACCAATGGGAAAATCTTAAAACCAAAAAGGTTTACCCGGTATGCGGGGCCACGACGTTAAAACTCCAATTAGCACTACCGATCTTAAATGCGATACAGAAATAAATATAAGAGATCACTAAGAAAAATCTGAAAACCCAGAAGTTGCTATCAGAGGGCGGAAACAAGCACTTCAAATTCAAAATTAACATACATTTTATTAAAACTTTTCATACACATTGCACTTATCCAAAAAAAAATTCCCTATTTTGAAAAGTAGCCGTGACTTCAACCATAAATCTTAGCTTTTTCGTTCAGGTACTTAAGTTTAGCACTTTTTAATTTAATACTCAGGTATTTCTTATTAACTTTTTAATACCAAACTTTGCATGAACCAGAAGCACTAGCAGATATAAAAGTCAGCGGGGTCAGGCACATGAAAATTTCACGTAATATTATACTATAGAGAGCTGACATTTTGTACACAAATAGTAATTGATTTACTCAATCGAAAAATCCAAAAATTAAAAGCACCAGCTACCCTATTGAAACTTATTTAAACTTTGAATGCACATTAGGCATATCCTAAATAAATATATTGACAACGTAAATATATTGACAAAAAAGGCGGGATCATGCCCAGTAAAATTTACTCTGTATTTTACATGTTTCTTCCAGTCGCCTCTTACCAAATTGCAAACACACTGGCGACCCGTTGTAATGACACAATAGTGCATTTTTAAGGTCAACAATTCAACACCCATCACACTATTACCCATTATTTTATGTAAATCTGCCATTTTCAACTGGCTATCTAAATCTGCTAACTTGGCAATATTTTTTACTTTCTAAAAAAGGAGAGAATAATGTATAAATGTTTATTTCTTTATATTGATAAAAATGTTGTCAAGATGGCAGATTATCTAGAAATTATATGGCACCCTTACGATTACAAATTTATATCATATATAACATATTTTTGTGTTAGGTATTGTACCAAACAAGAACTTGGTCAAAATTTATATCTCACAACTTTTAATGGCCGAAATGTTGGATAGGAACTTGGCCGTTTTTCACATTTATGTTTTTGTGAGGATTTATTTTACAATTTTCTTTTTAATTAGTAGCGAAAGATATATCAGTAAATATGTGTGAACTTTTGTCAGCACCATAATTTTTTTCTGTAACATTAGATATGTTATGCGAAAACGTAGGTTTTTAAGGTACGTAATTTTTTTTTTTTAATGGATTAACCATTAGTTACATAGTATATCGGCTCATTTTTCATTAAAATTTTTAATAGAGACACTCTATATTATTTCTATTGTATAAAAATTGTCTAATAATTGTTTGGTGTGAGGAGTTTAATTTAGTGAATATTTGAATGTATTGTCTGCTTTAAAGCTGGTGGTTTCTTTTCCTGTATGGGGGTAAACAAAATTATTTTATTGTCATATTTCTTATTATATCTTTTGAGGTTTTTTTTTACATGCAAACACAAATTTTACTTATTTATTATTACTTATTTATTTTACTTTTGTTCTTTCTTAAGTCATAGAAGGAAGCCACTAATTCTTCCTTGTAATTTTTTTATGGAGTTTCTTAAAAAGAAAATTTGGCGGTGTTCTTTTTATGATAATGGTGGCATAAAGTGCGTTTGATAGCATAAAATATTTTTGATGGTTTTTTTCTTAGTATTTATTAATTTTTCTCGTTAATGAATGCATCATAAAATTGGATTTAGATTAAAGAAACACTTTTTATGACTTACTTATTCCTTTTAGAAATATAATAGATATATAAAACTTTTATTAAATGGAATTCTAAAATTAAATATATAAAATGAATATTAAGAATGGGAAAAATTACAAAGTGTTTGCCATTAATTTAATGAGGCCTTCCACACTCACAAATTTATTACTTATATATTCACAAATATATTTAGTGTTTCTACTTACTACCCTTTTAAATAAAAACGCCAGAAGTTTGATTCTATACTTAGCCAATGTTTATTATTTATTACAAACTATTTAATAAAATAGATTATATGTATATAGAGGAATTTATGCGCTACAGGCGAAAAAAAGGTAAGAGAAAGGGAGATTATTTCAACAATATTAAGAAAGCATGAAAAGGTGATAACTCAGATTTTATTTTCAAATGGTCAATTCCGAAAAGAAAATTGCAATTTTTGTTCACTAGATAAATTTTTAGTGTACCGTACACCAAAGGTGAAAAGGGACCCCCTAAAACCTAAACTAAAGATCCCAAAAATATAAAAACGCCAAACAAAAAAAAAAAAAAAAAAAAAAAAAAACAAAAAAGGCCAAAAATCGAAAAAATCGCTAAAAAAATTTCTAAAACTAAAATAAATGGCCAAAAATATCAAAAATCGCCAAAATGAAAAAAATCGCCAAAATTAAAAAAAACGCTAAAAACCGAAAAAAATCGCCAAAACGAGAAAAAAGCCAGAAACTAAAAATAGCGCCACTTGTTGAAAAAATCGCCAAAAACTGAAAAAACAAAAAAAAACGCCAAAACTAAAAAAACACTAAAAACCGAAAAAATCCCAAAAACCAAAAAATGACAAAACTTTATATTATATGGGGTAAAATTTAGTGTCCGTACGGATACCCTTCGTGTGCGAGTCAAAGTCGCACTTTATTTATTTATTAATTCAATAGCTAGTCATAACCCGCAACTCCGCTTGTGTTGATCTGCTTAAAGAATAACTGAAACCAGTTTTCCAACAGATTATACAATCAAAACCGAAACTAAAGTTACCTTAACCAGCACAACGTGTTTCCGGAAAAAAACATATTAAATTAAAAAGCCTGTTCCGAATGGGATACAAAATATCTTATAGTTAACACTGGTAATGCAGCTTCCATTGAAGACAGAATTTTTAAACTCGGCTTAGCGGCGGGTTGGGTGTGAAAGCTTCACAAACAAACAAACTCACTTAGGGCCATTTTCAAAACTTGCCTTTAGCTAAAGGCAGAATTTTGTCTGCCCGGTAAATAGCTTTACATTATAATACCTTCATTTACTATTTTTTTGTCCATTAAATATCATCATTATTGATATAATACCAATAAAAAATTTAAGTTGTAATAATGCAAAAATATTTATCGGGCACAAAAAATTCTATCTTTAGCTAAAGGTATATTATGAAATTGGCCCTTACACTTTTATAATAATAATAAGTAAGCATTTGATATCTGAAAAAGAAATTAAAAATACTGATTTAGACTGCTTAAGGAAAAGCAGTTGATTTTAATTATCAGAGCATCTGATAATTTGCATCAACTTTTCAATGAAATAGAATACGAGAATTGGTTTCTTATTCCAAATATTATTATTTACTTGCTAAAAGTAAATTATTTTGTTGATAAAATTATTTTGCACTAACACCTTCCCGCGACCGTAATTGCATTCAGAGGGAAAGTGAAATTTTTTTATAATCTGTGTTTATAGCAAGTTTATTAGAAACAGTCAGAGCTCGCAAAATATGCTCAACCAAATTTCTCTGTGCGGTCTTCTCACTCAAAAGACCTAAAAAAAATGAGACGGAATCACTCAGTGTCTGAACAGCAACCCTCTTTTTCGTTTCAATCGTGTTCTCGCTCCCGGGTTATGGGTTAAGCGTAACACACGAGTCGGTCTCATACTGACCGCATGATACGAATAGAATCGTTCGTTGCTCAGCTACTGAGGATCCGTAGGTGAGCAAAACAAACAAAGTGTTTGCATAAAAGGTCTTTATTTTTGTTGTTGCGTTTGCTTTATGTTGTTGCCTTATATATTTCGTCACAGGTAAAGCATTAAAGAGGAAGAGAGAAGATAATAATAAATAACAATAAAAATATCTGTAAATCAAACTATTTATCAACAAAGTGTAAATGTAAAAAAAATACAGATATTTGTACAACAAAAACAAAATTAATCCTCATGTATTTTGTTCAATAAAATAATAAAAAAACAAATCTGCATGAAGTACATAGTTTAAATTTAAATGTTTACCTATCCACACTCGCAAACACACATACATGCTCAAAAGACCGTTTGTAGAGATTTTACGAAATAAAGGGTATTGAGTGAACACATGAGCCGAGCGATCGAACAAAAACGCTCGTTGGTTGAGCGAAGAGCAAGCCAAAGGAGAACGAAGATTGAGGGTTTTTTCGCGACAGTGTCCATAGTCAGCGTTGTCAACTTTGAAATTTCAAAACGCACCAAAATGGAGAAAAAATCCCGCCATTTACAAAAAAACGCACCAAGATTTCTTTAGTTTAAAATGTTTATTGAATTGATTTTGCATAAAAAGTATAATATTATATTTTTTAACCCCCGACTAAAAAAAGGGGTGTTATAAGTTTGTAGTGTGTGCCTGTGTGTCTGTGTATCTATGTGTCTGTCCGTGTCCACTAGGGATGCCAATCGGGATCGATTTTTGGAAATCCTAGGATTCGGGATTTTATAATACCGATCCCGAAAATCCCGGGATCCTATTTCACCAACTTATTTAAATATCAACTCATATTCAAAAGTAATTTTTTCATACAAAAATTCATGAAAATCGCCATTTAAATATGAATTGATATTTAAATAGAGTTGGTGAAATTGGCGCTAAAACAGGTTTTTACAGTTCAAAGTTAAAAGGGTAAAACCTAAAAAAACTAAACAAATTTGTTTGATAATATTTTTTTTAATTTTATAAATTCTGTACAAAATTTTTTAAAGTGATCAACTATTAATAAATAAAAAGCATGCAAAACTAATAAAAGTTCAGTATATATTATTTTATTCAAATATTTTTAAATTTCTTTTATCAGAAGTTTAATGTATCTATATTAAAAATATCACAATTAAAAGAAATAGCCTTTTACAATATACGTATGTACTAAACGAATTCGTACATACATGGTATACATGTGCCCTTAATTAAATTAAACTGTTGCATAAATTCCAGAAATATTTTTGGATTTGTTCAAATGTAATGTACTAAATATCTCGACCAAAGAAATATATGACTTATACAACCTTCATAATTAAGGGCACATAAATATGTTTACATTCACTTGTACAAGATGATACATTTTTGTACATTAATTTTATAAATTCTGTTTAAAACTTTTTAAAAAGAGAACAAAAATTAATTATTCCAAATAAATAAAGCCAAAATTTTCATTATTATTGTTATCATCGGGCCATAGAACAGATTTTATTTTAAATTGTGATATTTTGTAAACATCATTAGTATTAATATGGTAATTAAAATTATCAGCAAGTTGATAAGTTTCACAACAAGAATTTTCCGGTTTTAACCCACTGTTGTGTTAAATTTGCGTTGGTGCCACCAAAAATTTAAAAACGCACCTAAATTTAAAAAAAGCGCACCACGCACCAACTAAGCAATTTTTCGCACAAAAAATTTCAAAAAGCAGCCAAAATGGTACGAAACGCACCAAGTTGACAACGCTGTCCATAGTGTCAGTGGACGAGTCTTTTTTTTTTTTTTGACAACAAGCACGAGAGAGACCAATTATTGCGAGCTCTGGAAACAGTAAAAGTACCAAAGCATTATATATCGTATATTGAATACGGGTTCCAAGCTTAAGTCAAATAAATTTAGATGATTTTGCGTTAAAGTGGAACAAAAATACATCCAAAGATATAAACGTACAAACCAGAGAATGACAAAAGTGTAGTTTTAAGTACTGTGTTAGTATTGGCCGTTAAACAGCTATGAATGCGTACAGCTAAAAATAAGAAAAAACACGCTCATATGCAAACACACGCATTTATTTTACACTGCAATTACACATGCCACTAGTGGCATGCCAGTGTTGTGTACGTATTATCGACGAAAAATTTTTCGAAAAAGTCTAATCTCTTGCCATTTGCTTTGCTGTTTACACATGCCATTGCCACTCCATTTTAAAAATGTCGTCGAAGCGAGCTGGCTCATTCTCGCTTCCATTTTTACTTTTCTTTTTTTATATAGAATAGAGTTACCTAGTACGTCACAAAGGCGCATTCTTGAGGAAACTATTAACACTTATTATTATTATTATTATTTTAATAATATTAGTTCTTTATAATTAACAAACTCCAGTTTTTCATACACAAATCAAGTTATAAATCATAATAACACATTTAACAAGCTAAAATATTAATTTAATTTTCACAGTAATCCAATAAATTTGCATCAAATGTATAACAGGGTAACACTTTTCTTCGTTTTGACATTCAATGGCATGCAACTGCCAAATTTTCACTCGCATGCAAATTTTGCTGCCACTGGGGCTGCCATTGCGAAAAATTTGAGTGTGTTAGTGAAAAATCGTGAGTGTATTGAGTTTTTCGAAATGGCATGCCACTATAGTGGCATGTGTAAATGGTATGTTAAACCAGCGATCCCCACACATATACATTCACACTTATGTTTGTGTTGGTGCTTCGTTTTTGAGCGTAATATCTTTTCCTCTTCTCATAGCAGGGCTGCCACGATATAATTGATAAATATATGTAAAACTCTAATTTGTGTCAATTTCTTGTGTTCAAAAAGAGATTAATGCACATTTGATGTATTTTAAGTAGTATATACATAATAACTTTGTTTCAGATATGATTATTCAAGCTCTAAAAAGTAGAAAAACTTAAAACTAAACTAATTTAAAAAGAATCCATTTAGTTCTAGTAAAATGCGACTACACAACCGGCACATATGAATAGTCTGAAATTAAAGTAGTAACCCTGATTGTAGTAACAATTGAGTACACATTAAATAAAAATACAAATTATCTGTTATTGCTCTCTTCATTATTGTGAGAGCACTCGCACGCATGCGCGGTTTTGAAGATCGCTGTTTTAAACCAGTGTCCCGCAAAATAAAATATGTTTGTGTTGGTGAGAAAAATGAGAGTAAAATAAACTTGCACTTGAAGAAAAGTTTTGTAATATAAAATACATAATGTGGTTATTAGAAGTTTGAATTTTTTTTAATAAGCAATTTACTAAAAACTTAAATAAAAAGTAAAAATTTAATAATCATTCAACAATTTAGTGTATAAATTCAAAATTAAATTTATTTACAGCTCAATTGAAACTATTAAAATGCATTTTTAAACTATTTTGCCTATTATTTTTAAATATTTCATAACATAAAATGCATTGCATATTGCCTGAAGCATTTTTAATCTCGAAATATTTCCCAGCTTCCATAATTATATTATCAATTTTTTTATCTGTAGAAATTTATTAAATTTGAACTTTAATTTCGTTCCGTGTGCCCAAATAAACTAAACAAAAAACCAGGAAAAAATTAATACATGCGTGCACAACTTGATTCGTCGCTTGCTCAGTGACGACTTGCGGGTTACTGTTTTAACCCTGCGTTTACACATGCAAGTGCCTTGCATGCAAGCTCTGTGTACGTATTATCAACGAAAATTTCGCACAAATGCCCGACTGTCTTGCAACTTGCATGTTTGCCTTTTAGTGCAGAGTTGTCCATAACATAAAAAACTTTAATTTTAAGGGAACCATATAGTGTTGAACTTTATTCGTATTGTTTCAATGTTATTTCTGTCTAAAAAATTAATAAACTGCTCGATTTATGAATATTTAAGAAAAAAATTATTAAATTAGCTTTTAAATGTATTTAAAATGAGTAAAAACTCGTATAACATTACACTGAAATCCATTTAATTTGTGCTAAACTATTAATAGGGCAACACTGTTAGCTAACTTTCCATTTACTTGCTACAAGTTCAACAAGTCACTGTCTTGTAAAATTCCTTGGCAGTTGAGTTGGAAGTAGACTGCAAGTGCCGAAAGTGTAGATGTGTTAGTAAAAGAGTTTGAGTGTATTGAGTTTTTCGAACTTACACTCGCACGTGTAAACCCTAGGTAAACCGAATATGTTTAAATATAAAAAATATAACAATTATGTCAGTCGTAAAGCAGCTCTGGGTTGAGGAACATCTCTCGCGTTATCGTAATTATTTCTTGAGTGCGGTCAGGCTTGTGCATGTTGTTTGGCCTTCGAGAGTTTTTCATCTCGCTTGCACTGGTTGACTGATCTGCCACGGATAACCGTATAATTTTGCGGTTTTTTGTGGAATTTCTTTAACAACCACGTTGCTACTTCCTATGTGAAGGCATAGGTCGTGTACAGTCAGTCACAAAACCTTTTAAAATACTATTAATACCATCTTGGGCATATGGTCTAGTTACCCCGTCCATATTTGTGCAACACCATATTATGCAAATTTACTTTGCATAATACGTATAAATAAATAAATAAATAAATAACAATTTTGTTTATAAACATTTTTTTAATTGCGCAGTACAAATAACTATAACTGTACAGTCTGATGCATGAGTATAAGATACTCTGACTATTAATCGGCTACACTTGCGTATTTTTATTTACACACACACATATAAAGCTTGTCTTTAAACAGCCACACATAGACACCTACACAAGTGCCATTCCATTTTAAATACACGAATGTATATATGTATATGGTAGTGAATGAAAAGTAAGTATCATAAGTATTATGAGTATATTTTTCATGTCCAATTGGATATCCGTAACCTGGCTATGAGGCCGTTTAGATGAAGGGAGGCCTCGCTGCGACACGTCGCCTGCATGTTTTGTTTTTAGGCGAGAAGTGAGGAGAAGCTTGCGGGGTAGCAAAAGTCGCACGTACTGGGAATTGAAGTGACAATTTCATCTTTTCTCTCTCACAAATTTTTTCTCTCGTATTTTTTGTGTTCTATGTACAAACAGTGTTGCCAGTTAGACCAATTTTTTATAACATACATCAAAGAAACAGTTACAATATAAAAATTATAAACAAATAAAGTAAGGAGAGAAAAGGAATTATTGTATTTTGGTGGTAAATTAAAAAAAAAATAAAAATATGTGGACATATTAATTCTGCATTTCTCAAACTAACAATTAGTTCCATTACGGCAACACTGCTACGAATGAACGAATAAAAAGCATTGAACAAATTAATATCAAAAAGTCGCCTGACTATTGCGACAAAAAAGTCTTCATGTAAACGCGCGTGGATTTAAGAAGGGACTCCAAAAGAGAACGTAAGCGTTGTCGCAGCGAGGCCACCCTTCATCTAAATGTGCTCTATGAAAATATTTAGGCTACAAGTATGAGAGAGAGAGAGAGAGAAAGAGTAACACTGTCAATGCGTTTGGTGGTCATGTGCCTCTTTATTTGTAGTTGTAGCCAGCGTGATCGTTTGACCGACTAAAGTGGCAATTTGCCACTTTTTCGACTGCGTTTCCCCTTTTTCAACTGCCTTGCCACTTTTTCACCCCCTTTATTCAGGGTGAGTTATATGAAAATACATTAAAAATAAAAAGTTTAGTGCAGTTTTCTCGCTTTTTTTAATTTTGCCCCCTTTTTTTGATAAATCCCCTATTTATTGCCACTTTTTGAACAATGTCATAGGTCACCCTGCGGCTATAGTCCTAGTTTCTTGAGAAAAAATATGTGAACGTACGAATTTCTTGCGCTACAATTATTATTATATGAAGTTACTAAAACTAGAAATATTTATTTATATATATTTGCTTTTTTTGAGTACGCATTGTCATTCCCTCTTACAAACTCTCGAATTCATAATATTAGTAGAATTAGTAGGATATTAAGATAGTTTCATGTCTTTAGTTTCCTAAATAAATTTTGGCTACTTTTCGAATGAATATAGAAATTTTGGCAGAACTTCAGCTTCGTAATAAGCCTATAAATAAACAATTTTGATTGGTCACTGAAAAGAAGAAATTCTCCCTTCAAATGACAATGGTTTGTTTAAAAAAACTTTTAGGCATACAATTTTAAATTATTTACAAAATTTAATCAGTTGTAAAATATTGCACATTAATATGACAAACGAGCACGATTGCAATGCCTAAAGAACGACAAAAATTATAAAATAAGAAGCCATTTATAAAAAAAGTCCCCTTTATTTGAATATTAATCAACATAACACTTAAATTTTGTATTATTATTATTTCAGATGAAAAAAAAACATTAAAAATATATAAAGAAAAAAAGATGTTAGATAATCTTAGAAAATATTATAGATTATATAAGACTGCTAATGGTGATGAACAATTGTGTATGAAAAAGGTTGGGTTGTATGTTTTGAAACCCTTGTAATAAAATAAATAGTAATTCACAAAAAAAAGGGAAACAATTTATCTAATCTTTTCATTAACTACTCGAAACAAGAATATAGTAACAACATGTATAATATGCGAGGGAAGTTGTTAAATATTTGCTTAGTTATGATATATAAAAACATTTTTTTTGTGGGACATCAACAAAATAAAATGACAGTGTTGTTATTATAATTCCCAAAAATTTTTAATTTCATTTCATTTCATTTATTAGAAAGAGTAAAAGTACCAAAAGTACAAATTCTCGGCCATTTTATTGAATTATATATATATATATATATATATATATATATATATATATATATATATATATATATATATATATATATATATATATATATATATATATATATTGTATATTGAATACGTCTTCCAAGCTTAAGTCAAATACATTTAGGTCTTTTTTTCACTTTTGCGGCTACTTAAGCACTACCTAAACGGTATTAAGAATCATTCCTAGGAAATTCAAATATTCTAAAAATTTGTTTATTGAGATCTCAGATACATTTTTGTAGTATATTGTTTTATTGAGTTTTAAAATTTTCGGTACTTATGGACCCGAACAGGGGAAAAAGGTAAAACAATCGATTTTTGCGATTTTGATCGTGAAGATGAAGTTATTTTTGATTTTATATGTTCACAGTTTTTGTTCTTTATGATAAGAACTACAACTTTGCCTCAGAGACTCAACCAAAATTTCCAACGGTTTGTAAGATATGAGCCTAAGAAAATGCAAAAATAACATTGAGGATCCAAATTTTTTGGGGCACAAAAAAAGTGCATGACTTGGGGCAAAACTGGGAGACATTGGTATTTTTTTTTTGCTCTTTTGTCACGTAGTGCTGTCCGTATATGGTTATATTTTTTTCGTGTTGCACTGTGTTATATCATCAACTGGTGTTCCTGTAACTTATCTTAATTACTGTCGAAATACTATAATTTTTAAACACATGCCTATTTCGATACGGCGCACAGTGGGATGGCTACATATATATATATATATATATATATATATATATATATATATATATTTGTGCAGAAACTATAAGCAGTCATCCTAGATCATTGAAAGATGACGCTGAGCATTTTATTAACAAAATTAGGGTAAAAATTAATTTTAATCAAAACAATCCACGTCCGCAATCTAGATTTTTTTTCGTATAAAATTTTTCCTATTCCAGCAACAGTCTTCATACTTGGCGCATATACACAATAGAGACCTGCGTAAGCATTCAGGAAATGTAAACACGTCTTGTTTTTTCAATGTCTTCTCGTGACATACTGAACCAATAACAAATACTGTCATTTAGTAAGCGAAGCACTATGGATGTATTGATGTTCGTGCATATGAGTTTCTAAAACGATGTTGCGAAGACTTCTTGTTCGTAACAAACACTCAAAAGAAGTAGAGTTGATACGCGTATGCTTGTTATTTTGCTTATTGTACGTTTGAGTGTGTGTGTAAGATATAGATGGTAAGCTTTTATGTGTCTAAGGGTATTTTTTTAAAGCAAGCACGTGAGCGTTTGCATTTACGTAAAAAAAATAAGAGATCATACACACAACTTGTGTGCGTATGTACATGCATGACGCTTGCATAGGCGACAACAAATTTTTCCATCAGAAAGTATTTTCTTCTTTACTCTTATACCTGCAACAACTAAAACAAATGTCCTACCAATAGTTTTGTTTAGTGTTTTTTTTATAGAATATTTCGCTGTAGCAAAGCATTTGAAAAATCCTTCATCTCTTAAAAGTTCTTGTAAATGGTCTTGTGCAGGGGTCTAATACATATATATATATGAATACCTGCAAACTACACCAACTAACGCTGAAATTGACTTACAGTCCAATTTATTGATCCTGTGAGCCAAAGTAGTTAGCATATTTCAAATTTATATTACTAAAAAATGCCAAACTATTACCTTTCTAATAAAGCAAAATTCATTTCAATAAACATAACTTATTTGTGTATTTCTACAATTCGAAATTCCTTATCTACAAAACAAAAAAAACGCTTGCTACTAACGTTTCACATTTTCAAGGCAAAGAAATATCACTTGTATAGCTTTTCATTTAATTTGTTAATATACTCTTGTCTTTAAGAACGACATTTTGAAATAAATGCCGGATTTTAATAGAAACGAACTAAGTGAACAAGTTTTAACAGAAAATTAAATATTTACAGCCGTATTCAAAAAAAAATTGATTGATGTTTAAAATTCATATTAGTTAAAAAACGTTTTAAGGCTAAATAACGTTTTTTAAATATTGGTATTCATAATCAGTTTTTTAACTAAAAATCAATTAACTAGATGTTTTTAAAATATCGTGGCAACACTGTATTCTTTATTTGTCACTTGCATATTAGTTCTGCAAAACAACGATTGTTAACTCACAAAGTACTCGTGTCTATTTTGTTTATTTGTCGGTTTTCAGAGAAATATTGTTTCTATAAAATAAAAGATGTGTTCCAACTTGTATTTAATAAAATAATAAAAAAAGTTCACAACAAATCTTTGTTAAAAGTGCTTTTTATATTATTTATTTTATTGCAGATAAAGAAGCACTAGAATAACGAGCTTTATTTTGTTTGTTTTGAGTGTTTATACATCACTAGTTAATTTTCTATAATAATACTATTTTTGTTAACACATAAAATGAGAAAACAATGACTGGGAATGGAAACTGGATCGCTCCTTTTCTTTTAAATATTCTTTGGAGTATATTTGTTATTTTGGCAATAGTTTCTATAAAAAAAAAATTACATTGTTTTCTTCTAAATAATACTGGCATATGCATACATACATGCATACATATGTAAGTACATACATACATACACACATATGTACATACAGGTAAAGTTCAAAATGTAAACAAAAACGAAGCAAAATTACAACAACGTCACCTTAAAATTGGTTTAAACATGGGGGCAGTCAATTTTAAAATTTGCTGATTTACGCAAGGTTTAAAAACTGTTTTTTAAGCTAAAATTCTATTATGAATACAATTTTAGCGAATTTTGCTTAAACGATATTTGAAACGCGGTTTAAAATTTTTATGAATACGGCTTTTAATATGTTGTCTATGGCATTTTAAATGATTATGAAGCCTTGTCAAATAAAATCCTAAATGTTAATGAAAAAATTTAATAATCAAAGTGGTTGTCAAATTTTTATACCGACTGTCCGCTTATCGCCCACCATGTTACATTAAAGGTATTCACTAGGGTGATCGACTCGGGTTTTCAACAGGTTTTAAAACCCGTTTTTTTTCACAATATGGTGTTCGGTTTTTTTAAAATGTTGTCGAATGTCAAATAGTCCGGTTTTTTTACAATTTAAAAACCGGCTGAGTCGAATACTTTACGATTTGTATATTTTTTAATATTAGTTTTTACTATATTAAAACTTAGACGTGTTCGATTGATTTTCAAGTGTAAAAGGTCTAGTTGTTTTTTGAGCATGGAAACACTTACTGAAACATGAAATTGAAGCGAAATTATTTTATGAGGTGGTAGCAGAGGATGTGTTGAATGGATCTCAAAATCCATTTGTAAAAATGTTTTTTAGTTTTGTTTGCTTTATATTTTATATAGAGGTAGATATCCACTTTGTCCATACAATCATACGTATATATGTATGTACATAAAAATTGTTACGAATTTGTAACAATTGTTACTGGAAAGTGTTCATTAACTCAAAAAGTTTGCAAGGAGAGAGCGTCAAAAAAAACTCTTAAAAATTATTACCAGGTAGAATTTTTATTTGAAAGAATTAAACAACCACCTGTTGTATGTTTTGTTGTCAAATTAATTATTTCAAAAATGTCTGAAAAAGGAAAACTGAAAAAAGTGCATTTCTTTGTTAAAAAAAACATGTATACGTATGAAAAAAGAAAGCATGTTTTCTTAATTTATTGTTTTTCTTTCATTAAGCCACATAAATTCAATTTTATTGTAAAGAACTTGGTTTTTTTCTCATATCTGATCAGAGATGGAAAGTGGAATTTTTGTATTTGTTAATGAATAAAATTAAAAAATTATGAAAAATTCATAAAAATAGTAAGAAGACATGAAACTGTGTAAAGAATTTCATATTAAACGTCAATTTCTAAAAAAAATTGCAATTTAAAATTTTATCAAACAAAATACACGAGAAAAAGTACAATTGTAACGTGATTTCCATTCATGGTTCTGATATGAATAAAATTTTCTTGCGAGTTTTTACAAGTAAGGCGTTCATTTACTTTTTCATATTAAGGAGAGTAATTTTGTAAATTTCTGCCTTACTCTCTGGTTGCTAGTTTCTGCTGGCAAAGTAAATGAACAGACCTTATGTATGTATATGTACTACACATATGTAGGTAATGGGTGTTTTTTTAGAGGTATAGAACTTTGAATTGAAATAAAACATAAGAAAATCGTTTTAATGTCCATTAATTTGGCTTTATTGGAAGGCTAATTTTATGCCATTAATGTTTAAATATGATTTGCATGTGGCCGCCGCGGCTGGCTCGAATAAAGCCAATTCCACAGGTCCAATTTTCAACCACTTTTTCGAGCATATGGGGCCGTATGTTGGCAATAACGCCACGAATGTTGGCTTCCAAGTCCCCTAACGCTTCTGGTTTGTTGGCGTAGACGAGCGACTTCACATATCCCCAAAGAAAATAATCCAATGGTGTCAAATCACACGATCTTGGTGGCCAATTGACAGGTCCATTCCGCGAAATTATGCGCTCATCGAATGTTTCCTTCAATAAATCGATTGTGACGTGCGCTGTGTGGCATGTAGCGCCGTCTTGTTCGAACCACAACTCATCCACATTCATGCCATCCAATTCGGGAACAAAATAGTCGGTTATCATGGCTCTATACCGGTCTCCATTAACGGTAACTGACTCTCCAGCATTATTTCGGAAGAAGTATGGCCCAATGACTCCACCAGCCCATAGAGCACACCAAACAGTCAGTTTTTGTGTATGTAATGGCGTCTCAAGGGTCTCATGTGGATTCTCTTCACTCCAAATTCGGCAATTTTGCTTGTTGACGTAGCCATTCAACCAAAAATGAGCCTCATCACTGAACAAAATTTTGCGATGAAAATCAGCATCGAGATCAATCTCATTTTCGGCCCATACACCAAAATCACGACGCATTGCATGGTCTCGCGGCTTTAATTCTTGCACAAGCTGGATCTTGTAAGGTCGCAAGCCAAGATCTTTGCGCAAAATCTTATATGAAGTTAATTTTTATGTTTTTCTTTAATTTTTTTTATTGTTTTATAGTATTTACTAATAAACTGCTAACTCTTTCTTTTTATTAAAGCAACTTAAAATCGAAATAATAGTTGTATAATAATTGCCTTACTTAAAAAACTGGTTGACCGGCTTTTCCTGAATTGTAAAAACCGAAACCGGGTTTTTCATAACATCAAAACCGGTTTCTGGAAAAAGTCGAATAATAGATCACCCTAGTATTCACATCAGTTTTTTTTTCTTGATGGAAAAATGTAATTTTTTTACAACAAACACTGGAAAAAAATTTTACCAAAAGTTGAAATTAAAAATTCAACTTTAGGTGGAATTTTTTTCCGGTATTTTTTGTAAAAAATTTACATTTTTCAATTTTTCCAACAAGAAAAAAACTGAAGCGAATACCTTTATTATACTGCTGTAGAAAAAAATAAAATTTTTTTTCATACTGTCTTGAGTAAAAAAAAATGACAAAGCCTAAAACCAAATTAAAAAATAAAATGTTTAAATGACAAAACAATTTAAGACCATTTATAGTGAAAAATTGTATACATCCTTTTTAATAATCTCTCTTAAGTGTTAAGAGTAGTATAAACCTTTAAACAACATTTATAACTACCCTCGTATGCAGCTTAATAATATGACCCAATTTAGGCTTTTATCAGACAATCTAAAAATATAATATATGTGTGTTAATGATTATTCATAAATAATCCAGAAACACTCTTATAAAACACACGAACATATTCATAAACTTCATTAATACACTAACACACTTTATACTGCCTACTCCCGCTCACACATAACAACCCACAAAATATTTATTTATTTACGGACTAAGATAATCTTAAGAAATATAAATAATACTAAATCTAGCAAAGCAACAAAAAAAAAACTTAAATGAATAACTCTACAAAAGAATAGATTGCTAATGCCACCATCTTAACCTTTTCAGAAAGTCACAGACACACACACACACACAAACACTCTAACATCTTCCCGAAACAACAAGTAAAACTATTAAGAAGAAAAAGAAGCAGTTATTGTGCAATAAAAGAAGCATAACCGAAAGGGATATTATGAAGAATTTTCTTTGTTGCTCACATTGCTGTCTTTTCTTACTGCTAACACAATACGTCTTTTCTTAATAACTTTATTTTCAAACATAATTTAGCTTTAAATAATTAAATAAAAGCAGTTCTATTATAAACATCGGGGCACTATGGGATAGCAAATATTGATGTATATAATATACATTTTTTTTTAATTTTTACCAGGAACAAAATACTATATCGAATGATGTGGTTGTCATATTTTACGGGTAAAATTAAAAATACTACTTGATGTCTTTTTCTTCTAAGTCTTCCTAATAGAAGCCTGCATAAACAGTCTTGAAATGTAAATACGTCTTATGTTTTAAAATGTATGATAGTGGCATGTAAATACTATACTAAACCAATAATAAATGCTGTCGTATAATAAGCGAAGCAGGATGGATGTACTGGTGCTCGTGTATATAAGTGTTAACAAGCGATGTCGCGAAAACTTCTTGTTCATAACAAATAATCAAAAGAAGTAATAAACTAAATTAATTTATATTTTCCCGTATTAAATAATATTTGATGTTGCAAAATATCCTATTGCAAATGGGATATATCACGGTATGATGTAAACGGTTTATTCCTAAGGAATTTTTTTAATTTTGCTCAGCAAAAATAAACGGCTTCAGGTAAATGAAATGTGTTTTATTTTTCTAATTTTTTATTCCTAACTATATCTTTCTTAAGTATAAAGTACATTTAATTTGTAAACAAAAACAAATTAATTTGACCTAGTTAATCTTATATACAAAAAAAAAAAAAAATTGTTTTCCAACCCTGGAATCATCGTTTGATGTTCTTTTTGACTCCTTATAGCAATCTAGTTCTTTTAAAAATTTATAAAATATGTGAAGGGAACAATGAAAAAAGAATATAAGAAAAAAATTTGTTTTATTTAGTTTTTATTTAGTCAAAAAAAAAAAAAAATTAAAAAAAAAAAAAATAAAGATCAAATTTTACAGTTCTGGAGCTGAGATTTAATTTTCTATACCAACTTTTCTTTTCCAAAACATAAAATATTAATTTATAGAGATAGAGAAAAAATTAATTAGACTTATTTACTTTTATATTTTACAAAAAGTGTAATTTACCCAACCCTGGAATCATCCTTTTAGATTTTTCTATTTTCTGACGCCAATATATTTCTTTTAAGAACATAATATAACTTTAACCCACAGAGCAAAATGAAAAATTAGTTTTAATAGGTTACCTTTATATAAAAAAATAAAATTTTTCCAACCCTGGAAACACCCCTTTTATTTTTATTTAAATTTTTTTATTTTCAATACCGAATTAAATTCGTACTGAAATATAAAATAATTGCATTTAAAAAAAAATAGTTTTAGCTGCTTGCTGGGCAAAATAAAGTTTCCCAGCTCTGAAACCATCTGTTCGATTTTGCTGGTTTTCAATACCAATCGATGTAGAACCATTCTTGACATACGAGTTTAGGACCGAAGTCTGTAGCTATTGGAGCTTCGGAGAACCGATTGCACGTAGAGACAGACGGACACGCGTTTATTCGTCTTCCGTATTCATAAAGGCCGTGATACACTATCATACAAAGTCGTGCGATCTACGAAAATATACAACCCTGGTGTGATGAACTGCTATTGTCTTTTGAAAATTTTTATAAACTTCATCATACTGGCGTTGTACTTTTTCGTAGATCGCACGACTTTGTATGATAGTGTATCACGGCCTTAAGGAATGACAACCCAGCAAAAAATTACACATTACCATCAAAACTACTTGCCATATAATGACTTACTTTTCTGATTATCAAATTTCATTACTCGCTTACAAATCACATTATATAAAACTTCAATAAAAAAATGCTGTATTATTTTAGAATTAATAGATTACGTGAAATACTGACATATAAAAAAAGTAACTACTATTCAAGAATCGATTATTTTAGTCTCACGCCTTGTTAACATCATTAAGTTGGTAATGCAGTAGGGAAGAGCTTCTACCAAAAATGCTTAATTCCAAACCCGATTACCTTTTTCGGATTTTTTGCTGGGAAACTTATCATTGATGGTGAAGGGTATAATAACTGTTATTTTCTGAAGAAGATATAAAAATCAAAAAATAATGGCTAGGGACAGCTGAGGTTCTTAATAAGACTTAAACAAATAAAAAATTAATGCATCTAAAGGTAGTCCACGCAACAAAGATTGTCTGTGTGTAATCCTTGTGCAGGTAACTTTTCTCTTTTTTTTTTTTTTTTTTTTTTTTTAAGAGAAGTAACAGTCAGGCAATTAATGCCTACTACTATTACTAGGTGTTAACTTCTTTGGAAAAGGGATAGTGATAGAAGACACGTGGTGAAGGAAGAGATAGAAGAAAGCTTCATTCTTTTACAACTCTGCTTTTTGCACGCTTTTTAATAATGTAGTGTTGCAGTGCCTTCTGGGACGAAGGAGGGCGCTCTGATGTTACATTAGGATTAGCATCTGCTGAAGTCGGTATAGGTCAGTAACTATGCCTTCATCGCTTGAACTTTCCTACAACAACTGATGCAAAGGGACTCTAATGCACATCAGAAAAATGCGTGGTGTTGTTATTTTGATGACTGTCGGATACAGGGATTGAACCCAGGATCTTCAGTTTTGTAGTCAACGTGCTAACTACTTCAGCGAATTGTTATTTGCTGCACAAAATCGAAAATTTTTATTTCCCTTAAAAAATAAAACTGAGACGTAAACTATTCAAAACTCGATTCGATACAATCAAATTTATTTTAGTTTCTTTGTCAAAAAGAAATATTTGTAAAAAGTTTCCGTATTTTTGGAAAATGTTATTTATTTACTTGTTTGATGTTTGAAATAAATTGAAAGTTATTTAGATAAAACTGCCTGCTGCTTACCGGCATTCATATCGAATCAGGCAATTTAAATTTTGATTTTTACTTTTTATTTTTTTTTTTTTTTTTTTTTTTTTTGTAATTCAATAAGACATACGAGAAGTTTTAAACCTATAAATTAAACAATTACCTGCTGGCAGACAAAGATTACCTTAAATGAAAAAAAAAACGATTTTCCATTATTTACTCGTAGTCTCAATATTGATTTACAATTCATAATAGATATCAAACACATAAAATTTAATAGCACGACTCTCACAAGTCACCTTGTGCAATGATTGCAATTAAAAATGATTATATTTTCTAAAACTGCATGTAATTTATTCATTCGTAAAGCTTTCATTATCAAATCAAAACATTGTTACAAAAGCCAATAAAACACCCACAAACAATTTTATTTGACACTTGAACATTTGAAAAAGTGCATGAAATATAAAATAACAAATGTAAATATTTTATACTTCATAACAACAATAAAGGAGAATAACAGCATGTCAAATACTCAACAAGGATTTGAAGCAAAAAAGAGAAAAAACAAACAAACAAAAAATAATAAACTTCACAAAAAGTATGAGAAATGGCATCATAGTAATTTGTTGCATCTTGAGAATTTCTATTCAGAAAGAAGACTACATATGCAGAAACAAGTAAACAAGTGTTAAAGAAAGAGGGAGAGTGACAGACAGGGAAAAAGACAGAGAGAGAGAGAGAGAAAATAACATGTTTACACATGTTGTTTGCAGTCAAGTGTATTGTCGTAGTATGGATTTCAAGATAGTTCATTTTCATGTTTTAATTGTCTGGTAATAAAATTTAAAATTTTCCTCATTCGAGTTGTTGAATATTGATTGACAAATTGCCGATGAAAAGTTCACTTCATTCGATGGCTTAATATAAAAAAGGTGTAACTCTAATTTTCCATTTTTTACGGGAAAAGGAAAAAAAACTGATTTAAAACTAAAGCATTAACATGTAAGAATAATTTTTTTTTTAGGGTGCAGAAACGAAAATTATTTGGATTTCCCTCTTCATATATTTCATGTTAATTCAACATGATTTACAAAAATTTTTAAAGAAAAAATTATTGTTTGAAATAATTTTATTTCATGTTGATTAAATTAAATCAAAATGATGAACAATGTTGATTTAAAATTATTTCAATTTAAAACAGTGTAAATTTAATACTGGTATAACACCAATAATCATGTTTTACCAAGGTTATTTCAAGTTGAGGCAACATGATTTTAAAAACTTAATGTATTAATTTTATTTTATTAATTTCTTAGCACTTTATTTGACTAAATACTATTATTGAATTATTATTAAATATACACATGATGTTAACATAATTTACTGAACACTAAGATGTCAAGCTCCTTTCATTTTATAAAGAAAAAAGAAATGTGAGTCCGATCACAGAGGAGATGTGTAAACATCTAGTAATGAAAATTTTTTTTTAAGTTGGAAGTACTTATGCTTTTAGTATCTTTTTTTTAATTAATTAATTAAAAGTATCAAAACTTTCAATATTGTAAATACATATGAATTTGTTGGTTTTTGTTTGTTTTATTAAACTTATTTTGTTAGTAAATGGGCACACTGCAGTATATGTATATGTACTGCATTCAAAACTGCAGTAAGCAGTAAATTTACTGATTACTAAAAAAGTTCAGTAAATTTTTACTGCTAATGAAATTTAATTTGCATTACCAGTAAAATCGTAGGACCGTAATCATAATAAAATTGTAGCAAGTGGCAAAGTTTTTTTCATTCAAATTTTGAAACTTTTGTATGCAAAACATTTAGCCACTTGGTAGCAATTCATTATGAATACGGGCATTACTGATTATTGAAAATTCAATGCACCTCATCATACGACAAATCATTTATTTATTTATAAAAATTGTAGAAAAAAATTTTAGTAATCAGTAAAAATTTACTTGTTAAACATTTTTTATTGTTTTTACTGAAACTTTAGTGGTACTGCAGTGCTCATCTATGTTAAATGCCTTTACTTTTACTTTTTAATTTTTAGTTCCTTTTGTTCATCGTTTAGTTGTAGCTGTTCTTGTTGTTGTGTACGCATTGCAATTAAAATAAATTCAGTAAAGTGCGACTTTGACACGCGCACATTCGGTTTTGATAATTTTTTTTGGCTAAATGCTTTCTTCCTTTTTTAAGTTTTTTTAGTTAAAACGATTTTTTTCAGTTTTAACGCTTTTTTCTCGTTTTGCGTTTTTTTCTCTTTTTGGGTTTTTTTAATTTTCGCAATTTTTTTCATTATGGCGATTTTTTCATTTTGGCGATTTTTTCATATTGGCGATTTTTTTGTTTAAGGATTTTTTTCATTTTGGCGATTTTCCGGTTTTTCGCGATTTATTTTAGTCCTAGATTTTTTTTTTTTAATTTGGTGCTTTTTTTCGTTTTGCCGATTTATTTTTGTTTTTGGCGATTTTTTTATTTGGCGATTTTATATTTTTTTGATTTTTTAGTTTTACCGTCTTTGAAAATTTCAAGAATTTTGCTCTTACGGTTTCCAAGATACAGCGAGTTGTCAAAATTACAAAGTCAAAATTGCATTAACTGATTAACCCATTGATTTGAATTTTTTAAATTTAGTGTTAATTGTTGTAGTCTGTATAAAAATACACAAACTTTTAAAATTTCAAGTGTATATATGTACATACAATTGTATGTATATTACATGGGATTTTAACATTTTTCGTTGCTCGTTTGGGAACACCCTTTAGTTTTTAACTCTCATGTATTTGTTGTTGTAGTGGCCAAATGTCTACACATTGAGTCCAAATTTCAAGTCCGTAGCTCTTACGGTTCATTTTCACCTTTGGTGTACGGAAATATACAGAAAAATAACCGGCGGCGGCGCACCGTCGGCTTCGAGCCGGTCGACTTGTTCCTCTGCTTGGTATTGCTTCTTTCAAACACTAATACACTAATACATAGCTCATACCGATTTGACAATGCAAAGAAATCTCAGCAAAGAAATTAAAGTCAAAAGATTTTTACCCCCTAGCGTATAGATGTTTACACATCAAAAACTAAAACTATTTTTCCCACATTATTGCAAATATGCTATATGAAATATTTTAAAACAATTACACTATAATTGCATTAATTATATATTTTTGCACAAGTTATATGCAAAGGAAAAAATAGTCGTAAAAAACAATTACGCTCAGCACTTAAACTCTCTCTTTATAAAATAGCACCCACTACTCAATTTGTTTTTGCACTTATTTTGATATTTAAAAATTTCTGTAGTATGTAACTCTTGCCATGGCTGTGGTAGCAATAATATTTGTTTGTTTACTTTTTCAGTAGTTAAAAATTTTCTCATCTTTAGACTACGAGTCAAATTTCTTTATACAATACACACACATATGAGAACACACACATACAATGACAATTTTGTTCTTAAACATTCACTTGCATACACTTTCATTATCTGCTTGTTATTGCTGTTGAGACAAGTGACAATTAAACTGGGTATGTCATCTGTTACAGCAGCAACCGTCAACATCATAAAGAACGAACGACATTGCAGTAACGACTGCAGTAATAGCTGCCCTAAAATCTACAGATAATACTTGTCAACACTTTAACATGAACTTCATGGTAAGAGTACGTTAAATAAGAAACACGGATTTTATTTGTTGTTTCATGACATGAGAAAAGAAAAACACAGTATGAATATGATGAAGAAGATTATAAAGCCTTCAGCAGCAGAAAAACAAAAGTTAAGTGTGTTATTTCAAAATATACTTAAAACAAATACATATCTAGGAGCACAGCAGTGCGCCAGGCCAAGATCCGGCCAATGCACGCAGTGTGTATATTTACACGAAGCCATTCAAACTGTTTCTACCCCCCTCATAACTTTGTTCCCCGCGACCGTAAAATTATGAAATTTAAACCATAATTAGATTAAGCTCATGTAACCTCATACCCAAGGTTTGAAAGTTTTACAATGAAAGGTTACGGAGATACGGAGGTGCAAAAAGTGCATATTTTAAGACATACTCACTGACTCACTCATCAATATTATGAAGCACTTCCTCTATAGCTAGAGATCTGAAATTTGGTACACAAGTAGATCTAGGTGAGCAATGAACCAGAAAAATCTAAAAACTGGAAAATTTTAACCAAGGGGGCGGGGATACGCCCATACAAATTAAAATTTTTGCTAGTGAGCTAAAATTTGCTACAGAACTAGGTCTAGCTAGGCAATAAACTCAAAAAAAATTTAAAACCCAAAAATTTTGGCCAGGAGGGAGGGGCCACGCCCATAAAGGCTAGAACTAAAAAAGCAAATCTAAGGCGCTTAATGAAAGCTATTTTATTGAAATTTGGCATATATACTGCGATAGGGCAAGGCTAAAATTTTTTAATCAAAAAAGGGGCGTTGACACGCCCATACAATTTCAACCTCATTTTCGTATTCTACGGCCTAGAATATTTAGATATACTATTTCTCTATGTATTATTATCCGTTTGCAACGAAACTTGACACAAATAAAAAACACTGGCCGAAAAAAAAAGTTTGGAAAAGTGGGCATGGTTACGCCCATAAATACTAAAAATTAAAAGTTGCGCTAAGGAGCTGAAATAAGATACACGAGTAGATATTGGTGAGAAAACAACAAGAAAAACCTGAAACCCCAGAAATTTTTGTCAAAGGGGCGGGGCTGCACCCATAAAAATTAAAAATTAAAAGTTGCGCTTATGAGCTGAAATTTGATACACAAGTAGGTCTAGGTGAGAGACTAACTGGAAAAATCTGAAAAACCAAAAAATTTACTAGAATGGGCGGGGCCACTCTACTATTGTTTGAACCTGAAAACTTACAGCCTTATTAATAAAACTTATTAAGGTTTTTAAGAAAAAAATTTTATGAAAATTTGCCTTAAAACCCCTCTATAAAGCCTTAATAGTTATATAAATAAGGCTGTTAAGCCATTTTAGTGAAACCTTGCATATACTTTACACGTATACAATACTTTGAACTATCATCTAAAAAAGTGATCGTGATCACTCCCATAAAAGTTTAGCCTTGTGTTTAATCTACCTCGGTCTAGCATATTTTAAAAGAAAATTAGCATGAATTATAAGCGCTGCTCTCAACATTATTGTGAGTTTAAAATAGTGAGACGGGTAATGCTCATAAAATTATAAGGTATAGTTCACGCTAAACAGCAGAAATTTTATACACAAGTAAGTGTAGATGAATAAGACAATGGGAAAATCTTAAAACCAAGAAGTTTTGTTATCCTCTAAAACTCCAAATTCCACTAGAGAGCTGAAATTTGGTACACAAATTAATCTAGATCAGAGATCACTAAGAAAAATCTAAGAAACTAGTAGTTTCAATCAGTTGTTGGGAACAAGCACTGTTAACTCAAAATTAAGTTAAATTTTATTGAAACTTTTCATATACATTGCACTTATCCTAAATAAAAATTTACTGTTTTGAAAAGCGGCCGTGAGACTTCACCCATAAATCTTAGATTTTTCTTTCATGTACTTCCGCTTAGCAGTTTTTAGTCTATTACTCACGTATTTTCCATTAGCTTTTTCATACTAGCAGATATAAAATTCGGCGGGGCCAGGCCCATAAAAATTTTACGTAATAGTATACTGTAGAGACCTGACATTTTGTAGACAAATAGTCCTAATTGATTTACTCAATCGAAAAATCCAAAAATCAAAGTACCCGCTACCCTATTAAAACTTTACATGCACATTGTTCATATCCTTGTGAGTTATTTACTTCGGCTAAACAGACTTTAATATGTAACTATATTCAGAAAATAGGCGGTGTCACACCCAGTAAAATTTGCGCTGTATTTTACATATTTCTTTTTAGACTACTCTTACCAAATTCCCTACACACTGGCGACACACGCTCTAATGACACAATAGTACATTTTTAAGGTGTACAATCCAATACGCATCAAGCTCTAATCCATTATTTAATATAACTATGCTATTTTTAACTGGCACAGTGATCATGAATTGAAATAAAACACACTAGAAATTTTAAGTTTAAAAAGTTTTATCATAACGGGTGTTTTTTTAGAGGTATAGAACTTCGAATTGAAATAAAACACAAGAAAATCATTTTAATGTCCATTAATTTGGCTTTATTGGAAGGATAATTTTATGCCATTATTGTTTAAATATGATTTTGGGCATGTGGCCGCCGCGGCTGGCTCGAATAAAGCCAATTCTACAGGTCCAATTTTCAGCCACTTTTTCGAGCATATGGGGCCGTATGTTGGCAATAACGCCACGAATGTTGGCTTCCAAGTCCCCTAACGTTTCTGGTTTGTTGGCGTAGACGAGCGACTTCACATATCCCCAAAGAAAATAATCCAATGGTGTCAAATCACACGATCTTGGTGGCCAATTGACAGGTCCATTCCGCGAAATTATGCGCTCATCGAATGTTTCCTTCAATAAATCGATTGTGACGCGCGCTGTGTGGCATGTAGCGCCGTCTTGTTGGAACCACAACTCATCCACATTCATGCCATCCAATTCGGGAACAAAATAGTCGGTTATCATGGCTCTATACCGGTCTCCATTAACGGTAACTGACTCTCCAGCATTATTTCGGAAGAAGTATGGCCCAATGACTCCACCAGCCCATAGAGCACACCAAACAGTCAGTTTTTGTGGATGTAATGGCGTCTCAAGGGTCTCATGTGGATTCTCTTCACTCCAAGTGCGGCAATTTTGCTTGTTGACGTAGCCATTCAACCAAAAATGAGCCTCATCACTGAACAAAATTTTGCGATGAAAATCAGCATCGAGATCAATCTCATTTTCGGCCCATGCACCAAAATCTCGCGGCTTTAATTCTTGGTCGCAAGCCAAGATCTTTGCGCAAAATCTTCCATAAAGTTGATGGACAAAGCTCCAATTGCTGTGCACGGTGGCGAATCGATTCATTCGGGTCCTCTTCAACACTTTGCTCTACAGCGGCAATTGTTTCTTCGGTGCGCACTGTTCGACGTCTCTGCGGATGTGTATTATCACATAGAGTAAACGTAGTGCGAAAACGATCCATGGTTAACCGAATTAATTGCTCTGATGGACGATTATGTCGACCATAAAATGGACGGAGCTTGCGGTAAACTTCGCGAACTGAACCATTATTTTCGAAATAAATTTGCACGATTTGCAAGCGTTGTTCTTTTGTCAACCTGTTCATGATAAAATGGCAAACCAAACTAAATATTAATCACTTGACAGCTGACAAAATGGCTGCCAGTTAAAAAAGTGATGCCAACTTAAAGTTCTATACCTTAATCAAAAAGTAGTCAGATCCTCACAAAAACATAAATGTGAAAAAAGGCCAAGTTCCTATAAAAAAAATTTCGGCCATCAAAAGCAATGAGATATAAATTTTGACCAAGTTCTTGTTTGGAACAACACCTTTCACTGACATATGCTATGCGTTATATACATTTGTAATCGTAAGGGTGTCATATAAATTCTAGATCTCTAGCTATAGAGGAAGTGCTTCATAATATTGATGAGTGAGTCAGTGAGTCAGTGAGTAAGTCTTAAAATATGCACTTTTTCCACCTCCGTATCTCTGGAACCTTTCATTGTAAAACTTTCAAACTTTGCATATGAGGTTACATGAACTTAATCTAATTATGATTTAAATTTCATAATTTTACCGCTGCGGGGAACAAAGTTTTGAGGGGATAAAAACAGCTCGAATGGCTCCCTGTAAATATACACACTACGTGCATTGGCCAAAACTTGGCCTGGCGCACTACCGTGCGCCTAGATAACAATAGCGAAGTAGACGTCGTGGCAACCAGTTTTCAAGCATTTATATATTTAAAATGTGTTTGTGTGTATATCGAAGCTCTTCAATTGATTAGTATAAGCTTATTTGGTAAATAAATTTGTCATTCTTAATCCTAATTAAATCACTAAGGTTTTTTTACTAATTTTCAAATCTTCGAGTACACAGAAAACCATTTTTAAAGGGTAAAAACGTAACGGTATATACATATAGCTGAAGTTCACACTCATTGACATCACATATAGTAGACAACGGCCTTCAAAAACAGCATGTTGTTCCGTTCTACTTATGTTTGTCATAATAATTTTCAATTGCATTTTGTGCAATTTTGTTCCTTAAAAATGATCAGTATGAGTTTTGGACTAAACGAATCATAAGCATAGAAAAAAATGAAGTCCGAATAGAATAATTAAGAAATTTTTTTCAATTATTAAATAAACTAAGTATTATTGTTATAACCTTAAATTATAATAGTTTAGTCGCTTACTTTTCTCATATGATTTTTTTTATGAAATAAAATAACACGTAATGCATTTAACAATAAAATTTATTCTAAATCAACATTTTTGATGTGGCAAAAGAAAAAATGCAAAATAACCAAATCAGTGGCATATAATTTACTTGCTCATATCATGCAATATGAAACATGATTTGTTGCTTACGAGTCTATTTGTACGCATTGATAAAACTTATTCATGGAAAGTAGCATTTTTTGTTTTTTCTTTATTTGTTTGCGCTTTGCATACACTTAAAGGTCGCACCATGAAACCTTAAACCAATACCCCGGCTCATGTAAATGCGAGTGCAAAGTGTGAAAAACTGTATAAAACGAGCAACTAATACAAAAGAAATGCCGCAAATCTCAATGTAAAAACAAACAGCAGAATATTACACATAGATAAATATGGAAAAGGAAAACAGAACCTACAGCGCACACACTCCAATGATAAGAACGTGATGGCGTTGTTAAAAATTTACAATATACATATGCAAATGTGCCCTCCAAACAAATGTTGTGGATTAGAATAATGATGATGAGGATGATGATCAGCAGCAGCGCAAATGTAACATGCACTAAAACCAAAACGACACCCCTCTCCACCACCCTCAAACAAACTAAAATGACTTGTTTTATTAGAGCATAATTGTGTTTGTGTGGGTGTGTGTGTGTGTGCGTGTGTGTACATGTGCTTGTGTTAATTTTGCACATTTGCTTATTTCTGCTTTAACAAATTATAGCTGAAATATTTGACAGTATGACATTTTATAGTCAGAAATGCATTACAGCACCTCGCGTGCAAATTTTGCCTGGTTAATCATGTGTTCGTAAAATTTGCTAATATTTTTCTAACAAACAAGAAAAGGCACAATTTTAAAGCCCAAAATTAACCGCGAAATATATGTTGATTATGTTGAAAGTGTTTTTTTTTTTTTTTTTTTTGAAATGAAATGCCACTAAATTGTCATTGTTGCAAAATTGCTACATTATTCTTTTATGTTGAGGTTTAGGAAATATCATACTGAAATACTCGTACTACATTTGGCAAGCATTTCAATGATATTGAGGAATTGGACCTAACCACAAACTATGACCAATTACTGTTGTGTATATTACTACTATATTTGAATGCCTCCCTTTTTTATTGCAACATTTAAAAGCAGTCAGATCAATAATGAGATTGACACGAAATTTCACATACAATTGCCACAGATTACATTTGACAAATAAAAAAAAACACTATAGTAATTAATGGCAGTTAGCAAGTAATTAAGTTTGCATTGGCAACTAGAAGACAAAAGCTCTTTAAGGGAAGGGAACCAACATTACAATAGTCACAAAACTGATTCTTAAGTGGAAGGAATCAACTTGAGTTCTAACATTTTTTAAATCAGTAAATTATTTTTATCAAAATAAAGGGTGTCCCAACAAGAACGGAAGATTTAAATTTTAAATAAAACACAGATATAAAAAAAACAAATCGTGAAACCTTATTATATCGTAAAGTAGACAAAATGAGGTTATATGTGGAACAACAAATCGGGCAGATGGCCGCCGCGCCGCGGCTTTGCTGGCACACACGCGATCTTTGAAATGAAAATTTCAATGGCCGTTTTGCATAAATGCTGCGGTATTTTATTAATGCAGCGTCCAATTTTCTCTTTTAAGGCTTGAGTCGTCGTCGGCTTATTCGCGTAAACCATCGACTTCAAAAAACCCCAAATTGCACGATCCAGGCGGCCAATTGTGGTCTCCAAAACGCGAAATAACACGACCGGGAAATGACTGATGTAGCAAGTGAATTGTTTCTCTGGCTGTATGACATGTGGCGCCGTCTTGTTGAAACCACATGCCCTCCACATTCATTTCTTCAATTCTAGGCACGAAAAAACTGGTTACCATTTCACGATACAGAACACCACTGACTGTTTGCGCTTGACCTACGTTTGAGCGACATCATCACGTACAGCTGCGACATTTTCGGTCGATCCACCTGGTCGAAGGCGCGTTGTTGTCTTTACATCACTTACAGACCCAGTTCCGGAAAATTTATCCATTCATCTCTTTACTCTTTTGGAGCATTATTGTGACCCCAAATTGATCGCAAATTTGCAAACTGTAGCCGCAAAACTTTCACCATTTTGGTAAAACAATTTCACAATGAGAATGCGTTGTTCATTCGTGCAGCGCTTCAGTTTGACTAACCTCGTACCTTCTACTATCAAACAATAACAATTGTTCAAATGTCAAACAATGACACTTCAAATGGCGCCAAATTTATATCTAGCATTCTTGTTGGGGCACCCTTTACTATATAATTATATTACCTTCTCGAGATAATGGACCTAGTGTGTGAAAATTAAGTTTAAAAAAAAAAACGCATTTAAAGTTTCAAAACGCATTATCACTTTGAACACACTTTCAAGGCTCAATAAGACGTGACATAACCATAGCCATAGAAAACAGCCGTTCGAACCAAACTAATGGGCAACACTGTATTTGATTATAGGTGACTCGCCGTAACGCCATAACTCTCACCATAGAAACCAATTGAATTTTGATTTGGTTATGGCTATGGCATTATGGCTGTGACACGTCTAATTTAAGCTTCAGTTCGGAGATGCTATTTGGTATGGTTAGTAATGATTGTGTTCCGATTTTGGTGACGTCATGCATATGTGGTGACGTATTTTTTTATTTTCTATTTTGCTTTTAGTGTGAAAATAGCTTTGCTATTGTTGCTGCTCTCTACACATTGTAAAAATAACTATAAGAAAGGAATAGAATAAAGTGATGCTTCAATCTTGTGTCAACTGCATAACAAGTATAGGGTGTTTTTTTTAGAGGTATAGAACTTCGAATTGAAATAAAGCACAAAAAAATCGTTTTAATGTCCATCAATTTGGCTTTATTGGAAGGATAATTTTATGCAATTAATGTTTAAATATGATTTCTGGCATGTGGTTGCCGCGGCTGGCTCGAATAAAGCCAATTCTACAGGTCCAATTTTCAACCACTTTTTCGAGCATATGGGGCCGTATGTTGGCAATAACGCCACGAATGTTGGCTTCCAAGTCCCCTAACGTTTCTGGTTTGTTGGCGTAGACGAGCGACTTCACATATCCCCAAAGAAAATAATCCAATGGTGTCAAATCACACGATCTTGGTGGCCAATTGACAGGTCCATTCCGAATAACCGAATTAATTGCTCTGATGGACGATTATGTCGACCATAAAATGGACGGAGCTTGCGGTAAACTTCGCGAACTGAACCATTATTTTCGAAATAAATTTGCACGATTTGCAAGCGTTGTTCTTTTGTCAACCTGTTAATGATAAAATGGCAAACCAAACTAAATATTAATCACTTGACAGCTGACAAAATGGCCGCCAGTTAAAAAAGTGATGCCAACTTAAAGTTCTATACCTCAATAAAAAACACCCTTTACTTATCAATATCTCAAAAGTTGTTTCGCAATATTGGTTCTTTGGATATTTTGTTACTAAGCTGATGTTAATTTGAAGCAATCCTTATAAAAATGGATATTTCTGATAGTTTTGATGATGATTTATGGTTTCAAAAAAATTAAAATTTTAATGTCATTTTTATCGAACTTTCCAAGTTCGTTTTGTACTTTTTTATGGGATAAATAAATTTTTATCAAAAATCTAACTCATTTCATCATATTCTACACCCTTTTAGGTACCAGAATCGACTCCAAACCCGTTTTTTGAAACATTACGCCCCTTTTCTCGGAGAAGGTCACATATATTGAAATAAATTAATTTAATTATTATTGTTCTCACATCATTTGTTTCTATATATATGATTTTGATCAGACTAAAATTCGTATCGCTTTATAAGCCAATTTACATGTGATAATTATTAATGAGCAAGTAACATCAAAGTTAATTGTAAATATTCTAACAAACATAAAGTAGAACGGAACAACTAGCTGTTTTTGAAGCCCACTAAACCTTCATCATCATCGTTTTTTTGTAGTTTGGTCCACTTTGTGTGTTTTTTTTTTTTTTTTTGTAATGAAAGCTCAATTTTACCATCTCTAAATTTACTGCAGTCTTGCCATTATCGTTTGTTCTTAACTAATTATGTACTTTCGTGTTATTTGTTCATTAATAATTATTTGATCCTTAGCCATATCAAATAATAAATAAACTTATTTATTTTATTCACATAGAAGTTCTTTGCTGATGCCTTTGCACATCGAAAAATTTAATATTGAAATCCATGGAATAAAGAATAATTTAAAATGTTTGATTTTGCTTCGTGTATTTTTCATGTTAATTCAACATGATTTACAATATTCTTTAAAGAAACCTTTCCTTTTGAAATAACTTCATAGTAATCATATTAATAATAGTATTCAGCATATGTTACTTATTTTGTTTTTCTACGAATTATTATATTATTTGTTGCTTTTTTAAAAAGTTTATTACTATTTTTTTTAAAGAGAAGTAACATTCAGTCCACGAATGCCTATTACTATTTCTAGGTGTTACCTTCTTTAGGAAAGGGATAGAGAAAGAGAAGACAGGCGGTGAAGGAAGACACAGAGAACAGCTTCATTATTTTTCCAACTCTGCTTGTGCACGTTTTTAATAATGCAGTGTTGCAGCATCTCTGGTGTTAAATGAGTCGTGTTAAATTTTTTCGAAGCTGTGTTTAGTAGCCATTCTATCATTTATTTTACTGCGCCAATGATTCTGCTACACAACGAAAGAGGGCGCTCTGATGTTATATTAAAATTAGTATCTGCTGAAGTCGGTATAGTTCAGTGAGCACTGACTATGCCTTCATTAGTTGAACTTTCCTACAACAACTGACACAAAGGAACACTAATGTGCATATGAAAAATGAGTGGTATTGTTCTCTAATGACTGTTGGATACAGGGATTGAAGCCAGTACCTTCGGTTTTGTGGTAAAAGTGCTAACTAGCCTGGTTTGATATTAGTTTGGTTATTCTCAATTATCTATTAAAAGTATTTTCTTATAAAAATTAAGGTTTTGTAATCTTTTTGAATTGTGGTTGAAATCTTTGGAGATGCTGCTTAGCTGCAACAAAATGCATATAATTTTTTTTAAATTCGTATTCACTTGGACACGTATGGTTCAAACTACATTGATATAGAAAATCAGCAAATAAAAAAGGATTATTTCAGAGCTAAACAGAAAAAAATATTTTTAACAATAAACAATTTTAATTGAAATCAAAACCAAAAATCAATTAAAAACGTATTTAAGTCACTTAAACTTTTGCACAAAAATTTATTATTTTTGCAACAAACAACTCTAGTTGCAAATAAAACCAAATATCACTAAAAAATGTTTTTGAACCAATTAAACTTTGCAATTAATAACATTTTTAAACAAATGTTTAATTGACTTAAATACATATTTATTTGATTTGTGGTTTTAACTTCAATTAAAATATTTTATTTTAGGATTATCTTTTTCTGTGTAGCAAAGTCAAACTTTTTTGGTATATAAAATTATCTAGCTAAAACTAATTTTTTTATTTTTTATTAATTAAACCAGGGATTGATATTAAATTAAAAAAAAATAAAAAAGACTTTACCAGGGTGGCAAAATTCAAGTTATTATTGTTTTTTGTTGTAAATTTAATACATCTTATGCTTAAGAAAGAAATGGTTGGGTACAAAGAATCAGAAAAATCTAAAAGGATGATTCCAGGGTTGGAAAACTTAAACTATTTTTGGTTTATAAAAGTAACTAAATAAAAGTGATTTTTTTTTCTTTTTTAATTAATAATATTTTATATTTTAGAAAGAAAGAAATTTATATTAAAAATCAGAAAAATCAACAAGATGATTTCAGAATTGAAAAATTTAATTTTTCGTTGACATGTACAAGTAACTAAACAATTTTGTTTTTTTTTTTAATTCAACATAGAGGGACCTTTACTCCGGAGTTTTTTATATTTCTTAAATTATTTAATAAAAATCTAATTAATTACGAAACTTTGTGATATGTTGCTTATTATGCTATCAGGATAATAAACTAAGTATTTAAAAGGTAGTCGGCCCAAATGGCGCCATAATGCCGAACATCACTCGGTTTGTTATACAAATGAATACAAATACGCGATTACATTTTTCTCGATGACCAGCATTGATTTAAAATTTAGAAAAATATTTCAATAACTACAACTTTTGCTTTGGCAGAAAGAGATGCGATCAAATTTTTTGCGCCATAGACGCAAAAATAGCATACTAATGCCCATTTTTTCAGTTGGTAATCAAACCGTAATTATTTTTAAGCTCTAATTAAATACGAAATAGTGTTTTTTAGTGCTTATTTAAATAATAATTAAATGCCCAACCTTGCGAAATTAAACACTACTTAAGTTTTATGATTGTACCATATGTTTTTATGCATTTGTGTGTTTACTGAAAACATGCACATGAGCATCATGCGGTCGTATTAAAAAGAATTTCGTTTAAATTTCATAAATATATAACATATACAGTACAAAATTTCATATCATGGAATAAAGTAATATAAAAAGGTATTATGATGTTCTTTTGGTCTCATAAAATTAGTTTTTATGCAATTTAATTTTCTACATGTTGATAACCTATCTTTTTTGCTTACGTTAAACAGCTGCTGTTTGAAAAGCCTTCAATAATACTGGGAAATTTTGCAGTGCTACCGTACTTTCAACGTAATTTAATAAGAACTTTAAATAACCACTGAAAAATTAAATCGTATTTAATAACAACTTAATTTTAAATAAAAATTAGCTAATTACGTACTTAATATTTAAGTTAAAAACTGGAGGTAAATTAAAGACAGCAGTGACAAATAACAAACTTGTAACAAATGACAATTTTTTTATTTCAAGCAATGTAAAAATGTTCATTTGTTATAATTTTTATTTTGTCACAGAGCTCAGAATATTTGTGTAACTCTATTTTTTTGACTGACTTCAAAAAAGGAGTATGTTTTCAATTCGTCTGAGTTTCTTTTTTTTTGATATTGTTATTTTATAAATAGCTCGGTAGATTTAAGACCGCTTGTAAAAGTTCTGAGAACATATACATGAGAGTTAAAAATTAAAGGGTGTTCCAAAACGAGCAACGACATATATTTGTTACATATGTATATTGACACTTGAAATTTGTAAAATTAGTGTATTTTTATATAGACTACAACAATAAAACTAATATTTAAAAAAATTTAAATTAAAGGGTGTTCTATCAGTTAATGCAATTTTGACTATGTAATTTTTACAAATTGCTGTATTTTGGAAACCGTAAGAAGCAAACTCTTGAAATTTTAAAAAACGGTAAACTAAAAAATCCCAAAATCGCCAAACAGAAAAAAAATCGTCAAAAATTGAAAAAAAAATCGCCAAAAATTAAAAAATTTTCTAACACTAAAATAAATCGCCAACTTCGAAAAAATCGCCAAAATGAAAAAAAGTCGCCAAATTAAAAAAAAAATGCCAAAAAACCAAAAAAAAATCGCCAAAACGCGAAAATGTCACCAAAATTAAAAAAATTCTTATATAAAAAAAAACGTAAAAATTAAAAAAATCGCCATAAATAAAAAAATTTCCCAAAATGAAAAAACGCCAAAAACCTAAAAAAATCGCCAGAATGAGAAAAAAAAGTGTCAAAACTAAAAAAAAAGCGCCAAATTTAAAAAAAATCGCCAAAACCGAAAAAACGCGCAAAACGAAAAAACCGAAAAAACCCCAAAAACGAAAAAAATGCCAAAACTATATATTATATAGGCTGAAGTTTGTATCAAATTACATATCTACATAGTGTTCATACGAAACATTAAACAATAACATTTTTTATTATTTTTTTAAGCCTACTGATGCGTTGTCTTAATAACATTATAACATTATAGACAAGCTAAGCTTAATCAACAACAAATAAAAAGTCTTCAAATTTAATTTAAAAAAATTTATTTAGTTGCCTTTCTTTAATTTTTATTGATTTATTTTGTTTTCAAATATAAATGTGTTTTTTTTATTAATAATTCGAATAAAAACATGTATCAATAAAAATAATAATCCAACAAATACGCTTAGATAGTAGACGGGACCAAGTCTTAAAATATGAGAAAATATTAAAGTTCACCTTTAAGATCTAAAATAAATCTAAATGGTCTATATACTATTACTTTTATTTTAATTATTTTTAATTATTATTTTATGTCGTATGAAATAATAATAAAATATTTTCATTTCTTGGCCTTGTCTAATAAATACACATACATAAATGGAAAAATATAAAAGTTATCAATGTATCGTATTTAAATATACACAAATAATTTTAAAAAATTTATTTATGTAAGTACATTAGTCACACATAAATATCTAAAGGGTATTGCAAAAGGTACTTGCGAACTTTCACTGTTGATAGCTTCCATACTGTTGCACCTAAATCTTTCGAATGAAATTAATTCAGTTTATTTTGCCAAATCACATTAGAGAGCACATGCAAATTATGTTTTTAAATGCTACGAGGAAAATCTTAAAAATTAATTAATTAATTATTGTGCAGACGAATTTTTGAGCCCAGAAAGTTTTTATGCAATTTCCAGCATTCCAATATTTGTTTATACAGTATCAATCAAACAACTTCTTATCTTTAAAAAAATTTTTATTACTGCAGGATTTTACGAAGCCAAAAAAGGTTAATTTAGAAAGGCAAAGGAAGTGCAGAATTTTTTTCTACCACCACGCACCACTCACTTGATAATAATGTAAATAAATAATCTCTGCCCAAATAAATAAAAAATGAGCGTTGATTAAAAGCGTAAAATTTAATGCACATAGTTTTGTAAAAAAGCTAATAATATTGAAAGGCAACAAAAAATATTATTTTTGATGAAAAGTTAATTTTACCATACTGTTGTTACTTTTTTTTCACCGCCACTGTATCAATGTATAGAAAGCAATAAACTAAATACATTTTCAACACAAAATATTCGACAACATGTTGTCGTTACACATGCAGTGAATATAAATATAAACTATTGTAAAACATTTGTTAAATTGTCATTTAGTTGAACACAACAAAAAAAAAAAAAAATGACTACACATGCCATAGTTATGGCAACGAAAAGGAACATAAACTTATGTAAAACAATACAATTTGATTTAAATATGAACAAATAAATAAATGCGTTCATGCATGGAAACAGAATTCATAATTTGAAAATATAACAACAAAGAAGAATAATCTAAAATCGCTGTTAAGCTTGTTTATTTTGTATGTTTTTGGTTTTAAAAATTGTTTTTTGTTGACTCATGGATATTTTTGTGGTTTTATAACTTTTTCTTTTATTTGAGCAGTAGGGATTATATTTTTTGTTTTAATACACAGAAAAGCTTAGCTTCTTAAAACTGTATAACATTGCCTTTGTTATGTCTTGAACAATGTAAATGTAATGTCATTGTCTGATTCACTTTATTTGTAAATAAGATCGTTTTGTAAGAAATTAAGACCGTAAGCTAAGAATAAATTAATGTAACAACTTCTCATATACCAGCATCAATCAGACAAAACAAATAATGGTAGATGCGCACACTATGCACGATCAACTATCAGAACTTGAGCCCAAAAAAATTTCGAAAGGCCAAAACATTGTAGCAAAACATTAAAGCACTGCCCCCCTCCACCCACCCCAAATACAGTTGCGATAATATACATATGCATTGATTTTTGGAATAAATTCTTTTAATCGGCGAACATTTCAATAAAACATATTTTTTAAGTCAAGGAACTTTTTGATGGCCAATTTGTTTTATATGTTCATTCTTAGTAAGTGTTGCCATAAGCGAAATAGTAATTGTAATTGTAATTGTAATTGTAATTGTAATTGTAATTGTAATTGTAATTGTAATTGTAATTTTAATTGTAATTGTAATTGTAATTGTAATTGTAATTGTAATTGTAATTGTAATTGTAATTGTAATTGTAATTGTAATTGTAATTGTAATTGTAATTGTAATTGTAATTGTAATTGTAATAGTAATTGTAATTGTAATTGTAATTGTAATTGTAATTGTAATTGTAATTGTAATTGTAATTGTAATTGTAATTGTAATTGTAATTGTAATTGTAATTGTAATTGTAATTGTAATTGTAATTGTAATTGTAATTGTAATTGTAATTGTAATTGTAATTGTAATTGTAATTGTAATTGTAATTGTAATTGTAATTGTAATTGTAGATGTAATTGTAATTGTAATTGTAATTGTAATTGTAATTGTAATTGTAATTGTAATTGTAATTGTAATTGTAATTGTAATTGTAATTGTAATTGTAATTGTAATTGTAATTGTAATTGTAATTGTAATTGTAATTGTAATTGTAATTGTAATTGTAATTGTAATTGTAATTGTAATTGTAATTGTAATTGTAATTGTAATTGTAATTGTAATTGTAATTGTAATTGTAATTGTAATTGTAATTGTAATTGTAATTGTAATTGTAATTGTAATTGTAATTGTAATTGTAATTGTAATTGTAATTGTAATTGTAATTGTAATTGTAATTGTAATTGTAATTGTAATTGTAATTGTAATTGTAATTGTAATTGTAATTGTAATTGTAATTGTAATTGTAATTTTAATTGTAATTGTAATTGTAATTGTAATTGTAATTGTAATTGTAATTGTAATTGTAATTGTAATTGTAATTGTAATTGTAATAGTAATTGTAATTGTAATTGTAATTGTAATTGTAATTGTAATTGTAATTGTAATTGTAATTGTAATTGTAATTGTAATTGTAATTGTAATTGTAATTTTAATTGTAATTGTAATTGTAATTGTAATTGTAATTGTAATTGTAATTGTAATTGTAATTGTAATTGTAATTGTAATTGTAATTGTAATTGTAATTGTAATTGTAATTGTAATTGTAATTGTAATTGTAATTGTAATTGTAATTGTAATTGTAATTGTAATTGTAATTGTAATTGTAATTGTAATTGTAATTGTAATTGTAATTGTAATTGTAATTGTAATTGTAATTGTAATTGTAATTGTAATTTTAATTTTAATTATAATTGTAATTGTAATTGTAATTGTAATTGTAAATGCCACTAAGCAAAAATTGTTACTTTCAGTTTAACGAACGAATTCGAATTCATTTTTGTGAAAGAAAGATTTGTTTGTACAAATTATTTTTATACATACATATGTATGTTTGTATGTAAAATGCTTATAATATTAATGGTAGCCATTCAAGTAATTGCGGTGTATCCTTCTTGGTACACGTAAATAATATTTTATAATAAAATTTTGCTTTAGCTAGTGTGAAATGGGCGCAGTAGAGGTTATTATTTGAACATTCAGGCGACAACGTTTCTCAAAGGACAATTTTGGTTAAATTGAATAATATTTTTGTTTCTTTTTACTCTTAAGCCCGATTAAGAAACTATTTCTGATTTATAATTATCGGTAATTGAAAAATTTTGTAATATATAAAAAAATAATTATTGCATATATTTTTTTATAACTACTTTACTGAGGAACTATTTTCCCAATTACATGTAATTAGAATTGGCTTTTTTTTATTGCAATTTTATATAACTGTTATTGAGTTTTTTTTACCAGAATTCTTCCTAAATGGAACGGTCTTTCTATCCATTTCATTTACAATAATATTGAGTTGTATTTGAATTTATTATCAATTATAACTTTTAATTATTTCAACTCAGCTCTCCTATGTAAATAAAAGTAAGATTTTAAGCCAGATAGAACTTTAAATTAAAAAAAATAACACCAAAATATACATTTTATTTTAATTTTTGTTTGTTTCAAAGATCAAAATTGACTGTTTTTGATGATACGCATTCTTTACGTTCACATTTGGAACACTTTTTAGAGCATTTTTGGCCGCATGTCACGAATTACACTAAAAATTTTAGATTTTAAGGCATATTTTTTATGAGCATAAGGCAACGACTTCACCTGACCCCACATTATATAATCGAGAGGTAATGCTTTAAAAATCGGATTTATTTTTTTTTGAATTTCGCCATGCAACCTGCTGTATTTCCTTATTATCGGACATTGCAATGACATCATTCCTAAGTTGGGTTTATATATATTTAAAAAAAATTATATAAAAATAGAACCCTAGCTAAATTACACACATATATATATGAAACCAATTATGTACATATGGGTACACGTGCAAGTAGAAATTACACACAATACGTGTAATCCTACACAGATTTGCAATACTGTATAAAAATTATAATATAAGTTAGTTGACTGTTTTTATGTAGAAAAAAATCATCAGCTCTAATACTTTAGCACCCACTCCTTGTGAACATAATTGATTTAAAATGAGAATTTCTAGTCTACCCACGGCGTATACTTATTATATTATTCTTCATGGTGACACAAATATTAATCATACGTATCCTCAATTTCTAGTTTATATTGTTTGCGAAAAAATTTGTTCTTACTTTTTTGATTTTTTCCAAATTTTGTTTATCTAAATATTTATGTTTTCTTTATCTTTTGAAAAAAAATTTTTAAAAAACTTGGATAAACTTTGAATTCTGTAAATCATATTGTGGATTTGTTCTGACGTCTGCTTTTAAACCAAATTTACATAATTGACAAACTTTTATTTGAAAATTAAAGAAACATAAACAAAAAAGATACTTATTTCCATATGGTCTTACAAGCTTTTGCGTGCTGAAATATTGTATTTACAACATTTTTTTTCTTGTCCTTTTAATATTGGTATTTGACTTTATATTGTGTGTAAAAAAATTAAATATAAGATAAATATATATTTTTATATATTTTATTTGACTTGCATTGAAATATATTAATGCTAAATAAAAAATAAAAATTAAGATAAGTCTGTTAAACAATTTTTTTTTCTATAAGATTTCATTAAAAAACTTTTTTGTGGGGCTTAATTTTGAACATAATTTGAGGATTTAATTTGCTATTCGACAATGTGACAAAAACAACACTTTTGTACTAAACGAAATATGTATGTGTGTATTTTTGTTGTTTTGTGGTGCTCTTAAGATACGTTAATACGTTAATCCGTTTAGTTAAAAGCCTATAAAGTCAAGCAACAAGAGTTTGGTTATTGCAATCTAAAAGAATTATATCCGACTAAGCGACGAAAACAAGGATATTGTGCTTATCAGCATATGCATGTATGTATGTATACATATGTATATCGCACATTCAGTTCAATAGTGACATAACTCAAAATATTCGATTTTAGAGTTAATAATGCAGAATAATAATGCATTTCGTATTTTATCTTGCATACAAATTTCATATAAATAGCTTGTACTATCACCTCCTGAGAGAAGAATATTTATTCATGCCTTCATAGAGTTGTGTGTAAATTGAAAACTTAAAACGTGTTTTCTGCAAAATTAGTTTTTTGAGTTATGACACTATTGAACTGGATGTGCGATATGTATGTGTGTTTCCTATGGCACTATTAAAACCGAACGAATGGCCTGATTTTGATTATTCTTAAGTTAAGCGATTTATCTTAATCATTGGAGTGTCACTAAAGATATGACACTATTCATTTTTTTTGCGGTAATGGTACGATAAGTTTGAATTTGTACTGCATTTTCTTTTTTGATTTTTATGTAATTTCTTTTATGTATTATATTAATTAAGGAATACTGCTCATACCCATAGAAATGTTATTAGTAAAATATCGAAAAACATTTGAGCCATCTTTGTTTTAACTTTCCTGTAGACTATGTAAACCTTCACAACTTTTATAAGTAAGTAAGTTTAAAAGTTAATTTTACAATTCCTTGCACTTATACAATTTAGTTTTACATCCTTAATTTAATATTATACTTAAATGATTTATATGCCCTTATTAAGAATTAAAAGACAACACTATATAAAACTGGCAATAGTTGTTTATTTAAACTTTCATTTTATCATTATTATGATGTCATAAATAAAGTTTTTTCTATAACATTTGAAACAGCTGTAGAAGTGTTACTCTCCCTGGGAAATGCATTCACAGATACAATGAAAAGTTTTCACATATTTTTCAACAAGAGAGCTGTGGCAACAACAACAACGTAATATAAAATGTTATGTATTTATATAATTTTTACTTATTCATCATGAGGACGGTACGATAATTTACTTATTACAATGAATGCTTTTCTGGCGACATCGTGGGACAGGCCGTTACTCATTCCTAGAGCCCCGTACGCCAAAGTAGAAGAAAAACGCTATTTTTTTTTGCTACAATATCCATCCGTCTATCCTTCTGTCTATCACAGGCTGTTTTCTCGAGAGCCGTAAGAGCTACAAAACTGAAATTTTCACAGGATATGTAAAACTTTTAAAAATTAAAGGGTTGTTTAAAGTGACCAATAAAAAATAGTGAAATTCTTATATAATATTCAGACAATTATATATAGACACTTGAAATTTTCCAAGTTAGTGCAGAGTCAAGCAACACTGAAATCAAAAAAAAAAAAAAATTAAAGTGTATTATACAAGTTAATGTCATTATGACTACATAATTTTGACAATTTGCAGTATCTTGGAAACCGTAACAAGCAAACTCTTGAAATTTTCAAAAACACTTAAATCCCACAATTATATATACGCCTAAACAAACAAAAAAATACCAAAATGAAAAAAGCGCTAGAATGAAAAATATCATAAAAAAATAAATAAAAATAAATTCAGTTAAGTGTGACTCTGACTCGCGCACGAAGGGTTCCGTACGAACACTAGATATGTAATTTAATACAAACTTCATCCTATATAATATATAGTTTTGGCATTTTTTTCGTTTTTGGGGTCTTTTCGGTTTTTTTTTTTTGTTTTGGCGGTTTTTGCGTTTTTTCGGTCTTGACGATTTTTTAAGTTTTGGCTCTTTTTTAGTTTTGACACTTTATTTTCTTGTTTTGGTGACTTTTTTCGGCTTTTTGCGTTTTTTTTATTTTTGCGACATTTTCGCCTTTTGGTGATTTTTTTAGATTTTTGGCACTTTTTTTCGTTTTGGCGTTTTTTTTCCATTTTGGCGATTTTTTAGAATTTGGAGATGTATCTTAGTGTTTAATTTTTTTTTTTAATTTTGGCAATGCTTTTCGTTTTGACGATTTTTTTTTTAATTTTTGGGGATTTTTTTTTTTGGTTTGGCGATTTTATAATTTTCGGTTTTTTTAGTTTTACCGTTTTTGAAAATTTCAAGAGTTTGCCTCTTACGGTTTCCAAGATATAGCAAATTGTCAAAATTACTTAGTCAAAATTGCATTAACTGATAAACCACCCTTTAATTTAAATTTTTTTTAAATTTTAGTGTCAATTGTTACAGTCTGTATAAAAATACACTAATTTTACAAATTTGAAGTTTCAATATACATATGTTCATACAATTGTATGTATATTACATAGGATTTTAACATTTTTCGTAGCTCGTTTTGGAAACCCCTTTAATTTTTTATTCTCATGTATTTTTTATTGTAGCGGCCAAGGTTATACATACTGTGTTAGAATTTCAGGTCCGTAGCTCTTACGGTTCTTGAGAAAATACCGTGTGACGGACAGCATAGCGAAAATCGAACAAACGAGAAAAACGCCAAAACTAAAAAAACTTGCGTAGGGCAAAAAACAACTGAAAACCCGTCAAAAGCCGAAAAATCACCAAAATGTAAAAAAGCGCCAAAACTAAAAAAAAACGCTAAAACTAAAAAAACGCTAATACCGAAAAAATATCAAAATAACGAAAAAATCACTAAAACAAGCAAATAGTATAAAGTAAAAACCAACCGAAACAAGTAAGAGTGCTATATTCGGCTGTGCCGAATCTTATATACCCTTTACCAAAGTGCGTTTATGTAGTATAGAGATACATACTCACGCACATACTTACTTTTATGTACAAAGAAAAAAATAATAATTTTCAAACCCTAGAATCATAATTTTAGATTTTTCTGATTACTTATACCAATCTAGTAGTTTTTAAAAAAATGTAGAAAGTGTGTTAAGTGAAAAAAAGGAAATTCAAAAATATATGTTTTAATTAGTTACTTTAATGTCTAGAAAAAAAATCATAGTTTCGAGCTCTTGAGCTGTGGCTTTTATTTTTATAATTCTCTATACCAAACTTTTCTTTTAAAAACGTAAAATATATATTTTTTATAAAGGAAAAGATAAAAATTAATTAGACTTAGTTACTTTTATATATCAAAAAAATGTAAGTGTCCCAACCCTGGAATCATCCTTTTTGATTTTTCTGATTTCTTACACTAATCTTTTTCTTTTAAGAACATAGGATATGTTTAATTTATAGAAAAAAAAGGAAAATTTTTTTTAGTAAGTTGATTCTGTATAAGAAAAAAAGTTAAAGTTTTCCAACCCTGGAAACGTCTTTTTAAATTTTTTAATTTTTTTTTTATTTGAAATACCAATTTTATTCGTGGTGAAGTATAAAATAAGTTTATTTAATATAAATAAATAAAAAATTAGTTTACGGTAGTTAATTTTAAACTTCACAAAAATTTTAGGTTTTCCAACTCTGGAATCATACTTTTTATTTTTCTTATTTCTAACACCAATCTCTTTCTTTTAAGAACATTAGATATGTTTAATTTATAGAAAAAAAGAAAAATTTGTTTTAGTAAATTACTTCTGTATAAGAAAAAAAGTTTAAGTTTTCCATTCCTGGAAACATCTTATTAATATTTTGAAGTTTAATTTTTTATTTGATATACCAATTTTATTCGTGGTGAATTATAAAATAAGTTTATTTAATAAAAATAAATGAAAAATTATTTTACGGTAGTTAATTTTATATATCACAAAAATCGTAGGTTTTCCAACCCTGGAATCATCCTTTTTGTTTTTCTGATTTCTTACATCAATCTCCTTCTGTTAGGAACTTTCATATGTTTAGTTTATAGAAAAAAAAGGAAGAATTTGTTTGCATAACAAAAAAAGTTAAGGTTTTCCAACCCTGGAAACGCCTTTTTATTTTTTTTTAAATTTTTTTTTAATTTGTTTTAGTTAGAAATACCAATTTTATTCATACTGAAGTATAAAATAAGTTTATTTAATAAAAAAATTATTAAAAACTAGTTTTCGGTAGTTATTTTGTATGGCAAAATGAAGTTTAAGTCTCCCAGCTCTGAAACCGTCTGCTCGATTTTGCTGATTTGCAATACCAATCTTGTTTCGACCATTTCTGACACACCAGTCTAAGAACGAAGTCTTTAGCTTTTCTGGGAGCTTCGGAAACCGATTTCACGTACAGACAGGCGGACAGACGGACAGACGGACAGACGGACATCGCTTATTCGTCTTCCCTATGCATAAGGATCCAGAATATATATACTTTATAGCTCGCTTGTTAATATTCTAGAAATTACAAACGGAATGACAAACCCATATATACCCTTTTACCATTTTTTGGTAAAGGGTATAAAAAATCGTGAAAAGCCGAAAAAATTACACTGACAAAAAAGGGACAGAACAAAAAATAAAGCTAAAGCTTTAAAACACTTTAAAACTCAAAACAATTCGCAAAAAGGCAAAACCTCCACAACTAAATCTATAATAAATCGAAAAAAATCGTCAAAAACCAAAAAAAAAAACACCAAAAAGAAAACAAGCACAAAACAAACAAAAAAGTCGGTCAAATACGAAAAAATTGGTTAAAAGAAAACAAGGCTTTAAATTAAAAAAAAAAAACGTTTAAACAAAAAAATTTTAAAAAATAATTATGTCTATATATCATTCAGATATGCGATTATACAGGCTAAGGTTTGTAGAATGTTACATACATATCGTCGGGTGGTTACTGGTTTGCCGCACAGTATATTTGAAATATATTATTACAGCGTCAAACCAGTAACCACCCGACGATACGTATGTAGTGTCAGTACGGAACCCATAGTGTGAGGAGAGTCAAAATTGTACTTTACTGAATTTATGTATTTAATCAATTCAATAAGAATTAACTGACTTTAGAGACAGCCGGTGGTATTAAAATATTTACTTTCTAAGCGTGTACGAGAAGGTCAAAAACGCACATATAAAATGTAACATAACAATGGGAAAAATTCCTTATGGTTGAACACATTAGCCGTTTATCTTAAAAGTGGCATAAATCGCTGCAATAGAAAATCTCATCAGTTTCCAGTAAAAAATAATTGGAAGCAATTTTTGAGGCACTATATTATGCATTACTTCCAAATAATCTTTTATAAAAATATATTTCCATTATAGTATTGGGAAATACTCGCAATGCTTTTCAAAAATTTTTTTCTTTAAAACAAAATCATGAAATAATTTCCGTCTTAATTTTTTTTAACTATTTAATGAAACTTACATGAAATTAATATTTACACCATATTTATAAAAAAAATAATATGTGTTTGAAATCCATGTTAAGAAAATTTTTTATGAAAAATTTTAAATAAAATAAATTTCAAACTCATTTTAAATTTTAGGAAAATGGGGGTTTGAGTGAAATTTCTAATAAAAAGAAACAAGTTGCAAGAAATGGGAAATTTCTAACACTTTTCCCAAAGGAAAATATCAATTCTAATTTGTTTATTAGAAATAGTAAAAAAGAAAATCTTGCAATAAAATATTGCAATATTTTGCAATATTTTGCAATATTTTATTATTATACACTCTGTTTTACAGAATTATTTTATTTTATCAATATCTTTTCTTTTTAAATCGAATAAGGAAAGATTAATTAAAGAGGGTTTAAAAATATACCAACACTTTAAAATGCCAATTTAATCGCCCACATCTAAAAACGCCTAAAAGTGCATTTAAGAGCTAAAACTTTTGCCAGCCTTTACCCTATGGAAACTGACCACAAAAACTGAACACTAAAAACAACTAGTGAGTAAAGATCTTCGTAAAATATTAAAAATATTTAATTAAAAGAAAAAAAATTAATCTTAGCTACTTTTTTTTATAAAAAAAAATTTAAGTTTTCCAACCCTGAAATAAAATTTTTGATTTTTCTGCTCTTTGATAAACTATTTCTGTCTACAATATAAAGTAACAAGAAAAAACATTATTGAGTAAAAATTTTAATAAAATATTAAAAATTTTAATTTAAAAATAAAAATTATTTATTGTTAGCTAATTTGTTTACAAAAAAAAAAAATTAAGTTTTCCAATCCTGAAATAAAATTTTGAATTTTTCTGCACTTTGAGCTCAATTTTATTTTTCTTTATTATTTAAATATATTTTCAGTTTTAGGAAAATATATTTCTGTTAAAAAATTAGAAAAATACAAAACACATCTTCAGAGCTGGAAAATTTAATATTTTTTGGTTTATAAAAGTAACTAAATAAAGTTATTTTTCCTTTCTTTGTTAATTAAACATATTTTATTTTGTGGACAGAAATAGTTAAATAATTTCAAAGAGCAGAAAAATTCAAAATTTTATTTCAGGATTGGAAAACTTAATTTTTTTTTGTAAAAAATGTAGCTAAAAATATATAATTTCTTTTTTTTAATTAAAATTTTTAATATTTTATTAAAATTTTTACTCAATAGTGTTTTTTCTTGTTCCTTTATATTATAGACAGAAATAGTTTATCAAAGAGCAGAAAAATCAAAAATTTTATTTCAGGGTTGGAAAACTTAATTTTTTTTTAAAGTGTAAATGTGTAAATTTTACAACCCTGGAATCATCCTCTTAGATTTTTTTATTTTTTAATATCAATTTGTTTCTCTTAACACTATAAAATATGTTTAATTTATGGAAAGAAAAAGAAAAAATTAGTTTTAGTATGTTATTTTATATATCAAACAAGTAACAATTTTCCAACCCTGAAATCGTCTTTTTAATTTTCTGGATTTTGAGTACGAATTTTAATAGTAAATACTTATATATAAAATAGGTTTATTTAACAAACAAAAAACAACAACAAGTTTCAGCTAGATACGTTTATATAACAAAAACAAGTTTTAAATTTTCCAGCTCTGAAATCGTTCAAATGAATTTTGCTGGTTTTCAATACCAATCTATTTCTGACACACCAATCTAAGACTAAAGTCTCCAGCTTTTCTAGGAGCTAAGGAAAACCGATTTCACGTACAGAGAGAGGGACGGAAGTGTATAAAACTAATTTTTCGGAACTCTTGCAAAAAAAACTGAACTAAGAAATTATTGTTTTGGCCTAAAATATTAATTATATTTCTTTAGTGGACTTGTAGGGTTTATTAACCCCTATCATCAAGTCCGAAGCGTACTGATTTTCAAAATCTTTGGAGGCTCATAATAACATTGGTCACCAAACTAAGTATAGGGTTTTGTTATTGTTTCGTGGTAATATCGAACCTATGCTGTCTTTCAAAATAATAAAACTACTAAAACAAATGTCATTACACAATCTTAATCAAAATACTTATATCAATTTAGCTGCAAAGGGCTCATACATTATATTGCAAGTAACGAATATATTTACAAAACAAAACATTACACAGGAGGACAGCAACAAAATACAAGAATTAATGCTCTTGAATGCATATACAGATGGAAACACACCTAAAATTTTCATTACAAAATCATAAATATTAGCAGCACAACCAAGAAAAATAAACTGAGCAAAAAAAAAAAATGAGAAATGCATTTTAGCTGCGTTGCTATTGTACAAAATAGTATGTAACAAATAATGAATTATATGCCACATGAGGTGCAAAGAATTTTTATTTTACAATCAAATGCCACATAACCAAAGTTGCAACACACTTGGGTTTTGTGATTTTTGTCTAAATTAATGACAATGTCAAAAGTTTTTCTTTTTTATAAAAAAAAGCAGGTACATACTTGTACTTTTCTTGTCATACTAGTGAACTCCTGCACTTGTAAGAATTTTCTATAACAAATACAAAAGGCACAAAGAACTAAACATAATGATAACAAAACAAAAAAAAAACAAAAAACTTTGAAAAATTCCTTAAAATTGTTCATGCACATAATTAAATGCCATCCAAACAAACTAAAATAAAGCACTTAACACAAAATAAAGTATAAAAATAAACTTGTATGAGTATTTCCTTCCGCTTTAGCGAAAGTATGCATTTCGTTACTTTTTTTAAAACATATCAAGGTATTGTTGTTACTATTGTTCAATTGTATGTATGTGTTAATGCGAGAATATAAAAGGACAGCTGTTGCGAAAAAAATATAATAATTTGGTTGTTAGAGTAAATGTATGAAGTCATTTGAATTTTTAATTTTATTAGATACGAGTAATTTATATACTTTTCAACAAAAATGGTAAATGGTATACACATAGCTGTAAAGTAATGATTAGTAATCGTACTGATTACTAATTAGATTACTTTTTATACCCTTTATTAAAAAATGTCATTCATTAATAAGCGACCCATAAAGCATATATATTCTGGATCCGTCTGTCCGTCTATCTGTACGTGAAATCGGTTTTCCGAAGTTCCCAGATAAGCTAGAGACTCCGGTCTTCAACTGGTGTGTCAGAAATAGTCTGAAAGAGAATGGTATTGAAAATCACTGAAATCGAACAGACGATTTCAGAGCTGGAAAACTCAAATTTTATTTTTCCATACTAAAGTAACTACGGAAAACTAATTTTTTTTTATTTTTTTTATTAAATAAACTTATTTTATACTTCAGTATGAATAAAAATTTAATTTCTAATAAAAAAAATTAAAAAAATTAAAAAGACGTTTCCAGGGTTGGGAAAATGTAAATTTTTTTTTATACAAATTTCTTTATTTTTCTCTATAAATTAAACTTATCTTATGTTCTTAATAGAAAGAGATTGGTGTAAGAAATAAGAAAGATCAAAAAGGATGATTCCAAAAATGGGAAACTTACACTTTTTGTGATATATATTTACAACTAACTACCGAAAACTACTTTTTATTTTTTTTATTAAATAAACTTATTTTATACTATAGTACCAATAAAATTGGTATTTCCATGTTAAAAAAATTTAAAACTCGTTTCCAGGGTTGGAAAACTTTAACTTTTTGTATACAAAAGTAACTTACTTAAACAAATTTTTCCTTTTTTTCTATAAATTCAATATATCTTATATTCTTAAAAGAAAGAAATTGCGGTAAGAAATCAGAAAAATAAAAAAAAAATGATTCCAGGGTTGGCAACCTACACTTTTTGTGGTATTTTATATACCATATAACTAGGCCTAATTAATTTTTTTTTCTTTTTCTGTATAAATTATACATATTTTACGTTTTGGAAAGAAAAGTTTGGTGTAGAAAATTATAAAAATTAAAATCACAGCTCCAGAGCTGGAAAATTTGAATTTTTTTTTTGGATATTAAAGTTACAAAATAGAACAATTTTTTTTTAATATGATTTTTTGATATTGTATGACGTGACGTGGTTTTTGACAACCAGAATAAGCGTGAATGTAAAATATTCCTTAAATACAGAGTGTAGAATAAAATATTCAACTTATTGCTAATATCGAAAAAACAAAATATTTAATCGAAAAATACCGAGAGGTCAGTTACTAAAAATTGCACCAGAGCAAAAAATTATAATTTTTTTTTCACAAAAGAAGTGTATATATATGGATATGCTTATGAATGTATGTAATTATATCTATTCTTTATAAACGCACTTTGGTGAAGGGTATATAAGATTCGGCACAGCCGAATATAGCAGTCTTACTTGTTTTTATTCAGTTTCGCACGATTACTAATTGATTACGATTACTTATAATGGAAAAGTAATCTGAATTACTTAAAATTACAACAAAATAATTCAAAAGAATAAAAAGTAATCAGAAAGTCATCTGATTATATTTAAAAATTACTTTTAATTCCTTTTGATTATTTATTAATGATCAAAAGCAATCTTTGAAAGTAGTTGGATTATTTTTTAATTACTTTTGATTGTTTTTGATTATTTTGTTATAATTTCTAGTAATTCGGATTACTTTTCAACTATTAGTAATCGCAATCAATTGTTTATTAGAAATTTTTCTAATTGATTCCTAATGGTAATAAAAATTTAATAGCTCTACTAAAATGGTAACCAATTCTCTTTGAGTATGGAGTTTGTTCACCCCCTGATCTTCTTCTTAGTTTTAAAGGGGAAAATAAAGACTTTGAGTGCCTGGACAGGATTCATTCAACATATGGCTAGTAGAATCTAAGAAATCGAACCAAGTAATTGGAAATATGAACATACAAATTTGACCTCTTTATTATTTTTATGTAGATCAAAAATTTAAAAAGAAATGCCTGACTGAAAATATAATTTGAAAATTTTTCTTCTGCGAGTATAACCAGTCTTAGAAATAGATTGAAACTTTTCTTAATGGCAAAATCTATCAAATCTATTTACTTTCATCAATTTTTTAATATATTATTTCATACTTTGTAGGGAAATCATGCACAGTGGGATTAAAAATGTCAATTAAAATTTAATATAAATTTTTTATAATTCTTTTTATTAAATAATTCATTCTATTTTGGTTATCTACTTGTTCATTTTCGAAATACGTTTGCATTTAATTAAAATCCAATAAAAATAGAAATAGAGAAAAAGCAAATATTTCATTGTTTTTTAATGCTCACAGACGGAAGGAAATAAGCAAAAATGTTAAAGTTAACGGATGCCAGTATTATTAACATGCACATGGTTTGAGATTTATTTATTTTTTATTTTTTTTTATTTTTTGCAAACAAAACTAGTGAACAATACAGCAGTAATCCAACCAATAAACGTACAAAAAGCAATAGACCAAACCATCACACATACACACATTTACACAGAAGTAGAATTACATACATTTAAGGACTCAGTATTAACTTCCATTTTTGTTACTTTGCAGTTCAACATTTTTGTTTAAATTCTTTTTTAATTTTATTTTAACTTCTCTTAAGCACTTTAGGTATAAGCGCATGAAAGAGGATGAGACAAAAATATAAAAGTTGCAAATATAAATGAACGGAATTCACCATGTAGTCGTACATTTGATTTATGAGCACACTGTGTGCATGTTCAAAACCAAAAGGACATAACAATAAAAGAAAGGACAACACAGTATGTGCAACAACTGGTTTTGTTCTTGTAATTTAATTTTAAACGCAATAGAAGACATATTTTGTTTAGTCTCATTTGTTTTATTCTCGATTTTGCTGCTGCATTTACATTTGCATTTATAAGGAAGTTTTTAACTTAAACCAAAAACATAATTTATGTGTTACAAGAGTATTTGTTCTGTATAATTTATAGAAAGAAATGTACTTAAGAACTTGATAGAGTTTGCAGTAAACTGGAAAAATAGTTAAGGATTCTCTTGGTCTAAGAGAAAGTAGTTAAAAAAAATCTATACAGAAAACAAAACAAAATTTAAATTGGCTTAAGGTTATAAAAAATAAACGACCTAAAAAGATTTACCAAGAAACCAGTGGGTTTACCACACAAAAGCAAAAGCATTTTCTTTTATTACAAAGAATATATAATTTTATATAATATTCGCGTAAAATTCGTTTATTTATTTAACAAAAAAAAAAAAAGGGAAAAAACAAAACGTATGATTTTAATATTTGAAATTGTTAAATAATGTAATTATTGAGAAATTGTCTTTTATTGTGGACATATATATAACAATCTCCTCAAAAAATGTCTCATATCTTTTTTAGGGTTCCGTACACCAAAGGTGAAAAGGAACCCTATTGTTTTCGCTACGCTGTCCGTCTGTCCGTCTGTCCGTCACACGGTATTTTCTCAGGAACCGTAAGAGCTACGGACCTGAAATTTGGACACAGTATGTAGAACCTTGGCCGCTACAACAACAAATACATGAGAATTAAAATTAAAGGGTGTTCCAAAACGAGCAACGAAAAATGTTAAAATCCCATGTAATATACATACAATTGTATGAACATATATATATTGAAACTTGAAATTTGTAAAATTAGTGTATTTCTATACAGACTACAACAATTAACACTAGCATTTAAAAAAATTTAAATTAAAGGGTGCTCCATCAGTTAATGTAATTTTGAAAATTTGTTATATCTTGGAAACCGTAAGAGGCAAACACTTGAAATTTTCCAAAACGGTAAAACTAAAAAAACCGAAAATTATAAAATCGCCAAACCAAAAAAAAAAAAAAAAAATCGCCAAAAATTAAAAAAAATCGCCAAAACGAAAAAAATCGCCAAATTAAAAAAAAAATTAACACTAAAATAAATCGCCAAATTCGGAAAAATCGCCGAAATGAAAAAAAACGCCAAAAATGAAAAAAAACGCCAAAAATAGAAAAAAATCGCCAAAATGAAAAAACGTCAAAAACCTTAAAAAATCGCCAAAACAAGAAAATATAGTGTCAAAACTAAAAAAAGAGCCAAAACTTAAAAAAATCGACGAAACCGAAAAAACGCAAAAACCGCCAAAACAAAAAAACAAAAAAACCGAAAAGACCCCAAAAACGAAAAAAATTCTAAAACTATATATTATATAGGATGAAGTTTGTATTTAATAACATATCTAGTGTTCGGAAGGAACCCTTCGTGCGCGAGTCAGAGTCGCACTTTACGGAATTTTTTTTACCATAACTAGCCTAATATTTTTGTCATCATAATCACATATAAGAAACTACCATAACAGAACCTAAATACGCAAGTAACGAATTATAATGTATTGCTTAGTTTTTTTTTTCTTGTTAGTAAACATTTTAACAATTGTCTCCTATAATTAAATTGTTTACTACTCAAATTGTTACATTTAAAACATCATGTATTCTTTTCGAATAGTTTTTGTTTTTTTGAGAATACATACTTAAGTAACAAATGATAAATTGTTAGAAAGTTGATTATATTAATGTCAAAAATATTTCAATAAACATTTCACTGCTTTTAAAACACATGTCACTTTTACCATATTAATGCCTAAAATTCTTGTCATTCGTTACCTCACCTTTAGACGATCTGTTTTTTTATAATTGAATTCCTTAAGCAAATTGTCTTCTATAGTGGAATTATTTGCTTTTCAAATAGTTGCAATTTAAACATAATTTATTCTTTAAACAAAATTGTTTGATTCCATTGTAATAAAGATTTAAGTAACGAATGATAAATTGCTAGCGAATTAATATAATAATTAATAATTATTCAGAATAATAACTCAATATACACTTTACTTCCTTCAAAATCATGTTTTCTTATTTTTATTTTTTTTTTGAAATATCTAAGCCTAAAATTTTTGTAATTTGTTACCTCGTCTTAAAACGTCATCATTTCACCCTGTTTTGATTACTTAGAACTACTTTTAATCAAAGTCAACATTTTCTTTATAATCGTCTAGGTTTTGTTCTTTTATATAATTTTTTTTTTCTATAAATTTTTGGGATCTCTGCTGTGGTTTAATAAATTTTCTTCTCCTCTAAAGACCAAAATCACATATTAGAAACTACCACAAAAAATTCTGATAAATAGACAAGTCACGAATTACAATTTCTTTGGCCAAGTTCTTTTTCATAATCAAACTGGAGCAAATTATCTTTTATAATTGAATTACCAACGATGTAAATTGTTACAATTAAAATGTAATTGGTTAATGTCTAAAAGTTTTTGCTTTTCTTAGAATAAATATTCAAGTAAAGAATGACAAAATGTTAGAAAATTGATTAAGTTAAAGACAAAAAGTTTCACTGCTCTTTGGAAACATGTCTTCTATTTTTTTTATATCAATGCCTAAAACTTTTGTCATTCGTTACCTACTCTTAAATCATGGTTTTACATTCTTTTGATTGCTTAGAACTCCTCTAACTCAAAGTCAACAAAAATATAAACTAAAATAAGTGTTCTTAAAAGTAATTCCATTTAATTCTTGCCTTTGTTTATAATCTCCTACTATTCTTTGTCTAGGTTTTCTTCTTTTATATAACTTTTTTTCTATAAATTTTTTGAATCTCTGCTGTGGTAAATTTAATTTTCTTTATCTTTAAAACACAATCAGATATAAGAAACTAACATAAAAAATTATATAAATAAACAAGCCATGAATTACGATTTTTTACAAAATTCTTTTTTTTTTAAAGCAAATTTTACGGAAAATATCTTCTATATTTTAATTATTTATGACCCAAATTATTACAATTAAAATATAATTCCTTCATTTCTAAAATTTTTTGCTTTTCTTTGAATAAATATTCAAGTAAAGAATGACAAATTGTTAAAAAAAAAATTATTAAATTAAAGCTTATTACTTTTCAATAAGGACTTTACTGCTCATAAAAAACATAAATAAAAATTTTTTTCTATAATATCAATGCCTAAAACTTTTGTCATTCGTTACCTAACCTTAAAAAGCTATTATTTTGATTGCTTAGAACTGCTTTGAATCAAAATCCACACATATGAAAACTAAAATAGATGTTTTTAAAAGTTATTTATTTTACCTTTCCCTTGCCTTTTTGCATAATGTTTTCGTAAAGGTTTTCTTATATAATGTTTTCTTTTTATAAATTTTTAGGATCTCTGTTGGCGTTAATTTAATTTTCTTTTCCTTTAAAAGCCAAAGTCAGATATTAGAAACAATAATATAAATAGACAAGTTACGAATTACATTATTTTGATAAACTTCTTTTTTATAATCACACTTGTAGCAAATGGTCTTATAATGGGTGTTTTTTATTGAGGTATAGAACTTTAAGATGGCATCACTTTTTTAACTGGCGGCCATTTTGTCAGCTGTCAAGTGATTAATATTTAGTTTGGTTTGGCATTTCATCATGAACAGGTTGACAAAAGAACAACGCTTGCAAATTTTGCAAATTTATTTCGAAAATAATGTTTCAGTTCGCGAAGTTTACCGCAAGCTCCGTCCATTTTATGGTCGACATAATCGTCCATCAGAGCAATTAATTCGGTTAACCATGGATCGTTTTCGCACTACGTTTACTCTATGTGATAATACGCATCCGCATAGACGTCGAACAGTGCGCACCAAAGAAACAATTGCCGCTGTAGAGCAAAGTGTTGAAGAGGACCCGAATGAATCGATTCGCCACCGTGCACAGCAATTGGAGCCGACTAACCGACTATTTTGTTCCCGAATTGGATGGCATGAATGTGGATGAGTTGTGGTTCCAACAAGACGGCGCTACATGCCACATAGCGCACGTCACAATCGATTTATTGAAGGAAACATTCGATGAGCGCATAATTTCGCGGAATGGACCTGTCAATTGGCCACCAAGATCGTGTGATTTGACACCATTGGATTATTTTCTTTGGGGATATGTGAAGTCGCTCGTCTACGCCAACAAACCAGAAACGGTAGGGGACTTGGAAGCCAACATTCGTGGCGTTATTGCCAACATACGGCCCCATATGCTCGAAAAAGTGGTTGAAAATTGGACCTGTAGAATTGGCTTTATTCGAGCCAGCCGCGGCGGCCACATGCCCGAAATCATATTTAAACATTAATGGCATAAAATTATCCTTCCAATAAAGCCAAATTGATGGACATTAAAACGATTTTCTTGTGTTTTATTTCAATTCAAAGTTCTATACCTCTTAAAAAAACACCCTATATAATTGAATTATTTACGACGCAAATTATTACAAAATAAAATTTAATTTGTTTTTTTTCGAAAATTTTTGGCTCTTATTTTAATAAATATTCAAGTAACGAATTATAGATTATTAGAAAATATATTAAATTAATGCGAAATATGTTTCAATAAAGGCTTCACTACTCTTAAGAAATATATGTTTTATATTTTATCATATCAATGCCTAAAATTTTTACCATTCGTTACCTCACCTCAAACGCTATTATTTTATTTCATTTGTGATTGCTTAACCCTAGAATATCATACTTATTTTTATATCGCAAACGTCATACTTCGTCGAGTCGACTACGACCTATTTCAAGAGCCAATAAAAAACGTCTTGAGCAAAAATAAGTACGAAAATAGATTTATTATTGATATTTAGCTAGTTTTTAATTATCATATAATGAAATTCATATATTTCTTTTAATCGTTTAACGTAAAATTAACATTTCACAGACTTCTATCAATTGGCATTTTTTCTTAAAACATAGCATTTATAGCATCAATTGTATGAAATATTACACATTTTTTTCCATTAAGTCTTGTAGTTTCTTATAATAAATTTATTAAACTAAAAAAGCAACATTAGTTTCGAGTAACTGATATTAGCGGCTAACGCTATACGAAAAACGAAACAAAAACAATCACAAAAAATATGTTTTAAATCGAAAATAAAATCGCGCGTCGTCATTTCGACGAAGTATGATAGTGCAGGGTTAAAAGTACTTTAAATCAAAACTAGCATATGTATATAAAAACCAAAATAAGTGTTCTTAAAAGCAATTCCCTTTACTCTTCCCTTGCCATTTGTCTATAAAAATTTTTTTCTCCTTAAGTTTTTTTGGACCTCTACTCTGCTTAATTCTGCTTTCTTCTCTTTTAAAATGCAAAACAATAGCCAAATACATCAAAATTACACATAAGAAACTATAACGACAAAACCCATACAAATAAGTAAGTCACAAACTACAATTGCTTAGATAGTTCTTTTTATACCCTTTACCAAAAAATGGTAAAAGGGTATATATAGGTTTGTCATTCCGTTTGTAATTTCTAGAATATAAACAAGCGACCCATAAAGTATATATATTCTGGATCCTTATGCATAGGGAAGACGAATAAGCGATGTCCGTCTGTCCGTCTGTCTGTACGTGAAATCGGTTTTCCGAAGCTCACAGAAGACCTAGAGACTTGGTTCTTGGACTAGTGTGTCAGAAATGGTCGAAATAAGATTGATATTGAAAATCAGCAAAATCGAGCAGACGGTTTCAGAGCTGGGCGACTTAAACTTCATTTTGCCATACAAAATAACTACCGAAAACTAGTTTTTATTAATATTTTTTATTAAATAAACTTATTTTATACTTCAGTATGAATAAAATTGGTATTTCTAACTAAAAAAAAAAATTAAAAAAAATTAAAAAATTAAAAAGACGTTTCCAGGGTTGGAAAACCTTAACTTTTTTTCTTATACAAAAGTAACTTACTAAAACAAATTTTTCCTTTTTTTCCTTATAAATTAAACATATCTAATGTTCTTAAAAGAAGGAGATTGATGTAAGAAATCAGAAAAACAAAAAGGATGATTACAGGGTCGGAAAACCTACGATTTTTGTGATATATAAAATTAACTAACGTAAACTAATTTTTTAATTATTTTTATTAAATAAACTTATTTTATACTTCACCACGAATAAAATTGGTATTTCAAATAAAATAAAAATAAAAAATTTAAAAAGACGTTTCCAGGGTTGGAAAACTTTAACTTTTTGCAACTTACTAAAACAAATTTTTCCTTTTCTTTATAAATTAAACATATCTTATATTCTTAAAAGAAAAAGATTGGTGTGAAAAATCAGAAGAATTAAAAAGGATGATTCCAGGGTTGGGAAACTTATTCTTTTTGTGATATAAAAAATTAACTACCGAAAACTAATTTTAATTTTTTTTTAATAAATAAAATTATTTTATACTTCAGTACGAATAAAATTGGTATTTCAATTTAAAAAACTTTAAAACACGTTTCCAGGGTTGGAAAACCTTACCTTTTTTTATAGAAAAGTAACTTGTTAAAGCAAATTTTCCCTTTTTCTCTATAAATTAAAGATATCTTATATTCTTAAAGGAAAGAGATTAGTATAAGAAATCAGAAAAATCAAAAAGTTTGATCTCAGGGTTGGAAAACCCACAGTTTTTGTGATATACCGAAAACTAATTTTTTTTATAAAATAAACTTATTTTATACTTCAGTACGAATGAATTTGGTATTTCAAAATAAAAAAAATTAAAAAAATTAAAATGACGTTTCCAGGGTTGGAAACCTTATTTTTTATACAAAAGTAACTTACTAAAACAAATTTTTTCTTTTTTACTATAAATTAAACATATCTTATATTCTTAAAAAACAGATGGTGTAAGAAATCAAAAAAAAAACCAACAAGGAGGATTCCAGTGTTGGGAAACTTACACTCTTTGTGATATAAAAAATTAACTACCGAAAACTAATTTTTATAAATTTTTATTAAATAAACTTATTTTATGCTTGATAGCGAATAAAATTGGTATTTCAAATAAAAAAAAAAACAATTAAAAAAAGTAAAAAGAAGATTCCACGGTTGGAAAACTTTAACTTTTTTTTGTACAAAAGTAAGTTACTAAAACAAATTTTTCCATTTTTTTATAAATTAAACATTTCTTAAATTCTTAAAAAAAAGAGATTGGTGTAAGAAATCAGAAAATCAAAAAGCATGAGTTCACGGTTGGGACACTTACATTTTTTTGATATATAAAAGTAACTAAGTCTGATTAATTTTTATATTTTCCTTTATAAATTATATATATTTTACGTTTTGGAAAGAAAAGTTTGGTATAGAAAATTATAAAAATAAAAACCACAGTCCAAGAGCTGGAAACTATGATTTTTTTCTGGACATTAAAGTAACTAAATAAAACATTTGTTTTTTGAATTCCTTTTTTTGCACTTAACACACTTTCTATATTTTTTTAAGAACTACTAGATTGGTATAAGTAATCAGAAAAATCTAAAATTATGATTCTAGGGTTTGAAAAATATTATAATTTGTTTCTTTGTACATAAAAGTAACTATGTGCTTATGTATGTATCTCTATACTACATAAACACACTTTGGTAAAGGGTATATAAGATTCGGCATAGCCGAATATAGCACTCTTACTTGTTGGTAAAGGGTATAATAATAATAATAATAATAATAGTAATAATAATAATAATAATAATAATAATAATAATAATAATAATAATAATAATAATAATAATAATAATAATAATAATAATAATAATAATAATAATAATAATAATAATAATAATAATAATAATAATAATAATAATAATAATAATAATAATAATAATAATAATAATAATAATAATAATAATAATAATAATAATAATAATAATAATAATAATAATAATAATAATAATAATAATAATAATAATAATAATAATAATAATAATAATAATAATAATAATAATAATAATAATAATAATAATAATAATAATAATAATAATAATAATAATAATAATAATAATAATAATAATAATAATAATAATAATAATAATAATAATAATAATAATAATAATAATAATAATAATAATAATAATAATAATAATAATAATAATAATAATAATAATAATAATAATAATAATAATAATAATAATAATAATAATAATAATAATAATAATAATAATAATAATAATAATAATAATAATAATAATAATAATAATAATAATAATAATAATAATAATAATAATAATAATAATAATAATAATAATAATAATAATAATAATAATAATAATAATAATAATAATAATAATAATAATAATAATAATAATAATAATAATAATAATAATAATAATAATAATAATAATAATAATAATAATAATACTTTTATTTACAAATAATTATTTTTGAATTTGATTTTTGTTTAGTAAATAATTCAATGTTTAAAATTACATTTTAAACGGTAGACAAAACAAGGTTTTATGAAATAAGAGTGAAATATTATTTTGCAGCAAATAAATAATTTAAAGTAAAAATTTTTTCGTTTAAGATAATTTATATATATTGCAAAGTTTATTCTATTTATTATAAATTTTAATAATTTTTATTCAATACTGTAGGAGCAATAATATTAAAATCTAATAAGACAAAAAAACATCAATTCGTTCATAAGAAAAAAAAACTTGTTAAGCAGTTAATATCTCCAGCCTCAAGTCAATAACTCTTTAAACAGCATTAAAATATTTAAATTTGCATTTTAGTACTAAGAAAAAAAAATATTTGCTTGCATATATTAAAAATTTTCATGAAAGACATGTATAATAATAAATCCACAAGTACAACAGACTTTGCTATTATGTTTATTTTATATGTACATATGTATGTGTGTGTGAATGTTTCTTTCCAAGTACATAACAAATATTTTGTTAACAATATTTTTTATAAATTAAAATGACAAATATTTTGAATATTCAGTAACTCATACGTAAGCAAACACATGAAACATACACACAATATAATTTTTTTTTCGTACTTTTAATTCTGTCATATTGTTGTAATATGCAACTGAGCTCTTAACTTTTTCTATGTTAGCAACACTGTCATAATAAATCGTTTGTTTTTGTTTTACAACTTTTTCATTTTTGCATGTGTGTGCATAATTTTTCAAGTGGTGTGTTTGTATGTGTTTGTGAGTGCACTTTTAGTTGTAAGAAAGAATGCAGTTATGACAATATACAGATATACCTCTTATAACGCGGTAGATGCATTCCAAAAAAAGGGCCTCAAATTGTGCAAAACTAAGAAATAAAAACCCCTAAAAACAAGTGCAAAGCAACAGAAAAGAAAAGCAAAGCAAGCTGTGCTCTTTGCATAGAAAGCGAAAAAATATCAGGGGAAAATTAAGGCATTCGATATCAAAATCACCATTCAAACACTATCAAAACTGCAAGAAAATTTTTTTATATCGAATTCTTTAATTTGCCAGTCATTCTTTTTAACCGACTTGAAAAAAAGAGGCGGTTAACAATTCGTCTTTATTATTATACCCTTTACCAAAAAATTGGTAAAAGGGTATATATAGGTTTATAATTTCTTCAATATTAATAAGCGAGCCATAAAGTATATATATTCTGGATCCTTATGCATAGGGAAGACGAATAAGCGATGTCCGTCTGTTCGTCTGTCTGTACGTGAAATCGGTTGTCCGAAGCTCCCAGAAAAGCTAGAGACTTTGTTCTTGGACTGGTGTGTCAGAAATGGTCCAAAAAAGATTGGTATTGAAAAATCGAGCAGACCGTTTCAGAGCTGGAAAACTTAAACTTCATTTTGCCATACAAAATAACTACCGAAAAGTAGTTATTATTATTTTTTGGTTAAATAAACTTATTTTATGCTTCAAAATGAATAAAATTAATATTTCTAATTAAAAAAAAAAATTAAAAAAAAAATAGAAAAATTAAAAAAACGTTTCCAGAGTTGGAAAACTTTATCTTTTTTTCTTATACAATAGTAACTTACTAAAACAAATTTTTCCTTTTTTTCTACAAATTATACATATATTATATTCTCAGAACACATGGAATGATGTAAGAAATCAGAAAAACAAGAAGGATGATTCCAAGGTTGGAAAACCTAAAATTTTTGTGATGTATAAAATTAACTACCGTAAACTAATTTTTTATTTATTTTTAATAAATAAACTTATTTTATACTTCACCATGAATAAAATTGGCATTTCAAATAAAAAGAGAATTTTAAAAAATTTCAGAAGACGTTTCCAAAGTTGGAAAACTTTAACTTTTTTCTTATACAAAAGTAACTTACTAAAACAAATTTTTCCTTTTCTTTATAAATTAAACATATCTTATATGTATTCTGAAAAGAAAAAGATTGGTGTAAGAAATCAGAAAAATCAAAAAGGATGATCCCAGGGTTGGGAAACTGAAACTTTTTGTGATACATAAAAGTAACTAAGTGTAAATAATTTGTACCTTTTCCTTTATAAATTATATATATTTTACGTTTCGGAAAGAACATTTTTGTGTAGAATATTATAAAAATAGAAACCACAGCTCCATAGTTGGAAACTGTGATTTTTTTTCTGGATATTAAAGTAAATAAATAAAACATTTTTTTTGAATTTTCTTTTCTCTTTTTTCACTTAACACACTTTCTATATTTTTTTAAGAACTACTAGATTGGTATAAGGAATCAGAAAAATCTAAAATAATGATTTTAGGGTTTGAAAATTAATTTTTTTTTGTACATAAAAGTAACTAGGTCAAATTATTTTTTTCTTTTTGTTTATACTTTATGTATTTGCTTATGTATGTATCTCTATACTACATAAAAGCACTTTGGTAAAGGGTATATAAGATTCGGCACAGCTGAGTATAGCGCTCTTACTTGTTTTAACTTCATAGACTCAGAAAAAAGTATTTACCAATTAATATTTTCAATTGAAAATTTAATTGATTGAATTAAATTTTTTATTGTATTAATTAATCTGAGTGGAAAAACTTAATTGATATTATCAAATTGTTTATAGGTAAAAATTTAATTAAATTACAAATATTTTAATTAATATTACAAAATCATTCATATTACTTTTTTTATGTGTACACAATAATAATTTCTCATATTCCATTTCATTAAAAATTTATGTTCAGAAGCTGATGATTAAAATCATCATTAAGACAATCTATGCTCAAGTAGATAGACATGGGTGCTGACGAAGTACGTGGCTGCAGAGAAAAATCATCACTTCCCTTTAGCTGAAAAGTATATTTTTTAATTTTTTTTTTCTCTTCTTTAGAAAATCACATTAATCAGGAAAAAATATTTCATGCAATATAAAATTGAACTTAAGACCGACTAAAAAAAATATTCCTGATTAATTTTTCAAAATCTTAAAAAAAATTAAATTATTTAAAAATTATTTTTATAGAATTTCGGCCTATATTTTTATAAAAATAGACAAAAAAATTATAATAAACTTAAAAGATTGGTAGAAAAATTTAACGGTGGTAAAAAGTTAATTAACGAACAGCCGTATGCAGTTAATTTTATTTTTTATTTAAAACATTTCTCATAAAACTCATCAAGTTACTTCTTCTCTATCATCAAACAAAAGCAATAAGAACAAAAATATAATGATAATATTAAAAATAATAATATTGCATATAGTAACAAATAAGTATGGAATATAAGTCAAGAATATGTAAAATAATGTGTGTGTGTGTGTGTGTACAAGTGCCAACTATTCATTTACACCATCACGTTTGCTGAAGGGTACACAAATTTTATTAATATAATTTTTTCCAGCACGTATCTGCAAGAATTGTGTGCGTCTGTATACAAGTATATACAATTTTTATACTCCTATACTTGGGAATAAATGTTAATGTAAAATATGCACAAACAAAAGGGTTTAAATAGCGCCTCAAATTTATCTTGAAAATATGTATGAAATTTTAATAAATTAAAATATATTAAATGGGCAATGTTTATACCCTTCACCAAATGGTAGAGGTTATATATAGGTTTGTCATTTCGTGTGTAATTTAAACATGATGCGTGAGAAATGGTGCGAAATAGAATCGCTTGGTATTATAATTTCAGAAAATTTTACCATCCAGCCCTTAATTTTAAACAAAAGGCCTTCCGGATTTTTCTACGCCACAATTTTAAACTTTTTCTTTTGATATATTTTATATTTCTTTATTTATTAACTACAATCTTAGTGACATTTATTTTCTTTAACAAGAAAATATGTATGTATTTTCCTCTTGGCTTTTTACATATTTTTCAGCAGCGCAAGTGTGTGCATCAGCAACGTATAAATAAGTTTTGTGCAAATATAATATGCACACTTTTGCATACAGTCAACATAATAACAGCAGCAGCAAATACTCTTATAAAGGGTGTCCCAACAAGAAAGCAAGATTTAAATTTGGCGCCATTCAAAGTGTCATTGTTTGACATTTGAACAATTGTTATTGTTTGATAGTAGAAGGTACGAGGTTAGTAAAAATGGAGCGCTACACGAATGAACAACGCATTCTCATTGTGAAATTGTTTTACCAAAATGGTGAAAGTTTTGCGGCTACAGTTCGCAAACTTGCGATCAATTTGGGGTCATAATAATACTCCACAAGAGCCAACTGTAAAGAGATTAATGGACAAATTTGCCGAAACTGGGTCTGTTAGTGATGTAAAGACAACAACGCGCCTTCGACCAGGTCGATCGACCGAAAATGTCGCAGCTGTACGTGATGATGTCGCTCAAACGCAGGTCAAGCGCAAACAGTCAATGGTGTTCGGTATCGTGAAATGATAACCAGTTTTTTCGTGCCTAGAATTGAAGAAATGAATGTGGAGAGCATGTGGTTTCAACAAGACGGCGCCACATGTCATACAGCCAGAGAAACAGTTCAATTGCTACATCAGTCATTTCCCGGTCGTATTGTTTCGCGTTTTGGACACCAGAATTGGCCGCCTAGATCGTGCGATTTAACACCATTAGACTTTTTTCTTTGGGGTTTTTTGAAGTCGATGGTTTACGCGAATAAGCCGACGACGACTCAAGCCTTAAAAGAGGAAATTGGATGCTGCATTAATAAAATACCGCAGAATTTATGCAAAACGGCCATTGAAAATTTCATTAAAAGATCGCGTGTGTGCCAGCAAAGCCGCGGCGGCCATCTGCCCGATTTGTTGTTCCACACATAACCTTATTTTGTCTACTTTACGATATAATAAAGTTTCACCATTTTTTTTAAATATCTGTGTTTTATTTAAAATTTAAATCTTGCGTTTTTGTTGGGACACCCTTTATATTATTTTCAATAAAAAAATTTCAAAAAGAAAAACACACACTCACACTTAATACATTCGTTGCCGCAGGAACTAAAGTTCAATACAAAGTAAACATAAATCTGTCTCTTGCAATCTCATTATTTATGTTACATACTGTAATACTTTAGGTGATATAAAAACACATACATAGATACATTTCAATTTCTTTGTGTATTAACTTGTGTACTACCGAAAAGTGCGTCTGAATGACACTTCTTTAAGGAGCACAACATAAATTTATTGCTGTCATATTTGGAACATGATGCTGCATAAAAGGAAACATATCAACATAACAAATAAAATATAAAAAAAAACTTATTAAAATAAATTATAAAGTTGATGTCAAAAGTAATATGCAGATTTATGGTTAAATGGAAGTAAAAATTAATGACTGATTATAAGAATCTGTAATATGCGAATGCAAATATTTCCCATAAATGTAAACAACATTCATCAAACGTAACATTCGCCGCAAAGTTTAAATATTAACAGCCTGTTCAACGATGTCGAAGCTAGGCATTCTTTCGCGTTCTAAGCGAAAGTAAATTGATTTGGTTTCATCAACAGCGAACATTTATTCAAACGGGAACTCGAAAGGAAACGTAAGTATTTTCATATATAAAATACAGTTCAGCTACGTCGACCAGACTATGAACAAACAAACTCAAATATCAAAACCACTCACTTGCTATTTTGCTTTCGGCTGGTGCAATTTGTCTCCCAAGAAGTCATTAAAGTTGGGAGAAAGATTATTTATCACTTTATTATTTTTTTTTTATTCACATCTTTTAAATAATTTTTTCATTTTTTCACAATAGACACAAAATATGCATTAAAATATTATTGAACAATTTTGTTTTGATTATTGCTTATATTCATTTTACAAAGTACTCGCAGATTTCAAACACAACGAATATAGTTGTAAAACAAAACAATGATAACTAGCTGTTGTAGTGCGACTATTTTGTTGAATGTTTTTTCATTGTTCAATATGGTTGTATTTATTCTCATGCAAATGAGTAGTATATTTTTAAATTTTTAAGAAATCAACTAAATATAATGAAAATTCCTATCTGGCAATGTTTTAATTCATTACCACGTAAGTAACATAAACTGACAAACATAAGTACATTAGAACGAGCACTGCCGACATCGTTGAATTCAAATTGACTCGATTTCGAGTGACTGGCTTTCGATCGCTTCCATTTTCTTGCGATATCGTTGAACAGGCAGTAAACCAACATATTAATAAATGATTAAACAGAATACCGGCTTCAACACATTTTCCATACAAATTGATACAAAAAAACAGCCGCAGAAACCGGTCGTGAGATAGAATCTATTTTATTTTGAGAGCGTTTTTTCTTATACTCTCACATATTAATGTTCATTCTCACAAACATGTTACCATACTTTCAATAAATTTCATACATTTTGTAAACAAAACTACAAAGAAAAATAAGCACAAAAGAAAATAAAACAAAAATTAGAGAGCATTTGAAGTTACTACCGTCGATGTTATTATGGGCTTGATTAATTTGTCAGCGATTTTCCTGAAGTTGCAGACTTTATTCTGTTTCTAAATTAAAGCTGTTCGCAAACAGGGTGACCGATGACATTTTTCAAAAAGTGGCACGAAATAGGGGATTTATCAAAAAAAAAAGGGTCAAAATTGAAAAAAAACTGCACTAAACTTTTTATTTTTAATGTATTTTCATATAACTCACCCTAAATAAAGAGGATCAAAAAGTAGCAAGGCAGTCGAAAAAGGGGAAACGCAGTCGAAAAAGTCGCAAATTGCCACTTTAGTCGGTCACACGGTCACGCTGTTCGCAAAGAGATAGAGAGAGTGAGTGAGTGAGAGACAGAGAGAGTGAGAGATAGAGAGAGAGGGAGACCGAAAGCAGTGTTGCCATATTTATTTTTCAAAAATCTTCAAGTCGAGCAAAAAAAATCTTTTTTTGTTACCAAAAATCTTTTTTGTTATTTGATTGAATAAAGATGAGTTAAAATTTATCTAATTTCTTGTGAAATATTAAAAGTAAGGTCAAATAACACAAAATATTTACTGTGTAGAATATGTGTAAGATCATTATGAAGCAAATCAGAAAATTTGTAGGTAGTGTAGTCAAAAAATCCCCCAATAATATATTAAAAGTGCCAAAAGTAAAATTTTTCAAAATCTTATTTTTAGATAAGAAATCTTTTTTTGTCGTTTTCACATGTCTAAAAACTTCAAAAATAAGATAAATCTTCACATATGGTAACACTGACCGAGAGGTACTTCATTGCTGTGGCCACGGCTGCCAGATTTGACGATTTATCGTCATTTTGACGATTTTTGGTGTCGAAAATAGCAAAATGACGATTTGATGATTTTTTCCTTAAAATTGATAATTTTTTAGAAGTCCAAATATTGCAGTTCTTTTATAAAAAAAGCCACTATTTCAATTCATGTAAAGGGTGTTTTTTATTGAGGTATAGAACTTTAAGTTGGCATCACTTTTTTAACTGGCGGCCATTTTGTCAGCTGTCAAATGATTAATATTTAGTTTGGTTTGCCATTTTATCATCAACAGGTTGACAAAAGAAGAACGCTTGCAAATCGTGCAAATTTATTTCGAAAATAATGGTTCAGTTCGCGAAGTTTACCGCAAGCTCCGTCCATTTTATGGTCGACATAATCGTCCATCAGAGCAATTAATTCGGTTAACCATGGATCGTTTTCGCACTACGTTTACTCTATGTGATAAAACGCATCCGCAGAGACGTCGAACAGTGCGCACCGAAGAAACAATTGCCGCTGTAGATCAAAGTCTTGAAGAGGAACCGAATGAATCGATTCGCCACCGTGCACAGCAATTGGAGCCGACTAACCGACTATTTTGTTCCCGAATTGGATGGCATGAATGTGGATGAGTTGTGGTTCCAACAAGACGGCGCTACATGCCACACAGCGCACGTCACAATCGATTTATTGAAGGAAACATTCGATGAGCGCATAATTTCGCGGAATGGACCTGTCAATTGGCCACCAAGATCGTGTGATTTGACACCATTGGATTATTTTCTTTTGGGATATGTGAAGTCGCTCGTCTACGCCAACAAACCAGAAACGTTAGGGGACTTGGAAGCCAACATTCGTGGCGTTATTGCCAACATACGGCACCATATGCTCGAAAAAATGGTTGAAAATTGGACCTGTAGAATTAGCTTTATTCGAGCCAGCCGCGGCGGCCACATGCCCGAAATCATATTTAAACATAAATGGCATAAAATTATCCTTCCAATAAAGCCAAATTGATGGAATTAAAACGATTTTCTTGTGTTTTATTTCAATTCGAAGCTCTATACCCCTCAAAAAAACACCCTATATTATTTATCTTCTAAAAGATTGTAGTGTAATTTTGCCCACTCTTTATTTTATATTGATATCTCTATAAATTGATATTCTAAAAAAAATAAATGTGAAAAATGCCAAGTTTTTATAAAAAATTTCGGGCATCAAGACTACTGACACCAAGACTTGGACATGACTTGACTTTCAAATAAAAAATGTATGTACTGAAATAAATGCTACTAAATTCAAATCATTCTCCACGTACTTCCTGCTTTTAATTTTTTCGAGAGCTGCTTTAGACTTATACACAATATTCGGTTCCGCATTTTCATCTTTAAAGTCAATGTCTTCAAATAAGGCAAGCAGTAGCCAAACAAGAAGCCCATGAAGAGGAAATAAATTTCATGTCGGGATGCACGGTATAGGGTTTGATTTTACACCCATTGTTTCTTTGCAAAATTTTCTTAGAATTTTTTTTTTAGAAATCGAGTTTTTTGTATTTTTCGATAGAAGAAATCTAATGTACCGAAAAATGTAAAAATCGCGATCTCAAAAAAATAATGAGTTAGGGCATTTCTATATTAAGGTAGCGAGCGATATGTAGATTTTGTTTTTAAAATACGATTTTTTAAATTTTTTCTAGCTATACTAATCAACCCGGCCTAGTATACACGTTATGAAATTCATTTTGATTTGTACGATTTTTTGATAATTTTTGAGTATAAAATGATGATTATTTTATATTTTATCTGGCAGCCCTGGCTATGGCCTAAAGAATTTTGTGGTTGAAAATTTTATCAATAGAGGATATTAAATAAATTTATGATTTCCAAAAAATGAAAGGAAAAGAGTTTTTCAGTAACAGCAAATCTATCTGATACTGAGTTTATACGTGCACTATTTGCCAATAAATTAACACGCTGTGTAAACGGCATAGCAAATGTATAAAAACTTGGTAGCACTTCTATAGAAAACTTACTTTTTTTTAAAGAAACTAGTGTAAGTGTATAAGATATCAACTAACCATTTGTTTTAATTGTTACTATTTGCTTTTATTAATGTTTTTGGCCATATTTAACCATTTGTGACAGCGCATAGAGAAAGGGACCTAAGGGTAAAAAAATCAATTTTTACTTTTTTTTTTTTTGATGTGGACAACAAAAATGTTCCCTTCCAGAGATATGCGCGTTTCATGATGTGATGGTACACCAAAGATACACGTATTTAAATCTTTAAAATGGCTCTCTTGAACAAAACCGGTTCTTACCCTTAGTTCCCTTTCTATTTTGCGCGTCACATTTATTGTTTTTTTTTTTCTTATTAAACATATGTAAGCGTGGCAACCTCAAGCATTTTATTTGCGAATAGTGCGTTAATCAGGATTTTTTTTTTGTGAGTTAGCTATTTGCAAATAAAAAATTAATTCGCCGTTTATGTGGTAAAATTTTCTATTTGCAATATTTTTATTTGCGAATAAGTCGCCCGTATAAATGTAGTGTTAAGGAGATAGTACCAACGATGATAAGTTGAATATTATATATGCATATTTTTTTCAGATAAACATATAATTTTAAAAAATATAAAGTTTATGTATTCGTATGATAACTTAAATTTTTTTTTTAAGTTAAACTATTTTTTAATGCCCTAATAATCCCAAATCATTATTTAACCTATGAAGTTAAATATTTTTGTATTAAAAATTCATTTAAATTGATTATTGAGGGGTTTAGCTGGATCCTGTGCGCATTTCACTGTTGCTAATGCAGATCATCAGGGAACCTTTACCCAAAGTTTCTTAGAACAAATAGAGTTATTATGTTCTAAACTTTCATTTAAACAAATGAGATGCTAAACAACAAATAACAAAGTTGAAACAAGAACTCAATAAACAAAATTTTTTTTTAATTTTAACAATTCCCATAAAAAACACTTATTATTAACCTGACTGCACCTGGTTAAAAAAATACTTGTGTGACAACATTATATTCTTAAAAAGCTGTGGTTTTTGTTAAAAATTTTTTTTTACATACTCTTGTGACTACAATTTGAAGCTGAAACAAAGTCAGCCAATGTAGCAATGGTAAAGTAATAAAATAAAATAAATTCAGTGAAGTGCTACTTTGACCAGCGCATGAAGGGTTCCGTTAGGTCACTAGATATACAATTCAATACGAATTTTAGCCTATAAAATATAGTTTTGGCATTTTTGTTTTGATTTTGGGTTTTTTCGGTTTTGGCGATTTTTTTAAGTTTTGGCGCTTTTTTAGTTTTGGGGCTTTTTTCTCGTTTTGGCGATTTTTTCGGTCTTTGACGTTTTTTTTTCAATTTGGCAATTTTTTTCATTTTGGCAAGTTTTTTCGTTTGGGCGATTTTTTAGTTTTGGCGCTTTTTTCTATTTTTTCGGGTTTTTTGCGTTTTTTCATTTTGGCGATCTTTTAAATTTTGTCGATTTTTTTTCATTTTGGCGATTTTTTAGTTTTGGCGCCTTTTTCGTGTTTGGCGGTTTTGTTCGGCTTTTTGGCGTTTTTTCATTTTGGCGATTTTTTCATTTTGTCGATTTTTTCGGTTTTGCCGATTTATTTTAGTGTTAGAAATTTTTTTTTAATTTGGTGCTTTTTTTATTTTTAGCGATTTTTTTTTTTTGGTTTGGCGATTTTATAATTTTCGGTTTTTTTAGTTTTACCGTTTTTGAAAATTTCAAGAGTTTGCCTGTTACGGTTTCCAAGAAATAGCAAGTTGTCAAAATTACATAGTCAAAATTGCATTAACTGATAGAACACCCTTTAATTTAAATTTTTTTAAATTTTGGTATTAATTGTTATAGTTTGTATAAAAATACACTAATTTTACAAATTTAAAGTGTCAATACACATATGTACATACAATTGTATGTATATTAAATGGGATTTTAACATTTTTCGTTGCTCGTTTTGGAACACCCTTTTAATTTTAACTCTCATGTATTTGTTGTTGTAGCGGCCAAGGTTCTGCGATTTTTTTGTACGTATAGCAGTTATCGAAACTGTTAAGTTTCAAAAGAATACATAAATAAAGTCTGGAAAGTGCGACTTGGAATCGTGTTCCGTGTTCTATTTTTTTTTGCGATTTTATAAAATTTTTTCATATTGACTCTTTATTGGCGCTGCTTTTCGTTTTTACTATTTTTTAGGCTTTCGGCGATTTTTTTGTCTTCTTTAAAATATATATTTTTAGTTTAAGGTATTTTTAATGTTTAGCGATTTTTCGTTTTAGCGTTTTTTTTCGCGTTTTTTTTTTTTGTGATTTTTGGGAATTTTTAATTGTAGCATTTTTGTGAATTTCAAGAGTTTGTTTATTACGGTTCCAAATATATTGCTGAACGGACTAGAAGTAAGTTGCATTATATTAATCTTTGTTAGAATTTTTCTAACACACTCTCTCTCTTTACGCAAATAAAAAATTTTAACTTGAAGTAGTTACAATTGAGACATTTTTAGATTTAGATGCAACAACAAAAGTAACATAATATCCACTACTATAATACTTATATGCATGTACCGACGGTACATCGAATAAGTAAAAATAATTAATGTGATGATCGTAAAAGATAAGCAAGAATAGTTAAACATACGTAGGTAGAGTAATATAACTTCGTGCTAACCTAAATAGAAAAATGAACAAATGGAAAAACAGCGGAAATAAATAGTGATACTTACATATGTATTTACCAAAGGTAAATCAATAATTGTACACAACAATCTTTTCTCACATTCCGTTTCATTGGAATTTACGTTAAATAGCTGATGTTAATAACAATCTCTACCCAAGTAGATAGACTAGGGTGCTGATGTTAATAACAATCTCTACCCAAGTAGATAGACTAAAAACAGCTTAAAAAGTCTAATTTAATTTTTCTTTTCTTATTTAGAAACTCACATTAATTAATAAAAAATATTTCATTCAATAAAAAGAATTGAAATTACTGAACTCAAGCCTGACTAAAAATTATTTCTGATTAAAAAAGAAGTACAATTGTCACAAATCGTCTACACACTTCCTCTTTTTAATAAAGAAAATTATTAATAATTTTAAAATAATTTTTATATAGTGCGTATTTATTTCAGTTATTGCTTTAATGTTACTTTAAAATATCAACATTTTACGTTTCCGTTCTTTACAATTTGTGTCATGTTGTTCCGCAATTATGCTTAAAAATAAAATGAGGCAAGTAAAATAAATGGGAGGAGTTATTGCCACTTATATTTATTTATAATAGGACGGCATACGTAACTACTGCACATTTCAATTAATTTAAGAAACTCATGGTCAAAATGTATAAAATTACGGAAGTACAAACAACAACAGCAAGAGAAGAAAACCAGCAGAAAACACTTCACACAATGAAAAAAAAAAAACAAACAATGAAATAATAAAACTTATAAAATATGCCTCAAGAAAGGTATTTACGTAAGTGGTGGCGTGAGTGTGTGTGTGTATGTGTGTGTGTGTTCTAACTCCTACCATTCAAATGTAAGTTTAAGTTATTTATAGCCTTGATACACTGCACGAAAGAAACTTTATACTTGGCAAATATTTTCTGCAAACTCTATAAACATTTTTTTAAGCTATTTTATTTTGATTATTATTGAAAAGAAATATTTTTTCCCAAAATATTGTACATACACATAATATATTATTCAATCGAGGCATAAATAACTCACGTTTTAATCACGTTAGTTAATGCTTATTTAATTAACTTAAATAATTACTTGTGCAATACTAAAATTATACTGTGCGAACCAGAGTCTGCTTAAGAAATAATTAACTTAATTACACAGAAATATTTGAAGGAAATACTTTAATTCTACTATGGAAACAATGATTATATTACTCATTTGGTCAATGGTTATTAACAGGGCTCGGAGTTTTATGCAAATGGATTTTTTGTTTTCGCTAAAATATAAAATAGTATTGACTAATTAATTTATATTTGCATAGTAAGTGCATATATTTGCAATTTTAATAATTTTTCTTGCATTTTTTTATATTTCTTATATTGTTTTCACACTGACATGGTTTTAATAAAAGTTGGTTTTGACGTTGTTGCCTTAGATATTTCGTCACAGGCAAAGCATTAAAGAGGAAAGGAGAAGATAATAATAAATAACAATAAAAATATCTGTAAATCAAACTATTTGTCAACGAAGTGTAAAGGTAAAATAAAAGACAGATATGTGTACAGCAAAAACAAAATTAATCCTCATGTATATTGTTCAATAGTGTTTATAAAATAAAATAATAAAACCAACAAATCTGCATGACGTACATAGTATATATGTAAATGTTTATCTATCCACACTCGCAACACACATACGTGCTTAAAAGACCGTTTGCCGAGATTTTACCAAATAAAGGGTCTTGAAAGAACACATGAGCCGAGCGATTGAACAAAAATGGTCGTTGGTTCAGCGAAGAGCTAGCCAAAGAAGAACGAAGTTTGAGGGTTTTTTCGCGACAGTGTTGCATAGTGTCAATAGACGTGTGTTTTTTTTTTTCTGACAACAAGCACGAGAGAGACCAATTATTGCGAGCTCTGTAAAAAACTGAAAAAACGTTGGCCAAATTGTATGGAGCTAAAAAAAAAAGACTTCGTTGAAAACTAAGCACAGCTTTGACACTTTAATACACCTAATTGACACCAGAGGCGCTGCTGCTCTGCATTATTAAAAATGTGCAAAGAGCAGAGTTGTAAAGTAATAAGACTTTCCTCTTTCTCTTCTTTCACCACTTGTCTTCTCTATCACTATCGCTTTCGTAAATAGGATAACACATAGTACACAAAAGTAATAAACATTAATTGCCTGAGTGTTACTTCTCTTGAAAAAAAAATATTTTTTTTTCTTGAAAAACACAGCGTGTAATTCAACAAGTCACGGACTTATTGAACTGCAGTCATAGTTGACAAAATAAATCCGATACAACTAAGAAAGGTTAGTTTTACCAATTTTCCTAGTACGTTTACTATATGTAAAAGGTGTTGCTGCCTGAGCTTTTAAAATTAATTTTTGTTATCTCTATTGAAATAATTATATTGAATTGCTACAGTAAGACATTTCTACCCTTCTTATATATATATATATATATATATATATATATATATATATATATTAGTAAATTTTTTTTATTACTATTAATACCAATATATTTCGATTTGTAATGCTGGTAGTTCAGCATTTCATTGTTGCTATAACAAATCATCAGTAAACTTCAACCATATATTTTGAATATTTAGTGACTACTTATTATGTAGTGTGCGATATGTATTTATTTTCTCCTGGCATTTAATCCTTATCAATGCTGCTTGTAACTGATATTGATTATTTTTTTTTTTTTAACTTGAACATTGATTTGACTTGAAGATCCGCTCATTAAAATTGCAAAAGCTTCGAAGTTGTTTAAATATTATTGTTATACTTTTACGTCTTATTAAATAAAATAAAATTATTACAAAATGAAAGGTAAACCTTAAAAAATTTCCCTCGTTTGGTAAATAATACTAGTATGTATTAAGAATAGCAGAAGTCTTTATTGGCAAAGGAATTAAAGTAGCTATAACAAAATAAAAAATATTTTTTCAATACGAGTACACAACTATAGAAGACATGGATACATTGTATCCCTGCACACACAAAGTAAATTTTAAAATGTACACATCAATGAATGTTAAAATGCGTAAAAACTTTTTTAAAATTTAACAATTCATTAAGCTAATGTACGAAGACGGCCTCAAATAAAAGTTTTACGAGATTGCAGCACGATTGCGTATGAGTTGAATGGAAAGAGAAACCCTTTTTATGTTTTTTTGTTATTTTTTTCTTCATTTTATGCACAGAAACAGACAATCTAATTTTATTTTGGTAACTTTGTATTGCGGCTTGCTTTAAGGCTGTTACTGATTTTCCTTTTTTCATATTGATTTTTTTTCTTTTAAGTATTTTTTTTTCAACAATAATTTGTGGCCATAAATGATAATAAAATAAAGGTAAGACAGAGAATTTGCGTGAGGAGGCACTTTTTGTGTTTAAGTGCTTGTGTTGTTTTCGTGCAACACCGGCAATAAGTCAAGCATGTAAGTGGCTGTTGAAGGAATGAAATTTTATTTAAAACTCTTGAGAAGCTTAATTTTGCTTTTTACCTTTATTTTTTTTAAAGACGGTGGATAATTTTCACATAAAGTATGTATCGTAAATGTATTAGGCAGAGAAATTATATCAATGAAAAGCTTCATATATACAATTGTGAGGCGCGTGTGTGTATTTGTGTGGGTGTGTGTGTGTATTTTTGTGTCTGTGTGCGTTTGATTTGTTATTCTGTAGATTTGGTAGAACTTAATTTTTGAAATTTTATAGGTTTTCTATCACGCCAATTCCCAAGTGCTATGGATATAATAACATTAAAAATAAAACCTTTTTCAATTAAAGCATTTGATTCATTTAAATTTTAAACTAAATTAAATTGCTTCGATTGAATTTTTAATTGAAGTCTTTAATCTATATAATATTTGAACAAAAGTTTATTTGACTCAATTAAATTTTTAATTGATTATAACTAAGGGTATATATCGGTTTTTTATACCGCTGATAATTTCCAGTTTATTTATATGAGACACTTTAAATTGAATTGTCACCTGAAATTAAAAAGGCCATACCTGCACTTTTTAACCCCCGACTAAAAAAAGGGGTATTATAAGTTTGTAGTGTGTGTCTGTGTATCTGTGTATCTGTGTGTCTGTCTGTGTCCACGTACAGGCCAAACGGCTGGACCGATTTTCATTTAGTTTTTTTCTGTTTGAAAGGTGACTTGATCGAGAGGGTTCTTAGCTATGTTTGAAGAAAATTGGTCCAGCCGTTTAGAAGATATAACAACTTTTCTGAAAAAGTCGGGGGTTTTTAAAATTTTTAATTTTTATTATTATGTTTTTTTTTTTTGCAGAAGATGTGAAAAAATTTATAAATTTAAAACTATTTATTTCTTAATAGCAAACTTTTAAAATCAAACAAAGAAACCCAATGCTGATGTGATTCACTAAAAAAAATAAAGAAATAATACTTCATTTTTTTTTTTTTGGTAGTTACTGCCTTTCTGGAATCGTTTTTTTTTTCTGAAACCAAAAGGCTATAAGTGTAATAATATATTTTAAGAAAAGTTTAATAAGCTATATATTTGGTCAAGCTATGTTTCTCACTTTGTATTCCTTTTGTTTTATATATAAAATACAAAAACTTCATTACAAAAGTGAGAGAAAAATTTATTGTATCAGCATACTAAAAATCTTGAAAAACACTTTAGCCCTAACTAAATATGCGCTGAAGCGTAACAAAAACAAAATTTCAGAAATTGTTTCTGCTAACCACGCATTTCTAAAATTAAATAGACGTGAGAATATCAACTATTTTCCCTCTTTTAAAGACCGTGAATTTTGTATTATAAAAAACAAAGAAAAAAATTTTACATTTATGCAAAATTTGTTTCTATTTTCCATTTAACTTTAACCAAGTTAACATGTATTCCAAAATATACACCATTACATATTCGAAAACAACGCCTATGCTATAAGTTTTGTTACTGCTTTTTGATTTACGAATTTGTTAACAATCTATAGGTAGTTACAGCCTTTTGAATCCCGAAAATAAGCTTGTTATTTTTAAACATATTGAAGTAAAATTTGAAATAAGGCCGTATTTTTGTAAATTACATCATAATCAATAAAAAAAAAGTATATTTTGAATTTTGTTTGTCAGTTGCGGCCTTTTGAGTTTTAGGTGACGATATGTGTAACTATATATTCTGGGTCCTTATGAATGGGGAAGTCGATTAAGCGATTTAAAATCGTTTTTCAAACTTCTCAGAAACTCTGGATAATCTGCTCTTACAATAGATTGCAAGTCTGCAAAATCAAAAAGACTGTCCCAGAGCTGGAAAATTGAAACTGTTTTTCGCTAAAAATAAGGAACTTACTAAAACTAATTTTAGTTATTAATTAAACATATTGTGTATTTTAGAAAGCAAAAATATTGCTTTGGAAAATCATAAAAATTAAAATGACTGTTACAGGGCTGGAAAACTTAAAATTTTTTTGGCACAAAATTTTTTCATTTATTATTTAAACTTTTTGCATAAATTAAAAAGATATATTTTGGTATTAAAAAAAAAAACAAATAAAAACAAACGTTGCAGAGCTGGAAATTTTAATATTTTTTTGGTATATAAAAATCAATAATTACGACTAATTTTGCTTTTCTTAATTAAATAGTTGATAAATTTTAATGAGACTTAACACATTCATTTTTTTATATTTAAACAATGAATGAGAGAACTCAAAACTATGAAGTATTATTTTAATTATATATTAACATCGACACATTTTATATTTTAGAGAGAAAAAATATTTTTTTATTCTAATTCCGAGAGAAGCTGGAAACTAAAAATTATTTCTACTTAATGAAAAACATTTGAGTATTTGATATTTCAATAAAAATATTTTGTTAGACTTATGGGCAACCCAGCGTTTATTATAAAGAAAACATGATACCATAATTGGTTTTTTTGCACAAAATTATTTTAAAAATATATATGATGAGTACTTATTGGCCTCTAGATGCTGCGACTATGTTATGTACTTATATATGCTTCAACTTCTTTAAGAAGTCAATAACTTCAGATTGTATAAAATAAACTCAGTCATATATATACATGAAAACTGTAAATAAAGGCATCTAGGCGCAAGGCAGTGCGCCAGGCCAAATTCCGGCCAATGCACGCAGTGTGTATATTTACAGGTAGCCATTCGAGCTGTTTTTACCCCCCTCATAACTTTTTTCCCCGCAATCGTAAAATTATAAAATTTAAATTATTAATTAATTAATTAATTATTATTAATTTTTAATTAGAATAAATTCATGTAAACTCACATGCAAAGTTTGAAACTTTTACAATGAAAGGTTCCGGAGATATGAAGGTGCAAAAAGTGCATATTTTAAGACATACTCACTGACTCAAGGTAGAATTAGTAAAATCGTATCATTCTACTTTACAGCTTGCCCTATCGTTCAAATTTGTGCACAAGTTATAGAAAATGTAACAGTTTGCACAGCACATTTTTTTTGTCTGGCATTAAATGCGGCGTTTTTGACATTCGCTACAGAAAAATCTGTTTTCTGCAGATTCCTACGTCAGCAGTGCTACCAGCACATATTTTATAACTAGTAACATGCATTGTATATGGTACGGTTTTTGTCAGCTGACACGCAACATCACGATACGATTTTACTAATTCTACCTTCACTGATCACTCATCAAATTGATGAAGCACTTCTGCTATAGCTAGAGAGCTAAAATTTGGTACACGTGTAGATCTAGGTGAGCAATGAACCAGAAAAATCTGAAAACCTAAAAATTTTAACCAAGGGGGCGGGGCTACGCCCATAAAAATTAAAGCTTGTTCTAGTGAAATGAAATTCAATACAGAACTAGGCCTAGGTGGGCAATCAAATAAACAAACCTAAAAACCCGGAAATTTTAGCCAGGAGGGCGGAGCTACGACCACAAAGGTCAGAATTAAAAAAGATAATTTATATATATATATATATATATATATATATATATATATATATATATATATAAATAAAAATTTGACATATATACTGCGAGGCTGTAAATTTTTTATTAAAAAAGTGGGCGTTGACACGCCTATGCAATTTAAACCTCATTTTCGTGTACTACGGCTCAGGATATTTAGATATACCATATATGTATGAATTATTATACGTTTTCAGCGAAACTTGACACGAATAATTAGCACTGGCCGAAAAAAAATAGAGTTTGAAAAAGTGGGCGGGATTACGCCCATAAAAATTAAAAATTAAAAGTTGCGCTTATAAGCTGAAATTTGATATAAAAGTGGTTTAGGTGAGAAAACAACAAGAAACCCTGAAAACCTGAAAATTTTAGTCAGAGGGACGGGGCTGCGCCCATAAAAATTAGAAATTAAAAGTTGCGCTTATGAGCTCAAATTTGATACACAAGTAGGTTTGGATGAGAAACCAACTAGAAAAATCTGAAAATTCAAAAATTTTTGCCAGAATGGGCGGGGCCACGCTAATATTGTTTGAAACTAAAAACTTACAGCCTTATCTATAAAAATTATTAAGGCTTTATAAAGACTTTTTAAGAAAAATTTTGTATTAAACTTTGTCTTAAAACCCCTTTATAAAGCTTTACTAAGTTATATAAATAAGGCTGTTAATATACAGCTTTTAACTTAATGGGAAAATCTCCAAATCAAGAAGGTTTATCCGTTAAAATTCCAGTTCGTACTAGAGAGCTGAAATTTTATGCAACAAATAAATCTAGACCAGAGATCCTTAGGAAAAATCGAAGAAACCAGAAGTCTCAAAGTGAGGGTGGGAACAAGCACTGTCAACTCAAATTTAAGTTAAATTTTATTGAAACTTTTCACACACATTGCACTTATCCAAAGTAAAAATTTCCTGTTTTAAAAAGTGGCCGTGAGACTTCACCCATAAATCTTCGCTTTTTCTTTCATGTACTTCGGATTAGCAGTTTTTAGTCTATTACTCATGTATTCCTCATTAGCTTTTTCCTACAAAACTTTACATGAACCATAAGCACTAACATATATATAAGTCGGCGAGGCCAGGCCCATAAAAATTTAACATAATATTATACTGTAGAGAGCTGACATTTTGTAAACAAATAGTCCTAATTGATTTACTCAATCGGAAAATCCAAAAATTAAAGCACCACCTACCCTATTGAAACTTTGTATGCACATTGGGCATATCCTTTTGTTTTATGTACTTCTGCTAAGCAGACTTTAATATGTAAATAAATTAAGAAAATATGTGGGGTCACGCCCACTGAAATTTACACTGTACTTTAAATGTTTCTTTCCAGACGACTCTTACTAACTTTCGTACACACTGGCGACATGCTTTACCCATTATTTTATGTAACTATGCCATTTTCAACTGGCACATTGATCATGAATATAAATAAAACATACTAGAAATTTTAAGTTTAAGAAGTGTTATCAAAGAAAATTTTTCAAAAAGTAGTCAGATCCTCACAAAAACATAAATGTGAAAAAAGGCCAAGTTCCTGTCAAAAAAGTCATTAAAAGTAGTGAGATATAAATTTTGACCAAGTTCTTGTTTTGGTCCAAATATGCACATAATTTTATAGAGGTGCCTTAAATATATTTTTAAGTCTAGGCACATAAACACACAATGTTTCATAAGCCTTTTATGTATGAATGTATGTAAATACTTAATGTCAGTATTACTGGCAAGAGTAAATTAAATACAGGAAAATAGTATTTACATAAGGGTCACTCCATGCCATATCGGACCGTTTGAAGCTTTTTTTTATTTTTATTTTTTAAAATTTGTGCTTCTTTTAGCGCTCTCTGGTAAATTTCGTTAATTATTTTATTATTCGTTTAAAAGATATTAAACTTTCAAAAAAATTACTTTTTTCTAGTTTTTAGATTTCTCTGGTTAATAATACAAATTTACTTCTTTCTAACATATAGAATATATTTAACTATCAGAGAAATAATTAGTTCTATTTATTTAGTTTTATATACGAGAAAAAGTTTAAGTTTTCCAGGTGTGGAGCTATGCTTTTTATTTTTAAAATTTTTTGATACCAAACTTTTCCTTTCTAAAACATAAAGTATATTTAATTTGAAAACAAAAAGAAAAAATTAATTTGACCTGGTTACTTTTATATATACAAATGAGTTTTCCAACCCTGGAATTATTCTATTGAATTTTTCTGATTTTTTAACTGAATGTTTTTCTTTTAAAAATAAAATATATGTTTATTTTATACAGGAAAAGGAAGAATTAGTTTTAGTAGGTTAGTTTTATATAACAAAAAAGTGAAAGGTTCCCAACACTGGAAACGTTGTTTTGACTTTTATTATATTTGTTTTTTTATTAAAAATTTTATACGTACTGAAATATAAAATAAGTCTATATAACCAAATTAGTTTCAGCTAGTTACTTTTAAAGTTTAAATTTTCCAGCTCTGAAACTATTGTTTGGATTTTGCTGATTTTCCATTTCTGTTACACCATTTCTAGACCGAAGTCTCTAGCTTTTTTGGAAGCTGTGGAAAAGTGATTTGGTATACAGACAGACGAACAGATTGACAGACAGAAGGACATCGCTTATTCGTCTTCCCTATGCATAAGGATCCAGAATATATGTATATACCTTATGGGTCGCATTTTAATATTGTTGAAATTGCACACGGAACGACCTTAACCATTTTTGATGAATGCTATAAAAAATATCTTCAAACCATTTGATTTGGCGTGGAATGCCACATAAATAAGTATATACATACACAAGTATATACATACATACATACGTACGTACGTACGTATAAAGTTTAATAGCAAGCACCACTTAAATTCAACTTCATTATTTAACTGTCAATTTGGGCTGAAGACACTTGATATTAAAGCAACCACACACATCAACGCACACATACATATATACAGAATATGCATGCGCATACATACTTATGCTTGCATATACATATGTACGCTAAGAATTCAATCCCAGCAAACATGTTGGGGTAAAATCAACAGGTTTTCTAAATCAAAAAAATAACAAATAAGTTTTACAAAAATAATATATCAAAGTTTTTAAATTTTGATATCTAATCTTTTTAACCCCCTACTAAAAAAAAGGGGTGTTATAAGTTTGTAGTGTGTGTATGTGTGTCTGTGTATCTGTGTGTCTGTCCGTGTCCACGTACATGCCAAACGGCTGGACCGATTTTCGTTTAGCTATTTCTGTTTGAAAGATGACTTGTTCGAGAGGGTTTTTAGCTATGTTTGAAGAAAATCGGTCCAGCCGTTTAGAAGATATAACAACTTTTCTGAGAAAAGTCGGGGGGTTTTTAAAATTTTTAATTTTTGTTATTTTAATTTTAAAATATATATTTTTTAAATAAGACTCTAAATACCGTAAAAAGTGTACATATCAAAAAAGAATTTTACATACAAGGAACAACAATTTTTAAGTTAATCTAACCAATTTTATCTGTCATTTTAGTAAATGCAATATGTTTTTGCAGAAACAGTGTTTCAGGTTTACGGCTTGCAATGTAGTCAAACTTTGCATATCAGAGTTATTATTTTAACCTCAGGAGGAGGAGGAGGAAGAGGAGTTTATACTTTGTACCTTTAAAACCAATTTTGAAAATCCTTTCTTGGTCCAAAAGATTATAGCTTCCATTTGGTTCCATTGTAAAAAAAAAAGTACGCATTGGATTGCTACGAAATTAAGCTCACACATTGGGTTCTCGTAACGATACAATATCGAAGTTTCAAAAGTGGGCATGGGCCCGACAATTGCCATAAAATTACTTACTTTTTAGATTGCCCATTGAAGTACTCGCTTACAAAACACATTGCGTAAAGTTTTATAAATAGGAAGCAGAAGTTGAACATATTCTTTGGGTTTTAAAAGTTGACGTAAAAATATTGCCAAAATATGTGGTTATTTCAAATAAATTATATAAATTTTTAAATTGTCTACTTATTTATTTTAAATCAAAAAATAAGTACTTACATTTTGGAAAATTATTATTTAAATATAAGTACGTCTAAATAATTTTTTTCATTTTCGGCTTTAATAAAAGTTCATCAATCAACAATTTTTCTAAGTACAGATAGTATTTTTAAGCAACAATATAGGCACAGATATGAATAAAATATAACCCACTTCAATTGAGTTCATATAAGAAATTTTACAGAATGGTGTATTTCGTAGTAAAACAATAGTTTTTTTTTTTTAATTCATTTATACACTCAGGGAAAAGCTGCAACTTAAAAATTAGAACGCGTCACATTAATTCAATAATTTTCAATATAATAGAAAATGTATACTGAGATACTTAAAAATGAATAAAAATTAAAAAATGAATAATGTAAAGGAATATTTTTCCATATTGAAATAAGAAATTTCAACATGACTAGACTTTCGTTAATGTTTCTTGTAAATTTTTAATCAGAAATAATTTTTAGTCAGGCTTAAGTTGAGTAATTTCAATTCTTTTTATTGAATGAAATATTTTATTAATTAATGTGAGTTTCTAAAGAAGAGAAGAAAAATTAAATTAGACTTTTAAGCTGGAGGGAAATACCGATATTTTTCTGTGCAGCAACGCACTTCATCAGCACCCTAGTCTATCTACTTGGGTAGAGATTGTTATTAACATCAGCTATTTAACGTAAATTCTGATGAAACGGAATGTGAGAAATGATTGTTGTGTACAATTATTGATTTACCTTTGGTAAATACATATGTAAGTATCACTATTTATTTCCCCTGTTTTTCCATTTGTTCATTTTTCTATTTAGGTTAGCACGAAGTTATATTACTCTACCTACACGTATGTTTAACTATTCTTACTTATCTTTTACCATCATCACATTAATTATTTTTACTTATTCGATGTACCGTCGGTACATGCATATAAGTATTATAGTAGTGGATATTATGTTACTTTGTTGTTGCATTCTACCGTTTATTTGGTTTTCGAATATTTGTGATTGCCAAGTGAACATATTTTTGTCACGTGCCCATGATGAATTGAGACATTTTTAGATTTTTAATTGAACTATAGTGAATTTTTAATCAGAAATAATTTTCAGTCAGGCTTAAGTTCAGTAATTTCAATTCTTTTTATTTTATAGTTCAATTAAAAATCTAAAAATGTTTCTTGTAAATTTAATATGGTTTTTATTGATTTTAAGCTGTTTTTTCTCCAGATGTATATTTCTTAAAAAGTTATTATTTATTTAATCGAACTGAGTTTTTAATTAAAATCTTTCATATACTCAAACAACGTCATATTTAAAAAAAAAATAATTTTTTTTCGACCAAAAAAACTAGTACCCATCAAAAAAAAACTATTTCCCACAACGAAAAAAAATAATTAGTTCCTACAATAAACAACATAAGTACTTCTCAAGAATAAATTTCACGCCTTTTTAAAATCATTAAGTTGGTAATTCAGTAAGGAACAGCTTCCACCAAAAATACTTAATTCCATACTCGACTAACTTTTTTGAAATTGTTTTCTGGGTATTTGCCTGATTTTTATGAAACTTGGCCTGATAATTACTAAATCTTGCGTATAAAAAAGTGAGTGATGCCATGCCCGTGAAAGGTTAGTATTAAATGTTATTATTCTTAACCGATTCTCACGAAACGTGGAAAAGAGTTTGGGCTCTTAGAATGGAATAATTTTTTGCTTAAAAAAGTGGGCAGATACATGCCTATTAAATACTAATATTATGTTTCACGTGCTTGCAGCTGATCGATTTTTATGAAGCTTAATACACCTTGAGCTCTTAGAGTGATTTTAGGTAAGTGGGCGGTCACTATTTTTTACCAAATTGAGCGTTACCAATTTGAAAAAATATTAAAATTACACAAACTAATTAAATTTAACTAGACCGCGGGAGGAACTTTATTGATATTCAAAAGATCTGTATTGAAAAAATAAAATCCAGATAAGTGCTAAGTAAGATAGTCGCTTCGTTTACTAAATTGAAAAGCAAAAGCTTGCTTGGCATACGATTACTTTGAAAAAAATATTTCAATATAAAATATTTGCGGGACAAGATTTTCCTGTTGACTGAATATTAAACCTGCCTAAATATAAAAGTGTGTGTATATGAAAAAGCTATAAGCCAGCAATAAATAAAAAATTATACATACAAATGTATGCACATTAGAGGCCTGCGCAAATAGTCCTAAAATAAATGTTTAAATGTTAAATGTTTTCTCATGGCATGCATTACAATAAACAAAGTAGTATTATCTTCCTTACTTCTATACCTGCAATAACTGAAACAAGTGCATTGCAAACAGTATTATTTAGCGTTTGTTTTAGAAGATTTTGCTGTAGTGAAGGATTTGAAAAATCCTACATGTCTTGAAAGTTCTTATAAGTGGTCTTTTGCAGGAGTCTAATGCATATATATATATATATATATATATATATATATATATATATATATATATATATATATATATATATATATATACAGTATGTCAAGTAATTGTTTTGACATAGTTAAAATCGTTGTAAATTTTGACTTTTATCGTCAATATTTTTTTACTTTTTTAGATTATGAATATTTTTTTTTTGTAGTAGATTTCATTTTATTTACATTTAAGTGCATAAATAGTCGTAAGTTACAGGGTGGGCCAAAAGAAACCAATGGGTGTAAAAGTTTAATAACTTTTTGTTTATTAATTTTTTTTTTTTTTTTTTTTTTTCAGATTATATAGACAACACTTGGAGAATTTATAATGAATGAAAATAATAAATGAAAATCAGAAAATAAGAAATGAATAAATGAAATCAACTTTATTGAAAATTTGATTATGAGTGATGAAGCTCATTTTCATTTGAATGGCTTTGTTAATAAGCAGAACTGTAGGTTCTGGGGTTCTCAAAATCCAAGAGCCATTCATCAACGCCAATTGCACCCCATCAGGTGTACAGTATGGTGTGGGATCACATCTGAAAATGTCATTGGGCCCTACTTCTTCGAGAATGAAGATGGAAGTGCTGTAACCGTAAATGGAGAGCGGTATCGGTTTATGATAGAAAATTTTTTACGTCCTGCTCTTGAAAACAGACCTGGTATGTGGTTTCAGCAGGACGGAGCCACTGCCCATACTGCCCGAGACACAATGGCACTTTTAAGTCAAATTTTTGGAGAGCGAATAATTTCTCGAAATTCGGAAATTATTTGGCCAGCACGATCGCCAGATTTGACAGCACCCGACTATTTTCTTTGGGGTTTTTTGAAGGAGCGAGTGTATGTGAACAAGCCAGAGACAATCCTTGAACTCAAGGCAAACATTGTTGCAGAAATTCGAACGTTACAGCCACAAGTTTTGAAAAATGCTCTAAAAAGAGCCCATCAGTGCGAAGCTGAAAACGGTGGTCATTTAAGAGACATTATTTTTCATACTTAGTGTAAAAAAATTTCCGTTTTGTATATTATGTAATCTGAATAAAAAATAAAAAAAAGTTAATAAACAAAAAAGTTATTAAACTTTTACACCCCTTGGTTTCTTTTGGCCACCCTGTATAAGCAAAATTAAAAATAGAAGCATCAAAATTATATGAAAACCAAAAAAACTAAAAAAATTTCTTTTTCAAGAAAATGTTTTTACATCCTTGTATTATACAAAAAAAATAGGAAAGATTGTAAGGTGTACAAAAGTAAAATAGGTTTTTAAGACGACTTCTAATAAAAAAAATTTTTTTTCCAAAGATTTCGCTGAAATTTCTCACTTTCCCCTCGTATTACTGTTCTTAAATCCATTTAGTTCTTGAAACACCATTTCGAAACACTATTTTTCAATTAAACCCATAAATTTTGAATAGGGTATAGATCTGGATCTTGAGATGGAGTATCCACAACTTTACCGCAATTGAATAGACACAATGTTCATACCCAAAGTGCCTCATGTTTGAGGTCAATACCTTAATAAAAATTGAAAACTTTCATATTTACTAGCCATAAAGCTAACCTTACTCGCGCTGTCAACCAAAAATCATTTCAACGTGTTGATGTAAAGCTCAGTAGCAGTTTCCCATGAGACAAAGGCAAGTGTTCAAAAGAATTGACTGTTCTTCAAGAACTGATCAGAAATCCCAGCTTCTTAGATTGCAGCATAAAGAACAACAATTGCCTTTTGCAATAACGCATACTTCCAAGCTTGATGGATACTAGGATAATGTGATTTTCTGCGACGAAACCAAACTTCTGCTCTATTAGAATGACGGATTTAACAAAGAAAATATATTTAAAAATATTGGAAAGTGAAACCATATACGCAACTGTAAAATTAGAAAAAAATTGGTTGATGGATTGGGGATATATATGCACATGTATGTATGTATATGCTGTAAAAGGTGGGATAAATGTTTTTTTATTGAAAATATCTTGAAATGGGGGCAGTACCTCAATATATTGAAGTATTTTTTTGGATATCAGCTCGAGTAAGTTTGGGTTAATTGCTGGTAAATATGGAAGTTTTAAATTTTTATTAATGTATTGACCTCAAACATGAGGCACTTTGGGTATGAACATTGTGTCTATTCAATTGCGGTAAAGTTGTGAATACTCCATCTCAAGATCCAGATCTATACCCTATTAAAAATTATGGGTTTATTTGAAAAATGATGTTTTAAAATGGTATTTTAAGAACTAAATTGAGTTAAGAACAGTAATACGAGGGGAAAGTGAGAAATTTCAGCGGAATATCTGGGAAAGAAAATTTTTGTCCATGAGAAGTTGTTTTACACGCCGGTTTGATGCCAATGTCGGCCACAAAAAATATTTATTTTTGTACACCTTAAAATTTTTTATATTTTTTTACTATATAATACAAGGATGTAAAAACATTTTCTTGACAAAGAAATTTTTGAGTTTTTTTGGTTTTCATGTAATTTTTATGCTCTCATTTTTAATTTTGCTTACAACTTACGACTATTTGTGCACTTAAATGTAACTAAAATGAAATCTACTACAAAAAAATTCATAATCCAAAAAAGTAAAAAAATATTGACGATAAAAATCAAAATTTACAACGATTTTAACTATGTCAAAACAATTACTTGACATACTGTATATATAAATATAAATACATGTCTATTTATGTATGTAAAGGTATACATTTTTGAATGAATGTCAGACCATTGTAATTATATATATTATATATGCAACAAAGGATGTATGTCTGCCTCTATATATGTATGTATGTGCCTGAGTATGAGTTTATTGAAGGGTGAATAAAATCATCGAGAAGTAATATTAAGTTTGATGGACTAACAAGAACTAAAGTTACAGCTCCGCAATAAATGACAGCTGAGCAGTTTGCTTGTTCAAAAGCAATTGTCATTGACAGTGTAATAAATAGCAATTCATGCTTAACAACACTGGTGACCACTTAGTCATTGCGGCTTTTTAAGTTGCTCTGCTATTTATAGTAAGAAGCAGTAATATCTTCTTGCGTATATCTAATTAAGAAAAATAACGAACCAGTAGAAAAGATATATAACTGCTATTTATATTTATATTTATATACTGCGTGTTCAAGAAAAAGTTGTAGGAAACAATTTGCGTTTTATTGAATTTCTTTATTTGGCAAAATATTTTTTTTTTCTTTTGGCTAAATATTCCCTTGAGTGTAATTTACTTCAACTGAGTTGCTGGTTGCTATAACTTTATATTTTAATTGTGGAGTATTGTACAATAGATAAAGAAACGTATTTGTACTTCTTGAAGGGTTTTTGTACTTAAAGTCTTAACAATGATTAGTTGTATTAAAACACAGACGAGACCGAATGTCAAGTTGATTTACATATTTATGTTGTATTTGAGCTTTTAGTATATTCAAAGTTGCTCTTTAAATATTAGATATTAAATGAATAGTAAAATGTTGAAGAAAACAAATATCATGAAGAACATTTGCTAAATATTTAGTTTTTTGAACATTTCACTTCGCTAGTATAGATCATTAGCAAGAATTGATACACTCTTCGTCGTGTTTTTATCAGGAAGTTAAGTCATCAATGGGAAACCGTCAATTTTTTAAATTATTAAATTTACAATGGAAATTATTATTATTTCTATTTTGAATATATCTTAATAAAGGACTGTTTAAACATATTTTACAACTATTCTTTTAAAATTTCTTTCTAGACTTATTAAATATTGCTTATTTTATTCTACTTTTTGCAAATTAATATTATAGCGTTTAGTTAAAAGTTTATTACACAAAACGTGCATTTTATACCCTTTCATAAGGAATTCTTTTAAAAACATTCGCTATCAATTACATACTTGAGGACAAAGTATTCTATTCTATTCCATAGAAATTTTTTTTGTAAATTTTTCAATTTTTAAAACTTGTCTCATTATATTTTTTCGCATAAGCTTGACAATTCTTAAAGTTAAAGTCCTTAAGTTCTTCTGGAACTTTGTTTCATCATATTTTCGTAAAGAAACAACCAATTTTAATTAATGTAAACAAGTTTTGTGAGTATAATTAACCCATTTCAACATGTTCGAATTGAAAATCACAAAAGCGCGGTTTTTTACTCCTGATATTTCTTTTGTACATTTTGGTTTTAAAACTGTGTATAAAGAGAAGCATTAAACTGTGAATTTTGCCCTCTAGGATAATGCGTTTGTAAATAACTGTAAGTTTTTGCTTTTCAAAATAGTTAAATTTAATGTCACATGCGACAGTGATAAGCAACGTTTGTTATGAGTGCGTCTAAAGTACAAACAAAAAACTCATCAAAAAACAATTAGAAAAAATTAAAAGTTTTGTGATAGTGGTACCCATATAAAGTTGGTCACGTGCAACATCGTAAGTGTATACAAAATATTTCACATACATATTTTTAATATATTTAAATTTAGATATGCAAAAACGGCAAGAAAAATAAAAATACTTGCAAGCAGTGGTGAGAAAAATTTAAAGATCATGGAATATTATTAATAAATTATAATAATAAATTAGGATCTACCCCACGATATCACCAACGTTCGACTTATCGCACAGCTGCATTGTAAACAACAATAAAATTTAAAAAATTGTTTTTGTTTTGAATGTAAGTGTGGGACAAGTCGAACGTTGATGATATCGTGCGACAGGCCCTTAATTATTATAATTTATTTATTTAACCCCTTAAATTTAAGACTAAATATTTGCATTAACATGGGCATTGATTGATAAAAAAAAATTTGAAATTTTTTATGGAATATTTTCTTATACCGAAGTATATTTATTTCAAATAAAGTCGCTGTTTATTTAATTTGAATATTTGGCTTGCTTTTAGACCAGTGTTGGCAGTTTTTTTCTAGAGCTTATCCCCGATTTTTAATTTGTCATCCCCGAAAATCCCCAAATTGAGTTTTTTTTTTATTAAAATATTTTGTTTTGTGAGAAAAAGATAAAATTTTTTAATTTTATTAAAAAAATAATGACAACAAGTAAGAGTGCTATATTCGGCTGTGCCGAATCTTATATACCCTTTACCAAAGTGCTTTTATGTAGTATAGAGATACATACATAAGCACATACATAAAGTATAAACAAAAAGAAAAAAATAATTTGACCTAGTTACTTTTATGTATAAAAAAAAATTAATTTTCAAACCCTAAAATCATAATTTTCGATTTTTCTGATTCCTTATACCAATCTAGTAGTTCTTAAAAAAATTTAGAAAGTGTGTTTAGTGAAAAATGAAAATTCAAAAAAAAATATTTTATTTATTTACTTTAATATCCAGAAAAAAAAGTTCAAAGTTTCCAACTCTGGAGCCGTGGTTTTTATTTTTATAGTTTTCTGCAAAAATCTTTTATTTCCAAAACGTAAAATATATATTATTTATAAAGGCAAAGATAAATATTAATTAGACTTAGTTACTTTTATATATCACAAAAAGTGTAACTTTTCCAACCCTGAAATCATCCTTTTTGATTTTTCTGATTTCTTGCACCAATATTTTTCTTTTAAGAATATAAGATATGTTTAATTTATAAAGAAAGGGAAAAATTTGTTTTAGTAAGTTACTTTTGTCAAAAAAAAATAAAAAATAAAGTTTTCCAACACTGGAATCGTGTTTTTAATTTTTTAAATCCTTTTTTTTTTGTTTGAAATACTACTTTTATTCGTACTCAATCCAAAAATTATTTTATTTAATAAAAAAAAAAAATAAAATTAGTTTTCGGTAGTTAATTTTTTATATCACAAAGAGTGTAAGTTTCCCAACCCTGGAATCCTCCTTTTTGATTTTTCCGATTTCTTATGCCAATCTTTTTTTAAGAATGTAAGACGTGTTTAATATATAGTAAAAAAGGCAAAATTTGTTTTAGTAAGTAACTTTTGTATAAAAAAAAAGATTTCCCAACCCTGGAAACGTCGTTTTAATTTTTTAATTTTTGTTTTAATTTGAAATACCAAATTCATTCGTACTGACGTATGAAATAAGTATATTTTATAAAAAAAAATAAAAATTAGTTTTCGGTAGCTAATTTTTTATATCACAAAAGGTGTGGGTTTTCCAACCCTGATATCATACATTTTGATTTTTAAGATTTCTTATACTAATCTCTTTCTTTTAAGACTATAAGATATATTTAATTTATAGAGAAAAAAGAAAAATTTGCTTTAGTAAGTTACTTTTGTATAAAAAAAAGTAAAGTTTTCCAACCCTGGAAAAGTGTTTTAAATTTTTTTAAATTGAAATACCAATTTTATTCGTACTATAGCATAAAATAAGTTTATTTATTTAAAAAAAAAAATTATATTAGTTTTCGGTAGTTAATTTTTTATATCACAATTAGAGTAAGTTTCCCAACCCTGGAATCATCCTTTTTAATTTTTCTGATTTCTTGCACCAATTTTTTGCTTCTAAGAATATAAGATATGTTTAATTTATAGAAAAAAAGGAAAAATTTGTTTATGTAAGTTACTTTTGTATAAGAAAAAAGTTAAAGTTTTCCAACCCTGGAAACGTCTGTATAATTTTTTTAATTTTTTTTTAATTTTTTTTAATAAGAAATATTAATTTTATTCATACTGAAGTATAAAATAAGTTTATTTAATAAAAAATTAATAAAAACTAGTTTTCGGTAGTTATTTTGTATTGCAAAATGAAGTTTAAGTCTCCCAGCTCTGAAATCGTCTGCTTGATTTTTCTGATTTTCAATACCAATCTTATTTTGATCATTTCTGACCCACCAGTCCAAGAATAAAGTCTCTATCTTTGCTAGGAGCTTCGGAAAACCGATTTCACGTACAGACAGACGGACAGACGCACAGATGGACAGACGGACATCGCTTGTTGGTCTTCCCTATGCATAAGGATCCAGAATATATATACTTTATGACTCGCTTATTAATATTCTAGAAATTACAAACGGAATGACAAACCTATATATACCCTTTTTTGGTAAAGGGTATAAAAATAACATTTATATCTATAGCTATATTTTCATTCATATTAATTTAATTTGTACTTATAAAACTTGCAAAGAAAATATAACACGTAGTTTAATATACACAAGCATAAAAAAAATTTTAACCATTGTTTACCATTTCAAATATTTCAGAATTGAAATCTTCCGATTCGTCAGCCTTAGAAATTTTGTTGTACACAGTACTTGTATTAAAAAGCTTTAGCATTTCAGCTGAATGATTAATTTGTCATAAGAAATGGAATTATTTTTAAAGTGTGTATTTATTCTAAGAATTACTTCCAACAATTCATATTGCATTTTGTTACGCATTCTTGATTAAGTAGTGTTCATTATATTGGGTATCTGCCTTAATACTTCTACTTTATTACCTATAGAATTCATTCACTATGAAGAGAAACACACATTTTTAAACTTGCCAGGCACACATTTCTTAGCTCAAAGATCATTCTTGTTACCATCAGTTATAAAAAAAAAATCCCAAACAATCCCTTTAATTTTGGTTATCATCCCCAACAAATCCCACATCCCCAACACTGACAACACTGTTTTATACACAATTGCTCAACCATAAAAATAAACCAAATTTTCAAATATTTTTTTAAGTTAGTGTTAATTACATTTGTCTGACTTAATAATGGACTGTGTCTAATAAATTCGTAAAAATTCGAATGACCGCATCCACCCAAAGGTGCGAAGGAACCCTATTGTTTTCGCTACTCTGTCCGTCTGTCCGTCTGTTCGTCACACGGTATTTTCTCAGGAACCGTAAGAGCTACGGACCTGAAATTCGAACAGAATATGTAGAAGCTTGGCCGCTACAACAACAAATACATGAAAGTTAAAATTTAAAGGGTGTTCCAAAACGAGCAACGAAATATGTTAAAATCCCATGTAATATATACAATTGTATGTACTAGAGACCTGCGTAAACAGTCTTGAAATGTAAAAACTTCATTATTTTTAAATGTATTCACGTCGCATGTATTATACTAAACCAATAATAAATGCTGTCGTACTATAAACGAAGCACGATGGATGTATTGGTGTACGTGTATATCAGTGTTAACAAGCGATGTCGCAAGACAGCTTGTTTGTAACACTGAAACACTCAAAAGACGTACTGTTGATTAGTGTATGCTTGTTATTTTTCATATTGTACGTTTGAGTATGTGTGTAATATGTACATGGTAAGCTATTATGTAGTTAACCGCATACAACTAATGTTAAAGTATGTGTGTGCATTTGCATGTGCTCAGAAAAATAAAAGATCATACACACATACATGCATGACGTATGTACACGCGCTCATGCGTAGAAAGAAGCTAGTATCACTAATTCTTCCGTCACGAAGTGTTTTCTTCTTTACTCTTATACCTATAATACTCAAACAAATTTCTTGCAAACATTGTTGTTAACGTTTGTTTTATAAGATTTCGCTATAGTAAAGCATTTGAAAAATCCCTCATGTCTTGAAAGTTCTAATAAGATGTCTTGTGCAGGACACTAGTATTTACATTTATATATTGACACTTGAAATTTTTAAGATTAGTGTATTTTTATACAGACTACAACAATTAACACAAAAATTTTTTAAAACTTATATTAAAGGGTGGTCCATCAGTTAATGCAATTTTGACTATGTAATTTTGACAACATGATATATCTTGGAAACCGTAAGAGGCAAACTGTTGAAACTTTCAAAAACGGTAAAACTAAAAAAAACCAAAAATTATAAAATCGCCAAACCAAAAAAAAAAAAAATCGCCAAAAATAAAAAAAAATCGCCAAAAACGAAAAAAAAGCACCAAATTAAAAAATATTTCTAGCACTAAAATAAATCGGCAAAACCGAAAAAAAAATTTTAAAAAATCGCCATAACGCGAAAAAGGCGTCAAAAATAAAAAAAAATTGCCTAAATGAAAAAAAAATTGTCAAAATGAAAAAAATCTCCAATATGAAAAAAAAATCGCCAAATTTTAAAAACGCCAAAATTCAAAAAAAAAATCGCAAAAACGCGAAAAAAAGTGCCAAAACTAAAAAAAATCGCCAAAACGAAAAAAGCACCAAATTAAAAAATATTTCTAGCACTAAAATAAATCGGCAAAACCGAAAAAAAATTTTAAAAAATCGCCATAACGCGAAAAAGGCGTCAAAACTAAAAAAATTGCCTAAATGAAAAAAAAAATTGTCAAAATGAAAAAAATCTCCAATATGAAAAAAAAATCGCCAAATTGTAAAAACGCCAAAATTCAAAAAAAAAAAATTCGCAAAAACGCGAAAAAAAGTGCCAAAACTAAAACAAATCGCCTATATAAAAAAATCGCCAAAATGAAAAACATCGCCATAATAAAATAAATTCAGTAAAGTGCGACTATTACTCGCGCACATAGGGTTCCGTACGAACACTAGATATGTAATTAATTATAAAATTCATCCTATATAATATATAGTTTTAGCATTTTTTCGTTTTTGGGGTCTTTTCGGTTTTTTTGTTTTGTCGTTTTTTTGCGTTTTTCGGGTTTGGCGATTTTTTTAAGTTTTGGCTCTTTTTTAGTTTAGACACTTTATTTTCTTGTTTTGGCGATTTTTTCGATTTTTTGCCGTTTTTTCATTTCGGCGTTTTTTATTTTTGGCGATTTTTTCCGTTTTTTTTCATTTTGGCGTTTTGTTTTCATTTTGGCGATTTTTTCGAATTTGGCGATTTATTTTAGTGTTAGAATTTTTTTTAATTTTGGCGATTTTTTTCGTTTTTGCGATTTTTGTTAATTTTTATAATTTTCGGTTTTTTTAGTTTTGCCGTTTTTGAAAATTTCAAGTGTTTGCCTCTTACGTGTTCCAAGATATAGCAAATTGTCAAAATTACATAGTCAAAATTGCATTAACTGATGGACCACCCTTTAATTTAAATTTTTTAAATTTTAGTGTTAATTGTTGTAGTCTGTATAAAAATACACTAATTTTACAAATTTCAAGTTTCAATATACATATGTTCATACAATTGTATGTATATCACATGGGATTTTAACATGTTTCATTGCTCGTTTTGGAACACCTTTTAATTTTTAATTCTCGTGTATTTGTTGTTGTAGCGGCCAAGGTTCTACATACTGTATCCAAATTTCAGGTCCGTAGCTCTTACGGTTCCTGAGAAAATACCGTGTGACGGACAGACGGACAGACGGACAGAGTAGCGAAAACAATAGGGTTCCTTCGCACCTTTGGTGTACGGAACCCTAAAAAGGTGCCAAAATGAAAAAAATTACCAAAATGAAAAAAACTTTAAAAACCGAAAAAATCTACATAACGGCGAATAAAGTGCCAAAACTAAAAAAAGCGGCAAAAACCGAAAAACGCAAAAACGCCAAAAACTAAAAAACGCTCAAAACCGAAAAAACCAAAAAAGGAAAACAAGCAAATCTATTTATTATATAGGCTAAAGTTTGTATTGAACTACATATCTAGTGTCCATACGGAACCCTTCGTGCGCGGGTCAAACTCGCACTTTACTGAATTTATTTCAAAATTCAATAGCTCTTCCAAATCGCTTTAATAGACAAAATGAAGCTCATTTATACTTTTAGGAAGTGTATTATTTGACATATTGCTTAACCACCAGCTATTAATTTCACTTAAAACAATCATTTATAGCAAAATACGTCAAATTGAATAAAATTTCAATATTAGCAAAAATAATGAAAAGCCAAAATTTTATGTGATTGTGTGCCTTAAAGCTTTTAAGCCTTGTATCTATCTTGACCTATATACATATATTTCAGTTGATAGTTTCACCAAAATGGGTTCAATAGTTTCAGAGAAATAGAAATAGATTTCTGCAACTTTCGTGGTTCTACTTTTGTAATGTACATACATATATAAAAGTGTATATTATCTTAGATGCAAAAGTATCTTATAGAAATCAGTTAAATAGTTTTGGAGAGGCAGAAATCATCTCCCTGCTATTTTCATGGTCCCCTACTTTTCAAAAATATGTAGTCTGTGTGCTCGTTTAGATTAGACAAATTAGATTACTTTTGCATGGGCAGACGTTCGGGTTGACAGACGGACTGTAAAACAAATAAGATGAACATCATACTCACATCAATAGCATTTTGTTTTTTTTTTGTGAATACGGAATTTAAAAAAAAACTCTTTCTTAAATAGATCTCTGAAAAAGTGAAAATAAATATTTTCTGGGTATAAGGGTTTCACAGCCCCCCAAACATTTGTAAGTACTTTAACAAGGCAAAAAATACCCATCGTTCGTTAAGAGGCTCCATTCTATTTTTTTTGGCAAATTATCGGAATGGTGGTTCCGGAGATTATCTTCTACAAAGATACACAAAAAAATATTTGCTTCAATTAACAACTTTAATTTAAAATATATACAGGGTGGGCCAAAAGAAACCAAGGGGTGTAAAAGTTTAATAACTTTTTTGTTTATTAATTTTTTTTTATTTTTTCTTTCAGATTATATAGACAACACTTGGAGAATTTATAATGGAGAGGTTCACAACTGAACAGAGAACCAGAACAATAGAATTTTATTATTTAAACCAGAAATCAACTTTATTGAAAATTTGATTATGAGTGATGAAGCTCATTTTCATTTGAATGGCTTTGTTAATAAGCAGAACTGTAGGTTCTGGGGTTCTCAAAATCCAAGAGCCATTCATCAACGCCAATTGCACCCCATCAGTACAGTATGGTGTGGGATCACATCTGAAAATGTCATTGGGCCCTACTTCTTCGAGAATGAAGATGGAAGTGCTGTAACCATAAATGGAGAGCGGTATCGGTTTATGATAGAAAATTTTTTACGTCCTGCTCTTGAAAACAGACCTGGTATGTGGTTTCAGCAGGACGGAGCCACTGCCCATACTGCCCGAGACACAATGGCACTTTTAAGTCAAATTTTTGGAGAGCGAATAATTTCTCGAAATTCGGAAATTATTTGGCCTGCACGATCGCCAGATTTGACAGCACCCGACTATTTTCTTTGGGGTTTTTTAAAGGAGCGAGTGTATGTGAACAAGCCAGAGACAATCCTTGAACTCAAGGCAAACATTGTTGCAGAAATTCGAACGCTACAGCCACAAGTTTTGAAAAATGCTCTAAAAAGAGCCCATCAGTGCGAAGCTGAAAACGGTGGTCATTTAAGAGACATCATTTTTCATACTTAGTGTAAAAAGATTTCCATTATGTATATGATATAATCTGAAAGAAAAAATAAAAAAAGTTAATAAACAAAAAAGTTATTAAACTTTTACACCCCTTGGTTTCTTTTGGCCCACCCTGTACAAATAATAAATTAAAAATTTAATGTAGTTAATTTTTAATTAACTTAGTGATTATTTAAAAATTTACATTGTGTTGGTTAAACTTTTGCTAAATTAACTTAATTGATTAAATATTTAATTAAAATTTTAATTAAGTGAATATTTAGTGAAAAATATAATTGAGTCAAATAAAATGTTGTTCAATTAATTGAATTGATTAAAAGTTTAATTAAAAATTTATTGCAGTCAATTAAATTTGCGTTTCATTTATTTACTTAACCAAAAAGTTCAATGAAACAATTCAATATTCAACTTAATTCAATTCAAACTAACTCCTCTTTCGAATTTTTTTAACTAAAAAGTTTAACTAAAAAAAATTAAATCGTTTATTGACAATTAAAAATACTGATTAGTAAAATATGTTTCTGTTTCTACATAATGACGCACTCTAATTTCCCCTAATAAATTCTCACTTACAACTGAAAATTAGGACAAGAAATATTACTCTTATTTTTAGAAATGAAAAGACTACACAATTAAACCCTTTTCGCTTTACCTTGTATTCCATTTCTCGATTAGAAAAATTACAACCAATTTCCATCAATTTACTTTGACATGTGCGTGCTACATATAAATTATATTCGATACTTTGGTAAATTTTAAAATATAATACAGATATTTTTGATGGTTTTAAGCAGTTGTTATATTTCTAGTTTTCTTTTCTTCAGCTTAAGCTAAAATGACAGACATTTGCTGTAATCAATAATTTTTTTTTATACCCTTTACCAAAAAATGGTAAAAGGGTACATATAGGTTTGTCATTCCATTTGTAATTTCCAGAATATTAATAACCGAGCCATAAAGTATATATATTCTGGATCCCTATGCATAGGGAAGACGAATAAACGATGTCCGTCTGTCCGTCTGTCTGTACGTGAAATCGGGTTTCCGAAGCTCCCAGAAAAGCTAGAGACTTCGTTCTTGGACTGGTGGGTCAGAAATGTTCACAATAAGCTTGGTTTTGAAAATCAGCAAAATCGGGCAGGCGGTTTCAGAGCTGGGAATCTCAAACTTCATTTTGCCATACAAAATAACTACCGAAAAGTAGTTATTATTATTTTTTATTAAAGAAACTTATTTTATACTTCAGTATGAATAAAATTAATATTTCTTAATAAAAAAATTTAAAAAATAAATTAAATAGACGTTTCCAGGGTTGGAAAATTTTTACTTTTTTAACAAAATTATACAAAATTAATTTACTAAAAGAAATTTTTCCTTTTTTCTATAAATTAAGTATATCTTATATTCTAAGAAGAAAGAGATTGGGTTAAAAAATCAAAAAAATCAAAGAGGATAATTCCAGGGTTGGGAAACTTAAACTTTTTGTGATATAAAAAATTAACTACCGTAAACTAATTTTTATATGTTTTTATTAAATTAACTTATTTTATACTTCAGTACAAATTAAATTGGTATTTTAAATTAAAAAAGAAGGTTTAAAAATTAAAAAGACGTTTCCAGGGTTGGAAAACTTAAATTTTTTTTCTTATACAAAAGTAGCTTACTAAAACAAATTTTATCTTTTTCTCTATAAATTTAACATATCTTAGATTCTTAAAAGAAAGAGATTGGCGTAACAAATCAGAAAAATCTAAAAGGATGATTCCAGGGTTGGGAAACTTACACTTTTTGTGATATATAAAATTAACTACCGAAAACTAATTTTTATTTTTTTATAAAATTAACTTATTTTATACTTCAGTAGGAATGAATTTGGTATTTCAAATTAAAAAAAATTAAAACAAAGTTTTCAGGGTTGGAAAACCTTATTTTTTATACAAAAGTAACTTACTAAAACAAATTTTTCCTTTTTTTACTATAAATTAAACATATCTTACATTCCTAAAAATGATTGTTTTTAAGAATACAGAAAAATCAAAAAGGGGGATTCCAGGGTTGGGAAACTTACAATCTTTGTGATATAAAAAATTAAATACCGAAAACTAATTTTTATCTATTTTTATTATTTATTTTATTCTTGATAACGATTACAATTGGTATTTAAAATAAAAAAAAAAAAAAAAAACATTAAAAAAATTAAAAAGACGATTCCAGGGTTGGAAAACGTTAATTTTTTTTGTACAATAGTAGGTTACTAAAACAAATTTTTCCTTTTTTTATAAATTAAACATTTACTAAATTCTTAAAAGAAAGAGATTGGTGTAAGAAATCAGAAAATCAAAAAGGATGAGTTCACGGTTGGGACACTTACACTTTTTTGATATATAAAAGTAACTAAGTCTAATTAATTTTTATCTTTTCCTTTATATATTATACATATTTTACGTTTTGGAAAGAAAAGTTTGGTGTAGAAAATTATAAAAATAAAAACCACAGCTCCAGAGCTGGAAACTTTGAACTTTTATTTTGGATATTAAAGTAACTAAATAAAACATTTTTTTTTTTAATTTATTTTTGTCTTTTTTTACTTATCACACTTTCTATATTTTTTTAAGAACTACTAGATTGATATAAGGAATCAGAAAAATCTAATTTAATGATTCTAGGATTTGTAAATTTATTTTTTTTTGTAGATAAAAGTAACTATGTCAAATTATTTTTTTCTCTTTTGTTTACATAAAAACACTTTGGTAAAGGGTATATAAGATTCGGCACAGCCGAATATAGCACTCTTACTTGTTTCTTAAAGCAACATAAAAGAACACTTACAGAAGACGGGTTGCTTATAAATAATTTATTTCAAAGCTATTTTATGTATCCATTATTGACAAATCGCTCTTTTATTGTAAGAGAGTCATATCTCATAAAAGATAGTTTTGCAGAAAATATGTATCAAGTTTAAAATTTTTAATGAATTTTTTTTTTACAATATTAAATATGACATAAGAATTTTTTGTTTTTGCCTTTTCAACTAATTTTTTTTTTTTTTTTTTTTTTTTTTTTTTGAGTTATAACTATGTTGCAAGAATGGAACGATATGTATGCAGTTTTAAGTTTAAATAACTACTTAAATATAATTGTTAGTAGAAGTCTGTAGACGTCAATGGGTGTGAAAATAGATGGTTTTATTTTATTATATTATAGTTATTGCATTTTTGTTTAAAAAAAAAATACCCTTTTCATAAAATTTTTTTTTAGCAATAATTCTAACAAAAATTTTTAAGGGCAATTTCAGTTTAAATTAATATATTTATCTATTAAAAATAATGGCTGCTTTATTACAATGGACATCTAAATGGCTATTTAACATGTATTAAATTACATCGCATAGGGAAAGGGTTGCACCTTAAAATAAAGCATTTGGATTTTGCACAGCTAAATATTATTTAAAAAACTTTGCAGTATCATATGAAATATGTTTGGTATAGACTCAGAAAAAATGCAGAGCTAATTCTTTGTGGCAAATACAACATTCTATTTTTTTGTAGAAATATATAATTGCGTAAAATAATTTATTATTACGTTAAAATATTGTAAACAAAACGATATTATTATTGATTGAAAGTTTATTAAAACTTTCGTCTGTTTATTTATATTGAAAACAATAGCAAGTTTGGGTACTTTGAGCATTAATATCAATAAGCATACGGGAATTCTGGCAGGTCTTTTATTAACTGACAGTTAATCACGTTATCATTGCCATTTCTAAAACCTTAATTTTACAATACAGTAGCTGACATAATAACAAAAATGCTCTGACATTTTTCTAAGTAAGTTAGTAGCTTTTTTTAATTTATATCTTTATCTAAATTAATCCCCTGTTTCAGAAATCTAGGCAGTCAATTCGTCTAGAGACTTTGTATGAAAATCACTCAACCTTTCATTTTTAATATAAATTTTCTACTGAAATCGAACGTTTGGGTTGTGGAAGCAGACAGATGTGCCATAGCTTTCCGTGAACACCTGCCATTACGGCCTTATCTCACGGGTGCCAAAGCACCGGGTGCAGGTAAGAAGCCAGACCATCACCCCCATGCACCCTTTAGAGTGAACCAAAGGCCCACTCCTCAAGGCACATAGGTTGCAATATTCAATATAGTTATCCCTGTACTAATTATATTCAATTACCTTGCTGAGGTAATTTGAGCTATCTAAACTCTCCTGCTATGTCCGTGCCCATAGCAGCTGCTGTTGAATGGCAACAGCACCTAGAATAGTGTCTGGCTGACCGCTTCAGAGCAAACACTAGCATTGATTTCACACTGGGAAGCCAAGACTATTCTCGCAGCGATTTTGGTAGCAACCACAGCCACCACGATAATTCTCCACCTTCCACGCTATGGTGTTGTATATACACCAACAGCGAGGTTCCCAAGAGAATTCCTCAACCATTGCCGGTACAGCTAACCACTCATCCGAAATGAACGCATGCCTGTGTCGCCAAATAACCAGTGCCTACTCCACACATACTAAAATCATCCCTTTAACCCCGTGGGGTAGGAAGAACTCGGCATTTTAGCAAAGGAAACTGACGACCGCTACATGCACTCAAAATTTCAGAGCAGCGAGAACCACTTACGCGAGAAGAACGCAAGCTCGCCTCCAAGATCATGTGCCTACTACAATCGATCATGCTTGATAAACGACCCTTAAACCCAGGAGGTAGGACGCACAACTATTTTAGTACAGAATCTTGACAACAGCAATGCATTTATCTCTAAGCAGCCCAGCTGTCGGGCAACCGGCACCCGTGGTACCAGAAGTAGCCTCTGGTTATACCTCGAAGTTCCACCACAAGGGCCTCACCTCTATCGTCTTTTGAACTCAGGGGCAGTTCTAGGTGACGCTGCACCTAGCTGACAACAACGGGCGTACAATATTTGTTTTCCTTTTATAAATATGTGCACATTCGTTACTCTGTTTATATTCAGAGATTGGGTAGTAACACATAAGTTTTACGGGTAATGAGCCAAAGGTCCGTCAGCGGAAAAAGCTACATTAACCTAGCTGGGGCCCCGGGATTGCCACACCCGTAGTCACCCTGGGGGTGTGAAAGCAGACAGTCAGACGAAATAAGTATTTGGATTGCTCGCCGCTATCAAGAATTCGAGTCAATAATTTCCGCATTTTCCAGCGCTCCACTCTCAGCAGATGGATGATAGTTTGGTTCCTAAGCTCTTAAGCGAAGACCGTACAACAGAAATTCCGCAGTAAGAATATAAGATACAATCACTGCTCAGATGTGTATCAGTTGAAACTTTTTGCAAAGAAGACTGGCATTTAAATCACAAGCAAATTATGCTTCGCAGACTTACATATCCTTTTGGAATTTTGCCAGAGGATTTTGCTAAATAGGGAAGAAGGAGAAACCATGCATAAATACAATTGGATGTAAGACGAAGCCCATTTCGGTCTGAACGCCAAGAAAAGAGAAAGTAAGTTTTCAGCTCACTTGGGTCCAGAAAACAGGACCCTTTTTATTATCTGAGAGTAGGAAAAGGGTAGCGAAAGTACAAATGGCGAACGGACAGATAGGTAGAGAGAAGAGAAGCTATTGTGCGTTTATGTAATTTTTATAGCATCGTTGCTGCGCATCTGTTGCTAAGTTGGAGTATGACTTTAAGCCTACGCTGGCCAGAGTAGAACCAGAGTCCCGAGCAAAAAGCGGTTTCTTATAGAATTGAATACACATACGCGAGAATATATTACTCTCGTTGATCAGTATAGATTTAAGCTATGTAGCCAGTTTAGTAATTATTTTACTTCGCCGACAAATATCAAAATAGGGTGCATATAATACATATCCGAAACATCTACGATGTTGATATGATATTTTTGGCAAAGGTTTGAATTTGGACTTTTTTCTTTTTAGTTGACAAAGCAACTTTAATAAGAAAAATTGTCGAATGTGAACTGCTCTAATCCACAAATTCTTCAAGGCAGACAATTGCATCCAGCTGAAGTAATAGTGAAGTGTATAGTTTCATCAAGCTGTAGTATTGGAGCCAATTCTTTTGATGTGTAAACATCTATACGCTAGGGGGTAAAAATCTTTTGACTTTGATTTCTTTGCTGAGATTTCTTTGCTTTTTGCTTTTGCTTTGCATTGTCAAATCGGTGTGAGCTATGTATGGGTGTATTAGTGTTTGAAAGAAGCAATACCAAGCAGAGAAACAAGTCAACTGGCTCGAAGCCGACGGTGCGCCGCCGCCGGTTATTTTTCTGTATATTTCCGTACACCAAAGTTGAAAATGAACCGTAAGAGCTACGGACTTGAAATTTGGACAAAGTATGTAGAACCTTGGCCGCTACAACAACAAATACATGAGAGTTAAAAACTAAAGGGTGTTCCAAAACGAGCAATGAAAAATGTTAAAATCCCATGTAATATACATACAATTGTATGTACATATATACACTTGAAATTTTAAAAGTTAGTGTATTTTTATACAGAATACAACAATTAACACTAAATTTAAAAAATTTAAATCAATGGGTGTTCCATCAGTTAATGCAATTTTGATTTTGTAATTTTGACAACTTGCTGTATCTTGGAAACCGTAAAAGCAAAACTCTTGAAATTTTCAAAAACGGTAAAAGTAAAAAATTAATGAAATATAAAATCGCCAAATATAAAAAAAACGCAAAAAACAAAAAAAAAAATCGCCAAAACGAAAAAAAGCACAAAATTAAAAAAAATCTCTAGGACTAAAATAAATCGCGAAAAACCGGAAAAATCGCCAAAATGAAAAAATCGTCTAAATAAAAAAAACCCAAAAACAGAAAAAAATCGCCAAAATTAAAAAAAATGCGAAAATTACAAAACCCCAAAAAGAGAAAAGAACGCAAAACGAGAAAAAAGCGTTAAAACTGAAAAAAATCGTTTTAACTAAAAAAAACTTAAAAAAGGAAGAAAGCTAAATCCAAAAAAAATTTTTTTATACCGAATGTGCGCGTGTCAAAGTCGCGCTTTACTGAATTTATTTTAATTGCAATGCGTACACAACAACAAGAACAGCAACAACTAAACGATGAACAACAGGAATTAAAAATTAAAAAGTAAAAGTAAAGGCATTTACCATAGATGAGCACTGCATTACCACTACAGTTTCAGTAAAAACAAAAAAAAAAATTTACTGATAATTAAAATTTTTTTCTAAACTTTTTATAATGTAATTTTAATGATGTAATTTCTACAACTTGCTGTATCTTGGAAACCAGAAAAAAAAACCAAAAAAAACCGAAAAAAATCGCCAAAAACTGACAAAAGTATGCAGAATACTTGAATTTTTTGAAAAAAAGCAATGTGAGTCCGATCACAGAGGAGATGTGTAAACATCTAGTAATGAAAATTTTTTTTAAGTTGGAAGTACTTATGCTTTTAGTATCTTTTTTTAAATTAATTAATTAAAAGTATCAAAACTTTCAACATTGTAAATACATATGAATTTGTTTGTTTTTGTTTGTTTTATTAAACTTATTTGGTTAGTAAATGGGCAGACTGCAGTATATGTATATGTACTGCATTCAAAATTGCAGTAAGCAGTAAACTTACTGATTACTAAAAAAATTCAGTAATTTTTACTGCTAATGAAATTTAATTTGCATTAGTAGTAAAATCGTAGGGCCGTAGCAAGTGGCAAAGTTTTTTCATTCAAATTTTGAAACTTTTGTATAAAAAACATTTAGCCACTTGGTAGAATTTCATTATGAATACGGGCATTACTGATTACTGAAAATTCAATACACCTCATCATATAACAAATCATTTAGGCAATTTATAAAAATTGTAGAAAACAATTTTAGTAATCAGTAAAAATTTACTTGTTAAACATTTTTTATTGTTTTTACTGAAACTTTAGTGGTACTGCAGTGCTCATCTATGGTAAATGCCTTTACTTTTACTTTTTAATTTTTAATTCCTGTTGTTCATCGTTTAGTTGTTGCTGTTCTTGTTGTTGTGTACGCATTGCAATTAAAATAAATTCAGTAAAGTGCGACTTTGACACGCGCACATTCGGTTTTGATAATTTTTTTTTGGCTTTCTTTCTTTTTTAAGTTTTTTTAGTTAAAACGATTTTTTTCAGTTTTAACGCTTTTTTCTCGTTTTGGCGTTTTTTTCTCTTTTTGGGTTTTTTAATTTTCGCAATTTTTTTCATTTTGGCGATTTTTTTTCTGTTTTGGGGTTTTTTTATTTAGAAGTTTTTTTCATTTTGGCGATTTTTTCATATTGGCGATTTTTTTGTTTAAGGATTTTTTTCATTTTGGCGATTTTTCCGGTTTTTCGCGATTTATTTTAATCCTAGAATTTTTTTTTTAATTTGGTGCTTTTTTTCGTTTTGCCGATTTTTTTTTTGTTTTTAGCGATTTTTTTTATTTGGTGATTTTATATTTTATTGATTTTTTACTTTTACCGTTTTTGAAAATTTCAAGAGTTTTGCTCTTACGGTTTCCAAGATACAGCAAGTTGTCAAAATTACAAAGTCAAAATTGCATTAACTGATGGAACACCCATTGATTTAAATTTTTTAAATTTAGTGTTAATTGTTGTAGTCTGTATAAAAATACACTAACTTTTAAAATTTCAAGTGTATATATGTACATACAATTGTATGTATATTACATGGGATTTTAACATTTTTCGTTGCTCGTTTTGGAACACCCTTTAGTTTTTAACTCTCATGTATTTGTTGTTGTAGTGGCCAAATGTCTACATATTGTGTCCAAATTTCAAGTCCGTAGCTCTTACGGTTCAGTTTCACCTTTGGTGTACGGAAATATACAGAGAAACAAACGGCGACGGCGCACCGTCGGCTTCGAGCCGGTTGACTTGTTTATCTGCTTGGGATTGCTTCTTTCAAACACTAATACACTCATACATAGCTCACACCGATTTGACAATGCAAAGAAATCTCAGCAAAGAAATCAAAGTCAAAAGATTTTTACCCCCTAGCGTATAGATGTTTACACATCAAAAATTCTCTGTCAGGTGAAATTTTCTCATAGTTCGCAGAGTATTGCATATCGCTAATGTACTCAAAGAACTTCTAACCTAAGAAAATTGAATTTTTGAGCTAATGATGCAGAACTAATTCTAATATCATTATTCTTATTGTTTATTAATTTCTTAAAAATATTTTTTTTACTCAACTCTTAAGAGAAAAATGAAATTTTCTGTTTCCATTAAGTTGTGTTTAAATTGAAAATATCAATCTCGTTTTCTGTCAATTTGGTTTTCTTGAAGTATGACGTTGTTTAAGTAAAGCAGCGATAAATATTTTCTTACTTTAATGAATGTAAAAGCGTTTTAGTGGCTTTTTTTGGAGTCGGTTAAATTTTTGGTGTAAGACATTTTGCAGCATAAATATTGTTCATAAAATTTTATTCTTGGTAAATAATTAAATAAATAGAATTTAAAAAAGAAGGCAAAAAAAAACAACAAGAATAAGTAGGAAAAAATGCAAACAAATTTTTAACTTATTGTAATGAAGTTTTTACTCCTGTACACTTTTGCTTCTTGTGTTGAATTTTCATAAATTTTTTTTTATCACTCTGATATTAATAGTGTGAAATATAATGTAATAATAATTACAAACACAACTACGATGCCAACACAATTGAAGATGACCATGATGATGGTGATGATGACGATGATGATGATGATGGTGCTGATAATGTTGTTGATGCTAACGGCTCTTGGGGATGATAAAAACAAGTTTGTGCAAACATAAAATAAAATCAACTGAAGAAGGATTACACTTCATTTAGAACAGACATAGCACTAAACTAAATATAATATGTATGTATGTATGTTCACAAGCAAACATATACACATACACTAGATTCGTCTGGAACTTGTGCCATCCTATTGTTTATCACTTTCGTGTAAATAAAGTAAAAAAGGGTTACAAATAAGCAATAAAATGCTTTTACTTCAACAACTGTAGCAAAATATTACAGCAAAAAAATAATAACAATTATAATCCAAATGACAAGAGAAACAAATGAACCCCAACGGCATTTAAAAATAAAGGGTGTTTTTTATTGAGGTATAGAACTTTAAGTTGGCATCACTTTTTTAGCTGGCGGCCATTTTGTCGGCTGTCAAGTGATTAATATTAAGTTTGGTTTGCCATTTTGTCATGAACAGGTTGACAAAAGAACAACGCTTGCAAATCGTGCAAATTTATTTCGGAAATAATGGTTCAGTTCGCGAAGTTTACCGCAAGCTCCGTCCATTTTATGGTCGACATAATCGTCCATCAGAGCAATTAATTCGGTTAACCATGGATCGTCTTCGCACTACGTTTACTCTATGTGATAATACGCATCCGCAGAGACGTCGAACAGTGCGCACCGAAGAAACAATTGCCGCTGTAGAGCAAAGTGTTGAAGAGGACCCGAATGAATCGATTCGCCACCGTGCACAGCAATTGGAGCCGACTAACCGACTATTTTGTTCCCGAATTGGATGGCATGAATGTGGATGAGTTGTGGTTCCAACAAGACGGCGCTACATGCCACACAGCGCACGTCACAATCGATTTATTGAAGGAAACATTCGATGAGCGCATAATTTCGCGGAATGGACCTGTCAATTGGCCACCAAGATCGTGTGATTTGACACCATTGGATTATTTTCTTTGGGGATATGTGAAGTCGCTCGTCTACGCCAACAAAGCAGAAACGTTAGGGGACTTGGAAGCCAACATTCGTGGCGTTATTGCCAACATACGGCCCCATATGCTCGAAAAAGTGGTTGAAAATTGGACCTGTAGAATTAGCTTTATTCGAGCCAGCCGCGGCGGCCACATGCCCGAAATCATATTTAAACATTAATGGCATAAAATTATCCTTCCAATAAAGCTAAATTGATGGACATTAAAACGATTTTCTTGTGTTTTATTTCAATTTGAAGTTCTATACCTCTAAAAAAACACCCTATAGCAGACACAATAATACACTCGTCCTAGAAAATATTTCGTATGCGAAAAGCAATGAACTAAAACTTATAAAAACAGGATGCTTTTAATATTTTGTATGTTGTTTTGTATTTAATTTTTTAGCATGTTGAAAGCAGAAACACAACGTATATATGTATTTTTTTGTTTTTGTTTCTGTTTTTGTTTATTAACTGCCATTGATTTATAATAATTACAAAAACAACAACAATAATTGGCACATGGAATTAATTTTCGTAAGGTGTATGAAAAGTGAAACAAAAACGATTATGACTTATAAAACGCCATCCTGGCGTACAGAATTTCTGTTGACAAAATATGTTGGATTTTAATGTAAATAACGTGGGTTAGTTGTTCAGTCAAGAAATACATAAATAAATAAATACATACTTGTAAATATACTAATGAATTTTAAGGGCCATTATTACAACTTCAAGATAGTTAAAAGTAGGATTTTATCGGACGTATAAAAAGCTTTCCATTATTGCAAATTGGATTTTACTTACCAGATAGTATTAAGTTGCCTATAATTTATCGCTCACTTTAGGTTAAAGCAAAATTTTGCAAATGATAAAGTTTTTATACATCCGATAAAATCCTGCTTTTAACTATCTTTAAGTTGTAGTAATGGCCCTAAATGTTTTAATATAATTCGAACTTTTGTTAATGAAAACCTATTAAAGATAATTTTTACATTAAAAGCTGAAATTCGACTTGGAGTTTGTAGCCACCAACTCTATCTAGCTGTGCAATTTAATTTCTATTTATACCCTTCATCTAAATGGTAAGAGATATATAAACGTTTGTCATATCTGACGTCATAAAGTGTATATGTGTTATGGATCCAAATAAAGTCGAGGTCCTTATCAATAGGGAACACGAACAATCGATGTCCGTCTTTCCGAAGCTCCCAGAAAAACTAAAGACTTCGATATCAGACTGGTGCGTCAAAAATGTTCTGAAATTGATTGGTACTGATAATTAACAAGTAAAAGTGCTATATTCGGCTGTGCCGAATCTTATATACCCCTTACCAGAGTGCTTTTATGTAGTATAGAGATACATACATAAGCACATACATAAAGTATAAACAAAAAGAAAAAGATAATTTGACCTGGTTACTTTTATGTACAAAAAAATTAATTTTAAAACCCTAAAATCATCATTTTAGATTTTTTTGATTACTTATATGTATTAATCTAGTAGTTCTTAAAAAAATATAGAAAATGTGTTAAGTGAAAAAATAAAAAACAAAACTCAAAAAAATGTTTTATTTATTTACTTTAATATCCAGAAAAAGTTCAAAGTTTCCAGCTCTGGAGCTGACGTTTTTAATTTTATAATTTTCTACACAAAAGTGTTCTTCCCAAAAAGGAAAAGATAAACATTAATTAGACTTGGTTACTTTTATATATCACAAAAAGTGTAAGTTTTCAAACACTGGAACCATCATTTTTGATTTTTCTGATTTCTTTCTTTTTCTAATTGTTCTTTTTTATTTGAAATACCAATTTTATTTTTATTTATTTAATAAAAATAGATAAAAATTTGTTTTCGGTAGTTAATTTTTTATATCACAAAGAGTGTAAGTTTCCCAACCCTGGAATCCTCCTTTTTGATTTTTCTGATTTCTTATACAATTTTTTTTAAGAATGTAAGATGTGTTTAATTTATAGTACAAATGAAAAATTTGTTTTAGTAAGTTACTTTTGTATAAAAAATAAGATTTTCCAACCCAGGAAACGTCGTTTTAATTTTTTTAATTTGAAATACCAAATGTATTCGTACTGAAGTATAAAATAAGTTTATTTTATAAAAAAATAAAAATTAGTTTTCGGTTGCTAATTTTTTATATCACAAAAAGTGTGGGTTTTCCAACCCTGAAATCATACTTTCTGATTTTTCTGATTTCTTATATAATATATCTTTAATTTACAGAGAAAAAAGAAAAATTAGCTTTAGTAAGTTAATTTTGTGTAAAAAAAGTAAAGTTTTCCATCCCTGAAAACATGTTTTAAACTTTTTTAAACTGAAATACCAATATAATTCGTATTATAACATAAAATAAGTTTATTTATTTAAAAAAAAAATTAAAATTAATTTTCGGTAGTTATTTTTTTATATCACAAAAAGAGTAAGTTTCCCAACCCTGGAATCATCCTTTTTAATTTTTCTGATTTCTTGCACCAATCTCTTTCTCTCAAGAATATAAGATATGTTTAATTTATAAAAAAAAAGGAAAAATTTATTTTAGTAAATTACTTTTTTATTAAAAAGTTAAAGCTTTCCAACCCTGGAAACATCTTTTAAATTTTTTGAAGTTTAGTTTTTAATTTAAAATACCATATTTATTTTCACTGAAGCATAAAATATAAATATAGTTTATTTAATTAAAAAAAAAAATTAATTTTCGGTAGTTAATTTTTTATATCACAAAAAGTTTCAGTTTCCCAACCCTGGATTCATACTTTTTGATTTTTCTGATTTCTTACACCAATCTTTTTCTTTTTAGAATATAAGATATGTTTAATTTGTAGAGAAAAGGAAAATTTGTTTTGTAAATTGCTTTTGTATAAGAAAAAAAAGTCAAAGTTTTCCAACCCTGGAAACGTCTTTTTAAATTTTTGAATTTTTTTTTATTTGAAATACCAATTTTGTTCGTGGTGATGTGTAAAATAAGTTTATTTAATAAAAATAAATAAAAAATTAGTTTACGGTAGTTAATTTTAAACTTCACAAAAATTTTAGGTTTTCCAACCCTGGAATCATCCTTTTTGTTTTTCTGGTTTCTTACATCAATCTCTTTCTTTTAAGAACATTAGATATGTTTACCTTATAGAAAAAAAGGAAAAATTTGTTTTATTAAGTTACTTTTGTATAAGAAAAAAAGTTAAACTTTTCCGACCCTGGAAACGTCTTTTTAAATTTTTTAACTTTTTTTTTTTATTTGAAATACCAATTTTATTCGTGGTGAAGTATAAAATAAGTTTATTTAATAAAAATAAATAAAAAATTAGTTTACGGTAGTTAATTTTATATATCACAAAAATCGTAGGTTTTCCAACCCTGGAATCATCCTTTTTGTTTTTCAGATTTCTAACATCAATTTCTTTCTTTTATGATTATTAGATATGTTTAACTTATAGAAAAAAAGAAAAATTTGTTTTAGTAAGTTACTTTTGTATAAGAAAAAAAATTAAATGGAAACATCTTATTAATTATTTGAAGCTTAATTTTTTATTTCAAATACCAATTTTATTCGTGGTGAAGTAAAAAATAAGTTTATTTATTTAAAAAAAATTAACATAAGTTTTCGGTAGTTAATTTTTTATATTACAAAAATCGTAGGTTTTCCAGCCCTGGAATCATCCTTTTTATTTTTCCGATTTATTACATCAATCTCTCTCTTTTAAGAACATTACATATGTTTAGTTTATAGAAAAAAAGGCAAAAAATTTTTTAGTAAATTACTTTTGCATAACAAAAAAAGTTAAGGTTTTCCAACCCTGGAAACATCTTTTTAATTTTTTTATAATTTTTTTTAATTTTTTTAGTTAGAAATACCATTTAAATCATAGTGAAGTATAAAATAAGTTTATTTAATAAAAAATTATTAAAAACTAGTTTTCGGTAGTTATTTTGTATCGCAAAATGAAGTTTAAGTCTCCCAGCTCTGAAACCGTCTGCTCGATTTTGCTGATTTTCAATAACAATCTTATTTCGACCATTTTTGACTCACTAGTCCAAGAACGAAATCTCTAGCTTTTCTGGGAGCTTCGGAAAACCGATTTCACGTACAGACAGACGGACAGACGGACATCGCTTATTCGTCTTCCCTATGCATAAGGATCCAGAATATATATACTTTATAGCTTGCTTATTAATATTCTAGAAATTACAAACGGAATGACAAACCTTTTACCATTTTTTGGTAAAGGGTATAAAAAGACGGTTGCTTTCGGAGCTGGAAAATCTAAGTTTAAATTAAGAAAAGTAACTTAGCTAAAATTAATTTTTTTTCTAAATAAACCTCTTCTATATTTTAGTGAGAAATAAATTGGTACCCAAAACTCAAAAAAAAATTAAAAGACGATATCAGGGTTGGAAGCTTTTTGGAATGCATCTTTCTTATGGCACGCCATGCATGTAAAACAGAAACTTTTTGAAAATGAAAACATACTGGCGTATCCCCGAAAATGCGAACTATTTCGACTTTTAGTGTTGCCGTATTTTCCGAGGAAGCAATGTGGAACTCTTGGAATTTTAGAGATTTTTATCCTACTTATTGGGAATTTCCAATCTAGTTTGTGTCTTTGCTAAAATAATCGTGACTTGGATAAGTGGTTCGTGGCAGTGATAGCTAAAGGTGTTTCTGCAAACTGTTATTAAAGGGTAATTTTTTAGCAACTTTCTTTTTGGCAACACTGTTTTTGGCAGCTCAGCTGTCTCGTGTATCATATTACTGTTAAATATGTTAAGTTTGGTCTATAATTTAACCATGAATCGAACAAATGAACAAGGCTTGCAGATCATTATATGTTATTATCAAAATTCATGCTCGGTTAAGAAAGTGTGCACGATGCACATCTTCCATTTTATGGTCAGTATGGGGCGACCTTTTGAGGTGATTATTCAGAATCTTGTGATTAAATTTCACACCAAAATTATATTATTGAACATTAAACCACCAACACGTATACGTAGAGTGCGGAAAGATTAGTGATGACCGTGAATTATCGATTGGGACTCTGTTACTTTTTGTGTGTGCCTAAAATGGGAGAGCTAGACTAAGATGACATGTGGTTTCAGCAAAATGGTGCCACATATCACATAGCATGCGAACTAACAATGCGAGGCGAGGCCAGTTCGGTGAACAGTTTATTTCACGTTTGGGGCCGATCAATTGACCGTCTAGATCTTGCGATTTAACTCCTTTAGACTTTATTGTGTGGATTTATGTTAAGACTTGTGTTTATAAGGACAAGCCCGCAATGGTTGACGCACTGGAAGACAATAATGAAGAATTTATTCGTGAGATACCGGCGATATGATTGATAAATTATGCCAAAATTTGACATTGGATTATTCAGACTACTGCAGACTCAAAGAAAGATTTTAAATATTTATCTAAATTGTATGTGTTTTTTTTAATCAAATCCGAAAGTTCCTAAAAAATCGAAAGTAAGTTTATTGTTTGTTTGTTGCGCTCTAACGGATAAGCCACAGAACCGATTTTTTATGAAACTTAGAACATAGATAGATCTTAGTCTAGAAGGACACATAAGATATATGTTTTTAAAAACTAGGAACACGACGGGTGTAGTGGGAAATTTTCGCCTCTAAGAAACTACCGATTTTTATGAAATTTGGCTCATGGATATATCTAACCTTAGAAGCACATATATAGGCTATATGTTTTTTTTAACTAGATGCACGAAGGCGGTAGGGGGATTTCTCTGCCTCTAAGAAATTATCAATCCGATTTTTATGAAATTAAAATATATATAAGTCTACCAGAATATACAGGCTGTAGACTTTATCATAAATAGGACCACGAGGGGTGTCCTCTTCCTCTTAGAAACAACTATTTATGTGGTTTTGATAAAATTCAAAACTTAGTTAGATCTGAGTCTAGGAAAGCCCAGGGCAATACACTTTTTTCAAAATAGATGCACGGGAGGGCTAGGAGGCAATTCTTGCCTCTTTGAAACTATTTAAACGATTTTGATGAGATTCACAAAAGGTATAGAGCTGAGTCTGGAAAGACACAAACGCTATATATGTTTTATCAAAAATAAGCACACAAGGGGGTTAGGAAATTTCTAAGGTAAGTAAAACATAAGGAACTGCGTTTCTACCCGGTAACACATGACAACACCGTGCGTTCTTTTTTTTCGCAGATAAAACAGTAACAAATAAATATATTAAAAGTATGATTGCAGGGTTGGAAAATTTTAACTTTTTGTGTAAATTAATTATTCCTTTTTTTATAGATTAAATATATTTTATATTTTAAAAAAATATAAAATTTGATATAAAAAATCAAAAAAAAAACTTAGCTAGAGAGCTAAAAAATTTAAACCTTTTTGGGTAACTGAATAAAATAAGTTTTTTCTTTGTGTACAAAATATATTTTATATTTTACAAGGAAAGAAATTAGTATTTAAAATCCAAGAGATTAAAACTATATTGTCAGGATGGGATAATTGATTTATTTTTTGTGATACATAAAAGTATTTTAAATAAAAATGTTTATTTTTTCTTTTTAAGTAAACAAAATAAACACGCTGTGTGCATAAGCCAGTACTTGGTCTGGCAAACTACCTTGTGCCTACATGGAAAAAAATAAAGGGAGCAATTTTCCACTATCAATTAAAGTTTTGCAATATCAATTACAAAATTAATTACAGCAATTAAAAATTAAATTAAATTAGTTAAATTCTTAATTAAAAATATTAATTGATGAACTCTTTTTTTCTGTGTACTGAAACTAAAGCCTTAATGAAGACTAGCACGCAACTTAAAGTGTTAACTGTATATGTTGCAGTTATATATTGAAATTAACTTAATTAAAAAAAAAAAAAAACTTACTTCACAATTTGTCTACTTATATTGCAGAAAGCTATTTTTTGCGTCATCAACATAATCCCCTATTCTGCAACTTAATTAATTCATTTTTTGTAAGGAAATATAAGGAAAAGGAAAGCTAAGACATTTTCACATTTAGCTTGCTAATAATGTTGTTTCTTTAAACAAAGTATTACTTAAATTTTTATTCTTGTTTTCTTACTTTTTATTATAGTAATCATTATTTTTTTAATTTTCAAAATAAAATACCAGTAATAAGCTGAAGCTCAAGCTGACTCAACAGAAAACGGTAGCATTATAGATTTATTTAAGAATATTAAGAATAGCATTCACATTGGGCAACTGTTGTGGTGCAGGTCTTTGGTTTATAGCAGACATGAACTGACTTGCTCGATAATAAAAACTACCCCCTCATTTCTTTTTCGCATTTTAAAATAGTTGCGAAAATATATAATTTATATATATTTATTGGCATTTCCGCTGGTAAGCCTGCTTTTTGTCACGTGCGACAGCAAACAATTAAGCTAGTATTTCAGCACAATGTAACTTGATTTTTCTTAAAATTTAACTTACAGCCTGTTTTTATAAAACATGAGCCCTTTCGTTTTTATGTTTCTTTTATAAAAGATAACGTTTAAAATTTGATTTTTATAAAACATATTCTAAAGCTTTCGTTTTGACATAAAAAGAGCTTTTTAGGTATAACCAAAAATTCACACTCACAAAATTATTACAGTGCAGGAATACAAAAAATAATATGTATTAAAAAAAAGCAATGTGAGTCCGATCACAAAGCAGATGTGTAAACATCTAGTAATGAAATTTTTTTTTAAGTTGGAAGTACTTATGCTTTTAGTATCTTTTTTTAAATTAATTAATTAAAAGTATCAAAACTTTCAATATTGTAAATACATATGAATTTGTTGGTTTTTGTTTGTTTTATAAAACTTATTTGGTTAGTAACTGGGCACACTGCAGTATATGTATATGTACTGCATTAAAAATTGCAGTAAGCAGTAAATTTACTGATTACTAAAAAAATTCAGTAAATTTTTACTGCTAATGAAATTTAATTTGCATTACTAGTAAAATCGTAGGGCCGTAGCAAGTAGCAAATTTTTTTCATTCAAATTTTGAAACTTTTGTATGAAAAACATTTAGCCACTTGGTAGAATTTCATTATGAATACGGGCATTACTGATTACTGAAAATTCAATTCACCTCATCATATAACAAATCATTTAGGCAATTTATAAAAAGTTTAGAAAAAAAAATTTAATTATCAGTAATTTTTTTTTTTTTTTGTTTTTACTGAAACTTTAGTGGTACTGCAGTGCTCATCTATGGTAAATGCCTTTACTTTTACTTTTTAATTTTTAATTCCTGTTGTTCATCGTTTAGTTGTTGCCATTCTTGTTGTTGTGTAAGCATTGCAATTAAAATAAATTCAGTAAAGTGCGACTTTGACTCGCGCACATTCGGTTTTGATCATTTTTTTTTTGATTTAGCTTTCATAATTTTTTAAGTTTTTTCAGTTTAAACGATTTTTTTCAGTTTAATCGCTTTTTTCTCGTTTTGGCGTTTTTTCTCTTTTTGGGGTTTTTTAATTTTCGCAATTTTTTTTTCATTTTGGCGATTTTTTAATTTTGGCGATTTTTTCATTTTGGCGATTTTTTTCTGTTTTTTGGGGGTTTTTTCATTTTGGCAATTTTTTTCTGTTTTTGGGGTTTTTTATTTACGCGATTTTTTTCATTTTGGCGATTTTTTCATATTGGCGATTTTTTTGTTACGGATTTTTTTTTTTTAATTTTGGCGATTTTTGCGGTTTTTCGCGATTTATTTTAGTCCCAGAGATTTTTTTTAATTTGGTGCTTTTTTCGTTTTGGCGATTTTTTTATATTTGGCGATTTTATATATTTTTTGATTTTTTAGTTTTACCGTTTTTGAAAATTTCAAGAGTTTTACTCTGACGGTTTCTAAGATACAGCAAGTTGTCAAAATTACAAAGTCAAAATTGCATCAACTGATGGATTTAAATTTTTTAAATTTAGTGTTAATTGTTGTAGTCTGTATAAAAATACACAAACTTTTAAAATTTCAAGTGTATATATGTACATACAATTGTATGTATATTACATGGGATTTTAACATTTTTCGTTGCTCGTTTTGGAACACCCTTCAGTTTTTAACTCTCATGTATTTGTTGTTGTAGTGGCCAAATGTCTACACATTGTGTCCAAATTTCAAGTCCGTAGCTCTTACGGTTCATTTTCACCTTTGGTGTACGGAAATATGCAGAAAAATAACCGGCTGCGGCGCACAGTCAGCTTCGAGCCGGTCGACTTGTTCCTCTGCTTGGTATTGCTTCTTTCAAACACTAATGCACTCATACATAGCTCACACCGATTTGAAAATGCAAAGCAAAAGCAAAAAGCAAAGAAATCTCAGAAAAGAATTCAATGTCAAAAGATTTTTACCCCCTAGCGTATAGATGTTTACACATCAAAAATTTTCTATGAAAAACTCTAAATAAAATTCATTCCAAATTAATTTTAAATTTTATGAATAAGGGGGTAAGCAATTTAATTTTTAATTGATTTTAGCATCCAATATTGGAAATCCATTTACCCATTAAAACAGATTTTCATGGCATTTCGTATTTTCCGTTGTTTGTTAGAACTAAGTTTTTTTTTTCTTATGACCTTTACTTTATTTTGACTCAATACTTAAATTTTTTGTGATTTGTTTGACAGTTAAATTATGAAAAATAAAACAAAAATTATTTGTTTATACTGAATTTAGTGTTGAATCTTTCACAGAAAATTTATAGAAGCAAGGGAAACATCTTTGCTTTGTACGGGAGTTAAGATTCGTTCTTGTGAAAAATAAATCAATCCGCTTATAGAAAAAGCCATTTTGATTTTTTCGTTTATTTAATTTTTTTGTAATTTATAGTAAAAAATAAAAGTAAAAAATAGTTGTCACTATTTTAAGTCAGTTCACATTCTAACATTTAAAATAGAATAACATTTTCGTTAAAGTCAAATGAAAAATATGTAGACTGATTTTTAATTAATTTAGCATAAACAATTTTATGAGTGTGAAAAACTGAAAGCTCTTTTGTTGTCACACACATGAAAATAAAGAAATGTGTTAAAAACGAAAACATGGTTTCATTGGTTATTTTAAAGAACGTATACCCTTATTCGTTTTCGAAAAATAGGCTGTTAATGTAGAGCTGCTGACGGTTTAAACAAATATATAAAGAATTAAAAAACAAGTATATATGTATGTTTCGTGTCGCACGAGAAAACAAGTTTACATTACTGTGGAAATGTCTTTATATGAAAACTAGTGATATGATTGTTAGTAAGATATTATCTCTGGAAGTATAAGAGCTTTGGAGCTGAAGTTTTTAACACAGCTTCAAGTTACTACCCGCTAAGTTTTCTTGTTTTGTTTTAGACCCATTTTGTGGAGTAAATTGTAGTTAAAAAAATTTTATAGAGTAAAACAACGTTTGCCAGGCTTAGCTAGTTGAAATATAAAATCTCAAACAATTTCATTTAAATTATTCCTCTTGTGAATAAAGAAAAGAATAAAAAAATGTTCCTCACATCAATTACGGGAGATATGTTTGTAAAGTGTGCTTAAGCTTATGTGGCAAATTATATCTTTTTTTTTTGCCTAGAAGAAGAAGAATTTAATTCCAGTATTCTGCTGGCCAAAGTTTACTGGCATACACTCATTTTCTTCATTATCTATATTTTTCGTCATCTACCTCCTTCTTTTTTTGCTTAAACATTAAGCTCGACATATTTTTATTTTGAATCCTTCTACATTCACATGCTGTAGTTAAGATTGTAAGCAGACCATGATAGTTTTAAAATTAAATTAACATTTGACATAATGCTGGTATGAAACTGACTGGTCGCCTGTTGGCAGGTAAATTGGAATACTTTTGAGAAGTTTCATTTTCAAGTATGTGCAAATTATTCTGATGCCTTATCTGGGAGTTTATTACAATAGATGTTAAAAAATAAAGTAAAGAGCAAATTACATTCCTTGTAAAATTGGACAAATTTAAATACAGCCAAAAAAAAAAAAATGTTTACCCATTTTAAGTTTAAAATAAAATTAACATTAATTAAATAGTTGAAAGACATTCAACAACAATTTGTTTGAATTCTGTTGAAAGTCATGCAAAAACTCATGATGAAGGCATGAATAGTTTAAAATTATCAAAAAAAAAAAAAAAATATACTCCATTAAACTTAAACTAAACACTAATCTTGAACTAACTGACACTGCATAGGGATGAGAATTTTCCTTCTGTACAACTATCTAGGCGCACGGCAGTGCGCCAGGCCAAGTTCTGGCCAATGCACGCAGTGTGTATATTTACACGAAGCCATTCGAGCTGTTTTTACCCCCCTCATAACTTTGTTCCCCGCGACCGTAAAATTATGAAATTTAAACCATAATTAGAATAAATTCAAATAACCTCATATGCGAAGTTTCAAAGTTTCCGGAGATGTAGAGGTGCAAAAAGTGCATATTTTAAGACATACCCACTGACCACTGACACACTCATCAAATTGATGAACCACTTCCGCTATAGCTAGAGAGCTAAAATTTGGTACACAAGAACATCTAGGTGAGCAATGAACCAGAAAAATCTGAAAGCCCGAAAATTTTCACCAGGAGGGCGGGGCTACGCCCATAAAAACTAAAATTTGTGCTATTGAGCTGAAATTCGATACAGACCTAGGTCTAGGTGAGAAATAAAATAAAAAAATCTGAAAATCTGGAAATTTTGGCCAGGAGGGTGGGGCTACGCCCATAAAGGTCAGAATTAAAAATGCTAATCTAAGGCGCTTCATGGAAGCTATTTTATTGAAATTCAGCATATATACTGCGGTAATGCAAGGCTATCAGTGTTTCATTAAAAAAGTGGGCGTTAACACGCCCATACAATTTAAACCTCATTTTAATGCCCTGCGGCTCAGCATATTTAGATATACTATTTATCTAGCTATTATTATCCGTTTGAACGAAACTAGACACGAATAATAAGCACTGACCGAAAAAAATTTTGACTTTGGAAAAGTGGGCGGGAACACGCCCATAAAAATTAAAATTTAACGATTGCGCTAGGGAGATGAAATTTGATATACAAGTAGGTCTAAGTGAGAAACAAACTAGAAAAATTTGAAAACCCAAAAAATTTTACTAGAATGGGCGGGGCCACGCTAATAATGTTTTGAACTAAATACTTAATATACAGCTTTTAATTCAAGCCAATTTAGTGAAATCTTGCATCACCCTAAAAATTGGGCGTGATCACTCCCATAAAGTGTTAGCCTTGTGTTTAATCTAGATCGGTCTAGCATATTTTAGAAGAAAATTAGCATGAATTATAAGCGCTGCTCACAACAAAATTTTGAGTTAGGAATAGTGGGGAGAGGTAATGCTGATAAAATCTAAAGATATAATTCGCGCTAGAGAGCTGACATTTTATACACTAGTATGTGTAGCTGCGTAAGCCAATGGGAAAATCTTAAAACCAAAAAGTTTTACCCGGTATGCGGGGCCACGACGGTAAAACTCCAATTCGCACTAGCGAGCTTAAATTTGATACACAAACAAATCTAGATCAGAGATCACTAAGAACAATCTGAAAACCCAAAAGTTGCTACCAGAGGGCGGAAACAAGCACTTCAAATTCAAAATTAACATACATTTTATTAAAACTTTTCATACACATTGCACTTATCCAAAAAAAAATCCCTATTTTGAAAAGTAGCCGTGACTTCACCCATAAATCTTAGCTTTTCGTTCAGGTACTTCGGCTTAACAGTTTTTAATTTAATACTCAGGTATTTCTTATTAACTTTTTAATACCAAATTTTGCATGAACCATAAGCACGAGCAGATATACAAGTCAGCGGGGCCAGGCTCATGAAAATTTTACGTAATATTATACTATAGAGAGCTGACATTTTTTACATAAGTAGTAATTGATTTACTCAATCGGAAGATCCAAAAATTAAAAGCACCAGCTATTCTATTGAAACTTTGCATATACATTGGGCATATCTTTTTGATTTATGTACTTCGGCTAAGCAGACTTTATTTTACATGTAAATATATTGAGAAAACAGGCGAGGTCATGCCCAGTAAAATTTACGCTGCATTTTACATGGTTCTTCCAGTCGCCTCTTACCAAATTGCATACACACTGGCGACCCGTTGTAATGACACAATGGTGCATTTTTAAGGTGAACAATTCAACACTCATCACAATCTTACCAATTATTTTATGTGACTCTACCATTTTCAACTGGCACAGTGATCATGAATAGAAATAAAATACACTAGAAAATTTAAGTTTAAAAACTGTTATTATAGAAATCTTTTCAAAAAGTAATTAGATCCTCACAAAAACATAAATGTGAAAAACGGCCAAGTTCCTATCCAAAATTTCGGCCATTAAAAGTTGTGAGATATAAATTTTGACCAAGTTCTTCTTTGCCACAATACCTGACACAGAAATATATTATGTATGATATAATTTCTTAATCGTAAGAGTGTCATATAATTTCTAGATAATCTGATAACTTGGCAGGGATTTCAGGGTAGGGAAACTCAAACTTTCTGTGATATATAAATGCAACTAAGTCTAATTAGTTTTTATATTTCCTTGATAAATTATATACATATGTATTATGTTTTGGAAAGAAAAGTTTTGTATAGAAAATTATAAATATAAAAACCACAGCTTCAGAGTTGATAACTTTGAATTTTTTTTTTTTTTTTTTTTTTTTTTTTTTTTTTTTTTTTTGATATTAAAGTAAACAAATAAAACATTTTTTTTAATTTACTTTTTTCACTTAACACACTTTCTATATTTTTTTAAGAACTACAATATTGGTATAAGGAGTCAGAAAAATCTGAAATGATGATTTTATGGTTTGAAAATTAATTTTTTTGTACATAAAACTAGTTACTTTTATGTACAAAAAAAATTAATTTTTTTTAATTATTTATTTTAATTATTTGTTTCTTTTTGTTTATACTTTATGTATGTATCTCTATAGTACATGCACGCACTTTGGTAAAGGGTATATAAGATTCTGCATAGCCGAATGTAGCACTCTTACTTGTTAAAGTTCAACTGGTACACATATAAACAATAAGGGTATTCAGTGTTTGATGTTGAAAATCTTGCGTAAGTGCAAATGTAAATTATCGTATCTATTATTTGTATTATATGTATGTGTATTATGCTTAAAAGAAAGATAAGTTATTTTGCATTTACACTTACGCAAGACCACTTTCATCGAACAATGAATACATCTAATGTACTAGCTTTACCATCCGTGTTCGGTCTATAAGGTTTTAACTGCTAAGAAGCAAGAGAACAAATTGAAGTCCTGTTTTTTGTATTGTAATATATTATTTTTATTCAATGCATTTCAAAATTAATAAGAATTTAAAAAAATTTAAATTTTAATTTTAATTTGATCAAACCCTATTAAAATATTAAACGATAGGAAATGGACAAGAATATGTACTTGTATGTTAAAGATTCATAAGGTTTATATATTTATATAGAACTCACTTTCTCTAGCTAAAATAGTTTCCTTTGACGGTTTACTATAAGAGTGTGTCAAAGAAGGGCACTTTTGTTAACATTTAAAAATATTTAAATTAAAATAATTTTGAATATATCATCTTCCATTTTCCCCTATCAGCAGTAGTCATAAAATAATTTTTATTTTTTATTATTAACATTGTTTTTTTATGCTTTCATATGCTTGTTATGCCTGTTATTCCGGCAAGCAATATCAATTTCCTTCTTTCTAACAAAAACTTTTTATTGTATTTTATGTTGAAATATAAAAATATGTTCTTTATTTCTTCTGTAAACTTTAGGAAGACGTTAGTGTATTTATAGTTCCTAGCAAAAATAAAACAATAATATTATTAATTAGTACTTACCTTTTCAGTTTCAAAAGTTTCAACTGGTTTTCATCTGAAAAGATAAAAAATATGTATTTAGATTTTGCATAATTTCGAGTTATTTATGCATGAAAAAAAAATATATTCAGCTGAAATATGATTATTATTTTATTTAATTTAATTATTTAAATATATGATTATTTATTTTTTATTTAATTAAAAGTCAAACAAAATATTTAAAGTTTTATATTCGGCTGTTAAACTCCTCACCGGTCATTCTTCAAATGGAAGAATGTTTTGAAATCAATCCTTTTCTCAAACGACAAACGTTGGAATATGTTTTGAAAACAATTTTAAACACTAAACATTCTCAACAAAAAGGGGGAAATGATTTTCAAATTCAGTATACCGTCGTACCGGTCGGTAATATAATCGGATTTATAATTCCCAGTCATATGTTTTTCCAATAGGCTGCATTTCTTGCACAGTCTTATCCACCATCACTCATACGTATTTTCCATGTATCAAATAAATATTGCTCATACGCACATTATTACATCATTTCTTATTTGTTTATTAATAAAATTTGTAGCATATTTATTTGGATTATTAATGTTTACGTATATGTGGCGTATGACCGATTTATAGCGTAGACAGACGACAGCGTTAATTTGCCTTCAAATCTCACTAATGTGAATTAAAAATTTACCCTGACAGACGACAGTATTTGCATTAAGTAAACAAAATATGTGCAATCATTTCGTACCACACACTTCGATAATTTGCCTGGGAAGCATTAAAATGGAAAAAATGTGTCCCGATTTAAATATTTCTTTGTTCTTTTTCTAAATACAATTAAAATAACTTATATTTCCTGACTGAATCACATTTAATTTTGAAAATGTAAACAATTTGCCAACATTTGATTGATTGTTGACGGTGTTACCATATGAGGACGGTGTTATCATATAGCTAAATTCAGTATTAATTCACTGTCATTTAGTGCATTTACGGTAAATCTAATACGCATTGGGATGGAGATAATTCTCAAGTTAATTTGAATTAAGACTGCTAATGCAAATTAACGCTGTCGTCTGCCTATGCTAAAAATCAATACAATTTTTGTTTCCACTTACATACATACGAATTATAACTAGCGTTTTTCTGTTCCCGGACTTTTTTCATTAACCGGGAAAGCGGGAATAATTTTTCCAATTGTGATCAACAATTGTACACACAATATAATAAAAATCTCATATTAAATTTTATTAACAATTTACGTTAAATAGCTGATGGTGTTAACAATATCTACCCCAGTTGATGGACATGGGTGCTTATGAAGTGCGTGGCAGCACAGAAATATATCGGTATTTCGCTCAGCAAATAAAGTCTAGGTTAATTTTTTTGCTCTTCCTTTAGAAACTCACATTAGTTAATAAAAATATTTCATTCAATAAGAATTGGAAATATTGAACTGAAGGCCGATTAAGAAATTATTTCTGATTAAAATCCATTATAGTTCAATTAAATTTAAAATGATGAATACGAATTTTAATTTGCTAAGCCAACAACAACTACATTTTATAAATATTTAATCAACACTTACACAACTCTGACTCGAAATGTTTTTTTTTAATATAACATCAAAATTTATTTGATTTAATAAAATTTTATCCACTAAAATTTTTTCTAAACTAAAAACTATACAGCTAAAAACATTTTCGTAATTATGAGCATACATATTTCTTAAATATTTATTTATATTTTGCGAAAATTTCCTGAAATTCTCATTTATCTAACAGTATTATATTTCATTTTACCTAAATTTGTATTTGAAGCATTTTTTTTCTTCTTCTCTGTCCGACAAAATACCTACACAATAGTTTAAAAAATATATTTCTTGGAATATGTGAACACCCATTCATACATACACATGTGCTTTTATGTTCTTTTATGTTTTCAATATAATTAGAAAAGGTTATTTGTTTAAAATTTTATTATGTAAATACGCGCCGTTAGGTTTTTTTTTTTTTTTTTTTTTTTTTTTTTTTTTTTTTTACTATTATTTATCCGAACAAGGTGAATATGTAGATGCTCAAAGCTTCATATCATCAAATACCAGCAAAAAAATTAATAAAGAAACATATTCAACAGAAATTTAATACTATTTGAATTGGAATTTGCATAAGCTATGAATATGTCTGTGAAATATTCTATAAAAATTTGAGTAATTATTATACACTGAGAATAATTTGGGAGGTTAATCTAACCAATTTCAATTGTTTACTTTAGAGTAAATATAGATTGCTAATGGAATTTTATAGTTAACAAATTTTGACTTGGTTAGTATTAATTTGTAAGATTTATAATCTTATCTTGAATGTAAAATTTTGTTGTAATTTGAGTAAAAAAATTATTATTCTGTTTGATATTGTGGTTAAAAAAAGTTCTTCTACAGAGTGTATTAAGTTACAAGTACCTGGACAAATATTTACATACCATTTCGATTCATATAGTGCACTATTTGTTTGATTTGCTTACATGGTTTGCTTATATTTTTTGTTAGTGAATGCAACTTAGAATTCTCATTCAGTGTATGAGTGAATCTGCTAGGTTTAGAAATAAATGGAGCAACAAGTAACAGCTTTGTACCAGTGGCGATTACAAGCAGGCTACTGTAGCTACAGGCTAAGAGTTTTTCCGATACTTGGTCGCATATTATTAAGTAAAATAATCAGGTATGTGAGAGAAATCATTTTCGATTTAAAATCGACTGAAAAACGTAAAAAGTTGTGATGCACACATTTATTTCGATTTCATTCTGGTTATATTTTAAATCGAAATCAATTTCATTTCCCATCTTGTTCTATGAAAATATTAGTAAAAAAAAGATGTGATGGAAAATGAAATTTGTGTTGTTTTTGCGTTATTAAATCGAGCAAGCATGAGTTGACGATTTAGAAATTATTTTATATCTAAACAAAATTTTCCTGCAATAACTTGTGTGAAAATGTAAGTAAAATGCTTTAAAATAATTAAAGGCAGATGATATTACAATAAAAGGAATTTTTTATTTAAATTTATTTTTGTTTGAAACAATTTAATTGTATGTACATATGTTGAAGCCGATCAGCAAAAATCTGCCGCCGACATGTATTGAAAACACTTAGCCGCCGTCGATATGAACATTTTTTTCCAAGACTTTTCTATGGTTTTAAAATAAAAGTTTGTCATTATAAAACCCGGTGTTTGAAATGAAGAAAAAATATGCCATTCCTTACAACAAATCACGATCCAACGATTTTCGTTTCGCCGTCCCCAAAAAAATCTTTGGCAACCTGCAGCCGGCTTCTGCATTATTGGCTTCAATTTCAGTTAGCAGCAAAAAATATAAAGGAACAAATTGATTTTTTTGTAACCAACTGAAAATGAAACAAAGTTGAAATATGAAATCGATGCGTTTTCTGTCACACCAAAAACAATTTTCTACGTTTTGAGCTTTCGATTTCATTTCAAATCGAAGCGATTTCCATCACATACCTGAATAGCAGGTTTTGGAGCATAAGGACCTTCAATTTATCCTGTATTTGCATTCAGTAATTTTATTTAAATTTTTCGTGTATTCGCTAGTAAAAACTTTGTTATGACATATGCAAACATCTGCATTTATTGATTATTGATATAAAATAATTAACTCATATTTAGCCAAACGGAATACAAATCTCTCCCCTCTTCGTTTGTTCTTAGTTTTTGATAAAATCGTAAATGTTATTTTATACATATCTATATATATAAAAATGAAACGGTCCATGTATGAAATCGCATAACATGAGAACGGCTGGAGCGATTTGGCTGATTTTTTTTTATTCGATTAGAAATTTTCAGGAGATGGTTTGTAAGGAAAAAAATTTTAAAAAATGTCTACTATTCACTTCTCATTTTTTCTAAGCTCAAACTAACAAAGGGGAACGTAACATTTTTAATACACTGCCTCCTTTTCATTTCTCATTTTTCTTGATAAGAGAAAATTTTGGGATAAACTCGAACTAAACGTAAGCAGGCACAGAAAATGACAGTTAGCCTTGAAATTAAAAATATAAAATTTGGCTAAATTGAAATTTACGCTTATGTACATCGGTTCGAAAAAAAATGCCACCAAGAAGACAACGGAATATAGGCCACCGTACGCATCTATTGAGAAATTTATACAATCATAGAGCCACCCAGACAGAAGAAGAGCTTAGTCAACAATTGGAAGCAAATAGTCTTAGACTTTCACAGGCACGAGAAGCTATGTCTCCAGACCAAAGGCTACAATCAAGTTCAACTCGCACATCAGGAGGCAACATAGGATATAACTTACAACGTCGGATTAATAGGAATTCAAATACTGTTGTTCAGTATGAACGTTTAGCCTTCAGATACGACTCAGAAGTTGATTACGCAACAGACCAATCTCTTGATTTCGGAACAATGAGCACTAATTGCCAGTATTGTAGTGCTTTAAGGTTTCGCTGCAAACCGCCTGGATTATTCAGTGCAAGTGGAAAAATCAAATTATCTCAATTACTACTGCCACCAGAACCGTTGGCATCATTTCTTTCTGGCCAAGACCCTCTCTCAAAGCACTTTCTGCAAAACATATAGCTTTACAAATAGTTCGTTTCAGATGACGTCTTTTGGGGCAAATATAATAAAAGCACGAGGTTTTAATCCAACTTTTAAGGTACACAAAATAAAAATTACACCAACATGATTTATAACTCAAACCTTTACAGCCTTAGTTATAAAAAATATTAGGGCTTTATAAAGCATTTTTAAAACAGATTACCACACAAAATTTTGCTTATTAAGCTTTTATAAAGCCTCAATATTTTTTTATAAATGAGGCTGTTTTGATTGTGATTTTAAGACTATTAAATATATAGATTCAAGGTCCAGTTCCTCATCGTGCAGGAGCATTGCTACCGCCGATGAATTCTGACCACAAATTTCTTCAAATTTATTTCCTTGGAAATTCCGACGACGAAATTAATCAGCGATGTGTCATTAGCCGGGCAATTAAAAGAGAAATTATTGCGCAACTGCAAAACCTTTTACATGAACAAAATGAGTTGGTGAAACTATTTAAAACAGCATTCGATATGATGCCTTTTGATGATCACAAAATTGCTATCAGGGCAATCATAGGAAAGTCTAAAGGTGAAGAAGTGCTTATTCCAAGGATACCTATGATACCAAGTGATCTACTATTTAAGTTTAAACGCGTCCAATTTCCAGTTCGCCTTGCATTCGCAATGAAGATTAATAAATCGCAAGGACAAATGTTAAAAGTGTGTGGGTTAAACCTAGAATCCCAATGTTTTTCCCAAGGTCAATTATATGTTGCGTGCTCGAGAGTCGGTACACTGTCAGCATTACTTATTTTCTCCCCAAATAGAAAAACAAAAAATAAATATTGTCTATCATCATTTTATTTAAAATGAATTATATGTTAAGCATTTTTTTTTTTTTTTTTTTTTTTTTAATGAATAATGGTTTCAATTGTTGTTATTATGCATTTAATAATAACCAAATTTAGAAGCAACTTTTTTAGCAATAAATTTAGAAAAATTGGAATAATTTTTGGCACTGAAAATTTCGTGTTTTAATTTTTAATTTAATATGAAATAATAATCATTAGTCAAAAACTTCCGAACAAAGCCGGTGCGGTCAGATAGTAGATTTAATTATTCAACAGTAAAAGCTCACAGTGCGCAAAGGGCAGCTTATCGAAAGATTTCGGACTTGACTTCCAGAGCGTTGTTAATTTAGATCTATATTTAGTCAAAAGTTATATAATACAAGTTTTATAAATAGAGATTACACTGAATATAAATGCACCAACAGCTTCATGTTATTATTTCTAAAGGTAACAGACCTTTAATAGCCCGAATTTTGGTGTTAAAATTCAGCAAATCAAAATTACGGTTGCAGGGCTAGAAAGTTTCAAAAATTTTTCCTGATGAAAGTTTATTTCAAGATATTTCGTTTTCTTTATTATTTAAACAAATTTTATATATTAGAAAAAAAAACAGATTGATGTTGAATATCAGAAAAATCGAAAAAACGGTTATACGGGATTTACCCTATGACTTTTTACCGTGACTTTCCTAGAGTTTATTGACAAAAGGGGGTACAAAGGTGATCAAAGGGGTAGCAACATAAAAGAGAATTCAAGAAAAATGCAGGGGGGAAAGTCATCGTGTAAGTCCCGTATTACAAGCTGAAAAATTAAATTTTTTTTTTTTTTGTATAAGGGAGTAACTAGTTTTTGTTTTCTTTATTCAATACTAATCTATGATATTGTTGCGCAAGAACTCGAACAAACCTACCAAATGCAACTGTTTTCATAAAAACAAATATTTGGTAAAATAATAAACATAAAAAGTAGTTATAACAAAAATAGTAATGAAATAGCTTCTGCTTGTTTCACATACAAATACACAAATACATGGTAGTGCAGACAGAAATAAAAATAAATAAAACGAAACACCAGTAAACAATCACCACAAATTGCTTCTTTAAAAATGTATATACACAAAAGTATAAATCATAATACACAAACTATTAACGTGATCGAAAGCAAGCATTGGAGATTCTGCTGAACTTGTCTAGATGTTGATGTTACATTCTGGAAAACTTGTGTGGAGTATAAAAAGCACGATGCATCTGCTGGTAGCTCAGTTTCTTATAAAGTCAGTCTCAAGTTCAGTTGCTTATAGTGAAGAGTCGTCTATTAAAATTTCAGTTAATTATTGCAAAGAAAGAGTAACTATCCGTTGAGAGCAGTAGATAGCCATGGAAGAATGTGTTAAAGAAAAGTCAGTGAGTCATTATTACTGCACAAACAGTGAGCGTCGGCAGAGTGAGCCTTGTGTGGAGAACAGTAGGGAAGGAGTACTGTTTCAAAACCACCGCAGCCAATTTTGCAAAAATAATATATATACAACAGTACAGAATACGTGATGACAACCACTTGTGAATCATTTAATTCATTTAAGTTGTGTTTGTGTATTTATGCTCTTGATTTCATTACTATAAGTCTATTTAGTAAATAAAGTGACATTTAACCCTAACCTTAATCAGTACACTGGTGTCTTTCATTTATTTTAAAATATTCGAGTGCAGAGAAAAGGCGTTTTTAAAGGGTAACAATATTTCAAAAAGATCTTTACTCAAGAGATTTCTTATTGTAATAAATATTTAATCCAGTCCAAGATCTCTAAATTTTTATTTGTATAATTTAAATATTTCGCTAGCTTATGCTTACTTAGCTTCATTAGGAAATTATAAATTATAAAACTGTCCCCACATTTGTCATATTTCATGAAATTAAATATATTTTTAAAATAATTAACATAAATATTTATAAAGAATTTAAACATTATTTTCTACAGTTTTATAATTTATAATTTTCTGATGACGTCGATAAAGGCTAGCGAAAGTTTTCTGATTATAAGAACTAGATAAGAAAATTTTAAAAATGTCTAATTTTTATGTTCATTAAATTCAGATTCAATATAATTTTTTGTTAAGCAGTTAAATGTCTTAACTCACAAAATTATTTATAATTTTACAGGAGCAGCAAAAAACTTTGTAAAATTAAAACTATATATTGCCGGACTACTTTAGTTTTTAATAAGTCGTCCAGGCCATTCTACAACGATTTTCAAAGAAAACAATTTTATTATATTTTGTTAGAAAAAAGTGTGCAATTAAATGCAAATAAAATGAATATATTTGTAGTTACCTATTTTTTATTTTTTTTAACAAAAGCGTCATTTTTGATAGTAGAAGTCTAAAATTTTTTTCTGCATTACTTTAATGCCTTTTTGGCATTTAAGCTAATGATATTCAAAATAATTTTATAACAATACTAAAATTTAGTTTAATTTTTTATGAGTTGCAGTCACCACAAAATTGTTCAACAAAATAATGTGTCACTTAAATGTCTTTTGCATTAATATGATTATGGTACAGAAATATTTCAAATATAATATTATTATGATTCTGTTTCATTTACGCATAGAAAATAATTGTAACAAAACCAAAATAAACACGTGTTTCAATATTTATTATATGCATTCCTTTATTGTTTTAGAAAATATAATAAATGCAAATCAGAAATTAAAAATTAAATTAAACCAGGTAACAAAACGAAAAATCCTTCACATTAAGTTGAAATATTTTCAATTGACTTTTAGAAAGGAAAACTTAAGTAACATTACTGGAGTTGGTACAAAAGACTTTCATAAGTTACAAATCACTTCCAAACAATATAACTACTTCACTATGGTTTTTAATCCTGTAGACAAATGCAAATACCCCTTCAATTGAAATCCTTTTCTGTAGAGTAATATCAGTTGTTGTCTTTTAATGTGACTGTTTAATCGAAACAGAAATATTTCAGTTAAAAATTTTTTTTCAGAAATAATTTTTAGTCAGGCTTCAGTTCAGTAATTTAAATTCTTTTATTGAATGAAATGTTTTTATTAATTAATGTGAGTTTCTAAAGAAAAGAAGAAAAATTAGATTAGACTTTAGTCTATCTACTTGTGTAGAGATTGTTATTAACATCAGCTATTTAACGTAAATTCTACTGAAACGGAATGTGAGAAATGATTGTTGTGTACAATTATTGATTTACATATGTAAGTATCACTATTTATTTCCCCTGTTTTTCCATTTTTCTATTTACGTAAGCACGAAATTATATTACTCTACCTAAGTATGTTTAACTATTCTATTTTTATTTTGCTGCAGTTGAGCTTTGTTATAGTTTGGTTTCAGAATGATGGTTTTCATGAAACAAAAGGACAGAAAAGATCGCAATTTTATTTAACATCTTCTTATTTTTTTAACCAGTCTTAATAAATAAGTTTTTAAGTGTTCAACCTAAATTTTTTTTTTTAATTAGCCCGGTCATTTGACTACATAATTATTTTCATGTTTAAATGTGGCATTTTTAGTAGCAGCAGTGACTGTATACTAATTTGTTTATACATTAGGAAGCATGTGTTAATTTTACCACACATTATTATAAAATAAATTAAAAATTTAAATGTAACTGACAAGCCCGCCAAATTTATTAGGCAACTTCAGCAAGACTATCATAAGTTACAAAATTCAAAAGCCAGCTGAAAAATAAAATTAAAACATGTAATTCCAATTATTTTAAATATATGAGGAGATTGTGAAAATTCCATTAATATTGTTATATATGACAAGTAAAAAAAAAATAATATGTTAAAATATGTTGTCTGGATATATGTATGTATTTACTTATTTAATAACAAACAATTTTTTATGTTACCAGATTGAATAAAGACAAAAATATCCCTGAAGAAGTTGGGATTTTCCAACGAAACGTCGGATGAAATTGCAAATTTAAAATATTGTTTAATTTAAAATTTAATGACCTTAAAAGAACTTAATATATAAAAACCAATAGAAAAAGGTCAATAATAAAAACAGAAAAGTAGTAAAAACTTTTAGTTCGTTGGTAATCTTATCACTTAACAGCGGCTGCACCGACTTCACATTTTTCTTTTGTATTTTTGTCATAACACAACTGAGTTTCTTACGGAAGGAAAGAGTGGCCAAACAGGAGAACGGCTGGACCGATTAGATGATTTTTTATATTCGCATTAGTTTGAAGAAATAGTTTTAAGGAGTAGACAGGTGGGCAAATATAAATTTTTAAATATAGTTTTAAGAACAAATAGTGTAAAATACTTGATATTTTGTACAAGTTACTCTATTGAACTTATAGTTTGTTAAAAAGGAAAGTTAAAAACTAACGTGAAATTTTGTGTAAGTAACGATTTTTATAATGTGAATCTGAATTGAAATTGTGGGTATGGCACCTCCCATAAAGAAAAAATATTTACTTTGATATATCAGTTAGACTAATTAAGGGAGAACGTTGAAATTTTGTGGGAATAACTCTGTTGATATTGTGCATTGTATCGGGAAATAATTTCAGAATTGAAAAAGTAGGCGTGTTTCCTCTAATATAGTACAAGTTTTTGTTTGTCTCAAAACGTAGTAGCATCGTACTGATTTTGCTGATTTACTTACAGCGTATTTCTTACTGATGGTCTAGAACGAACAACAGGATACTACTGGTTTAATGTATGAAGTTGACTTCAAGATGGTGTAGAACGAACAACAGGATATTACTTGTTTAAAGCCTTAAATTTACTTCAAGATATCTTTGAAGACAAAAACGTTAAAATTTAAAAATTGTTTCATAAGCAATAACACCATAATGAGAAACTTATTATAAAAATGAGTCAATAATCTGGCAAAAAGCGTGTCACATCCCAAGTGAATTAAACATAATTTTTTTTTAAATCATTGTGTCTGCTATAAAATCTAAGCTTTAAATTTCCCTGATTCTACCAGTGATAGAAAAAAATCGGGATTGGATATTTCAACGAGGCGCATCTCAAATAGAAAAAAAGTACTTACCTAAAAAAATATCTTGGAAATTAATGCAGTGAGAATTTTGAAACTCTTTATTACTTGTTATCTTTATAATGCTGATTGTGTTTTAGAAAAAAAATAAGGTTAGATCAAAAGTGTATCACTTCTAATATAGAAATTTATTCCATCATAAAACGCATGTGGTGGTTTTATCGAGGCCAAAAGGGTTTTTGTTAGTTTTTAAATAAACATTTTAATTAAGTTAAATTGCCTTTTCTTTGATAGCACTGTCTTAAGGAGTGCTGTCAACAGATTTTTAGTCGAAAAAAATATTACGTATGAGTATTTACTAGATGTCGAACGTAACCATCTTACACATTTGAAATGAAAAAAGTTAAAAAGCATCTTTATTTTGCTCATAAATGTAACTTATAACTCTAACTAAGCCCAAGAGTTGCTGTTAATTTTGAGTTTGAGTAATTTTCCGTTTTCAATATAATTACCAAAAAAAAAAAAAACCGAGGCATTTGCATGTCACAAAAACTGATTTTTTTTATTTCAGCAAAACAGGGGAATATTTTAACAGAATTAATTTTAGAATGTAATGCAGTTAAGGTCTCTTTAAATTGGTTTTGATTTTATTCAGAAATTATTCATTTATATTTTTATTTAAACTTTAATCAAAGTCGCAGTGTGACATTCCGCACGTGACTTATTTTTTATTACATTGATATTATCTCTTTATACGAAATTATAAACAAGAAGAAGTATTTAATGTCTTTTTTACATAATACCAACAAACTTAAGAAACTTAAGTAGTATGAGTAATAAATTAGAACAAATTTAAAAGAAAATACTATCAAGAATACTAAACACAGTTTTATTGCCAATAGACAAATGCAGCTACTTTTTCTTTTTCACTATAGCAGCACAAAAAATTCAACTGCAATATACCTGAAATAGTTTTTACTTTAAATATTTGTTCAGTAAAAAATGCAAGGCATTCTCCACTTCTCTTTACAGATATTTCAAACGTTTGTTGGCACTGTTTGTAAATTTCGAGTTTTTGCGAGCTTTTGCAGACTTTGTTTCTTACGTATGTGCTCCCTGCTCCTTTTCTCTGCAATCCTTTAATATATTTTTGTATCAATAATTTCTGCATTTCCTTAACATTCCGCATTTCTTCATTTTGCACTTGCGGTGTCGCACGTGACCAACTGTAAATAGCTCCCACGATCACAAATCCTTATATTTAAAAAATAAAAAATTAATTAACTTATGTTATATATGTATATCTGCTGGTACTGAACAAGATGATGAGCTTTCTTTTATTCATTTATTTACTTATTTACTTATTTATTTATTTATGAGACTTACAATTAAAATTATAATCTAATCATATTTAAGGCCATGCCAACTGAAGGCGCAAAAATTTATATTTATTTTATTTCGTTATCAATAAAACTCTGTTTATCAAAAAAATTTTGTTTTAAGCCAATTTACTTCAAAACCTCATATTAGTCCATATTAGGCGTACCATATAAATGTATATTACACTTATTTTCCTACAATTATTCGTTAGCCAAATTTACAATTTAACACACCAATACAAAAATAATTTAAGCAGAGAAATTAATGCAAGCGTAAATCAAAATTATTTCCCACACAACTATAAATGTTTTGCTATAACCCCAAAAAAATACAAATAAGGGCATCGAGCACAAAAACTTCACTTTCATGAACAGAAATATGAAAATTGTCATTTAATGTGCACAAAATTTGCGGTAGAATATAAATTTTAATTAACCGCCAATGGGTTTGAAAATAAATTATGAGTAGAAATATATTTTCCCATTTTCTAAACACTAATAAATAAATATGCATATAAAATTTTTAATTAAATATGAAATGTGAGTTTAAATGTGGAAACATAACAAAGGGTTGTTAACAGAAGAAGTCGTCAAGCAGACTTTTTGAAATTGAATGCGCTATTAAAATAATTACATTAAGAAGACCGCTTTTTAAAACACAGGAATAACTTCTAATAAATAAATATTACTTTTAAAAATATAACATCATAATTTCTTTCTTTGATTTAATTAGGCCTTTTGCAGAAGAAAAATTGCTTGTGATAAGTTTTCAAAAAAAAAAAAAAAAAAAAAAAAAAAAAAAAAAAAAAAATACCAAGAACAAGTGTAAGAAAATAAAACCACATGGTTGATAATTCAGTTCTATTGAACTATCAAATTAGCTGCTGTACTTCTCATTTGTTTAAATCAAAGTTTCACATAAAAAATGTAGTTGTTCTTAGAAACTTTTGGTAAAAGTTGTCTTATGATTTCCATTGACACCTAGAATTTGAGCTGAAAACAAGTCAGCCAATCTATTAAAGTAAGAAAATAAAAAAACATGTTGATTACTCAGTTCTTGTTTCAACTATGTTATTTGTTTAGCTTCTCATTTATTAAAATGAAACTTTAACATAATAACTCTAGTGTTCTTAAAAACTTTAGGTAAAGGTACCCTGATGCTCTGCATTAGCAATATTGTAATGTTGTAATGCGCATAACATCCAGCTAAACCCCTCAACAATGAATTTAATTTCTGTTTTAATAAAAAATATATTTTACTGAAAAAGTAAAATAATAATTTGGTGAGCGAGTTAATAGAAGATGGGTCACAAGAAATGATTGCGTGATTACAAGGCAGTTATGGACTTATCTAAATAAGAAAAATACGGCTCCTTTATTTTTGAGGAATAGGAAACAAATCTCAACTCCAGCGTGCTTGCTACCCAGACACTGTCTCATAGGTAGACATGCACAAAGGTTCAAGGTTGAACATAACGATTTTTGCCGTATCTGCCAAGATATTGATGAAGAGGAAAGTATAGAACACTTTCTTTGTCACTGTCCTGGACTTGCAAGAAAGAGATTGGCCACAATGGGCGCTCTTGAGTTCAGGGAACTTTCTGACGTTGCTAGTGTTGAACTGCAACGTATTAATAGCTTTATATTGAGCTCCGGTTTGTTTGATGCATAAGCAGAGTCTTCGTGGTATCACAATGTACCAAAACGGTCTAAGTGAGTCCGGGTATCTGACTGCCACCTCTACCTAACATAACCTTACCTAACGTAGTAAGTTAAGAAATATTAAACTTAAATTGTAGTAGTTACAACAAAAAAATAATAGTTGTTTTATTTTTCAATGCTTTTACATTTCTCTTTTTATGTAAATATCGTTACGTTTTTATTATTTAATAACGCTTTTCCGTGGACTCGAAGACTTGCAAATGAATAAAAGACCCCAGTGTAGTAATAAGGGTTAAGAATAAAACTACATATCTTTATTTATTAAATGTACTTAATCTAATGTAGGCAAGAGCTTAAGTACACACACAACTTATATTACTTAAATCAAATCTGGCCAACGAGAGAAACACGAGAGTAATGTACTCCCGCACGCAAAGAAAAGATATGATTGTAGAATGGTTGAGAAAACAATATTATGTTCTCTGAAACAAATTTGTGGTCGTCGAAAACTAGTTATTGTTATTTTAAACATTTATTTCGTTACGATAAACAGAGTAATGCTTGAATTCAATAATTACATTATCACATCTATATAAAAGTGTGATATGGTTAGAGTTTAACAATATAGTTTTGTTAAAAATTTATGACTCCAACATAATTTGTATTATAATTTAATAATAATATGATGTAAGTAACAATATATTGTTTTCCAAAACCATACTATAGGGTGTTTTTTTAGAGGTATAGAACTTCGAATTGAAATAAAACACAAGAAAATCGTTTAAATGTCCATCAATTTGGCTTTATTGGAAGGATAATTTTATGCCATTAATGTTTAAATATGATTTCGGGCATGTGGCCGCAGCGGCTGGCTCGAATAAAGCCAATTCTACAGGTCCAATTTTCAACCACTTTTTCGAGCATATGGGGCCGTATGTTGGCAATAACGCCACGAATGTTGGCTTCCAAGTCCCCTAACATTTCTGGTTTGTTGGCGTAGACGAGCGACTTCACATATCCCCAAAGAAAATAATCCAATGGTGTCAAATCACACGATCTTGGTGGCCAATTGACAGGTCCATTCCGCGAAATTATGCGCTCATCGAATGTTTCCTTCAATAAATCGATTGTGACGTGCCCTGTGTGGCATGTAGCGCCGTCTTGTTGGAACCACAACTCATCCACATTCATGCCATCCAATTCGGGAACAAAATAGTCGGTTATCATGGCTCTATACCGGTCTCCATTAACGGTAACTGACTCTCCAGCATTATTTCGGAAGAAGTATGGCCCAATGACTCCACCAGCCCATAGAGCACACCAAACAGTCAGTTTTTGTGGATGTAATGGCGTCTCAAGGGTCTCATGTGGATTCTCTTCACTCCAAATGCGGCAATTTTGCTTGTTGACGTAGCCATTCAACCAAAAATGAGCCTCATCACTGAACAAAATTTTGCGATGAAAATCAGCGAACTGAACCATTATTTTCGAAATAAATTTGCACGATTTGCAAGCGTTGTTCTTTTGTCAACCTGTTTATGATGAAATGGCAAACCAAACTAAATATTAATCACTTGACAGCTGACAAAATGGCCGCCAGTTAAAAAAGTGATGCCAACTTAAAGTCCTATACCTCAATAAAAAACACCCTTTATGTTAAGTTAAAAAAAAAAAATTTTCAGAAACATCTGTCAGTTCAGTATTTCGTTTGTAAGCTATCGGTAGTGCACGTTTGGTGTTAAATAAATAAACACATAAAAAAAGTATAAACAAAAGGGTAGAGCAATAAAATATATATAAACATTTGTGTATCTTTTTATGCAGACATGTCTGTATGTTGCGTAAGTACACATTTCTATATATACATTTTATTTCAACAATATTAATTTAGTTTTATTTCGAATTTAACGCACAGCTGTTTCTACAATAAATATATGATTAAAAAATAAAATAGTGTTATTATATTAAATAATACTGAGGTCGTATTTAACAATATTAATATAATATTAGAACATGGTATGGTGAGTCTCAATTATATTTTTGTCACATCTAACAATAGTGTTGTCATATTAACAATACTAAGATTATAATATAATTAACTCAGATAATGTTATAATTAACTCAGATAATAATATTGTTCAATTTTTTTTCTCTCCCTTTGACTGCAACCATATAATTCAATCAATGTATGTTGTTGTTTGATTATGGTTACCTCAACCATATTTTTTCTTTGCGTGCGTATGTGTATTCATTTGTATAAGAAGCCGATTGATGTTCGACACCCTGGTGCTACTTTGGGCAGCTCAAACTTAAATACACACAACTGGTTACCACCACGTCTTCCTCGCTATTGTATACGAGCATCTCTTAAACTTGTATTGCAGCAATTCCCCTTCTCTCTGCTGTTCGTCACACACAAGACTCGCTCTGCTGACGCTTAGCATTGATAAAGACTCACACTTTTCTACGACTATCAGCTGAGTTGTTCACTTTATTCAAGACAACAAAAGTGCACGATATGGTTCACAATAAACTCAATTAGAGACTGTAACTGACTTGTGATAGAGGGAATTGCTACCAGATGCGTCGCCCTTTTTATACTTCACAAACGGCTTCCAGAACGTAACAGCAATGTCTAGACAATCTCAGCAATATTTTAAATGCTTGAAAATGAATTTTGAATAATTTGTTTGGTTTACCAAATGTTTTCTTTATAAAAACATTTGCATACACTCTTTTAAAATATTTTTTTCCGTAACAATATGTACATATATACGTATATGTGAATATTTAGAACTTAAAGTACACAAAATATGTACAAGAAATGTTTTATGCAATCAAATTTAACTAAATAAATAAACGTTTAGAAAAGTTTCTTTAAAACTAAGGAACTGTCAGGATTTTAAAGGATAAGAAAAAAGCTATTTTTGGCATTTTTAGGGATCACAAATTTAAATTTAGGCATAAGATATAAAATAAAACTGGATACCCTGCTTCCTGAAATAACAAATGAAATTACTTTGAAATTATTATTTTCTATTTGCACATTTAAATATATTTACTGTTTTTAATTTAAAATTTTTACATTATTACATATGGGAATATGACTCGCCCGTTTGCAATCAGCTAGACTTCTATTTATAATTTACACATGCATAAAATTCAGCATAAATGCGCACAAACATGAAAGTAATTTTTTTTCATATCACAAACACACACACACACACACATATATATGAATAAAAGTGTACGGTGCAAAAAGTGTGTTAGCGTATATAACGGGTGTTTTTTTAGAGGTATAGAACTTCGAATTGATATAAAGCACAAGAAAATCGTTTTAATGTCCATAAATTTGACTTTATTGTAAGGATAATTTTATGCCATTAATGTTTAAATATAATCTCGGGCATGTAGCCGCCGCGGCTGGCTCGAATAAAGCCAATTCTACAGGTCCAATTTTCAACCACTTTTTCGAGCATATGGGGCCGTATGTTGGCAATAACGCCACGAATGTTGGCTTCCAAGTCCCCTTACGTTTCTGGTTTGTTGGCGTAGACGAGCGACTTCACATATCCCCAAAGAAAATAATCCAATGGTGTCAAATCACACGATCTTGGTGGCCAATTGACAGGTTTATTCCGCGAAATTATGCGCTCATCGAATGTTTCCTTCAATAAATCGATTGTGACGTGCGCTGTGTGGCATGTAGCGCCGTCTTGTTGGAACCACAACTCATCCACATTCATGCCATCTAATTCGGGAACAAAATAGTCGGTTATCATGGCTCTATACCGGTCTCCATTAACGGTAACTGACTCTCCAGCATTATTTCGGAAGAAGTATGGCCCAATGACTCCACCAGCCCATAGAGCACACCAAACAGTCAGTTTTTGTGGATGGAATGGCGTCTCAAGGGTCTCATGTGGATTCTCTTCACTCCAAATGCGGCAATTTTGCTTGTTGGCGTAGCCATTCAACCAAAAATGAGCCTCATCACTGACCAAAATTTTGCGATGAAAATCAGCATCGAGATCAATCTCATTTTCGGCCCATACACCAAAATCACGACGCATTGCATGGTCTCGCGGCTTTAATTCTTGACAAGCTGGATCTTGTAAGGTCGCAAGACAAGATCTTTGCGCAAAATCTTCCATAAAGTTGATGGAGAAAGCTCCAATTGCTGTGCACGGTGGCGAATCGATTCATTCGGGTCCTCTTCAACACTTTGCTCTACAGCGGCAATTGTTTCTTCGGTGCGCACTGTTCAACGTCTCTGCGGATGCGTATTATCACATAGAGTAAACGTAGTGCGAAAACGATCCATGGTTAACCGAATTAATTGCTCTGATAGACGATTATGTCGACCATAAAATGGACGGAGCTTGCGGTAAACTTCGCGAACTGAACCATTATTTTCGAAATAAATTTGCACGATTTGCAAGCGTTGTTCTTTTGTCAACCTGTTTATGATGAAATGGCAAACCAAACTAAATATTAATCACTTAACAGCTGACCAAATGGCCGCCAGTTAAAAAAGTGATGCCAACTTAAAGTTCTATACCTCAATAAAAAACACCCATTACTAGTATTTACATATCGAGCCATAACCGCTAAAATAGCATAAGCGACACATTTTTATACCCTTTACCAAAAAATGATAAAAGGGTATATATAGGTTTGTCATTCCGTTTGTAATTTCTAGAATATTAATAAGCGAGCCATAAAGTATATATATTCTGGATCCTTATGCATAGGCAAGACGAATAAGCGATGTCCGTCTGTCCGTCTGTCTGTACGTGAAATCGGTTTTCCGAAGCTCCCAGAAAAACTAGAGACTTCGTTCTTGAACTGGTGTGTCACAAATGGTCGAAATAAGATTGGTATTGAAAATCAGCAAAATCGAGCAGACGGTTTCAGAGCTGGGAAGCTTAAACTTCATTTTGCCATACAAAATAACTACCGAAAACTAGTTATTATTTTTTTTTTATTAAAAAAACTTATTTTATACTTCAGAATGAATAAAATTAATATTTCTTAATAAAAAATAAATAAAAAAAATTAAAACAATTAAATAGACGTTTCCAAGGTTGGAAAACTTTAACTTTTTTATACAAAATTATACAAAATTAATTTACTAAAAGAAATTTTTCCTTTTTCTATAAATTAAATATATCTTAGACTCTTAAAAGCAATAGATTAGTGTAACAAATCAGAAAAATCAAAAAGGATGATTCCAGGGTTGGGAAACTTACACTTTTTGCAATATATAGAAGTAACTAAGTCTTACTATTTTTTATTTTTTTATTAAATTAACTTATTTTTTTCTGCAGTATACATTAAATTGATATTAAAAATTAAAAAAAAGTTTAATACATGAAAAAGACATTTACAGGGTTGGAAAACTTTAACTTTTTTCTTATACAAAAGTAACTTATACCTAATTTACATTAAGCATTTTTTTCATGCAATTAGTTGCATGAAAATTTTTTATTTGCCAATACGAGGCCTGGAGGAGCAACTTATATCAAAAAAGTTGCCAAAAATGCATCAGAGATTCATTATAAGCCCTTTTTTTTATGAAATTCTTTTTTATAGCGCTGCAATTAGCAAATAGAAAAAGTTGCATGCAACAAAATTTATGAAATTTTATGAAAAAATGCTTAATGTAAATCAGGTATTACTAAAACAAATTTTATATTTTTCTCTTTATATTAAACATAGCTTATATTCTTAAAAGGAACATATTAGTGTACGAAATCTGAAAAATCAAAAAGAACGGTTCCAGGGCTGGAAAACTTACACTTTTTGTGATATATAAAATTAACTACCGAAAACTAATTTCTATTTTTTTATAAAATAGACTTATTTTATACTTCAGTACGAATGAATTTGGTAATTTAAATTTAAAAAAATTAAAACGAAGTTTCCAGGGTTGGAAAACCTTATTTTTTATACAAAAGTAACTTACTAAAACAAATTTTTCCATTTTTTAATATAAATTAAACATATCCTACATTCTTAAAAAAAAGATTGTTTTTAAGAATACAGAAAAATCAAAAAGGGGGATTCCAGGGTTGGGGACTTACACTATTTGTGATATAAAAAAAAACTACCGAAAATTAATTTTTTTTATTACTAAATAAACTTATTTTATGCTTGAGTACGAAAAACTTGGTATTCAAAATAAAAAAAAAACAATTAAAAAAATTAAAAAGACAGGGTTGGAAAAATTTACCTTTCTTGTACAAAAGTAGCTTACTAAAACAAATTTTTCCTTTTTTCTATAAATTAAACATATCTTAAATTCTTAAAAGAAAGAGATTGGTGTAAGAAATCAGAACAATCAAAAAGAATGATCTCAGGGTTGGGAAACTTACACTTTTTGTGATATATAAAACTAATTAATTTTTATCTTTTCCTTTATAGATTATACATATTTTACTTTTTGGAAAGAAAATTTTGGTGTAGAAAATTATAAAAATAAAAACCACAGCTCCAGAGCTGGAAACTTTGACCTTTTTTCTGGATATTAAAGTAACTAAATAAAACTTTTGTTTTAATTTCCTTTTTTTCTTTTCTTACTTAACACACTTTCTATATTTTTTTAAGAACTACTATATTGATATAAGGAATCAGAAAAATCTAATTTAATGATTCTAGGGTTTGTAAATTTATTTTTTTTTTTTTTTTTTTTTTTTGTAAAAGTAACTAGGTCAAATTATTTTTTTCTTTTTGTTTATACTTTATGTATGTGCTTATGTATGTATCTACATACTACATAAAAGCACTTTGGTAAAGGGTATATAAGATTCGGCACAGCCGAATATAGCACTCTTACTTGTTTGGAATTAGTTTTTTTTTTTGAGGAAAATCGACTATTTACGATCGCAGATAATCGATTTTGGTCAAAAATTGAGGTTTGAAAATTATGTAGCTTAAGCTATTTTGGCGGTTATGGAGTTTCATTCTGCTGTTGACGATGTGGTTAAAATTATACTCTGCTTTGCAGTCATTTCCCTTTTAACCGGTTTTCACTTCATTTATTTTCCACTTTAAGCAAAAAAAAAACAAAAATTCAGCTTAAATTTATCCATTACAAAAAATATTGTATGAGTGTGTGTATACGTATGTATATGTTTAAAATTACTTGTTTATTTACAGCAAATGCATTATACTATATTTATTATTTGAGTGAAGCATTCATGAGCTGATATTGACTGATTGATGAATGGATAGCAAGTATTTGTTCATATTTTTTAATGAACAATAATTTGAATATATAAAATAGCATAGAGATGGAAAATATGCACAGAAGCCGCAATTATTACATAGTCGAATAATATTATTTACTTTTTAAAATTTAAGGATAACAAAATATATTTAAACTTCTGCGTTTTTTATGTAAATTTTTTTATGGTGTTTGTTAACTAAGGTTTATATTACAGTCATATAGTAAAAATAAAAAGGGAAAATATTGTTTGTTTTGTATTTAAGATTTGAGTAAGTTAAAAATTGTTTACCTTTGCAAGCCAAACTACATGGGATAATTTTTAAGAAATAAAATTGCACTAAAGACAATTTTAAATCATTGTGACATGTAATTGCATTATTAAAAGATTAAGCAACAAAAAGCGTGCCTTTAATTGAGTCACAACAAATCAAATGGAATAAATTAATAGTCAGTACGTTTTAGTCCAGCTCATCGGTTAGTTTAACCAACAAAGTAGTACATTTTATTTCAAATTTAGTAATCAGGCCAATAGTAACAACAATTATCATTGTTTGTCAATAAACAACAAATAAACGATAAGGTTATTCAACTAAATGTACAGTTTCTTCATCTAAATCGTTATATAGATAAATGTATTTATATTGAAGTTAACAACTGAACTTGGTTGGATTAACCTTTGTTGTTAGTTTAGGAAAAAAATTTCAACTGTATTTATATGTTAAATTAAACAACAACAGTTGTTCAGCAGCTCTGGGTTGAAGAACAGTGTCTCGCGTAATCGTAATTATTTCTTAAGTGCGGTGAGGCTTGTGTGTGTTCTTTGGCCTTCGAGAGTTTTTCATCTAGCTCGCACTGCTTGACTGATCTACCAAGGATAACCGTATAGTTTTGCAGTTTTATTTTGGAATTTTTTTAACAACCACGTTGCCACTTCCTATGTGAAGTCATAGGTTGTGTACAGTCAGTCACAAAACATTTTAAAATGCTGTTAATAACATCTAGGGCATATGGTCCAGTTACTCCGCCCATATTTTTGCAACACCATATTATTCAACTTTACTTTGCATAATACGTATAAATAAATAAACAAATTAAACAACAACAAAAGTTAATTCTATAAAATTAACAAATACGTTGACAACAACAAATTAAACTAAGCACAGAGGTGAGTCTAGAAATCTTTAAGGCATTTGATAGAGTGCGGCTAACTTGATGCAATTTTGTCAAAAGGTATTGCTTTTGGTATCGGTAACAGATTCGTTAGATTCATATCGAGCTTCCTCAGGGATTGCATTATAAGAATTGTTAGTAGAGAATGACAAAGAGTACTCAAAACAAAAAATATAAATAGTTTTAACTTTAGTGCGCAGGCGTAGACGATAAATACTCAGAGTATTTTTTTACTCCTGCCTATGATTTTAAATCATACAGTCTACAAACTTTAGCTTTAGTTATGTGCGCATAAATAAATTATCCCTCTATAAGCATACATAGCCGATTAATAATTGGAGTATTTTGATACTCATGCATATGATTTTTGCTCATATTGTCTATAACTTGTAGCTATAGTTATGTGTGTCTGTAGGTAAAATATATCTGTACAAAAGCATGTATATCCCATTAATACTTCGAGTATTTTAATGCTTATGCGTATGATCAAAGCCCTAACAGTCTATATATTTTAGTTTTAGTTATGTGTGTATAGGTAAAATAACCCTTTATATACTCATGTGTAGCCGCCTAATAGTCAGATTATTTCTATACTCATGCTGGTTGTAGCTTATATAGTCCATTAATTTTAAATTTAAGTGATAAATAAATAACATGGCCCTACATATACGTATGTGTAGCTGATTAATACTTAGAGTATTTGTAAACCTATACGTATGATTATAGGTCATACACTCTATAGATTTTAGTTAAAATTATGTGTTTAGATAACTAAAATATCTTTGCGTATACGCATGTGTAACCGCTTAATATTCAGAGTATTTTTATAATCATGCTGGTTGTAGCTTATACAATCCATTAATTTTAATTAAAGTAATAAATAAATAACATAGCCCTGTATATACGCATGTGTAGCCGATTAATACCCAAAGTATTTTGATACTCATGTGTATGAGTCTAAAAATTTTAGTTGTTGTTTTTTTGTTGTTGTTTGTGCTCAGTACTTTAAAAAATGTGTATAAACATTTTTGTTGAATGTTTAAAGTTATAAATTTTCTGTTAAAAATAAATGCTTGGTTTTGGATACGAATATGGTTTTTATTTTTAGCTGTATGCAGTCATAGTTATTGAATGACCAGTACTCAAAGAGTACTTAAAACAATACTTTTGTCATTATCTGGTTGACAGTAAGGTATAAAGTTATCTTCATTCATTGGAGCAGCGATGCAATTAGTGTTGTATTTTCTTGTTCTATTGCCATTTAAAACTATTAATATTTAATATGTTTTAATGAAATCAAGGAAATGGTTTATAAGACCCGATTTATTAGGAATGCACCAATTTTTGATGGATTGGTCTATCCTGTCTTTTTGAAAGTGCAAGAATTTAAATTAAATGTCTACAGACACTAGTGTTTCTCTCCTCTTCCCGAATAACCCATTTTTCCATTAAGGATAAAACCCTGAGTACTGGTTCTATTTGTATAAAAATCAAAAAAAAAAAAAAAAACATACAAACACTTATTCCTTGCTGTTGACAAAAACCTCCAAAAATGTTTAATAGCTGTCGAGCTTAAGGATAAAAAAAAAATTTTACTTCTAAAATTTTTAACAACTTTATTTTAAATGCATCGTCAATATAAAATTGCCAAGGTGCTTACATAAATATATTAAAATTTAAACTAAAGTAAAAATCTATCAGTAACAGCAGTTATGGCGGATATTTTATGACTCAACTTTTTATTATTTTTTTTCCAAAGGCAATTTTACTTTTTCTTTTTCTGAATGCCAATGACGTATTTATTTTGTTGTGTTATTTCAAGCAAAATTTTAGTCATAGAAACGTAATATAAAAAATATTATAGAATTAATGGGAGATAAAATAAGAGTAAGTGAACAATATCCAAGTAAGAACAGAATTTGTAGTCGTATATAAAACAAAACTTTTTGAAAAAAAAATAAAAATTTAAGCAAAATTTTACTAAAATGGTTTAAACTTGAAAAGAAATATATAATACTCGTATGGTTTATTCAAAAAAAGCTAAATAAATTAAACAACACAACCCCAACAACTACAACGAAGCATTTACTCATACACCCATGCATCCCAGCCCACACCCACACACACAATTACACACACATTCACAAACACCAGCATATCATCATCATTTATCACACAGCAAAAAGCATAATTTAAAAATTTCACACAAAACTGCGGGTGTTGTTAAGCGCCTAAAATGTATGCACTGCACTGGTTTTCCTTTACTCCACGCTGCTCTGGCTTTAATTTGTATTTTCTTTTTTTTTTTCTTCTTAAAACTACTTTTCCAGAAATGTTTGAGTTAAGTAAAGACACAACTTTTGGTCTGCTATGCAGATTTTTTCTTCTTTTTTTTTTCTTTTCTAAAAATTATGGTCATTCGGTTTTTATTTTTACATCAAATAGATTAAAAATGTATTTTCTCCCTTTTTTTTTTGCCCACGCTAGATCTGTGAAAACTTTTCTGGCTTTGTTTTTTAGGGGTTATGAATGCATAATTCCATCTTAACCACAAACAGTTTTGGTTGCAGTAAATTTATGTAGGAAGTTTCAAAAATACTATATATATAGCTGTGCATACATACATGTATATAAGAGTCTGTGTGTGTGTGTGTGTGTGTGTGTAGTTTCAATTGTACAACAAAAATTCGGTAAAAGTTTGGGTATGTATATATATATATATATATATGTATATAAATTATAAACTCTGATTAAAATTCAATTACAATTTATGAATGATAATGATAGAAAAACTTTTTATACCCTTCACCAAATATGATAAAGGATATTTAAAGCTTAGTCCTTCCGTATGCAATTATTTCGACAATATTTATATGCAACGCAATAAAGTTTATATGTATATTCTAGGTGCGTCTATACCTCTGTCTATCTGTCTGTACGTGAAACCGGTTTACCGTAGCCGTATAGTAAAAATAGAGACTTTAATCTAATACTCATGTATCAGAAAAAATCCCTAATAGAATGACACTGAAAATAAGAAAAAATTAAAAAATGATTCCAGGGCTGGAACATTTAAAAGTTATTTATTATAAAAATAAGTAACTAGCTATCACAAATAGTTGAATAGGTATTAAGAACTAAAAAAATAATTATAAATTCAGTAAAGTAAGACTTTAACTCGTGCAAGAAGGATTCCGTACGTACACTAGATATGTAATAATATACTAACTTTATACCATGTTCACACTTATGTGTTTAACGCCTCATTCGTGTTTAAGAGCTTAAACACGACGATTTTGAGATGTTTTTACCATACATTGACTTGTTTTGTTAAACATCTCAAATGAAGTGTTTAAGATTTAAACCTGCACTATCATACTTCGTCGAAATGACGACGCGCGATTTTATTTTCGATTTAAAACATATTTTTTGTGATTGGTTTTGTTTCGTTTTTCGTATAGCGTTAGCCGCTAATATCAGTTACTCGAAACTAATGTTGCTTTTTTAGTTTAATAAATTTATTATAAGAAACTACAAGACTTAATGGGAAAAAAAATGTGTAATATTTCATACAATTGATAGAAGTCTGTGAAATGTTAATTTTACGTTAAACGATTAAAAGAAATATATGAATTTCGTTATATGATAATTAAAAACTAGCTAAATATCAATAATAAATCTATTTTCGTACTTATTTTTGCTCAAGACGTTTTCTATTGGCTCTTGAAATAGGTCGTAGTCGATTCGACGAAGTATGAGGTTTGCGATATAAAAATAAGTATGATATTCTAGGGTTAAACACTTTCTTAAACACGATAATGGAGTATGTGCAGTCTCTTTTTCGATAACTCTGGCAACTTTGTGTTGTTATTAAATGGTGTCACCTGAAAAATTATTTGGTAAACAAAAAATTCGTTAAAAAATACTCAATTATTTACTAAAACATTTATTATTGACAAAGCGTTAATCTTAAACATCTCAAATGTAATGTGAACGGTTGTCTTTAGTTTTTTAATACAATTGCCTTAAACACGTTTAAGATCATAAGTGTGAACATAGTATTAGCCTATAAAATAATACTCGTATATATTTTGAAAATTTTTTCGTGTGTGTGGTTTTTTCGTTTTTCAGCGTTTTTTTAATTTGGCTTTTTTTTTTTTGTTTTTGCGATTTTGGCTTCTTTTTAATTTTTGCGTTATTATTAATTTTAGCAATTTTTTAAATTTAGCGATTTTTTTTATTTTGGCGATTTTTTTTCATTTTGGCGATTTTTTTGGGTTTTCGTCATTTGTCTTACTTTTGGAAGTTTTTCTTTTAATAAGGCGATTTTTTTCGTTTTGGCGAATTTTTTCTGCTTGGCGGTTTTATAGTTATGGTATTTTTTAGTTCTACCATTTTTGAAAATTTCAAGAGTTTGCCTCTTATCGTTTCCAAAATACAGCAAGCTCTCAAAATTACATAGTCAAAATAACATTTACTGAGAGAACACCCTTTAATTTAAATTTATTAAATTTTAGTGTTAATTAATTGTTGTAGTCTGTATCAAAATACACTAGCTTTAGAAATTTCAAGTGTATATACATACTTATGTATGTAAATTACATGGGATTTTAACATTTTTCGTTGTTCGTTTTGGAACACCCTTTAATTTTTAGCTCTCATGTATTTGTTGTTGTAGCGGCGAAAGCACTCTCTCCAAATTTCAGGTCGGATGATTTTACGGTTCTCGAGAAAATAGCCTCTGATGGACAGACAGACAGACAGACAGACGGACAGCGTAGCGAAAACAATAGGGTTCCTTTTCACTGTACGCAACCCTAAAAAGACAACTCCAGGATTGGAAAATTTAAACTTATTTTTAATAAATAAGTAATCAATTATTCTTTTAGTTTATAAATTAAATATATTTTTTATTTTATAAAGAAAACGATTTGCATAAGAAATCAGAAAAACCAAAAAGGATAATTCCAGGGTTGGAATATCCAAATTGTTAAATTATTTTTTTTTATACAAAAGTAACTAAGTAATGCAAGCAGTTTTCTTTTGATTTATAAACTTAATATAAATCAAATTTATTTGCTAAATGCATTTTATTGGTGCTCTACCAAATCTGAAATGTAGCGTGCAAAATAATATATTAAACAATTGTTAATATCGAAATAAAAGTCTTTGCATCAAATTGTCAATTAAGGACAATATAAATTGCAATAGAGCAAAAATTAAATGAACCATTTGTCTTGCAAAAATTAAATATTTATAAATAAACATTCTCGATGCGCACATTGTTGAAGGGTGTTTAAGATTCACAACAGCCGAATATAGGACTATAGCACTCTTTCTTACCTTTTTATTGTATATATATATTTTTTTTAATGAGAATCTAATTTTTGGGGACAACTTTGTTTTTCATGGTAATGAAAAGTTCAGCTAAACTTAATTATGATAATTGAAATATGGGAAAATAAAATAATTATTAATTGTGCATGGCTTTTAAACAAAAAACAAAAAAAGAAACTAAGGGCCATTTTCACAACAGTTAACACTAAAATATTGAAAAAAAAAATCCAAATTAAAGGGTGTTCTATCACCTCTATGTTTGAAACCGTAGGGTTGCCCCCTGGGAAAATTTGTTGCGAAATTTTCAAAAACGCTAAAAGTAAAAATTCCCAAAATTATTATATCGCCAAACCGAAAAAAGAAATCCCAAAAACCGAAAAAAATCGCCAAAATTAAAAAAGCGCTAAACTAAAAATATCTCTAAAACTAAAATAAATCGCCGAAAACCGAAAAATCTCCAAAATGAAAAAATCGCCAAAATGAGAAAAATCGCCAAAATGATAAAAACGCAAAATACCGAAAAAAAATCGCCAAAACGAAAAAGACGTCAAACTAAAAAATATATTTAAAACTAAAATAAGTCGCCAAAAAACGATTAATCACCAAAAACCAAAAATCGCCATTATAAAAAAATCGTCAAAATAAAAAAAAACGCAAATTACCGAACAAAAATCGCCTAAATGAAAAAAAGTGCTTAACTAAATAAATCAATCACCAAACGCAAATGAAAAAAGTCAGACCGAAAAAATCGCAAGAACAGAAAAAATCGCCAAAACGAAGAGTGTCAAACTAAAAAAATCTCTAGAACTAAAATAAATCGCCAAAAACCGAAAAATCACCTCAATGAAAAAAATCGTTAAAATGAAAAAAAAACGCAAAATACCGAAAAAATCGTTAAAACGAAAAAAGTGCCAAAACAAAATAACTAACCTAAACTAAAATAAATTGCCAAAAAAAAACGTTCAAACCTTGAAAAAAACACAAAAAAAGCCAGACCGAAAAAAAATTGCAAAACCGAAAAAAATCGCCAAACTAAAAACAAATATCTAAAACTAAAATAAAATTCCAAAAACCGAAAAATCGCCAAAATTAAAAAAATTGCCAAAATGGAAAAAAATCGTCAAAAGGAAAATATCGCCAAAACGAAAAATAAAATCCAAAACTAAATAAACCACTTAAACATAAATAAATTGCCAAAAGCGAAAAAGCTCCCAAACCAAAAAAAGGAACAAAAACTGAAAATATCCCAAAAACTAAAAAAATTTCCAAAATTCTTATAATATAAATTCCTGGAGTATTACATATGTAGCTGGTATCCGTACGGAACCCTTAGTGTGCTAGTCAAAGTCACACTTTAGTGAATTTATTATGAATAATCAAAATAAATTCAATTGATTAGAGAAAAGTTTTATAAAAGTTATTCACTGAAATGCTCAACGATATGCAGAGTAAACGTTCGGTTAATAATTTTAATTGAAAACAAAAACATATTTTTTTTAATTTTACTTTTGTTTTGAATAAAAAAAAATTAACAAGCGTTAAAAGGCAAACCCAAGCTTATCATTTAAAACTTATCAATTGTCTTTTATAAAACAAATTTTCTACTTGTATTTAAATCTAAACATTGGAAACAAAACTTCCAAAAAACCCTTATGCTTTTGTTGAACTTAAAGGGCTTAAAACAAAAGCACAGATTTTAATAATAATTGTAATAGAATAAGTCCCTTACAGTAAAGAAAAACTGCTCTAAAGCACATTTCCTTTCATTTAAATATTAATTTTGCTTCATATTCATTCCATGTCTAGCAGACATCAGACACATGTGTAGGCATTCCATATTACGGTCATAAAAGTAACGATGTGAATAGAATTATAGTCATGATTACTATTATTATGCAAATTGTTATGACTTCTTTTTAGGTCGTTTTGTTCTAAATTTGATTTTGAAGCAACAACCCGCATATGAAGACTAAAGTTTTAAAGCTTTTTGAAAAATAAAAAATAAAAATAAATTGATTATGAAGTGTTTCCAAAGCAGAGATTGAATATAATAATCAAATAATATTTAAATATTTAAATACATAAGCAGTTTGCATGTTAAAATATTATTAAAAATTGAAAGCAAAAGTATAAACAGAATGTTAGACAATCGTTAAAGGAAAAGGGAAAAGCATGTGGAGAATATTAAAGTGTGCGAAAAATTAAAGTGTTGCGCTTTTGCTTTTCCAAAACTTTTAAGGCAAAATTTTTAAGATACGCAAAGAAATGAACATGGATTACATGTTTATTATTGGTATGGAGTATTTAAAAGTTAATATCATATCTTCTATATATATAAAATCGTAATGTGTGTTTGTTCCTAACGTATGATCTCTGGAACTATAAGAGTTGTGGGGTCGAAATTTTTAACACAGGAAGGTTTTTGTTTTGTTCCTGACCAAACAAGTGACCATCGTGTGAAGTAATTTGTAGTTAAAAAAATTAACATAATTGAGGGTAATACAACGTTTGCCGGGCTCAGCTAGTAATTTATGAAATATTAAGTATTAATAAATATTTTTTTTTTTAATTCAAAAATATTTAAATTTAAATTTTTTTTTAAATAAATTTAAAATTGTCTTCGATTTTATTTGGCTGCTTATAAATTTTTGTTAAAAATAAAACACATCTTGTTAAAGCTGAGTGATAGCTGTTGTTGATGTTGCATGTAGCTGCTGTTATTGTTATGATGACATAAAATGCAAATCATTTTCACAAACATTCAAACGTTCAATAAAGTGTCGTTTTATAGGATACTCGTACAATTCACTAAAAATGACACTCACTCGCACAAAACACCCGCCCATTCAGGTCCTTATTTTACTCACACAAACGCTCACACGCACACATATTTACATGAATGCATATGTTTTAGACCCATGCACAAGATCACTTATAAGAACTTTTAAGACATGATGAATTTTTCAAATGCTTTACTAAAGTGAAATATTCTAAAACAAACGTTAAACAACACTCTTTCAGGCAATTTTTTCCAGTTATTCCCGGTATAAGAGTAAAGAAGAAAATACTTCGGAAGAATTTGTGTTGCAAACTTCATGCATATACACGTTGTGTGTATATGCATGTGTGTATTTTCTGCGCACATAGAAACGCACACATGCTTTGACATTAGTTGTGTACGCTTGATTTAAAAAACCACCCTTAAACACATAATAGCTTACAATATACATCTTACATACACACACGTGCAATATGCAAAGTAACAAGCATACACGCATCAAAGGTGAATACACTACTTTTTTTTATTGTTTGTTACGAACAAGAAGTCTTCGCGACATCACTTGTTAACACTCATATACACGAACACCAATGCATCCATCTTGTTTCACTTATAATGCGACAGCATTTATTATTGGTTTAGTATAATACTGATACGACAATGCATTCAAATAAATTCAATGAAGTGCGACTTTGACCCGCGCACCAAGAGTTCCGTACGGACACTAGATATATAATTCAATACGAATTTTGTAGATTTTTTCGGTTTTTGGCGATTTTTGTCATTCAGGCGATTTTTTTTCATTTTACCGATTTTTTTCACTTCGGCGATTTTTGTCATACGCGCCTTTTTTTCGTTTTGGCGATTTTTTCGGTTTTTGGCGTTTTTGTTTCATTTTGGCGATTTTTTCATTTTGTCGATTTTTTGGTTTTGCCGATTTATTTAAGTGTTAGAATTTTTTTTTTTAATTTTGGTGCTTTTGTTTCGTTTAAACGATTTTTTTTTGGTTTTTGGCAATTTTTTTTTATTTGGCTTGGCGATTTTATAATTTTCGGATATTTTAGTCTTATCGTTTTTGAAAATTTCAAGAGTTTACCTCTTACGGTTTCCAAGTTATAGCAAGTTGTCAAAATTACATAGTCAAAATTACATTAACTGATGGACAAAGGGTGGTCCATCAGTTAATGTTTTTTTAAATTTTTTTAAATTTTAGTATTAATTGTTGCAGTCTAGATAAAAATACACTAATTTTACAAATTTTAAGTGTCAATGTACATATGTAATTACATACAACTGTATGTATATTACATGGGATTTTAACATTTTTCCTTGCTCGTTTTAGAAGTCCCTTTAATTTTTAATTCTCATACATTTGTTGTTGTAGCGACCAAGGTTCTTCATACTCAGTCCAAATTTCAGGTCCACAGCTCTTACGGTTCCTGAGAAAATAGCGTGTGACGGACAGACGGACAGCGTTGCGAAAACAATAGGGTTCCTTTTCACCTTTGGTGTGCGGAACCCTAAAAACAAGACTTATTTACATTTCAAGACTATTTACGCAGCCCTCTAATATGTATATACATATCTATTCTATACATCAATAAATGTAATTGCTGTTTCTTCGCACACACACACACAAATCTCATCATTTTATGTTCGTACTGAATGTGTGACATTTTGTTTAGTCGTCTGCCATTGAAAATGTTGTGACTTTTCCTTGGTGCTGCAAATAGGACTAGCACTCTTAAATATTTCATTTTTCATTGTTAAACTGCACAAGTATATGTACAAGTTGTTAATAATTTTCTAAATCCGTCTAGTTGTATGATTTTATTATACACAATTTCACGTCCGCCATTCAATTTTAGCATGAAAGATTATTTTCTCTGATAATGGAAACAACAGCACTTTGGGACTCTTGCATGCATGAATGAACGAACGAGGAACTAACTGACTGACTGCCTGTGATTGTGTAATTGTGTTCCAATGTTGGGTATGTACGAGTATGATGTGTGTTAATGGGGTGGAGAACAAAAGCGTTTGCAATTTTCTAAATTTGATATGAGCAATTTTCGAATGGGAGAAGCAGAGATATTGTATGAACAGAGATTTTATTTTGATTAAATTACTTAAATGTTAAATGCACAATATGTAAAGTGTGGCAAATTAAATAACTGCAAGAGGATTCGAAAGATCAGAAAAGTATTTAGCTTAAAGTGAGAAAGGGGCTGGAGGAGGGATACTTACGAATAAATGTTAGTTATTTGACAAGGCGAAGCGGAAATTTACTTTATGTCGTTGCAAAGAAGACTATGGGTTTGGATAAATATTAAATCTTTGCTGTACATATAAACCAATATCTATGTGTATATCTATGACAAAAAAGGGTTACTCCATGTAGCTTTTCAAAGCATTGTTGTCGTTTCTCAATAATAAATTTTATAAAATTGAATTCAAGAAAATTAAATTTTGAAAAATAGCACGAGCACATCAAGACGTAAAATTTGAAAATTATGCAAAAATTTGGAACCTTATTTTGTAAAAGTGAACTCCAAGCTTTGAAAAATTTTCTATGTATTTTGTTTTGGTAATTTTTTTATTATTTATTTTAAGATAAGTAATACTCAGGCAATGAATGCCTACTAGTAAAGGGATAGTGATAGAGAATACAAGTGTTGAAGTAAGAGAAAGAGAAAATCTCCATTCTTTTACAACTCTACTTTTTTGAACATTTCTAATAATGCAGTTTTGCAGCGCCCCTGGTGTCAATGAGGCGTATTATATTTTTAAAGCTGTGTTTAGAAGCCATTTTATTGGTTTGTTCTAATTCGTCAATAATTCTGCTACACAATACCGACGAAGGAGGGTGCTCTGATGTTACATTAGGACTAAAATCTGCTAAAGACTGTGCAGTCCAATGACTAGTGTGTATGCCTTTATCACATAAACTTTCCTTCAACAACTTATACAAATGAAGACTAAAATACATCAGAAAAATGCGTAATGTTATTATTTAATGATCTTTGAATACCGGGCTCGAACCCAGCACTTTCGGCTTTGTACTCAACATGCTAAATACCTCAGATAACGCCACTCTCAATAAAATATTAAAAATTTTGCATATAAGAGTCTGAACACAATGTAACGAGAACTCATTGCGGTGTAGTTTTTCATACGATTTTGAAGTAAAAACCCGCAGTGCGGAACGGCATAAGTTTAAAATCTATTTTATTTTCATTGCGGACTTTCTTATTCTCTCAATTTTTGACTCTCTTTCTGATGTTGCCATAGTTTTTGAATAATTGGCGGTGTTCACAACAAAAAACATGATTTTGAAGTTCAAAAATGTTTATCATAAATGATAAAAGCTTAAAAAATTTATGAAATATATCTGCGAATGTATAAAATTTTAATCATTTTTTATTTATAGTTACTGCCATTATAAAATATTTAACAGAAAGAGTAAATTTTTTTTTAATGTATGCACAAAAAAATTAATAAAAATTTAAACAAACAATGAAAAGTATTGCCGTCGCCGTCTACTGTTGTATTATGTTCATTTTTCTCTCCCGCAACGAGAAATCGCACCGCACTGCAAACATTGTGTTTAGACTCTAAGATTTGCCAAAACCGAGCGTTGCGTTTTACTGAGGTAGGCGCACAAACTACCGACTTCAATATTTTAAAACTAGAGTACATATCGATGGATTAATATGAAAAGGGCATATCTCATTTTTTTCGAAATTGCGTTTTTAACGTTTTCTGGCAGTCAATTTATAATTACATCCTCCTTCAAAAACAAAGTAAGCAAAATTAAAAATAAAAGATTTATTTGATTTAAAAAAATTTTCTTCATATAAATGCTTAAGTTTTTATTCAGTTTTTTCGTTCTCCTGTAAAATATCGAAAATTCCAGTTACGCCTTTTTTATATTAAGCCATCGACATGTTTATTTGAGAAGGCAAGGCAACATGATGGCAGGTTGTTGTCCATGCTGAGTTTCTGGTTCTATTACAAAATCTTGAATAAATGCTAACTTACAAATATTTCGTATTATTGAACCTAAAGACCAACCCGAGGAGTGAAAGTAAAGATGGGAAATTTTTTGCCTATTTGGTCCTGCTGTGGCGCGTTGATTACACAGCTCAGTTGTTGCTTAATTATGCAAATAATAATTGGTGGCGTTGTTAGACGTGGCGTCGCACAGTGGGGCCAAAAGTTCTTTTACGCGGATTAATTCATATCTCCACATATATAATCCTATAACAAGTCCTTGAGTTGCTCTGGGTTGAAGAACAGCTATCGCATCATCGTAATTATTTCTTAAGTGCGGTCTGGCTTGTGTGTGCTGTTTGGCCTTTAGGGGTTTTTCGACTCGCTCGCACTGGTGGACTGATCTGCCACAAATAACCGTATAATCTTGCGGTTCTTTTGTGGAATTTTGTTGACAACCACGTCGCTACTTCCTATGTGAAGGCATAGGTTATGTACAGTCAGTCACAAAAACTTTTTAAAATACTGTTAGCAACATCTTGCGCATATGGTCTAGTTTCTCCGCCTACATTTGTGCAACAATACTTTGAAAACTTATTTTGTAAAGTATTTATAAAATAAATAAATTAATATAATCTTATCACAGAAAAAAGTATTCACCAATTAATGTTTCCAATTAAGAATTTAATTGATTCAATTAACTTTTTAATTGTATTAATTAATTTGTGTGAAAAAACTTAATTGATATTATCAAATTGTTTATAGGTGAAAATTTAACTAATTTTTTAATTGATAATACAAATATTTTCATTGATATTACAAAATAATTCATATAACTTTTTTATGTGATAATTTTTTAATTTTTGAGGTAGAAAAAAGAACATATTTTGACAAAATCTTAGCGGTTTAGGAGGAAGAAAACGGATACTCCCCATACAAAGCGATTATTAATTAATTAATTAACATGATTTTTTTCCTAAGAAATATTGAGGCAGGAACGAAATGCAAAAACACCGTGCTTAACCAACAAAACAGGCAAAAATTCATGATATGTATTCATGCACGCTTCAGACTGACTGACCTCGAATACGAATTATACAAAAATAGATTACCTAATAAGCCCTAAGGAAGTTAGATAAAGTCACACTCGTTATTTTTTTTAAATCATTATTATATATAAATGCAACCACAATCACGCGTGATTCATGCGTGACTCACACGTGACTAATTCGTGACTCACGGCATTTGCTCATTTCTAATAAAAATACATAAAACAATGACAACAACTCGCTAAGATATTATTGTTGGTAAAATCAACGCGTGAGGCTATTATTTCTAAATCGTTCATAACTTCTGCCCACCGAGGTGCAGCATAAATTTTTCTTAAATAGCACAGATTTATTCAATCCTTAAAACCAAGTTAAAATCTCTGCTTTATTGAGCCCAATTTATAACTTTATGTCCACCTAAAGTGAGAAAATATATTTACTTTATTAAACTTCCAAAATTAACATTGAAAAGATAACCACTTCCACAAATAGTTCATATTACAAATTTAATCAAAATATTTTAAGGAATATCTAAACTTGAATCTTGCATGGTTAGATTTATTACTTTTTTAAAATTACTTGAATTAAATAAGATTTAATTAAGCAAAGTTTTTAGTTTTTTTGTGCTTATTTTACCAGTTTTCTCTAACAATTTTCAATTTTAATGTGTTGCCTATACGACATTAATTTTCTTAATCTTCATTTTTCGCAACACTTGAATTTATTATTTTTTTTAATTAATCCGTGAAATAACCGCCTTTTGTCCGTATGAGCGTCGCTCAGCTCAGTCTTACTTTAAATACTCGTCCTTTTATTTTTGATTCAATTAAAAAAAAACAGTTTATTTATATAGAAAAGTGATTTAAGACTACAATGTATTGCTTTAAAATTTTAATTTTTTTCACTTTTATTTTATAAAAATAAATTGTTTTCTACATATAAGAGAGAATCTCGTTAAAACCACGAGTAACAAACAAGCAGATAATGTATTTTTCCAGCTAAATTGATAAAACTCATGTGATAAAAGCCTTTTCGTAACTTGATGCAACTTAACAAAAGGAAAAAGATATTTAGTAATAATTTGAAAAAGAAAATATATCAAGCATCTTACATAGAAACACATGCACTATATAATGCTCAACAAAACATTTCAGGATTTTCAAGCATCAAGAGTTGGCTGTTGATTGTAAAACACAAACAATATTGTTTTATTAAAAAAATAAAATAGTGAGAGCGTAAAATTTAAATCAAGATGAAAATTTATATTTTCTGCAAAAAAATTCCTTAATATAAAAAAGCAATATCTTCAAAATACAGTGGAATCTCTCTTGAGTGGACACCGAAAGGACCATTTAAATGTGTCCGCACAAGGGGACTGTCTGCTCAAGAGAAAGCAATGCTTTTCTTATGGAGCTGTCGGGACCTGTCAAAAGTGTCCTTTGAAAGGGGGTGTACACCTATAGGAAGTGTCCGTTAAGGGAGATTCCACTGTAAATGCTTTTAGAGTTCCGTACACCAAATGCAAAAAAGTAACCCTATTGTTTTCGCTATCTGTCACAGAATGTCTTCTCAAGAATTCTAAGAGCCATGGACCTGAAATTTTCATAGAATATATAAAGGGTGTTTTTTTAAGAGGTATAGAACTTTGAATTGAAATAAAACACAAGAAAATCGTTTTAATGTCCATCAATTTGGCTCTATTGGAAGGATAATTTTATGCCATTAATGTTTAGATATGATTTCGGGCATGTGGCCGCCGTGGCTGGCTCGAATAAAGCCAATTCTACAGGTCCAATTTTCAACCACTTTTTCGAGCATATGGGGCCGTATGTTGGCAATAACGCCACGAATGTTGGCTTCCAAGTTCCCTAACGTTTCTGGTTTGTTGGCGTAGACGAGCGACTTCACATATCCTCAAAGAAAATAATCCAATGGTGTCAAATCACACGATCTTGGTGGCCAATTGACAGGTCCATTCCGCGAAATTATGCGCTCATCGAATGTTTCCTTCAATAAATCGATTGTGACGTGCGCTGTGTGGCATGTAGCGCCGTCTTGTTAGAACCACAACTCATCCACATTCATTTTATCCAATTCGGGAACAAAATAGTCGGTTAGTCGGCTCCAACTGCTGTGCACGGTGGCGAATCGATTCATTCGGGTCCTCTTCAACACTTTGCTCTACAGCGGCAATTGTTTCTTCGGTGCGCACTGTTCGACGTCTCTGCGGATGCGTATTATCACATAGAGTAAACGTGGTGCGAAAACGATCCATGGTTAACCGAATTAATTGCTCTGATGGACGATTATGTCGACCATAAAATGGACGGAGCTTGCGGTAAACTTCGCGAACTGAACCATTATTTTCGAAATAAATTTGCACGATTTGCCAGCGTTGTTCTTTTGTCAACCTGTTCATGATAAAATGGCAAACTAAACTAAATATTAATCACTTGACAGCTGACAAAATGGCCGCCAGTTAAAAAAGTGATGCCAACTTAAAGTTCTATACCTCAATAAAAAACACTCTTTAAAACTTTAGCAGCTGCAAGAACAAATATATAACAGTTAAAAATTAAAGGGTGTTCTAAAGCGACAAACGAAATATGTGGTAATCCTAATGTAACATACAAACAATGGGCCTTATTACGAGTGTTGTATTACAACTTCAAGTACGATGATTTTTTACTAGACCAAGGAACATTGCAACATTTTTTATTTAATCTAGTACAAAATCATGATAGTCGTGGTCGAGGTACGACACTCGCAATTAGCCTCAATAATATATAGACACCTGAAACTCTTTTCTCAAACTAAAATAAATTGCCAAAAACCCAAAAAATCGCCTAAATGAAGAAGAACGCCATAGCAAAATAAAGGGTGTTTTTTATTGAGGTATAGAACTTTAAGTTGGCATCACTTTTTTAACAGGCGGCCATTTTGTCAGCTGTCAAGTGATTAATATTTATTTATTTGCCATTTCATTATTTGCTTGCAAATCGTGCAAATTTATTTCGAAAATAATGGTTCAGTTCGCGAAGTTTACCGCAAGCTCCGTCCATTTTATGGTCGACATAATCGTCCAGCAGAGCAATTAATTCGGTTAACCATGGATCGTTTTCGCACTACGTTTACTCTATGTGATAATACGCATCCGCAGAGACGTCGAACAGTGCGCACCGAAGAAACAATTGCCGCTGTAGAGCAAAGTGTTGAAGAGGACCCGAATGAATCGATTCGCCACCGTGCACAGCAATTGGTGCTTTGTCCATCAACTTTATGGAAGATTTTGCGCAAAGATCTTGGCTTGCGACCTTACAAGATCCAGCTTGTGCAAGAATTAAAGCCGCGAGACCATGCAATGCGTCGTGATTTTGGTGTATGGGCCGAAAATGAGATTGATCTCGATGCTGATTTTCATCGCAAAATTTTGTTCAGTGATGAGGCTCATTTTTGGTTGAATGGCTACGTCAACAAGCAAAATTGCCGCATTTGGAGTGAAGAGAATCCACATGAGACCCTTGAGACGCCATTACATCCACAAAAACTGACTGTTTGGTGTGCTCTATGGGCTGGTGGAGTCATTGGGCCATACTTCTTCCGAAATAATGCTGGAGAGTCAGTTACCGTTAATGGAGACTGGTATAGAGCCATGATAACCGACTATTTTGTTCCTGAATTGGATCGCATGAATGTGGATGAGTTGTGGTTCCAACAAGATGGCGCTACATGCCACACAGCGCACGTCACAATCGATTTATTGAAGGAAACATTCGATGAGCGCATAATTTCGCGGAATGGACCTGTCAATTGGCCACCAAGATCGTGTGATTTGACACCATTGGATTATTTTCTTTGGGGATATGTGAAGTCGCTCGTCTGCGCCAACAAACCAGAAACGTTAGGGGACTTGGAAGCCAACATTCGTGGCGTTATTGCCAACATACGGTCCCATATGCTCGAAAAAGTGGTTGAAAATTGGACCTGTAGAATTGGCTTTATTCGAGCCAGCCGCGGCGGCCACATGCCCAAAATCATATTTAAACATTAATGGCATAAAATTATCCTTCCAATAAAGCCAAATTAATGGACATTAAAACGATTTTCTTGTGTTTTATTTCAATTCAAAGTTTTATACCTCTAAAAAAAACACCCGATACATATCGAAAAAAGCAAAAATTAAAAAAAGAACGCAGAAGCTGAAATTATATTTAAAACAAACAAAAAACTTAGAAACGAAGAATCACAAAAGCGAAAAAATCCGTCAAAACCAAAAAAAGTGCCGAACTAAAAAAAATCGCCAAATACCAAAAAAAAATGCCAAATATAAAAATATCTCTACTGAAAAAATCAAAAAAAAAAAAAAAAACAAAAGAGCGACAAAACTATAAAGAAAACGCCAAAACTAAACAAAATTGACAAGTCCAAGTTTACACTATGCAATTCTTATACGGAAAAAATGCCAAAACTAAAAGTATAACAAAAAATTAAAAAGAAAATCTCAAAAAAGAAGATTATCCAAAACGAAAAAAGGCGATAAAACTAGTAATATTGCTAAAACTAAAATACATAGCCAAATACCAAAAAAATCGCCTAAACGGTCAAAAACCGCCGACATAAAACAATGCCAACAACCTTAAAAACTTCAAAAAAGTAAAAAAGTGCCAAAAGTAAAAAAAAACGCCAAAAACGGAAAATCGTTAAAACTAAAAATATGTATGTATATCAAAAATCGAAAAAAAAATCCCAAAATCAAACCATCGTCAAAACGGAAAAAATCGCCAAAATGAAAAATGGTACCAAATATAAAAAATTGCTAAAACTAAAATATATCACCAAAACCTAAAAAAATCGCCAAAACGAAAAAGTAAGTGCCAAAACTAAAAAAATCACCGAAAACGGAAAAAAATCAAAAACTTAAAAAATGTCAAAAACTGAAAAATAAAATCCAAAAAACTAAGAATTCTCACGAAACGAAAAACGTCGCTAAACGAAAAAAGCGCTAAAAATAAAATTAATCGCCAACTACCGGAAAAATCGCTAAACAAAAAAAAAAATGCCAGGACAAAACAATGCCAAGAACTGAAAAAACTTCAAAAACGAAAAAAGCGCCAAAAGTAAAAAACGTCAAAACTAAAAATATATGAAAAACTTGTAAAAATCCCAAAAACGAAGAATCGCAAAAAACGGGAAAAATCGCAAAAACGATAAAAGGCACCAAAACTAAAAAAAATTTCTTAAACTAAAATAAATCGCTAAAAACAAAAAAAATCGCCTAAATTAAAAAAATTAGCTATGATCCGAAAAAATAAGCACCAAAACTAAAAAAATCACCGAAAACGGATAAAGCGTCAAAACTTGAAATATATCAAAAACTAAAAAAACTAAAGCAAATTGTTTAAAGTAAAATAAATCGGTAAAAACAGAAAAAAAAAAACTTAAAATATATCAGAAACGTAAAGAATCCTTAAAACGAAAATAAGCGCCAAAACCAGGAAAAAATGCCTAAACTAAAAAAATCGCAAAAAAACGAAAAAACCATCAAAACTAAAAATATATTAAAAACTTAAAAAATTCCAAAATGAAGAATCGCAAAAAATCGAAAAAATTGCCAAAACAAAAAAGGCACCGAAACTAAAAACAATGATAAAACTAAAATAAATCGCCAAAACAGAAAAATTACAAAATGTAAAAAAATCGCCGAAACTAAAAGAGCGCCAAAACAAAATAATGCAAGGAACCGAAAAAAAATTAAAAACGGAAAAAGCTTTAAGACTAAACAAATCGCAAAAAATCAAAAAAACGCCAAAACTTAAAGTGTGTCTAACTAACAGCGAAAAATCGCCAAAATGCCAAAAACCGAAAATAAATCGCAAAACGGAAAAAGGCTACAAGACAAACAAAAAATTTCTGAAAATAAAAAAATCGCCAAAAACCGAAAAAATTATAGCACCGGGTGCTAAAAATTTAAAAAAAAAATTGTCTACATAAAGTAAGATATTTGATTATTAAGGCTGATGAAGTTTGTATAGTATTACAAATGTACTAGTGTCCACACGAAACCCTTCGTGTGTGAGCCAAAGTCGCACTTTACTGAATTTATTTAGCAATTTTTTAAGGAGCAAAATATAATAAGATTTATTTTCTTTTGCTATATTTGTGCACATTTTTGGTTTGAAAAAACTTAGCAAGTTGCAAATGTTACAATACGAGAATAAGAAAAGCAATTGAATAATATTTCTAGTGAATTTGATGTACTCCTATCCATACCACTTAATTGGTCTGGAAGTCACAGCCAACGAATACTGAGTACGATGCTTTTAACAAGAGATAATTTCAAAAAGTTTTGCTATTTATATAATTAAAAACTAATGGCCTGAATCATGACATCGAAAGAAAACTTTCGACTGAAAATTTTTATTGAAAACAACAATTACACTGTAATCTACGCTTAACTTATCATATATGGTCCTATGGGCTCAATTATAAAAATAAATAAATGAAATGAAATGAGATGAAAAAATAAAATATGAAAATTAATTTTTGTTTTGAACATAAATTTTTAGTCTAAAGTTTTTTTCGATATCGTGAAACAGGCCATAAATTCTTTGCACTTAATCTCAGTATTATTTCAATCTCTAATAAATGCTCTATTATATTGATGAATTCCAATCACATGTATAAAATGGATATGACATTTATTTAAAACAGTTAACATTATTTATTCCTTTAAAAACATTTATGTAGCTATCTACCCATTTAGATTACTAAATTTTTAACGAATGCGAAATTCCAATTTTTTCGGCCAAGAAATACAAAAAATCTGCAGGTGAGGTGAACTGGGTGCACTTCTATTATTGGCTATACTACAACCTTTACGCCAAATTTTAAAGCGAATAATTATTATACCCTTTACCAAAGAATGGTAAAAGGGTATATATAGGTTTGTCATTCCGTTTGTAATTTCCAGAATATTAATAAGCGAGCCATAAAGTATATAAATTCTGGATCCTTATGCATAGGGAAGACGAATAAGCGATGTCCGTCTGTCCTTCTGTCTGTCTGACTGTCTGTACGTGAAATCGGTTTTCCGAAGCTCCCAGAAAAGCTAGACACTTCGTTCTTGGACTGGTGGGTCAGAAATGTTCGAAACAAGATTGGTATTGAAAATCGTGCAGACGGTTTCAGAGCTGGGAGACTTAAACTTCATTTTGCCATACAAAATAACTACCGAAAAGAAGTTTTTATTAATTTTTTATTAAATAAACTTATTTATACTTCAGTATGAATAAAATTGGTATTTTTAACTAAAAAAAATTAAAAAAATTAAAAAGACGTTTCCAGGGATGGAAAACCTTAACTTTTTTTCTTATGCAAAAGTAACTTAAATTTTTCCTTTTTTTTTATAAACTAAACATATGTAATGTTCTTAAAAGAAGGAGATTGATGTAGGAAATCAGAAAAACAAAAAGGATGATTCCAGGGTTGGAAAACCTGCGATTTTTGTCATATATAAAATTAACTACCGTAAACTAATTTTTTAATTATTTGTATTAAATAAACTTATTTTTTACTTTACCACGAGTAAAATTGGTATTTCAAATAAAAAATTAAACTTCAAAAAATTATTAAGATGTTTCCAGGGTTGGGAAACTTACTCTTTTTGTGATATAAAAAATTAACTACCGAAAATTTTTTAATTTTTTTAATTTAAATTTTTTTAATAAATAAAATTATTTTATACTTCAGTAGGAATAAAATTGGTATTTCAATTTAAGAAACTTTAAGACACGTTTCCAGGGTTGGAAAACATTACCTGTTTTTCTAGAAAAGTAACTTACTAAAGCAAATTTTCCTTTGTTCTCTGTAAATTAAAGATATCTTATATTCTTAAAAGAAAGAGATTAGTATAAGAAATCAGAAAATTCAAAAAGTTTGATTTCAGGGTTGGAAAACATACACTTTTTGTGATATAGAAAACTAGCTACCGAAAACTAATTTTTTTTTTTTAAATAAACTTAATTTATACCTTAGAACGAATAAATTTGGTATTTCAAAAATTAAAACGACGTTTCCAGGGTTGGAAAACCTTTTTTTTATACAAAAATAAATGACTAAAACAAATTTTTTCTTTTTTACTATAAATTAAACATATCTTGTATTCTTAAAAAAAAAGAAGAAATAAAAAATATAAAAGGAGGATTCCAGGGTTGGGAAACATACACTCCGAAAACTAAGTTTTATCTATTTTTATTAAATAAACTTATTTTATGCTTGATAACGAATAAAATTGTTATTTCAAATAAAATAAACAATTAAAAAAATTAAAAAGACGATTCCAGGGTTGGAAAACTTTAACTTTTTTTCTACAAAAGCAACTTACTAAACAAATTTTTCCTTTTTTTATAAATTAAAAATTTCTTAAATTTTTAAAAGAAAGAGATTGCTGTAAAAAAATCAGAAAATCAAAAAGGATGAGTTCACGGTTGGGCCACTTACACTTTTTTGATACATAAAAGTAACTAAGTCTAATTAATTTTTATTTTTTCCTTTATAAATTATATATATTTTACGTTTTGGAAAGAAAAGTTTGGTATAGAATATTATAAAAATAAAAACCACAGCTCCAGAACTGAAAACTATGTTTTTTTCTGGACATTAAAGTAACTAAATAAAACATTTTTTTTTTAATTTCCTTTTTTTTCACTTAACACACTTTCTATTTTTTTTTAAGAACTACTAGATTGGTATAAGTAATCAGAAGAATCTAAAATTATGATTCTAGGGTTTTGAAAATTATTATTTTTTTCTTTGTACATAAAAGTAACTATGTTCTTATGTACATATGTATCTCTATAATACATAAACGCACTTTGGTAAAGGGTATATAAGATTCGGCACAGGCGAATATAGCACTCCTACTTGTTTTTGTTTAAATTTTATATTTTGGGCTTTTATTTGTCTACAATCAGATCAACAACTTCCAATATCCGCCCTTACAACTTCTTTTTCTGCTACTTATTTCCTGTACTCGGTTTTCTTTATTAACTTCTTAACAAACAGTTCTTGGACAACAATACCTTGTTGTAGAAAACCACTTTAACTAATTAAAAAATTTCTTCTTTTAGCAATACGTTTTAACTTATTCAATAAAAATAAATTTGCTGCATTTCTGTGAAAGTTAAAGTTTTTCATTTAACAGATTTTTTAATAAGACTTAGTGCATTTGTTTTTTTTTTTTTTTGCTTTAACAAACGCAACCATAACACTTTTTTTTATTGCTAAGAAAATAACCAGAAACTATAAGAAAATTCTAAGAAACTTGCATAAAAAAAAAATTTAAGTTCAAAAGATTTTCTTTAAGCGCATGCTGTGGCTAGAGAGAAATAAAAATCTTTAGAAGTTGTAAACAGAAATAGCTGAAAAAAAAAATAATTAATTAATCTTTTTAAGCAGAGGGGTTTGTTTAGAAGAAAACAAACGCTTTAGCAAAAATAAGTTTCGAAATTCTTTTAGCCAAAACCTAAGGGCGCTACAAAACTCTTTTAATTTATTATTTTAGTTAAATCTTTCACATTATTACATAAACATGTTTAATACCCCGTACTTATGAAGTCAGTATTGTGTGTGTGTGTGTGTGTGTGCGTGCATGTGTTTTGTTGTGATCGTTAGAAAATCGTTTTATGTAAAATCAATGCTTTTATTGTGAAAACAAAAACAAATACACACACACACTCAAAGCTCTAAAAGTGATTCGTTGTGGTTTATACCCCTCTGCATTCAATCGCATTAAGTACTTTGTAAGCGTGCACACGAACATACCTACACACACACACACGTTACAGGGATATACATATGGAGGTAGAGTAGCACCGGCATAAACCACACTAATACACATTCCACAAAAGTAAACACACACACACACACACCCACACATATAATGTACCTACTACAACTGTAGTCAAAAGTTAAGTGTTGGAAAAAGTAAAATAAAAACATTTGCTACTAGAATTACACACACACATGCATACACACATCTAAAGCAAAATGAAACATTTGCTCAGTCAAACAAATACACACACACACACATGTCTACAGTTACACAACCATATACAACACTACAGCAGGGCTTAGTTAAGTTTCTCTACTAAATGCACACAGTGTAACGTAATAGTTGTTTTTATTTTTATTATTTTCTTTTTTTTTTTTCTTAACTTTTTCAATATATTTGCGATCTTTTGTTGCAGCAGCTTTTGTTTTTTTAAATTTTTTTTCTGTTGTTCTGTAAATCGTTGTTGGTTCTGTTAAACTGGTAGTTAAATAGTTTACATACAATTGTTCACTTACAGTTAACAAAAGACATAAAAACAAAAAGGCAAAAAAAAATGTGAGTGCACAACGTTTATACAGAGGCTAAAGGCTACTCTGTGCTGTTGGGTTTAGATTTGGTTGTTGGTGGCTTTTCTAACACCCACATATAAAAATGCTTGCATATTTATGCACATGCACACGTGTATATTCCAAATTGAAACTTAACTGGTTTTTACTGTATACAAAAAAAAATAAAATATTATTTGTAGGAAGTACGAGGACTTGATACAGTTAAATTTTTACAACAGCTAGCTTACAAATTTCTTAATATTAGTAGTGTTGTCAATTATACATTTTTAAGGCTACGTATGCCACAGATGAAAAGGAACCCTATTGTTTTCGCTACTAAGTCTGTCTGTTCATCTGTATGTCACAGGCTCGAGAGCCGTAAGAGCTATGGACCTGAAAGTTTTACCGAATATGTTAAACTTTAGCGGCTACAACAACATATATATATAAGATATGTAAAAATGAAAGGGTTTTATAAAACGAGCAATGAAAAAAAATTTAAATCCTAATGTAATATACAGAAGCTTTTAGCTATAGTTTTTGTTAAAACTGGTTATAAACAACTTTTATAAATGATTATTTATTTACTTGACACATTTTTTTAAGATACAATAATACTTCCATGTATGTATGTACCGACAGTATATCGAATAAGTAAAAATAATTAATTTGAAGATCGTAAAAGATAAGCAAGGATAGTTAAAAACATACCTAAGTAGAATGATATACTCGTAACTTCATGCTTACCTTAATAGAAAATGAAAAAATGTAAATCAATAATTGTATATACAATAATCATTTCTTATATTCCATTTAATTTAAAATTTGCATTAAATAGCTGATGTTAATAAGAATCTCTACCTCAGGAGACAGACATGGATGCTGCTGAAGTGCTGACTGCATAGAAAGATATCGGTATTTCCCCCAGCTAATAAAGTCTATGTTAATTTTTCTCTTTTTCCTTAGAAACTCACATTAATTAATAAAAATATTTCATTCAATAAGAATTGAAATTACTGAACTTTGTGGCAGCACCCTCTAGGTCGATAAGGCAGTACTGCTAGTGGCAACCTCAGGGAAAACAGCTGGTCGCCAAGTTCTCGCAACAGCTGTGCACCGAAAACAAAAGAAAAAAGATTATGAACAAAAACAAAAATTATTGAGAAAAAAATATAGAAGAAAATGGCCAGAAAATTTTCTGGAAAAGATAGATGGACGGATGAAAGATGTACGACATCGGACGATTTTTGGCTGGCAGGACAAAGAAGAAATTAGAGAGAAGAATTAATTACGATTTGGGCTCGATGATGGAAAAAAATTGTTTATCGACCTATAGGGTACCGCCACAACTTAAGCCCGATTAAGAAATTATTTCTGATTAAAAAATTAATTATTAACTTTGCCTCTTAAACAAATTTCCTATTTCTCAGTCCTTACGTTTACGCCTTTTGATATAAATATAATAAAACAAACCAAAGTTAATGTAATAAAAAACAATTGCTTTGCGTTCGATTTGCTAAATTCATTTAGAAGCATTTAGTTGTGATTTTCCTATAATTTTCCACATTTTTCTTTTATTTGTGGGTGGTATGTTACGGTTTATTAAGAGAAATAATAAAAAATAAAACCTTATGTAAGGGAGATTTGCCGGGCTATTATTTTAAATGTGTTTTATAGAATAAAATACAGTTTTTGAAAAAAAAAAATACAGAAAGTCATTTTAAATCACAGTGAGTGAGAGAGAAAGAGGTGGAGAAGTATATAATATGCGAAAACGGAAAGCTTATAAAAAATTATGTACTGAAAAAAGTATTTAGAGCTGCAAGTTAATAAAAAAAATATTTTGCTCTTTGGCCTTATATAAATTGTGGTCACGGTGCTGATCACGTGATTACCAGTGTCACTGCCACATTTTGTTCTTTAGCTCTGAATTAAGATTTAATATTTGAAATAATTTATTTAGCTTTCATTCATTAATTCATTTAAATTCTCCCTTGTTCTAAATCTAATGTTAGTTAAGAATATTTACTTAGAATCTTTTAAATATTTACCCAGCTAAAAAAATTATATATGGTCCGTATGATTTTAATATATGAATGTATATAACTATATATGAATATGTATGAATTCATGTATGGAAATGTATGGGATTATACATGGCAAAACTATTATATATGAACTAATATATGGATTAATATATGAAATGTATTGTAACATATGAGCTCATATATGTAAATTTAATTATGAAGCTCTTCATGATCCATACACAGAGAAAACAGTGCCTAATAAATACCTCATAAAATAGAAAAAAATTAATAAGAAATCTCTATGGTTTTTTTAAATAAGGAAATCTTATTAATTTCATAGAGAAAACCTTTTTGAAAAAATCAAGAAGAAATCTTGTAGTTGTTATGAGGTTATCTTATTGATTTTTTTTAATAAGGTTTTCTTCTTGATTTTATGAGGCGACCTCATTTCATTTAAATTCTATACCATATACTTATGTATGTATGTAGTATATGTAGATGTTATTTATTTATACTATACATACTATACATACTTACATAGATACATACATATTATATTGTATTCTTAATTAATTAACTCACCATACATACATATTATTACTTGAAAGGAGACAAGTATTGAACCAGCAAACTTCTGACTGATAGACAAACACTCTAACCAATATGCTAACAAGCAATCTGAATAACCATTGAAATAATTTTGCAAACATGCTTATACAAAAACGAAAAAGATCATGAAACAAAAATTGTCTGTGTCTATTTATAGATATGAAATAACAATACACCTCATAAAATCAAGAAGATTTCCTTATTAAAAAAATCAATAAGATGCTTTACACATAATCATATAGGAACCTAATAAATTCAAGAAGAAAACCTTATTGAAAAAATCAATAAGATAGCGTAATAAAATCAAGAAGAAAACCTTTTTAAAAAAATCAATAAGGCAACCTAATAAAATCAATAAGAAATCCATACAGTTTATAAGAAAACCTAATAGAATCAAGAAGTTTTTCTCTATGGATTGTTTTTTGGTGTCAAAAATAACGGAAATTGAGTAAAAAAAGTTGGAAATAGTAAGAGTTCTTCTTGATTTTATGTGGTTTTCTTCTTGATAAAATTAATAAGATTTACCACATAAAAACAATAAGGAATCTCTATGAAAAAATCTTCGCTTCCCAGCTAAAAAAAATATGTATGGAGCATATATGATATCCCTGATAATAACAACTACAAGATTTCTTCTTGATTTTTTCAAAAAGGTTTTCTCTATGAAATTAATAAGATTTCCTTATTTAAAAAAACCATAGAGATTTCTTATTAATTTTTTTCTATTTTATGAGGTATTTATTAGGCACTGTTTTCTCTGTGTATGGATCATGAAGAGCTTCATAATTAAATTTACATATATGAGCTCATATGTTACAATACATTTCATATATTAATCCATATATTAGTTCATATATAATAGTTTTGCCATGTATAATCCCATACATTTCCATACATGAATTCATACATATTCATATATAGTTATATACATTCATATATTAAAATCATACGGACCATATATAATTTTTTTAGCTGGGTAAATATTTAAAAGATTCTAAGTAAATATTCTTAACTAACATTAGATTTAGAACAAGGGAGAATTTAAATGAATTAATGAATGAAAGCTAAATAAATTATTTCAAATATTAAATCTTAATTCAGAGCTAAAGAACAAAATGTGGCAGTGACACTGGTAATCACGTGATCAGCACCGTGACCACAATTTATATAAGGCCAAAGAGCAAAATATTTTTTTTATTAACTTGCAGCTCTAAATACTTTTTTCAGTACATAATTTTTTATAAGCTTTCCGTTTTCGCATATTATATACTTCTCCACCTCTTTCTCTCTCACTCACTGTGATTTAAAATGACTTTCTGTATTTTTTTTTTTCAAAAACTGTATTTTATTCTATAAAACACATTTAAAATAATAGCCCGGCAAATCTCCCTTACATAAGGTTTTATTTTTTATTATTTCTCTTAATAAACCGTAACATACCACCCACAAATAAAAGAAAAATGTGGAAAATTATAGGAAAATCACAACTAAATGCTTCTAAATGAATTTAGCAAATCGAACGCAAAGCAATTGTTTTTTATTACATTAACTTTGGTTTGTTTTATTATATTTATATCAAAAGGCGTAAACGTAAGGACTGAGAAATAGGAAATTTGTTTAAGAGGCAAAGTTAATAATTAATTTTTTAATCAGAAATAATTTCTTAATCGGGCTTAAGTTGTGGCGGTACCCTATAGGTCGATAAACAATTTTTTTCCATCATCGAGCCCAAATCGTAATTAATTCTTCTCTCTAATTTCTTCTTTGTCCTGCCAGCCAAAAATCGTCCGATGTCGTACATCTTTCATCCGTCCATCTATCTTTTCCAGAAAATTTTCTGGCCATTTTCTTCTATATTTTTTTCTCAATAATTTTTGTTTTTGTTCATAATCTTTTTTCTTTTGTTTTCGGTGCACAGCTGTTGCGAGAACTTGGCGACCAGCTGTTTTCCCTGAGGTTGCCACTAGCAGTACTGCCTTATCGACCTAGAGGGTGCTGCCACAAAGTTCAGTAATTTCAATTCTTATTGAATGAAATATTTTTATTAATTAATGTGAGTTTCTAAGGAAAAAGAGAAAAATTAACATAGACTTTATTAGCTGGGGGAAATACCGATATCTTTCTATGCAGTCAGCACTTCAGCAGCATCCATGTCTGTCTCCTGAGGTAGAGATTCTTATTAACATCAGCTATTTAATGCAAATTTTAAATTAAATGGAATATAAGAAATGATTATTGTATATACAATTATTGATTTACATTTTTTCATTTTCTATTAAGGTAAGCATGAAGTTACGAGTATATCATTCTACTTAGGTATGTTTTTAACTATCCTTGCTTATCTTTTACGATCTTCAAATTAATTATTTTTACTTATTCGATATACTGTCGGTACATACATACATGGAAGTATTATTGTATCTTAAAAAAATGTGTCAAGTAAATAAATAATCATTTATAAAAGTTGTTTATAACCAGTTTTAACAAAAACTATAGCTAAAAGCTTCTGTATATTACATTAGGATTTAAATTTTTTTTCATTGCTCGTTTTATAAAACCCTTTCATTTTTACATATCTTATATATATATGTTGTTGTAGCCGCTAAAGTTTAACATATTCGGTAAAACTTTCAGGTCCATAGCTCTTACGGCTCTCGAGCCTGTGACATACAGATGAACAGACAGACTTAGTAGCGAAAACAATAGGGTTCCTTTTCATCTGTGGCATACGTAGCCTTAAAAATGTATAATTGACAACACTACTAATATTAAGAAATTTGTAAGCTAGCTGTTGTAAAAATTTAACTGTATCAAGTCCTCGTACTTCCTACAAATAATATTTTATTTTTTTTTGTATACAGTAAAAACCAGTTAAGTTTCAATTTGGAATATACACGTGTGCATGTGCATAAATATGCAAGCATTTTTATATGTGGGTGTTAGAAAAGCCACCAACAACCAAATCTAAACCCAACAGCACAGAGTAGCCTTTAGCCTCTGTATAAACGTTGTGCACTCACATTTTTTTTTGCCTTTTTGTTTTTATGTCTTTTGTTAACTGTAAGTGAACAATTGTATGTAAACTATTTAACTACCAGTTTAACAGAACCAACAACGATTTACAGAACAACAGAAAAAAAATTTAAAAAAACAAAAGCTGCTGCAACAAAAGATCGCAAATATATTGAAAAAGTTAAGAAAAAAAAAAAAGAAAATAATAAAAATAAAAACAACTATTACGTTACACTGTGTGCATTTAGTAGAGAAACTTAACTAAGCCCTGCTGTAGTGTTGTATATGGTTGTGTAACTGTAGACATGTGTGTGTGTGTGTATTTGTTTGACTGAGCAAATGTTTCATTTTGCTTTAGATGTGTGTATGCATGTGTGTGTGTAATTCTAGTAGCAAATGTTTTTATTTTACTTTTTCCAACACTTAACTTTTGACTACAGTTGTAGTAGGTACATTATATGTGTGGGTGTGTGTGTGTGTGTGTTTACTTTTGTGGAATGTGTATTAGTGTGGTTTATGCCGGTGCTACTCTACCTCCATATGTATATCCCTGTAACGTGTGTGTGTGTGTAGGTATGTTCGTGTGCACGCTTACAAAGTACTTAATGCGATTGAATGCAGAGGGGTATAAACCACAACGAATCACTTTTAGAGCTTTGAGTGTGTGTGTGTATTTGTTTTTGTTTTCACAATAAAAGCATTGATTTTACATAAAACGATTTTCTAACGATCACAACAAAACACATGCACGCACACACACACACACACACACAATACTGACTTCATAAGTACGGGGTATTAAACATGTTTATGTAATAATGTGAAAGATTTAACTAAAATAATAAATTAAAAGAGTTTTGTAGCGCCCTTAGGTTTTGGCTAAAAGAATTTCGAAACTTATTTTTGCTAAAGCGTTTGTTTTCTTCTAAACAAACCCCTCTGCTTAAAAAGATTAATTAATTATTTTTTTTTTCAGCTATTTCTGTTTACAACTTCTAAAGATTTTTATTTCTCTCTAGCCACAGCATGCGCTTAAAGAAAATCTTTTGAACTTAAATTTTTTTTTTATGCAAGTTTCTTAGAATTTTCTTATAGTTTCTGGTTATTTTCTTAGCAATAAAAAAAAGTGTTATGGTTGCGTTTGTTAAAGCAAAAAAAAAAAAAAACAAATGCACTAAGTCTTATTAAAAAATCTGTTAAATGAAAAACTTTAACTTTCACAGAAATGCAGCAAATTTATTTTTATTGAATAAGTTAAAACGTATTGCTAAAAGAAGAAATTTTTTAATTAGTTAAAGTGGTTTTCTACAACAAGGTATTGTTGTCCAAGAACTGTTTGTTAAGAAGTTAATAAAGAAAACCGAGTACAGGAAATAAGTAGCAGAAAAAGAAGTTGTAAGGGCGGATATTGGAAGTTGTTGATCTGATTGTAGACAAATAAAAGCCCAAAATATAAAATTTAAACAAAAACAAGTAGGAGTGCTATATTCGCCTGTGCCGAATCTTATATACCCTTTACCAAAGTGCGTTTATGTATTATAGAGATACATATGTACATAAGAACATAGTTACTTTTATGTACAAAGAAAAAAATAATAATTTTCAAAACCCTAGAATCATAATTTTAGATTCTTCTGATTACTTATACCAATCTAGTAGTTCTTAAAAAAAAATAGAAAGTGTGTTAAGTGAAAAAAAAGGAAATTAAAAAAAAAATGTTTTATTTAGTTACTTTAATGTCCAGAAAAAAACATAGTTTTCAGTTCTGGAGCTGTGGTTTTTATTTTTATAATATTCTATACCAAACTTTTCTTTCCAAAACGTAAAATATATATAATTTATAAAGGAAAAAATAAAAATTAATTAGACTTAGTTACTTTTATGTATCAAAAAAGTGTAAGTGGCCCAACCGTGAACTCATCCTTTTTGATTTTCTGATTTTTTTACAGCAATCTCTTTCTTTTAAAAATTTAAGAAATTTTTAATTTATAAAAAAAGGAAAAATTTGTTTAGTAAGTTGCTTTTGTAGAAAAAAAGTTAAAGTTTTCCAACCCTGGAATCGTCTTTTTAATTTTTTTAATTGTTTATTTTATTTGAAATAACAATTTTATTCGTTATCAAGCATAAAATAAGTTTATTTAATAAAAATAGATAAAACTTAGTTTTCGGAGTGTATGTTTCCCAACCCTGGAATCCTCCTTTTATATTTTTTATTTCTTCTTTTTTTTTAAGAATACAAGATATGTTTAATTTATAGTAAAAAAGAAAAAATTTGTTTTAGTCATTTATTTTTGTATAAAAAAAAGGTTTTCCAACCCTGGAAACGTCGTTTTAATTTTTGAAATACCAAATTTATTCGTTCTAAGGTATAAATTAAGTTTATTTAAAAAAAAAAAATTAGTTTTCGGTAGCTAGTTTTCTATATCACAAAAAGTGTATGTTTTCCAACCCTGAAATCAAACTTTTTGAATTTTCTGATTTCTTATACTAATCTCTTTCTTTTAAGAATATAAGATATCTTTAATTTACAGAGAACAAAGGAAAATTTGCTTTAGTAAGTTACTTTTCTAGAAAAACAGGTAATGTTTTCCAACCCTGGAAACGTGTCTTAAAGTTTCTTAAATTGAAATACCAATTTTATTCCTACTGAAGTATAAAATAATTTTATTTATTAAAAAAATTTAAATTAAAAAAATTAAAAAATTTTCGGTAGTTAATTTTTTATATCACAAAAAGAGTAAGTTTCCCAACCCTGGAAACATCTTAATAATTTTTTGAAGTTTAATTTTTTATTTGAAATACCAATTTTACTCGTGGTAAAGTAAAAAATAAGTTTATTTAATACAAATAATTAAAAAATTAGTTTACGGTAGTTAATTTTATATATGACAAAAATCGCAGGTTTTCCAACCCTGGAATCATCCTTTTTGTTTTTCTGATTTCCTACATCAATCTCCTTCTTTTAAGAACATTACATATGTTTAGTTTATAAAAAAAAAGGAAAAATTTAAGTTACTTTTGCATAAGAAAAAAAGTTAAGGTTTTCCATCCCTGGAAACGTCTTTTTAATTTTTTTAATTTTTTTTAGTTAAAAATACCAATTTTATTCATACTGAAGTATAAATAAGTTTATTTAATAAAAAATTAATAAAAACTTCTTTTCGGTAGTTATTTTGTATGGCAAAATGAAGTTTAAGTCTCCCAGCTCTGAAACCGTCTGCACGATTTTCAATACCAATCTTGTTTCGAACATTTCTGACCCACCAGTCCAAGAACGAAGTGTCTAGCTTTTCTGGGAGCTTCGGAAAACCGATTTCACGTACAGACAGTCAGACAGACAGAAGGACAGACGGACATCGCTTATTCGTCTTCCCTATGCATAAAGAAATTTATTAAATTTGAACTTTAATTTCGTTCCGTGTGCTCAAGAAAACTAGACAAAAAACCAGGAAAAAATTAATACATGCGTGCACAACTTAATTCGTCGCTTGCTCAGTGACGACTAAATGAAAGAGCATAAGCATGTATGTGATTTTCATCCGCACAATTGTGCTATGGCTTGCGTGTTACTGATCTAAAGATATAATTCGCGATAGAGAGCTGACATTTTATACACTAGTAAGTGTAGCTGCGTGAACCAATGGAAAAACTCTTAAAACCAAAAAGTTTTACCCGGTATGCGGTGCCACGACGTTAAAACTCTAATTAGCACTAGCGATATTAAATTTGATACATAAATAAATCTAGATAAGAGATCACTAAGAAATATCTGAAAACCCAGAAGTTGCTATCAAAGGGCGGAAACAAGCACTTCAAATTCAAAATTAACATACATTTTATTAAAACTTTTCATACACATTGCACTTATCCAAAAAAAATTCCCTATTTTGAAAAGTAGCAGTGACTTCACCATAAATCTTAGGTTTTTCGTTCAGGTACTTCGGCTTAGCAGTTTTTTATTTAATACTCAGGTATTTTTTATTAACTTTTTAATACCAAACTTTGCATGAACCATAAGCACGAGCAGATATAAAAGTCAGCGGGGCCAGGCTCATGAAAATTGTACGTAATATTATACTATAGAGAGCTGACATTTTGTAGACAAATAGTAATTGATTTACTCAATCGGAAAATCCAAAAACTAAAAGCACCAGCTACCCTATTGAAACTTTGCATGCACATTAGGCATATCATTTTGATTTATGTACTTCGGCTAAGCAGACTTTATTTAACATGTAAATATATTGAGAAAAAAGGCGGGGTCATGCCCAGTAAAATTTACGCTGTATTTTACATGTTTCTTCCAGTCGCCTCTTACCAAATTGCATACACACTAGCGACCCCTTGTAATGACACAATAGTGCATTTTTAACGTCAACAATTCAATACCCATCACATTATTGCCCATTATTTTATGTAACTCTGCCATTTTCAACTGGCGCAGTGATCATGACTAGAAAAAAAAATACACTAGAAATTTTAAGTTTGAAAAGTGTTATTATAGAAATCTTTTCAAAAAGTAATCAGATCCTCACAAAAACATAAATGTAAAAAACGGCCAAGTTCCTATCCAAAATTTCGGCCATTAAAAGTTGTGAGATATAAAATTTGAAAAAGTTCTTCTTTGCCACAATACATAACACAGAAATATATTATGTATAATAACAATTTGTAATCGTAAGGGTTGCATATAATTTCTAGATAATCTGCTAACTTGGCAATATTTTTTCGTTTCTAAAAAAGGAGAGAATAATGTATAAATGTTTATTTTTTTATATTGATCAAAATGTTGTCAAGATGGCAGATTATCTAGAAATTATATGACATCCTTACGATTACAAATTTATATCAGGCATAATATATTTCTGAGTTATTTATTGTGGCAAAGAAGAACTTGGTCAAAATTTATATCTCACAACTTTTAATGGCCGAAATTTTGGATAAGAACTTGGCCGTTTTTCACATTTATGTTTTTTTGAGGATATATAATATTCGAAAACCATGTTACTATTTGATAATCTTAAAAATATTTTAGTATTATTTTAATTTTAACTTTAGCTTATAGACCTCGAGCTTAACAAACATAATGAAATATGTAAGTATTATATTAATATACCAAATAAGTTAACTTATTTCATATTTTGTGAAAAAAATTTATATTACAAAACTGTTCAATATTCCGTTTCCAAAATTCCATTTTCAATAATACACTTGACTTCACACATTTTGATATAAGGTATTTTATTTTTATTTATTCTCACAGTTTTGGTCGATTTTGTTTGGCAAAAAGGAAGATGTTCGTTAATTTATTTTAAAGTTATTAATTATATTCACCGATATAAATAATGTTACGTTACGTGTTGACAACATATGATCGTTGATTTGAAATAAAGGAGGCTACATATCAAAATGCTTAACAGCAACAAAAGCTTATAATTGTATAACTAAACTTAATTTTTATATATTAAAATAGGGCGACTATTAAAAATCAATTGAGAAAAGATCTTTCTATATTATAAAAGACACTTATTAGCGCGTTAATAAATGTTAAACTTAAATTGTAAGAATATCCAATTAACACTAATTATTAACTTGACTGCAGCCGGTCAAAAAAAAAAAAAAAAAAAACTTGTATAGCAACACTATATTCTTGCATAGCTGTTGTTGTTATTTACATTTATCTTCTTTACATTTTTCACAATTAAAATTTGAGCTGAAAAAAGTAAGCCAATGTGGCAATGGCAAAGTAAGAAAATAAGAAACATGTTGATTATTGAGTTCTTGTTTCAACTTTGTTATTTATTGAACTTCCCATTTGCTTAAATGAAAATTTAACATAATAACTCTAGTTATTCTAAGAAATTTTTGGGTAAAGTTTAACATTTAAATGCGCATAACATCCAGCTAAACCTTGAATAAATAAATAATAATTTGGGATTATTAGTGCGTTAATTAATTTTAAAAAATACTTAATTAATAAAAAAAAATTGTTTTAGTTAGTTAGTTTTATATAAGAAAAAAACTCCATTTTCCAGCACTGGCAACGTCTTGTAGATCTTTATTATTTTCAAAACCAGTCTAGTACTTTTTAAAAATATGTTAAATTATTTTAAAAAAAGTTTCACTTAGTTTACTTTAAAATATAAAAAAAATGTAAATTTTCCGGACCTAAAACTGTTATATATAAATTTTTTTGATTTTCAATACTCACCCCCTGTTTGTGTAAAACATTTGAGTTAAAAATCTTGGCGTTTTCGCAATAGACTAAAGGAAACTTGTACAAATTTTTCTAAAATATAATCATATTAAAAAAGTTTCAGTTAGTAACCTTAAAATACAAAAAAAAATCAAATTTTACAGCCCTGAAGCTCTTATATTTGAATTTTTACGAAATTTCAATACCAAACTATTTTGTTATAAAACTTTCTTTTTATAGATACACCAAACATATTAAATTTTTTCAGCCCTGAACTGTTTTTTTTATATTCCTGATTTTCAATATCAAACTCTTTCTCCCTAAAATATAATATGTTTTTAATTTAGTTACTTCCATACACAAAAAAAGTTTCAATTTTCCAGCTCTAACAAAAAAATTTTTTTTTTCTTATTTTCAATATTAACCCATTTCTTTCAAAAAAATGTTTATTAGTTAATAAAATAAAATTAGCTTTAGTAAGTTACTTTCATATACCAAAAAAAAAGTTTAAGTCTTCCAGCTCTGAAATCGTTTTATTGATTTTACTGATTTTTTTAACCAATTTATTCATTTCTAGGATGTAAAATATGTTTGCTAGTAACTTTGATATTAGAAAAATATTTTAAGTTTTCCAGCCCAGCAACCCATTTTTCGATCTGTTTGATATTTTGAAAATTTGTAATGCAAAAACAAAAAACCTCATACAAAATTTGTCACCGCTTAACGTTTGATTTTACAAAATTACTAAAAAAAAACTAAATCATTCAGTTTTATTTGCTCCCAAAGATGATGATGTTGGGAAAATGCAACTGCGTTACAAAATCGGTTAAATCTTATATGAGTATGGCAAGTATTTGTTGTTGGTTTAGCACGTGTAAATGCATTTCGCTTCTACTTGGAAAACTTAATCAACAAATCAATCAAACAAAAATGTTTATTATAAATTTAAAATTAATAGTTCTCAATAACACTTTGAAAGCTTTTCTGTAATCTTAAGAAGACTGCTGATGAGCTTTATGAGCAAAAAACAAAAACAAACTTTTCATAAAATATTCAAGTTAATTTTTTCTTGGAAACCGTTTTAGGATTCTTAAATTTTTTTAAACTGAACATCTTTTTTGTTTTTGATCAAACAATTACAACCCTTTTATTGTAAATACGAGTACAACATACTTAAGCATATGACCGAAGTTTTGAATGACTATAAAAGTATGCCCGAGTTCTGGCAAAGAACTAGTTTTTAAATAACTAGTTTGCAGGCCTAAATGTTCGCCTTAACATAAAACTGGTATTGTTCCATGCATAAACATATTTGCAAAAGCATTGACACATAAATAAATAAAAAAAAGCTATTGTTTGCACCGCAGACCTGAATGAAACAAAGTAAATGTATTTATGTGTTGAAAGGTAAGTCTACAACGTACAACACACTTTTTAATGTAAGTGGTAATGTTGTGGTAAACCGCTCGTTGTTCACTTTATACACATGCAGACATACCATACAAACAAACATATATATTTTAAAGCATTTAAGCATTATTTTTTGTTTTTTCTACCTAAATATATATCTATATACATAGAGATATACATACATATATATTTTTTTAATCACCCCCCTGGGTGCTGTTTAAATGTAAAATGCGAACTTGTGAAACCATGTTGCACAAGGAAGGCTGTAATATAGTTCTTTTTCGCTTTTATTGTCCCATATTTTAAACAATAATAAATTCAAAATAAAACCTGCACAGCCACTTATAGAAAAAGGCCCAGCTAGTGAAAGTTCAAAGTTGCATGAGGGCTAAGGCAAGAGAGGGACAGAGACAGAGACAGAGAGCAAGTGTAAAAAAATAGAACTTCTGGCAAAAACTAAGAGGAAATGTATTTATTTCAAGGGACTTTAAAAACTAAAAGGCAATAAATTTTTTTTAACAAAAGTTGGGCGTAAATACTTAAATGTAAAATGCCAAAATTAAATATTTTAATACATTAAAAATATTTAATTCTCTGTCGTATTTTCAAAGCTTAAATTAAATTGTTTTAGTCATTAAAAATAAGATTTTTTTTCTGTTTTTTTTTTTTTTTTCTTTTTTTGTTATACCAGAATGTTATATTTTGACCAAAATCAATTACTAAGGGTACGGTCACACTTAGGCAAACATTTGTTCAAAAATGTATGAATGCATGTACATTAGATTAAGTAAAAAATAAGAAAAAATAAGAAAAGCAAACTTCTCATTGTTAGTATATAAGCTGAAGAAATTATCACATAAATTATTAATATTTATAATGTAATTTTTGTCTGGCCTCTTAGGTTTCAAATTGTCGAGAGTGTACTGTACATACTTTCACATAGATACTATTTAATAATACATGTAAATAAAGACAAATTTGAATTAAACCTAAAAAAGTATTTGCCTGGATATATATCGATGGTTTACTAACGCAACCTCGTAACTTAAAAACTACTACTTTTCAGGAGAGACAATAAATGATTTATAACAAGTATTTCAACATTTTTAATATATGTTTTTTTATAATCTAATTACTTGGATGATTTTTGTTAAATTTTCAATTAAATAATGGGTGATTTTCATTGAGGTATAGAACTTTAAGTTGGCATCACTTTTTTAACTGGCGGCCATTTTGTCAGCTGTCAAGTGATTAATATTTAGTTTGGTTTGCCATTTCATCATGAACAGGTTGACAAAAGAACAACGCTTGCAAATCGTGCAAATTTATTTCGAAAATAATGGTTCAGTTCGCGAAGTTTACCGCAAGCTCCGTCCATTTTATGGTCGACATAATCATCCATCAGAGCAATTAATTCGGTTAACCATGGATCGTTTTCGCACTACGTTTACTCTATGTGATAATACGCATCCGCAGAGACGTCGAACAGTGCGCACCGAAGAAACAATTGCCGCTGTAGAGCAAAGTGTTGAAGAGGACCCGAATAAATCGATTCGCCACCGTGCACAGAAATTGGAGCTTTGTCCATCAACTTTATGGAAGATTTTGCGCAAAGATCTTGGCTTGCGACCTTACAAGATGCAGCTTGTGCAAGAATTAAAGCCGCGAGACCATGCAATGCGTCGTGATTTTGGTGTATGGGCCGAAAATGAGATTGATCTCGATGCTCGAAAAAGTGGTTGAAAATTGGACCTGTAGAATTGGCTTTATTCGAGCCAGCCGCGGCAACCACATGCCAGAAATCATATTTAAACATTAATGGCATAAAATTTTCCTTCCAATAAAGCCAAATTTATGGACATTAAAACGATTTGCTTGTGTTTTATTTCAATTCAAAGTTCTATACCTCTAAAAAAAACACCCGTTACTTGTAAATTTTCATTAAATACTTGTTATAAATCATTTTTTGTCTCTCCTGAAAAGTAGTAGTTTTTAAGTTACGAGGTTGCGTTATATCTAAAAGTATGTACAGTGAACTCTCGATAATTTGAAACCTAAGAGAACAGACAAATCGTTGTGTTACAAATACACAAAATGAAGTTAAACAAGTAAGAGTGTTGTATTCGCCTGTGCCGAATCTTATATACCATTTACCAAAGTGCGTTTATGTAGTATAGAGATACACACATGAGCACAAAGTTATTTTTATGTACATCGAAAAAAATAATAATCAGAAAAGAATCATAATTTTAGATTTTCCTGATTACTTATACCAATCTAGTAGTTCTTAAAAAATATAGAACGTGTGTTAGGTGAAAAAAAAAGAAATTCAAAAAAAAAATGTTTTATTTAGTTACTTTAATGTCCAGAACAAAATTATAGTTTCCAGCTGCGGAACTGTGGTTTTTATTTTTATAATTTTCTATACCAAACTTTTCTTTCCAAAACGTAAAATATATATAATTTATAAAGGAAAAGATAAAAATTAATTAGACTTAGTTACTTTTATATATCAAAAAGTGTAAGTGTCCCTTGACCATGAACTCATCTTTTTGATTTTCTGATTTCTTTTAAGAATTTAAGAAATGTTTAATTTATAAAAAAAAGAAAAAATTTATTTAGTAACTTACTTTTGTACAAAAAAAGTTAAAGTTTTCCAACCCTGGAATCGTCTTTTTAATTTTTTTATTTATTTTTTTTTTATTTAAAATAAGAATTTTATTCGTTATCAAGCATAAAATAAGTTGATTTAATAAAAATAGATAAAAATTAGTTTTCGGTAGTTAATTTTTTTATATCACAAAGAGTGTAACCTTCCCAACCCTGGAATCCTCCTTTTTGATATTTTTTGATTTCTTGTTGCACCATCTTTTTTTTAAGAATATAAGATATGTTTAATTTATAGTAAAAAAGAAAAAATTTGTTTTAGTAAGTTACTTTTGTATAAAAAATAAGGTTTTCCAACCCTGGAAACGTCGTTTTAATTTTTTTTAATTTTTTTTATTTTGAAATACCAAACTCGTTCGTACTGAAGTATAAAATAAGTTTATTTTATAAAAAAAATAAAAATTAGTTTTCGGTAGCAAATTTTTTATATCACAGAGTGTGGGTTTTCCAACGCTGAAATCAAACTGTTTGATTTTTCTGATTTCCTGTACTAATCTCTTTCTTTTAAGAATATAAGATATCTTTAATTTATAGGGAAAAAGGGAAAATTTGTTTTAGTAAGTTACTTTTCTATAAAAAAAGTAAGGTTTTCCAACCCTGGAAACGTGTTGTAAAATTTTTTAAATTGAAATACCAATTTTATTCGTACTGAATTATAAAATAATTTTATTTATTTAAAAAAAATTAAAATTATTTTTCGATAGTTAATTTTTTATATCACAAAAAGAGTAAGTTTCCCAACCCTGGAATCATCCTTTTTAATTTTTCTAAACTTCTTACACCAATCTATTTCTTTTAAAAATATAAGATATCTTTAATTTATAGAGAAAAAGGAAAAATTTGCTTTAGTAAGTTACTTTTGCATAAAAAAAAGTTAAAGTTTTTCAACCCTGGAAACATCTTATTAATTTTTTGAAGCTTAATTTTTTATTTGAAATACCAATTTTACTCGTGGTGAAGTAAAAAATAAGTTTATTTAATAAAAATAATTAAAAAATTAGTTTACTGTAGTTAATTGTATATATCACAAAAATCGTAGATTTTCCAACCCTGGAATCATCTTTTTTATTTTTCTGATTTCTTACATCGATCTCCTTCTTTTAAGAACATTACATATGTTTAGTTTATAGAAAAAAAAGGAAAGATTTGTTTTAGTAAGTTACTTTTGCATAACAAAAAAAGTTAAGTATATTTGTGATTTGAACGGGCTAAGGTTCGTATTGCTTTTTTTAAGCCAAATTACATGTGATAATTATTAATAAACAAATAACACCAAAGTTAGTTGTAAATATTCTGACAATACATAGCTGAACGGAACAGCCAGCCATTTTCGAAGGCCACTAAACCTTCATCATCAGCGTTCTTTTGCGCTTGGTCCACTATGTGTGGTGTCAGTAGATGTAGATTTCTGCTTTATATACTTAGCTGGCTGGCTGTTCCGTTCAACTATGTGTTGTTAGTCAGAATACTTACAACAGACTTTGTTGTTATTTGTTGATTTATAATTATCACATGTAATTTGGCTTAAAAAAAGCAATACGAATCTTAGCCCGTTCAAATCACAAATATAGAAACAAATGGAGTTCGAATAATAATTAAAAATTAACTAAAATTAATAGACATGGGCCTGTGGCAAAAATTAAAAATAAAAAATATACTTAATAGTAACAAACCAAAAAAGTTTATCTTAAGTATAACAAAAATAAGCAAATTAACTAACATGTGCATAATTAGTAAACAACAAACGACAATGGTAAGACTGTTGTAAATATAGAAATGATAAAATTGAGCTTTCATTACAAAAAAGTTAAGGTTTTCCAACCCTGGAAACGTCTTTTTAATTTTTTCTTAGTTAGAAATACCAATTTTATTCATACTGAAGTATAAAATAAGTTTATTTAATAAAAAATTATTAAAGACTAGTTTTCGGTAGTTATTTTGTATGGCAAAATGAAGTTTAAGTCTCCCAGCTCTGAAACTGTCTGCTCGATTTTGCTGATTTTCAATACCAATCTCATTTCGAACATTTCTGACCCACCAGTCCAAGAACGAAGTGTCTAGCTTTTCTGGGAGCTTCGGAAAACCGATTTCACCTACAGACAGACGGACAGACGGACAGACGGACATCGCTTATTCGTCTTCCCTATGCATAAGGATCCAGAATATATATACTTTATGGCTCGCTTATTAATGTTCTGCAAATTACAAACGGAATGACAAACCTATATATACCCTTTTACCATTCTTTGGTAAAGGGTATAAAGAGGGTTGCTGTTCAGACAGTGAGTGATTCGGTCTCATTTTTTAGGTCTTTTGAGTGAAAAGACCTGACAGAGAAATTTGGTTGAGCATATTTTGCGAACTCTGCTAAAAAGTATTGCAACAAATAATTAAACTTATCTTAGAATTAATATACATACATATAAGAATATATACTTGAAGCACAAGTTAATTTTTTTTTTCATATTTTCCATTCTAATTTATTATGTGTATGATAATGCTTGCACAATAAAGCGCCTGCTGTCGAGTCTGATTCGAAATGCATTCATTCGTATGCTCTTGTAAAGGTTTTCTATAACTATTTTAATTTTTATAAAAAATTTAGCAAAACATATTTTAATTTGTTCTAATTTCACTTGAAGTGTTGAAAATTCTGCAATGAAAGATTTTAAACTATAAGTGGCCCATAAAAAGCTTACAGACTCTGAAACATATGTAGGGGTTTTCAACATCTCTGTATATGTGTGTGTGTGTGTGTGTGTGTGTAAACATCCCTGTGATTCAGCAAGTGCACGGTGGTGTGTGTGTGTGTAGGAGTACGAGTATGTTCACATGAGTGCTCATGTGGGCCGCAAACTGCTGTAGTGGTGTTTGCTGTGTATTTGTATTTTTTAGCTTCATTTAACAAAATTTGGCACTTAATGTTTAATACATGCTGTCATAGAGTTATACATACATAAGTAGGAACATTGCACATACACATACATACATACACATGTATGTTTAGTACATACTATATGTTAAAATGCCAAGAAAAAGTTAAAATATAAAATAAATAAAAAATTTAATAAAAAAAATTGTTTACCAAATACAGGCAGGGATTTGTTCACATTTTGTCGATGTGTATGTAGGGCATGGCTTAACCGAAAACTTATTTATGTCGGTGCTATTTTTATTACCATTATATATTTATTTATTTATTTATATGGCGGGAGTAGAGAATTTATTATTTGGTCTTGGCAGCACTAAAATACCCTTAGGCACAATTTAGAGTTATGTATATACTAGAGTAAACCATCGATTAATTGCTGTTCGATAAATGGAGCAACAAAAATGGCAGAGTAGGGTTTAGCAGCCATTTAATTGAATATTTTACTTCAACGATGATTCCGCTACACAATAGTGACGAAAGAGGACGTTCTGATGTAACATTAGATTTAGTGGCAATTCATTTAGCTCTAACTTCCCGAAAAATTTTACAAAATAATTGAGACTTTGCCCAGGTGTACTTTAAATCTGGATATTAAAACGGTGTGAATAGCTTTAAAGTAGCTTATCTGGACTTAAGCACTTTTTCCTTTTTGCCACAGATATACTTATGCAAGCCGTTAGCAGCTCTACATTAGGTAAATTAAAAAAAAATCATTTACATTATTCTGAAACAAAATTCATTGCTTGCTGTTGCACGTGACAAAAACCAAGATTTCTTGTGAAAATGCTCATATATAACTGCAGGAAAATCTACCCAAACTTTGTTTTTAAATTTTTTTTTACTATTTATTTAAAAAAAAACACATCAAGCCTCTTTTTTAAAATTTCAATGTTATATTAACATTTTAAAAAATTCAGTTGTTGTTCGAAATTCTAGGAGAATTTCGGTGCTCTTGAGCAAAGCAGCAGACGTGCTGAGCAAACAAAAAATAATTATTTTAAATTCGCCTTCATTTTGGCACACGTTAAATTAGGATACAATATTAAAACGAAGTTTTAATTATATGAGAAGTTTTTTATATGAATTTTCAAATTAAAAAAATAATAATAATTTAAAATTTTTTAAATTTTTTTGAGTCAAATCTCTCATTTTTATGTCTAGTGATCTAAGTTCATACACAATATAAAAAAAATAATCTAGTTGTCTTGTGATATATAATAAATTTATATTATTAATTTGAAATATAAAATAAAAAGGCCACCAAATAGACATCTCGTATAAAAGCCTGACCGACGATATCGACAACGTTCGACTTGTCGCACATTTACATTTGAAACAACAACAAAATATTAAAATTTGTCTTTGTTTTGAATGTAAATGTGCGAGAAGTCGAACGTTGTCGACATCGTGGGTTTGGCCGAAAATTAAAAAATAAATAATTAATTTCATTTATTACTTTAATTGACTGCATTTTTTAAAAAAATATACCTATATTTTTCTAACATTAATAATTCAAAGTAAACTTACGCTCCTTTAAAAAACAACTCAGTTCTTTTATAAAATTGATGAAATAAAAATATATTTTTAAAAGCTAAAACTTTTTATCTTGAAATTTTATTGCCCTCAAAAAAAAAATACCATAAATTCTAGTAAAAACAGAGAAAGAGAAGCTTCTACCTTAAACTCTTGGCAAAACAAGTCAAAAAGGTTTGTCAGCCTTCAAATGCCAAAATTGGCATTGAAAACGTGATGCTCAAAAGTTATAAAATCTAATAAAATACTCAGAACAAGAACGCACTGTTGACCCAAAAGAAATGTGATTTATTTTAACAGAGGATTTTATAAATAATATAAACACTTTTAGGAAAGCAAACATTTTTCTACATTCACCTTTGAAAAAAAAACTCAATCATTGTTGCTGTTTGAAGTCAATTTAGTCAGCTGACTATTTGTAAGTGACAGATTTTTGTAACCCTTTTTTTTTTTTTTTTTTTGTTTTAATTTAAAATTTCATAAATTTTTTATTACACACTATTTGATTTGTAGTTACAAGAGAAATAAAAATTGGCAACATCATAGAAAATAAATTCGCATGTATGTATGTAAAAAAAGAAAAATGTTACAGCGTTTGACAAACGAAAGAGTTACAAAATATTTTGCCTGCCATTTCATTTTTAAAAACTGTAAAATATGATTAATCTTTTAAAGCGAGTTTAACAATAGACTCTTAAAACTTTTAAAATCATATGTGCCCTTAATTATGAAAGTGGTATAAGTCATATATTTCTTTCATCGACATACTTAGTAGATTACATTAGAACAAATCGAAAAATATTTTTATCTTATGCAACATTTTAATTTTGAGATATACTAGTCTCGATTAATAAAAATTTATTTAACATTTATTAAATATTTATTGAAGATTTTTTACGATTTATTTGATATTTTGAAGTAAAAATGCACATGACTTAGACCACTTTCCTAATTAAGGGCACATATATATAATACAGAAATTACCTAGTTCATTATTTTTGTCAAATCATCAAAATTTTTGTCACTTTTTGATATATTAGAGGTTCGTTTGTCGAAGAATGCAAAATACTGAATTTTAAAAAAATAATGAGTTAGGGCATTTCTGTATTAAAGTAAGTATATTTTACCTACTTAACTGCACTGAATCTAATTTTTGTTTAATGTGTTAATTCAGTCAGAAGATTTAGGACGTTTTTGTTTGAAAATACTTTTGAGTTGTTGTGTTTGAATTCTCTAAAATATTTTCTTCAAAAAAAGGTTGTTGTCTTTGATAATGAAAAATATATATATTATCGCCATGTTTCTGACACATAAAAATAAATTACACCAGTACAAAATCTGGCAGAATTTAATTAAAATGTTTATGAAAATCTATGGCTTTTTTTAACATTTATCAAGATTTTTTTATCCAAAACAAAACCTTTTAACTGAAAAATTTTTTAAACTACAACCAAATAACTGCAATTTAGCTAAGTCAAACACCTTTTTTAAGCAGAACGCAGCTAATTCAGGCATATTTTTTATAAATAAGTATATTGTGCAGGGTGGTACAAAATAAATAAAAATATAAAATAAAATAAATTTTGTTTCGTATGGGAAATCTAGTAAAAAGCAGCAAGATTTAGCTCGAAATCTCGTAAGTGCTTGATGTAAATGCCCTATTAAAGTATTATACAATATTTTGAAAAAATATATGAACAAATATGTGTTGGATATATTGTTTTGGAACAAAATCATAAAGCAAATACACGAACCTTGCATAGGTTAGGTTAGGTTTATCTGGTTGGTCCAAGACCTCGCATAGACCGGCATTGATCCTTAGCGATACCAGCAAATGAAATGAGAACCTGTTAGTATGGCAGCCTAGTTCGTGGTGCCTGTATCGAATGACTCCCACACAGATTTAACAAATTTTAGCAGCCTACACATTTCTACTCTCGATACAATCTCAAGACTACGAAAAGTGTAAGCACCAAGATAGTTATATCTAGTACGGCTTAAAGCCGGGCAGTGACACAGTAGATGTTCCATTGTTTCCATTTCTCCGGGTTCCTTACATTTCCTGCAGGTACCGTCGGCTATTCGTCCTATTTTGACAGCGTACGAAGCTGTCCAGCAGTGCCCAGTTAATACTCCCACTAGAAGCTTACAGTTGCTTCTAGTTAGTGATAAAAGGAACTTAGTCAATTTGTGATCATAGGAGCTCCACATGATTTTAGAAGTTTTGCAAGTTTTCGTCGCGCGCCAACATTTCTCCGCTTCTTCCCTCATATTAGAATGTATGATCTCTTTAAGGTATTGAATTGGTTTTCGGATATTTACCGTTACCTCAGCCGGTAATAGAATTCCCCTTTTGGCCAGTGTATCGGCCAGAACCTTGCATAGATAAAAAATAATAATTGTTTTAAAGAATCACAACTGCGGCTTTTTATTTTTCAATGAAATAAGGCAAGCAAGAGAAATTTTTTAATATTAGTTTAGTCAATATGTATATTCATAAATAATAAATCAAACAATTGATACTAATAACTTAACACTTTTTCTTCGTTTTGAATGGTTTTTTTCGTTCTTTGCTATATAACCCTTAAGGACGTGCTAAATATGTAAAAAAAATGTTGGCAACTGCATCCATTAAAATGTCATTTTCAAAACTTTTTCTGCATAAAAAAAAAGTTGTCTCTACCGCTAAACATAACTTCACAAAGACATTAATGCCTACAGTCAGAAGCCTGCTCATCTCGTACCAAACAAAAACGAAAAATGTTAAAAATCTGCTCAAAAATATTAATGCACTTACACGTATTCATGCACTTACACGTATTGTTATATTGATTATCTTTAGGTTTTGTGACACTGTGACACTAGTGGCATTATGCTGAAGGAAACGGAATATTCAACAAAAAAAAAAAAAAAAAAAAAAAAAAACAAATTGTGTCTCTATGCCAATAATGTCATGCAGGTTGTTTTACATGCAAGGAAGAGATCTTTTAACTTTTATATGTCACGTGTTTCATTGAATTTTTTTGATTATTTAAAGATGGTGTAAAAATATTTGACTTCAAAAAAGACTTCTGCACCCGTCTACATATTTATAACCTTCATAAAAATGCTAAGGGTATGTTAAGGTGGGTCGAAAATAAAATTGTGCCAGTCATCACCTAGAATGAAGAATATGTCAGTGAAGTTTCTAGTACAAAAAATCAATTTTTGCCACGCTTTTCAAATACAGCACTTTTTGTTTTTTATGTATAGAACCGCCATTTAAAAGTCCCATCCCAATATTTAACATATCGTTATTCATTCAATAATTTACTCTGATTTGGTTATTGCCTTTGGTGGCTTTTTAATCAGACTAGACTCTTCTCCCTAATGTCCAGTTTGTTGCACGTGTTCAAAAAGTGCTCAAAAATCTTAACGTGATCCCTTTTAGATCAAGTCTGCAGAACAAGAATTTTTTTGTTTTGGAAATCGTAGGATTTCCAAGCGACTCGATTTACAGATAAGCATCATTATTAAATATTTACTTCATTTCATTTACTCTATACGACCTTAAATACTTGTGAAAAATAGTTGAAATTGAGGGTGGCATTGACTGAATTAGTTAGCACGTTGACTATAAAACCGAAGGTATTGATTTTGCATTGAACTGCATTAGTGTTCCTTTGTGTCAGTTGTTGTAGGAAAATTTAAGTGATGAAGGCATAGTCACTGGTCACTAACTATACCGGCCTTAGCGGATACAATCCTAATCAGAGAACGACAAAATCTGATTGAAAAAATATTCATACGTAATCAATATCCTAAAAGCATGCTTTTGTGTTCATACAATCAAACTGGTTCCAACACACATAATCCTTGCTGCTTTTTAATCATTCCAATCATACGGTTGTTGTTGGCCCTACGACTTTAAACATGTGTCGCATCATACCAATCAATTCGGGTGTTTGCTCCTTTTTCCCATTCATGATTATTTTGATGATGAATAAAATCAAAAAAGCAAAAATGAGCGCGTATGAGTGCGTATGCATCAAGTGATGATGATTTTTTAGAAACAAGGGAATATTATGTACTTATGTAGATATTTAGCAATTTTTATACCGATGGTATCAAGTAGAAAAGCGATATTTCGTATTTTTTACGAAATTAAGTTTTTCAGTGATTCCAACACATTTCACACAAATACACCTTGTCAAAAAAAATTTAATGCAATAGTGTAAAAAATAACGCTTTAACAAGCAATTGAACAAAAAAAGTTACATTGTGAATATTACAGTTTCTATTATACCTTATCCTGTAAAGTTGCAATTACTTGTTATGGCCCTTCTACTTATATATTTATATATATATATATACAGGCAAATCCCGGTATAACGAACGATATAATGTCAGGCCCATTCGTTATACCGAAAAATTCGTTAGATCGCAAAGTTTTTTCAAGTGTTATTTTAATTATTATTATTGTAGACAAGATACAATACAATAAAAATAATAAGGGTAATTTGTTTTCAAATAATCTACCAAATGCAAAGTAATGGCATCACATTTTTTGCATTTTCATTGCGGCTGTCGATTTTGTTTAATATTTTTTGCCGTTCGTTATATAAACCACATATGTACCTATTTATCAAAACATTAGCCATATAAGGTAGAACTAAATTTTAGAGATATGTTCCTAGCAAGTTTTTGTGTTTTATTTTGCGATCTTTTCTTTATCATTCGTTATATCCAGTATAAAATTAGGATAATATTCGTAATATAAGGTAGTTAATGTAAAAAATTTGGACGTTGGTTACATCGGATTTTCGTTAAAGCGAGATTCGTTATACCAAGATTTGCCTGTATATATATATATATATATTTATTTGTGATAATATGTTCCATATTGCACTTCTTCCTTTTCGTCTCGGTGATAAAGTATAAACACTTTTAGAAATTTGGTCTAGCACAAAATGCTTGTCGTTTTCCAATTTTTCTTTTTAAAGTGTTTGCTTACTGATTTGTATTTAAACAATAATATTTTTCATAACTCCTCTGTTTTGATTTTATTCAACATGAAAATCTGATTATATAAAAATTTGAATAAAACATGTATGAAATTGCTTGCAACTAACCAAACGATACGTTCGTAAGTATGATTCTGATTTTATTCAACATTAAGTTTTGTTGCATAATTAAATGTGAACAAAAGTTCAATGTATGATGAATGATGTGAATAAAACATGTTCGGTCACTGGACTCACATTTACTTAAATGAAGCGTTCACCATTAAGATGATGATTATACTCAATGTTGATTTATTTTGCATGATTAAAAGTGAATAACAAATTTATAGTATGATTAAATCAGGAAATACGTGATTTTTGTCGTTCTCTGATCCTAATGTAACATCAAAACACCCTCCTTCGCCAATATTGTGTATCTGAATCATTGGCGAAGGAAAACACACAGTAAAATGGTTAATAAATACAGCTTTAGACATTTAATACTCCTCATTGACACCAGTAGTGAAATTCACTAACTTTTAACGAATAGACAAATGGTATTATTCTCTACAGTTATAAGTGTTTGCATTAACGATTATGTTATTTACTAACTTCTTGTTCACAACTTTGTTTAAATTTGATATCATGTGGAAGCTCTGTTAAAATTAACGACGAGCACAAAGAGGAATAGAAAATAAATAAATGAATTTGTACTTGTACACAAACAAATTTTCATCAATTTCTTTAATTTTGAGAAATAAAGAAAAAATAAGCAAATTAACTAACATGTGTATAATTAGTGAAAGATCAAAACGACAATGGCAAGACTGTTGTAAATACAGTGATGGTAAAATTGAGCTTACAATACAAAAAAGCTTTCAGCAAATTGAAATACGATGAATCATCAAAAACAATTCACATATTCCATTTGCAATAAAATGCTAAGTATATAAAGCAGAAATCTACATCAACTGACACAACACACAGTGGACCAAACACAAAAGAACGCTGATGATGAAAGTTTAGTAGCCTTCGAAAACGGCTGGCTGTTCCGTTCAACTATGTGTTGTTAGTCAGAATATTTACAACAGACTTTGGTGTTATTTGTTCATTAATAATTATCACATGTAATTTGGCTTAAAAAGCGATACGAACTTTAGCCCGTTCAAATTACAAATATAGAAACAAATGGAGTTCGAATAATAATTAAAATTAACTAAAATAGCAATATTGTTATTTATAGCTAAAAGTTTTTACATGTGTGTATAATGCTGTAAAATAATTACTTGAGTTCTGCTAAAAGAGCATGTGCTTTAACTGAACAGCTGACTGTTGTCGATTCAATAACACCACAAAAATTATCGTCGTTTAGTTAACAACAACACATGTGGTTTGAAAGTGTTACTGCATAGAAAACTCGGTAATTTTTATGTTATTGTGTCTAAACGGTACGATTATCGCTAAAATAAGTTAGTGAATCGAACTACTGGGGCGCTGCCACACTGCATTATTAAAAACGTGCAAAAATAAAGCAGAGTTGTAAGGGAATGAAGCTTTTCTCTGTATCTTCCTTCACCGCCTGCCTTCTTTATCACTATCCCTTTCCTAAAGGTAACATTTAGTAATAGCACTAGGCATTCACTATCTGAGTGCTAATTACTTTCTTCTTTAAAAATAAAAATAAAATAAAATAAAAAAATTAAATGATTTTAACCCTTTCAGACTTAGCTTTGTCGATTGTGCAATCTGCCTTGACCTCAAAATACATTAAAAAATTATTTTTTGTCTATTAACTGGCAAGCAGTGATTGTGAGGTCTTGTTTCTCTCTCAAAAATTAAGAGAAACAAAAAGAACAACATTAAATAAAAAATACAGCCTAAGTTTCGTTGTGTCTTACAAGGAGTGTACACATGCGTCCACAAGGTGAGTGTTTTCGTAAAATGTTTTTGATATATGCTCTAAAAATTACTCGTGGCCACAGCAAAATTAGATTTTTCAACAGTTCAGTGCATTCCTGGTGGTATTGTGCATAGTAACAAGTAGCCAGTGTTCAAGGAAATTCAGATAGCACAATTGTGTTGATCAGACACAAGATGACATTTTGTTTTATGCTCAGGTTTGTGTTATCTGATGTTGACTTCAACGACGATGATAATGCGGCTGACGAAATTTGGGTGTCCTTAAATGAAAATGTAGAAAAAGAAAATAATGAAAGCATTGAAAATATTTATATGTTTGAGTCTACCAATAACAACCCAGATAGACCGATTGAATTACTCGTATTAGGTCAAAGCCATGACCAGTTTTATTGCAAATCTGGTATGCGCAACTTTTTATGGTAGTTGACTTCCAAGTCTTTCAGGGAGCTGGAACGTTTAAATATTTTGTATCAAAGGACAGGCATGTATATTTAGATAGATTTTTTTACAGTAATTCCACTACCTATGTATGCCAAAGATCCTGTTGGTAAAATTGAAGGATAGAACAAAAATCTTAAGCACCGTTGCCCGGCCAAGTATCAACAGTTATTAAAAACTAAAACGCTTTTAAAGGTCTGGCGTATTACAGGATTAAAATAAAAACTAAGAAATGTATTGTCAAAGTATTTTTCATTTTTCCTGATCTGAACTAACTCTTCAATTGAATACATGCAAGCTTCTTGGATTACCTAGTCGTAAAGTATACTACTTTTTACTATCAAAATGGGGATAGGTATAGTGTTAGAGTCTTCTTTGAGGTTTTTGGGATACTTTGTTTAACAAAAAACAAAGACTGCTTCGAGAAATATTGCTTAAAATTTAAATTTATCTAATAACTTATGTATACATTTGCATTGATTTCAAACTGCATTAAATTGTTTTTTTGTTTATTTTTTAACTAATCATTTTTATACCCTTTACCAAAAAATTGTAAAAGGTTTGTCATTCCGTTTTTAATTTCTAGAATATTAATAAGAGAGTCATAAAGTATATATATTCTGGATCCTGGAACAAGCGATGTCCGTCTGTCCGTCTGTCCGTCTGTCCGTCTGTCCATCTGTCTGTAGTGAAATCGGTATTCCGAAGCTCCCAGATAAGCTAGAGACTTCGTTCTTAGACTGGTGTATCAGAAATGGTCGAAATAGAGATTGGTATTGAAAATCAGCAAAATCGAGCAAACGGTTTCAGAGCTGGGAGACTTAAACTTCATTTTGCCATACAAAATAACTACCGAAAACTAGCTTTTAATAATTTTTTATTAAATAAACTTATTTTATACATCAGTATGAATAAAATTGGTATTTCTAACTGAAAAAAAAATTAAAAAATTAAAAATACGTTTCCAGGGTTGGAAAACCATAACTTTTTTTGTTATACAAAAGTAACTTACTAAAACAAATTTTTCCTTTTTTTCTATAAACTAAACATATGTAATAATGCTCTTAAAAGAAGGAGATTGATGTAAGAAATCAGAAAAACAAAAAGGATGATTCCAGGGTTGGAAAACCTACGATTTTTGTGATATATACAATTAACTACCGTAAACTAATTTTTTAATTATTTTTATTAAATAAACTTATTTTACAATTCACCACGAATAAAATTGGTATTTCAAATAAAAAATTAAACTTCAAAAAATTAATAAGATGTTTCTAGGGTTGGAAAACTTGTACTTATTTTCTTAACAAAAGTAAATTACTAAAATAAATTTTTCCTTTTTCTATAAATTAAACATATCTAATGTTCTTAAAAGAAGGAGATTGATTTAAAAAATCAGAAAAATAAAAAACATGATTCCAGGGTTGGAAAACCTACGATTTTTGTGATATATAAAATTAACTACAGTAAGCAAATTTTTTAATTATTTTTATTAAATAAACTTATTTTATACTTCACCACGAATAAAATTGGTATTTCAAATAAAAAAAAAATTAAAAAATTTAAAAAGACGTTTCCAGGGTTAGAAAACTTTAACTTTTTTTTATACAAAAGTAACTTTTTTCCTTTTTTTCTATAAATTAAACATATCTAATGTACTTAAAAGAAAGAGATTGTTATTAGAAATCAGAAAAATCAAAAAGGATGATTCCAGGGTTGCGAAACTGAAACTGTTTGTGATATAAAAAATTAACTACCGAAAATTAATTTTTATTTTTTTATTAAATGAACTTATTTTATATTTTAGTACGAATAAAATTGGTAATTCAAATTAAAAATTAACCTTCAAAAAATTAAAAAAGATGTTTCCAGGGTTGGAAAACTTTAACTTTTTTTATACAAAAGTAACTTACTAAAGCAAATTTTTCCTTTTTCTCTATAAATTAAAGATATCTTATATTCTTAAAAAACAGAGATTAGTATAAGAAATCAGAAACATCAAAAAGTTTGATTTCAGCGTTGGATAACCAACAGTTTTTGTGATATTAAAAATTAGCTACCGAAAACTAATTTTTATTTTGTTTTATAAAATAAACTTATTTTATACTTCAGTACGAATGAATTTGGTATTTCAAAATAAAAAAATTAAAAAAATTAAAATAACGTTTCCAGGGTTGGAAACCTTATTTTTTATACAAAAGTAACTTACTAAAACAAATTTTTTTTATCATAAATTAAACATATCTTATATTCTTAAAAAAAAAAGATGGTGTAAGAAATCAAAAAATATCAAAAAGGTGGATTCCAGGGTTGGGAAACTTAAACTCTTTGTGATATAAAAAATTAACTACCGAAAACTAATTTTTATCTATTTTTATTAAATAAACTTATTTTATGCTTGATAACGAATAAAATTGGGTTTTCAAATAAAAAAAACTATTAAGAAAATTAAAAAGACGATTCCAGGGTTGGAAAACTTTAACTTTTTTTGTACAAAAGCAACTTACTAAAACAAATTTTTCCTTTTTTTCTATACATTAAACATTTCTTAAATTCTTAAAAAAGAGAGATTGGTGTAAGAAATGAGAAAATCAAAAAGGATGAGTTCATGTTCAAGGGACACACACTTTTTTGATATATAAAAGTAACTAAGTCTAATTAATTTTTATCTTTTCCTTTATAAATTATATATATTTTACGTTTTGGAAAGAAATATTTGTTATAGAAAATTATAAAAATGAAAACCACAGTACAAGAGCTGGAAACTATGATTTTTTTCTGGACATTAAATTAGTTACTAAATAAAACATTTTTTTGAATTTTTTTTTTTCACTTAACACACTTTCTATATTTTTTTAAAAACTACTAGATTGGTATAAGTAATCAGAAAAATCTAAAATTATGATTCTAGGGTTTGAAATATATTATAATTTTTTTCTTTGTACATAAAAGTAACTATTTATGTGCTTATGTATGTATCTCTATATTACATAAACGCACTTTGGTAAAGGGTATATAAGTTTCGGCACAGCCGAATATAGCACTCTTACTTGTTTTTATATATTATCATTTGGTTTATTTAATATTTTTATGCAATGATCTGAATATTTTTAAGGTCAAAACATTACATTTGATAATAAAACGAATAAAATATTTTTAATATAATTCAAAACATTTTTTACATGTTATGACCGAGATGACACAATTGTGTGATGTCCTTTTCACAAAAAAGGATCTTTGAAAATGTTTCTGTAAGCAAACTTTAGCCTAAAACTTAAAGAATTATTTTGATATTGATGATTTGAAAGAATTTATACACAAAATAATGTTCAGGTCTGAAAGGGTTAATGATTTTAATGATTTAAATGATAAAAATGCTTTAATCGATTTAAATGATATAAATCATTTAAATGATTCAAATGAATCATGAATGAATAAAATAAATGATTTAAGCGATTTAAACGATAAAATATGTAATTTAAATGATATCAATGGTTGAAATGATTTAAATAATTTTTATGATTTAAATTATTCAAATGATTTAAATTATTTAAGTGATTCAAATGATTTAAATGATTTAAATAATTTGCATGATTTAGATAATTTAAATGGTTTACATGATTAAAATGATTTAAGTGATTTAAATGATTTAAATTATATAAATGATTTAAGTGATTTAAATTATTAAAAAAAATTTAATGATTTAAATTTTATGAATGAATTGAATGATCTAAGTGATACAAATACTTTAAATAATTTTACTGATTTTAAAATATATAAACTACATGCTTTTTTTAATTGATTTGATTGATTTAAATGATTTGAATAATTTAAATGATTTGAATGATTTTAACGAATTTAATGATTTAAATGATTTGAAGTTTTTAAATAATTTAAATGTTTTAAATAATTTTGTGTGTGCAACACAACATATTAATTGCAAGTGAAATTTGTCTGGATCTATATGTATTTCGTTTTTTGTACTTACGAAAGCATTCATACTTTTCTGCTAACCTTTGGTAAACTTCCGGTCTGTTCTATGATATCGGTCTTTTTATTTCTTTTTTATCTGTTTGCTCATTTTACTCACAAATGCTTGAGCTCATATTTACAAACGACAAAAGGTATTATCATCGTTAAACCATCATTCAAACGTTTAAATATGATGTCGCACGTTGTCAGTTGTTAGCTGCACTTTCGGTTTATTCTTTTATGTTGTCTTCTTTTAGCCTTTATCAAACTGGCATTCGATAAAGTTTGTTAATTTTTTTTTCTTTTTGTTGCATGAAATATGCAATTACGAGGCTCTCATTAGAAACTATTGGGGGTGTTCTTTAAAATGGCCATTTATGGTAAAGCCTTAAATGATTTCAAGTTCATTAAATCAATAATTTTTTGGCCTAAAATAGCTTTAACTTATAAAAAAAATATCTTTGGACTTTTACAACTGTTTTCGCATTTATTTAGTTTCGATTTTCCTCTCTTATTTTAGTATGAAAATAAATCTTTATAGATGGAAGGCGTTTGTATGTGAAAACGTTCACTGCTCTGTTTGTCTGTATTTTAAAAAGTGGGTGTTAAGTACAGCCTTCCGGTAAAATAACACCAAAGACACGTGCTTGAATATGTCAATATATTGCACTATGTCTGTCCTTTTATATCCATCCTTATATTGTTTGTCGGACTAGTGCAATATTTTCTCATGGCTGAGTGATGTATGCGGATTTTTTTATTTTTTGTACATGTCCTTTTCATGCTTTCCTTTGGCTTTTTGTATAAAGGAGTAACAGGGTTTATTAAATTGCATAAATTTTGTGTTGCACACATACACACACATACATACATATACAGGTATGTTAAGCTCGAGCTCTATTTTATGGATTTTAACGATGTGGGTGTAAGTTGGTTTAACTATGAAAAATTTTATTTAAAAGAAATGTTCGTTTATTGTTTTAAATTTGTGAATTTTTTGAATAAAAATCGTCCACTGCAATAGGAGAGTTATTTATTGGCAATTGTTATATTCAGGCTTTAAAAGGTTGAGTTAGCCTAAGAAACACAAGAAATCAATAACTTTTTATTGTCAATAAATTAACAACTAAAATTGGTTAGTTTAACCAAGCGAGCAGTTTGTTCATCTAAATCACAATCAACAACTTTTAGTTACATATTATAAGATCAATATTTTGAATTCTTTAGGCTACCCAAGACTTTACTTCGTCATAAGCCTTTACAACTATATATGTTTGTTAAATTAACCAAAGAAAGACAGTTACTTTAAATCTTGTAAAAATTCACATTAAAACTTAACAAGAATAAAATTTATTTATTTATTTATTTATTAGGGTTCCGTACAGCAAAAATTAAAAGGAACCCTATTGTTTTCGCTACGCTATCCATCTGTCCGTCACACGCTATTTTCTCAAGAACCATAAGAACTATGGACCTGAAATGTAGAACCTTGGCCGCTACAACAATAAATACATGAGAGTTAAAAATTAAAGGATGTTCCAAAACGAGCGAAGAAAAATTTTAAAATCCCATGTAAAGCTAAGTCTAGACGATATGTTGAATCAGCATATTTATGGTGAAAAATGTGTTATCAGTGCCAACATATCGTGTAGACACTAAATTTTTTCAACATATGTATGCTTAACTACATATGAAGGGCATTTGTTAAAGTTGTCAACAAACGTATGTTCAAGATTTTTTCATGTCATGTAGACACCATATTTTTACTTTGTAATAAATTTGCTATGTATGCTGTCAGATATGTTGTTTGTTGAAAATCCTATTTAAGCTTTTCAGCATACGGCAAATTTGATAGCAAATAGAATTGTTATTTTAACTCTGCTCGTTAAAATATAGTAAAAATAAACGTTTATTTATTGGAGGATATTTGTAATGGGTGACTCATTATATAGTTGTATTGTATAGGGTGTTTTTTTAAGAGGTATAGAACTTCGAATTGAAATAAAACACAAGAAAATCGTTTTAATGTCCATCAATTTGGCTTTATTGGAGGGATAAATTTATGCCATTAATGTTTAAATATGATTTCGGGCATGTGGCCGCCGCGGCTGGCTCGAATAAAGCCAACTCTACAGGTCCAATTTTAAACCACTTTTTCGAGCATATGGGGCCGTATGTTGGCAATAACGCCACGAATGTTGGCTTCCAAGTCCCCTAACGTTTCTGGTTTGTTGGCGTAGACGAGCGACTTCACATATACCCAAAGAAAATAATCCAATGGTGTCAAATCACACGATCTTGGTGGCCAATTGACAGGTCCATTCCGCGAAATTATGCGCTCATCGAATGTTTCCTTCAATAAATCGATTGTGACGTGCGCTGTGTGGCATGTAGCGCCGTCTTGTTGGAACCACAACTCATCCACATTCATGCCATCCAATTCGGGAACAAAATAGTCGGTTAGTCGGCTCCAATTGCTGTGCACGGTGGCGAATCGATTCATTCGGGTCCTCTTCAACACTTTGCTCTACAGCGGCAATTGTTTCTTCGGTGCGCACTGTTCGACGTCTCTGCGGATGCGTATTATCACATAGAGTAAACGTAGTGCGAAAACGATCCATGGTTAACCGAATTAATTGCTCTGATGGACGATTATGTCGACCATAAAATCGACGGAGCTTGCGGTAAACTTCGCGAACTGAACCATTATTTTCGAAATAAATTTGCACGATTTGCAAGCGTTGTTCTTTTGTCAACCTGTTCATGATGAAATGGCAAACCAAACTAAATATTAATCACTTGACAGCTGACAAAATGGCCGCCAGTTAAAAAAGTGATGCCAACTTAAAGTTCTATACCTCAATAAAAAACACCCTTTATATATATATATATATATATACAATAAAAAATTGTTGTTTTATTTTCAAACATAAACATATCGTTGGCTTAGTCGGGATTATTTTAAGTCCATTTTTATGTAAATTGAGTTTTTAATGTAGAATGCTACTGTAACTCAAAACGCATCATTTCCAAAACCTAAAATGTCGTTACGGTATTTTTTCTTGCTGTTATACAGTGGTAAGCAAATATGCTAAGACCAAAAAAAATTTAAAAAAAAACACCTGTTAGTCTAGCGGAAAAGAATATGCATCTAATGTACTTGCATTTACTTAGCAAATAAATTTTTTGTGTTAATTTAAAATAGCCAAATTAATAGTTTCGTTTTCCTCACACATATTCAGTTTAAATAAATTTAGACAGACTCTCCTGAAAAATTAAAAAGGGACTTATCATATTTGCCGATTAAGCAAACGATATGTATAAAGAAATGGAAACAGTGATTACAGGTTTGTTGGAAAATGCTGATTGTTTAGAATCATTTTGTGGCTTTGATACAGATGATTCTGCACGCGCAACACCTGAAAAGTGCAGGCAGTCAAAAAAGTGAAAAAACTCTACGAACAAATTAGGCCAAAAGTCCATACTGAATGGTCTAACGATGACATTTACATTTTACGTATGAAATTTTTTTATAATATTTGCTCTTCTTTCAATTCCTTGTATAATTTTGCACAGAAGCCCTCCTCCTCTCTTCTTTCTAACCATTTCTTTTGCCAAACTCTACGTCGTTTTTCTTTTAATTCTGCATCACCAGCAAAAACAAATGCAGTTATACAAATAAATAATAAAGAAATATAATTGTCAAATTTATTTTACATTTAAGCAAATGCTCACATGACTTAACATATAGTTATATCAGCATACGAAATTCAATATATCGTATAGACACAAAAATTGTATGCTAACTCATATGTTGTATTATTATTTGCTGACATATGTTGACTTAAAAAAATTTGGTACTTTCAGCATACTGTGTAGACGCCTAACATATGTATACGCTGACAGCAGGATTTGTTGTTATTTTTAAGTATATGAATGTAGGCATATATTTGCTGATTCAACATATCGTCTAGACTTAGCTTAATATACATACAATTGTATGAACATATGTATGTATATTGACACTTGAAATTTGTAAAATTAGTGTATTTTTATACAGACTACAACAATTACCACTACAATTTTAAAAAATTTAAATTAAAGGGTGTTCCATAAGTTAATGCAATTTTGACAAATTGCTTTATCTTGGAAACCGTAAGAGGCAAACTGTTGAAATTTTCAAAAACGGTAAAACTAAAAAAATTCGGAAATTATAAAATCGCCAAACCAAAAAAAATCGCCAAAACGAAAAAAACACTAAATTAAAAAAAATTCTAACACAAAAATAAATCGACAAAACCGAAAAAATCGCTAAAATGAAAAAAAAAACGCCAAAACCGAAAAAAAATCGCCAAAACGCGAAAAAGGCGCTAAAACTAAAAAAATCGCCTAAGTGAAAAAAAATCGCTAAAATAAAAAAAAAATCGCCAAAATTTAACAAAAATCGCCAAAATAAAAAACGCCAAAAACCGCAAAAATCTACAAAACGAGAAAAAAGTGCCAGAATTAAAAAAAGCGCCAAAACTTAAAAAAGATCGCCAAAAACCCAAAAAAAAACAAAACTATTTATTATATAGGCTAAATTTGGTATTGAATTATATGTCTAGTGTCCGTACGGAATCCTTCGTGAGCGGGTTAAAGTTGCACTTCACTGAATTTATTTAATTCAATGGTTGTAATGCATATGGCCTCAAGGCCAATAAAAAAAATACCAAAGTATATACATATATTTGACATACAATCTATTATATATTGAGAATTTGTTTGCTTTGTTGAATAAGCAACGACTTTGTGCATTTCCTTGCTGCTTAAGGAACTCTTCAGTATATTAATAATAAGAACAATAATATCTTCTTCTTGCCTTTTAAATACTTTGATTTTTACTAAATTTAGCAAGAAATTGTAAAAACATGAAAAATTAAAAAAATTTATTAAAAATAACTAAAACAAAATTTATACGTTTATAGAAAAACTCTCGAAATCTCATTGATGATTATGCACACAAACATAATAAGCTAAAAGGCTTAACACAAAAATTCAAATTCACAACACATTGTGATACTTCGGTACACAAGGTAAATATTAAAAAGTTTTCTTTTCCCAGTCACTTGTGTCAGTTTTTTTTACCACACAAAATAAGATAAGGCAAATTATACTGCATGAATTTGATTTAACTTCTATATTAATTATTACGCCTTCTATAATCCATATACATAATATACATACATAAGATAGATGAACTTTTAAATATTGACTTCTAACCCTTGAATAAAATATTATTTGTCCAACGTTTTACGAATATCCATAAACTGTTATTGTTGTTGGTCGGCCATTTGGACATTTCTCTTGACTTTAATGTGTCATAACATTTAAAATAATAGACCTTCCATTATTTTTTTATTATTAAGTGCTTTCGAGTACGCTATAAAAAGGGAAATAGTATAGAAATAAAATATAAACTAATGCTGTACGCAATGAAATATATGAATGCCTAAAAATATGCTACATTTTTGTTATTAATATTTTAACTTACCAGCAAAAGGGTTGCTGGCATTTTGATGTGGTAAGGCTCACCTAAAAAGAAAATAAAGCAAATGCATGGGTAAATTATATATTTATTTAAATTAATTAGCTTTAAATTTATTAGTTTATTATAATAATTTTCATAATACAATAAATGTTAGGAAAATGTTTTTAATTAACGAGTTAAGGCTGAGTTTACATCTGGCATTTCTTGTGTGTCATTTGCCGAAAAAAGCGTTTTAAAGGATTTTTTATACAGATGTGCAGAATCTATATTTTATTGAAATTGGTTTAGTATTTTAGGAGCTATAAGCGTTTAAAGTTGCTACTACTACATGCACACATATTACACACGCATTTATTAGCTCAAAAGTAAAAAAAGAAACAAAACATGAGTGTGTGTGTGTGTGTGTTTGTAGTATTTATCTTGACCTTACAATTGTTTTTCTCTTATTTGTTGTTGTATCAAAGCCGTAATACTTAAAGGAAGGGAGTTTAATAAATTGAATTAGGTTGGTTGAAGGGATTTTGTTTATGTTTTTTTAATTTCATGTATTATTTAATTATGCTTGCATATATATGTAAGTTTGTATGTGGCTGTGTTGTAATGATTTTTTTTATAACGTTTGGATACATTTTCTTTGAATCTTAAATTATTTACATTTTGATTCTAGAATACGGACGAGTGTGTCGTCCGTTTGGTATATCTAGTTACTAATGAAAAACTGTTTGATTCAGACATATATTTTTTTATGTAAACAGTTTCCAATCATGTAGGATTCTATAAAATTGTCTATTAGTTATGTATGAAACTGTTTAACTTAATCAATACGTGTCTGAATCAAACTGTTTTTCATTAGTAATAAGATGGTTACCCTTTTTAGGGTTCCGTACACCAAAGGTGAAAAGGAACCCTATTGTTTTCGCTACGCTGTCCGTCTGTCCGTCACACGCTATTTTCTCAGGAACCGTAAGAGCTACGGACCTGAAATTTGGACAGAGTATGTAGAACCTTAGCCGCTACAACAGCAAATACATGAGAATTAAAAATTAAAGGGTGTTCCAAAACGAGCAACGAAAAATGTTAAAATCCCATGTGATATATATACAATTGTATGAACATATGTATATTGAAACTTGAATTTAGTAAAATTATTGTATTTTTATACAGACTACAACAATTAACACTAAAATTTAAAAAAATTAAAATTAAAGGGTGGTCCCATCAGTTAATGCAATTTTGACTATGTAATTTTGACAATTTGCTATATCTTGGAAACCGTAAGAGGCAAACACTTGAAATTTTCAAAAACAGTAAAACTAAGAAAACCGAAAATTATAAAATCGCCAAACCCAACAAAATCGCCAAAAATTAAAAAAAAATCGCCAAAACGAAAAAAATCGCCAAAATTAAAAACAAATTTCTAACACTAAAATAAATCGCCAAATTCGTAAAAATCTGCAAAATGAAAAAAAACGCCAAAATGAAAAAAAAACGCCAAAAATCTAAAAAAATCGCCAAAATGCGAAAATGTAGCCAAAACTAAAAAAAAAATTTATATAAAAAAAAATCGCAGAAATGAAAAAAATCGCCAAAAATAAAAAAATTGCCAAAATGTAAAAACGTCAAAAACCGAAAAAATCGCCAAAACAAGAAAATAAAGTGTAAAAACTAAAAAAAAGAGCCAAAACTTAAAAAAATCGCCAAAACCGAAAAAACGCCAAAACAAAAAAACCGAAAAGACCCCAAAAACGAAAAAAAAATGCCAAAACTATATATTATATAGGATGAAGTTTGTATTAAATTACATATCTAGTGTTCGTACGGAACCCTTCGTGCGCAAGTCAGAGTCGCACTTTACTGAATTTATTTTACGCTTGTGTGGCACATGGCACACAGATGGAAACCCGGCCTAATTCTCTGCGAATTTTAAAAGAAAAATTTAACTGGTGATATTGTTAAATAACCTCAGTTTTTTTTTTTAAATTGATATAAATCACTTATACTTTTTTATTGGTAAGATCACACAGCACTACATAATAGATTTTTTTTGCATTGTTTAAATAAAAATAGCTGATCCTTATGTATTTTCAAAATATTTGAATGACGTGAGAAAAGAAAATTTGCAATTTTTTTTATGCAACCCACAATATCTCTAAACATAAAAGTGATAGAAAAATACTATTTTCGTAATAAAGTGGACAAAAATACTTATAAATTAGTTACTTAAGGCAAATTATAATAATGAAAAAAAATTTTTAAGGACTAAACTTGCAATAACAGTAAGATATCCTCGTATACTCATCAATATATTAAAAAATATAGAATCTTATGTAGATTAACAATCCAGAAATTTTTTTGTGATATTTGGAGGTCCTTTATTGTTTTACTTTGTAATAATTACCATTATGTATTTTATTTTATTCTTGAATTAAAAAAATGCTCAAAAAAATATAATCTAATCAAATAACTAGCTTTTTAAAGAAGTGACTTATATCACTTTCTAAATAAGCGGCTATGCATAAGAGTATATAAAGATTTTGCAACATAGCTTTCAAAGCATGCCAATTTTTTTTCATTTCTTAACGCTTCAATTTGAAGCAATTCAAAAAGTCATACTTACGTATTTTTTTCTTAAATTTTCTTAAGGATTTGAATTTTTTTCATTTAAGTTTTCTCTATTAAACTTTCGTGACTGCTGTATTAGATGATTTAAAAATTATCTAAGTTATGTAGAAACTTTACTTAACATCTATTTTATTTCCTAATAACATGTTTGCCAACAAAAGGTGTTGCATGCTTTTAGGCATTACTGTACTCGCCGAAATTAATTGCATATTTTGTGCTTTTTTAAGTTGAAAAAGAAATTGTAATATGCAATTATTTGGAAAAAAAATTAATTTTGTTATATTGGAATGTATTTTTTTTTCTTTCATCAATATTTATCAATCAATAATTTTTCCATCAAAATTGAAAAGAACAGCGGGATAATTGTATTAAATACTAGAATTAATTCAGTTAAATGCAATATGGCTAATGTACTAGACTTGTGTATCAAGCATATGGAACTACATTACTATATTTTTAAGACACTTATAATAATTGAGAATTTAATAAAAGTGCGGTGGTCTAGGGAAAATGAAAACTAAAAGAAATGTCTGCTGCTCAAAGACAGCAATTTAAACCAGAAAAGAGAAACACACTTACTAAAAAAGCCACATAACTTTGAATTAAACATTATTTTTCTGACACATTTAGAACAAAGGGAAGTTTCTTTAATGTTATTTCTTTGTTTTAATCATATTTGATAAAAGATAAGCTGGCAATCTACTTTTAAGCTTTAAGTGCCACAAATTAACTGTAAAACAGCAATAACTCCATTAAAAGATTTAAAAAAAACAAAAAATTAAATAGAAAAAAACTGTTAAGTGACAGTGAGTAAAATTAACTTGTCACACTTTTAGATATTGTTAAGTTGTGGCTGACGACGACGCCACAGACTTTGATGATGACAGGACTGACATGTGTGTGTGTGTAGTACAGGGTGGGCCAAAAGAAACCAAGGGGTGTAAAAGTTTAATAACTTTTTTGTTTATTAACTTTTCTTTATTTTTTCTTTCAGATTATATAATATACAAAATGGAAATTTTTTTACACTAAGTATGAAAAATGATGTCTCTTAAATGACCACCGTTTTCAGCTTCGCACTGATGGGCTCTTTTTAGAGCATTTTCCATAACATCTTTCAAAACTTGTGCCTGTAGCGTTCGAATTTCTGCAACAATGTTTGCCTTGAGTTCAAGGATTGTCTCTAGCTTGTTCACATACACTCGCTCCTTCAAAAAACCCCAAAGAAAATAGTCGGGTGCTGTCAAATCTGGCGATCGCGCTGGCCAAATAATTTCCGAATTTCGAGAAATTATTCGCTCTCCAAAAATTTGACTTAAAAGTGCCATTGTGTCTCGGGCAGTATGGGCAGTGGCTCCGTCCTGCTGAAACCACATACCAGGTCTGTTTTCAAGAGCAGGACGTAAAAAATTGTCTATCATAAACCGATACCGCTCTCCATTTACGGTTACAGCACTTCCATCTTCATTCTCGAAGAAGAAGGGCCCAATCACATTTTCAGATGTGATCCCACACCATACTGTACACCTGATGAGGTGTAATTGGCGTTGATGAATGGCTCTTGGATTTTGAGAACCCCAGAACCTACAGTTCTGCTTATTAACAAAGCCATTCAAATGAAAATGAGCTTCATCACTCATAATCAAATTTTCATCTCTGGTTTAAATAATAAAATTCTATTGTTCTGGTTCTCTGTTCAGTTGTGAACCTCTCCATTATAAATTCTCCAAGTGTTGTCTATATAATCTGAAAGAAAAAATAAAAAAAAATTAATAAACAAAAAAGTTATTAAACTTTTACACCCCTTGGTTTCTTTTGGCCCACCCTGTAGTAGTAGTTTTATATGTGTGAGAATTTGTGTATATGTGTAAAGGGTATCGGTGTGACACAAAATGGTTTTCATGCTTCATGCACATGATAAATTACAAAACTACAATCTATACAAACATTTACACATCTTTACTTGCTTAATCGCATACATGCAAACTTCAACAGCAACAGTAACAACAACAACAACAACAACAACAAGAACATTAACAATTTCAAACTAATTGCAAGGCAATGAATTGTGTGAACAAATAGTTTTTACAATCACAGAGAAAGAAAGAAAATTGCTTTGTAAATAAAACCAAATAAAAATGCTAGTTCTATTTGAAAAAGTAAAAAATAAAATAGAGCAAAAACACAATATAAGCGAATAAAGAAAAGAACTAAGAGTTCTTATAACTAAAACAACAACGACAACAACAAGATAAATACGAAAACAAACAAACATCAACAGCAAACACTAAATCAGGCCAATCGTTTACAAAAAGTGAAGGGGAAGAAGGAAAAAGGAACTTTCTCTTTAATTTTAAAAAAAAAAAACGGAAAAATATGATTGACAACGTGCACGTTTTCTACGTGAAACCAACAACATTCAAGACAGATATGCCAGATAAGAAAAGATTAATATTTTAAAATAAATAAATAAATCAATTATGGATAATTATAATTGCAGGAGGAAATAAACCAAATACTTCAGGACGTCATAAAAACAGTTTTCATAACAAAATAACCAAAGCTGCTACATGTGCAATGCAAGGAAACTAAAATCAAAATACATATAATAAAAATTTTAAAATAGTATTAGTTTTAAAAAAAAAACATCTAGCAATTTGTAGATTATTGTGGATTATAAGTTGTGATTCTCAAGCTCTGCACACATGGTTGTCAGATCTTACAGTATTGTAAGATAAAAAAATTTCAGCACAAGGCAGTTATTCAGTTTAATGGTTTTATAGATTATGTCTGAAAGCTTTACATTATATTGCCAGACGATTTTCTGACAACACCTGACAACTTTTATGTAAAAAATATATGTCAGTAATGGTTGTCACATTTAAACAATTGTGAACATATGCTGTTAGGCATTGCCAGGCTCAAAGCATTTGACAGAAACTGTCAAATATCAATTACATGTGATTTTGATAAACTTAACAAGTGATAATATAAATTATTAAGGCTTAAATTCACAGTCTTTAGTTAAACAATGAAGGTGGCTTAACCTATGAAATTGATAAGAAAAGTCTATGGACTATGCATTTGTATTCTTTTTTAGTGATGTTTTCTGCTCATATTTATTTATATTACATTTCCTTCTGTTCATTTGCTATTTTAACCTTCATAGGATCTTTGGGTCAATTTTGACCCATTTCAGGAAAAAAGCTTTGATTTTTTCTGAAAATTAGTGATTGATCTATGTCATATTTTCTAACTTTTATTTAATTTTATATCTTAACAGATATAGTAGGTTTATATATCCGCAAACTTGCCCAAGAAAATTGTATGCAAGATTTTACACTAGAGATCTTCGGGTCAAATTTGGCCCGTTTTAAAGTTTGGAAGTGTTGTGTCTGGTATTTTTTGTAAAATAATGAAAGATAATGAAATAGAAAATGGCCTGCATGCATTATCAGACGATTTTGAAAATATAACACGACTGCAGATAATTTTTTTACACCTTATCGGTTGAACAATAAATACTGAGTTCACAAATCACTTTAGTTCAAACTACACATAAAAATATAAATGAGTTACTACCAGAGATAGTACATGTGTTATTATCATGCGTGTTTATCATTATTTTTGTTTTACCAAAGATAGTACTCGTACCCTTCTTATATATATTCCGATAAAAAAAAAGTCTGTGAATCTTCTTAGTATAATATGGTCACACTTCTGGCTGCAAATGAGAGGGTAAATATTACTTTTTTGGGCAACAGAAGGGAATCACAATAGACCCAATTGGGTCTCCAAGTGGAGGTGCGGTGAAGCACCACCCTTCCTAAACTAACCTAACCTTCTTAGTACTTTGCATCATATCTCTAAAGTTAGTAATCACCAAGACAAGAAACTGCAAATATGCTTAGATTACAATAAATTAAATGGAAGGGTTTATTTGCTGGACAAAGTTAGAACATGTTTTACTTGCAAAAGAAAGACTAATCAATGTTGTCAAATGGTGGTTAGTAACATGGTAGATATATAAGCTTACAATGCTTTTGTGATATCTACATCAGCTAATAGCGGCTGGAAATAAACTGTTTTGCAAAACGTCGACACTTCTTAGAAAATTTAGGATTGCAGCTTACTATGCCTTATATAAAGAACCAAAAGTGGTTATCAATCACCCCTATTCTGCGTTTCGATTACCTTCCCGCATTCAGTTACGCACGGATCGAAAAGAGGTATTCTGCCCAAAAAACTGAATCGAAAGAAAAAGAAGAAGAGAAGTGCATGTTTAAACCTGCTGCTTTGCTTTGAAACGGGTGAAATAGGAACAGCAAAACTAAGCAATTTTGCAAAATTTTTAGCAAAAAGTTAAATTTAGGGCAAAAAACAGTGATTTAACAATTAAAACAAATAATAATTAAATATTGTGAAAAGTTTCATTAAATAAACTCTTGCAAATTTAAGTACAGAGAGTTAAAAAAAACGGGATAAGCAAGAGGTATTTGTGGCCAAACTTTTCCAGTCTGAAGAATCCTGTCGTGCCGGAGGTGATATTTTAACATTTTACACATAATTGTAACACAAAACTAAAGTTTATTTGTTTCAATTTAATTAAATCCGTAGACAAAATCGGTTTTCGTTGCCATTAAATAGGTATGTGAACTGTTCTACCTGTAATAAACTAAATAAAAATCGCATTTCAGTACAGAAAAACAAAACAAACTGTTTAGTTCATTAATTAAACCTTCTTTCATTTAATACTTGCATTATTTTTGCATTAATCACTTTTTAAAGCTAAACAAACAAAAATTGAAAACGCTCCGCCACTAAAATAACAACTTACAAAAATGTAGTTACGATCGAAATGCAGAATACATAGAATCGAAAGAGAAATCGAACAACGGAACGCAGAATACCAAAGTTGCCAAACGGAGAAACTTTCGATTCGAATCGAAACGCAGAATAGGGTTCAGTATTTTCACAGAAAGTTGCACTAAAACTACGTGAGGTAAATGAGTAGCCGTAAACTTCAACTAAATCCAAAGAAAAAATGCTTGAAGAGGGTAAAAACAGATCCAAAAGAAGTCGTTGCCAGTTAGGCCTCAACGCAGAAAATAAAACACCATTAGATACTATTATAACTTGCAAAACCTTGATATGAAAACTGCACTCTGAAACCATTACTTTATGTGCAATTAATAATAATATCGATTTAATATTACGGTTTTATCTATCATATATTAATCGAATTAAATATATGAAATAATGTTCTCTTTCATTGGCAATAAATGAATCACAAATAAATGAAACCAATACATAATTTTCAATTTGGGTCAAATTTGACCTAAAGATCGTTAACGTCCACGATTTTAAAGACCCTATGAAGGTTACATAAATACGAGGGCGTATCAATAAGTCCTTGACTTTTTGAATGAAACACAGTTTTTTTTTTTGCAAAACAAAAATTAATTTTTCAACATAATCTTCTTTTAACTCAATACACTTAGTCCAACGTTTTTCCAGCTTTTGTATACCTTCCAAAAAAAATAGGATTTTTCTAATAAGCAATAATTTCATCGTTGGAGCTAAATCTCTTAACACTGATCCGTTTCTTTATGTTTGGTAATAGAATTGGGGTACCAATTCATAGCCCAACTCTCAGAGTTTTTCCATTGAGACTGCACACGTATGCACTCCTGAACTATCTTGATGAAAAATAACTTTTTTCTTGACCATATGGGGTCGTTTTTGTTTTAAGTACTCATTTAATCGGTGTAATAAGTTTTCACAATATTCGCCATTTATTGTTTTTCCCTTTTGAAAGTAACTGATGTGGATTATCCCGCGTGCATCCCAAAAAAAAAACTGTTGCCATCACCTTATTGGCCGACAAACTCACCTTGACCTTTTAGACCGTTTATACTGCTGCTTGGTCTCCAGAGTACATCCACATCCACACTTACAAAACACCGCTACAACTCATTTGGATTGTGGTTAAACAATTCCAAAGAATTCTTTCAAAATGTCATCCCTTTACGCTTATGGTAAATTGAAAGCAAACGCGGCACCCATCTTGCAGACAATTTACAATCGGCCGACACCATATCGTGGATTTTTTCCAAATTTTTAGTTGTACTGACCTCAATTGCGCGTCTAGAACGTTCAGTGTCATTTTTGCTTTTTTACCATTGAAATCGATGGTGCAGAGTCCCCATAGTATTAATCGAGCTTTACCTTAGTCGGATTGACGGTTTTTTTTTTGTCGCAAGAAATAATCCCCCTTATTGTGAATGACGTTGTCGACGTCACATCAAGGCGACAGTACATATTGTCACTTATATACGGCCTTATGTATAATCTAAAATTGGCATAAAGTTAGCATAAGTGGCAAAATTTAACATGGTCTTAACCTGGTTTGCCATACAATTTTATATTAAGAATTATGCTAGGATGTAATCGTATGTTAAAACTACATTATGCGGTGATTTTTAATTCAAAATTGTATAGAAGAACTCGTCAACAAGTGGTTCAATTTTGTCACTTATGCTAACTTTATGCCAATTTTTGATTATACATAAGGCCGATACTCTTTATCGAATGTTTAATGAGAACACAAAATTCACTTTTTTCCATTTTCATATCGAGGCGAGGTAGTCTGTTATCAACGGCTGCCAAACACAAACTAAATGGCACAGCTCTTCAAATTTAGACAGGAGTCAATTGACAGTTGCTTCTTGACAGAAACAATGTTGTCATTTCATTCAAGAGGCGGGAAATTCAAAAAGACACCGAGTTAACGATCCACCTTCGTATATGCAATAATTTGCCAATATAAAGCATTCCCTGGCAATGATGTCACATAAGCTAGACACTTCGATCTTAAACTGACAAGGTATAAGAAATCCAGTTGTAACAAAAATCCTTAGGCTGAGCTTACATATGTCATTTCTTGTGTGTCATTTGCCCAAAAAAAGCGTAACCAACTAATTAGTAATGAAAAACTGTTTGATTCAGACATGTATTAATTGATTCAAACAGTGTGCAATCATGTTGGATTCCATAAAATTGTCAATTAGTTATGTATGAAACTATTTAACTTAATAAATACATGTGTGAATCTAAAAGTTTTTCATTAGTAATTAGTGGTTACGCTTTTTTTACGCTTGTGTGGCACATGGCACGCAGATGGAAATCCGGCCTTACCTTATATTGCAAATAATATATTAATTTTATACTGTATGTAAATAATAATAAGAAAACATTGCAAAAAAAAAAAAAACTTCCTTGCAAACAATTCCAAACATTAACTACATTACAGCAGCAATGTCAATGCAAAAAAAAGCGAGTCTGAAAAAAAAATATTGATATTTCCAAATAGCTGATATAAAGAGAGAAATTCAGGAAGAAGCAGTTCAAAAAGTATACAAATGAACCAAAAACAAAGATCAGTTAATTATTTTTTTCAACAAGATTATCTTTAAATATAGAACCGTATAAATTGACACATCATTCCATAATCGCCAAAAAAAAAGCTTAAGCTTATTTTTATAATATATATGTAATGAATAATTTTTGTTTATCTACAATAATAATGATAAAAATAACACTTAAAAAAAAAATTCAAAAAAAATCAGAACTTCAGCATCAAAAATGGTGCACCAACAGCCACAAAAAGTTGAAGACTAATCTTTATATACATCCCAGTGGGAAAAAGTGATGAATAAGAAAAGAGAGTATAATTCACAGCATGCCAAATTTTTCATTTCAGAATTCATTGTTGTTAGCACAGAACATGTCCCAGGAAATTAATGAATTATTTTAATGCGTCAGAGAAATGAGTTCTTAAATTCATATTTTTAATTGAATGCATAATTCATTGTATTATACTACTAACTGACCTTTTCACAATGTACAATTAAAAGCTAACAGGGACTTTAATGGCAAGTTTTGTATGGCGAACTGTCAGTTAAAGTTGACGTTAACTCTTAATCATACATTGTGAAAAGGGACGTAAGTTATGCATTTGTAATTAATTATATTACTAAATAATATTTAATTTATTTATTATACAACTCCACGATACACAACTTTTTGTTCCCGCTTCAAAAAAAAAAATGTATATACCTAATATAATCACGAGGTATACCATTCTAATTCATCACAACTCGAAGACAGTATGTGCGACACTAACCAATAAAACAACATCGGATAACTAATAAAATCTGCTTCAAATCAATGATCTCTTAGTTATTCGTAAAATAAAATTGACTACCCAGCTAAAAAAATATGTATGGATCATATATGATATCCCATATATGGTGCGGATCCGAAAAATGAGGGTATATGGGCATACATGATTATATATATTCATACATTTTCATACATCTATGTGTAAATATTTCCTCTACACTTCATATTCAAGCGCACTGCTGTGCAATAAATTAAATTACTAAAATTACTTTTTTTATATTTTGAACAGGCAGGTTGTATGTAATGAAACATTTGTTTGGACAAATAATGAAAAGCCCACTAAAAGTCATTTCATTCATCATTTTAAGTCAAAAGTCGATTATTTACAAAACACAAAACTCATATTCGTGCATAAAATTTAATTTAAGAAATCATATTAAAAACTAATGCAATTAATTATAAAAGAAAAAATAACCCGTCTAACAATACTTATCAACATAATTTTTGCAGTAGTATGAACTTTGTTATTTCTGTTATTTTCTATAAAATTAATGACTGGATTAAACTTTTGATTATTTGATATATTAAATGGGGCCACAAAGTATAAAATCATGCAAGAATGGTTTTTTTTTGCAACAAAAGTTTTCCCTTTTTAAACGTTGATGGTACGCATGTAAACTTTGCATACCGTATGTATTTTCTAATGGATTTCCAATTCACAAGTGATAAAACACCAAGTTTTTTTCATTGCAAAAACGATCTTATGTGAGATATCATGTATGCATACAATCTTATATGGCTCCATATATTAAATCATTTCTATATATCGATTCACATATGAAATTTCCATATATAAGCTCATATATTATAATACATTTCATATATTAGTCCATATCTTAATTCATATATAATAGTTTTGCAATGTATAATCCAATACATTTCCATACATGAATTCACACATATTCATATATAGTTATATACATTCATATATTAAAAATTATATATTTTTTTAGCTGGGTAATTTTTTTTTACAAAAACTAAAACAAAAATACTTCTTTCTCAAAGCTTATAAAAAAAATAAAACCGCAAACTATTGAAATTTTGTTCAGTGTCTTTCAAACCAAGTGTGTTAAGAATAAAATAAGCTAAATATTATGAAAATCGGTTCAAAACTTCAGATTTTACTTATTATTATTTAGTGAAAACACCCAAAACTCACAAAACATGACTTCAGTTAAGCCGCGTTCAGACTATTATACTTTGTGTTTATACTTGTCAAAAATTCAAATAATACGTGCAAGTGTGATAGTCTGAACGCAAAATGTTATCAAAGTGGCAAATAATACGATACAAATTTTGACATCCCATAAGACTTTTTCGTTTTTAGAAAATTTTCTTTTCATTATATCAGGGTTGCATTTTTACACAATTCAAACTTCCAAGTCGGCTGTTTCGCCGTCGTTAGCGCGTCGTCATTGATGTAATGTTTTTTCATATGTATATCGGCTCAAAATTTTGAATAAGTGAATCGTATGGAAGTATATTTCATTGACGTAATTTTTTAACGTTTTTGTAATATATTTTCTTAAATTTTTTCTGTTATTTACATAGAATATTTTTAACTGCTGAATTTTTTGAAGTGTCGGCACGTCCCCGCCTGCATGAAACCGTTTTGCCGCCGCTAGTAAGTGAATAGCGCAGACATTTTCATTGAACAGCTGTTTTGTTTTCTACTTGTATTACACATTTGATTTGAAGTGTAATGGTCTGAACACAGTATGTGATTTTACGTTAGATTTTTTTGACAGTCGCAACGAATGGATTTAGATTTCTGTAGCGTAAAATGTGATGAAAGTATTAATACTTGTATAATAGTCTGAACGGGGCTTTAGTAACAGAAGTTTTGCTTTTTTTTCGCTCTGAACAAATTTAACGTTTCGTTTCAGTTTGTTTTCAAAAAAAAATTGTGAAGTGAAGGAAGTTTTTAATATTTTTTTTTAATCTTTTTTTGAATTACTTGTTAATTTCTTAAGTAGAAAACCATATTAAGGTTGTGTTATTTAAGAGAATCAATATGTGTCTTTTTTTTGCATTTTGCCATCAATATTTTCCAATTTCATTCAGTATATAATATTTTTAAATAAAATGTTTGCAAAATATCTGTGCTTTTTAATAAAATTTATGGGTGACCTAAAGGCAGCAAAATATGATGGATATTTTTAATAAAAATAATAAGAGACAAACACTTGGCAGCAGTAAAAATAAGAATTTCCTGCAGCTGTGGGTACGTACTTGATAATCAATGTGTAGTTATTGTGTCTGCTGTGTCGCTGGGGAGACACTTAACACACTTAACATGTGTGTTATTGCTTTGGTTTGATTAAGGATATTTTAAGATATAAAGTTATTTTGGTATCATTATGAATGCTTGTCTAATATAATTTTCGGTGTCGGTATTAATCTAGTAAGTGTTTCCAAAATTTTAAATTCATAAACTATATGCTCAAGTTGCTTTAGGTGTCCTCTCTTATGAATTTCACTTCATTTATTTTAAAAATAGAAAATATTAATATGTTATAAGGTCAAAAATTTGCTAAGTGAAGGATGATGAATAAATAATCAAATTTGTATTGCCAATATAGAAAATACACCCTTTGAATCAAATTCTTTAATCAGAAAGGATCTATTATAAGACCCTATAATTGCAATATAGCAAAAATGTTTGAACCATTTTTCTTCCAAAAGACATAAGTAAATATACATGTATTGTACTTATGTATGTATGTAAATACATATACTCCATAGGCATGTCGGTGCTACTAAATAAAATTTCCAGCTTAAATCGCTATTCTCGACAACCACAACACTAAAATTACTCATACGTACTGGTTCCCATTAAATAAAAGAATATTCATAGTGAACAACATTGGCGTATGATTAATATTTTAAAAACATACGCAAGAAAACGAAAAGTACAGCATACTTAAATGGATTTTATTTGAATCTCAATATGCGTGAAAACCAAGGTTGGAAACCGAAACAAATAACGGTATCGGTATTGATACCGGTAAAATTATTTTAAAAATTTCGGTATCGGTAACGGTAACGGTATTTTTTTATTACGGTATCGGTATTACCGGTTCATACCGTTATCGAGTTTAAAATACCGGTATACCGCTATTACTGTGAAGTTTATTGATTCATACAGTGTGTATAGCAAAAAACCTCTTTTTATTAAGTTAAAAGTAAGTATATTTACATAAAGTCTTTAGTAAACATTAACATAAAAAAAACTAAGTTTAGTGTAGTGTAAACTTGTATGTTTGTATAAACATACATACATGCATAAGTATGTTTAGATCAGAGCTGCCCACAGAGAGAAAACCGAGAGAAATGTATAAGTACATGTGTATTCATTTCTATAAAAAGCCGATTGGTTTTCGGCGCTCTGACGCATCTCTTGACAGCCTGCTTATAAACGCTTATACTAGTGTTTTTCAAACGGTATTTCCCAGAAAATCTACGAGAATTCCAGGGATTTTTTTGATATTATGGCAACTTGATGAGTGTCGTTATTCATTTTATGATTGCGATGGCGCAATAGTAAGGTCATGTCACTAGCACAATAGCTAAAACTTTACAACAATTAAGGCCGAGTTTACATCTGGCACACATGTGCTCTGAGACTAAGAGGCCTTTATTTGCCATAAGCAGAACGCGACGTTCAAAATTTAATTCTAGAATTCATAAAAGTAAAAATAGAAATGTGCAAGGTAATAAAAGAAACATTACAAAATAATTTCAGATTCTCTTAGGTAAAAAGAACGATTCTTTTAATGCTTATTCTGTACTAGTGATGGCCGAATATTCGGCAATTTTTAAATATTCATATTCGCATTCGTATTCATCCAACTCAGGCGAATACGAATATTTTTCCAAAAAATTAAATAAATAAATGCATAAATCCTAAACCAAATTTAAATAAATGCATAAAAATATTAGTTTATACGAATTTAATTAAGTTTTTTATAGAAATTTTTGCTCATTTTGAAATATTAGTTACTGACGATCATTAAAATTTTTGGATAGTTTTTAGTAACTTTAAAGTGCGCCAAGTATGAAGTTCTTTTTCAAAACAATTTTTTTATATTTCATATTGCAGGCGTAAATAGAACCCTAATTTAATGTCTATAAATTTCACATTAAATACTCGTATTCGTATTCGCGAATATCGTTTCAAGTATTCGTATTCGCGAATATCAAAAATTGACATTCGTTACATTAACAACCACGTTGCTACTTCCTATTTGAAGGCATACGTCGTGTACAGTCAGTCACAAAACTTTTTTAAAATACTGTTAATAACATCCTGGGCATATGAGCTAGTTACTCCACCCATGTTTGTTCAACACCATATTATGCAAATTTACTTTGTATAATATGTATCAATAAATAAATAAGCATTTTTTTTGCATTTACATATAATAATGGTATATATGCACCACTATTATTTAAAGAACTCAAATGGTATTATTTTTTTACTAATGTGCTTATAAAACGTTTTATTTAATCGATCTCATGAATTATAATTTTTTTTTGTGTTGAAATAATTAGATTAAAAATATTTTGTATTGTTTTGCACTGGGCGGGAATTTCCCGGGAAGCCGAAAAGTCGTTCCCGCTTTCCCGTGAAATGAAAAAGTCCGGGAAAAGAAAAACTCTAGTTTATACATATGTATTTATTTGATTATGGTGTGCTTACACTTTGTTGGCGATAAAAAGTAGTAAGAATAGAGCTGAATAAGAATGTCTAAAGGGGGAAATTTTGTTTCTGTAATTAATTCCAAAAAAATTAATTGAAATTAAGTTTTGTAACTTTTTTTACGGAAATCGGTATACCGGTAAGTACCGGTATAGACATAAACGGTATTGTCGATACCGGTATTTTCTAACCGAAATGAGTTTCCGTATCGGTATTGATACCTGTACCTAATTTTAACGGTATTTGAATCGGTATCGGCATTTTTACGATACCGTTTGCCAACCTTGGTGAAAACTTATTATTCATATTTTAATTACAAAAAAAAAATAAGAAATAAAATTTACATAAATGGAGACCAAAAAGTAAATACTCTAACAAAATGTTTATTTTTAACAAAAGTATTTTAGTTAATATTATAGTTAAATTGGTATAAAAAACTGAAGAAAAATTAATTTTAACATTTTTCCTTTTCTTTTAATACAATATTTCTTTAATTTTTATTAAAATAAAATTAACCCATTGTTTGTGTAAAACGTTTGACTTAGAAATCTTGGCGTTTCCGTAATAGATTAAGGTACAAGTTTCCTTTAGTCTATTACAAAAACGCCAAGATTTTTAACCCCAACATTTTACACAAACAGGGGGTTATTTTATTTTAATAAAAACTAAAAAAATAGGCCTATTGTGTTAAAATAAAAAGAAAAAAATTTTAAATTAATTTTACTTCAATTTTTAAAACCAATTTAACTATATTTTATCGCAAACTGTTTGAATCAGAGTTCGTGCATAAACAAATATTTATTTTGCTTGTGCCTATTTTTCTCTGTCATGGTGGGGAAATTTAGTGCAACTAAAAATTTCAATTCAATTGAGCGCCATATTCATTTTATTTTTTCTTTTTTTTTTAATGATGGTTTTGTAATCGTTTGTGGAATATTTTCCTACGACAAACGACAAACGTTTAAATGTTTTTACACATAAGCGGCATCAAAGCAAATGTTACGTATATTTGTAAGCCTGGTTATGTTATCTAAACGTAATAGCTGGCACAGTGCGGAGTATTTAAAAAGAGACTAGAAATAATGGATATATTTTAGTTTAAAGGCAATGTAAGGAAATTTAATTTCCCACTTAATTTAGTTTCTATTTTTTACAGGCAGTTTTATGATTAGTTCATTATGTCAGCAGAAAGTAAATACAATGAAGATATTCTAATCTTTGTAAAATTATATCGAGCCTTATTTTTGATTTAATCTTAAGCGACAAAAGTTAAAATTTTCAGCAGGAGGTTTTTTAAAATATCCTAACATATGCTACATACCTAAATTGTTGCTGAAGTTACAATTTTACAGCCTGCATCTTAAAAGGTAGCAACAATTTTCGCCCATAGGCCCATAAAATTTTAATTTCAATAAAAAAATTAATTTTTTACTACATTTCGCTTACAACTAAATCGAAAATAGGGCTCGATATTTACTTTAAAAACAAAAGAGGTTATCTTTTCTTGTGTAATTTTATGTTTTTTCTACGTTATCAGTTATTAATCAGTTATTTTTAGACCGACTTTAGGTTTTTCTTTTGTTGACATTTTGACAACACGACAGCTATTTTTTTGGGATTTCATATTTCGTTTAGCCTATTGCTGCAAAACTTTGAAAAAGCCCCAATCTTGAATTTAAAAAAGTGGGCGTATTCACGCCCATTAAAATTCAGAATTACATTCCACGTAGTTATTTCTTACTTATTTTTTCTATATTCGACATAGACTTAGCAACACAACCTCAGCTCTAAAAAGACCTAGTCTGGTATTCCAAAAAGTGGGCAAAGCCATGCCCTTTAGAAATTAATATTATATTTCACGTGCTTCTAATTATCCGATTTTTGCAAAACCTAGAACACGACCTGAAATAAAACAAAATTATCTTGAATTTAAAATAATGGGCGGATTCACGCCTCTTAAAATTTAATATTATTTTTCACGTTCTTTTTTTTTCAACCAATTTTTACGAAACTTGCCGCACAAACTCACCTCTTAGAATACCTAGTTTGGTAGTTCAAAAAGTGGGCGGCCCACGCCCTTTAAAATTTAATAATACTTATAGGATTTTTATGGAACTAAGAACACGCCTTGACATGAATAACTTAATATGTAATTTCAAAAAATGAGCGAAACCTCAAATTTGTTCTCAAAAAAGTGGGCGGTACCATGCCCATCAAAATTTAATATTATATTTCACGTGCTTGTAGTTAACCGATATGTACGAAACTTGGCACACAAACGCAGCTTTAAAGAAGACTTCATATTGCTTTTAAAAAAGTGGGCAAAGTTACGCCCCTGGAAGGTTAGTGTTAAATTATATGTACTGCTACTTATCCGATTTCCATGAAATTTTGCATAAAGTTTTGACTCTTCAATTGACATAATTTTGTGCTTAAGAAAGAAGGCGGGGCAATGCCCTTTAAAAAAAAACACTTTCTCTAACACTACTTGTTTCTCGCTAGAAAAAATTAATCTAGTTTTATGTGAAGATCCCAACTCAATAGGATCCTGCAAGCATATCAAACTATGACATCAGAATCCATACTCAATGATGCAGGATGTCCTAAAAGCGTAAAAGGTTCCAAGTGCCATTATGTAAAGCCTCACTCTAGTTTATTTACGATACTGTTTGCAAGCTTAACCTAAAACTATTTAACCAACTGTTAACATACGCACTAAAAATTTATGTCTCAACAGCACCACAAACACACTCTGTTCTATTAAATGGTATAGTTTGGTTTTGTTATTCTTCCAATTGGAATTCCTTTTATGCATACTGATGATACGATACATAAATAGACAATGATGACAATCATGTTAGTGATATGAGCAAAAAAAAAATAATACGAAAAAAGCTTCATCTTCAGTGCTTTTAGAAAGAAACATGCCCACCATACATTCACGACAAGTGACTGCCTCTCAAATACACGGAACTCATACTACAAACAAATGCTGACAATTGAAGTATTTTCCATACATATTTCACCGCTGAGTGATTCTTTATAGACATGTTTGCCAATTAATAGATACGGAGTGAAAATAAAATTGAACTTTTCATGTTGTTTTATATTTTCTTTTCTAGTTTTCTCTTAATTGCACACGAGAAAAAGTAGAACGAAAACTTTTTAGTTTTTTTATTTTCAAGCAAATATTTATAGGTAAAGAAAGGCAGAAGTGTGCTTTAAAATTTTGTAAATTGTAAGAAAACTGAAATTTATTAACACATTAAAATTTAAATTTTCTGTTTTTTTAGTTTAAAGATTTAGGAAAAAAATTTAAGTTTTTAGTTCAAATATGCCTTTTAGTTATTCAGTTTAGGAAATTTACCTCCAATCATTAAAAACTAATGAGGCAAAAATTGCAGTAATTTGCAAATATTTTGCAATACTTTAATGGATTAAACACATTCACCACAGCAGGCTGCACGAACACATGACTTCAAATGCCGCAAGCAGCATTTGTTGCCTCATAGCCGTCTACTTAATTATTTTGGAGACGGTAGCAGCACCACCTGCAGCTGATATTTAAGTACAAATACATAGTTCAGTATTGCCACTTTTACATATATTTTCCATATATAAAAATTAATTACTCTTTTAAAATTTACTTATTTCACTTAAAAGTATAAAAATTAATCAATTTATTATTTACATCAAATTTTGAATATTGTTTCTGTTAAATAATATGAAATAATTGTACAAAATCATTCATTCAACATTTTGTATTGTACTGGCAACACTGAATTTTCTCATTGTAGCCAAAGAAATAGAAATTATTTTAGTGTTTTTTATGGGAATTGTTACAATTTAAGTTTAAAATTTTTAACGCACTAATAATCCCAAATTAATATTTTACTTATTAAGTAAAATATTTTTTATTAAAAATACATTGAAATTGATTATTGAGGGGTTTAGCTGGATCCTATGCGCATTTCACTGTTGCTAATGCAGATCATCAGGGAACCTTTACCCAAAGCTTCTTAGAACAACTAGAGTTATTATATTATAAACTTTCATTTAAACAAATGAGAAGCTCAATAACAAATAACAAAGTTGAAACAAGAACTCAATAATCAACAGGTTTTTTATTTTCTTACTTTACTATTGCTACATTGGCTGAATTTTTTTCAGCTTCAAATTGTAGTTGTAAGAGTATGTAAAAGAAAATAAATATAAATAACAACAACAGCTATTTAAGAATAGAGTGTTGCCACACAAGTATTTTTTTGACCGGGTGCAGTCAAGTTATTAATTAGTGTTTTTTTTATGGGAATTTTTACTTAATAAGTAAAATATTAATTTGGGATTATTAGTGCGTTAAAAATTTTAAACAGAAATTACTTTAATTGGACTACAACGGCAAAATCAGCATAGACAACAACCTGTCGCCCTTTTGCCTTGCTGTCTTCGAAAGAATCATTCTCATATAAACATGTGTATTCTATCCTTGACATTTGGTAGTCGGTAGCTTGCTGTGGTGAATGTGTTTAATGCATAAGGAGCACTATGCATTTTCCATTTATATATTCCATCAATTCCATTCCTTACAAAGACTGCACAAATTAATTGAATAAAGGCCACCAAGTAAGCGTTTGAATAGTATTTTAATATAATATATTTATATATATATATATTTTTTAGTATATTTATGTGACACAAACTTTTAATTTAATTATTTGCTTAAATTTCTTCGATCGTTTTGTTTTTAATGTGTTTTTATACTTATTAAGCTTGAGATCTTATTTTTTAATTATTATTTTTTATAAAAGAATTAACAAATTTTATTTATATTCCAATATTTCGTTGCCACAATGGGTAACTTCTTCAGGGAAATATGTTTGTATAATAATTTAATTTTAAAATGATTCATGTCTTTTCTTTGGTTAAGCAACGTTTATATCATTGATCGGCGTTTCTTTGCACAATTGTGTCGAGAACATTCACACGTCTTCTTACCCTCTTTAATTAAGTCGTCGATGAGATAGCGACGAATGCATATTAGGCATTTAAGGAAAAAAAATTTAAAAAAAATAAATTAATAAAGTCATTAAACGACATTATGATGATTTGCATAGCCATATTCATTAGAGATCTACGTAAACAGTCTTGAAATGTAAAAACGTCATGATTTTAAAATGTATTCACGTCGCATGTATTATACTAAACCAATAATAAATGCTGTTGTACTATAAGTGAAGCACGATGGATGTATTGGTGTAGGTGTATATCAATGTTAACAAGCGATGTCGCAAGACAACTTGTTTGTAACAAACACTCAAAAGAAGTACTGTTGATTAGTGTATGCTTGTTATTTTTCATATTGTACGTTTGAGTGTGTGTGTGTCTGTGTAATATGTAGATGGTACACAGAGAAAACAGTGCCTAATAAATACCTCATAAAATAGAAGAAAATTAATAAGAAATCTCTATGGTTTTTTTTTTCAATAAGGAAATCTTATTAAATTCATAGAGAAAACCTTTTTGAAAAAATCAAGAAGAAATCTAGTAGTTTTTATGAGGTTATCTTATTGATTTTTTTTTAATAAGGTTTTCTTCTTGATTTTATGAGGCGACCTCATAAAATGAAAAAAAATTATGTCTTTCTTTATTCTTTGTGCTTTGCTTATATATTTTCATTTAAATTCTATACCATATACTTTGAAAGGAGACAAGTATTGAACCAACAAACTTCTGACTGATAGACGAACACTCTAACCAATATGCTAACAAGCAGTCTGAATAACCATTGAAATAATTTTGCAAACATGCTTATACAAAAACGAAAAAGATCAGGAAAAAAATTGTCTGTGTCTATTTATAGATATGAAATAACAAGACACCTCATAAAGTCAATAAGATTTCCTTATTAAGGAACCTAATTATAGGAACCTAATAAAATCAAGAAGAAAACCTTATTGAAAAAATCAATAAGGCAACCTAATAAAATCAATAACAAATCCATATAGTTTACAAATTTATTAGAAAACCCAAAAGAATCAAGAAGTTTTTCTCTATGGATTGTTTTTTGGTGCCAAAAATAATGGAAATTTAATTTAAAAATTTGCGAATAATAAGATTTCTTCTTGATTTTATGTGGTTTTCTTCTTGATAAAATTAATAAGATTTACCACATAAAAACAATAAGGAATCTCTATGAAAAAATCTTCGCTTCTTTCTGCTGGGATACCCATTAGCCTAAAAACGTTGCATAGAGAAAATCTTATTGATTCTATGAGGCAGTTTTTTTCTCTGTGTAAGCTGTTATGCGATTAACCGCATACAACTAATATTAATGCATGTGTGTGCCTTTGCATGTGCGCAGAAAAATAAAAGATCATACACACATACATGCATGACGTTTGTAAACGCGAGTTAACATCTCTTATTTTAAGATAGTAGTAACAAATCCATAAATTCAAATATAACTAAGATAGTAATAAAAGATGATAACAAATCCACAAACTCAAATGTAACTAGTCTAAGCTAGAGATAAGACAAACATCATAAATACAACTATTGTAACGATAAGAAACACATTTTTTCTCAAAACATGTTTTGCTGATAAGAAAGGTACTAGTAACCTAAACAAAGAAAAACATGTTAGAACAAAGAAAAACATATTTTGAGTTAGAACAAAGAAACATTAAACATAATTATTATTATAAATAGATATTAAGTAACACTTGGTAAGTTAGTCTTAAGAATATATTTAATAAAGAAACGCACATTTTGGTGCAGAAAAAAAAGAAAATATATTTTTTTTACTCATTTCCTTAAATAGGAAATTAACTCGCGCTCATGCATAGAAAGAAGCAAGTATCACTAATTCTTCCGCCACGAAGTGTTTTCTTCTTTACTCTTATACCTACAATACTCAAACAAATTTCTTGCAAACATTGTTGTTAACGTTTGTTTTATAAGATTTCGCTGTAGTAAAGCATTTGAAAAATCCCTCATGTCTTGAAAATTCTTATAAGATGTCTTATGCAGGAGACTAATATCCATAAGTTTGATGGTGGCGAAAACGAAAACAATTTAAATAAAAATAAAAACATTTCTTTGCATAAAATAAGAAAAAATTTTGGTGTTTGCTGGGTAGCTCTCAACCTAATTATATTGGCAGTTCACCAATATACTCACAGCACCTACCTTTGGTCTATATGCATTTTATTCCCGATTTTCAGAAGTCCTTAGTAAACTTTAACTCAAAAGATTTTAAAATGAGCAAAAAAAAACTGTTTATAGTAAGACTCTTAAAACATTATTGAGAATTACAATATACAAACATAACAAGTTTAAAAGTATCAAACAAAAATACTTCCATAACAAGCATCTTTATTCGAATTTGCATCAATTTTATTTTCCATCACTGTTAGCTGTTCATGAACAACAATAAAAGTATATTATTATAATTTTTAATAATTTTATACACTTTACCGTATAGAGAAGTTGCAAACAGCCTGCAAAGCTTATCTTGCATTTCACGGCAAACATTTTCACTTTTCCCTAATTTGACTTACATATACCTGTTTTACATTAGACATTTTTTCATGAAATTTCATGAATTTATATAAAAAATGGCGCAGAATGAATCTTTGATATATTTTTGACAACCCCTTTTGATATAAGTTGCTCCTCCATGCAACTAATTTCATGAAAAAAATGCTTAATGTAAATCAGGTATTAAATAAATAAATAATAAATAATAGAAAGTAAATTAAATGTCTAAGTTGTTAATCTCAATAATAACTACTATAATTAGTTGGATTGACCAACAAAAATTGTTTCTACAACTGAATTCTAACAGTAACTTTCATTTACAATAAAACTGACTATTTAAAATGGTTAGATTAACATCGTATTAAATAAAGCTTTCTTTATTATTTTTTTTTTTTGCCCTGAATATTGTAAATGAAGAAAAATAATAAAAAGTAATAATAATTTGCATTGGTGGTAACTGCATAGCTAAACCTGTTTTTAAAATAATGCAGCAAAAAGTGTGCTAATCTAAATTGCAAAAACTGTAAAATTAATAAATGAAATTGGTTGGATAAAGATTCTTTATTTGCTGGCCTTGGTTCAATCATATGTACATATCTGTTAAACTAACACATTATTGAATTTTGCATTATATAAAGAACAAATAAAATATTCCAAGAATTAATAATTGGCAACACCAAACTTGTCTATTATAACAAAAAAAAAAGCAATGTGAGTCCGATCACAGAGGAGATGTGTACACATCTAGTAATGAAAATTTTTTTTTTAAGTTGGAAGTACTTACGCTTTTAGTATTTTTTTTAAATTAATTAATTAAAAGTATCAAAACTTTCAATATTGTAAATACATATGAATTTGTTGGTTTTTGTTTGTTTTATTAAACTTATTTGGTTAGTAAATGGGCACACTGCAGTATATGTATATGTACTGCATTCAAAATTGCTGTAAGCAGTAAATTTACTGATTACTAAAAAAAATTCAGTAAATTTTTACTGCTAATGAAATTTAATTTGCATTACCAGTAAAATCGTAGGGCCGTAATCATAATAAAATTGTAGCAATTGGCAAAGTCTTTTCATTAAAATTTTGTATGCAAAAGATTTAGCCACTTGGTAGAATTTCATTATGAATACGGGCATTACTGATTACTGAAAATTCAATGCACCTCATCATATAACAAATCATTTAGGCAATTTATAAAAATTGTAGAAAAAATTTTTAGTAATCAGTAAAAATTTACTTGTTAAACATTTTTTATTGTTTTTACTGAAACTTTAGTGGTACTGCAGTGCTCATCTATGGTAAATGCCTTTACTTTTACTTTTTAATTTTTAATTCCTGTTGTTCATCGTTTAGTTGTTGCTGTTCTTGTTGTTGTGTACGCATTGCAATTAAAATAAATTCAGTAAAGTGCGACTTTGCCTGGCGCACATTCGGTTTTGAACATTTTTTTGATTTAGCTTTCTTCCTTTTTTAAGGTTTTTCAGTTAAAACGATTTTTTCAGTTTTATCGCTTCTTTCTCGTTTTGCGTTTTTTTCTCTTTTTGGGTTTTTTTAATTTTCGCAATTTTTTTCATTTTGACGATTTTTTCATTTTGGCGATTTTTTTATATTTTTTAGGGCTTTTTTTCAATTTGGCGATTTTTTTCTTTAAGCGATTTTTTAATTTTGGCGATTTTTTCACATTGGCGATTTTTTTGTTTAAGGATTTTTTTTTCATTTTGGCGATTTTTCCAGTTTTTCGCGATTTATTTTAGTCCTAGAGATTTTTTTTTAATTTGGTGCTTTTTTCGTTTTGGCGATTTTTTTTTTGTTTTTGGCGATTTTAAATTTTTTTGACTTTTTAGTTTTACCGTTTTTGAAAATTTCAAGAGTTTTGCTCTTACGGTTTCCAAGATACAGCAAGTTGTCAAAATTACAAAGTCAAAATTGCATTAACTAATGGAACACCCATTGATTTAAATTTTTTAAATTTAGTGTTAATTGTTGTAGTCTGTATAAAAATACACTAACTTTTAAAATTTCAAGTGTATATATGTACATACAATTGTATATATTACATGGGATTTTAACATTTTTCGTTGCTCGTTTTGGAACACCCTTTAGTTTTTAACTCTCATGTATTTGTTGTTGTAGTGGCCAAATGTCTACACATTGTGTCCAAATTTCAAGTCCGTAGCTCTTAAAGTTCATTTTAACCTTTGGTGTACGGAAATATACAGAAAAATAACCGGCGGTGGCGCACCGTCGGCATCGAGCCAGTCGACTTGTTTCTCTGCTTGGTATTGCTTCTTTCAAACACTAATACACTAATACATAGCTCACACCGATTTGACAATGCTGTGAAAGAAAAGCAAAGAAATCTCAGCAAAGAAATCAAAGTCAAAAGATTTTTACCCCCTAGCGTATAGATGTTTACACATCAAAAAAGAAGTTGCGAAAGCAACCCACAACAATTTAGCTTAGTTTAACTGAAGAAAAAATGTTCTTTCGCTGCAACAATACAATGATTTACACTTCTGAAAATTGAAACTTTCCGAGAATTTAAATTTTATGACAATTGGGAAAGTTAGGAACTTATTTCATTTTGTTTTTGGAGACTTATTTCATGGGAACTTATTTTATTCCACCTTTTAACTTCACACAAATAACAACAAATACGCATCGGTTAGATTAACCAGACAAAACATGGTCGATAGGAGTTAAAATTGGAAAGTGACCATAAAATAAGCAAAATGTGTGCAAAATGTCCTTAAAAGCTTAAGCTGCAATACAAAATAGTGTATTGAAGCTAGAAACTTACAAGAGAATATTTTTTGTACGGAATATACTAACATGTAGATATGCATGTCAAAGGGGATCTGTTACGCCCATAAAACATTTAAATAATTGAAATATTGTGCATTTTTTACGCTTGTCAAATTTTATTTATTACAACTAAAAATTTCGCTAGTACAGTATTGTTTGTTACATATGTATGTATGCTTTTTTTCTCATAATAATAAGACTTGCTACAGCTGTCAATACAATTTGCTCGTAATACTGACATGACGTTGTCGATTTGTTAGCCAAAATTTATTATCATCGTATTTGTATAAGAATGTATGTGTGTATGTATGTGTGTATGTATATATAAACATATAAACAAAACAAGTAAGAGTGCTATATTCGGCTATGCCGAATCTAATATACCCTTTACCAAAGTGCGTTTATGTAGTATAGAGATACATACATAAGCACATACATAAAGTATAAACAAAAAGAAAAAAATATTTGACCTAATTATTTTATATACAAAAAAATATTAATTTTAAAAACCTAGAATCATCATTTTCGATTTTTCTGATTCCTTATACCAATCTAGTAGTTCCTAAAAAAATATAAAAAGTTCGTTAAGTGAAAAAAGAAAAAAGGAAATTCAAAAAAATGTTTTATTTATTTACTTTAATATCCAGAAAAAAGTTCAAAGTTTCCAGATCTGGAGCTGTGGTTTTTATTTTTATGATTTTCTATACCAAACTTTTCTATCCAAAACGTAAAATATATATAATTTATCAAGGAAAAGAAAAAAATTAATTAGACTTAGTTACTTTTATATAACTATCAAAAAAGTGTAAGTGTCCCAACCCTGTCATCATCCTTTTTGCTTTTTTCTGATTTTTTACACCAATCTTTTTTAAGAATATAAGATATGTTTAATTTATAGTAAAAAAAAATAAGGTTTTCCAACCCTGGAAACGTCGTTTTAATTTTTTATTTTATTTTATTTTGTTTTTTTTTTTTGATTTTGAAATACCAAATTTATTCGTACTGAAGTATAAAATAAGTTTATTTTATAAAAAAAATAAAAATTAGTTTTCGGTAGCTAATTTTTTATATCACAAAGAGTGTAGGTTTTCCAACCCTGGAATCATCCTTTTTAATTTTTCTGATTTCTTACACCAATCTATTTCTTTTAAGAATATAAGATATCTTTAATTTATAGAGAAAAAGGGAAAATTTGATTTAGTAAGCTACCTTTCTATAACAAAAAGGTAAGGTTTTTCAACCCTGGAAACGTGTTTTAAACTTTTTAAAATTGAAATACCAATTTTATTCGTACTGAAGTATAAAATAATTTTATTTATTTAAAAAAAAATTAAAATTAGTTTTCGGTAGTTAATTTTTTATATTACAAAAAGAGTAAGTTTCCCAACCCTGGAATCATCCTTTTTATTTTTTCTGATTTCTTACACAAATCTATTTCTTTTAAGAATATAAGATATCTTTAATTTATAGAGAAAAAGGAAAAATTTGCTTTAGTAAGTTACTTTTGTATAAAAAAGTTAAAGTTTTCCAACCCTGGAAACATCTTTTTAATTTCTTGAGGGTTAATTTTGAGTACCAATTTTACTCGTACTAAAGTATAAAATAAATTCATTTAATAAAAAAAATTAAAATTAATTTTCGGTAGTTAATTTTTTATATCACAAAAAGTTTCAGTTTCCCAACCCTAGAATCATCGATTTTGTTTTTCTGACATCTAACATCAATCTCTTTCTTTTAAGAACATTAGATATGTTTAATTTATAGAAAAAAAAGGAAAAATATGTTTTAGTAAGTTACTTTTGTATTTATAAGAAAAAAAGTTAAAGTTTTCCAACCCTGGAAACGTCTTTTTAAATTTTTTAATTTTTTTTATTGGAAATACCAATTTTATTCGTGGTGAAGTATAAAATAAGTTTATTTAATAAAAATAAATAAAAAATTAGTTTACGTAGTTAATTTTGTATATCACAAAAATCGAAGGTATTCCAACCCTGGAATCATAATTTTTGTTTTTCTGATTTCCTACATCAATCTCCTTCTTTTAAGAACATTACATATGTTAAGTTTATAGAAAAAAAGAAAAAATTTGTTTTAGTAAGTTACTTTGGCATAACAAAAAAAGTTAAGGTTTTCCAACCCTGGAAACGTCTTAGTTAATTTTAATTATTATTCGAACTCCATTTGTTTCTATATTTGTGATTTGAACGGGCTAAGGTTCGTATTGCTTTTTAAACGTCTTTTTAATTATTTTAATTCTTTTTTTAATTTTTTTTAGTTAAAAATATTAATTTTATTCATACTGAAGTATAAAATAAGTTTATTTAATAAAAAATTATTAAAAACTAGTTTTCGGTAGTTATTTTGTATGGCAAAATGAAGTTTAAGTCTCCCAGCTCTGAAACCGACTGCTCGATTTTGCTGATTTTCAATACCAATTTTATTTTGAACATTTATGACCCACCAGTCCAGAACGAAGTCTCTAGCTTTTCTGGGAGCTTCGGAAAACCGATTTCACTTACAGACAGACGGACAGACGGACATCGCTTATTCGTCTTCTCTATGCATAAGGATCAAGAATATATACACTTTATGGCTCGGTTATTAATATTCTGGAAATTACAAACGGAATGACAAATCTATATATACCCTTTTACCATTTTTTGGTAAAGGGTATAAAAATATAATTTTTTCTCTAAAAGAAAGAAAAAACTGTCATTACTTTCACTGTTCCATTTCACAAAATACGTCCGGGTATTTTATTTAATACTTACACTTTTAGTTCTTAAAAAAAAATTAACTCCTAAGACAGTGGCTAACAACACGTTCGATTGGCAGCCATCGATTTGTTTTGAATGCGTAGTATTTGGGTTAACTTGCAAGAGGATTTGATACTCATGGCTTTTTATACCTTTCAGACCCTGATGCATCGATTGTGGAGGTGAGTTTCGGGCTCAATATTTTCGTTTCTATTTCTAAATGTCAGATAGGCTGGCATGTATCGATTGCTCTGATTGTTCTTTGTATTTGTTTCTCACATTGTTCTGCTGTTTTAACTAACGTTACTTGAATTATTGCAAAATTCTTGTACCACATTTCAATTTTGCCAAAATGAGCTGCAGTCATTTGATGCAATAAAAATACGCTTAACTAAAAATTTTTACCAAATGCATTAATTATGCATGTCCTGAAAATCCTTGAAGGATATAAAAACGGTAAAAACTAAACATTGATTATATTTTCATATGATGTCGAGACCATATATTTCAAATATTATGAAAAAATTCCCAGTAGTTTAGCCTCAGGTCTGAAAGGGGTATGTCATACTAAACTCTCAGTATTTTTTATCGAACTATAATAAAAATTTTATCCGATGAATAATTTAAAGCACAAGTGGAATGATTTCCACAATTTAAAAACACACAGCCTTATTTATAAAACTTATTAAGACTTTTTAAAACAAATTTTCATAAAAAAATTTTGCTTATAAAGCCTTAATAATTTTTATAAATCAGGCTGTCAGTTTTTATTATAATTCAAAGTGATATTCTTCAAAAGACAATTACTCAATACACAGAGTGTTCCATTATGCCATATTTGCATAATCAGGGAAACCAGAAAAATTATGTAAAAATACTGTTCTATGCGCATTCAATATGCACTAGAAACTTGAATATATGCTCTAAAAGCTAAATAATATGCTCCTAAAAATAATATAAATTGCTTTATTTTGAAATAATTCAATAACATTTGTCATCAGATATGCGATTATAAGAATTTCTAAAATGATTGGGTCTGGTTTAAGACCACATATGTATGTCAGGTAATACTTCCAACATCTTATTTTTAAAATTTCATTAAACAAGTCTTAAAGCAGTTAAAAAAATGTTTATCTATCTCGTTACAGTTCCAAGGATTTGGAATCCTAATATATTTGCTAGGGTGATCGACTCGGTTTTTCAACCGGTTTTTTCACAATACGGTGGTCGGTTTTTGCAAAATGTTGATTTTTCGAATGTCGAATAGTCCGGTTTTTTTTACAATTTAAAAACCGGCTGAGTCGAATACTTTTCGATTTGTATATTTTTTAATATTAGTTTTTACTATATTAAAACTTAGACCAACCGTGTTCGATTGATTTTCAAGTGTAAAAGGTCTAGTTGTTTTTTGAGCATGGCAACACTTACTGAAACATAAAATTAAAGCGAAATTATTTTATGAGGTGGTAGCAGAGGATGTGTTCAATGGATGTCAAAATCCATTTGTAAAAATGTTTTTTAGTTTTATTTGCTTTATATTTTATATAGAGGTAGATATCTACTTTGTCCATACAATCATACGTATATATGTATGTATATAGGATTGTTCATTTACTAAAAATTGTCACGAATTTGTAACAATTGTTACTGGAAAGTGTTCATTAACTCAAAAAGTTTGCAAGGAGAGAGCGTCAAAAAAATTCTTAAAAATTATTACTAGGTAGAATTTTTATTTGCAAGAATTATACAACCACCTGTTGTATGTTTTGTTGTCAAATTAATTATTTCAAAAATATCTGAAAAAGGAAAACTGAAATATATGCATTTCTTTATTAAAAAAACATGCATACGTATGAAAAAAGAAAGCATGTTTTCTTAATTTATTGTTTTTCATTCATTAAGCCACATAAATTCAATTTTAATAGCAAATAATTCTGTTTGTTTTTCATATATGATCAGAGATGGAAAGTGGCATTTTTGTATTTGTTAATGAACAAAATTAAAAAATTATGAAAAATGCATAAAAATAGTAAAAATACATGAGACTGTGTAAACTATTTCATATTAAATGTCAATTTCTAAAAAAAAATTGCAATTTAGAATTTTATCAAACAAAATACATCAGAAAAAGTACAATTGTAACGTGATTTCCATTCATGGTTCTGATATGAATAAAATTTTCTTGCGAGTTTTACAAGTAAAGCGTTCATTTACTTTTTCATATTAAGGAGATTAATAGTGTAAATTTCTGCCTTACTCTCTGGTTGCTAGTTTCTGCTGGCAAAGTAAATGAACAGACCTTATGTATATATATGTACTACACATATGCACTTAGATATATGAAGTTAATTTTTATGTTTTTCTTTAATTTGTTTATTGTTTTATAGTATTTACTAATGAACTGTTAACTCTTTCTTTTTATTAAAGCAATTTAAAATCGAAACTTTTGTATAATAATTGCCTTACTTAAAAAACCGGTTGACAGGTTTTTCCTGAATTGTAAAACCCGAAACCGGGTTTTTCATAATATCAAATATTCGAACTATTAGAAACCCGGTTTTTGGAAAAAGACGAATAATCGATCAGCCTAATATTTACCCACTACTGTTAAATAACTAACAGTGCTCTGTTATGTGCTTAAAATGTTTTGGTTTCTGTCTCAGCTAGTTAAATTTCAATTTCTCTTTATACACATCAAATTTATACTCTACATCACCTACGTTCAAACATTTGTAAGTGATACTTGCATTTGAGTTAAACAGCTTTGAAAGCGCTTACAATTTGTTCTTGTTCCTTTGCAAAGTAAGCAGCAAACACTATATTCGCGGAGATCTGATTGGCTGTAGTGCTCTCGTCGGTGTGAAAGCACAAAGTTTTTTTGTAAAAGTCTGCAAATTGTGCATATGGCGTAAAGGTAGCATGCATAAAATACTGGAAATAAGACTTAACCGAAGAAAAAGGGAAGAAAAAGTATGACCAACATATCGAGCCATAACCGCAAAAAAAATTAACCGACATAATTTTCGAGCTACATTTTTTTTACAAAAATCGATTATTTACTTTCGTTGATATTGCATTTTTCTCAAAAATCAAAGTTAAAAAAATATGGCGTGTGGAAACCGGTAATACTCCACAAACATAAATAATTTATAAAAATAATATACATTCTTGTTAGTTTTAATCCTCACAAAACATAAATGTGAAAAACGGGCAAGTTCCTATCCAAAATTTCGGCCATTAAAAGTTGTGAGATATAAATTTTGACCAAGTTCTTGTTTCGTACAATACCTAACACAGAAATATATTATGTATGATAAAAATTTGTAATCGTAAGGGTGTCATATAATTTCTAGATAATCTGCCATCTTGACAACATTTTTATCATTATAAAGAAATAAACATTCATACATTATTCTCTCCACTTTTAGAAAGGAAAAAATATTGCCAAGTTAACAGATTATCTAGAAATTATATGATACCCTTACGATTACAAATTTATATTATACATAATATATTTCTGTATTAGGTATTGTGGCAAAGAAAAACTTTTAATGGCCGAAATTTTGGATAGGAACTTGGCCGTTTTTCACATTTATGTTTTTGTGAGGATCTGATTACTTTTTGAAAAGATTTCTATAATAACACTTTTTAAACTTAAAATTTCTAGTGCATTTTTTTTTCTAGTCATGATCACTGTGCCAGTTGAAAATGGCAGAGTTACATAAAATAATGGGTAAGAGTGTGATGGGTGCTGAATTGTTGACCTTGAATATGCACTATTGTGTCATTAAAACGGGTCGCCAGTGTGTATGCAATTTGGTAAGAGGCGACTGGAAGAAACATGTAAAATACAGCGTAAATTTTATTGGGTATGACCCCGCCTTTTTTCTCAATATATTTACATATTAAATAAAGTCTGCTTAGCCGAAGTACATAAATCAAAAGGATATTCCCAATGTGCATGCAAAGTTTCAATAGGGTAGGTGGTGCTTTTAATTTTTGGATCTTCCGATTGAGTAAATCAATTACTATTTATGTACAAAATGTCAGCTCTCTATAGTATAATATTACGTAAAATTTTCATTAGCCTGGCCCCGCTGACTTGTATATCTGCTCGTGCTTATGGTTCATGCAAAGTTTGGTATTAAAAAGTTAATAAGAAATACCTGAGTGTTAAATAAAAAACTGCTAAGCCAAAGTACCTGAACGAAAAAGCTAAGATTTATGGGTGAACTCACGGCTACTTTTCAAAATAGGGAATTTTTTTTTTGGATAAGTGCAATGTGTATGAAAAGTTTTAATAAAATGTATGTTAATTTTGAATTTGAAGTGCTTGTTTCCGCCCTCTGATAGCAACTTCTGGGTTTTCAGATTTTTCTTAGTGATCTCTTATCTAGATTTATTTGTGTATCAAATTTAAGATCGCTAGTGCTAATTGGAGTTTTAACGTCGTGGCCCCGCATATCGGGTAAACCTTTTTGGTTTTAAGATTTTCCCATTGGTTTACGCAGCTACACTTACTAGTGTATAAAATGTCAGCTCTCTAGCGAAAATTATATTTTTAGATTTTATCAGCATTACCTCTCCCCACTGTTCCTAAGTCAAAATTTTGTTGTGAACAGCGCTTATAATTCATGCTAATTTTCTTCTAAAATATGCTAGACCGATGTAGATTAAACACAAGGCTAACATTTTATGGGAGTGATCACGCCCAATTTTTAGGGTGATGCAAGATTTCACTAAATTGGCTTGAATTAAAAGCTGTATATTAAGTATTTAGTTCAAAACATTATTAGCGTGGCCCCGCCCATTCTAGTAAAATTTTTTGAGTTTTCAAATTTTTCTAGTTTGTTTCTCACTTAGAACTACTTGTATATCAAATTTCAGCTCCTTAGCGCAACTTTTAATTTTTAATTTAATTAATCGCCCAGTTTTCCGAAGTCAAAATTTTTTTTGATCAATGCTTATTATTCGTGTCTAGTTTCGTTACAAACGGATAATAAAGCTAGATATATAGTATATCTAAATATGCTGAGCCGCAGGGTATTAAAATGAGGTTTAAATTGTATGGGCGTGTCAACGCCCAGTGTTTTAATGAAAAATTTATATCCTTGCATTACCGTAGTATATATGCCGAATTTCAATGAAATAGCTTCCATGAAGCGCCTTACATTAGCATTTTTTATTCTGACCTTTATGGGCGTAGCCCCGCCCTCCTGGCTAAAATTTCCGTATTTTCAGACTTTTTTTATTTTATGTCTCTCCTAGACCTAGCTATGTATCGAATTTCAGCTCAATAGAGTAAATTTTAATATTTATGGGCGTAGCCCCGCCCCCTGGTAAAATTGTCCGAGTTTTCAGATTTTTCTAGTTCATTGCTCGCCTAGATCTACTTGTATAGCAAATTTCAGATCTCTTGCTATAGCGCAAGTGCTTCATCAATTTGATGAGTGTGTCAGTGGTCAGTGGTCAGTGAGTATGTCTTAAAATATGCACTTTTTGCACCTCTATATCTCCGGAAGCTTTCATTGTAAAACTTTCAAACTTCGCATATGAGGTAACATGAATTTATTCTAATTATTATTTAAATTTTATAATTTTACGATTGCGGTGAACAAAGTTATGAGGGGGGTAAAAACAGCTCGTATGGCTTCCTGTAAATATACACACTGCATGCATTGGCCAGAACTTGGCCTGGCGCACTGCCGTGCGCCTAGATTTTCCTTTCAACACAAAGGAGTGATTGACAGAAAAATAATAAAATTTGGTTTGCTATACAATTAGATTACAAATCTAAAGCTAAGATCCCACTATCGGCACAATGTACCGATTTTCGTCGGCTCATTGCAATAAAGTCATAAGTAATAAATCGAAATGGCATTATTTGTCAATTAATTGTGGAATAAGTGTATATGACTTTATTATCAAGGTGGTGCAATTATGTCCTTATATTTCAATTACTAGACAAATAAGGCGTTTTTGGTTTATTAATTATGACTTTATTGCAGTGAGCCGTCAAAAATCAGTTAAGTGTGCCCATAGAGGGATCTAGGCTTATGCTTTTTTTGGTGGTTATAACTCGATATGGCTTGTAAACATATTACAATGATTTTTTTTTTTATAAATCATCAAAATTAGCTCTATAAATTAGAAAAAAAGAATTCTAAAAGTATGCCTGAAAGACTGATTTATGCGAAAATATGCTTTAAGGAGTTAAATATGCACTAACAATTTGATGTTAAAGTTCATAAAAAGCTCTGAAACGATTGAATATCTCATCTCCGCGTTAAATCGTCAAACAAACAAAAAACATGCAATTGCATATTTATGGTTTCCCAGGTCATAATATTTTAAATTATTTCATTATTATTATTTTTTTTTATTTTTTTTTTTTGCTTTTAAACTATATTTTTTAGTAATAGTGACAACATGACACAACAGAACACTTTGTGAATTGGCCACATGTAATATAAATTAGTCTGATTAGTTAAATGACGTATTTCTTGCACACCTTCACACTTTATTAGAAAAGATCATTGCAAAATTGCTCAAGCATTGGTTATAAACATCAGCCATTCTAAATGATATTTAAATGAAATGGAATGCGAGAAATGGTTATTATATAAACTTAATACTACTGATTTACTGCCAATTTCTATCTTCATTTATGTATGAAGTTTACAACACTATAGCTTAGTCTGTTTACCCACTCATCATTTATTTATTCTATATACTTACTTTTGGTACATATTCATATAGATATAACTATATTGTACCTATTTATTTCGATGTTCCAGGGTGTCTACTCTTTGATTCGAAGAAAAATGCTTTCGAATCTGTTTTTTTATAAAATGTAAATTCGAAAGATTTTTCTTTCGTTTCGAATTACTTAGTAGACCCCCTGTACATATTTAATTATCATTAAACGAATAATTGAATCATTTAATATCTTTATTGACTATTATTTAGAAACTATTCAAATAGTCAATTGAAGTAAAAAAGATAATTGAATCAATAAATGACAATATCATCATGACAGTAACTATATATTAGGTACAATTTCAAATAACAGTTGCAATTGCAAAAAATTCTTATGACAATTTTTTCACTTTAGGCATTACATTTTACTGGTGCTCTTAGAATATGTAATTTAAAAAATTATGATGCTTTTAACTTCAAGTCAAAGAAAAATCCGTAATTTGTAGTGAATAATAATTTATTAATTCTATTTTATCTGCCACTGTAGATCAGAAGCCATTAAGTTGTTATTCTGTTGCGCTCGTAAATGTCTGTATATGTATTTGTAAAGCAGAACTTCATTCACAGTAGCTACATATATATATACATATATACATGTATAAATAAGTATGTGTTTGCGTATATTTATTTATATTTCTTTTTTTTTTTTTTTTTGCTATTTTTTGTTTACTTTTGTTTCGTAGATGTCATCAACGTTTATTGCAAGTGACAATAAAATACGACAATAGCCTGATAACTTCCAAATCTATTTTCACAGACACATATTGTGATTGCAACAAAATGTTTTTGTATTTTTTTTATTATTTCAACTGACAATGACGCGTTCAAGGATGTTTTCTTTAAAAAAATTTTATAAATATAAGAAATGAAAATTTAACATGTGTTTATTGAAAAGAATTTCCTAAGCATTTACCTTAAAATAGTTTATGTGAAGGAAAAGAAGTTTAACAGTATAAATTGAATTTTTAGTTTAAAGAGTGATACCAAAATTAAGAAAAAATTTATTTGTATGAAGAAAACTTTTCGTGTTTGTCTATTTTTAGGCCCAATTTAAAGAGACATATCGAGCCTTTTTTTAATTTATCGTAAGCGACATGTTATCATTATACCCTTTACCAAAAAATGGTAAAAGGGTATATATAGGTTAATCATTCCGTTTCTTATTTCCACAATATTAATAAGCGAGCCATAAAGTATATATGTTCTGGATCTTAATGCATAGGGAAGACGGATAAGCGATGTCCGCCTGTCCGTCTGTCCATCTGTCTGTACGTGAAATCGGTTTTTCGAAGCTTCCAAAAAAGCTAGAGACTATGGCTTTAAACTAGTGTGTCAGAAATGGTCTGAAAAAGATTGGTATAAAAAATCAATAAAATCAAGCAGGTGATTTCAGAGCTGGAAAACTCAAACTTTATTTTGCCATACTAAAGTAACTACCGAAAACTGTTATTATCTTTTTTATTAAATAAACTTATTTTACACTTCAGTATGAATAAAATTGGTCTTTCTAATAAAAAAAAATAAAAAAAATAAAAATACTTTTCCAGAGTTGGAAAACTTTAATTTTTTTATACAAAATTAACTTATTAAAACAAATTTTTCCTTTTTTCTATAAATATAAATAACACATCTTATATTCTTAAAAGGAAGCAGTTGGTGTAAGAAATCAGAAAAATCAAAAAGGATGATTGCAGGGTTGGGAAACTTGAACTTTTTGTGTTATTTTTTATACCATATAACTAGGTCTAATTAATTTTTTTCTTTTTCTTTATAAATTATATATATTTTACATTTTGAAAAGAAATCACAGCTCCAGAGCTGGAAACTTGGAATTTTTTTTCTGTATATTAAAATTACAAAATAAAACAATTTTTTTTAATTTGATTTTTTGATATTGTATGACGTGACGTCGATTTTGACAACTGAAATAAGGGCGAATGTAAAATATTTCTTAAATGCAGAGTGCAGAATAAAATATTCAACTTATTGCTAATATCAAAAAAAAAATATTTAATCGAAAAATACCGAGGTCACTTACCAAAAATTTCAGTAGAGCAAAAAATTATAAATTTTTTTGACAAAACATATGCATATGTATGGATGTTTTTATGAATGTATCTCTATACTTTATATAGGCACTTTGATGAAGGGTATATAAGACTTGTCACAGCCGAATATAGCACTCTTACTTATTTTCTATAACTTTTCTATTGAAATTAGTATTTTATGAGTCTACTGCTAGTTAAGAATTCTCAAACTGCCAAAATAATTGATAACTTCTAAGATACGGGCTGTACAATTTTATTTTAAGCGATAGTTTACGTACAAAAACATATCATAATATATAAAAAAAATCCACCCTACTGAAAAGTTTAATTTTTGTGTTCTACGATTAAATCAAAAATAAGTTTCGATATGTACATAAAAAGCAAAATCAACTCACATTCTAGCATACTTTTAATTATATTGTTAATAAGTTGAAACGATCCACACATCTACATTTCCTTTATCGCTCTTTTATTGCTTGACAGTCTTAACTCGAAAAAAAAATAAATTTCACAAAAAGTTTCAGGTAGTTGTATGAAATTTTATAACACTACAGCAACCAGAATTTAAAAAAAAGCAATGTGACCGATCACAGAGGAGATGTGTACACATCTAGTAATGAAATTTTTTTTTTAAGTTTCAAGTACTTATGCTTTTAGTATTTTTTTTTAAATTAATTAATTAAAAGTATCAAAACTTTCAATATTGTAAATACATATGAATTTGTTGGTTCTTGTTTGTTTTATTAAACTTATTTGGTTAGTAAATGGGCACACTGCAGTATATGTATATGTAATGCATTCAAAATTGCAGTAAGCAGTAAATTTACTGATTACTAAAAAAAATTCAGTAAATTTTTACTGCTAATGAAATTTAATTTGCATTACCAGTAAAATCGTAGGGCCGTAATCATAATAAAATTGTAGCAATTGGCAAAGTTTTTTCATTAAAATTTTGAAACTTTTGTATGCAAAACATTTAGCCACTTGGTAGAATTTCATTATCAATACGGGCATTACTGATTACTGAAAATTCAATGCACCTCATCATATAACAAATCATTCAGACAATTTATAAAAATTATAGAAAAAATTTTTAGTAATCAGTAAAAATTTACTTGTTAAACATTTTTTATTGTTTTTACTGAAACTTTAGTGGTACTGCAGTGCCCATCTATGGTAAATGCCTTTACTTTTACTTTTTAATTTTTAATTCCTGTTGTTCATCGTTTAGTTGTTGCTGTTCTTGTTGTTGTGTACGCATTGCAATTCAAATAAATTCAGTAAAGTGCGACTTTGACACGCGCACATTCGGTTTTGATAATTTTTTTTGATTTAGCTTTCTTCCTTTTTTAAGTTTTTTCAGTTAAAACGATTTTTTTAGTTTTATCGCTTTTTTCTCGTTTTGCGTTTTTTTTTCTCTTTTTTTCGCAATTTTTTTCATTTTGGCGATTTTTTCATTTTGGCGATTTTTTTATGTTTCTTAGGGATTTTTTTCATTTTGGAGATTTTTTCTTTTTGTGCGATTTTTTCATATTGGCGATTTTTTTGTTTAAGGATTTTTTTCATTTTGGCGACTTTTTTGTTTAAGGATTTTTTTTCATTTTGGCGACTTTTCTGGTTTTTCGCGATTTATTTTAGTCCCAGAGATTTTTTTTAATTTGGTGCTTTTTTTCGTTTTGTCGATTTTTGTTTGTTTTTGGCGATTTTTTTATATTTGGCGATTTTAAATTTGTTTGACTTTTTAGTTTTACCGTTTTTGAAAATTTCAAGAGTTTTGCTCTTACGGTTTCCAAGATACAGCAAGTTGTCAAAATTATAAAGTCAAAATTGCATTAACTGATGGAACACCCATTGATTTAATTTTTTTAAATTTAGTGTTAATTGTTGTAGTCTGCATAAAAATACACTAACTTTTAAAATTTCAAGTATACAATTGTATGTACATATATTACATGGGATTTTAACATTTTTCGTTGCTCGTTTTGGAACACCCTTTAGTTTTTAACTCCCATGTATTTGTTGTTGTAGTGGCCAAATGTCTACACATTGTGTCCAAATTTCAAGTCCGTAGCTCTTGCGGTTCATTTTCACCTTTGGTGTACGGAAATATACAGAAAAATAACCGGCGGCGGCGCACCGTCGGCATCGAGACGGTCGACTTGTTTCTCTGCTTGGTATTGCTTCTTTCAAACACTAATACACTAATACATAGCTCACACCGATTTGACAATGCTGTGAAAGAAAAGCAAAGAAATCTCAGCAGAGAAATCAAAGTCAAAAGATTTTTACCCCCTAGCGTGTAGATGTTTACACATCAAAAATTCCACTGTGCGATCTATTTTCGATAATGTATTTTTTTAAGTTATGATTGATTATATTGCCACAAAGCAGCAATATTTAAATTTTCAAGCAATTCAATCACTAATCAAATGTCTACTTAGGTAGTGCATTAAATATTTCATAGTGTCAAAGTGTCAGTTTACTTAAAGGATGCATCTGTTATGGAATATTACGAAAACTTTCTACTCTTAGCAAACATTATGCCAATATCAAGGAACAAACAAAATATTTATTTGTGTGTGTGCGTTTGTTTTTGAGTGCGATTTAGTCCGGAAATTATGACTTAAGGAAAATCATATTATTAACACACATACTTATGTTGCCTTTTAATAGAGTTTTATTATAGTTGCAATAAATTATGAAAGCAAATAATCTGAGCTGTTATATTTACGAGATGAAGAAGAAAACATTCAGTGACTTTGTCTATTTGGAAAACAACATTTCACAGGGTATCATGCCATTAATGCTGTTTGATGTAGACATTTTGCCATAGACACTCGGCTCTTGGCACATATTGGACAATTATGTAAACAATATGAAAGTCTTATGTGAACATTAATTTCATTTTCTGCATCTCTAGGAAATTTTTATTAATTTTAGTTACTAAGACTATAATGATTGTAACAATGCAAGACTTATTTAGGTCAAGTTTCGGCAAATGCAAACAGTGTGTTTGTTAAATGAAAAAATACGATTACTACTACCTGGATGTTTATACAGGTGGAGCTTTAAAGCTTTCTAATAAAAACTCCCAGAGATATGTTGCATTTTAAATAAATATTCTTCCTGATTGAGCGTTAGCCTAACTCGAATAGATAAGAAAAAGTCAGAGTGCTAAATTGGGCTGTTCCTTCACACAGTTTGTTTTATGAAAGAAGAATCGTTCAACTCAATTCAACGAATTTATTCTCATTTATCTGTCTTTTTCTTTCTCATTATAAAACTAATATTTGTATAAATATTTGAATAATAAAAATCTGTCTAAAAAAAAGTTAATTAAAATTTGCACAAAATTTATTCCCAAAGAATTTCTCCATTATGTTTAGGAGGAAGGAGCAGTTTAAGGGAAGTGACATCTAAATTATTTTATAGTTATAACCTTTCTTTAGCGATATATTTAATGTTATCTCCATTTACTAAAAATAATTCTTTCTGCCAAAAAAAAAAAAACGACTTCAGTGCAAAGATCAGCACCTGGATTCTGTAATTTTTTGCGAACCGAAAATCGTTATATTTATCTACATATTTTTTCGCCTGCGGTAACGATAATGTTATTTTGTAATTTCTTTTCTAAGATAGTCTCCCATTTTATCTTATTCACCATTTAATTCAATATTATGTAGTATCTCTGTATAGAAAATTTGAAAACAAACGAAAAGCATAAAGAATAATTAAGAAAAACTCATCAGATTAGATCTTGTGACTTATTTTTTTTTCTCCAAACGACACCGAATATCGTTAAAATATGTAACCTAATAGCAACGTCGATAAATTTTCGTTTAAACTTATTATATATAATAATACGATTATCGTAATAAAAATTACTGAATCCAGGTACTGATAGAAAAAAATAAGAAGAAGTACGTGATATGTAAAATTTAATTTTAATGGGTGTGCGTTCGCCCATTTTTTAAATGCAAGATTGTGAGTTTTTAAGAGCGCAGGGTGCATGTTAAGTCTTGTAAACATCGGTAAAGTAGAACCGCTTAAAATAAAAAAATTTAACTTAAATGGGCGTGACTGCGCCCATTTTTTTAAAAGAAGGATTGCGTATATTTAAGAGCTCAAGGTGTTCGTAAAAATTGGTTAAGTAGAACCATGTGAAATATTATAATAAATTTTAGTGAGCGTAACCCCGCCGATTTTTTCAACTTTCAAATTCTGTAATGACAAGATACAAATATGTTTTATAGGTTTCGCAGCAATCAAATAGGTAAAATATCATAAAATTATATTTTATTATATATTATTATATATATAAAAATGTGGGCGTGTCTCAGCTCACTTCTTTCACAATGATACCAATGGAAGCTATATCCTCTCAGACAACAAAAAAAATTTTACAATCGGTTTAAAATCTACTGAGTTATGAAGATACACAACTAAAAAAAAATATAGACGAATTGTTAATTTTTTTGGAAGCCAGTGAATTAATAAAAACTAAGCTACGTGCTGTCAAGGTATGACCATTGATTTGAAACATAATTGCACTAAAAGCATAAGAAATGTAAGATTCGTGATTAAAGTAAAAAATATTATAAAACCAGGTGAAGTTTTTTTTACCGAACTAAATTTTTTTTATCGAAACGATATTAACCAAAAAAAAAACCCTACAGCACAAGTCCTTATATAACAGCAACAAAAGCTTACGCCTATCTAAAAACTATATTTTCAAGTTAAAATCAGACATATAAAAAAAATCTCTTGAGTAAATATATTTATAAAATATAATACATTTTTAGTTAAAGAAAAATGAAGTAGTTTTATTAAGTCAATTCTATGTACCAGAACAAGTTTAAAATTTCCAGGTCTGGATATGAATTGTTTTTATTTTCAATATTAATTTATTTATTTTTAAAATATGAAATATATTTAAATATTAAATATTATTTAGTTTTACTATGTTGCTTTTATATACCAAAAAAATCACGTTTCCAACCCTGAAACCACTTTTCAGATTTTTAATATTTTTTGCTTAGATATAAAATATGCTTTAATTAGAAAGAAAAAGAAAAAAACTGTTTTACTTAGTTGCTCCTATTTACCAAAAAAAAAATATTCAATTTCACAACCCTGGTATTATCCTTTTTGATTTGTCTGGTTTATAAAGTATAAAATAAGTTTATTATATAAAAAATTTTAATTAGTTTCATTTGTATATCATAAAAAGGCTAAATTTTTTAACCCTGGAATAGTCTCTTTAGTTTTCTTTAATTTTAAATACTAATTAATTTTTTTCTAAAATATTAAATATTTTTTTAATTAACAAAGGAAAATATATAATTTTGTTTAGTTCCCTTTAAATTTTCCAGCTCTGCAAATATCTCTTCCATTTTTGTGATTTTTAATTCCAATATAATTATTTCTTATATATAAAAGATGTTGAATTAACAAAACAAAAGCATTAATTTAATTAATTTTTACCTTTAGATACCAAAAATAAATAAATTTTCCAACTCTGCAAATATCGCTTTCATTTTTCTAATGTTTAATACCAATTTTTATCCTCCTTAAATATAAGATATGTTTGATTTATACAGAAAAAAAAATTGTTTCAGTTGATTATTTTTATATACCAAAAAAAGTATCAATTGTCTAACCCTGGAATCGTCTTTTTGCTTTGTTTAGATTTTTAATACTAATTCTGTATTTCTAAAATATAAAATTGTTTTAATTAACAAAGTAAAAATATAAGTTTTATTTATATCCTTTTATTTACAAAAAAAAAAAAAAAGTTAAAATTTTCCATCTCTGGAGCTGTGTTTTTATTTTTCTGATTTATTTATTCTAAACTATTAATTTTTAAAATATATTTAATTTATAATGAAAAAGAAAAAGTTGACTTGACCTAATGACTTTTATTCATTTAAATAACATTTTCCAACGCTGGAATGAATCATCCTTATTTTTTTTTCTGAATTATTTTTATTAATTTTTATTTTTCTCTTTTCTATTTTTTATTTCTTTTAATTTTCAATACTACTTTTATTTTTTCTAAAATATAAAATATGTTTAATTAACAGAGAAAAAAATTTTAGTGTTCTCCAGTTATTTTTATATACCTAAGAAGAATTAAAGTTTTCCAGCCCTGGAACCATCATTTTGATTTTTCTGATTTTTAACAGCAAACTGTTTTTGACAATTTCTCACGCATCAGTCTAAGATCGAAGTCTGTAGGTTTTCTGGGGGCTTGGTAAACCCGATTTCACGTACAGACAGACGGACGGATGGACAGACGGACGGATGGACAGACGGACATCACTTATTATCAGGGACAAGGACTTCGTGCATTTAAAAAAGGTATTTTAGGCGCCTAAAATATGACATTAAAAACGCAAGATATGCACTAAAAACAATAAAATATGCACATATTTTAAAAAAAATTTTTTCAAAAAAAGTTTTAAACTTACATTCAACTAAAGATGTAAAAATATTTTATTTTTTCAAGAGGTGCGAATACAAGCCTTTTATATTAACTTTGTACACAAGATTAAATATGATATAATGATTTTTTCTGCAATATTTACTAAAAATATGCAATATGTTTATATTGCAGAGAAGGAGCAATACGCAAATTGAAAAAGAAAAGTGTTATGTATTTACTTTCATTTAAAAATTTTCGAACGTGAAGTTCTATCAATTTGTTTTTAGAAAGATTTTTGGCATTAAAAAGGCCTTGTGTAACGTCTATAGACGTAATGGGCTCAAATTTAAATAACTATTTTTATATAATGTTATATACATATTCATTTAGTTTTACGCAGAATTGTTTCACTACTTTCGACTTCAATATCAGAAAATGTTCTCTTGAAATTACCAAATGACAATTTTTATTAAGTTTGTTAGGTGTATGTGATTGTACAATCCTTCTACAATTCTACAACAATGCAAGCGAATTAATTTGAAATTTGAATTTTTTACTAAATATGACACACAACTTGTAATTGAACCAAAATATGAGACAAAAATATGCATTGGTCATAAATTATGCAAAAATATGAATTTTCAGCAAAATATACAAAAATATGCACTAACAAATCGATGTCATTTTCACTCAAATTCAATGTTTCGTAAAGATATTTCATTCTTGCCATTATCAGGTTTGAGGGAAAAAATATGCATTTGCATGAAACCGCTGTCCCTGCTTATTATTCTTCCCTATTTATAAGAACACAGAATATATGTACTTTATGGGTCGCATAAGATATAAGGGTATAAAAAGAATTGCTCTCACACATTGCTGCTATTGAGGAGATAGATAATCCATACACTTAGGTTGACTTACAAAGCTCATCAATACAAAGTTTACATACTTTTTGGATATAGTATTTATATCGTGTCCAGATACAAAGTTGCAAAACATTATAACTTTGAACATCAACTTTGAAGCCGATTGTTTGTTTGGGGCTTGTGAAGGACGTTTTGAAAAGGTATGCATTGTCAGTGTTTTGTACGGCGTAGTTATGAAACACCATAATTTGTTCGAAGATAAAGCAATTGACGTTTTGAAAGTCAGCCTTACACATACAGAAAATTTATACGTTCTTATTGAATTATATTAATTTTAAGAAATATTCTAAAACCTATTCCATCTGAATTCGAAATTTGATAATAAAAATTTAATGCGAATTGACCTTTGAGGTAATTCTTTTACTTTTTAATTTTACCAATAGACACTAAGCGCAGGAGTGTTGGAGTAACTGTGCATAACAACTTCCTGTCACATTTAACATACATATATTACATTGTATTGACACACTCAGCCATAAGGACTTTTACAGCTTTAACTGCAAATACTCGTATGTTAGCAAATGAGCGTGTGTTATTTGCATTATAAAATGAGTATGTGTGTATGTATGTATGTCATCATTATTGCTCTTGATGTTATAGACTTACATACGTACAGATATAAGTGTCACTGTGGCATAGTGGCATATTAAAAATGACAAAGCAAATAGCAGACATAGACATGCACATTTTGTGTATGTAAAATGTTTGATTTTGTTTTTCTTCTCATGCGAGTGCAATAATGAAACAAACAGATGCTCCCACTAAGCAGAGACAACTATAACATTTTAGACCCCGGGCCACTTCCATACATATACACGTACATAGATACATACGTATATAGCCATATAAAGACATTTGTGTGTATGTATTAAACTATTAAGGTCAATGCTTGATCATCATAACCCAAGGGCACCAAATTTAATCGTACTTTCTCCCATACGCCGCAAAAAAACATTTCGCCAAAAGGATATGAAATTTCATTCATTAACATGCATGTATACATTTATCTATACAATATTGATATTGCTTATTTGAAAAATAAAATTACTTGTAAGCCAAACGTGCCTTTGTGTCTAACAACGTTTCGCACACATGACTCTCTACTTAAAATGTACGAGTTTATTTAATTGGGCTTGTTTTGTTAGTGCGTGTGCGATTGTGTGTGTGAGTGTGTTTGAGGGGGTGTAGATACCCCGAAGGAAAATTACTAGTCGATTGAAAAAATAATCAACTTATAGTAAAATTTTCTTAGACCAGCTCAAAGCTAACTATAATGTAATCCAGAACTTACCCAAAATCAAGTCTTAGTTAAGTGCGTATTCAGGCTTGGTTGGAGCCAACAAATTAACTCATTTTCGGCCATATGTATAAGCAAAAACTGGCATAAAGTTAGCATAAGCGGCAAACTTGAACATGATCTTAAAGAGTTTTGCCATGAAACTTACTAGGACTTAGTAGTGGGTTAAAACTACGTATTGCGATAATTTTTAATGTCAAATTGTATAGAGGAACTCGTTAACACACCCAATTCAATTTCGTCACTTAGGCTAACTTCATGATGGTACACTAGCTGGGTAGTAGCACGTTCACTATACGTCCCCAGCAACATGCCTTTGTAAATTTGCTGACTACCAGCTGACTTAAATAAAGTTAACTTTAAGTTCGTTGAAAAGTAGTAGATAGTGGAACAATTAACTAACTCCCAGGACAATGAAATAGTAAGTGCTTTCCATTGGAAAATAATTCAAGTGTCAGTCAGTACTGGTTGCGAAATATTTAGCTTAAAGTTAGCTTAAAGTTAACTTAGTTTCCGACAGGGTAAGTATATAGTATATAAGTATGTGTTTGTAATAAGGTTAGATTAGCATTGGAGTACTATGCCAGATCAAGCGTTCTTTTTGCTGGCACACACAAGTGTTATTGTGTTAACATGAAAGTGTTAATCGATTATATTAAAGCATTTGCAAACACGAACGCATAAACCATTGAATGGACACACATCAACTGCTTGCATTTGTTTTTATTTGAGAGCTGTTAATTTCATTTAATGTCTGACACCCTGTCTAATGGCGTTTAAGCTGCTCTAAAAACAAATAAAAGTAAAACAAGAGCAACAATGTGACAGTAGGCTAATAATGTCACACTTTAACCGCACAACTCAAACTTGAATATTATTTCCGTTTAACGTTTGCTTAGTAATTTTCATATAGAAACTCATCTAAATGTATGTATTTACCACAGCACGTTAACATAGACTACTTTTACCAAATATAAAATTCTCGTATTACAAATATACATTAGACTATACCTTTTTCATCTTTGTGATTTTATAACAAGGACTCTGGCTCCCTTAACACATGTTCACTATAATCTGTTACAAATAAAATATCTCATACACTCCAATATTCTCACATTAATTTGGTTACAAAAATCTTCAATTGTAGATATTTCTTTACATTCGGGTTATTTTTAGAAAATAAGCACTTGTATTTTCCTTGGATTTGCATAAGCAAAAAAAAAGAGTTTTAAAATTCAATTATCTTGTTGCTTCTGAGAAATTTGAACACACAATTTTGGCCTAATTTTCCACATTATGGTCAAAGTTAAAATGTTAATGTGAGAGCTTGAATTGATAAATGATTGAAAGATAGTAGTAATCGGATTATTGAAAGCAGTTAATTAACTCTTAAAGAAAAAAAAATTCAATACGCTTTAGGAAGGAGCCTTGTATTTTCAAACCTAAAAAATCGACTAAAAATCTACTATCAAAACAAACAAGTAAGAGTGCTTTATTCGGTTGTGCCGAATCTTATATACCCTCAACCAAATTGCGTTTATGTAGTATAGAGATGTATATATAAGCACAAACATAAAGTATAAACAAAAATAAAAAAAATAATTAGACCAAGTTACTTTTATGTACAAAAAAAATTAATTTTCAAACCCTAGAATAATAATTTAGATTTTATTAATTACTTATACCAATCCAGTAGTTCTTAAAAAAATATACTAAGTACGTTAAGTAAAGAAAGGAAAAAAGAAAATTAAGAAAAGTGTTATTTAGTTACTTTAATATCCAGAAAAAAAGAGTTAAAAGTTTCCAGCTCTGAAGCTGTGGATTTTATTTCTATAATTTTCTAACTTTTCTTTCCGCAACGTAAAATATATATATTAATTATAAAGAAAAAGAAAAAAAAATAATTAGACCTAGTTATATGGTATATAAAATATATACCACAAAAAGTGTAAGCATCCCAACCCTGGAATCATCCCTTTTGATTTTTCTGATTTCTTACACCAATCTCTTTCTTTTAAGAATATAAAAAATTTTTAATTTATAGAGAAAAAGGAAAAATTTGCTTTAGTAAGTTACTTTTGTATTAGAAAAAAAGTTAAAATTTTGCAACTATGGAAACGTCTTTTTAATTATTTTAATTTTTTTATTTGAAATACCGATTTTATTCGCACCGAAGTATAAAATAAGTTTATTAAAAAAAATAAAAATTAGTTTTCAGTAGTTAATTTTTTACATCACAAAGAGTGAAGTTTCTCAACCCTGGAATAATCCTTTTTGATTTTTCTGATCTCTACACCAATCTCTTTCTTTTCGGAATATAAGGTATGTTTAATTTATAGTAAAAAAGGTAAAATTTGTTTTATTAAGTAACTTTTGTATAAAAAATAAGGTTTTCCAACCCGGGAAACGTCGTTTTAATCTTTTTATTTTATTTTTTTTACTTTGAAATATCGAATTAATTCGTACAGAAGTATAAAATAAGTTTATTTGATAAAAAAAAAAAAACAAGTAAGAGTGCTATATTCGCCTGTGCCAAATCTTATATACCCTTTACCGAAGTGCGTTTATGTCGTATAGAGATACATATCAAGCACATACTTACTTTTATGTACAAAGAAAAAAATAATAATTTTCAAACCCTAGAATCATAATTTTAGATTTTTCTGATTAATTATACCAATCTAGTAGTTCTTAAAAAAATATAGAAAGTGTGTTAAGTGAAAAAAAGGAAATTAAAAAAAATTTTAACTTAGTTACTTTAATGTCCAGAAAAAAAATCATAGTTTCCAGCTCTGGAGCTATGGTTTTTATTTTTATAATTTTCTATACCAAATTTTTCTTTCCAAAACGTAAAATATATATAATTTATAAAGGAAAAGATAAAAATTAATTAGACTTAGTTACAGTTATATATCAAAAAAGTGTGAGTGTCCCAACCGTGAACTCATCCTTTTTGATTTTCTGATTTCTTACGCCAATCTTTCTTTTAAGAATTTAAGAAATGTTTAATTTATAAAAAAAAAAGGAAAAATTTGTTTTAGTAACTTACTTTTGTACAAAAAAAAGTTAAAGTTTTCCATCCCTGGAATCGTCTTTTTAATTTTTTTAATTGTTTGTTTTATTTGAAATAACAATTTTATTCGTTATAAAGCATAAAATAAGTTTATTTAATAAAAATAGATAAAAATTAGTTTTCGATAGTTAATTTTTTATATCATAAAGAGTGTAAATTTCCCAACCCTGGAATCCTCCTTTTCGATTTTTTTTTGATTTCTTACACCATCTTTTTTTTAAGAATATAAGATATGTTTAATTTATAGTAAAAAAGAACAAATTTGTTTTAGTAAGTTACTTTTGTATAAAAACTAAGGTTTTCCAACCCTGGAAACAACGTTTTAATTCTTTTAATTTTTTTTTATTGTGAAATACCAAATTCATTCGTACTGAAGTATAAAATAAGTTTATTTTTTAAAACAAAATAAAAGTTAGTTTTCGGTAGCAAATTTTTTATATCACAAAAAGTGTGGGTTTTCCAACCCTGAAATCCTCCTTTTTGATTTTTCTGATTTCTTATACTAATCTTTTTTCTTAAGAATATAAGATGTGTTTAATTTATAGAGAAAAAGAAAAAATTTATTTTAGAAAGTTAATTTTGTATAAAAAAATTTAAAGTTTTCCAACCCTGGAAACGTCTTTTTAATTTACGTCTTTTTATTTAATTTGTACTGAAATATAAAATAAGTTAATTTAATAAAAAAATACAAATTAGTTTACGGAAGTTAATTTTTTATATCACAAAAATTTTAAGTTTACCAACACTGGAATCATCCTTTTTGATTTTTTTAATTTCTTACACCAATGTGTTTCTTTTAAGAATATAAGATATATTTAATTTATAGAAAAAAGAAAAAATTTGTTTTAGTAAGTTAATTTTGTATAAAAAAATTTATAGTTTTCCAACCCTGGAAACGTCTTTTTAACTTTTTATTCTTTTTTTTATTAGAAATACCAATTTTATTCATACTGAAGTATAAAATTTAAAAAAATAATAAAAATTAGTTTTCGGTAGTTACTTTAGTATGGCAAGTTTGAGTTTAGTTTGAGTTTTCCAGCTCTGAAATCACCTGCTCGATTTTGCTGATTTTCAATACTAATCTTTTTCAGACTATTTCTGATATATCAGTTTAAAAGCATAGTCTCTAGCTTTTCTGGAGGCTTCGGAAAACCGATTTCACGTACAGACAGACGGACAGTGCTTATTCGTCTTCCCTATGCATAAGAAGCCAGAATATGTATACTTTATGGCTTGCTTATTAATATTGTGAAAACTACAAACGGAATGATAAACCTATATATACCCTTTTACAAATTTTTTAAAAAGGGGTATAAAAATCAATCGTTGTTTTATTCCATTTCAAAGTTACGCACTTCGGTGCAGGGTACATAAGATTCATTACAGCCAAAAATAGCACTCTAACTTGTTCAAGTTATGATTTTATTGAAGTAAATGATTAATTTTATGATAATTGTAAATGATGAACCACAACTGCATATTTAGATTATAACGTAAGAGAAAAACTAATAAAGTACTTATGTAACACGTATATATGTATGTATATAGAAGGCGTGGGTGGCGGCGGTGTGTGATGCAGGCAGCGCCAGCATGAATGATGACAGCTAAAAGCGGCCTTTAGTGATCAGAATAGCAAACAAGCGAATATTTACAAAATATCTCCATCAAATGCTTAACAAATAAACTTAAGGGAATTTCTTCAAATCTTGCACTATTTGAAGTAAATGTATGTATGTGTGTGTGAGTTAGTGTGCATAAGTATTGATAAGTGGACACATTTCTTTTTGTAAGTTTATGTTATGTAAATATGCTTACAGTTCCGTCATTATGTTAGATTTTCCTAGCTCCCACATGACTACAATTTCTTCACATCTGTTGTAAACCTCAATATTCGTGTGTGTGTGTGTGTGTGTGTGTGTTATGCCTGCAGCTCATGGTAGTCAAGTTATTGTTGCTGCTGCTATTGATAATGCTGATGATGATGGGCCTCTTGATAATACAAACCCACAATATTTGCGATAAGTTTGTAAATGGTAAATATTTGCTTATGTTGCAGCAATCAATTGGGAGTTTTCCAGATTTGATTTAAGAAGAAATTCCCTGTTTGAAATTAAGGTGCAGAGCTAAACATATGGCATATAAGTAGTTACAAGCATAAATCTTAGCAAAATGAATTTAAAAAATATATATAAATATAAGATTTCCGTTTTTTATATTAGAAAAAAAATATTACTTTATAAAATAATTATTTGCTTCTCGTTTTCTGTTAAACAAAATAATAAACTGTTAGACACACTTTATTTTATTTTATTTATTTTATTTATCATTTGCAGTGCCACCTCGTTTCTTATAATTCCCTGGCAAACACAATGCTTTGGAACAACTTATATAATATCTTAACAAACAATCAGTAGCTGTGCAACTTGAATATAAAATCAATAAGGGCACTTTGAAATACTTATATTTTCTAGTTTGAAGCTACGAGACTATTTCTTAATGCCAGAGAATTACATGCACTTGCACACGCATGCAGCACGTTAAGTCAACACAATCATAGAATGACCACATTAACCAGATGATATCAAGCACCAATCGAATGCTCGAAGTCTGGCCGAAGTCTATTATGTCTTTGAATTGGAAAGAGGAAAGTTCTTAAAATATAAAATGAAAAAAAAATTTATAAGTTTATAGCAAAGATTGGTTTCTGTATCAACTGGAAAGTATTAAAAATTCTATAGAGTCATCAAAAGCTACTTAAGAGGGAGAGAGAAAATAGACAAGGAAAACATAATAATAAGCGACAATATAGATACAAACACTAAATAAATATGTTAAGAGAAAAATAATGAAAAAAGTTCATAGTGTGACAAATAAACACTAAAGAAATATTAATGGTATAGTTTGTGAGGCTTGAATGGGCTTATTTTAGAAGATCCAGAAATTGGTGCAGATTTAAATGTACACAAACACTATTAGAAACATATGGTCTACCAATGTTTTAACTGTTTCCATGACTCAATCTGCAACTACTTGACAGATGGCAAGTAATAAGAATCAAGCGATTTACGCTTCAACAACCCAACGAACAAATCGACATTTACAATTTTAATTAGGTGTTAGTTTAAAGTTATCTTGTGCCATTAAAACTTTAAGCATACCCTTCACTGAAGTCCGTATGGAGTATAAACATGTATATACATATATGTATATACATCAATACATTTATAGGGAAAAATAAATAGCTACTATATTTTATGCTTTATTTTATCTTTATTTATAAATAATTTTATTAAAGGTTAAATCAGAAAACGTGGTGTCGATATCAACCAAAGAAAAAACAGAGAGAGGAAACTCAAAAACGAGTTGCCAGATCATTTTTGTCGATTCTGTCATTGATGACAACTGTTAGCTGTGGCCGTGTTGCCACACATACATACATATTTGTTTTGTGAAAGAAAAAAATCATGTATTTTTTACCTTAGTGCTTTCTACAGTAAGTTACCATAGACCATTTTCGACTAGAGAATTCAAATTTTTTTTTTTCTTTCGATATTATCAATAGTTGAATATTTCAGTAAACACTGTATTCTTAATAAATTTTTATATTATTACAGTCTTATTTATAAAACTTATTAAGGCTTTATAAAGGGGGTTTGACAAAATTTTCCAGAAAAAGCCTTTATAAAGCCTTAATAAGTTTTAAAAATACGGCCGTTAGTATTTTTCCGTTTTAATAAATGGTGTTTTTTTTAGAGGTATAGAACTTCGAATTGAAATAAAACACAAGAAAATCGTTTTAATGTCCATTAATTTGGCTTTATTGGAAGGATAATTTTATTCCATTGATGTTTAAATATGATTTCGGGCATGTGGCCGCCGCGGCTGGCTCGAATACAGGTCCAATTTTCAACCACTTTTTCGAGCATATGGGGCCGTATGTTGGCAATAACGCCACGAATGTTGGCTTCCAAGTCCCCTAACGTTTCTGGTTTGTTGGCGTAGACGAGCGACTTCACATATCCCCAAAGAAAATAATCCAATGGTGTCAAATCACACAATCTTGGTGGCCAATTGACAGGTCCATTCCGCGAAATTATGCGCTCATCGAATGTTTCCTTCAATAAATCGATTGTGACGTGCGCTGTGTGGCATGTAGCGCCGTCTTGTTGGAACCACAACTCATCCACATTCATGCCATCCAATTCGGGAACAAAATAGTCGATTATCATGGCTCTATACCGGTCTCCATTAACGGTAACTGACTCTCCAGCATTATTTCGGAAGAAGTATGGCCCAATGACTCCACCAGCACATAGAGCACACCAAACAGTCAGTTTTTGTGGATGTAATGGCGTCTCAAGGGTCTCATGTGGATTCTCTTCACTCCAAATGCGGCAATTTTGCTTGTTGACGTAGCCATTCAACCAAAAATGAGCCTCATCACTGAACAAAATTTTGCGATGAAAATCAGCATCGAGATCAATCTCATTTTCGGCCCATACACCAAAATCACGACGCATTGCATGTTCTCGCGGCTTTAATTCTTGCACAAGCTGGATCTTGTAAGGTCGCAAGCCAAGATCTTTGCGCAAAATCTTCCATAAAGTTGATGGACAAAGCTCCAATTGCTGTGCACGGTGGCGAATCGATTCATTCGGGTCCTCTTCAAAACTTTGCTCTACAGCGGCAATTGTTTCTTCGGTGCGCACTGTTCGACGTCTCTGCGGATGCGTATTATCACATAGAGTAAACGTAGTGCGAAAACGATCCATGGTTAACCGAATTAATTGCTCTGATGGACGATTATGTCGACCATAAAATGGACGGAGCTTGCGGTAAACTTCGCGAACTGAACCATTATTTTCGAAATAAATTTGCACGATTTGCAAGCGTTGTTCTTTTGTCAACCTGAGGAAATGGCAAACCAAACTAAATATTAATCACTTGACAGCTGACAAAATGACCGCCAGTTAAAAAGTGATGCCAACTTAAAGTTCTATACCTCAATAAAAAACACCCATTATAAACATTGCAACACAAACTATAGCAAGGCTGGAAAAGTTGATACATTCGTAGTTTTTTTTAAACATATGATTTGCAAAAACCGCGCTACTATTTGGAGGTATTGTATCTCCATACCAATTAAACTAAATTAGTTAATATTTTGGGGTATTTAATAAAAAATAATATTACAAAATTGTTTAGTGTCTCAATTCAAACATCCCATCGCCAACATCACAATATTAACAAACTACGTATTCCCAAGCTATTTTTCGAATTTGTACAGCATAAAGCATTAGTCACAAAGAACTGAAATATAACATGTCCTTTAATTTATTTTGTAATTATCACAGTTCCTTAACGATATATTTTCTGTTATCTCCTTTTACTACAAATTAATAAGAACTCATTTCAAGCTGTCAACGAATGACCATCGATTTGAATTATAGCTGTGCTGAGATCATAATAAGCAACATTTAAAGCTCGTACTAAAATATAAAATATGTTTAACTAAGAACTAGTTATTTTTTACCCAAAAAATTTTTTTTTTTTCAATTTCCAACCCTGGAACAATAATTTTGATTTTTCCGATTTTTCATATTAATTTATTTTTTTAAATATAGAATATATTTAATTACCAAAGAAATAATTAATTTACCTACTTATTTTTATACACAAAAAAATTTCATTTTCCAAACCTGGAAGCATAATTTTATTTTTCTAATTTTTAATACATATTTGATTTTTGCTAATGCAATGCAATACATATATTTAATTACTCAAGGAATTATTAGTTTAATATACCAGAAAAAGATTTAGTTTTTCAGTTCTGGAGCTATGTTATTTTTATAATTTGTATGCAAAACCATTTCTTTCTAAAACATAATTTATAAATAATTTATAAGCAAAAAGAAAAAATAATATGACCTAGTTACTTTTATATAAAAAGTATGTTATGTATAAAAAGTATGTTAAGTGAACAAAGAAAAAAGTTAATAAAAAAAGTAGTTTTATTTGTTAACTTTAATATACAGAAAAAAAGTTCAAAGTTTCCAACTCTGGAGCTGTGGATTTAATTTTTTTAATTTTCTACACCAAACTTTTCTTTCTAAAACGTACAATATATATAAATTATAAGGGAAAAACGTACAAGATATATAATTTATAAGGGAAAAGAAAAAATAATTAGACCTAGTTGCTTTTATATATTAAAAAGGTGTACGTTTCCCAACCCTGGAATCATTCTTTTTGATTTTTCTGATTTTTTTTACACTTATATCTTTCTTTTAAGAATATAAGATATGCTTAGTTTATGGAAAAAATTAAAAATTTGATTAGGAAGTTACTTTTGTATAAAAAAAATTTAAAGTTTTCCAACCCTGGAAACATCATTTTGATATTTTTTTTTAATTTTTAACACAAATTTTATTTATACTGAATTATAAAATTAATTTATTTAAAAGAAAAATAATTATTTTTAGCTAGTTACTTTTATATGGCAAAAGAAAGTTAAACTTTTCCATTTCTGAAACTTTCGTTTTAATTTTACTGATTTTCAATATAAGTGTATGTTGAACGATTTATGATACACCAGTCTAAGACCAAAGTCACTAGCTATTCTGAGAGCTTTGGAAATACGATATCACCTACATACAGACGGACATAATTTATTCGTCTTCCCTATGCATAAGGATCCAGATTTTATATTCCTTATGGGTCACATATGAATATTGTGGAAATTACATATGGAATGATGGACCTGTATATATATACTCTTTTACTTTTTTGGTGAAGGTTATAAAAACATAAAAATAATAAAAAGTAAAATATCGAAAATCCTCGAGTTTCTTGTCGAATATTTCCCCACAAAACCGTAGTATAGATTTCGGTTAAAACCGAAAAAGTAACCCTGTTGTGGGTATAAAATAATAATAAAAAATTTATTAAATAATAGCTTTTGTTTTAGTTATAAGTGTTGACTACCAAATAATGGTAATAAGTACTCATAAAAATATACTTAAGTACTTAAGTACTTACTCTTAATTTTAACAACTGTGTATACTTACAATTGTAACACAAGCAGTTCATATGCTCACACATTACCAAAGCCAACTCCAATACACTAGAGGATCTCTATTTTATTTATGTGAAGAAAAAAACTTAAATACACTATAAGTACAAAAAGAAACACAACTGCGTATTGTGCGTACTTTAAGTGTCTATCATATTTAGCATCGCAGTACGTTTATACTCAGAGTATGGATATTTATGAGGAAAATATAAATAAAGGCGTGATACGCAAAGTATTTGTATTCATCATACAAATTCTGTGGTAGATCCAATTTCAGTGATTCATTTTCATTCATTTATTGGAAACGAATTTACTGCCAGTTAATAGAAGATATATTAAAACTCCCGTCAGCTTAATATAAATATACAGATCAAAATGTTTATTTGTCTTCTATAAACTGGCAGTTAGTGATTCAATACAAATCAAAATTTTTTCTGTGTAAACAGCAAAAAGTATTTACCAATTTATGTTTTCAATTGAGAATTTAATTGATTCAATTAAATAAATTAATTTAATTGATATTATTTGTGTGTACTATTATTGTAGTTTTGTAACTCCCAACCATATATTGAGAGTTTATCCATAAACATTGGAAGCCTTTTTGAATTGCGATTGAATTCTACTGGTGCATTGCTGCAGAAGCAAGGAAATGCGTCGGGACGTATAACAAATAAGTTGTTCAAATCTTTCTTTTGTTTATGTAGAAAATATCTTTAACCAATTTTCAAATGTTAGTTTAGTATTGTTAATTAACAAATAACTTTATTTCTTAAAATTTCTATGGCATTACCATTGTTCCAAAAAAGTTCGCTGTTTTATAAATATAACAAATGTACACACACCCATACACTTGATGGACATTAAAGATTCAATACAACTCAACTAATAGAAAATAAGCAAAAACTACCCATTTCACATTCAGCGTTATTTACACATCATTCTAACAATACAGATTGTTGCATTCTTGCTCTGTTTTGATTTTTTTTTTTGCTCCCTCATTTTGCTACTTTCGTGCAACATGCCAAGCGTCTTAAATTTCTTCATTTCAATGCAATATTTATATGATCACAGATTCGGTAAGATTTACTCTGCATTTGCTGGCATTATACATACATCTCTATGCGCTTGCAGGGCTCCAGCAGCAGCAGCTGTGCTATTGATATCTTTGCTATATATGTGTATATATGCCTGTCTCACACTGTCCATGAGCGTCTGACTGCCTGTCCATCTAACGTATTTGGTTTGTTGGTTTGCATGTCAAACATAATTCCAGATGGTCGTAAACTACTCTCTGTACTATTGATGGTGCCTGCATGCAGCGAACCATCAACAATGGTAGCAACAGAGATTGAAGAAACAACAGGAAAAAAAGTTGGCAACAATGATAACAACAAATACGACAACAACAACAAAATAAAAAAAGTAAGAACCAGGGCAGAGAATCATCACTTTTTGTTCTATTTTGTATTCCAGCAAGTAGTGAATAAGTGAGTGAATGTTCGGTTGGTTGAAAGTGTATGTGCATTCATTTGTACATAAGTAAGTGAGTTCATGTGTATAAATGCATATTGTAGTGTATATATTTATTGTCAAGTATAAACAAGCAGAAAATAGGAAAATATTCTCTCCTGTGATTCCAAGTTAAAAAAAAGAGTGAAAAACTATTATAGTGCCTGAAATTTTAAAACAATGCTACTTATATTTGTTGAATTATCAATCGAAGAAACTTCAGTTTAATTTATAATCCCAAGCTGTTCAAATAAATATTCCCACCAGCTACTACTGAGTTAATGCCCATCACTGTGGACTTCCGTTGACTGTGACATGCCCTAATACGCTTGTAATAAAATAGAAAAGAAAATTAGACTCTTATGCATTTGTAAAGGATTATCGAAGATTTAAAGTAGTTACTACAAAATTGACTTTAAAAGCAATTCGTAGAAAATTAAATGAAGTTCGCACTATGGGTCACAATTATATTTAAGAATAGCCCTTCTAAGTACATACATACACGGAGAGAATAATTTCACTTTAAAATCTGCGCACCCGACTCTGTTCGTCAAAGATTTTGCTTCGTATGTGCTTCATGTTAATTTAACATGATTTACAGTAATCTTGAAAGACAATTTTTCCTTATAAAATAACTTTATTTCATGTTGATTTAACATTCCAATAATGTTAAATCAAAATGAAAAATCATTTTGAATTAAACTTAATTAAAGTGGAAATAACGTAAATTCGATACTACAAAAATACGAAGTCATTTGGAATCAAATTTATTTCAGGTTGAAACAACATGAATTTAATTTAATCTAGTTATTGCATTTTATTTAATTATTCAATTTTCGTTATTGTGTGCATTGGCCAGACATCAGGAAAATGTTTTAGTGTTGACTTTAACGGCCAAAATTTTAACTCAAAATCATTCCTGTAGCCCATTTAAACCGCAATTATTTCTTGTTTATTTAATCCTCACAAAAACATAAATGTGAAAAACGGCCAAATTCCTATCCAAAATTTCGCCCAGTAAAAGTTGTGAGATATAAATTTTGGCCAAGTTCTTCTTTGCCACAATACCTAATACAGAAATATATTATGTATGATATAAATTTGTAATCGTAAGGGTATCATATAATTTCTAGATAATCTGTTAACTTGGCAATATTTTTTCCTTTCTAAAAGAGGAGAGAATAATGTATGAATGTTTATTTCTTTATAATGATAAAAATGTTGTCAAGATGGCAGATTATCTAGAAATTATATGAACCCTTACGATTACAAATTTATATCATACATAATATATTTCTGTGTTAGATATTGTGGCAAAGAATAACTTGGTCAAAATTTATATCTCACAACTTTTAATGGCCGAAATTTTGGATAGGAACTTGGCCGTTTTTCACATTTATGTTTTTGTGAGGATCTGATTACTTTTTGAAAAGATTTCTATAATAACACTTTTTAAACTTAAAATTTCTAGTGTATTTTATTTATATTCATGATCACTGTGCCAGTTGAAAATGGCAGAGTTACATAAAATAATGGGTAAGAGTGTGATGGGTGTTGAATTGTTGACCTTAAATATGCACCATTTTATCATTACAGCGGGTCGCCAGTGTGTATGCAATTTGGTAAGAGGCGACTGGAAGAAACATGTAAAATACAGCGTAAATTTTATTGGGCATGACCCCGCCTTTTTCCTCAATATATATACATGTTAAATAAAGTCTGCTTAGCCGAAGTACATAAATCAAAAGGATATGCCCAATGTGTATGCAAAGTTTCAATAGGGTAGCTGGTGCTTTTAATTTTTCGATTTGCCGATTGAGTAAATCAATTACTATTTGTGTACAAAATGTCTGCTCTCTATTGTATAATATTACGTAAAATTTTAATGAGCCTGGCCCCGCTGACTTTTATATCTGCTAGTGCTTCTGGTTCATGCAAAGTTTGGTATTAAAAAGTTACTAAGAAATACCTGAGTATTAAATTAAAAAGTGCTAAGCCGAAGTACCTGAACGAAAAAGCTAATATTTATGGGTGAAGTCACGGCTACTTTTCAAAATAGGGAATTTTTTTTTGGATAAGTGCAATGTGTATGAAAAGTTTTAGTAAAATGTATGTTAATTTTGAAGTTAAAGTGCTTGTTTCCGCCCTCTGATAGCAACTTCTGGGTTTTCAGATTTTTCTTAGTGATCTCTTATCTAGATTTATTTGTGTATCAAATTTAAAATCGTGGCCCCGCATACCGGGTAAAACTTTTTGGTTTTAAGATTTTCCCATTGGTTTACGCAGCTACACTTACTAGTGTATAAAATGTCAGCTCTCTAGCGCGAATTATATCTTTAGATTTTATCAGCATTACCTCTCTCCACTATTCCTAACTCAAAATTTTGTTGTGAGCAGCGCTTATAATTCATGCCAATTTTCTTCTAAAATATGCTAGACCGATGTAGATTAAACACAAGGCTAACATTTTATGGGAGTGATCACGCCCAATTTTTAAAGTGATGCAAGATTTCACTAAATTGGCTTGAATTAAAAGCTGCATATTAAGTATTTAGTTCAAAATAATACTAGCGTGGCCCCTCCAATTCTGAAAAAAATTTTTGGGTTTTAAAATGTTTCTAGTTTGTTTTTTACCAAGACCTACTTGTATATCAAATTTTGGCTCCTTAGTGCAACTTTTAACTTTTATTTTTTATGGACGTAGCCTTGCCCACTTTTCCAAAGTCAAAATTTTTTTGGATCAATGCTTATTATTCGTGTGTAGTTTCGTTACAAATGGATAATAATAGCTAGATAAATAGTATATCTAAATATGCTGAGCCGCAGGGCATTAAAATGAGGTTTAAATTGTATGGGCGTGACAACGCCCACTTTTTTAATGAAAAACTGATAGCCTTGCATTACCGCAGTATATATGCCGAATTTCAATAAAATAGCTTTTATGAAGCGCCTTACATTAGCATTTTTAATTCTGACCTTTATGGGCGTAGCCCCGCCCTCCTGGCTAAAATTGTATTTCTCTCCTAGACCTAGTTATGTATCGAATTTCAGCTTAATAGAATAAATTTTAATTTTTATGGGCGTAACCCCGCCTCCCTGGTAAAATTGGCCGAGTTTTCAGATTTTTCTAGTTCATTGCTCACCTAGATTTACTTGTGTACCAAATTTCAGATCTCTAGCTATAGCGCAAGCTTCATAATATTGATGAGTGAGTCAGTGAGTCAGTGAGTATGTCTTAAAATATGCACTTTTTGCACCTCCATATCTCCGAAACCTTTCATTGTAAAACTTTCAAACTTTGCATGTGAGGTAACATGAATTTATTCTAATAATGGTTTAAATTTTATAATTTTACGATTGCGGGGAACAAAGTTATGAGGGGGGTAAAAACAGCTCGAATGGCTTCCTGTATATATACACACTGCATGCACTGGCCAGAACTTGACCTGGCGCACTGCCGTGCGCCTAGATATGATTTCTAATCAAAATTTTTGCATGGTGATTTCATACATATAAAGATGAAAATAAAAGTATAAATTTTATATTTTGTTTAGTTTGTGTTTCAACTCTAAGATATAAGTTAGACTTCTCATTTGTTTGAGTTCAAGTTAAACAAATATTTACTTAATTTTTTAAATATAAGTAACACTACTATTCATAGGTGTTACCTTCTTTAGGGAAGGCATAGAGATAGAGAAGAAGGTGGTGAAGGAAGAGAAAGAGGAAAGCTTAATTCTTTTGCAACTCTGCTTCTTGCACGTTTTAAATAATGCAGTATTTGCAGCGCCTCTGGTGTCAATTAAGTGCATTTAATTTTTAAAGCTGTATTTAGTAGCTATTTTATTGGTTATTTTACTTCGCCAATAATTCTGCTACACAATACCGATGAAAGAGGGCACTCTGATGCTACATTAGGGTTGGTATCCGCTGAAGCCGGTGTGGTTCAGTAACCAGTGTCTATGGCTTCATTACTTGAACTTTCCTTTAAAAACTGCTACAAAGAGACACTTATGCACATCAAACTGACTGTCGGATACCAGGCCCGAACCCAGAACCTTTGGTTTTGTAGTCAACATGCTAACTACTTCAGCCAACGCCACTATTAAAAGAATCTTTGTTTTACATACATATTATTGAACTCACACGTGAAAGGAAGCCTATACGAGGCACAGGTGAGCCAAAAATTGCCGGAAATCCCTGCTATAAGTACTCAAGGTTGTAGTTATTATTCTTTATTTATTTAATCTCTCAAAGCTCAATTGTAAGTTTCAATATTTTCATTCCCTTAGCCCATTGTGAAATATTATAAAGACAGAATTAATCTGTAGCAGAGGTTTTCCCTTTTCATACTTTACAAATTGCTTTTACGAGTTTAAATCTATGCTTGAATGTTGCCTCAAAATGGTAAAACAATGTCTAAAGCACTGTTGTTTCCCCCGTTTGACTTCAACTGCAATGTTGTTACTTTTGTTGTCAGTGATACAGAAGAAAAACAAACTTATGCAACAACCATATTCTCCAGCTGCTTTTAAATATTTCCCTTACTATACAAAATAAAGCTTCATGGCCAAAAAAAAATAAATAAATAAAAATAAAAGAAGCAGGAAAAAATATAAAAAATCTGGTTGAAGGGTTTATATGGTGACTTCAACAAAGCACTCAACCAGGCAGACTGCAAGTCAGGTGTATGTTACAATATTGATAAGATTTCTTTCTTTCTTGTTGCAATGTGCTATTTCCATTTTTTTACTTTTGAATTATTTAAAACAAAAGCTTTAGTTCTGGTTTGGTTTATTTTTCTTCTCTCGTCTATATTTCAATAGAAACACATCAACTAGATAATTTTACTGATATACAAAGTTATCAATAGTGTTTTTTTTTCTCCTTTTTGTAAATGCTTTGATTTTCATTATGAATTTATTCCTACTTGTTTTTATACTCGTATTTAGAAAAATTGAAAAATTAACTTTATAAATAAATAAGTTGAAAACAGATAAATAAACTGATGTTTATATGAAATTGTAAATTGAAAAGTAACTCAGGCGTAAATTGTGTCTGTCCCTATTGAACGAAATTTCAATGCATTTGAAAGAAGTTTTTAGGCAAAAGTATTTTAAAATTTCAATCGAAAACCATAGTATACCTTGAATTTGGACTTTTTGCAACTTGATCATCATTTCCTTTTTAAATATCTTTTACAGGATGTTTCAATAAGGCATTTCATTTTTAAATTGCCCAACATTAATAAAACTTGAAAGATATACATTTAAACAATGCATTGATATTATTCATCTCTATTATAGTTGTCGACATCATTGTCACTTTAACAAAATACCAACAAGTTGGGTCTTGTGCACCCGTTTTCGAAAACAACTGACTCCTGTTAGCAGGTTTGTGCTATTTTCTAGACATCTTAGGGACGAGTAAATAATCTCCAATTTCTCGGTTTTGTGTTTAAGTGACGTCTATATCGCCAACTGGAATAAGGATGATTAAGATTAATTTCAAAAACTATGCAAATTTTGTCATGAAGCATATTCTTGCCCAATAATTGTAAAACTACTGGAACGACTTGAGCTGTAGGAATAAGTTAGTGATATGAAAAATCGAACAACTGAGACTATTGCTGCTGATAACAATTTGGTTAAGCATTGTGTATATATTTCATTGGTGCTTAGCCGAGTAATCAGTAGACTTTAAACATATACTTTGAACAGTCACAAAACTTTTCACTTCATTTTATGCACAATGTTTCTAAAACTATTTGAAAATTCACAAAGAGAGAGAGAGAGAGAGATAGAGAGAGAGTGGATTGTGACTAGCTGTTAAATAATGATTAGTAATCGTACTGATTACTTATTTGATTACTTTGTTTTGAAAGGTGAAGTAATGATTAGATTACGATTATATTCAGTTTCGCACGATTACTAATTGATTACGTTTACTAACTACGGAAAAGTAATCTAAATTAATTGAAATTACAACAAGATAATCAAAAATGATCAAAAGTAATAAAAAAAATAATCCGATTACTTTTAATTATTTTTGATTATTTATTAATAATCAAAACTACTCTTTGAAAGCAGTCGGATTATTTTTTGATTACTTTTGATTCTTTTTGAGTATTTTTTGTAATTTCTAGTAATTCAGATTATTTTTCGATTATTAGTAATCGTAATCAATTATTTATCAGAAAGTCTTTAAAAGGGAATTATATAATCAGTACAATTCTTTTTAAAATGTAATCTAATTGACTACTAATCGTAATCGAAATTCTACAGCTCTGGGTTTGTGACTGTTCAAAATATGTGGTTCAGCAAATAAATTTCAATTAAAATAAACTTATGAAAATATGTCAAATAATAAATGTCTTAAGTTTTTAACCGGCAATATGGAGCACAACCCAATAATTTATTCTTTATTTCGAAACGAATGGAAACGCTTTCGAGTTTTTATATTATTATCATTTTAATTCGAAAGCATTTGCTTTATTTCGAATTATAGAGTAAACTCGCAGTTTTGTCAATTTCTCCTTAAAATTATGAATTCTACAAGCCATTTTGTGTGGCCATAGTTGAAATATATTGATTTAAAGAAGTTTATTTTCAACAAGATGGTGCTACGTGCCACAGAAACAACGATTTTATCGCTCTTTTGCGTAAAAAGTTTCCTGATCATGAGATTTCTCAGAGAATCAATCAAAACTGTCCATTGAGATCTTGTTATTTAACTGTTTAAGATTTTTTTTTTTTTTGGACTTCAATTGATAGGTAAGATCTATGACATTGGCTTGCAATCTATTAGATATCTTAAAGATGGAAAACATGAAGTAATCGAGGTCTTGTCGGTGCCAATAAGCGAATTAGTGATGGAAGTTTTCATGAAAATAATATGATACTGCAAGAGTAGTTGTGACAGCCATTTGGTTGACATTGTTTTCATTATTACTGGCATACCCTTGGCTGAAATAGTTAGCACGTAGACTACAAAACAGAAGGTCCTGGGTTCAAGCCCGGTATCCGACAGTTACTTAATAACAACACACGAATTTTTCTGTTGTGCAGAGGTGTCCCTTTGTATAAGTTGTTGTAGGAAACTTTAAGTGATGAAGGCATAGACACTAGTCACTGAACTACATCGGATTCAGTGGATACTAATCTTAATGTAACATCAGACCGCCCTCCTTCGTCAATATTGTGCAGCAAAATCATTGACTAAGCAAAATAACCGATAAAATGGCTACCAGAGGCGTTGCAGCTCTGCATTATCCCAGCAAAAATTGCACATTACCATTAGAACTGCTTGCAATATAATCAGCGTTGTCAACTTTGAAATTTCAAAACGCACCAAAATGGAGAAAAAACGCGCCATTTGCAAAAAAAAAAACGCACCAAGCTTAGAATTTCTTTTTTTAGTTTAAAATGTTTATTATATTAATTTTGCATAAAAAGTAAATTCTTTTTGTGTTAAAAATTTAACTCTAAAACAGGCTTTTACAGTTCAGGGTTAAGAAATAAAACCTAAAAGGACTTGGCAAATTTTTTACATAAATTCATTTGTAATACACAGATAATATTTTTTTTTTTTTATTTCATAAATTCTCTACAAAAGTTTTTAAAGAGATCAACGATTAATAGAAAGGATTCAAAACTAATAAAAGTTCATTATTTATCATTCTAATCAAATATTTTTAATTTTTTTTTATCACAAGCTTAATATATTCATATTAATAACAAAAATTGAGAATTTCAAAAACCCCCGAATATTTCTAGAAAACATGTGATGTCTTCTAAACGGATGGACCGATTTTATTAAAACATAGCTAACAACCTTACCGATCAAGCCACCTTTCAAACAGAAAAAACTAAATCAAAATCGGTGCAGCCATTTGGCCTGTACGTGGATTCGTACAAACTTATAACAGCCCATTTTTTGGTCGGGGGTTAAAAATATAACAATTAAAACAAACAGTCTTTTACATTATATGCACATAATTAAAAAAAAAAACTTAACCAAAAAAAATTTAAGAAATTCATTATTCGACATATTGTCATAAGTATATTTATGAATTTGAAATTTATTTGCTGTTTGTTCAGCTTTGTCTATATGCATTTCATTGTTGCTGTAACAAATCATCACTAGACTTCAGCCCGAATAAGAAATTATTTCTGTTTAAAATTCACTGCAGTTCAACTAAATCTAAAAAGCTAATATTTTCATCATTATTGTCATACAACAGATTTCATTTCAAATTGTGATATTTTGTAAACTTCATTACTATTAATATGGTAATTAACACTATCAGGAAGTTAGTAAGTTTCACAACAAAAATTTTTCAGTTTTAACCCATTGTTGTATTAAATTTGCGTTGGCGCCACCAAAAATTTAAAAACGCCCCCAAATTTGTAAAAAGCGCACCACGCACCAACTAAGGAATTTTTCGCACAAAAAATTTAAAAAAGCACCCAAAATGGTGCGAAACGCACCAAGTTGACAACGCTGAATATAATGACTTACTTTTGCAATTGCCAAATTTCATTACTCGCTTACAAAACACATTACATAAAATTAAAAAAAAAAAAATTATGTACAAGTTGGCAAATAAGGTAATGATTTTTTTAGATTTAATAGATTACATGAAAATGTTGCCAAATAAAAAATTTACTACTTCTCACGAATCGATTATTTTAGGCTCACGCCATGTTAAAATCATTAAGTTGGTAATCCAGTAGGGAAGAGCTTCTACCAAAAAAAGCTTACTTCCAAACTCGGTTACTTTTTAGAAATTTTTTTGTTGGTATATAAAACAGCAAGCAAATTTTTGAGTTGTAAAATAATGAAACTTTTCTGTATCTCTTCCTTTGCCAACTGTTTTCTATCACTATCATTTTCCCAAAGAAGGTATACCTATTGCCTGAGTGTTACTTTTCTTTAAAAATAAAATGAAAAATTAATTAAACATTCGATGAGTTTGCTTAAAAATACACACAGGAAAAAACCAATGTTAAACCAACATGCAAAAATGTTGATTGGAAGTCACATTAATTTTGTTAGAAATAATATGTTGTGTAATTGTGCTGGTGTTTAGTTGCAGTGTGTGGTTCTTTTTATTTTATTGTTGTTAGCCTTAACAAACGTAATTATCAAACAAACTACGCATTATCAGCGAAACTTTCATGCTGCTTGCTAGTAGACAGCAAGCAATCAACATGCGTTAAAGTTATTTCAAAATGAAAACAATTTCTTTAAGGCTGCTTTTAATCATGTTAAATTGACTTGAAACACACATGAAGCAAAACTAAAACCGAAAAAGGTAAACTGAACCTTTTCTGGTACATTTTAAATGAAAGTTTTCTAAGTGTTTTAGTATGTTACTTTTTAAAATGAAACTTTTTATTAGAAGACTTCTAAAAGTGCCCTTAAATATAAAAAAAAAATTAAAAAATGTCTTTGTAAAACTGTTCCTTATTGCTTATAAATTAACTTCGCTTTTGGCACCTCAATATAATTAAATTTGTTTAGTTTTTAGTTAGAGTTACTCATATGACGTAGATCTTGGCTGAAGTTGTTAATGGATTGACTAAAAAACAAATAAAGGTCGTCTAGGGCCGGAGTTTAATCCCCAGCCGCTTCAAGTACGTTTTCTAAGAGCCTATTACACCAATTCTATTAAAATATCAATTCATATTTAAAAATCAGTTTTGATTGAAAAGAAAAACGACTTTTAAATATAAATTGGTATTTAAATAGAAATAGGACCTAGGGGTGTTGTTTCTCTTTAAAAAAAATGTATGCTTCCATAATTATGAAAGTGGTCTAAGTCATATATTTTTAATTAAATTAATTTAAGATAATGTGGCAAAAAAGTAGTTAAGTTAAGTAAGTCTTCTTTCATAATTATAGTTATAAACATTTCGTTCGCTTACTTCAATAATGTCATAACTCAACAAATTATTTCTATTTGGCGTACATTATGTAAAACTTTCATACAAATAAATATCTTGTTTACTCAACACTTGAGAAAAAAAATATAAATTTTTTTCCTTTAAGTTGAGTGTAAATTTAAAAGTTTAAACTCATATGCTATACAAATAATTTTAAGTTATGACGTTATTGGTGTAACTAAAGGACATGTATATTTTGCAAAATCATGAATTCCATGTTACATTTGGATTGATTGAACTGAAATTATACAATTTCTAAAGAGATATTTGGCAAAAATTTAAAGCCAATTCCTTCAAATTATTTAAATATCAATTCATATTTAAATGTCATTTTTCCATACAAAAATTAATGAAAATCGACATTTAAATATGAATTAATATATAATATATAAATTGGCCTTTAAAGTAGTATTTTTTAAACAAAACTTTTTTCTCTGAAATGGTTTTTGGTTCTACTAAAAAAAATTAAGTTTTTCAACAAATAAAATCTGATTTATTTATGTCACTTTCTGGAAATTCCACAGCAGTATTAAATATTTAAATACTTATAAATTCAAAGTATTTTTATTTTTGTAATTTTTATTAATATGAAAGTAAAGAAAAACATACAACAAACTTTTTTTGCCACAGTCATGGTGGAAAAGAATTTCAGCTGAAAAAGCATTGCAAGAACAAACGAAAAACAAACAAAAACTAAGATCATGAACTATGAAAAATTGATATAAAATTCTTCTGCACCAAATATGTACTTGTTATTCCATCTTTTTGTTTAACTAAAGCTTTATGTTTTTGGCAGAAGTTAAAGTTATTTTTTTTTTATTTAGTTCCTTTTCATAGTGTAGCAGTGTAGAAATGAAAAAGAAAAACGCCTGCTTTTTTCTTTTTCATCTCCTTTTAGAAATGCAATCATATAAGTTTTAAATCTCTGCCAGGGATTATGGTACAAAGATTTCTGGAGCAAAAAGTTTGTTTTCAAAGCCAAAACCAAACAACTGCATTTTTGCAACGCATTTAATTGTAAAACACTTCACAGCGTATTTTTTTATTTTGTTTTTATACAACTTTAAGTTCGCTCAGTGTTCTACTGTTAATTTAAAATTTAATTTTTTTAAATACTCGTAGAAGAGAGAGAGAGAGAGAGAGAGAAAAGCTACTGAAAGTTTGTTAATTGAATTTTTCATATAACATGCACTAGCAGATTATAATTGTATTAATTAGTCCCTGATTCTTAACTTTAACAGTACTCTTATATTTAATCAACAAAAAAACTGAGTTATTACAAAAGGAAACATTTTCTTTGAAAATTACTGTAAATCATGTTGAATTAACATGAAATAAATATGAAGCCAAATCATTGCCGAAATATTTTAAATTAACTTCGTTTTCGACGATTTCAATGTAACTTAAAAATAAATTCAGTAAAGTGCGACTCTGACTCGCGCTCGAACGGTTCCGTACTAACGCTAGATATGTAATTTAATACAAACTTCATCCTATATAATATATAGTTTTGGCATTTTTTTCGTTTTTGGGGTCTTTTCGGTTTTTTTGTTTTGGCGTTTTTTGCGTTTTTTCGGTTTTGGCAATTTTTTTAAGTTTTGGCTCTTTTTTTAGTTTTGACACTTTATTTTCTTGTTTTGGCGATTTTTTTCGGTTTTTGGCGTTTTTTTTTCATTTTGGCAATTTTTCTATTTTTTTTTTTTATTTTTGGAGATTTTTTTAATTTTTGCGATTTTTTTATATAAAATTTTTTTAGTTTTGGCGACGTTTTCGCGTTTTGGCGATTTCTTCGATTTTTGGCATTTTCTTTTTTCATTTTGGCGTTTTTTTTTTTATTTTGGCGATTTTTTCGAATTTGGTAATTTATTTTAGTGTTAGAAATTTGTTTTTAATTTTGGCGATTTTTTTCGTTTTGGCGATTTTTTTTTAATTTTTGGCGATTTTTTTTTTTTTTTTGGTTTGGCGATTTTATAATTTTCGGTTTTTTTAGTTTTACCGTTTTTCAAAATTTCAAGTGTTTGCCTCTTACGGTTTCCAAGATATAGCAAATTGTTAAAATTACATAGTCAAAATTGCATTAACTGATGGACCGCCCTTTAATTTAAATTTTTTTTAAATTTTAGTGTTAATTGTTGCAGTCTGCATAAAAATACACTAATTTTAAAAATTTCAAGTTTCAATATACATATCGCACATTGACTTCAATAGTGGCATAACTCAAAAAAACCAGATTTGCAGAAAACGCGTTTTAAGTTTTCAATTTGCCTACAACTCAATGGAGAAATGAAAAAAAATTCTTCCCTCAGGAGGTGATGGTACAAGCTATTTATATGAAATTTTTACACAAGATAAAATACAAAATGCTGCATCTTTCTGCATTATTAACTCAAAAAACTCAATTTTTGAATTATGCCACTATTGAAGTATATATGCGATATGTACATACAATTGTATGTATATTACATGGGATTTTAACATTTTCCGTTGCTCGTTTTGGAACACCCTTTAATTTTTAATTCTCATGTATTTGTTGTTGTAGCGGCCAAGGTTCTACATACTCTACCAAATTGCAGGTCCGTAGCTCTTATGGTTCCTGAGAAAATGCCATGTGACGGACAGACGGACAGCGTAGCGAAAACAATAGGGTTCCTTTTCAACTTTGGTGTACGGAACCCTAAAAATAACCTTTCTTCATGTTTCAGTTTCAGCTAACATAACGAAGAACTAAGATCCCAGTGGGCTGGTTTTGACTTTTAAACTGTTAACCCGTATAACCTAATCTAACTTGTGTAAATTTAAAAAAATGTAAACCTAGATAAAAGTATTTTTTTCATGCTTTTTGATTTATAAGAGCTTGAAAAAGCTACAATTGCCATAAGATTTTTGTACATTTTACCAAACTAATTATTTTTAATGAATTAAAAACTTAAGCTTTTCTTATTTTTACTTGGTGTTCCATTTTGCATTTCATACAACGATATGTATACTTATTTAGCTCTTTATGCGGTAATGGGGGAAAAAGGACATACAGTTTATATTTTCATGAGTGTTTGGCTGTATTGTAAGTTTCAATATGTAGAGGCGTTTAGTTGCTTGTCTCTCTAATTATATCCAATTGTACGGCCTAGCAAGGAAAATTTAATTGCTACCTGAGTCTTAAGCCATATAATTTAAAGAGGAAAAATAAATCCTAACTCGTTATAAGGATTTCCTTTTCCTTTTCATTAATTCCTAACGGCAAAACTATTATTTGACATAATTAAGTATATAATTAAGAATTTACACAAGGAACCACCCAAAAAAAATTTGTTAGTGTATAAAAGTGGTCTCCTGGTAACAGAATAAGTAGTCATATTCAAAATCTTAAAATAATGTAATTACTTAATGTTATCACGAATATATTTATTTATTATACGAAGTGGCTTAAGAACTGGCTGCAACTTTGTTTATAAACCAAAAAAGAGCTCTGTTTGCTTCGAAAATCGATTAAGAAAACATTTGGTTAGTCTAACCTTTCCAAACTTTTGATATATTTAATTAGTTAGGAAATATGCTTAGCTGTCCGTTTCCTTAGAAATACATTAACTTAAAGAAAAAATCGAAAAAAGAAATTTAATATCATTTTGAAGGATTGGCTCGTTGAAATCCATCCAAAGAACCTAATAGATTTAAAATTAGAACAACGCTTGAGTCACAAATTAAACTTAATGCAATGCATATTCGGAGGAACTATACACAGAGAAAAAACTGCCTCATAGAATCAATAAGATTTTCTCTATGAAACGTTTTTAGGCTAATGGGTATCCCAGCAGAAAGAAGCGTAGATTTTTTCATAGAGATTCCTTACTGTTTTTATGTGGTAAATCTTATTAATTTTATCAAGAAGAAAACTTCATAAAATCAAGAAGAAATCTTATTATTCACAACATTTTTTACTCAATTTCCGTTATTTTTGGCACCAAAAAAAACATTCCATAGAGAAAAACTTCTTGATTCTATTAGGTTTTCTTATAAATTGTAAACTATAGGGATTTCTTATTGATTTTATTGGGTTGCCTTATTGATTTTTTTAAATAGGTTTTCTTCTTGGTTTTATTAGGTTCCTATATGATTATGTGTAAAGCATGGGTGACCAAGATAAATTTAAGACGGTGTAAGTGAGCGAAAAATATAAACACACAGGCAGAAACAATTAATAAAAGTAATTCTTATATGATTTTTTTATGAAAGAATTCTTTTCTAGAAAACCGTTTCAACAAAAAGTAATAAATAAACATTATTATTCACTTAAATTCTGAGTTTAAAACTACTAAAAACCAATTTGTAAGAGAAAATAATTTTTAATTTTCACGTAAGCAAAAGAATTTTTTAACATAAACAGCATACACAGTAAATTTCTCGCAGTGCGTTTGAGAAAAATGAGTAAAAAGATAAGCAAAAATTTATCTCAGATAAGACTAAATGAAAGAGAATAAGAATACGTGTGAATTCGATTTGCAAAAATTTGCTACATGGTGTTCACCCATGGTGTAAAGCATCTTATTGATTTTTTTAATAAGGAAATCTTCTTGATTTTATTATGTTTCTTGTTATTTCATTTATGTACATATGTATGTACGTACATTTATGTATGTATGCATGTATATAAATAAACATACAGACAATTTTTTAATGATCTCTTTCGTTTTTGTTCCGTAATATCTCTGCTGCAGAGACTTCAATATTCATACCCAGTTAGCCAAATCGTCGCAGACGACATTGGGTAGTATGAATAAAAAAAAAATATTTGCTTTTTACTTAAAAATTTTTTTAAAAATACAAAAAACATACACATATTTGGGGTTTTCAAACAAATTTTTAAGTAGAAGGCAAATACTTTTTTTATTCATATTACCCATTTTCTTCTACGATTAATGTACGACATGTCACAATTTAAAGGAAATCGTCGACAATGTCACATGCTTTGTCATCAATTGAACTTTTTTGAGGACAATCTGAACGACAATTTCCCCCATTTTGTCTTCAATAAAGCCGTGTTGACGACAATTTGAGCGACATTGTCGCTCATCTCGTCTTGTGTAATCTCGCCTCCATTTGTATAAAAAATTCGTCGACGATTTGTATTTCGCTGTCTTCAATATGTCTTGTACGACTTACCATTGTCTTGTACCGGTCGTCGAAGATATTTTAAAGACGTGGCTAACTGGGTATTTATGTATTTTTGTATATGTGTTGCCGCTCATAACTTTACTTCTTTACTTTACATACATACATATGTACATATGTATTAAAATTAAACTTTTAGTTGAAAGTGAACCAGTGCGAAGTGAACAAGTCGAAAGAACAATTGAATATTTTTCCACTAACATAAAATATAAACTAAATTAAAATAAAACTAATTACAAATAGTGCGTACCTATATCTATATTATTATTATATTTATGTACATATATAATCGTAGTATGTTTTTTGGTAAGGAATAATCTCTGGAAATACAAGAGCCTTGGAGTGGAGATTTTCAATACAGGTTGGGTGACCAGTGTGTTGATTAATTTTTAATTAATTTTAATTATATGAAATTTTTAAATATATGAAAATTATAATATATTAAGGGCCGTTATTACTACTTGTCTGATTTTCTCTGCCCGATAAATAACTTTGCATTGCTACAATTTTAATTTTTTTATTGATGTCATTATTAATAATAATAATAATACTTAATGGACAAAAAAATATTAAATGAAGGTTTTATATTGCGTTTAACTAACGACAAGTTGTAATAATGGCCCTAAGTACGTATAAATGGGTAATGTGAATACTAAAAAGGCATTTGCAATTTACTTTAAAATTTGTTGTAAAGTCTTAAATGTATATGTACTTTTTGTTTGTTTCAAACAAATTTCTAAGTAAGAAGCAAATGCTTTTTTTATTCACACTACCCTTACTTATAACTTATTATTACTATATTGTGTGTATTCCTAAGTAAATACATATGTAAATGAAAATAAATAAAATTTTCAAATAAAATCAATAAGTATTGTGTTTTATTTTTGAAAAAATCAATTAGATAGCCTAATAAAATCAAGAAGAAACCCCTATTGAAAAACTCAATAACATAGACTAATAAAATCAAGAAGAAAACCTTATTGAAAAAATCAATAAGATAGACTAATAAAATCAAGAAGAAACCCTTATTGAAAAAATCAATAGGATAACCTCATAAAAACTGCAAGATGTCTTCTTGATTTTTTTAAAAAGGTTTTCTCTATGAAATTAATAAGATTTCCTTATTGAAAAAAACCATAGAGATTTCTTATTAATTTTGTTCTATTTTATGAGGTATTTATTAGGCACTGATTTCTCTGTGTAATTCTTGCTCAGTTTGGTTTGATACAGTAAAAGAACTTGAGAGACCACAATACTACACAACTGCAGCTTAAGAAAAAACTAAACAAAAAGTTGATTTTTTTATGACAAACCAATATGTTAATCTTAAAAATTTTGATTATTAAAATTGCACCAAGAATTTGTTAAAGTAACTTATATTGCAGCTAACAAGCCTTATAGGTAAATTTAACCTATTTTATCGGTAAAAATTAAACCATTCAATACAAATTTAATAAAATAACCACTAACAGGTGGCAGGTGAGGCCATTATAATCCAAAAAAAAAAAAATCACACATGAAATAGTGAAATTAAGCTTTTCCACAGCTTTTTAGTGGCCCAACATCAAAGGGGACGTTGTTCTTAATAATTTCTAGTCTTGAAACAAACTTGATATTTTTGTACTCGTATAATATTGATCTAATTCTTACCCCTAGTTTTTTATTTTAGTACGAATAAAATTGGAATGAAATATATGAAAAAGAATTAAAAAATTCAAAAATCAAAAAAACGTTTCCAGAGTTGGATAACTTTAACTTTTTTTGCTAAACAAAAGTAACCTACTAAAACTAATTTTTTCTTTTTTCTCTATAAATTAAACATATCTTATATTCTTAAAAAACAGATTGGTGTAAGAAATCAGAAAAATCTAAAATTATGATACCAGAGTTGGGAAACTTACACTTTTTGTGTTATATAAAAGTAACTGGGTCTGTAGCATCGATGTATTTAAATTAATTATGAATGAATTGTTTACCTTAGTTTATACAAAATATACCTAAATTACAATCTAACTGAGTTGAAATTGTTTATTGTATGCTTTAATTATTTGATATTTAAATCTTATTAATTTAAATTCAAAGTTAGTTAACGGTCCAACGAATAATATATATATATATATATTACCAATTACTTGAATTATATCAACTTTTTAAATACAACCTTGTTATTAAATTATGATATTTACAGTTTGAAACTCTCACGTAGTTTGTATTATCATTTATTTAACTTTATACTACATTCTTTGTATTGCTTAACTAACTTAGTCCTAAGTGATAATTGGAAAATAAAGAAGTCATTGAATACGCAGCTTTTACATCAAAACGGAATAAAACTAAAAGGCGTATTTCATTTAAATAATTCATAAGAAAACAACTAACCCTTGTAGCCTGTCAAAGACTCTTGTGGACGTTGTTCGGTTGAGGACTTAAGCTGACCACCGTGTCTCTAAAGGACCAACCCACAATTTAATAAAATTAGCTACTCGCTACAGGTCTAATTTTTTTTCTGTTTCTTTATAAATTAAATATATTTTATGCTTTTGAAAGAAAAGTTAAGTGTAACAAATTCGAAAAATCAAAATCAAATCTTCAGAGCTGGAAAGTTTGATTTTTTTTTTTTTTTTTTTTTTTTTTTTGATTTAAAATATCTAAATAAAACTAATTTTTTTTATTTCCTTTTTTCTTTGTTCACTTAACATATTTTGCATATTTTTTAAAAAATTAGATTGGTATAAAGAATCGGGAAAATCTAAAAGGATGATTCCAGGGTTGGAAAATTAAATTATTATGTATGTAAAAGTAACTAGGTGGAAAAATTTTTGTTTTGTTTGCAAATTATATATACTTTATATTTTAGAAAGCAGCAGTTTGACATAAGATTTAGAAAAATAAAGGGCTCCACACCTGGAAAACTTAAATTTTTTCTGGTGTATAAAACTAATTATTTCTTTGAAAATTAAATATATTCTATATTTTCGAAAGAAATAAATTAGTATTATAAATAGAAAAATCAAAATTATGGTTCCAGGGTTGGAAACTGAAAAAAAAATTGGGTAAAAAAATAACCAAAAATATTTTTTTTTTTAGGTAAACATATTTCATGTTTTAGCAAAATCATTGCTCAAATTTTTATATATATACATCCTTTTTTATGGATATCTGATTAAAGTATAAACTAAGGTTTGTGCCATGCTGCTTAATTTGCTCTCAGCACAGTTATGTTTTAAATCGATGGTCTTTCGTTGACACGGTGTAACAAGTTCTTATTAATTTTTAGTAAATAGAGATAAAAATAAAATTTATCATTAAAGAACAGTTCTAACTATAAATTTAATTGAAGGACATGTTCAGTTTCATTTCCCTGAAACCGTTCCCTTCTGCTGAACAAAACTCAAAAGAATCTGTAGGAATAAACCGTTTACATAATACCGCGATATATAAAATTTGCAATGGGATCTTTAAATTGAGATACTAAACAAAAAAAATCGCTCGGCGATAAATCGCACAATCTTGGTGGCCAGTTGATATCAGAATTTCGTGAGATAATGGGTTCTGAAAATCGTTGCTGCAATAAGTCGATTGTTTCATGCGCGGTGTGGCAGGTTGCGCTGTCCTGCTGAAACCACATGTTGTCCAGATTCATGCCGTCCAGTTGAGGCCACAATAAGTCCGTTATCATATTCTTGTAACGAATGCCGTTCACAGATACTGCAATTTCGGCCTCATTTTCAAAAAAGTAAGGTCCAATCACGCCGCCTGACCAAAATCCGCACCAGACAGTTACTCGTTGTGGGTGCATTTGTTTCTCATGGATTGCATGAAGATTTTCTGAGTCCCAAATTCGACAGTTTTGTGTATTCACGAAGCCATTCATATGGAAATGCGCTTCATCAGAGAAAATGACTTTTTTCGAAAAATTGGCATCGACTTTTGTAATGAGTTTTCACAATTATAACGCGTTGTTCTTTCAAAAAGCCCTCCATTTTTAATAATCGAAATAAACAGAGGTGACAGCTGTCAAATTTCAGAGTTGCCACTTCCATGAAAAAAAATATTCTAATTTTAAAAAGTGCACTCTTACTGAGACACCCTTTACTAAGAATATTTTACAGTCTTTGAACATCTCGGGAGCGAGTAAGCAAGCCCCAATTATGTTTGGTATTGTGTTGATGTGACGTCGATGTTGACTGGAAGAAGGGTGAATGAAAAATATTTCTTAAATACAGAGTATAGAATAAAATATTCAACTGTTGCTAATATCGAAAATAAAATATTTGAATCAAATTCTTTGATCGTAAACTATTGAGAGGACACTTACTAAAAATTGCACTAGAGCTAAAAATTATAAATTTTTTTACAACACAGTGAAGGATACATAAAATTCAGCACAGCCGAATTTGGTATTCGCACTTTTATTAGAACAATTTTGGAATTTTTGCATATTTAACATATTTTTAATGGAATCTATTATATTTCTCTGACTGTTTATAACTATTAAATCAACCAAAACGAAAAGTTAACTTTATTCTAGTTTTAATCATAGCAAGCAACATCAGCCTACATTTACAGTAATTTACATTTACAGTTATTTACAACTACAGTTGGTTAGTTTAACCACACAAACATGCTGTTTATCTAAATCGCAAAAACATTATTTACTGAAAGTGGTTAACTGTAATTTGTATCTGTTAGATTTAACTAAGGAAATAGGAAGTATTATTAATATTAACAATGAAATTAATCCCTATCTAACATTAAAAGCCAAAAACCTAATTTAGTTGGTCTAACAAATAAAGTTGGTCTTTTTCAAACTAATTATTTTCATCAGAAATATACTCTATACACCTAAAAATAGCATAACAAAAAACAAAAGTTAATTCAGCTAACCAGAAAAACAATAAGTTAAATAAGATTTTACTATGGAAATTGGTTAGATTAACCTACTAGATTTTTTTTTTGTGTGTGTAAAGCTATTTAAAATTATAACACAAAGAATTTGTAGTGCGACTCTAAGTGTATATAGAACTAATTTGGGTCTTCATTACTTTTAATATAATTAAATTTATTATTCCTACATGTTTGTATGTTATTTAATAACATTAATTTCATTTAAACAAAAAATATCATCCAACACTTGCCTGCGTTATATGTTTGTATAATTATCATAACAAGTCGTTAGTTTTCCTATTGTAGTTATAATAGATTTGATTTACTTTTGAATCATTGTATTTTTTGTTTTATATAAGTCAATTATTTATACCTGATTAAATCAATATTAGATTTATTATGTTGAGTTAATTACCTGAAAATGAAAAAAAAGGAAAAATTTCATGAATATTTTATAAGTGATTTGTCAATAGAAGTACATATGTATACATGGTGATATAATTTGAAGATAAGGATATAATACATTTATTTGTTGTTATAGTTATAATAATTAGTTTACTTATGGTAGGATTTTCTTAAATATAGGAAAGTGATAGTGAAGTATTTGTATATTTATGTAGATATTATAATGCAATTACCACAAGAGATGTTAGTAATTTAAGTTATTATTTTAGTCTATTTCTAAATGATTTAAAAAGGAAAAAAATCGTTCTTAATTCTGCTAAATAATATTAAGGGCTCTTTTTAGAAAAAAAAGTGTCTTGGCCTGATGTGTGTGATTGTAATTTTTTGATTTTGTAATTCTCAATAATTTATTGGGATTTTGTCTATCAGCTGTGGAGTTTGGCAAGCGTTTTTAAATTGTGTTTGAAATCAAAAATTTTGACACCAAACTAGTTGAAAAATTGCCATATTTCGCGAGAAATCTTCATATCTCCAGGCTAAAGACGATTTTTCAAATTAAAATTAGGGTCAGTTTTCAAAAAAAAAGTTTGTAATAATCGATCTATGGCCCTTACCATTGATGGTATTGGCCTGACCATTATTGTTCACAAAGAAACATGGACGTATGACATTGCCAGCCCAAAGTTGTTTTGGTATGCATGTGATGCTTTTGGTTTTCATCATGGAAAAAATTGTCACTACGACTCACAACCGCCAAAAAAAAAGCTGAACGGAAACATTTTACAGACCTCAATTTTTAACGAAAATCGATTATTTATGATTGCAAATAGTCAATTTTGGTCAAAAAGTTAAGTTCGAAAATTATGTCGCTTAAGCTTTTTTGTCGGTTATGGCACGAGTTATTAATTCTTTAATTGCAAAAAAAAAAATGCAAATAATCATTTAAAGTTTTAATTTTTTTAATTAAATTATTAATTGTTTCAATTGTTATTTCAATTAAAAATTCAATTGATTCAATTAAAAATATAATTGTTATAATGAAAAATTTCATTCTTTAAATTAAAAATTATTTGTTACAATTAAAAATTTAACTACCCAGCTAAGATAATATGTATGGAGCATATATGATATCCCATATATGGTTCGGATCCGAAAAATTATGGTATATGGCCATATATGATAATATATATTCATACATTTTCATATATGAATGTGTATTCCATATATAGTGTGCAAAGTTGATATTTATACTCCCTTGATTAAAAAAAGCGCACTGCTGTGAAATAAATTCAATTATTTAAATTACTTTTTTTAAGATTTTAAACATTTAATGAAACATTTAATTGAACAAATAATGAAAAACGAACTAAAGGACATTTCATAAGTAATTTTAAGAGAATATATAAATCAATTATTTAAAAAACACAAAAAATTCATATTCGTACATTAAATTTAATTTAAGAAGTTATATGAAAAACTAATGCAATTAATTATAAAAGAAAAAATAATCCGTCGTAACAATTGTTTTCAATATAATTCTTTGCAGTAATATGAACTTTCTTTCTTATCTAGAGAATTCTGTTATTTTCTATAAAATTAATGACTGGATTATCCTTTTGATTATTTGATATATTGAATGGCGCCACAATGTATAAAATCATACAAGAATTTTTTTTTTTTTTTTTTTTTTGTAACAAAAGTTTTAATTTTTTAAACGTCGAGGATATAAACTTTGCATACCGTATGTATTTTCTAATGGATTTTCAATTCACCAGTGATAAAATTCCAAGCTTTTTTGATTGCTAAAACAATCTTATGTGAGATATCATCTATGCATACATTCTTATATGGCTCCGTATATTAAATGTTATTTGTATATATGGATCCACCTATGAAGAGCTTCATAATTAAATTTCCATATATGAGCTCGTGATTTATAATACGTTTCATATATGAGTTCATATATTAGTTCATATATAATAGTTTTGACATGTATAATCCCATACATTTCCATACATGAATTCATACATATTCATATATAGTTATATACATTCATATATTAAAAATATATGGACCATATATAATTTTTTTAGCTGGGTATTTCAATTAAAAATGTTATAGCTTCATATAAAAATGGAATTGTTATTAGAATTAAAAGTTTAATTGCTTCAATTAAACTTTGTATTAAAAAAAACTGTAAGGAAAAGTTTAATTGACTTAATTACATTTGACATAAGCTTTTGTTAATTAAATTTTAAGCAAAAGTTTTACCGCTTCAATTAAATTTTTAATTGATTATATGTATACTTTTCAATTAAAAATGTTATTAAGAAAAATTTTCATTTTGTAGATTTATATTGTGCTAGATCAGTTGAATTTTATATGGTTGTAGACCCAAGTCAGATCGCTAAATTTATAAAGTTGTAGTTTGCTAAAGGCAGAGTTCTTGCGAGTTATCTGAAATCTATTTTATTAAATTCTACAGCAAGTTTTGGCGAACAGCGGCGGTCATTGCAGAATATTTTATGTTTCATCGACGCACATAGGTTTTTTGATAATTCACTGAATGAAAGGACTCAAATTGGTTTTGGAATACTAAACCGGGAAAATAAAAAATGGTGGCAACCCTGTTACAAATGGGAGATTTTGGAGGATTTTCGTGCTGGACTCGTTTTCATAGGAGGTTCGTAACAGGGTTGTCACCATTTTTTGATTTTCCCGGTTTTTGATTCCCGAAAGAGGATTCAGGCTACCATTACATATCTACTAATGCTCTTCTTTGAAGTGCGCGAAAAAATGTACGAACGAAGCACTTTAAAAAAACAATATCATTATTTTTGCAAGTGCAGTTGAACTCTATTTCGTTTCGCTGTAAATAACTAACAGCCAGTCAAATATGGGCACTATGAACTGTCCAGTTCCATACGTTTCTATTGGAAAACATTTTTATAATAAGGTCAACTCATTTTCGTCTTAGAAATGCATTAAGTGAACGATTTAGTGCATGAAAGTATTACAAGTTATAAAATTGTATATACGAGTAATATCTATCATATTATAGGTTTATAAAGAGTGTAACAACAAGAACGCAACATTTAAATTTTAAATAAAACACAGATATTAAAAAAAATCGTTTATTATATCGTAAAGTACACACAATGAGGTTATGTGTGGAACAACAAATCGGGCAGATGGCCGCCGCGGCTTTGCTGGCACACACGCGATCTTTTAATGAAATTTTCAATGGCCGTTTTGCATAAATGCTGCAGTATTTTATTAATGCAGCGTCCAATTTCCTCTTTTAAGGCCTGAGTCGTCGTCGGCTTATTCGCGTAAGCCATCGACTTCAAAAAACCCCAAAGAAAAAAGTCTAATGGTGTTAAGTCGCACGATCTAGGTGGCCAATTCTGGTCTCCAAAACGCGAAGTAACACGACCGGGAAATGACTGATGTAGCAATTGAATTGTTTCTCTGGCTGTATGACATGTGGTGCCGTCTTGTTGAAACCACATGCCCACCACATACATTTCTTCAATTCTAGGCACGAAAAAACTGGGGTCAAATCGTTACATCCGTGAACGTACAACTCATCACGTAAAAACACAATTATCGGATTATGACATACGTGAACGTATTGAAATCCCATTCAGTTTATACGATTGACGTATCATTTAATTTGTTTTCGTACGATTGCCGATACGATCACGTATGTAATGATTTGAAGCCTGGGAGCAAATTACGGCACTCGTTATCAAACGAAATTACGAAACATTGCCATATAAACTCTATTGAAATATTTCGCAATTTCGTTCGATAACGAGTGCCGTAATTTGCCCCCTGGTTATCATTTCACGATACCAAACACCATTGACTGTTTGCGCTTGACCTGCGTTTGAGCGACATCATCACGTACAGCTGCGACATTTTCGGTCGATCGACCTGGTCGAAGGCGCGTTGTTGTCTTTACATCACTAACAGACCCAGTTTCGGCAAATTTATCCATTAATATCTTTACAGTTGACTCTTTGGAGTATTATTGTGACCCCAAATTGATCGCAAATTTGCGCACTGTAACCGCAAAACTTTCACCATTTTGGTAAAACAATTTCACAATGAGAATGCGTTGTTCATTCGTGTAGCGCTTCATTTTTACTAACCTCGTACCTTCTACTAGCAAACAATAACAATTGTTCAAATGTCAAACAATGACACCAAATTTAAATCTTGCGTTCTTGTTGGGACACCCTTTACAACGTTATATGTAACAAGTTAACTTTTTAACAAAAATATTAGTTCTATAGTTTCAATAGTAAAATTAAAAATTTCATTCAATTAAATTTCTAATCCTTAATAAAATAACTTTAATCGTTTTGCACTATTTTATATTTTTCTGTAATTAAATTTCTTATTTAGGCCATAAACATTTTGTTGCAAACTAATTAAACTATTTTACTACACTTGTTTTTTGTTTTGAAACTTTAATGATAAGAGTTTTTATAAAACCACTTCTTATTACTTTAAATAAACACAGACATTAAAAACCTTAAACACATACTCTTGATATAAAAAGTTCGCATACACATATAGACACACTTCTATGCATACCCTCTAGTCACCCTAGAACCATATGTCTCTATGTCAATACTCTTTCTCCAGCGACAATTGCACTAGTTAAAATGTCGACAACTTTCCTTTTATGCGCGAGTAGAGAAAGGTTAGAGACGACAGTTCTAGTGTATTTCTGGTGATATTATCAATGAATGATGAATGAATCAATAGTTTGTTTTTCATTTTTATTATGATGTGCAATAATATTAAATAAATATATGTAGACGAGCGTCACTAAAATCTATGATTGAATCTTCGGTTCAAATATCTCCATATGATCGTAAAAGAACTACCTTCTCAATAGTGCTAAAGTCTACTGATAGATTTTGAATGACAACCCTATGTTATTTGTCAACAGGCATATGCCTTGGCTGGGGTACAATTACTCAGTAGTACTATTGACAATGTCACTAGAAAATCACTATAAGTTTACTATTGACAACGAGAGAGGATATATCGATATTGTAGACTAGAGCCCCTAAAATTTACTAGTGAATATTTGGTGCCAATAAATCCATGTGGTCCCGAAAGAACTACTTAGTCAGTAGTGCTACAGTCTAGTGGTAGATTTTCAATGACAAGCTAGTGTTAAATGTCAATAGATGGTTACATTGGCTGGGGTACACCTGGCCAGTAGTACTGCTGACAACGTCACTAGTAAATCACCACAATTTCAATATTCCCACTTTCTGCAGGGTAAATACATATACAAATACATACATGAGAAGATGATGTTAATGATAACATTTGTGAATACATTCACACATTCATGAACATCTAAAAAGGCTTGTAACATGTGTCATGGTATATTTTCAATAATTATAGTGTCAAGTTCCCTGGGCAACAATTTAGTGCAATTACATGGAAAGGAAAATGAGCAGATAGTAAACCGAAGTAATAACCCAGTTGTATTTTTTTTTTTTTTTTTTTTGCAGGCCACATTATTTAAACGATAAAAATCCCTGGTTACTTCATATGAAGGAAAACTTAATTAAATAATATGTACAAAAAAAAGGAAGTAAACGCTGTACAAGGATAATATTATGTTACAAAATAACTTAAAAAATATATGATACAACACAATTGTAGTAAAATTTACAAAAAGGGCAATAAATGTGACAAGAAATCTAAGTTTTCATCGCATGTGTAAATAAAGTGAATTAGAGTCGTAGCCAAGAGATCTTTTTGAAGAATCAAAAATTGTTTCAAACCCGTTTAATTTACATTGATGTGTTTGAACGGACTTGTGTCCAACAGAACGAACTATATAATTAGTTCAAAAAAACTCTCAAGTGAATGAATCTGAGAAGTATTGGAATTTTATATTACGGAAATGTTTTGAATAAAATAAAAGTACTTTAAGCATTTAAAACGTTACAATATCTTACGAATAACTAATTACCATGCATATTAAGCACGAGACGTCCAACAGTGCGATTCACTCTCTTTTTTTAACGATAATCGCATCGTTAAAATTATTATAACGAAAACTTATCCAATTCGCTATTCAGTAAAATTTTTAACGATATTCGCTGTAATTTAATATCAGCTGTATCGCTATTTAAGTGACAATAATCTATATGCTGTTAATTTTATTAACAAAAATCAACAGAAAGTATCAGCTGCATCCTATCGTTAAAGAGAAGTTACAGAATCACACAATCGTTATTGCAAGCGACAAAATGTATAGATTAAAATTGCGATTGTCGAATCGCTTAAAAGTCACTGAATCGCACTACAGAAGTGTCTTCCAACGTTCTTTTTCTCCCCGAATCCTACAAATACTTAAAAAAAATAGTCAAAATGCATATTATGACTGTGGGTTAAAATATGGACTTTTCAAGTCGTTTAAAGTTTTTAATGTTATATCTAAATAAAGAAGGCATAGAGAAGGAATTCAACTTCAATATTTTGGGGGCAAATCGCAGCACTCGTTATCGAACGAAATTACGAAGTATTTCCATACAAACTCTATTGAAAACCTTCGGTTTTGTACTCAACGTGGTAACTACTTCAGCCAACGCCACCCTCTTTCACAATAGATTCTGATTCTCATAGAAGAAAGTGTGGAATGTGTATCTCATATATGATGCAAAGATGTCTAGGCCTTCTATAAAAACTAAGCAGTTGAATTAAATTAGTAATTTAATCAAAAAAAGATTCCTAAGCAAATCATTAATAAGGCCTGATGTAAGGAAGTTTTCTGAGTTTTTCCGCCGGGTAGTTATAATACATTCATCTAAATACTTTGGACTTAGAGACGTTCATACGATATTGTGCTTTCTACAGGTCATTTTATTTTCACGCTTGAGGCTTTATATAGTTCCACTCAATAAATGAATGAGAGTTATAACGTACATTGCCTAACATCAATGTTAGCAACCAATGTAAACCAAACAATCATATTACACTCTACAGCAATCGAGTTGGTATGTAACTTTTAGTCATGGTATAAGTAACACAATATACTCGTATTATGCAAATATAAGCATTTTTTTAAGTGCACATTACAATGTAAAGGTATATTGGCCTCAAAAACTTTGAATATTCTGGATATTTTTGAGAAGAAATGAAACTGGAAACTTTGTCCGGCTTTACGGTATGAGTTATTTCGTATGTGCTTTAACAGCGCTCTGTTAGCGTATTTACAGAGTTCTGTTAAGCTATAAAAATTCGAATAATAGACTTTTCCAGTAAAAAAGCTAGCAGAGAAGAAAAAAATAATTACAAATTTATAGACAAGGTGCGTCTTTATTGTATGAACCTGTTTCGGAAAACCATGAATTTTAAACACTATTCAACTAGGCATTTTCTGAGGCATACTCTCTTTTTTTTAAAAGATGTAAATGCAAGTGGACAATTTTGGTCATAAGTTAATGCTCAAGTAGTCTTCTAAGGATGTGAATATTCTCAATTTCTAGAAGTTCGAGTTTTAAGGAGTTTTCGGAAAAATTTATTAATTTGCTCTACTATACATAAATTTTCTAGTATGTGACCAAATTTTTGTGGCAAAGAGTTAAAAAAGTAGGACGCTATTATGAAAATATTTTGAAAAATTTTACCTAATCAGAATGTCTACAACTTTGAGTTTTCAAAAGATTTTCGAAATACCTTTAAATTCGCACTAATACACTAACACTACATTAAATAAAATGCATATTGTTTTAACTTGAAATAATTTTGATTCAACATTATTTTTTATTTTGATTAAACAGTGCTCGAATGTTGAATCTACGTGTAGATAAAATTATTTTGTATGAAAATTATTGGAAATCATGCAACACATATGAAGCAAAATCATTGCCGCGAAATGTTTAATTACCCCTGTTTACGTAGATTTTAATGTGTAATTTTTTTGTGTGTATTGATGTCAAATGACATGAGTGTTATGATTTTTGGTTTTTTAATCAATTACTACCAAAAAAAAGTACACCAGCTTTTCTTAATACCAATAAGATAAATGATTGCTTAAGTATTGACAGACATTCGATCTCTATGCACAATCACGTTTTACTTAAATTCTTGGCTTAACATCGCTTTTGGCTTAACATCACTTTTGGTCGCCCAGGGCTCCGTTTTCATATGTTTGCCTTAACTGCAAAGGTTGCGCTTGTGGTTTCCATAATCCTATTTTAAAGAGATATACCTACTCTTCCCGTTTCTATCAATAACTTTTTTTATACAATATAGCCTATGAAATATTTATTGTTTTAGATGGCGAATGCTTCGTTGTATGTGAGAAAATATCTAAACGTTGAATTTTTGTAACCACTCCCAGCCAGCAATTTCTGAAATTTTCAATCAAATTCGAGTCTTTTTTGATTCCTCTGCGCGATTAAAAAGCTAGAATATGCGCTCATTTTCGGATCATAAATTATACTTTTGTCGGTAGAAAAACGTGACTGCCCGCGACTCTTCTTGATAAGTCATTTATGAGTCTTTTTCTATATTAGTTTAGAGTCATTTTTAACCCCTTTTTTAGTAGTATTTAAGGTCTTTTTCGAATCGTTTTCTGACCATTATTATTCATCATCTTATTTCGCTTCATTTTTTACTCTTTTTCGAATTGTGTTTCAGTCATGTTTCTAATCGCTTACAAGTCATATTTGAGAAATTTATCAGTCAGTTTGTGAGTGTTTTTATTGTTATTTATGACTGTTATTTGAGTCATTTATCAGCGGCATGTCTAATCGTATTTGACTTTTCTTGAAGTATTTTTTGGTCAGCTTTCTGAGTCCTACGTTTAATGGTCAAACAGAATTACGGCACAAACACATATTCCATACAAATTGACGCAAAAAGGAAGTTACAGAAAGCAGTCCAGAGACTGAATCTATTTATTTTGACAGAGTTTTTTTATGCTACCACACTTTCAATAAATTTCATACATTTTGTAAAGAAAAATAAGCAGAAAGAAAATATAACATAAATCAGAGAGCAGTTGAAGTTACTCCCGTTTATTTTATTATGAGCTCTGTCAATTTGAAATCGATTTTTCCTGAAGCTGCAGACTTATTCTGTTTCATCATTTAATTTCATATTGGATTTAACTTTTTTAAATGAAAAAAAAAATAAAATTTGTTGACATTATACGTAAAAATTGCCCCGTTATACTTAAAAATAACATATCAAGTAGTGTTTAATCATCTATCTGCGTAAAATATGATCATAGAATACATAATTATAATCACTTTTAAAACACCTGCATGATTTGTTTTTCATTAAACATTTTTCAGTTTTCCAGGTAAGCGAAATATGATAATAACAAACGGAAATAATAGTCACATTTTGCACATCTGGATGATTAATTCGTGATTGCTATACAATTTGTTATTGTATTTTAAATCGAACTATTTTTACCCATTAGAGTGAATCTTTTTCGATTCCTTTTTTGATCGTGTAAGTGGTTAATCAGTTTTTGATCACGAATAGTGATTTAAAAAGACTCAGCAAGGTGATTTTTCAGAAAATTATCTTCCAAATGCTAGATGGGAATATACACATGTACGTATATAATACCTTATTTTACTACTTTTAGATGGTAACCACAGATACACTCATTCTCCTTTTAACATTAAAAATTTATATTTGCATACAAGCGAATTTACATACACGTGTATTAAAATAAAAGAAAACGTGCACTAACAAATACTTACACATAAACTTAATACACACATGAGTTTAATAAAATTATACACACATACATATCGATTGATGGCTTAATATAAAAAGGGCGTATCTCAAGTTTTTTCGAAATTGCGTTTTAACGTTTTCTGGTAGTCAAGGTATAATTACATCCTTTTTCAAGAACGAAGTAAGTAACAATTAAAAATAAAAGATTTATTTAATAAAAAAAATGTTTCTTGCATGTTAATAATTTAGTGTTTGTTCAGTTTTTTCCTTCTACTGTAAAATATCGAAAATTCGAGTTACGCCTTTTTTATATTAAGCCATCGATATGTATGTAAATAAGTATGTAATAAACATGTGTGCTCTTATATCCATAGATATATGTATGTACAAAAACTCATATGAAAACTTTCAACATATGCGCCACCTCATATCAATTTCGTGCACAACAAACACCAAGAGAAAGGAAATATAAAACTATGTATAAAGTTAATACACATCCAACTCGTACTTTCCATATTGTTGTTTAATAAGAATTTAATATCTATACATATTTGTATATATATATATATATATATAAAGGGTCCGCCAGATAACTTTTTTTTTGAAAATGCTATAAAAAAAACTACTGAAGCTTCGACTGTGTGGCACGTAGCGCCGTCCTGTTGAAACCAAATGTTGCCAATATCCTCCTCTTCAATTTTTGTGAACAAAAATTCGTTCAACATGGCCCGATAATGATCGCCATTGACTGTAACGGCCACTACTTGCTCATTTTTTGAGAAAAAAAAATGGCCCAATTATGCCTCTGGACCAAAATCCGCACCAAACAGTGACTTGTTTTGGGTGCATCGGCTTTTCAATGTATGCGTGCGGGTTTTCTGTGCCCCAAATGCGACAATTCTGCTTGTTTACATACAAGCCAAGATCAAAATGAGCTTCATCTGAAAAGATGATTTCTTTGGCAAAATCGGTATCTTCTGTAAGTCGATCGCAAATCCACTTAGCGAAGCGAAAACGCATTAGATGGTCAGTTGGCTCATTCAGCTGAAGGCTAAAACTAATTATCTGGCAAATCAGACATGAGCTAAGTGCTAACATTCACGAAATAAGCACTAGTTGAAAAAAAAACGTTAGATGGCGGACCCTTTATATGTATATATATATATATATATATATATATATATATATATATATATATTAATACGTGTGCATGTATGTATGTATGTATATGCATAAATTACAACAACAAAAGCAAACAACACCAAGAACAGCCAATTATATGTATATATTAATGTGTATACAAAACTCAATATACCGTTACCATTTCTGACTGACTTGAATACAAAACAAAAACCAAAGCGGCAACAAGGACAACAACAACAACATCAAAAGCAAAGCATAATTTCCTTGGCAGAAATGGTTATACGTATGTAAGTACTAACGTTAAATGGTAAAGATGTAAATTTACACACCATTAAGTCGTTTACAAAACACTTAGACATCTCTGCCACCAGACCACTTCCAATGCAACGACCGATATCGCTTCCAATAAGTTAAGATAACCAGCAACGAATGGTAACGAATGAGAAAGGGAATATAAGGCTCGCCTGAAGAGCAAACTTTTGAAATTTCAAAAACCCTAAAGGTAAAAGCTCCCAAAATAAAAAATTGCAAAAAATCGAAAAAAATCGCTAAAATGGAAAGAAAGCGCCAAAACTAAAAAAATGCTAAAACTACGAAAGCAGATCAATAAGTCCTTGACACGGTTTTTTTTTCAAAACAAAAATTTATTTTTCAACGTAATCTCCTTTTAACTCAATACACTTAGGGCGACTTTTTGGGTACGAGATTAAGATTAGTTTATTTCTATAATTAGCTAATCCGAAAATTAACTTAATCTCAAATTAATTAATTTGATATTTTTGAGTGGTAGTTTAAGCTTCTTATTATTTGTAGTATTACCATACTGAGGAACAAAATAGTGGCAACATTTTCTGTGTAAAAGTCATACATGTTATCAACACACTTTCATTTTTTTTGGAAAGAAGAAGAAACTGCCATGTTTTATTATTTACAAGTAAAATATTGCGCGTGTTAAAGGAAATAGATAAATAATATAAAATATATAAATTTATTTATGTCTTTTTAAATTATTTTATAATATAATTTTTAAAAAAAGTTATAAGTTTCACAAGTGTATGTTGTCAATGTTAACGTATGATTAAACCACCACGATTGCCCGCTTAAACTATTAAGCAAACCATATAATCGACTACCCAAAAATCACAAATGAAGATTAAGGTTAATTTAATCTCTAATCTTGAACTCAAAAAGCCGCCCTTAATCCAACGTTTCTCCAGTTTTTGTGTCCCTTCCAAAAAAAATAAGATTTTTCGAGGCCCTTAAAATAGTCAATAATTTCATCGTTGGTGCTAAATCTCTTTCCACCGAGCCATTTCTTTAGGTTTGGAAATAGAAGGTAGTCACTAAGGGCTAAATCTTGCGAATATGGTGGATGGAGCACTAATTCTTAGTCCAATTCATAGAGTTTTTCCATCGAGGCTGCACACGTGTGCACTCGCGCATAATCTAAATTAAAAAGAACTTTTTTCTTGGCCATATAAGGATGTTTTCTTTTTAAATCCTCAGTAAATTGGTCTTATAAGTTGGCATAAAATTGGCCGTTAATTGTTTTTCCCTAATGTGGATTATCTTGCGTGCATCCCAAAAAAACTGTTGCCAATAGCTTAGCGGCAGACAAACTCACCTTGGCCTTCTTCGGAGCAGGTTAAGACTGCTGTTTGGTCTCCGGAGTACAGTAATGGATCCATGTTTTATCCTCAGTTACAAAGGTCAGCAAGAACTCATTCGGATTGCGGTTAAACAAATCCAAACAATCCTTTGAAGTTGTCACACGTTTACGTTTGTGGTCAATTGAAACCAAACGCGGCAACCATCTTTCAGAAAACTTTCTTAAACCCAGCTGATCGTTTCAAATCAAAATCACACTGTCATATGATATGCCTATGGCAGTAAGAATCTCATGCACTTTTACTCTTCAATCGGCCAACACCAACCATATCGTAGATTTTTTCAACATTTTCGCGTGTACTGACCTCAATTGGCCGTCCAGAACGTTCAGCGTCATTTGTACTTGTAGGACCACAACGAAAGTCAGTAAAGCACTTTTTTTACATTTGAAATCGATGGTGAAGAGCCCCTATAGTATTTATGGAGCTTTTCCTTGGTTTGATTAACGGTTATTTTCGCAAAACATAATGTTTAGTGAGCATACAAATTTCACTTTTTTCCATTTTCTTCACAAAAGTCGAGGTAGTCTGTTATCAACGGCTGCCAAACACAAACTAAATGACACAGCTTGTTCAAACTTAGACAAGAGTCAACTGACAGTTGCAACTTGACAGGAAAAATTCAAAATCAAAATGAAATTCAATTCAAAAACACTCTGAGTTAGTTATCCATTCTCGTAAAAAAACCCCAAGACACGAAAAAAAACGCCAAAGACCAAAAAAAACTCCCAAAAATTAAAAAAACCCCAAAATTAAAAGTCACGAAAAATAAAAATAAATTTTAAAGCCCCTCGTATCTTCAAACAAAAACTACTTAAAACTAATTGAGAATTCTTGTATACCCAAAGAAAACTATATAAAAATGATTTAAAAATTCACTACATACTTCTTTATAATCTCTTTTGTCACGTATTGATTGAATAAACTAACAGTTAATATAAAATATAAATTTGAAATTTATTTGCTGGTGGTTCAGTTATGTCAAAAACAAAAAACTTCTGACAATATGTCGAATAATAAATTTCGTAAGTGTTAAATTTTAAATTTTATTTTTCATTTTGCCTTATAAATACTTTTATTGTTATCCAATGGATTTCTAATGGTATAAAGGTGTAGAAAAATAAAATAGATTCACATCGAATATAAATTATTTGCTGGATTTTTTGTATTAGTTTCTAAAGGCTTCATTAGTCTTTACTTTCTGTTGCTGTTCTGTGCCGTTCCTTTCTGTATAAAATATTTTGCAATTACTTTGTCTGTGAAAAAAATCAGCTGGCAACCTATAAAATTGATTACACTTCTACACAAAATATCACAACACACTAATACATATACACTTTTGGCTGTCACTTAACGTTGAATTCTATTTTCTACAGATTTGTCCGCAACAGAACAGAACGAAAAAGTAGAAACTAACCACATATACAGATTTTCAACTCAACAGAAACAAAACAGCTGATTCAGAACAGAACATCACGTACTAACTAATTCTGCCTTAAGGTAGAATTAGCCGAACGTCCACGTCAGCTAACGAAACAGCTGATCGTTTTTGTTGATTGAAAACAATGCAAACGCTTACCGAAGTTTGCTGTAACGTTGACGGCACGTCTCAACCTGTATAAAATAGAATTTCCTAACGTTGTTAAGTGACGTTTGTAAGCCAGTGATGGTGTCATTGTAAGTTAAATGGAATAGGGGTATTTTGGCTCTGTTTTTTTGGTACTTTTGTTAATAATATCTGTGTGCAAAAACATAAGTATATAAATAAATATTTGGGAATGTACATATATACATACTTATGTACACAAATATATTCATGCATGTGTATGTACATATATGTACTTATATATAATAAAGAAATGCATAAATATGTATCAGCAAAATATAAATGTGATATGTATTAAAGGATTTAAATGGTATCAAAACTTCTTATTGTGTATGCACACATGTAAAAATTATTTCATGTTGCATACATATCGTTGGTCACAAGTAGAAAGGCCCTAACTCAAATAATTGTAATTTTACAGGGGAAGATAAAAACATAATATTAAACAGCACAATTGCTTTGTTAAACTGCTTTTAAAAGTGTTATTTTTACGATATTGCAATAAATTTTTGTGACGAGGTGTACTTGTGTCCATCGATATGTATGTATGTATGAACATATTTATTTGTTATAAATGTATAACAGACAGTATACAGTTTTAGTAGCGTTTACATATTTTAGGTACTTTTTCTTCGCTACATTCACCATTTGAACTTTTTTATTTCCCATCACTGTTTTGTGAACAGCTGTGCCTTTTTAATATTAAAACAACAAAACGAAGTAAAGCATACGCACGTTTTTAAATGTTCTATAAGTGCACCAACGTGCTAACAGTACAGTACGGTACGGTACAGCAACAGCAACGTTCGGCTAACCCAGCCTTTAAGCTTACTACGCTTATTTTTCCTTTGTGATTTTCAAAAATGTTATTATTTGTGAATTCTGAGATAGTTCTTAAAAGTCTGTACATAAGATACATAAGAGGTTTGTGACTATTCAAAAAGTGTTGTTGAAGTCTACTGATGATTTGTTACAGCAACAATGAAATGCATATAGACAAAGCTGAACCACCAGCAAATAAATTTCAAATTAAAATAAACTTCTGACAATATGACAATAAATTTCTTAATTATAAAATACAAATGAAAAATTAGTTGCAATTAAATGCAACATGCATCGGCCCACAACTTCAATGAAAAAAAAAACTTGATAATTTTTTCACAGTGATCTATTTGTATAAATTTTAAACAGATCAAATGAGAATTCTAACATACAGATCTACAACAAAACTAAGCAGCTTATATTGGCCCCTTCAAAAAGCTTTATTGGCACAATTCAGCATTGAGTGAAACCAACAAACATTGAAGTATTAACTTGATAAACAAAATGACAACAACTAAGAAAATAGCAACAGTCTGCTAAATACTCACATAAACTGAAATTCTTTTCAATAAGTGTGTTGTTGCCTTTACACCACACACACACACACACACACAAACTGCGAACTTCAATATTACACCACTAACAACCTGCACTTACATAGTTTGTTGTAGGTAGTAAGCAGCAATAACTAAATACAAGAATGGAAATAACGTTGGTTATATGTATATAGTCAAGTGATATTAGCATATGTAAATTTTATTTAATAATTTTAACTTTCTGCTGTGTTCCTTCCTTCCTCCATATCCTGTTGTTATATTTAATGGCTTAGAAAATGTTTAATAAATACTCGATGAAATAAAAACTGAGAAAAAAACACAAATATGTTTTAAATACACATTTACCTGCGCGTATACCATAAAATCCTTAAAGAGACTATTATAAATACTAGAAGTGAAAATACACACAAGCACACACACATAACGAGCGGTAAAAATAAGCATTAAGCAGGCCTTCAGACACAAGGCCTTATTGTATGACCCAGTTACATACTCATAAATTTTTTTTTCATACGATATCTAGTTATCCAAAGATTTCTGTGTTCCCATTCCCAACCTGCTTGGTAGGAGAGGCCTTCTTCAGCAGGACTGATGGATGGTATGTAATTTTCTTAAGCCTACAGTATATGGCATGTAAAAAGTCACATGCGTATGTGGCGATGACGTCACAAGAATTTTCAGCATGTTCTTTGGATTTTTTTTTAAATTACTAATAGTGGCTACATGCCGTAAAATTTTTATAGTATTTTTGTTCTAAAATACATATTACAGTCATTTTCTGGGCAGCTCATCTGTAAGCATGTTAATATCTACATGTACATATGTTGCTAGTACACGGCATGTAGCAAATGTAGCATTTTGATGACGTCAAAATTACGTCAGAACGACATGCGCATGTCGTTTTTTACATGCCGTGTACTGTAGGCTTTAGTAACGGTTTATCAGTTTTGTTGCTATAGCAGACGTAGAACGTGCACAAAATGTGTGTGTATACATACATACATATACTGAAAAACAAATCAGAAGAATTTCAACTTTTTGTAGCTTGCGACACCAAACATATAATTGCCCTTAATGATGAAAGTGGTCTAAGTCATATGCATTATTACTTCGAAATATTTAATAAATATTTAATAAATATTAAATAAATTTATAGTAATCAAGACAGCACAACTCTAAATTAAAATGTTGCACAATATAAAAATATATTTTTTTGATTTATTCAAATGTAATCTACCAAATATCTCGACCAAAGATATATATGACTCAGACCACTTTCCAAATTAAGGGCACACATGATTGTGTTTTTTTTTAAGAAAACGAAACTTTTTTTATACTTCTATATATATTTGTGTAGGCCCGTCAGCAGCTCTATAAGGTAAAATTAAAAAAAAAATAACGTCAAAATGATTGCTGTCGCACGTGACAAAAAATTGGAAATGCCCATCTTAAGAAGGAAGTATAAATATCTTCCACAACGCTCTGCTGTGAAGGCAAGCGAGCATGATTACTGGATATAGAAAGATCTTACAGAAGGCCTTTTAAATTATGGCCTCCAAAAGTTCGCCGCTGGGTATTTAAATATGTATGTGTGCGCGTGTTTACTTACAAATTCAGTTTTTCTTAGTAAATTTAAGTTTTCTAAACTATTTTTCATATTCGTCTCTTTCTTGGCTTTCCAACAAGGAAACAACTTTTAAAATTTTTCAAGTCTTAAACTCTTTTGCATTTAATTTTATACTGTTTTTTGGAAATAAATAAATTAACTCATAGGATATATACCGCTATGAAAAGTTATTTCCTGTTTACCACATACCACGAAGAGTATTTATGCAGACCTGACAATTCCTTCGACATATGATTATCCAATTAAATAGTTTTCTTTTTCTGCGAATAAATCTTCAATGTTCTTAAGTAATTTAGGACATCCGTTTGTAAATTGAGAGGAGATGTCACTTTCGTATTTACTAAGGTCATTAATCTCTACTTAAGTCATAAACATATTTAATTTATTTTTCTAACATAAGCTAACATATTTCTGTGTTTGTGCATAAGAGTGTGTGTAAGCATATCGCACTTGTTCCTGTAAAGGGAATTAACTCAAACAATCTTTCAATAGAGGGAAATAACTATTTTTTTTTTTTTCAAAGAGGAAAACTACTAAAATTTTTTCATCATAAGAGTTTAGCAAATGATTTCAGATTGATTTTTACAGTGGGTATATATGACCACTGTATGTACTCGTATATCTTTTTTTCAATCGCTATTCCTTTCCTAAAGAAGGTAACACCTTGCCTGAGTGTTTCTTCTCTTTACAAAAATAATAATAATAATAATAAATTCCAACATATAGTTATTGACTCCCTTTATATGAACAACAGCGATATGTGCTTTGTCATCATGTATAAACATGTATATGTACGTACATAAATACATACAAACTTGTGCTGTTATTTATGGGATAGCTATACAAGAAGAGAAATTCATTCAACTTATTAATGCAAAGACTCATACAATGAATTTTAATTTGCGAAATTTCCTGTTTTTGGATTCCTTCGGAGAATATTGTATTTGTGTACTTTTTCCTGTATATATAATGATAGCTAACAGTTTTATTTTTAACACGTGCCCGGTATATTTGAAATTTGTTCTTTTTGTATTCTATTAATTTTATTAAAAAGTAAAAAAGCAAACTAATGACACAAGTACAAGTCGACAATAACAAAAATAACTTAACACAGTATGAAAGTTTAAGAGTGAAGGCAGAGTGTCTTCAGAGATCTTAAAATAAAAAGCTATGTAGCAATATGTAGCATATGTACATATGTATATTGAAACTTGAAATTTGTAAAATTAGTGTATTTCTATACAGACTACAACAATTAACATTAAAATTTAAGAAAATTAAAATTAAAGGGTGGTCCATCAGTTAATGCAATTTTGACATCTTGCTATATCTTGGAAATCGTAAGAGGCAAACACTTGAAATTTTCAAAAACGGTAAAACTAAAAAAACCGAAAATTATAAAATAGCCAAACCAAAAAAAATCGCCAAAATTAAAAAAAATTTCTAACACTAAAATAAATCGCCAAATTCGAAATAATCGCTCAAATGAAAAAATCGCCAAAATGAAAAAAAACGCCAAAAATCGAAATAAAATCGCTGAAATCGAAAAAGGAGCCAAAACAGATATAATTGTTTATATGAAAAAAAAATCGCCAAAATGAAAAAAAAATCGCCAAAATGAAGAAAAAAATCGCCAAATTCAAAAAACGCCAATAACTGAAAAAAATCGCCAAAACGCGAAAAAGGCTCCAAAACTTTAAAAAAAATCGCCCAAGTGGGAAAAACGCCAAAATGAAAAAAATTTCCGAAATGTAAAAAAAATCGCCAAATTGAAAAAACGCCAAAAACCAAAAAAAATGCCAAAACTATATAATTAATACATAGCTGAAGTTTGTATTAAATTACATATCTAGTGTTCGTACGGAATCCTGCGTGCGCGAGTCAGAGTCGCACTTTACTGAATTTATTTAGTCTTAATAATTATGCCTGTTCTGTATCTACTCGATTAAAATTTTAAGATTAATTTTTTTTTTTCTGAATACATATATTCGAAGAAACAAGAAATAAAAAGTTTTGTTATAATAATTTAAAACAAAATTATCAAAAACAACACCTGTATGTATTAGTTTAATTTTTTTTTTTATTAAAAACGAACAAAAAACAATTTATTGCACATTTTATTATTATTTTGTTTTAATAACTTGGAAATATTGTTAAAAACGTATCGTAATTAGTTGCAAAATATGCATATAGCTTTTTTATTGCATAAGAGGCATAACTCAATAAAACTAGTTTTGCAGAAAATAAGTTTTAAGTTTTCAATTTACAATTTAAATATTTCCTCTTCTTCAGTAAAGCATAACGATCCTATCTCGTTGATTCCTTTTAACATTTTTTTTAATAAAAGATGTTGGTTATACGGTTAAGTTAAGTTTAATGGAATGGAGCAAATGTTTCCCTTCGTTAAGACAATGAATTGTTTAATCGCTATTCATACTGACTCATGAAATTTTAAATATAAGTAAGTAGATATTATATAAACTCAACTACTCTGATTTACGCATTCTCACGATGACATTGATTTAAAAGTGTAGGTTGAAATAAATATGGATGCGACGTCGACATCATAGTCGTACCACACTCACACTCATAAACCACCCTAGTTTGATTTCTAATTTCAGGAAAATACCTAAACTACTCACATTGATTTAGCTCACTCAATTCATGCATCATAATCATCAACATCATGAGTTTAGTCATTAAACAGTTTTTTAGTATTATACAATAGTAGTAAATAATAATAAAAAAAACTACAAAGAAACACATAACCTCATAATGCGAAGTTCGCATTGTGAATCATACTTATTTTGCATCGTCCATAGGCATTGAGTTAAGGAGAGTCGAAATTAACAACGTCATATATGTAGCTAGGTATGAGTTCAATGTGTACTTCAAACTTTGGAATGAATATGATTCATAGCCAACAATGCAATAAGTATAAGTGCGCATAAGTACAAGAAATTTTGAGTCATGATACAACTCTACTAACTATTTCACTTCTCATTGCTGTTCTCTGACTCCGGTACAAATAAAAACATCATAAGCAGGCGTATACTTAACCTAGAATCTATAGCAGGAATTATATATCACTCATACGTCAATATTATCTCAAATTTCCATTTCATTCATTAATGGTGTAGTTGGCTCTTAGGCCAAGTTTATATTTGTGTGTTATGTGACCAAAAAAAAAACGTAACCACTAATTACTTATGAAAAAATGTTTGATTCAGACATGTATTTATTGATTTAAACAGTTTCCAATCATGCTGGATTCTACAAAATTATCTATTAGTTATGTACACAGAAAGAAAAAAGCCATACTAAATTTAAGTTTTTTCTACTTAATTTTAGTACGAAACGTTCTTAAAAATTTGAGTATGAATAGCACTAACATTTACTTAAAACGACTCAAACACGGGATTACTTTAGAAAAACAATCTTAGTTTAGCGCCTTTTTAGTTCATAGGCGAGAAAGGAAAATATGATGGTTCCCATCTTTATTTTACTCTTATTCTCTTTCATCTTCCATAAGCTGAAAAGTTGCTCAACTAAAATTGCCATCTGTTATCCCAGATATAATAATTTCTTTTGCAAAAAAACAAATGAAATGAAAAAATTTTTGGGAAATTTTTCACTTTTTCGGCTACCTCGGCGCTACTTAAACGGTGTTAAGAATGATTCCTAGGAATTTCATACGTTCTAAGGAGTTCTTTATTGGATAATGGTTTCTATTGACCTGAACAGGTGAAAAAATTTAAAAAAAAAATCGAATCTTTTAAAATTTTTTGCGATTTTGATCTTGAAGATGAAGTTTTTTTGATTTAATATGTTCACAATTTTTATTCTTTAATACAAGGGCATTAAGAAACTAAATCAAAATTTTAAACGGTTTGCAAGATATGAGCCTTAGAAAATGTAAAACAGACACCGAGGCAAAACAGACACTTGGGGCAAAACTGGGAGATACGGGTCTTTTTTTTATCACGTAGTGGTATACGTTCATTGTCTTATTTCCATGATTTGAAAAATTACACACAAAGTAATAATAAAAGGTCATAGAAAAGTTTCCAGGATCATTGAATACAAATTTATTTAAATACAAGTATAAGCATTTTTTTATTTAAATATCAAAATCATTTTCTTATGTGAACATTATATTCTATATTTACATACATATATAATATAAATAGTGTGTAGAGCGATATTTTCTTAAAAAAATAAAAGTGAACACCGAATTTTACAGTTAAACTGTCGATTTAAAAGTTTAAAAGCGCTCTTATAATAAACTGTATAATATGACTAATGCCCTAATTCTGTTCGATGATTGTATTGTCTTGTCAATGGACGATAAAAGGCCGCAGTTGTGATTCTTTAAAACAATTATTATTTGTTGTCTATGTTCCAAGCAATGTATCCAACACATATTTGTTCATATATTTTTCAAACAATTGCATAAAGCAAGTGCTAGGCACATCAATATTCAGCTTCAATATGTGTGGTTGTGTGCGTTTTTTTGTTTTAAAAAATATTCACACCAATAGTATATGTGTGACAATTTTTGGTAAACAAACGCACACAATCACATATATTGAAGCTGAATATTGATGTGTCTGGCACTCGCTTAAGGTACCAACAGACGACATGTTTTGCACATTGTATGTGCCAGAATTTACATATGTAAACGAAAACATGTAGTGTGTTACCTTTAAAACATTGCTTGTGTAAAAAACATGACAAAAAACATAAGTCATTATTGGAAATAGAGCGTGCTCTATTTTCTTATGTTAAACATACAGCTCCAAATGTCTATGTCATGCGAACAAATTCGTCGGCGGTTAATTATGTGCATAATCTCATTAGCCGTCTGAATGAAGTATTTTGCAAGACAAATTAATTATATATCTTTTTTTTAATTTAACGTTGTCGTTTTATTAAAATGAGTCCAAAAATGTATAGATTTTTAGATACAACCTCAACGTCTTGTTTAAAAAAGAAAAAATTAAAAAAGCAAATTTGCGTCGCCAGTACTACAGCGACGGAACCAATAATATTTCGACGGCTACAAGCCATTTATAACGGGTGTTTTTTTAGAGGTATAGAACTTCAAATTGAAATAAAACACAAGAAAATCGTTTTAATGTCCATCAATTTGGCTTTATTGGAAGGATAATTTTATGCCATTAATGTTTAAATATGATTTCGGGCATGTGGCCGCCGCGGCTGGCTCGAATAAAGCCAATTCTACAGGTCCAATTTTCAACAACTTTTTCGAGCATATGGGGCCGTATGTTGGCAATAACGCCACGAATGTTGGCTTCCAAGTCCCCTAACGTTTCTGGTTTGTTGGCGTAGACGAGCGACTTCACATATCCCCAAAGAAAATAATCCAATGGTGTCAAATCACACGATCTTGGTGGCCAATTGACAGGTCCATTCCGCGAAATTATGCGCTCATCGAATGTTTCCTTCAATAAATCGATTGTGACGTGCGCTGTGTGGCATGTAGCGCCGTCTTGTTGGAACCACAACTCATGCACATTCATGCCATCCAATTCGGGAACAAAATAGTCGGTTATCATGGCTCTATACCGGTCTCCATTAACGGTAACTGACTCTCCAGCATTATTTCGGAAGAAGTATGGCCCAATGACTCCACCAGCCCATAGAGCACACCAAACAGTCAGTTTTTGTGGATGGAATGGCGTCTCAAGGGTCTCATGTGGATTCTCTTCACTCCAAATGCGGCAATTTTGCTTGTTGACGTAGCCATTCAACCAAAAATGAGCCTCATCACTGAACAAAATTTTGCGATGAAAATCAGCGTCGAGATCAATCTCATTTTCGGCCCATACACCAAAATCACGACGCATTGCATGGTCTCGCGGCTTTAATTCTTGCACAAGCTGGATCTTGTAAGGTCGCAAGCCAAGATCTTTGCGCAAAATCTTCCATAAAGTTGATGGACAAAGCTCCAATTGCTGTGCACGGTGGCGAATCGATTCATTCGGGTCCTCTTCAACACTTTGCTCTACAGCGGCAATTGTTTCTTCGGTGCGCACTGTTCGACGTCTCTGCGGATGCGTATTATCACATAGAGTAAACGTAGTGTGAAAACGATCCATGGTTAACCGAATTAATTGCTCTGATGGACGATTATGTCGACCATAAAATGGACGGAGCTTGCGGTAAACTTCGCGAACTGAACCATTATTTTCGAAATAAATTTGCACGATTTGCAAGCGTTGTTCTTTTGTCAACCTGTTCATGATGAAATGGCAAACCAAACTAAATATTAATCACTTGACAGCTGACAAAATGGCCGCCAGTTAAAAAAGTGATGCCAACTTAAAGTTCTATACCTCAATAAAAAACACCCGTTAAAACAAAATACGTGGATATTTATGTACTGAAAAAGAAGAAGTGATACTACATGTACGTTTATGACCAAAAATTATAAACCTTATGTAAATTAACCAATATTGACAAGCATAAAGAAAAACATACGAGTCGAAAACTTAAAAAACACATGTAAAAAACATGTCGTCTGTTGGTACCTTTAATACTTTACTTTAATTTTTACGCTTTAAAAATATGGCAATAATATTTTTATTTTTCATTATCAAAGACAACAACCATTGTTGAAGAAAATAATTTAGAGAATTCAAACACAAGAACTCAAAAGTATTTTCAAACAAAAACGTCCACAGTTTTCTTACTGAATTAGGGCATTTAAACCTTTTTCCGTACTGCTAGAAATATAGTGAAATCAGTAGTTCCGAAGACATAGACCCCATTATGGGCACTTTAGACGCCATTATGGGTCAGTGTATCCTGCCAGCAGATGTCTTGTTTGTCTTTTTCCCACTGTAGTCAGTATAGATGTATATATATTTGCTAACACACATAGAAAATATATTGATGAGCGTGTTTTTCTTACTACATATGTATTATGCAATTAAAGAAAACTTTTATTAAAGTAACAAAATTAAGTTGCTTTCTCCTATTTTCAGCGATTTGCACCATTTCTTTCTAAATATTTCTTGTTTTTTCTATACATTTCATCGGTATGCTGCTTTTTGGGTGCTTTTGTACTTCAATTCTTTTTCATTGTTTCATTTATTGTGTAGCCTGCATGTAGAGGCTTATCTTTAGTTTTATGACATTGTATCTTATTTCATTGTATTTTATTTATTTAATAACGTGCGTACGAGATATTACACATACATACATACATTCTTATAAACGTAATTTCTAATATGTATACATATATGTCCTTCTTTAACACCAAATTTTCTCTACTTATTTGCATTGCTTTTGATATCCATTTTGTGTATGTATAAGGAGTTTGTATGCATTTGTAAGCGTATTAATTTATTTTGCAAATATCTTAATTTTATTTTTATTACCTTCTTGTCGCCTAATATCTGATAAGTCATAGATATCATATTATATTGCGTTTAGAGTTTTACTTGAATTTTTTTTCTTTGTACTTTTCAATGCATTTAAATGAGTATTAAATATATTTGTACTTAATCTTATATGCTTTTGAACACATTTACTGGGGCAATTTTTATAACACAATTTTTCCATTCCAAATTATTTTATGCTAACATTATTTGCTTTTATTTTTTGTTCTGTATGTACATATGTATATAGAATTGCGAACAGCGTACAAAGAGCTTGTAATTGCTTAAGATTTTATTAAAAGATTTTTATTGCTTTTGTTTGATGGAGTTCTTAAAATGTTGTGAATAGAAATTAAACGGTTATTAAGACTTGATTGCTTAATTTTTATCATTTTCAAAGTGCACTTACTCACATCATATTTTGTTAATGTAAATATTATTATTGAATAAAAATCGTGTCCAGAATACGGCATTTTAAATTATCACATTTCATTAACAGCATTGTAATACGGAGTATGCAAGCTTTTAGAGCACAATGTGGTCCATAATAAGTCATTTTATTGTCGCCCGCATTGACTCCTTTCCAAAAAATTTGTCACATCTTAAAAAATGTTAATATATACTGAACCAAAAAGGTACCTAAATTCAACGAAAAAATTCTTTGATTCAACAAATTTATTCCTTGTTTTTCACTTAAGGAATAGGTTCATCTAGGCCAAGTTCTGGCCAATGCATGCAGTATGTATATTTACAGGAAGCCCTTCGAGCTGTTCCTCGCAATCGTAAAATTATAAAATTTAAATAGTAATTAGAATTCATGTAACCTCATGTGCAAAGTTTGAAAGTTTTATTATGAAAGGTTTCGGAGATATGGAGGTGCAAAAAGTGCACATTTTAAGACAATATTATGAAGCACTTGCGCTATATCTAGAGATCTGAAATTTGGTACACAAGTAGATCTAGGTGAGCAATGAACTAGAAAAATCTGAAAACTCAGACAATTCTACCAGGGGGGCGGGGCTACGCCCATACAAATTAAAATTTATTCTATTGAGCTGAAATTCGATACAGAGCTAGGTCTAGGATAGAAATAAAATAAAAAAATCTGAAAGTCCGGAAATTTTTGCCAGGCGGGGCTACGCCCATAAAGGTCAGAATTAAAAATGCTAATGTAAGGCTCTTCATGGAAGCTATTTTATTGAAATTCGGCATATATACTGCGGTAATGCAAGGCTATAAATTTGTCATTAAAAAAGTGGGCGTTCACACGCCCATACAATTTAAACCTCATTTTAATGCCCTGCGGCTCAGCATATTTAGATATACTATATATCTAGCTTTATTATCCGTTTGTAACGAAATTAGACACGAGTAATAAGTGGAAAACTGGGCGAGGCTACGCCCATAAAAATTAAAAATTAAAAGTTGCGCTAAGGAGCTGAAATTTGATATACAAGTAGGTTTTAAGTGAGAAACAAACTAGAAACATTTTAAAACCAAAAAAAAAATTTTCAGAATGGGCGGGGCCACGCTAATATTATTTTGAACTAAATACTTAATATATAGCTTTTAATTCAAGCCAAATTAGTGAAATCTTGCATCACCTTAAAAATTGGGCGTGATCACTCCCATAAAATGTTAGCCTTGTGTCTAGCATATTTTAGAAGAAAATTAGCATGAATTATAAGCGCTGCTCACAACAAAATTTTGAGTTAGGAATAGTGGCCTCTAATATCAAAGAAAAATTAATGAGAAAACCAGCTAGTTGTTCCATTCTACTACGTATTTGTCAGAATATTTAGAATTAACTTTGGTGTTATTTGTTCATTAATAACAGAGTACAGAATGAAACCATTCGCAGTTGCTAACAATTCATAAATTCGTTGCTTTTGCCATGCATTTATTCGACAACAATAACAAATGTACTTGCTATGATACAATTCGTTGCGATTTTCTGATTGCTCATACGCGCTCTCTTATTACAATGTCGTTACAACACAAGTAGTGAAGTGAAATATGCAGCATGAATGAATGGATTTCTTTCATACCATTCACTCAGTATTCGCTGATCTTTTGTATATCATGTTTAAATAACAAGTTTATTTTTAGTGGTTTAAATGGCTATAAATAAAAAAAAATGCAGTGTGAGGGAGGAAATTTAAAAAAAAAATAAATACCAATATTTACAGTGCTATAAAAAAAGAAAATATAAAAATTAAAGTTTGTAAAAAGTAAAATATATCTGAAATCTATTTCAAATAACCGTTTCATATAAAATTTTACATAAAATGCATTTCAAATCTATATCGCGTTTATAAAAGCACAAAATAAAAAGACTACGTTGTGTTCGATCACAGTAAAAAGTATTCGCACCATTCACTGAGTATTCGTTGCTTTTGACAAGACCAGTGAACATTTATATAAAACAAGCAATGCACGCAATAAAATTTAACGCACTCATCTCTTTCGATTGTGCCATGCGTTGTTTTTTTTTCAAATGTTGTGGATTCACAACAATATGCAGGTTTTTTTGTGATTGCATTCAAAACAACAAAATAAGACATTCAATCTGTTCTCTGATTAATAATTATCACATGCTATTTGACTTACAAAGCGATATATATATATATATGTATATAGAAATGAATGAGAACTATTACTCTTAAATTTAAAATTCTATACCTTAAAAAATATTACCCTTTACAATACGACAAGCAATTGTATTCTTCTCAAACCTATTTGGCCTGTTGATTTTAATTTAACTTTTTCCCTGCTTTTGCTTGTATTCATTTCTTCTTTGCCATTTTAGTAAGAAAAAATTTCACTTTGTAACCTAGAAACATGTTTGTGTTTTTTTGTTATGGTTCGTTTTGCTGCTTACACTACGACATATTTCAGTCTTGTAATCTGTTTATAGTCAGCAACTTGCGTATGGATTTAAAAGGGATTACGCATTATTATTGTCCTGTGTTTATACTCTTTATTATTCTATTGTATATATTTTGCAACGACAGCGACAATAAAGGGAGACTTCATCTCCAACTACACTAATAGTGGTATGAGAACAGACACAACTACACTTAATATATACATACATACATACACATATATTTGTATGTAGCTTTGTTGTTTTTCATGCCATAAACGTAAAGACAAATTGTGGGTAGAACGCAGGTACTCCCAAACTATTTCTGAAAAAGACGTTTCCAGGGTTAGAAAACTTTAACTTTTTTTGTACAAAAGCAACTTAGTAAAACAAATTTTTCCTTTTCTTTATAAATTAAACATATCTTATGTTCCTAAAAGAAAAAGATTGGTGTCAAAAAGCAGAAAAATCCAAAAGGATATTTCCAGGGTTGGGAAACTGAAACTTTGAAAATTAACTACCGAAAATTAATTTTTATTTTTTTATTAAATGAATTTATTTTATACTTTAGTACGAATAAAATTGGTATTTAAAATAAAAATTAACCTTGAAAAAATTAAAAAGATGTTTCCAGGGTTGGAAAACTGTAACTTTTTTTGTACAAAAGTAACTTACCAAAGCAAATTTTTCCTTTTTCTCTATAAATTAAAGATATCTTATATTCTTAAAAGAGAAAGATTGGTGTAAGAAATCAGAAAAATTAAAAAAGATTATTCCAGGGTTGGGAAACTTACTCTTTTTGTGATATAAAAAATTAACTACCGAAAACTAATTTTTATCTATTTTTATTAAATAAACTTATTTTATGCTTTATAACGAATAAAAATGGTATTTCAAATAAAAAAAACAATTTAAAAAATAAAAAGATGATTCCAGGGTTGGAAAGCTTTAACTTTTTTTCTACAAAAGCAACTTACTAAACATATTTTTCCTTTTTTTTATAAATTAAACATTTCTTAAATTCTTAAAAGAAAGAGATTGGTGTAAGAAATCAGAAAATCAAAAAGGATGAGTTCACGGTTGGGATACTTACACTTTTTTGATATATAAAAGTAACTAAGTCTAATTAAGTTTTATCTTTTCCTTTATAAATTATATATATTTTACGTTTTGGAAAGAAAAGTTTTGTATAGAAAATTATAAAAATAAAAACCACAGCTTTAGAGCTGGAAACTATGATTTTTTTCTGGACATTAAACTAACTAAATAAAACATTTTTTTTTTTTGAATTTCCATTTTTTTCACTTAACACACTTTCTATATTTTTTTAACAACTACTAGATTGGTACATACAAGTAATCAGAAAAATCTAAAATTATGATTCTAGGGTTTGAAAATTATTATTTTTTTCTTTGTACATAAAAGTAACTATGTGCTTATGTATTTATCTCTATACTACATAAACGCACTTTGGTATAGGGTATATAAGATTCGGCACAGCCGAATATAGCACTCTTACTTGTTTAATTTGATTTTTTGATATTGTATGACGTGATGTCGTTTTTGACAACTGGAATAACGGTGAATGTAAAATATTTCTTAAATACAGAGTGTAGAATAAAATATTCAACTTATTGCTAATATAAAAAAATAAAATAGTTAATCGAAAAATATTGCCAAGTTAGCAGATTATCTAGAAATTATATGACAACCTTACGATTACAAATTTATATAATGCATAGCATATTTCAGTGACAAGTATTGTACCAAACAAGAAATTGGTCAAAATTTATATCTCACTGCTTTTAAAGGCCGAACTTTTTTATAGGAACTTGGCCTTTTTTTACATTTATGTTTTTGTGAGGATCTGACTACTTTTTGAAAAATTTTATATGATAAAATTTTTTACACTTAAAATTTCTAGTGTGTTTTATTTCTATTCATGATCACTTTGCCAGCCAAAAATGGCATAGTTACATAAAATAATGGGTTAGAGCGTGATGGGTGTTGGATTGTACACCCTAAAAATTAACTATTGTGTTATTACAACGGATCGCCAGTGTGTACGGAATTTGTTAAGAGTAGCCTGAAAAGAAATATGTAAAATACAGCATAAATTTTAGTGGGAGTGGCCCCGCCTATTTTCTCAATATATTTCTGCTTAGCCGATGTACATAAATCAAAAGGATATGCCCAATGTGCATGCAAATTTTCAATAGGGTAGCTGGTGCTTTAATTTTTGGATTTTCCAATTGAGTAAATCAATTAGGAGTACTTGTCTACAAAATGTCAGCTCTCTACAGTATAATATTACCTAAAATCTTTATATGAAAAAAAAACCTAAGATTTATGGGTGTAGTCACGGCCACCTTTTAAAAGAGGTCATTTTTGCTTAGGATAAGTGCAATAGGTATGAAAATTTTCAATAAAATTTATCTGATTGAAGCTTCTGTTTTTTTTAGATTTTTCTTAGTTATCTCTGATCTAGATTTATTTGTGTATCAAAATTCAGTTCTCTAGTATGAACTGAAGTTTTAAGGAATAAAACTTGTTGATTTTAAGATTTTCCCATTGGCTTACTCAAACATTTAGGTGTGTATAAAATTCCAGCTCGCTAGCGCGAATTATACATTTAAATTTTATGAACATTACACCTCCCACTATTTGAAACTCACAATTTTGTTTTGAGCAGCGCTTATAATTCATGCTAATTATCTTCTAAAATAGGCTAGACCGAAGCAGATTAAACACAAGGCTAACATTTTATGGGAGCTATCACGCCCACTTATTAAGGTGATAGTTTAAAGTGTTGTACACGTGCAATGTGTTTGCAAAGTTTCACTAAAAATGGCTTGAGTTAAAAGGTGTATATAAAGTTTTTAGTCGTAAACAATATTGGCGGTGCCCGGCCCATTCTAGAAAAATTGTTTGACCTTGCAGATTTTTCTAGTTGGTTTCTCACCCAAACTTACTTGTGTATCAAATTTCAGCTCATCAGCGCAACTTTTAATTTTTAATTTTTATGGGCGCAGAACCGCCCCTCTGACTAAAATTTCAGGGTTTTCAGGTTTTTCTAGTTAGTTTCTCACCAAGACCTACTTTTATATAAAATTTCAGCTTCTTAGCGAAACCTTTAATTTTTAATTGTTGTGGGCGTAACCCTGCCTACTTTTCCAAACCCAAAATTTTTTTCGACCAGTGCTTATCATTCGTGTCAAGTTTCGTTGCAAACGGATTATAATACTCTCAGAAATAGTATATCAAAATATGCTGAGCCGTAGTACATGAAAATCAGGTTTAAATTGTATGGGCGTATCAACGCCCACTTTTTTACAAAAAATTTATAGCCTTGAATAATCGCAGTATATATGCCAAATTTCAATAAAATAGCTTCCATTAAGCGCCTTAGATCAGCTTTTTTAATACTGACCTTTATGGGCATAGCCCCACCCTCCTGGGCAAAATTTTTTGGTTTTCAGATTTTTTTAGTTGATGGTTTACCTGTACCTAGTCCTGTATCGAATTTCAGCTTACCGGAACAAATTTTAATTTTTATAGGCGTAGACTCGCCCCCTTGGTTAAAATTTTTGGGTTTTCAGATTTTTCTAGTTCATTGCTCACCTCGATCTAATTATGTACCAAATTTCAGATTTCTAGCTATAGCGGAAGTGCTTCAGAATATTAATGAGTGAGTCAGTAGGTCAGTGAGTCAGTGAGTCAGTGAGTATGTCTTAAAATATGCACTTTTTTCACCTTTATATCTCCGGAACCTTTCATTGTAAATCTTTCAAATTTTGCATATGAGGTTACATGAATTTATCCCTTATTTTACGATTGCGGGGAACAAAGTTATGAGTTACGAACTAATGAAGTGATCGAAAGGCTCTCGAAAGTGCTGAAACTTTATGGATATTGCTAACATCCTTCTGAAAAGTTTATATTAAGTATAAAAGCATTAGCCAAGAGAGCATTCTTGTACTACAAAATAGTAACGTTAACATCGTGGTATTGCTTGAATAATGAATAATTGAACATTGTAAACAGAAAAATCTAAACGTAAAATTACCCTGCAAAAATTTTGATTGGAAATTTTGATACAATTCTTAGTGGTGAGTATCAAAATACTATACCCTTTTGCACATGCTACGATGCAAGAAGATTTGTACAAGACTGTGATTTGGGCTAATATGTTGTTCAAATAGCAGTATTAGATGTTTGATGCAAATGATATAGCGTTAGTGCAAATGGAAAATACCTTAACTTTTCTTTTAAATCCAACAACAAAATATTTACACCATATTTTGCATTTGCACTAACGCAAGGACATTTGCATCAAATATCTAATACCGGCAGTGTTTTGGTGTTTATTTGCTTTAATCATGGCTATAATGCACTTTTCTGGTCAGTTGTGTGACTTGTTCTTTGTTTGTTTTGATGTTCGTAAATAGTGATCAATTAAATTATAGCGACTTAAAATTTAATTCATTATTGTATTAATTTAGTGTGTAGCTTAAGAATATTTAAGGTTGTTGTGGCTGCAATGTTTAGATCTTGGCCGTTAAGCCCACAAAATTGTCTGATGCCTGTGCCAATACATACAATCACGTTAAGTTAAGTAAAATTAAATTACTGCATTAAATTAAATTCATGTTGTTTTAACTTGAAATGACTTTGATTCAACATTGTGTTTCTTGTTATTTCATTATCAAATTCATGTTGTTGCAACTTGAAACATGTTCTTTGAATATTATTTTAAATCATATTGACTTAATATGAAACACATATTAAGCAAAATTATTGCTGAAAAAGCTTAAATTAACCTTGTTTACGTAGCTTTTACTACGACAATTTTTAGCGTGTGTGTGTTTGAGGAAACAAAGTATTCTTGTTTAATAATAATTGTACTATGGTGAAGTTTAAAATTAAAAACGTTTTGAAAAGTTTATTCGGCTAGTGAAGCTAAAATTACTACGAAAAGCTGTCTGTCCAATTTTTTTCAAAACTTTAGTTCCGTGTAATTAATTAAACTGTGCAACAGTGGAAAAATAAACGGACTGGACAGTTTAAGTTCGATAGTACAACCAGGGCTGTCAGATATAGCAATTTCTCGTCAAACGTGGCGATTTTTCAACTTGTTTGGCGTCCAAAATTTTGGTTTGGCGACATGGCGATTTTTCTGGCGATAAATAAATTTATTGTCGATTTTACTGGAGAAATATATTTCTGTTGGGCATTATTATGACTTTTTTTTAACAAAATTGAACTTCAAAATTCTTGTAATTCAGGAAATTACTTTGTTGAAGACGTAGTTTCAAAAGTAAATCCTACCAAAACTCGTCTGCAAGAGGTTAAAGCAATTTATTTGATAATTTTTCTGATATTTATTATAGTCACTAAAGCGTTTTGATTTTGGATGAGAAAAATTTACAAGAAATAATTTTTGGCGATCTTATTTCTAATTTTGGCGATTTTCTGATAAATTTTGATATGATCATTTTATATAAATTTATATTAAAAAAAGCGTTATATAAAACCAAAATTTATTATCAAATATTTACTAAGAAAAACTACATAAAACTGATTTTTGGCGACTTTTTTCGATTTCTAAAATCAATTTGGCGAAATCGGTCGGAAAAATCTGAAAACCCTGAGTACAACCAAAGGAAAGTAAAACCTTATATTCATTTGGCGATTTTGGTGACAACATTTTTATACCCTTTACCAAAAAATGGTACAAGGGTATATATAGGTTTGTGATTCCATTTGTAATTTCCAGAATATTAATAAGCGAGCCATAAAGTATATATATTCTGGATCCTTATGCATAGGGAAGACGAATAAGCGATGTCCGTCTGTCCGTCTGTCTGTACGTGAAATCGGTTTTCCGAAGCTCCTAGAAAAGCTAGATACTTCGTTCTTGGATTGGTGTGTCAAAAATGGTCGAAATAAGATTGGTATTGAAAATCAGCAAAATCGAGCAGATGGTTTCAGAGCTGGGAAACTTAAACTTAATTTTGCCATACAAAATAACTAAAGAAAACTAGTTATTATTAATTTTTTTATTAAATAAACTTATTTTATACTTCACCACGAATAAAATTAGTATTTCAAATAAACAAAAGTAAAAAATTTAAAAAGACTTTCCCAGGGTTGGAAAACTTTAACTTTTTTTCTTATACAAAAGTAACTTACTAAAACAAATTTTTCCTTTTCTTTATAAATCAAACATATCTTATATTGTTAAAAGAAAAAGATTGGTGTGAGAAATCAAAAAAATCAAAAAGGATGATTCCACGGCTGGGAAACTGAAACTTTTTGTGATATAAAAAATTAACTACCGAATATTAATTTCTATTTCTTTTATTAAATAAACTTATTTTATACTTCAGTACGAATAAAATTGGCATTTCAAATTAAAAATTAAACTAAAAAAAATTAAAAAGATGTTTCCAGGGTTGGAAAACTTTAACTTTTTTTATACAAAAGTAACTTACTAAAGCAAAATTTTCCTTTTTCTCTGTAAATTAAAGATATCTTATATTCTTGAAAGAAAGAGATTAGTATAAAAAAAAACAGAAAAATTAAAAAGTTTGATTTCAGGGTTGGAAAATCCACACTTTTTGAGATATAAAAAATTAGCTACCCAAAACTAATTTTTGTTTTTTTATATAATAAACTTATTTTATACTTCAGTACGAATGAATTTGGTATTTCAAAATAAAAAAATTAAAACGACGTTTCCAGGGTGGGAAAACCTTATTTTTATACAAAAGTAAGTTACTAAAACAAATTTTACCTTTTTTACTATAAATTAAACATATCTTATATTCTTAAAAAAAAAGATTTGTATAAGAAATCAGAAAAATCAAAAAGGGGGATTCCAGGGTTGGGAAACTTGCACTCTTTGTGATATAAGAAATTAACTACCGAAAATTTATTTTTATATTTTTTTATTAAATAAACTTATTTTATGCTTGAGTACGAATAAAGTTGGTATTTCAAATAAAAAAATCAAATAAAAGAATTAAAGAGATGATTCCAGGGTTGGAAAACTTTAACTTTTTTTGTACAAAAGTAACTTACTCAAACAAATTTTTCCTTTTTTTTCTATAAATTAAACATATCTTAAATTCTTAAAAGAAAGATATTTGTGTAAGAGACCAGAAAAATCATAAAGGATGCTATTAGGGTTGGGAAACTTAACTTTTTGTGATATATAAAAGTAACTAAGTCTAATAAACTTTTATCTTTTCCTTTATAAATTATGTATATTTTACGTTTACGAAAGAAAAGTTTGCTGTAGAAATTTATAAAAATAAAAACCACAGCTCCAGAGCTGGAAACCTTGCACTTTTTTTTCTGGATATTAAAGTAACTAAATAAAACATTTTTTTTAATTTCTTTTTTTCACACCTTCTATATTTTTTTAAGAACTACTATATCGATAAAAGGAATCAGAGAAGTCCAATATGATGATTCTAGGGCTCGAAAATTAATTTTTTTTTGTACATAAAAGTATCTAGGTAAAATATTGTTTTTCGTTGTATTTACACTTTATGTATGTGCTTATATATGTATCCTTTACTACATAAAAGCGCTTTAGTAAAGGGTATATAAGATTCGGCATAGCCGAATATAGCACTCTTGCTTGTTTTTTTTAATTGTGTCATCAGCTTTTTGCCAACAGCTTAATATGACTTGGTTATAACTCTAAGTTATTTATAAGAGTAATTTAGCTAAGAATCTACCAAAGAAATCTTGTTAACATATTATGCCAAAAAAAATTAAAATAATTTTTTCGTTCACTTTCTTTGCAAAAATTAAGGGAAAAAATTTTTGTTCATTTTGTGAATATATCAATTGCTCAATTTACAATCTTGTGCAAATCGTCTTGCATCGTGATATGTGCAAAATGGTATAGTACATTGATACTCACCACTTAACAGTTCTTAGTGGTGAGTATTAATATACTATACTATTTTGCACATGCAAAATATTGTGAACTGAGCTACAATCTGACATACTACTGCATGAAGTCACTTATTTAAGGGCCTGCATATAACAAGTGATGTCATTTTTCAACCAAAACTTACGCGAATGACGAATGATTATGTGACACTTTTTTTGGATGCTGACTATGTCGTTGCATTAGCAGTTGAACAATATGTTGACTGCAGGCATCAGTATATGTATTTGAAAATACCTGTGATATTGTGTGGTGTGTGTGTGTCGTGTGGTGTACTGCACTTTTATTGATGGGGAAAACAATTCATTATTTATTCTTGAATAAAATAATGTTAAAGATAATTATTAAGCAAAATACTATAATCTTAAACTTCTCATACCTAGTATATAAGACGAAACAGTTTTGTAAAACATTTCATTATTATTGTTTTCGTTACCTTGAGAAAAACATGGATGTGGTGGTTGAATAACTAATAAAATAATATAAGTAAAAATAATTCCAATTGTTTACACTGTGAACTTAAATCTATTCCATCCCCCACTTTATTAACGATATCATATTTGTACAGAGAATAGCATAAAACAAGAACTCGTTTGACAACTCACACAGTATATTTTTTTTCATTTCATTACACTCTTACTGAAAAACCCTTTACATTTACGTACATATGCAAACGTTAGTGTGGGCCTGGGGCCTAATTCCTGCACTCGTGATCGGAATTGCATTCGAATAGAAATTAATTTCGATGGCAAGAAATTTTCCGATGATGTCACTCGCTACCAAGCGAATCGAGTTTTTGTTTTAGTGTTGGAAAAAGCCAATATATTTATATATAAATTCATTTCACAACACTGAATAAATTGTAAGCAAAAGCATATGTTTGTATATATGTATGTGTGCAAAAACATATGTATGTACGTACATACAAACGTATAAGCAGAAAAAAGAAACGAATATACATAAATGTTATTTTCATTTTAATTTAATTAATAACTTAATAATAATAAAGTTGTTTAAAGCTAGAGAATAGAGCACTAGCCACATTTTCAATTCTCTTATTGGTTGACTAGAAGCAGTTAATTTGTTATTTAGATGCTCCCAGAGTTGGTTGATTTTTTTTTATTTTCCCCGACAACTCTTAGGCAAAATATTATTTGCCAAGTCGGTGCGTTTTGTTATATTTAAAGTCAACAAGAAATTCTTTAATAGGTATTGTTTAAAAGTACATTTGTGCATTCATTCATTTATAAATAAATAAGTCTAATATTGAACATACATCTTCTTTTTCATCGCTTTTTAGGGTTCCATACACCAAAGGTGAAAAGGAACCCTATTGTTTTCGCTACGCTGTCCGTCTGTCCGTCTGTCCGTCTGTCCGTCACACGGTATTTTCTCAGGAACCGTAAGAGCTACGGACCCGAAATTTGGACACAGTATGTAGAACCTTGGCCGCTACAACAACAAATACATGAGAATTAAAAATTGAAGGGTGTTCCAAAACGAGCAACGAAAAATGTTAAAATCCCATGTAATATACATACAATTGTATGAACATATGTATATTGAGACTTGAAATTTGTAAAATTAGTATTACAGACTACAACAATTAACACTAAAATTTAAAAAAAATTAAATTAAAGGGTGGTCCATCAGTTAATGCAATTTTGACTATGTAATTTTGACAATTTGCTATATCTTGGAAACCGTAAGAGGCAAACACTTGAAATTTTCAAAAACGGTAAAACTAAAAAAACCGCAAATTATAAAATCGCCAAACCAAAAAAAAAATCGCCAAAAATTAAAAAAAAAATCGCCAAAACGAAAAAAATCGCCAAAATTAAAAAAAAAATCTAACACTAAAATAAATCGCCAAATTCGAAAAAATCGCCAAAATGAAAATAAACGCCAAAATGAAAAAAAAAAACGCCAAAAATCGAAAAAAATCGCCAAAACGCGAAAATGTCGCCAAAACTAAAAAAAATTTTAAATAAAAAAAATCGCAAAAATGAAAAAAATCGGCAAAAATAAAAAAAAACCCAAAATGAAAAAACGCCAAAAACCGAAAAAAATCGCCAAAACAAGAAAATAAAATGTCAAAACCAAAAAAGGAGCCAAAACTTTAAAAAATCGCCAAAACCGAAAAAACGCAAAAACCGCCAAAAACAAAAAAAAAACCGAAAAGACCCCAAAAACAAAAAAATGCCAAAACTATATATTATATAGGATGAAGTTTGTATTAAATTACATATCTAGTGTTCATACGGAACCCTTCGTGCGCGAGTCAGAGTCGCACTTTACTGAATTTATTCTATGTTAAACATGATTTCGAATGCCATTTTGCTTGCGAGTAAAAACACGAACGGTTGCATTCGAATGTATGCACGTTACCGAATGCTGTCATTAGAAATTTCGATATGTGTTACTCGAAACCGAATGCGAAAATCCCAAAAGTTAAAAAACTCGCACATTCGAGTAATAACTCGCTCGCAATCGAATGCGGGAGTTAGGCCCGTGTTTATGTACTAATATGGTTTTTGTTTTCTTCTTCTTGTTGCCTACCTACAAGCACACACACACACACATGGCCACATGCGTTCCCTATTTCACATTTACACTTTTTATATATTTTTATTTCATTACTAAGCCAGAAGAGATAAAATTCTTAACAAACCAACTAGCAGCAACAAGAAATATATACATATATAGATATACATATATAGATATACATCTATTCACTAAAGAATATATAAAATGAAATGGAAAAAAAGTGTTTGCTTCTAAATGGATTAGTTACACAGTTAAGTGCCTCATGGTTGTTAGTTTGTGTTCATAATGAAATAACAACATCACAAGTTGAAATGTTATTACAGCATGTTAGTGGGTGTATGTACAGTGTACACCTTATTTGTGCACATTTTTTATTAAAATATAGTAGAAATTAGTATGGGAAAAAAAGTCATAACAATGAAATTTTACTTTAACAGAAATATAATTTGTTGTTAATTTTTTAATAAAAATGGTATTAACTTTTGCAATCTCAGGTTCGTTTTGGATTATATGAAAATATAAGAGCAATTTTAGTTTAATTTCATGTAATGTTTTCTTGAGATTTTAATATTAAAGCAAAAATTAATTGCTTAATTGAAAATAATGATATATTTATTTTTATTTTATATAATAAATAGTACAAATAAAATTATAAATAATATAGTCAATTTCTAAAAGACCTTCACTCTTTGTAGTAAAACATATCAGATCCTTAGCTAGGACCGAAGACACTAGCCAATATTTTGTCGGGACACCCTATCAATAATGAATTATTAACAGGTACACATAGAAAATAATTCCCACCAAGTGAATGGGTATTCATTACGGGAATATATATTATTCTTACACTATTTATCAAATGAAACCATAAGGTTTTTTTTTGTAAAAGAAAAAGCACTTTCTTTAAGAAGCAGACAATACTCTATACACAAAGAAAATTTCACATTAAAATCTACGTAAGCAAGATTAATTTAAAATTTTTTGGCAATGATTTTGCTTCATATATGTTTCATGTTAATTCAACATGATTTACAGTAATCTGAAAAGCAAATGTTTTCTTTTGAAATAATTTTATTTTATTTTAATTTTACAATCCTGTACTTTTAAATCAAAATGAAGCATTATGTTCAATAAAAGTTATTTTATGTTCAAAAACCGTGTATTTTATGCTGAAATAAGTCTAAAAACCATGTTGAATCAAAGTTATTTCAAGTTGAAGCAATATGAATTTAGTTTAAAGTGATCATTTTATTTTATTAGCTGTTTATCTTACATGATAATTTTTGTGTTTTGGCTTACCAGGCCAAGATTTAACTTCAGAATTCATCACGTGGTAGTCATCGCGATGACCGTTACAGCCACAACAACCTTAAATATTATTTACATACACACTAACAGCCGTATTCATAAAAATTTTAAACCGAGTTTCAAATATTATTTAAGCAAAATTCGCTAAAATTGTATTCATAATAGAATTTTAGCTTAAAAAACGGTTTTTAAACCTTGTGTAAATCAGCAAATTTTAAAATTGACTGCCACCATGTTTAAACCAATTTTAAGGTGACGTTGTTGTAATTTTGCTTCGTTTTTGTTTACATTTTGAACTTTACCTGTATGTACATATGTGTGTATGTATGTATGTACTTATGTATGCATGTATGTATGCATATGCCAGTGTTATTTAGAAGAAAACAATGTAATTTTTTTTTATAGGAACTATTGCCGAAATAACAAATATACTCCAAAGAATATTTAAAAGAAAAGAAACGATCCAGTTTCCATTCCCAGTCATTGTTTTCTCATTTTATGTGTTAAAAAAATAGTATTATTATAGAAAATTAACTAGTGATGTATAAACGCTCAAAACAAACAAAATAAAGCTCGTTATTCTAGTGCTTCTTTATCTGCAATAAAATAAATAATATAAAAAGCACTTTTAACAAAGATTTGTTGTGAACTTTGTTTATTATTTTATTAAATACAAGTTGGAACATATCTTTTATTTTATAGAAAAAATATTTCTCTGAAAACCGACAAATAAACAAAATAGACACGAGTACTTTGTGAGTTAACAATCGTTGTTTTGCAGAACTAATATGCAAGTGACAAATAAAGAATACAGTGTTGCCACGATATTTTAAAAAAATCTAGTTAATTGATTTTTAGTTAAAAAACTGATTATGAATACCAATATTGAAAAAACGTTATTTAGCCTTAAAACGTTTTTTAACTAATATGAATTTTAAACCTCAATCAACTTTTATGAATACGGCTGTAAGTTTATACTAACATGAGCCAGATTTTAATTCAACATTATTTAATTTTTCATTGAGCATAAAATTTTTAAACCAGAATAATAGCTAAAACAAGTTAGAGTGATATGTTCGGCTGAGCCGAATCTTATATAACCTTCACGTGCTTACAAGCTGCCAAATAAAGGCCATAGATTTGAAACATAACTGTGCTGCAAGCATAATAAGCAACATGACACAAGCCTTCGTTTATACATAAATTAGATATCCATATTAAATGTGTAAAAGTATAAAAAACTTCTAGTAAAGATCTTCCTAAAAGATGAAATATGTTTAACTAAAAGAAAATATTGTTGGTTATATTTTACCAAAAAAAATTTTTTTTTCCATTTCCATCCCTGGAACAATAATTTAAATTTTTCTGGTTTTAAGTACTAATTTATTATTTTCTAAAATAATGAATACATTAAATCCCCAAAGAAATAATTACTTTTATTTAATTAGTTTTATATACCATAAAAGTTTAGGGTTTGCAGGTCTGGAGATATGTTTTTATTTTTCAACTTTTCTATACCAAACTATTTCCTTCTAACACATAAAGTATATTTAATTTTTAGAAAATAAAACAAAAATTTTATTTTACCCACAAAAAAAACTAAATTTACCAATCCTGGAATCATCATTTTAGATTTCTCTCATTCCTTATATTAATTTAGTTATGAAAATATATATACAAAATATGTTAAGTGAACAAAGAAAAAAAGGAAAGAATTAGTTCTACTTAGTTACTTAAGTATCAAAAAAAAAAAAAAAAAAAAAGTTAAAATTTTCCAGCCCTGGAGCTGTGGTTTTATTTCTTTTTATTTTCTATAGCAACCTTTTCTTTCCAAAACAAAAAATATATTTAGCTAATAAAGAAAAAGATAAAAATTAATTAGACCTAGTTATTTTTATATATCACAAAAAGTGAAGTTTTCCAACCCTGGAATATTCTTTTAGATTTTTCTGATTTCTACCACCAGTAAATTTCTTTTAAAAATATAAAATATGCTTAATTTATAGGGAACAAGAAAAAAATTAATTTGATAGGTTACTTTTAAATACAAAAACATGTTAAAATTTTCCAACCCTGAAATAATTTTTTTCCTATTTTTTTTTTTGGACTTTTAATTCTTACTTAATTTTTACTGAAACATAAAATAGGCTTGTTCAACAAACAAAATAAGAACCAAAATTACCTTTCCAACTCTGGAACCATCTTTTTGATTTCACTTATTTTCAATGTCAATTTATTTTGGAACATTTCTGAAATACCAGTCCAAGACCGAAGTCTCTAGCTTTTCTAGGAACTTCAGTAAACCGACTGCACGTACATCAGACGGACAGACGGACGGACATCACTTATTTGTCGTCCCTATTTATAAGAACCAAGAACATATATACCTTATGCCTCGCTTATTAATATTGTGGAAACTACATATGGAATGACAAACCTATATATACCCTTTTACCATTTTTGGTGAAGGGTATGAAATCACAAACTGCGAAGCTACTTTGGCAAACACAAGAGCATCTCTTATTCGTTTATGGAAAAAACTAAAATACACTGCAGCTAAAAACTAAAGGCACATGGGTATCAAGCGCATTACCTCTCTCTCATACTTACAGTCTGATCATGCTTAGACTCAGGCTATGGATATTTAATCGGACAAAAAAAATATACGCATGATACTCAGGATATTTATTCATCATTCGCCACTGTATACATACATTTTTATATTTAAAATGGAAAGGAAAATTTGTAGATGTGTGTGGGGCTATTTGAAAAAATTTCTTTGTGTGTGTGTGTAAATAATAAAGCCCTGTATATAGTCATATGTAGCAGATTAATAGTCAGAGTATTTTTATACTCATGCGTATAATTTTGGCTAATATAAAGTCTACAAAGTTTAGTTATAGTTCTTTGTGCTGCGTATTTCAAAAAATGTGTAAACACATAGCTATACGTTTTTGATTGAAAATTAATGCTCGTGCTTGCCTATTTTTATATTGAAATGGTAATACAGTTTTTTGGTAACACGGTACATCCACAATTTAAAGCTTTCGTTCCTATGCATCGTTTTAAAATGAAACTCAAAATAGGGTATAATAACCTCACATTTCATATAACAAAAAATATTTTATTCAGAACTGGTAAACCCTTTAAGCGGACTTAAATTAAATTATAAAATAAAACATATCCTTCCTTTTTTTTTAGAGCCACATCATAATAAATCATAAATCAGATATTTGTAAAATTGTAAAACTCTTCCCATTTCATATTTGTCATTTATTTTTAATTATTTACGTCTTTGTTTTATAACCAGGACAGCTATGCACACAAATTTTCACTTTAGTTGAAATGTTTTTTTTTTCTTCCTGGAAATTCCTGACACTTTATTCTATTTTTGTATTCCCATTTTAATGAAAAGTAGGTTTTGCGGTTGTACATCTTGTCTTTTAATGGTCGCGTTTATTATCTGCTTCCTAGTTTTATCCTTAACTTATGTTTTCATTTTATTTCAAACATCTTAAAGGCATTCGAAAGAAAGCTCTTGTTGCGCAGTACGGAAGAGAAAAAAAAATAATGTAAATTCCTTTTGTACCAAAATGAAAAAGGAAATTTTTGTGTTTTTTTTTTTTTTTTTTTTTTTTTTGCTGTCATATTGTGTTTACTTTACGATTGTTATTTTCCGTTGACTTTTGTTAAACAATTTACAAGTTGCAAAAAAGAAAAGAACAAAAACATAACGTTTAGAATATGAATAAGATGATGAAAAAATGATGCCCCCTTAAAGAGGCATTTTATGTTAAACAACAAAGCATTGTTACCGCCATTGTTTTTGTTGGCGCTGTTCTTTTTTTTAATTTTTTTTTGTGCTTCGAAAACATGCTGTTTTGAGGGTTACACTTTGTCTAATAATTTAAAGGCTAAAAAATAATACAGTAATTTTGACTTAGCTGCACAATCAACTTTGCACGAACTTTTGTGCAGATAAGTCAAAAATGCTGTTATCTTAAATGCACTTACCTGCCTAAATGTGCAGGTATACAATTTTTGACATCAGTTTTATACACATATATGGTTGCATACTTATGTAGCAACATTTATTTAATGTGTGCAGCTAACTTAAAATTTTTATATGAGAATAATTTAAAACTGCCAAAAAATATGTTAAATGCGCAGGATTTTGAACAATAATTACAGAAAAAATATATTTTGTGCAGTTAAGTCAATGTGCAGCTAACGTTGATTTTTTGTATGAAAATATTTTAAAATTACCAAAATTTTAGGGCACTTATCTTAAATGTGCAGGTGTAGAAAGTGTCCTTAAAAAACGAATTTGTATGAGATTTTAAGGAATAGTGACAGAAATTTATCATTTTAGGCAGTTAAGTCCAAAGTGCACTTAAACAAAAGGCAGGTAAATCAAAACTACTGTAGTTACGAAGCAATTTTGAAGCTTTGAAGCTTTTTGAGAAAATTTTTCAAGATCGAAAGAAATATCCTTTTAACTTGATTTAGTTCATTTAATAACTTGTTTACAATTACAATTACAATTTTTATTTAGTTTACGTTGAAAATATATGGCAATAATACAATCGAAAGTTTCTTAGTTTTCTTTGCAAAATATGAAAATTACAGCGTAAATTTGTTAAAATTTGCCAGGCAGATGTTTAAGAGTCCAAGATGGAGTGCAAAAATTGTGCCTTTTCAGACTACCTTGTTTCGACAAATTTTACTTTAAGCCCCCTGCGAACATTTGCATTAAGACTGCTTTTCTCATGCCTTTTTGATATTTATACACACGCTTAATGCTGGGAGTGCACAAAGGGCAAAGCAAAACATTTAAAACTCCCTGGAATTTTAGTTTCGTAACTTTTTGATTTACCACGCAAGCTTCTCAACATCCCTCACCGACAAACATTAATGTGTAAACGTTCCACATGCATATGTACCTTTCCCAATATTTCAAATATATCTTCATATAAAATGCAACATTTTTATTATATTACAATACTGGGAAAAAGTTAATAAAATTCCAGTTTTTTGTAACAAAAACGATTTTTTTAAATATCATACTTATATGCTTACCAACAGAGAGTACTCAATAAAATATATACTTAAGTACTTACTCTTAATTTAAGTAACTGCGTTTACTCATAGTTGTAGAACAAATAACACGTCGCTTATATATTTGCTTTTGCACACACATACTATATTTACTTCATTTATGGGAAAAATATCAATAATCAACAATTATAAATATTAAGGCACAAGCGTATTGTGAGTATTTTTGTCTGTCATATTTAAACTCAGAGTATATTTATAGTCAGAGTATGGATATTTATACTGACAAAATAAATATACGCACTTGCATTTGTGTGTATGTAATGAAATGGAAAATGTGATGTGGAGGTGAAGTTTAGAATAAATGTAACTTTTAAACAACTTATATTATTTTTAAGAAAATTTTGGTAAAATATGCAAACAATTCATCTTGCTGGCAGCATTGATGCTTGAAATTTTTGTAAATAAACTACTCTTAAATATACTCACTTAAAGCCAAATAAATACTCAAAGTATTTTTATACTCTCGTGCGTATGAGTGTAGCTTATGCAGTGTACAAATTTTAGTTATATATAGTAAAAAGTACTTAAGACGATACTTTTGACATTCTCTATTGCATACATTTTGATATACATATATGATTTATTATATTATACATTTTATATATAAGTTAATATATCAATTCATCTACAATACTTTTCCCATGTATAATCCTATGCATTTCCATACATAAGTTCATACATATACAAACATTTCTATTGACATACATTCAAATATTAAAAATATATGAATTAAAGATAATTTTTATAGCTGGAAAGCCTACATTATTCTGAGATGTAATATAATATTTCAATAAAACCGAATGAAATTTTCCATATGCAAAATTTAAATTTATTTGTTTTTTATATTGAGCAGGAAACCTAATGATATCACTTTCACGTGACATTCTTGACAAAATTTGTATAAGAATCACTTAAAAATTTTAGTGTTTTTCATATATTTTTTCTACAAAAGAATCAAAAATAATTACGACAATATTTTAGAAAATATTAAACAATTTTTTAGCCGATTTCAAAACAAAGGTGGAGACGAAATTACAAAATCGCCTGTATTTTTTACGTTACTTTATAACTCGGTATCTGTTAGATTGATTTTAAAAATTGATTTTCAGTGTGAGAGGTAATAGTTTATTTGGTGACATTGTAAAATATGTGGGCGGGAATACGCTCACTATTTTTTTTTGGATTTTCTGATATCTTACTTATTCGATTACTACGAAACTTAGCAAACAGAACAGGCTCTCGTAACGGCACAATCTCAAAGTAGGAAAAATGAGCGGAGCCACGCTCATTAAAACTGCATATAATATTCCATGTGCTTCTATTTGACCGATTATTATGAAACTTTGCACACACCCTAATATGCAAAGAAGACACATTCTTGCACTGAGATAAGTAGGCACGACCACGCCCATTAAACTTTAATATAAACTTTCACGTGCTTGTACTTAACCGATTTTTACAAAAATTTGCACATACCTTAAGCTTTAAAAAAATCACAATCTTGAATTCCAAAAAGTAGGCAGAGGCACGCCCATTAAAATCTAAGATAATATTTCACGTGATTACACTTTAACTATTTGCATGAAACTTGGCAAACACCTTGTGCTGTGAGAAAAAATTAATCTGGTGTTCAAAAGAGAGGGCGGAACCATGCCCTTGAAAGGTTTGTAAATAATTATGTATATACACTTCTACTTATCCAATTCTCACGAAACTTGGCAAACAGTATCTCCTATTGGAGTGGCGATTTTGAAAGTTCTTTAACCAATAGAAATGTATATTAGAAGCGACAAAAAAAGACAATTTTACCCGGTTCGGAACCGATTTTTTTATGTATTAAGCACGGATTTTCAAATTGCTAAACTGATTTTTTTAAATTCTTTCATCAATAAAAAGCTAAGTTAAGTTAAGTTAATCGTTAAATATATCCTATTTTTATCCGGCTCGGAACCGGTTTTTGTATATTAGGCAAGGATCTTCAAACCGGCAAACTATTTTTTTAAATTCTTTTATAAATAGAAAGCTTTATTACCCATATCAAATATAGCATATTTTCTTATCCGGTTTGAAACCGGTTTTTTTTATTTGGTATGGATTTTCAAACCGCTAACCCGATTTAAAAAATTCCTTAACCAATGGAAAGCTACATTATCAGCTGCAATTATCAGCTATTTTTAGCCGGTTCGCATCCGGTTTTTTTGTTTGAATTTCTTACGAAAAACACATTTTTGGGCTGGTTAGGGCAATTTTCGTTTCGTGTGTGATTATTTAAGCAGTTTTAAAACCGGGTTTTATGCTGTTTTTTAATTTTTTATTGCCTTTTTGGCTTTTTTATAATTTTTTTACCATTATCAGAGAGCAAAAAATAACGAAACATTCTTAAATTTTAAATATAGTTTCCAAGGCGAGTGAAGCCACGGATAAAAGTAAATTAGCAGAAAAATATATTTTAAATTATATCCGAGAAGAAAGACTTAAATCTTAGTATGATCTTGGTCGATGTTCTTAAAAACTTTAATATATTTTATAATTATTATTTATAATTTTATTATTATTATTTTAATTATTATTTATAATTTATTATTATTTATAATTTAATATATATTTCCCTTGCAGATTAAATATTAATCCGATTTGGTTCATCTACTTTGTTTTTATTAAACAAGGTGTTCGCTACTGTTTAACATTTGGCGGTAGCAAGTGGGCGGTTTTGATGTCATTTATGTAGCATTGTGTTGTGTCAAATGTAAATTTTTACTTATGTTTTCTGTCACTATTTATGTTATTGTTTGTGTGAGTATGTGTGTTTTTTTTTTTTTTTTTTTTTTGCTCCACTCTTGACAGAGGAGTGAGCCACTTTTTAACGGCTGCTGTTGTGTAGATGTTTTTGTTTGCAATTTTATTGTGGTTTTCTAGTTAAAAAAAAAATAAATAAAAATTGTGTTATATTGTGTTTCTTATTTCGCGTTACTATTTTATTTTTCAACTTTTTACAATTTAGAATATACTTGAAGAATAAATACAATTTTTACCTTGTCTCTCACCCTCTCTGGTTAATAAATCTATTAGCACTTTTTCTTTCTTTTCATTTCGTATTTTACGCTATTTGCGTTTTATTTAATATAGAAAAAAGCAATTTCATGGAGATAAGTTGGGGAATAAATAGTAAAGTAATTGAAGATGATACCTTGTTATATATTAAAGGCGATTTATTTTATTATTTTATCAGATGTCTGAGTGAGGGTTCCCTTCAAAACAAAACGAACAAAAAAGTTGCATAAAATATTAAGGAAATTAAAACTTTTCTTTCTAATAACTTGGACAGTAAATGAAATGAATATCAAAATAAGTCAGCGAATTAATATTTATTTTAAAACCTTAATAGCATTTATATAAATTTTCTTTAAAAGAACGAAGTTTTTTTAGCTTTCCTCAATACAAAAATCAACAATCCCTACCCCAGTAGATAGACATGGGTGCTGATGAAGTGCGTGGCTGCACAGAAAAATATCGGTATTTCCCTTAGCTATTAAAGTCTAGTTTAATATTTCTTCTCTTCTTTAGAAATTCACATTAATTAATAAAAATATTTCATTCAATAGGAATTGAAATTACTGTACTTAAGCCCGATTAAGAAATAATTTCTGATTTAAATTCACTACAGTTCAGTTAGATCTAAAAATGTCTCATTTTCTCAATAAGTTTTTTTTTTGTTGAAGTCTACTGAATAGTTTCTTAAGCAGAAATGAAATGCCTTAAACCAATGGCCTTTGTAGTGCACCACACTTATGGTAATGCACTGTAACAGAAATTTTTGTGCTGTGTTGCACTGCTTGTGCATTGAACTGCAATTAAAGCAAGGCAAGTAATTTCTATTACAGTGCATTACCATAAGTGTGGTACACTACACCTTAAACGAAATGGCTTAACCAGCTGCAAACCAAAATTATTTATTTAGATTTTTTTAATTGAACTATAGTGAATTTTTAATCAGAAATAATTTTTAGTCAGGCTTGAGTTCAGTAATTTCAATTCTTTTTATTGAATGAAATATTTTTTTTTTTATTAATTAATGTGAGTTTCTAAAGAAGAGAAGAAAAATTAAATTAAACTTTTAAGCTGGGGAAAATACCGATATTTTTCTGTGCAGCAACGCACTTCATCAGCACCCTAGTCTATCTACTTGGGTAGAGATTGTTATTAACATCAGCTATTTAACGTAAATTCTAATGAAACGGCATGTGAGAAATGATTGTTGTGTACAATTATTATTTACCTTTGGTAAATACATATGTAAGTATCACTATTTATTTCCCCTGTTTTTCCATTTTTTCATTTTTCTATTTAGGTTAGCACGAAGTTATATTACTCTACCTACGTATGTTTAACTATTCTTGCTTATCTTTTACGATAATCACATTAATTATTTTTACTTATTCTTCTGTAGAAACTCACATTAATTAGTAAAAAAAAATATTTCATTCAATAAAAGAATTGAAATTACTGAACTCAAGCCTGACTAAAAATTATTTCTGATTCAAAATTATTTATGTTAAAACATTACAGACTTAATGTCAAATATATGTGGGTATCTTAATATTATAATGATAGAAAAAAATCTTTAAATTTATTTCTTTAAATCTGAAAGACAATCTTCATTATCCTTAAAACTGATATGAATTGCAAATTGAGCGTAACAGCAACAACTACTTGATTTCCATTACAAATTTTCAAAATTTGCTGCTTGACAGATAATTTAAATTTATGCAAAAGAAGAGGGTTATACACACTCAAAAAAATTTTTCCCTTCTTATTTATTTGTTTATGCAAGATCTTAATAAATTTAGTGATTACCACTTAATCTTTATGGCCAAGGTAAATGGTTACAAAAGAAATGTGGCTAAAATCCTTTTCGTTTTCTTGCGTATGTTTATTTTATTTCCAGCTTTGATTTATTAATGTGTAAATATTCAAATATTGTTTTCCTGCTTCACTAATCTTGTTATTTGCAACGTGGTTGTAACAAAACAACAGCAATAAAACTTATATTTTTCAAAGCTTTTCCCATACTACAGCAACAACAAAAACAAAGTAAAACACAATAAAACTAAAAGTTTTTAAGTTTTTCCATGTGTTTATTTAAGAGTTTAACTTCAACGACCAGAAAAAAACTAAATCCCAACCTTTTATTTTTTTTTTTTTTTTTTTTTTTTTTTTTGTTTCTAAGAAGGTAGATTTCCTTACCAAACCCTTAAGGCCACCTGTAGCTTTTTTTATTTTTATTTAATTTTCTATAAAGGTTTATTTGTATAACTCAAGGAAACATTTGTACGCCGTTGTTGCACACACCCTTTTACTTTAAAGTGAAAGTGAAAGTGAAAGTAAAACTTTGTTTTCTTTCTTCGGCCAAATTTGTTTATTTAACAAAGATACAAATACATTTTCTTGTGAATTGTGTTTATATACACAACAACAACAATAAAAAATAAAGGTAAGACTTCTTTTCAAAACTTTTCTTTTTGGGTTAACGAGATTTATTTGGATAGAAATGATTGCGACTGCAAAAATGTTCATAAAATTAAGGCATGATAAGAGAGTGTTGTAAAAGTCAAGTTAAGTAGATATTTATGTTTTGCCTTATGAATAAAAGATTTAGAAAAGGGTTTAAAGAGATACACAGAATGCTTAATTTATAATGAAGATTAAAAATGTTGCTTAATATATAATTCAGTGGTTTATTAGAAATGTAAAAGCAAACAAATTGAAAAAACTATTTTACAATCAATCTGAAAATTAGTTTAACTAAAAAAAAACTATGTTTAAAAGTAGAAAACAAAAAACTAAAAGTAAAATTAACTAAAAATGGTAGAGGTTGTATTTCTCTCATATAAGGGGGACTTTATTGTAGCAAAATTGGATTGAAATCAGTGCGCATTAATACAAATAGCCTCATAAGCTTCCACAACAGCAGATCTGGAATAACCGCAGGAGGTGAGCTGCAAGAATATAGACCACATATATTGAATAAGCAGCAAATATATTGAATAAGCAGTGCTAAATAGAAAGGTTATGCACCGTTACACAGTTGTAGGGTTGCCAGTTTTGAAATCGTAGAAATCAGTACATGAGAGAAAAAAAATCAGTACTATTGAAAAAAAATCAGTACATTAATTAATTTCTATATAAAAGGCTTTAACTAGGGATGTAACTAATACCAGTTTAGCGCATGCGAATGCGAATACTACATTTTAATTTTTGCGAAAGCGAATGCAAATATTACAATACGTTAAAAAATCACATGAAAATAAATTTATATAAGAACATGAAGTTGTATTAGATACATGGACGTACTACATATAGCATTTTATTTTAACTGAGTCTTGCATTGAGCAAATGTTTATTAATTTATTAAAAACATGAATTCATAAAACAGAAAGATACATACATATGTTTGTATATGAAATTAAGGACTGACACTTGTTTCGCGTGGAATTTACCACAACAATGACTAGTTAATATTGTTTGCAATTCAAATTTGTTTGTACGAAGTAATGAATGGTGCTCAAAACATTTTTTAAAAGTTTTAACAGACGACTAGTCTTAAGTAGAAAATACTGCTGCCGAAAATACAATGCATTTTCTTCTTCAAAAAATGAAATTGGTATATTTCCAAACACCGCTGGACTTTAGTTTAATTTTGATGCTTATGAGAACTTTTTTATAGAAAAGCTTTCTGATAAAGCTTTGAAGAATGCCTTACTTATAAGTCAGCTACGTCCAAGCCATGTGCACAATGTGCAAACTTTTCAAAAGAGTTGTTTGTGCTTTCACGTCGACGAGATAACAACTTTCTTAAATAAAATTACTTGCTGGCTTAAAAATTGTTTGCAGTTCGTTCAAAAATGCCAACTATGCACATATATTGAGCAGTTGCAAGGCATGTGCAACAGTTGATCACGCATACGCAGGAAAACTCCACAGAACTTCTGCATAAATTTGCTGAATCTACGAACGTACCCTATATTTATCTTTTTCATGCTGGCTTAAAATAATTTTCGTATTTTTGACGTTTGTTAACGGCAAACTTTTTTCGTAAAAGAAGTACAAAATTTTTTTGTATTAAATATTCGCATACATTTTAGCAAATTTGCATTTGCTAAATAGCAAAAATAAGCGAAAAATTTGCAAATGCGAACATTCGTTACATTCCTAGCTTTAACCATTCTTAAAACAAAACATGAATTCAATGTATACTTTGTACCAATGCATATGTAATTAATAAAAATAATATTATCAAAAAAATTTTCGAAAAAGAAACTTTAAATTCATTATTTGCATGTATCAGAAATCACTTATAGCAAATCTTTCTTGCAAATTAATATTAAAAAAATCTCAATAAAATTAACATTAACATTAACTTAAACTAAAATTTATATGATCTCTGACAGTTTGGCAGAATTTGCTTGAGCATTATATGGATACCACTTTGAAAATAAATTCGCTTTAAAGCGAACGTAAAGTAAAGATCACTGGTGATTCAAAGAAAATAAATAGACACTATGACAGGCTTTCTTATACATTGATCATAATTAATATATAAAAACGGTACAAAAACAGTACATACATGAAAAAATCAGTACATTTGCGTACTGATTTGCTAGTTATGAAATTTAAACAAAAATCAGTACATGTACTGGCAAAATCAGTACGGCTGGCAACCCTACACAGTTGGTTCTTTTTGAACTGAAAAAAAGAGAAAAATCAAAAAAAAAATCAACTTTAATCCATCGCCGACATTGCATAAGCATCTAGCCTATTCTGTCCTATATATCTTGTTATAACTCGATATTAAGCAGATTAACCCTCAGGGGTCAATAATAGCATCCATAAGTTTCCAGAGAGCTTACGCCTCAGCTTAGGCTCCACTAAGCTCTGCTTTGCGCTTCTCAACACCGGTAAGTTTGTCAAACGAGATGAATGAAAATCTCCCGTTAGGTCAAGATAAATTTTCAAATCCTCTTGCATCTACAGCATGGGTGAACATCATGTAGCAAATTTTTGCAAATCGAATTCACACGTATTCTTATTCTCTTTCATTTAGTCTTATCTGAGATAAATTTTTGCTTATCTTTTCACTCATTTTGCTCAAACGCACTGCGAGAAATTTACTGTGTATGCTGTTTATGTTAAAAAATGCTTTTGCTTACGTGAAAATTAAAAATTATTTTCTCTTACAAATTGGTTTTTAGTAGTTTTAAACTCAGAATTTAAGTGAATAATAATGTTTATTTATTACTTTGTGTTGAAACGGTTTTCTAGAAAAAAATTCTTTCATAAAAAAATCATATACGAATTACTTTTATTAATTGTTTCTGCCTGTGTGTTTATCTTTTTCGCTCACTTACACAACCTTAAATTTATCTTGGTCACCCATGATCTACAGCAAGCACTTCTTGTTTAGATGTGTGTGTTACGTTAAATTTGAAAGGCCTTATTCATAAAAAAAGTATTTTTTTTTTACAAAAGATATATTCATTTTATAAAAGAAAATTATTTGTTATGACTAAAGCAGTAAAATTTAAGGCTCAGACCAGCTACATCCTATCCTACAATGTGCGAGCAACACAACAACAACAACAACAATGCTTGCTCTTACTTTGCAAAAAAAAAAAGAAGTGCACAATCTGCGAGCTTTTTCTAAAAAGAGCTTTTGTGCTTTTACAGCTACAAGAGCAGTGATGGGAAAGTTGGTACGATCGTTTTTTTTTTTTTTTTTTTTTTGATACTATTTGACAAGAAAAAGTACCGTAGTACTCCCGCAACACGTTTGATACTCTCACGGCCAGCTTAGAAATATAGTCGGAAGACGTGCGTATGCATATATTTTTGCGAAGAATTAAATTTCTTTTTCGACAACTGACACGAAATTGTATTTTAGAAAAGTGTACCAAACAAATCACAATTAAATATAAACGAAAACTATATTTGATTTAATGATATTTTCTGTGGCACAGAAGTTGATCTTTATTTAAACAGAAATCATGTTGAAACAACTGTTTCAGTTTAAAGAAAATTGAAAAAAAGTTTATATTACATTCTGTCAAGTTCTTAGAGCAAAAGTGGACTTTGACAATGAAATGTTAGTTTGGTTTAGTAAGTATCCCTCTGAAAATGTTTTATTTGGTAATTATACTACTTTTAATTAAAGTCTTTCCCAGCGAAAACCTAAATTTTTAAAATATTAACAACCAATATAGAGCATACTATGGAATAACTGAAGCCATTAACAACAGAAAATATATGTATGGAGTTTCTGGACTTCCGTGGCTATAACTAAAAACGCATTGGACGAATACATGTTTCCTGGTAAATCGAGAGTAGCTTACGGAATTTTCTCCATACCTCACTCCACAATCTCATGAAAACAAAACAAGGGAACAGGCTTTATGTTCCAACACTATAGTCTTATCCAGGCCAAAGATTTATTGAAGTCTAAACTGTTTTAGTTGCAACTTAATATTTATACCCACCCAGACAGAAAAAGACAATCTGCACGATGTTGTTACGATGGTCTGCGGGAAACTAACTTACATCAGTATAACATCTGTTTATCATTATTTTAAGGTACTCATAACATTAAAATGGTAACACGGAATGACCGTCTTCCAAATCTTGTTTTTAATGTTGTTGCAATACTCTAAATACAAATTTATAATTTCGTCACAATGGAAATTTTCAAACTTAAGTCAACTTTTTGTATTTACGGTGTTTTAGTGGTATTGAATTACTAAGAACACGGTATTTGTAAACACAAAGTCATATTTTTGTGTTTGTAGTACTTTGCTGGTACAAAATTTTTGGAAGAGTCGTAATTTTGTATTTACAGTGTTGTGGAGGTACATACTTTTTGCGCAAAATCACAATTTCTGTCTGGTTATGTACATATGTATCATTTTCTTATTTATTTGTAATAAATTTTATATAATTTTTTGTTAATAAAATTTAAATAAAAAAATTCTTTTTGGTACTCTCGGGATCAAAAAAGTACTCAAAAAATTTTTCTTTGGTACCGAAATGCAAATCTCATTTCCCATCACTGTACGAGAGTATAACAGCCGATCAGATCTTGGCTACAATAATGGTTGCTCTTAATTTGTAAAAAAAAAGATGAGAGGTGTCTTAGGATAGATACTAAGTTAGAGCTATGCTGATTAAGGTATGGTCGCACTTGGCAAACATTTGACCTAAAAAGCAAAATCTTTAAATACTATTGAAACGCCTCTTCATTCACACACATGTTTATAAAGTTAAGCAATTATTTATTTTACAGCTGCCTGCGATTAAAGTGTGATTATATGCAAAAACGTTACAATAACAAGTTGAGCAATTATTCTCATTGTTTTGGTTTTACTCACTTTAAAAAACGAAACAAAATCAAATATTTATTTTCCTACATAATACATAAATATGAATGTTATTTTTGGTAAATAATACATAAAACATAAAAGTAAACTCTACTAATTACTTCGAAAACGGCTGGCTGTTCCGTTCAACTATGTGTTGTCAGAATATTTAAAACTAACTTTGGTGTTATTTGTTCATTAATAATTATCATATGTAATTTGGCTTAAAAAGCGATACGAACCTTAGCCTGTTAAAATCATAAATATGTAAACTCCTACTATTATAAGAATAAAAGTAATTGATAGTAGAGCTGTGTCGTTTATGAACGAACGAGTATAAATGGACAAATCAATACAATGAACGAAGTGAGCCGGTCACTTTACTGAGCTGTTTTGGCTCAGCAGTGCTGATAAAAAGTACAATTGAACGAAATGAACGAACGAGCGCACTTGGGTTTTTTGTTTTGTTTTTTTTTTTTTTTTTTGCTTTTTCTTTATTCGTGCGAGATTTTTTGTCACATTCTGGTTTGCATTTGCCTGCTTTTAGTAGCAGTATGACCATTATGAAATTAATAAAATTGCCATTAATATTTCTTAAGTTTTTAGAACATATTAAGAGTTTTTTTAAACAAATTTACCTATGTAGATAATAATATTATAAACAGTCTATTTTGATTATTTATATGTGGCTCTTTTGCCAATATGAATCTTTTGATTTCTTATTCCTTTATTATTTTATACATTTTACATGCTGATTTTTATTTTTTTTTTTTTTTTCTTATATTTTCTATTGTTTGTTTTGCTTAGTTTGCTAAACAATTCATAATAAACTCACTGGACAAATGCCCTTTTTATTTGACGAATCAGCATTTGTTTGTTTGTTTTTATTACGTTCTATTTCTTGAAAAGAGCGGATGAACGAAATGAACGAACTCGTTCTTTTTTAGAAAATTAACGAAAATGAGCGGTCACTTGAATGAACGATTTCCCACAGCTCTAATTGATAACTATAATAAAATACTTCATAATACTTCTAATTTTTTTACCTCTTTTTAATTATAATATTTTCTAAATTTAAAAAATTGGCTTGTTTTTATGGTTAAGCAATTGTCTACATGCATTTCGTTCCCGCTTGTGGAACTCGTCAGTAGACTTCAACCGAAAAAATTTTTGAATTCAGTTAACAAACTCCGTATGTTTATAGTAAGACTCTTAATACTATATTGAGAATCACAATACACAAACATAACAAGTTTAAAAACCTCAAACAAAAATCTTTACAAAACAAGCATCTTTATTCAACTGTGCATCTATTTTATTTTCCACCACCGTTTTACCATTAGCTGCCACATTGGGCAACAATAAAAGTATTTAAAAAGCAAAAAGAAAAATTAAATATGTACAGGGTGGGCCAAAAGAAACCAAGGGGTGTAAAAGTTTAATAACTTTTTTGTTTATTAATTTTTTTTTTATTTTTTCTTTCAGATTATATAGACAGCACTTGGAGAATTTATAATGGAGAGGTTCACAACTGAACAGAGAACCAGAACAATAGAATTTTATTATTTAAACCAGAGATCAATTATTTTAAGCTCATTTTCATTTGAATGGCTTTGTTAATAAGCAGAACTGTAGGCTCTGGGGTTCTCAAAATCCAAGAGCCATTCATCAACGCCAATTGCACCCCATCAGGTGTACAGTATGGTGTGGGATCACATCTGAAAATGTCATTGGGCCCTACTTCTTCGAGAATGAAGATGGAAGTGCTGTAACCGTAAATGGAGAGCGGTATCAGTTTATGATAGAAAATTTTTTACGTCCTGCTCTTGAAAACAGACCTGGTATGTGGTTTCAGCAGGACGGAGCCACTGCCCATACTGCCCGAGACACAATGGCACTTTTAAGTCAAATTTTTGGAGAGCGAATAATTTCTCGAAATTCGGAAATTATTTGGCCAGCACGATCGCCAGATTTGACAGCACCCGACTATTTTCTTTGGGGTTTTTTTGAAGGAGCGAGTGTATGTGAACAAGCCAGAGACAATCCTTGAACTCAAGGCAAACATTGTTGCAGAAATTCGAACGTTACAGCCACAAGTTTTGAAAAATGCTCTAAAAAGAGCCCATCAGTGCGAAGCTGAAAACGGTGGTCATTTAAGAGACATCATTTTTCATACTTAGTGTAAAAAAATTTCCATTTTGTATATTATATAATCTGAAAGAAAAAATAAAAAAAAATTAATAAACAAAAAGTTATTAAACTTTTACACCCCTTGGTTTCTTTTGGCCCACCATGTATTTACATACATACGGTTTTCAAACTTATTATGTTTGTATATTGTGATTCTCAATATAGTATTAAGAGTCTTACTATAAACATACGGAGTTTATTAACTGAATTCAAAATTTTTTTGGGTTGAAGTCTACTGACGAGTTCCACAAGCGGGAATGAAATGCATATAGACAATTGCTTAACCATAAAAACAAGCCAATTTTTGAAATTACATAAAGACATTATGTCAAATAAATATACTTCAGTATTTCATGTATTTTCTAATTTTATTAAGCTTAAAGTCTCTTAATTTTATTTTAATATTTGACATTTCGATATTTCGCCACTCCTTTGTGTAGCTTTTCTTCAGGTAGAAATATCAAATATTAAAATAAAATCAAGAGACCTTAAGCTTAATAAAATTAGAGAATATTATAATTAAACACTCTATCTCCATGTATTTCAATTGCCTTTATTTACTAATTTCTAAAATTGCCAAAAATAAAAAATGGAAGTAGCGGAAGGGACTAAATTGAGTATTTAATAAACAAATTAGTTTCCAAATATCTTATAAAAAAAAATTAGAGAATAAATATATTTTATTTGTGGGTTATGGATAGTAGAATTTCTGGTAATTATAATCTTCACAAAAACATAAATGTGAAAAACGGCCAAGTTCTTATCCAAAATTTCGGCCATTAAAAGTTGTGAGATATAAATTTTGACCAGGGATCGTAAATAACGATTATTTTCCAAATTTAAACTGAAAAAATCACAGTAATAGAGAAATGCTACGTGCACAAGGAATGTACCACAATACTCTATGTTACATGGACTACCTATAGATGCAATGATTGTTATATTTTTTATTTTTATTTATTCCTCAGAAAATAACAGTTATTTCTGGATTTTCATGTATTCCTCACAAAATAAGAGTTATTTTGTGACTTTTATTTACTCCTCACAAAATAAGAGTTATTTTGGGACTTTTATTTATTCCTTAAAACATTTTAATTTTTAAAATGAATAAACTATAAAAAAGTAAATTTAATTAAACATATAAGAGTTTTTTTTACAGACGCTGGCGATAAATTCAATTTTAAATCGGTCAATATTAATTTTAACGCAAAAATTACACTTTCTACATTTTAAAAATTAAGCAAATAAATAAAAATCAAAAAGTAATTGTTATTTTCTGAGGAATAAATAAAAATCAAGAAAAAACTGTTATTTTGTGAGGAATAAATAAAAATCAAGAAATAATGATTAAAAAGTGATTTTTAAAATAAAAATTATAACCCTGATTTGGACCAATACATAACACAGAAAAATATTATGTATGATATAAGTTTGTAATCGTAAGGGTGTCATATAATTTCCAGATAATCTGCCAACTTGACAACATTTTTATCAATATAAAGAAATGAACATTCATACATTATTCTCTCCTTTTTTGGAAAGGTAAAAATATTGCCAAGTTAACAGATTATCTAGAAATTATATGACACCCTTACGATTACAAATTTATATCATACATAATGTATTTCTGTGTTATGTATTGTGGCAAAGAAGAACTTGGCCAAAATTTATATCTCACAACTTTTAATGGCCGAAATTTTTGATAGGAACTTGGCCGTTTTTCACATTTATGTTTTTGTGAGGATCTGATTACTTTTTGAAAAGATTTCTATAATAACACTTTTTAAACTTAAAATTTCTAGTGTATTTTATTTCTAGTCATGATCACTGTGCCAGTTGAAAATGGCAGAGTTACATAAAATAATGGGTAAGAGCGTGATGGGTGTTGAATTGTTGACCTTAAATATGCAACATTGTGTCATTACAAAGAGTCGCTAGTGTGTAAGCAATTTGGTAAGAGTCCTCTGGAAAGAAACATGTTAAATACAGCGTACATTTTAGTGGACGTGATGCCGTCTTTTTTCTCAATAAATTTACATATTAAAGTCTGATTAGCCAAAGTACATAAATCAAAAGGATATGCCCAATGTGCATGCAAAGTTTCAATAGGGTAGGTGGTGCTTTAATTTTTGGATTTTCTGATTGAGTAAATCAACTACTATTTGTCTACAAAATTTAACCTCTCTATAGTATAATATTACGTAAAATTTTCATGAGCCTGGCCCCGCTGACTTTTGTATCTGCTAGTGCTTATGATTAATGCAAAGTTTGGTATTAAAAATTTAATAAGAAATACCTGAGTATTAAATTAATAACTGCTAAGCCGAAGTACCTGAATGAAAAGGCCAAGATTTATGGGTGAAGTCACTGCCGCTTTCCAAAATAGGAAATTTTTATTTCAGTGTGCTTGTTCCCAACAACTGCTTGAAACTACTGGTTTCATAGATTTTTCTTAGTGATCTCTGATCTCGATTAATTTGTGTACCAAATTTCAGCACTCTAGTGCGAATTAGAGTTTTAGCGGATAAAACTTCTTGGTTTTAAGATTTTTCCATTGGCTTACTTATCTACACTTGTTTTCGTTTAAAATTTCAGCTCTCTAGCGTGAACTGTACCTTATAATTTTATGAGCATTTTCCGTCCCACTATTTTAAACTCACAATATTGTTGAGAGCAGCGCTTATAATTCATGCTAATTTTCTTCTAAAATATGCTAGACCGAAGTAGATTAAACACAAGGCTAAAATCTTATGGGAGTGATCACGACCACTTTTTTAGATGATAGCTCAAAGTATTGTATGCGTGTAACGTATATGCAAGGTTTCACTAAAATGGCTTAAGTTAAAAGCTGTATATTAACAGCCTTATTTATATAACTATTAAGGCTCTATAGAGGGGTTTTAAGGAAAATTTTCATAAAATTTTTTTCTTAAAAAGCCTTAATAAGTTTTATAAATAAGGCTGTAAGTTTTCAGGTTTAAACAATAGTAGAGTGGCCCCGCCCATTCTAGTAAAATTTTTTGGTTTTTCATATTTTTCTAGTTGGTCTCTCACTTAGACCTACTTGTGTATCAAATTTCAGCTCATAAGCGTAACTTTTAATTTTTAACTTTTATGGGCGTAGCCTCTGACTTAAATTTCCGGGTTTTCGGATTTTTCTTGTTGGTTTCTCACCTAGACCTACTTGTGTATCAAATTTCAGCTCCTTAGTGTAACTTTTAATTTTTAATATTTATGGGCGTAACCCTGCCCACTTTTCCAAACTCAAGATTTTTTTCGGCAAGTGTTTATTATTCATGTCGAATTTCGGAGCAAACTGATTATAATACATACAGAAATAGTATATCTAAATATGCTGAGCCGAAGTACACGAAAATGAGGTTAAAATTGTATGGGAGTGTCAACGCCCACTTTTTTAATGAAAAATTTTTAGGCTTGCATTATCGAATTATGTATACCGAATTTCAATAAAATAGCTTCCACTAAGCGCCTTAGATTTGCTTTTTTAATTCTAGCATTTATGGGTGTAGCCCCGCCCTCCTGGCCAAAATTTTCGGATTTCAAAATTTTTTTATTTTAGTGTCCACCTAGACCTAGCTATGTATCGAATTTCAGCTCAATAGAATAAATTTTAATTTTTATGGGCGTAGCCCCGTCCCCTTGGTTGAAATTATCGAGTTTTCAGATTTCTCTCGTTCATTGCTCACCTAGATCTACTCGTGTACCAAATTTCAGATCTCTAGCTATAGCGCAAGTGCTTCATAATATTGATGAGTGAGTCAGTAGGTCAGTGGTCAGTGAGTATGTCTTAAAATATGCACTTTTTGCACCTCTATATCTCCGGAACCTTTCATTGTAAAACTTTCAAACTTTGCATATGAGGTAACATGAATTTATTCTAATTATTATTTAAATTTTATAATTTTACGATTGCGGGGAACAAAGTTATGAGGGAGGTAAAAACAGCTCGAATGGCTTTCTGTAAATATACACACTGCGTGCATTGGCCAGAACTTGGCCTGGCGCACTACCGTCCGCCTAGATCACCCGTGAGCTAAAAATGGGTTAAGGAAAAATGCAAGGGAATTAGAAGAAAAATAAATTTATAATTGTTATAGTATCGATTATTTTAATTACAAAAATCACGTATCTAGCTGCTGTGATGTGACATAAAGAGCATAGCTCTAACAAGAAAAAATATAAAAGGTTTCAAAGCCATTAACCTCAATTGCAAATATCCAGAGCACATGTGTTTGGATCATAGTCCACCATCCCATTGCCCTGAGGGCTCTGCTAGCATTCTGCTGTGCATACGTACACAGCACAACTACTAAAAAAAAAACCTAAAACAAGAGCATAAAACACATAAAAAGAGCAGATTTCTGTCTCATTTTTTATGAAAAAAATACACCGAGAATATTCAAATACCATCAAAATTATTTAATTTCTTTTTTCTATATTATTTATGTAAATAAATTATCTAATTTAAATCTTTTTATAACAGTACTTTTTATTGCTATAAAAAATAGACAAAATATGTGGAATATAGAGTTAAAAAATAAGTTTTTATTTGGCTTAAATATTTTTGTAGATGCTGAGTGTCGAGTATGTATCCAGAAATTAAAAAAAAAACTAGTACATACAGTCTTAGGCACCACTACATATAAACGTTCATTCATATAAAATTAACCCATAAAAATATTTTTCATATACCCAATTAAACATTTACAAGAGCGAATTTTTTCATGTATTAGTTCTGTTCTGCTCTTAAGAATTTTCTCTTCTTGGTGACCATTGGTTTGGATGTAGCTGCCCTGGACACAAAACCACCGTGTTTAACAGAGCTCTGTTAAGAAGAAAAAAAACAGAACTCTTTAACCAATGATAATGAGTTTTTTTTTTAACAAAATGTACTTGATACCAGATTGTTTTAGCAAAATTAAACAGAAAATTGCAGCCCAGTTTCTTCTCTATGCCTATTTTATTTAAAATTTTCCATATCATAACCCACATTCATACACAGAAAAAATTATTTTGCAATAAACACGTTTAATTTAAATAAAAAATGAATTAAAAATGTAATTAAGTCAATTAAACTTTTGCATAAAAATTTATTTTTAGTAAAAGTTTAATGGACTCAATAAAATTTTTAACTGAGTTTTGGCTTCTTTTCAATTAAACGTGTTTATTGGAGGCAATTTTTTTTTCTGTGTAATATCTATTTTGGATATTTTTTGGTCCTTGCAGGAGATGGGGAGAAAAAGAATAATGATTTTTTTTGATGATTTTGTGATCAATATCCCATAATCCAAAGTTTTTTTTTTTTTTTGTTTTTGAAGTTACAACACAATTTCGAAAAAAAAACTTCAAAACTAAAATACATAAATCTAATTTATATTATTAAGAAAAAAATTTAAAGAATCGCTGAATTGTTTTTTTTTAATTTAACCATGACAACGCCACAAGGTACGTAACTAAAGAAAGGAAATTGTGTCAAATGGATGAATAATTTAATGCAATTAACTAATAAGTACGTACAACATTTGTTATTAACCATAAATACAGTTTTATACAATAAAGGGTGATATTTTACTATTTAGAGTAAATGCAAACAACTAATTACAACTTAAGAAATCCTTACAAATGGTTTAAGTTTTTTTATACCCTTTACCAAAAAATGGTAAAAGGGTATATACAGGTTTGTCATTCCGTTTGTAATTTCTAGAATATTAATAAGCGAGCCATAAAGTATATATATTCTGGATCCTTATGCATAGGGAAGACGAATAAGCGATGTCCGTCTGTCCGTCTGTCTGTCTGTCTGTCTGTCTGTATATAAAATCGGTTTTCCGAAGCTCCCAGAAAAGCTAAAAACTTCGTTCTTGAACTGATGGGTCAGAAATAAGATTGGTATTGAAAATCAGCAAAAGCGAGCACACGGTTTCAGAGCTGGGAGACTTAAACTTCATTTTGTCATACAACATAACTACCGAAAACTAGTTTTTAATAATTTTTTATTAAATAAACTTATTTTATACTTCAGCATGAATAAAATAGGTATTTGTAACTAAAAAAAATTAAAAAGACGTTTCCAGGGTTGGGAAGCCTTAACTTTTTTTGTTATACAAAAGTAACTTACTAAAACAAATTATTCCTTTTTTTTCTATAAGTTAAACATATCTAATGTTCTCAAAAGAAAGTAATTGATGTAAGAAGTCAGAAAAACAAAAAGGATGATTCCAGGGTTGGGAAACCCACGATTTTTGTGATATATAAAATTAACTACCTTAACCTAATTTTTTATCTATTTTTATTAAATAAACTTATTTTATACTTCACCACGAATAAAATTTGTATTTCAAATATAAAAAAAATTAAAAAATTTAAAAACACGTTTCCAGGGTTGGAAAACTTTAACTTTTTTTCTTATACACAAGTAACTTACTAAAAGAAATTTTTCCTTTTCTTTATAAATTAAACATATCTTATATTCTTAAAAGAAAATGATTGGTGTAAGAAATCAGAAAAATCAAAAAGGATGATTCCAGGGTTGGGAAACTGAAACTTTTTGTGATATAAAATATTAACTACCGAAAATTAATTTTTATTTTTTTATTAAATGAACTTATTTTATACTTTAGTACGAATAAAATTGGTATTTCAAATTAAAAATTTTAACCTTTTAAAATTAAAAAGATGTTTCCAGGGTTGGAAAACTTTAACGTTTTTTATACAAAAGTAACTTACTAAAGCAAATTTTTCCTTTTTCTCTACAAATTAAAGATATCTTATATTCTTAAAAGAAATAGATTGGTGTAAGAAATCAGAAAAATTATAAAGGATGATTACAGGGTTGGGAAACTTACTCTTTTTGTGATATAAAATATTAACTACCGAAAACTAGTTTTAATTTTTTTTTTAAATAAATAAAATTATTTTATACTTCAGTACGATAAAACTGGTATTTCAATTTAAAAAACTTTGAAACACGTTTCCAGGTTTGGAAAACCTTACCTCTTTTCATAGAAAAGTAACTTACTAAAGCAAATTTTCCCTTTTTCTCTACAAATTAAAGATATCTTATATTCTTAAAAGAAAGAGATTAGTATAAAAAATCAGAAAAATCAAAAAGTTTGATTTCAGGGTTGGAAACCCACACTTTTTGTGATAAAAAAAATAGCTACCGAAAACTAATTTTTATTTTTTTTATAAAATAAACTTATTTTATACTTCAGTACGAATGAATTCGGTATTTCAATATAAAAAAAATTAAAAAAATTAAAACGACGTTTCCAGGGTTGAAAAGCCTTATTTTTATACAAAAGTAACTTACTAAAACAAATTTTTTCTTGTTTACTATAAATTAAACATACCTTATATTCTTAAAAAAAAGATGGTGTAAGAAATAAAAAAAATAAAAAAGGAGGATTCCAGGGTTGGGAAACTTACACTCTTTGTGAAATAATTTTTATTAAATAAACTGATTTTATGCTTATAAAATTGGTATTTCAAATAAAAAAAAAACAATTAAAAAAATTAAAAAGACGATTCCAGGGTTGGAAAACTTTAACTTTTTTTGTACAAAAGTAAGTTACTAAAACATATTTTTCCTTTTTTTATAAATTTAACATTTCTTAAATTCTTAAAAAAAGAGAATGGTGTAAGAAATCAGAAAATCAAAAAGGATGAGTTCACGGTTGGGACACTTACACTTTTTTGATATATAAAAGTAACTAAGTCTAATTAATTTGTATCTTTTGCTTTATAAATTATTTATATATTTTACGTTTTGGAAAGAAAAGTTTGGTATAGAAAATTATTAAAATAAAAACCACAGCTCCAGAGCTGGAAACTATGATTTTTTTTCTGAACATTAAAATAACTAATTACAACATTTTTTTTAATTTCCTTTTTTTCACTTAACACACTTTCTATATATTTTTTAAGAACTACTAGATTGGTATAAGTAATCATAAAAATCTAAAACTATGATTCTAGGGTTTGAAAATTATTATTTTTTTCTTTGTACATAAAAGTAACTATGTGCTTATGTATATATGTATCTCTATACTACATAAACGCACTTTGGTAAAGGGTATATAAGATTCGACACAGGCGAATATAGCACTCTTACTTGTTTTAGTTAGAACGTATTTTGATAAACGAGCTACATATCGCTCGCTATTGCCTAATTTAGATATCCAATAAATTTTATATGTTAATTTTTTTTTTTACAAAATTAAATAGCAGCATAATTTTTTTGTGTGCATAAATTTAATTTAAACATTTTGTTTCAACTAAAAATTTTTATCGAAAATTACTCGTATTTATTTATGTATTTATTTTAGGAGTGAATTTTTAATTCACAACCTCTTTAAATTACTTTGTTATAAATATACGGCACATTTTCAAAATTATTCTCTCACATTTCTCTACAATGCAAAAACGATTATGAATGTTTTTTTATTTCAACTTTCCAATTATGGGCAATTTTGTATGCATGAATGTGCTGTTGTATTTATTTTCTATTTAATTCAATTGTTCCCGTATTTATTAGAATTATAAGCACGGTGATTTGTTCATTAAAATAACAATACATGCAAATTTTGTCATTAGAAAACTAGAAACCAGAAAATGATAATGTTAAACAAATGAAAATAAAATGAACAATTGCTCTATAGGCATTTACAGTGCAAGGAAGCTGGCAAAAGAACAGCATATTTTATTTAAAGTACTCAAAATAAAAGCCAAAGTGAATGAATGAGAATGTTAAACTATATGAGCATTGTGACAGATGTCTTAATTACGCACAATTTGTTATCTTTGCACTTCTAACAATTTCAAATTACGTTTCCCAGATTTAATTATTTGTTAAAAGAACAAACTTTGTGTTAAGTGGGATTTACTTTTTGGAAAAATGTATGCAACTGATTTAGAAAACTCTTGAGGATATCGAATTGAAAAACTGTAAACTTCGAAGGATCATAGTTTATAATTTCGAGTGGAATTAGCTCGATTGCAACAAAAGCCTTTCCTTTGGTGCATCACTACGGCGCAGGGCCAAAGACTGTCATTTCAAGAATTATTTATTCTATTTATCTCAAGAAATTTTGAAAAATTAATAAATCTAACTATGAAAGCATTAAGTTCAGGTATTTGTTTAAACGTTTTGGTTAAATTTGTTATCAAAGTATTGGTTGAAGTTTTTTTATTTATACGGCCGTATTCATAAAAAAATATTTAAGGTTTATTAAGTGCTTATTTGACACATTTCTATGGGAAATTTGTCAAATAAACCTGTAATAAACCTAAAATATTTTTTATGAATTAGACCGTTAATATTTATAGTGGAAGTGCAAAAAAAATGGATTTCCTCAGTTAAAGTAGGCATAAAGTTATTACTTGGGCTCGAATTAGCAGAGAATTTAATTTTCTTTTAAAGTTTAAAGAAATGAGCGCTATTTTAGAAAAATTTATGCTGTGCATCTTTGCGTCTCAAAAATTAGGTACTCACGCGTTAAATTTACAAATACATAATAATCTTTTAACGACTTCTGCTTGCACTGGTATTGTTAATAGTTTTGTCACTATTTTATGTGCTTTTATTAAAGATGTAGAAAAGTCATGATTCGAGTCACGCATGAGTCACGCGTGATCGTCTTTTCATTTCTCTTTACTAACGAATTTAAAAAAACTACATGCGAGATTTTATAAATTTAATTCTCAAACACTTAAGAGAAACTTTGGATAATTCCTATACCAAGTCAATCAGTGGCAGGCAATTCATCAGAAGCGTGCGTAAATAAAAATATCTCATGAATTTTTGCTTGTTTTGTAGTTTAAGCACTATGTGTATGCATTTCGTTCCTGATTCGGTATTTATTATAGAAAAAAATAAGAAATAAAATAAAGTTTATTAATTAATTAACAATTACTTTGTATTGGGTACCCCTCACCCCTCAAGATTTTGTTAGAACAAGCAGTTTTTTTTTTTCTAAGAGCTACCCATAATAAATATAAAAAGCTTCACTATTGTAGTTGCGGAGATATGAATTGATGCGCGAAAAAAAGGCTTTAGGTCCCACTGTGCGGTGAGAGAAACTTCAGAGTTGTTAGACTGAAAAAAAGGCGAAAAGGACCCCCTTTAATTATCGCTAATATGTCCGTTTGTCTGTTCTGTTCCGTTCTGTTCTGTTCTGTTCTGTTCTGTTCTGTTCTGTTCTGTTCTGTTCTCTTCTCGTCTCTTCTCTTCTCTTCTGTTCTGTTCTCTTCTGTTCTGTTCTGTTCTGTTCTGTTCTGTTCTGTTCTGTTCTGTTCTGTTCTGTTCTGTTCTGTTCTGTTCTGTTCTGTTCTGTTCTATTCTGTTCTGTTCTGTTCTGTTCTGTTCTGTTCTGTTCTGTTCTGTTCTGTTCTGTTCTGTTCTGTTCTGTTCTGTTCTGTTCTGTTCTGTTCTGTTCTGTTCTGTTCTGTTCTGTTCTGTTCTGTTCTGTTCTGTTCTGTTCTGTTCTCTTTTCTTCTGTTCTATTCTGCCTACCGAAGCAAAAAATCGCCAAAATAAAAAACCGCTTAAATGAAAAGTAACACCAAAAATAAAATAAATCGCAAATTAAACTGAAAAAATCGCCAAAAACCGAAAAAATCGCTAAAACGAATAATAAACAACAAAACTTAAATTAATCGCTAAAACTAAAAAACAGCCGAAAATCTCCAAAAGCTGAAAAAATTTGTCAAAGCAAAAAAAAAGGCCACAACTAAAAAAACTGGAAAAATCGCCAAAACAACTAATAAAAAAAAATTAAAACTAAAAATCAGATATTCGTTTATATAGACTCTAAAGGCGAGTCAAAATCGCACTTTACTGAATTTTTATTAATACCTTAATTAGTTATTAATATAACTTAACATTAGAGTAGTTTTTGTAACAAATACAATAATAATAACAATCTCGGAGTTGTTTTTGGCTTATCAGCAAAAACACTGCGTGCCTGGGGCAGCAGAGTATTCCTCTATGTCCATTTAAACAGCCTATAATTACACTACCCACTGACAACTTTAGAACACTAATACTTCTCTGGCAGAATTAATATCTACATTGATTATAAATTCGCATTCTTTGTCATTTAAAAATTTCTTTAATTTTTTATTTAACAGGCATCCAAATTTTTATTTCTTCAAACTGTACTTCATCGTTATACTCTTATGCAAAATCGTATTTTATGTCATAGGTCCTGATACTCGTATTTTTTTATTTTTATTTTATGGCAAGGTTACACAAACTGTAGTTTGCAAATTTTTATACCATTGAACTATAAATATTGAAACCATTGATATATTAGATAACAAATGAATAAACAAAAACTACAGAAAAAAGTAAAACAAATGTTCATTTTCATTCGGTTTTTCATGTTTTTGTACGTATGTATGTATTTAGGCGAAAATTAGCGAAATGAAATTCAATTTGAAGGAAAATTAAAAAAAATCACATCACATACACAGATGCACAACATCACTAGCTTACATAAAGCACAAAAGTTATAAACGTATTAAATTTAAAACCTAAAACGATTAAAATGGATTTAGTTTTGAGTTTATTTTTTTGTTGACAATTCTATTAAAAACCAAATGTCAATCTATAGAATTTTTTTGTATGCTGTCTAACAATTCGTGTATTCGGTGAATGTTTTTGGTTGTAGGCTTTCTTTAGTTGGCATGAAATTTAATTTATATGTTGCTTGATTTTAAGGCTGCTGCACATTTAATGAAAAATCAGTTTGTGTAATAAAATTCTTCAAAAGCCCAGCAGACATTTATACGAACCATTCGCATTGCATTAGCTTCGTTGTTTATTTAAACTCTTTCCAGATAATATTTGGGGTAAGAGATTGCGAACTAAATTTAAGAAAAATATATAAGCTGTATTGTTGATATAAGGAAAGCGCTTGTAACCGTTGACTACCACACTTTCAGTTTAAAATTAAATCTGGGCCAAGAAAGCAAACTACAACAGGCGGACAATTTTCCTGATGCCTGTCCTAATACATATAACTACGTTAGTTAAAAAATTAATAAAAAAAAATACTATATTAAATTAAATTGAATTCATGTTGTTTCAACTTGAAATACTATGGATTCAACATGGTTCTTCGTGCTATTGCAGTATCGAAATTAAATTGTTCCTCCAACTTGAAATAGCTTTGATTCAACAGAATTTTAAATTATTATTTAACAGTACTGGATGGAGTGTTAAATCAACATTGATATAAAGTTGTTTTAATGGTAAAAGCCTTTTTTGAAGATTAATATAAATCATGTTGAATTAACATGAATGAACTTGAAATACTGTTGATTCAACGTATTTCTTTGTGTTATTTCAGCATCAAATTAACGTAGTTGCAACTTGAAATAACTTTAATTCAGCATGATTTTTCATTTTAATTTAACATTACTAAAACCTTAAATCAACATGAAATAAATAAATAATGTTATTTCGAAGGAAAATTTTCTTTAAAGATTAATGTTAATCATGTTGAATTATTATAAAGCTACTATTGATTCAAAATGTTTCTTTGAGTTATTTCAGCATCAAATTGACTTTTTTCGAACTAGAATAACTTTAATTCAACAGGATTCTTCATTTTCTTTCAGTACTGAAAGGTTAATTAAATAAACATGAAATAAAGTTATTTAAAAGAAAAAATTTTCTTTCAAGATTTTTGTAAATCATGTTGAATTAACCTGAAATACATATCATATTAAGCAAAATTATTGCTGAAAAATGTTAAATTAACCTTGTTGTCGTAGATTTTAAAATTAAATATATAAAAAAAAATATTTATTCAAGTAGAAACTTCTTTACAAAACAGACGCTTTATGGAAAATTTTTGAAGAATATTTAAATTATATTTCGGCAAAGAGAAAATTCCCATTTCACAAATTGAAATGTTCAAGAAAATACTAGAAAAAATCTTAAATTTTATATGAAAATTTACCACAAATTTAATCACTACAAAATAAACATTAAATTATATTACCAGTTAAAATTTTATGGCTTTATCTTCCCGATTTTTCGCTGGTCTCCTTAAGTTTTTTGGCTTATTTTGAGAGAGATGAGAGAAGCATCACTCAAGCCTCTAATATCACCGGATTACAATTTTTATTAAACTTTCGCAGCCACAACAAAATATTTATATAAGTAAACATCAGCTTTAACTTTATATCGTACCAAATTGATTGCTGATTGCTGGCCAATTAGTCTTGTGAAACTTTTCTATGTTTAACACGATGAATAAATTGAATATGAACAACGTTTAATATATTTGTGTTGCCTCAAATAGAGACGACATACCACACACAAAAACACGCACACATACACACACTTGCATAGAGCAACACATAGTTCCGAAACAAATAAGGACTTTATTCAGTCGAACAAGAGTCAACATATAAATTATATGATTATATGATTGTAAAATTCACATGATTAGGCCTTGAACATAATTTGCGATTAGGGTAAATTTTAAAGAGAAGTAAGAGCTTTTGCTGGGCAGTTCAATAACAACCTTTTTATATTCACAAGTAAGAAAGCCGTGAAAAGCCAGAGCTTAGGCATATATATAAAATACGTCAAGGAAAATTCAAAAAGGAGTGAGACTAACCTTAACATAAATATACTAGGTGGGCGCGGCAAACTTTGTCTTACGCCCCCACTTGATGCATACATAAAAATTCATTCAAGTCGATCCAGCCGTTTAGTTGCAGTATAGATAAATAACTTACAGACTGCAACGCCATCTTCCACGATGATTTATGAATCTAAACCAGCGATCCCCACACACATACATTCACACTTATGTTTGTGTTGGTGCTTCGTTTTTGAGCGTAATATCTTTTCCTCTTCTTATAGCAGGGCTGCCACGATATATTTGATAAATATATGTAAAACTCTAATTTGAGTCAATTTCTTGTGTTCAAAAAGAGATTAATGCACATTTGATGTATTTTAAGTAGTATATACATAATAACTTTGTTTCAGATATGATTATTCAAGCTCTAAAAAGTAGAAGAAGCTGAAATTAAACTAATTTAAAAATAATCCATTTGGTTCTAGTAAAATGCGACTACACAACCGGCACATATGAATAGTCTGAAATTAAAGTGGTAACTCTGATTGTAGTAACAATTGAGTACACATTAAATAAAAATACAAATTATCTCTTATTGTTCTCTTCATTATTGTGAGAGCACTCGCACACGTGCGCGGTTTTGAAGATCGCTGATCCAAACCCTTCAGGGCGACATGGCGAGCCACCTAAACGCATACAAAAAAGTTCATTCAAATCAGACCAGGGACCTAATTCCTGCACTCGTGATCGGAATTGCATTCGAATAGAAATTAATTCCGATGGCAAGAAATTTTCTGATGATGTCACTCGCTACCAAGGGAATCGAGTTTTGGTTTTAGTGTTGGAAAAAGGCAAATGTATTTATATATAAATTCACTTCACAACACTGAATAAATTGTAAGCAAAAGCATATGTTTGTATATATGTATGTATGCAAAAACATATGTATGTACGTACATACACACGTATGTGAGAAAAAAGAAACGAATACATAAATGGTATTTTCATCTCAATTTTATTAATAACTTAATAATAATAAATTGGTGTAAAGTTAGAGAATAGAGCACTAGCCACATGTTCGATTCTTTTATTGCTTGACCAGAAGCATTTAATTTGTTATTTAGGTGCTCCCAGAGTTGGTTGATTTTTTTTTTATTTTCCGCGAGAAAACTCTTGGGCAAAACATTATGTATTTGCCAAGCCAGTGTGTTTTGTTATATTTAAAGTCAACTAGAAATTTTTTAATTTGTATTTTTTTATACGTACATTTGTGCATTCATTCATTTTTAAATAAATAAGTAAAATATTGAACATAGATTTTCTATTTCTTCGTTTTTTCTATGTTAAAAATGATTTCGAATGCCTTTTTGCTTGCGAGTAAAAACACGAACGGTTGCATTCGAATGTATGCACATTATCGAATGCTGTCATTAGATATTTCAATATGTGTTACTCGAAACCGAATGCGAAAATCCCAAAAGTTAAAAAACTCGCACATTCGAGTAATAACTCGCTCGCAATCGAATGCGGGTATTAGGCCCCAGGCTTTTAGGAGGACTTCAGTGTCTGACATACAGACATACAGTAGAATTATATACATAAAGAAAATAAAAATTTTATCACATAGTGATTTCAATTCATTCCTTGCAGACAAAGGAAAAATTTAAATACCAACAAAAATTTGCACTTGTCATTGACTGCTTTTAGGCGTGAAAAAAATGTGTTAATTATACGCCATGGTAAACCATTACGGCAGCAGCAACAACAACAGCAATGAAAAATTAACAAAAACACACACTCGTTAACAACAAAAAAAAAAAAAACCGACGAAAAAAAAGGAAAAACTCGTAAATTTTCCCTCAAACAATGCATTGAAATACAATTAAAAATATTGTATGCTTAATTTCAACAAAAGTTTACAGCGAAACGAACAACAACAAAAAAATATATAAACAGATGCACACAAATACCTAAAGAATAAATGACAATGTATGAGTGAGTGACTGGGCGAACAAGTGTCCAGTGAGCGTTTAAGTGTGTGTGTGTGTGTGTGAATTTATCATCAAGTGGTAGTAGCCACTGGCACTTTATTATTCTTGTAAATGTTATAAATAATTGTTGGCTATTTGTTATTGCACAAAAATTACAATGAAATAGCATAAATGAATTAATTAATTTTTCATAACAAAAACCAACAAACAAGAAAAAAAAATAAACGATAAATTGTTAAAGAAAAAAGAGTTCAATTGAAGACCAAAGTGAACATCAAACATGAACATGAAGCCTGCTAATTGGTGTTAAAAAATCTTCTTTTTTAACTCAAATATATGTTAAATCAATATAAAATAAAAATTACCACTTTTAAAAGTAATTAAGCAAAGTTTTAATTGATGATGCAGTTAACAATAAAATTATATGGGAAAACTCAAATATACATTAATTGGATTTTAGGAAAATAAATATTAATGCTACAAGAAAAAGATATTTAATAAAACTTCGAGAACTTCCATATTTTTTATAATCCAAAGTTTAGTTAAGAGTGTAATTAGGTTAACAAATTTTGAAGGTATTTTAAACAGGAAGGAGAGCGTTATGCGAAATGAATCAGATTTATTCACTATAGAACGACTGTGGCGTTTCAGTACACATGGAATAGTCAAAGATTATTCTTGTGAAATATGGCTTGATACAATTACTTATACATCACTTGATCTATACATGTGGCATTTTTTAACCCAATGGAACTTGAAATTCCAAAAAATTACACATACAAATTAAACATAAGAAGTACCGAAGTATAACATATGTATATATACTTACAGCCTCCTGTATAAGAAGAGAGCAGGGACATAACTGCTTCTATGGGTAATGCTATGGTTACTATTAAGGCAGTCAAAAGGTGTCCTTAAAATGGTATTTTGTCACCACTTCTTTGGTCAATGGTGATTGATGAACTTCTCCTTTTTCTTAGTGAACAAGGACACAAAGTTATTGAGTATGCTGATATCCTGGTTGTGATGGTAACTGGAAAATTCAGCACCATTCTCTCAGATGTCATGAGCACTGCAAATATATAGTGTGGGAGACATGGTCTGGCCGTTAACTCTGATAATACTATTCCGGTACTTTTTTGTCTTAGAAGAAAACTTGGTCTAGGGACTGTATCGTTGAATGGAATCAATATTTCTTCACACAGCAAAAAAAAAATACCAATGTAAAATCACCATGCCAAAAGGTTGATTCAACTTTATTAAAATCACATTAATTTTAAAAGAAATAATATGTTGTTTGAGTGTGTTGGTGTTAGTTTGCTTTGTTCATAGCTGCAATACACTTTTGTGCTGAGTTGTGCAGGTTGATTTTGTATTGTTGTTGTTTTTTTATGTTTGTAAACAGCCGACAAACTGCTGCTGGCTGGTAGGCAGTGTACTAGTTTTGCATTAGGAGGATTTCAGGTTCGAATCCTGGAGTCAAAATATTTTGTATTTTTTTTTTAACTAAAACTTTTTAAGTCAAAGCATTTTGTTTTTTTTTAACTAAAACTAAAATTTTTCAAATAAATTGTATGTGAAATAAAGTTATTTCAAAAGGAAAAATTTTCTTTGACAATTACTATAAATCAGGTTAAATTAACATGAAACACATATGAAGCAAAATCATTGCCGAAAAATATTAGATTAACCTTGTTTTAATAGATTTTTAGTTGAAATTTTTCTGTGTGTTATTCGACCGATGTCAAATACTTGGGTATTACTCTTGATAGAAAGTTAACTTGGAACCGACACACTAAGACACTAGGGCGATCTGGGCTACGAAGAGTTGTGCTGGGTGCACCTGGAGCATAAGCCCAAAAATGATCATGTGGATCTACAATTTTTCGGTGGCAAAAGACTTGCCAGGTTGGGGCGAGAAATTAAACTCTGTGAAGTTCAGAGATTGGCGTGTCTTCTTGCAACAGGAGCAATGAGGTCATGTCCATTCTTAGCCATTAAGACCTTGGTAGGACTACCACCCATACAAATATTCATTAGATCATCTGTGGCAATGGCCGCTTATAGGATAAGTCTCGATAGATCTGCTCGTTAGGACTGCTAGGAATGCTTAGTGACAGGATAAACTGTGAACTGAGGTTCGACAGGAGTATCAATGTCACCATTCTACCAAGGGCAGTGTGGGACAAAACGGTTCTGATATGCATTCCAAAAATTTATGTTGGTATACGGATGGAACTAAAACGGAGGATGGAGTTGGTGGAGGAGTTTTTAGGTCCGACGTAAATGCAGGCAGAAATACAGGCAATCAGCAAATGTGTTGACATTAATAGAAATAGGGGCGTTAGAGGTGCGCATATAACTATCTTTTCGGATAGTCAGGCAGCTCTTAAGTCTCTCCTTTCATGAGAAATCCGTTCCAGGCTAGTTTTAGAGTGCTTTGACTCATTACAAAAGCTAGGTATACGGAAAAAGATTTCCATTTATTGGAGTGAGAAAGTGGATGAACTGTCTACTGCTTCTTTTATGGGCCCAGAGCCGTTTTGTAGCGTAAGTTGGTCGACTGTTTGATCAAAGAAGATGACACTTCAAACGCTAAGACAATTTGGCTGTGTTCTTCTGGTTTAAGGCAAGCCAATGCTTTGATGCAGCTGTTTACATATAATGTCATCCTGAACCTCAATAGGAATAATTTACGCCTTGTTATTGGTTTTCTTTCTAGTCACTTTGGACTGAACTATCCTCTGTCGAAAAATAACCAAGTTCGTTTACCCTTTTTGTTTATGGTTGGAAGATGATGATACGACGGCACACATTCTTTGTGAGTGTATCGTATTATGTGACAGTAGAAGGCGTGTTTTGCATTCTGAGTTTGTAAGTTCAGATGATATAATGCGGGCTTCTCCAATATCTGTACTGACTTTCATAAGGAGAGTCATACAGAGACTGATTTAATTTAATTTACAGATCTATGGTACAAAAGATCCATCATGTGTCGCAATGCCGGTCTTTGGAACAGATCTTCCTCCTATTATATTCTATGTATAAGAAACAACTTCGTGCCAGCTAGCATACGTGGGAAAATTAATAACCACTAAAATATGTTTTTATAAAAATTTTTACTTTAAAGCCTTTCCTTTCGAACGTACGTATACGTACGCTGGCAAATTATACAGCTTTATTTTGAAAATTAGTCATCAATTCGCTTAATATAGAGAAGACTTAGTGTTTTAATCACCGTATCGTGTATTAAATTTGCCATTTTGTCCTAATTTACACTATGCAAGTCTTAGTGCTAAGCTCATTAGTTTGTGTGAGAGAGAAAGAGAGAGGCGAGGGTAAAAGAAACGATTACTCATTGTCTTGTACTGTCAATACGTTTTGCTTTCTCATTCGAAATGCATAAAAAATATGAGCTGAAAAATGAAACTTGCATTGTGTGAACGCCGATGAAATTTCAAAGAAGAAAAAGTGATTAGGTTAGCAATAAGTCTTGACTAGTGTGAACTGGGACTATGAGACGGCTTATGGACTACACTTTAACGTTTTTTACTTTTTTAAAGCCTATGCAGAATTTTTTTTTTTCATTCATTTATATACGTGGAAAAGTAACTAGCTAGAAAATAAATTAATACTAAAACTCTAACGAAGTTAAAAAAATTGTAAGAGCTTCGAAGCAAAAAAAACTGAATTTAATTGAGCAAAAAAACAATCAAGTTTAATCGCGATAACAAGAAGACGTCAACGAGTACAAAGCGTAACAAGACTGAAATGAAAAATGAATAATAAGAAGTGGCAATAATAAAAAATCATAACAAAATAACGGAAAATCATAAATTTTTATTTTAGATTTAATACCAAAAAAAAAGAAGGATAATGGGAAATGGAAAATAAGACTCAGTCAGGCAATGACTGGACACAATTTCTTTTTTTCTTTTTGTAATACAGTCAAGGCAAAAATTATGCTCACAAGCGACATAATATATAAGTTGATATTATTGGCTAAAGTATATTATAAAAATATTTCTAAAAAAATTATTGCTACTCGTTGCAGCTCGAGGAGACCTCACACGCTTCAAATAATTGCACGCTGATGATGTTTTGCTCCATTTTCAGCGAAGAAAAATTTTGATGGTGTTGACCGTCTCATTTTATCTAATTGCTACTTTTACCTCTCGAATGCAGCTAACCCGTGAGTTTGGAAAAATCATGTATTCAAATAACACTAGCCAACAAAGTTTCGGCCTGGACCAACCAAATATCTTCCCTAGGCTAATTTGGTGGGCTGAATTCGAATCTGCAACTGGTTTTTCTCTATCACGTCATGTTTTCAAGATATAAAAAATGTTTTTATTCGTTTTTTACATCGTCATCCCATTATTGGTTTGGAGCATATGCCAAAAAGTAGGAATGGAGAAAAACGACAAAGAAGGTTTACATGAAGTTTTCTCAAGGTATACCCGATAGAATTTTTTTATATTTTCACCATTGTTTCCGACAAATGCTTAAAAGAAATATGTAAATTTTTATGAACTTCCATGAATAGAGTTAAAAGTTAATATTACTTTATTGAAAGAGAAAAATAATGTTTTGTGCCACATACGCCACTTTTAATCTATTTTTAAAAAGTAGCTTTTTGTGCTGCATATGTATACAACTTTACTGCTGAGAAACTTGTTGTTGAGAAGAAAATTTATGCTTGCAGTCCATAGAAATAAATCGATCGGTTTAACGATAACCCCAAAATTAAACAAAAACCCTTACCAGACATTGTAATTTCCGCAGATGTTAGCAATTTTTTTGCAATTGATCTAATTTTCTGAGGTTTTTTTATTCATTGCAGTATAAGTAATTTTTAGAATGCATTTAGGAATTTTTCGCGTATCTGAAATTTTTTTGCGTTCTTTTCAACTTAATTTTTTTTAACAGTTTTGCCAATTTCTAATTAATTTTACGGCTTGTTTCCGATTTACAATTTCTCGTGAATTTTTGCAATGTTCGCGATGAAAGCGAGTTTTTGCAAGTATTTCTTAACAGTTAATTTTGAACAATATTAGACCTTGCTTTTGCATATGCGGCTGTGACCAAGTTTTGGCGAATTTTCGCAATTTTCACGTTTTTATGGAATTTTTAGCATTCCTTATAGTTTTAGCGATTTGTATTAAAAATTGTGGCTGGTTTAAAATTTTGCAATTTTTCGCGAATTTCTGTTTTTTTTTTCTTTTGGGTTTCCTTATTTGTTTTTATTTAAGGACTTAAAATTTGAAAAAAATTTTCAAGCTTATTTTGAATTTTAATAACGTTAATAACTCAATTTTAGTTTTGAGCTTGTTTTCAACATTGCGAATTTTTAAGATTTTCGCAATAGGTGTGATTTATTCAAAATTTCTGCCTTTTTAGAGTTTAAGAGACTTTTATTTATTTCAAAACTTGATATCGATTTTTGCATTAATTTTTATTTCAAGTACACAATCCATTTTTTCCATACTATGCAAGTAATTTTTGCCGCAGTTAATATCTGCATAACTTGGTATCCATACACTACAAATATATCCATAGCAAGACAGAGATTTGGAGTAGATCGAATTCTTGAAGGCAAGTTCATCGAACTATGCGAAGTTCGTCGGTCGTCCCAATTATTTTTATAACATTACGGAAATGAAGCAAAACAAGAGTTAAATTTATTTTGTACGTTTTTGTATGAATAATTTGACGCAATAGCCAAACAGTGGCGTTTACAGCCAAACAATACTTATTAAACCTAAAAATAGTTGAAATGGAGCAAAATGAATGATAAATATCTCAGAAACCATAATTAATTTCGCGAAACACTTTTTGGGTTCAGAAAGTGTATATTCGAAATATATATACTCCATACCTAACTCATTTTTTTTTAAATGGTCGGTAGGTCAAACCAATAATGGGCTGACGACATAAAAAATCATTAGTTTATTATATTATATTTAGTGAATGGCATTATTTAAACGTCGTTTATATTTTATTGATTCGGTTTCAGGTATTAGAGTCCAGCATGATTTTGTCCCAAAATCCTTGATAATTTCTTTAAATTCTCATTAAATCTTGGTGAGCACACTTCTCTTATTCGTCGCTCCGCAAATAACTGGTAATGGATCATTTGGTGGACATTAAACTGGTTTGGAAATCGACTGGACGGACATTCCCGTAAGTAATATTTTTTCGATTTTTCACATTTGTTTAACAGAAATAACAATCGGTTTGGTGGTTACTTGACTCTCTCCAAAGTACTGGAATTGAAAAATCTAAATAGATTTTCTTGCCATTTGACCACTTGCAACATTGCAAAATATTGTCGGTGTCCAAAGTTTGTTCAAGTTTCTGGCAGCAAAACCAAAATAATGTAAATAATGATGCTGATATTGCATATTATTTTTTCCAACCAAATATTCACCACACACAAAGTAAAAATAGCTTGAATCAGGAACTCATGATCTCCCTGACGTGTATAAACGCTACTTTTATGAAGATTTACAACAATTAATGTGGGCCTCTGCAAATTAACACTTGTGAAATTGGAGTGTCAGTATTGACTGTTTCTCAGTATTGCCAGCATGCTTTAAAAAATTAACCAGACGTGACATAGATTATTCAAAAAACATGCTTCGCTTTCTCAGTAAAATTTTTTTTCCCAAATTTGTATACCAGTGTAATTAATAAATATTATTTCGATAAAGAGTTTAATTTTATTTGATTGATTAACTAAGTATACATCTTCTGATAAGTTCTTTAAAAGTTCATTTCAATAAAAAAAAAATAGCCGCAACATAAATAGTATAATAGTATATTTATTGCTATTTGGTGGCATCTCTAACAAAATATACGGAAATAAACATCAAATTGTACTGAAATATATGCAAATAGCCAAGGCTGAAATCTACATCAACTGACACAACACAGTGCAGACCAAACACAAGAACGCTGATGATAGAAGTGTTGCAGATTTCCAAAACAGCATGTTGTTACGTTCTGCTAGTGTTTGTGAAAATATTTACTTTGGTATTATTACATGTGTTGTGCTAATGTTACAGCAGATAAGTCACAAAAAAATTTAGTTTATTACTTTCATATTGTTATGGAAATGGCCACGAACAGATTTAATGCCAGTGTTTTTATAAAGAAAATATTTGGTAAACAAAAAGAATTAACCAGAATCATAACTAAAGAACTACAACAAACTGTGGCAACAACAATAACGAAATAGCTTTTGGTCTTTAAGAAGACAAAAAAGTAGAGTAAACAACCACCAAAAATTGCTTCTTCAATAATGTATGTATATACACACGTATGTACATAGTTAACCCACAAACTAATTTCGCATTGGATATGCTGCAGAGTTTGTCTAGTCGTTGCTGTTACATTCTGGAAATCTTGTGTGAAGTTTAGTTGTCTAGTAGCCAATCATAAAGTTGCTTATTGTGAAGTTTAGTTGTGAAGAGTAAAGTGAACAACACTGCTGGTAGTCGTGCATTAGTATGTTAAAGTAAATCCAGGGCGCCTTTAGTGTTGTACAAACAGTAAGCGTCGGCAGAGTGAGTCTTGTGTGTGACAAAAAGCAGAGAGGGGAGTATTGCTTCAATACTAACGCAGCCACTTGTATGAAGCATGTTTATACGGAGTAGACGTAGTGGTACCGTACCCAGAAGTAAGTTCTTGATTGGCATAACTGTGTTTACTTAGTAAATAAAATGGTGTTATTCTTATCCCTAATTAGTACACAGGATCCTTAATTCATTTTCAAGTCTTCGAGTCCACAGAAATGCGTTTTTAAGGGGTAAAAACGTAACAACTATATTTACTATATTATAGATTGGGAAGTCAAATGGATTCTCTAATGCACCGAAAACACTTTTTATAATTATTGGAACGCTCCATATAGGTTTATTCTGTAAGAAAGTGTTTGCCAAATATTCAAAAGCCATCACAATATAAAATAAAAGGATCCTATCGATAATATAAATTTGTATCGCTTGTTTGCTGATGTTCAAAAAATAAAACAGAAACATCTGACTTCAATCCACAGCGAAAATTTTATTGAATAGCAAAGTCAGCAAATTTTTATTATCTAGTCGCACGGCAGTGCGCCAGGCCAAGTTCTGGCCAATGCACGTAGTGTGTATATTTACAGGAAGCCATTCGAGCTGTTTTTAACCCCCTCATAACTTTGTTCCCCGCGACCGTAAAATTATAAAATTTAAATCATAATTAGAATAAATTGATATAACCTCATATGAATAGTTTGAAAGTTTTACAATGAAAGGTTCCGGAGATACGAAGGTGCAAAAAGTGCATATTTTAAGACATACTCACTGACCTACTGACTCACTCATCAATATTATGAAGCACTTCCGCTATAGCTAGAGATCTGAAATTTGGTACACAAGTAGATCTTGGTGAGCAATGAACTAGAAAAATCTGAAAACCCGAAAATTTTAACCAAGGAGGCGGGGCTACGCCCATAAAAATTAAAATGTGTGCTAGTGAGCTGAAATTTGCTACAGAACTAGGTCTAGGTGGACAATAAACTAAAAAAAATTAAAATCCGAAAACTAGAATTAAAAAAGCAAATCTAAGGCGCTTAATGGAAGCTATTTTATTGAAATTTGTCATACGTACTGCGATAGGGCAAGCCTAAAAATTTTTCATTAAAAAATTGGGCCTTAACACGCCCATACCATTTCAACTTCATTTTTGTGTACTACGCCTCAGCATATTTAGATATACAGGGTGGGCCAAAAGAAACCAAGGGGTGTAAAAGTTTAATAACTTTTTTGTTTATTAACTTTTTTTTATTTTTTCTTTCAGATTATATAATATACAAAATGGAAATTTTTTTACACTAAGTATGAAAAATGATGTCTCTTAAATGACCACCATTTTCAGCTTCGCACTGATGGGCTCTTTTTAGAGCATTTTCCATAACATCTTTCAAAACTTGTGGCTGTAGCGTTCGAATTTCTGCAACAATGTTTGCCTTGAGTTCAAGGATTGTCTCTGACTTATTCACATACACTCGCTCCTTCAAAAAACCCCAAAGAAAATAGTCGGGTGCTGTCAAATCTGGCGATCGCGCTGGCCAAATAATTTCCGAATTTCGAGAAATTATTCGCTCTTGAAATTTAACTGCAACATTTAGACGTTGCCGATGATCTGCGGGTTTAATTCTTGGACCAATTGCACTTTATATGGGTATAACTGTAAATATTTTTTTTAAAATGCGCCGTAGTGACGTACGAGACATTTCTAGCTGAGCAGAACGCCTTCTGCCAGATGTTTCTGGTGCTTCGTTAACACTTTGCTGTACTCGTTCAATATTTTCCGCAGTGCGACTTAAACGTGGTCTACCGGTTCGAGGCAAATCTCTTACGCTGCCATGTTGGTGATGACGATTAACTAAGCAACGAATCATCGCTTCAGAGGGCGAAATTCTGACGTTAGAATGTCGACGATATGCTCTTTGCGTTAAAATAATTGATCTCTGGTTTAAATAATAAAATTCTATTGTTCTGGTTCTCTGTTCAGTTGTAAAACTCTCCATTATAAATTCTCCAAGTGTTGTCTATATAATCTGAAAGAAAAAATAAAAAAAAATTAATAAACAAAAAAGTTATTAAACTTTTACACCCCTTGGTTTATTTTGGCCCACCCTGTACTACTTCTGTATGTATTATTATCCATTTGCAACGACACTTGACACAAATAATTAACACTGGCCGAAAAAAATCTTAAATTTGGAAAAAAGGGCATGGTTACGCCCATAAATATTAAAAATTAAAAGTTGCGCTAAGGAGCTGAAACTGGATACACGAGTAGGTATAGGTGAGAAAGCAACAAAAAAACCTGAAAACCCATAAAACTTACTCAAGTTAAAGTTAAAAATTAAAAGTTGCGCGTATGAGGTGAAATTTGATACACAAGTAGGTCTAGGTGAGAAACCAACTAGAAAAATCTGAAAAACCAAAATATATTACCAGAATGGGCGGGGCGGGGCTGCGCTACTATTGTTTGAACCTGAAAACTAAAAGCCTTATTTATAAATCTTATTAAGACTTTTTAAGAAAAATTTCTTATCAAAATTTTTCTCAAAATCCCTTTATAAAGCCTTAAAAAGTTTTATAAATAAGGCTGTTAATATACAGCTTTTAACTTAAGCCATTTTAGTGAAAACTTACATATATGTCACACGTATACAAAAATTTAAACTAAAACCTAAAAAATTGGGCGTGATCACTCCCATAAAATGTTGGCCTAGAAGAAAGTTAGCATGAATTATAAGCGCTGCTCACAGAAATATTGTGAGTTTAAAATAGTGGGAAGGGTAATGCTCATAAAATTATAAGGTACAGTTCACGCTAGAGAGCTGAAATTTTATACGCAAGCAAGTGTAGATAAGTAAGCCAATGGGAAAATTTTAAAACCAAGAAGTTTTATCCGCTGAAACTCTAATTCGCACTAGAGAGCTGAAATTTGGTACACAAATTAATCTAAATCAGAGATCACTATGAAAAATCTAAGATACCAGAAGTTTCAATTAGGGATTGGGAAAAAGCATTGTAAACTCAAAATTAAGTTAAACCTTATTGGAACTTTTCATACAGATTGCACTTATCTAAAGTAAAAATTTCCTGTTTTGAAAAGTGGCAGTGACTTAACCCATAAATCTTAGCTTTTTCTTTCATGTACTTCGATAAGTAGAAGTTTTAAGTCTATTACTTATGTATTTCTCATTAGGTTTTTCCTACGAAACTTTACATGAACCATAAACACTAGTAGAAATAAAGGTCGGCGGGGCCACCCCCATAAAAATTTTACGTAATATTATACTGACCTAATTGATTTATTCAATTGGAAAATCCAAAAATTAATGCACCACCTACTCTATTGAAACTTTGCATGCACATTGGGCATATCCTTTTGATTTATGTACTTTGGCTAAGCAGACTTTAATATGCAAATATATTGAGAAAATTGGCGGGATCACTCCCACTAGAATTGACGCTGTATTTTACATGTTTCTTTCCAGACGACTCTTAATAAATTGCGTACACACTGGCGACCCGTTGTAATAACACAATAATTAATTTTTACTCACGCTCTAACCCATTATTAATGTAACCTTTCCAATTTTAACTGGCAAAGTGATCATGAATAGAAATAAAACACACTAAAAATTTTAAGTGTAAAAAATGTTATCACAGTAAATTTTTCAAAAAGTAGTCAGATCCTCACAAAAACATAAATCATTAAAAGTAATTAGATATAAATTTAGACCAAGTTCTTGTTTGGCACAACACCTTCCACTGACATATGCTATGCATTATATACATTTATAATCGTAAGAGTGTCATATAATTTCTAGATAATCTGCTAACTTGACAATATTTTTACCTTTCTAAAAAAGGAGAGAATAATGTATAAATGTTCATTTCTTTATATCGGTAAAAATGTTGTCAAGTTAGCAGATTATCTAGAAATTATATGACAACCTTACGATTACAAATTTATATAATGCATAGCATATTTCCGTGAAAGGTATTGTAGCAAACAAGAACTTCGTCAAAATTTATATCTCACTACTTTTAATGGCCGAATTTTTTTATAGGAAGTTGGCCTATTTTCACATTTATGTTTTTGTGAGGATATATATTTCAACGATACAATAAATATTATAACAGTTAGACAATTGCACTACTTGCAGTGCAACATTAAAACCATAAACAGCTGATTTTTCCTTCAATTTACGAGTGGTTTTAAGATACAGGTCGTCGAACAAATTTGTTGAAAATTATATAAATCTCCCGTGGAAATAAGTGTATTTATTGCTGTAATTTTTTTTAATTTTTATTTAATATTTATTTCACAAACTGTATAACAGCTGTTTTTTGCTTGTGTATAAATATTATTTTATACTTTGCAAATGAATATTTGAAAATGAACGGAACTAGAGCTCAATGGAAATATTTTCGTTGTTCCCCGGAATTTTTAATTGCTGTAGCGGCTGCATTCAATTATAAGTTTAAAATATCTCATTCGACATTTATTCTGACTAACTGACTATACATTAGCAGCAGCTTTCAAACATTTTAACTTGGCAGCACTAAATTTAGTACAGTGAAAACAAGGTTGCATTTCATAAAAAAATACTTTCGACTAATTTAAGAAAGCTTTTAACTGTGGAAAATTAAGTAAATTTCAATTCAAATCTGTATCAAAATCTATAACGATCACACCAAGATTTTTTTTATATTATAAAGATTTTTTTATACAAAACAACAACCATTAACTGAAAATTTTCCTTAACTACAAACATATCATTTCTCAATGAAGCAAATTCACACATCTTTTTAAGTACGGAGGCTTACCTTTTAGTACAATTAAAAAAAATCCCATACCTGCTTCACTACTAGATTTTAAGTAGATTTGAGCAAAATCTAGTGACGAAGCAGATTTTGATTTGTATGGGAAATCTACTAGATTTTGTTTGAAACTTCTTTAGTACTGGATTTTATTTAAATGCAAACACACTTTCAAAATTAATTTTAAAAAGGTTTTAAGTTGGTTTTAACAAAATTCTTTTATTTTGCAAAATACCAGTTCTTGAAAGTTACAACATCCTTTGTAATTCAAAACTTTTATCCCTTAAAGTAAACCAGTCTGATGAAGGCTTATTTTACAATTAACTATCACAAAATATTATAAGTTTTCAGTTCATCCTTTTTGACTAAAACTTCTTCTGCCTAACTATAGAATTCCTTTAAAACTAGACACGGTAGCCAAATATTTTTCATGACTATACAAGACAAACAGGATAAAGCAAATAATAACGACGATACATCCCACAATTTCATCCTTTATGCCCACACCAAGAAAAGAAAATCTTTTGAGTTAAACATCTAAGCAAAAAAATAAATGTTTATGGTATTCCGGTATAGACAGAATTTTTTTTCTCACTCCGTTAGTTTCTTGTTGCTTTGATATTCTTAGGAATTTTTGTTTCTTTTTTTTTTTGCAAAGCGCAAAAATCACAAAGTACATGGAATCATGGGAATAAAAAAAAAACAGTTGAAAACAAAATTACAAAACATGACAAAAAGAAATCAGCAGAAGAAAAAAACAGCTTAAAACGGAATTTCCGTTCAAAAACACAAAGCTCCTTTTTTAAATATTTTTCATTTGATTTATGATATAATGCAAAGGGTGATTATAATTTTTTATTGTTCAAGAGGATTTTTCAATAAATTCAATATTTTTACTTCGATTTTATCCTTCATTATTTTGTGCAATATAGAAACATGTTGAAATGCTGGAAAAAAATAAAATAAAAATTTTATTCTCTTCCTGTGATTGTGGAAAATTAAATCCGCTCGTTTTTTTTTTTTTTTTTTTTGTATTACACGATATTTATATTGTTATTGTGTCTGTGTTTATCCATTGAAAGTGTCATAAATGTACCAGAAATGTTCCCATATATTTCATGCTGATATAAATAAGGGATTAAAATTAATTATGTTTTTAAATAAATAAGCATATAAACACTTTTATATTTGTATCGCGCATCAAACGAATTTAATGTTGCAGCCAGTATTAAACACCATAAATATTATACATGAACACCAATTTAGGTTCCGTCATAAGCACGGTACACCTGAACAATGTCACAGAATTGTAAATGTTATAAGAAACGCACTGGAAACAAAACAGTACTGTTCCGCGGTCTTTTTGGATGTTAAACAAGCCTTCGACACAGTTTGGCATATAGGACTTTTATATAAACTAAAAAATCTAATCCCCGCACCATTCTACCTGGTCCTAAAATCCTACCTGCAAAATCGCTATTTTTACGTCAAAATAAATGACGAAATTTCTGATATTTGTGACATAAAGGCTGGTATTCCACAGGGAAGCGTACTGGGACCAGTCCTATATACAATATATTCGTCCGATATGCCGATAAATGAAAATATTACTATTGCTACGTATGCGGATGACACTGCTTTAATGGCAAGTAACAAGCTTGAAATAGAGGCCTCAAATCAGGTTCAAAATCACTTGAATAGAATGTCGAACTGGTTCCGAAGATGGAACATTTCAATTAATACGGATAAGTCTCAACACATTACGTTTACATTAAGAAAGGTCAGCAATCCTCCAATTTTTCTAAACAATGAAGAAATTCCAAGAACTGACTGTGTAAAATATCTTGGTATGCACCTTGATAAAAGGCTAAATTGGAAACAACACATAAAAGCAAAAAGAGATTACTTAAATATTAAAACAAAGCAAATGTATTATTGGCTGCTGGGACAAAAATCCGCACTAAGCTTAGAAAACAAAGTACTTTTATATAAAACTATTTTAAAACCAATATGGACATACGGAATTCAACTGTGGGGTACGGCAAGCAATTACAACATAGAAATACTCCAACGATATCAGTCAAAAACTCTTAGAATGATAGTAGATGCTCCATGGTTTGTAACTAACGATACCATTCATAGAGACTTACATATACCTAAGATTAAAAATGAAATAAATTACTACAGTGCGAGGTACCTCGAAAGGCTTAGCAACCATTCTAACCCGCTCGCTATTATCTTACTAGATAGTAGTGAGGAAGTACATAGACTAAAAAGGCTTCATGTGCTTGACCTTCCGTTTAGAAAATAAAAATTTAAATATCAATAACATTAATTGTAAATATGTATATGTATATGTATATGTATATGTATATGTATATGTATATGTATATGTATATGTATATGTATATGTATATGTATATGTATATGTATATGTATATGTATATGTATATGTATATGTATATGTATATGTATATGTATATGTATATGTATATGTATATGTATATGTATATGTATATGTATATGTATATGTATATGTATATGTATATGTATATGTATATGTATATGTATATGTATATGTATATGTATATGTATATGTATATGTATATGTATATGTATATGTATATGTATATGTATATGTATATGTATATGTATATGTATATGTATATGTATATGTATATGTATATGTATATGTATATGTATATGTATATGTATATGTATATGTATATGTATATGTATATGTATATGTATATGTATATGTATATGTATATGTATATGTATATGTATATGTATATGTATATGTATATGTATATGTATATGTATATGTATATGTATATGTATATGTATATGTATATGTATATGTATATGTATATGTATATGTATATGTATATGTATATGTATATGTATATGTATATGTATATGTATATGTATATGTATATGTATATGTATATGTATATGTATATGTATATGTATATGTATATGTATATGTATATGTATATGTATATGTATATGTATATGTATATGTATATGTATATGTATATATCTAAGACTAATTCGCATTTTATTATCACAAATGTACTCATATTAACGAACATTAATCTAATTATGTTTTAACCTTATTGGAGGTTAAAACTCATGTTAATTTTTATATTTGAAATAATTTGCTTATTATTGAAAAATAGATTGCAAATAAAAACAGTATTAGAAAAAAAAATATTATCACTAAAGTAAGAAGAAAATAAACAAATAATAATAATACACACAGAAAAATTTTAACTTAAAATCTACGTAAATAAGGCTAATCTAATCTTTCTCGGCATTGATTTTGTGATATGTGTTTCATGTTAATCTTGCATGATTTTTAGTAATTTCCAAAGAAAATCTTTCCTTTTGACTTTATTTCACATTGATTTAACATTTACGTGCTGTTAAAATCAAAGTTAAGAATCATGTTGAATCAAAGTGATTTCAAGTTGGAACAACATGAATTTGATGTAATGCAGTAATTGTATTTTATTAATTATTTAACTTACGTGTGGTTGACATAGACTTCAGAAAAATGTTTGTTTGCATATAAATTGGCTTCCCAAGCCAAGATTTGAACTCGGAACTCATCACATTGATACCGACACAGAAACCTGAATCAAATTTGAATCCATAGTGGTACTAAATAAATTTTCCTATATCGGTTTCAACTATGGTTTTTACAAAGAGCAACAAAAACTATGGCAAGGATGGTAAAGTTGATACAATCGTAATTTTTTTGATAACATATGATTCTAGTATTGTACCTCCATACTAATTAAGCTAACTTATTTCGTATTTGCCGGTATTTTATAAAACTTAATACTAGCAAAATTTTGAGTGTTATAATTCAAACACCCTACTGGCAATATTGCACGTTCATATACATATATCGCGATATTTATTCCCAAAGAATTTTTAGATTTTGTTCAGCAGAAAGGACTAGTTTCAGGAAAATGGAATATGTTCTTAAATTAATTGTGTAGTTATGACCGTCCTCTAGCGATATGGTTTATTCAATTCACTAAAAATTAATAAGAAATCGTTGCACACTGTCACAGTATGAATATCGATTTAAAACATAATTGTGCTCAGAGCATAAATTTTACCAAAAAAAATTTAAATTTTCCAACCCTGGAATTTTATTTTTTACTTTTCTGATTTTATTACTAATTTATTTCGTAATTAAATATGTTAAATTAAGATTGAAAAAACTAGTTTTATATAGTTACTTATACATATGTATATACCAAAAAAAAAAGGTTAGAAGTTTCCAGTTTTGGAGCTGTTTTATATTTTTGAGTTTTTTTATATATTTTCAGCTAAAAGATAAAATACATTTTACTTATACAGAAAAAGGAAAAATTAATTTGAACTAGTTACTGTTATATAAAAAAAATTAATTTTCCAACCCTGGCAAAAAAGTTTTTTATATTGTTATACCAATCTTTTTATTTTAAAAAAATAAAATATGTTTAATTTATAGACAAAATTAAAAAAAAAATATTTTAATAATTTACTTTTATACACCAAAAAAATTAAATTTTCCAACTCTGGAATCTTTTTTTCAATGCCAATTTAATTCTTACTAAAATATAAAATATGTTTGTTTAACAAAAAAATTTGTTTTAGCTAGATATTTTTAAATTTAAGTTTTACAACCCTGGAATCATACTTTTAGATTTTTGTGTTTATGTTTAATTTATAGAAAATATCAAAAAAATATTTTAGAAGTTTACTTTTATACACCACAAAAATTAAATTTTCCAACTCTGGAATCTTTTTTTCAATAACAATTTTATTATAACCAAAATATAAAATGTTTTTGTTTAACAAAAACAAACAAAAATTTAATTTTAGCTAGTTAGTTTTAAATGGCAAAATAAAGCTTCAATTTTCCAATCCTGGAATCATCCTATTAGATTTTTGTGTTTATGTTTAATTTATAGAAAAAATTAAAAAATTATTTTAGGTTAATTTTATGTACCAAAAAAAATTCAACTCTGGGATCGGTTTTTTAATACCAATTTAATTCTTACCAAAATATAAAATGTGTTTGTTTAACAAAAAAAAAAAAAAACCAAAGTCAATTTTAGCTAGTTTCTTTTAAATGGCAAAATAAAGTTTAAGTTTTCCAACCCTGGAGACATACTTTTAGATTTTTGTCTTATGTTTAATTTATAGAGAAAATTAAAATATTATTTTAGAAGGTCAGTTTTGCATAATTCTTACTAAAATATCAAATGTGTTTGTTTAACAAAACAAAAAAATTAATTAGTGTTTTTTATGGGAATTGTTACAATTTAAGTTTAAAATTTTTAAACGCACTAATAATCCCAAATTAATATTTTACTTATTAAGTAAAATATTTTTTTATTAAAAATACATTGAAATTGATTATTGAGGGGTTTAGCTGGATCCTATGCGCATTTCACTGTTGCTAATGCAGATCATCAGGGAACCTTTACCCAAAGCTTCTTAGAACAACTAGAGTTCTTATAATTATTATAAACTTTCATTTAAACAAATGAGAAGCTCAATAACAAATAACAAAGTTGAAACAAGAACTCAATAATCAACATGTTTTTTATTTTCTTACTTTACTATTGCTACATTGGCTGACTTTTTTTCAGCTTCAAATTGTAGTCGTAAGAGTATGTAAAAGAAAATAAATGTAAATAACAACAACAGCTATTTAAGAATAGAGTGTTGACACACAAGTATTTTTTTGACCGGGTGCAGTCAAGTTAATAATTAGTGTTTTTATGGGAATTATTACAATTTAAGTTTAAAATTTTTAAACGCACTAATAATCCCAAATTAATATTTTACTTATTAAGTAAAATATTTTTTTATTAAAAATACATTGAAATTGATTATTGAGGGGCTTAGCTGGATCCTATGCGCATTTCATTTAGCTTTAGCTAATTACTTTTAAATGGCAAAATAACATATTTGCTTAAATTTCTTCGATCTTTTTGTTTTTGATGTGTTTTTATATTTATTAAGCTTGAGATCTTATTTTTTTATTATTATCTTTTATAAAAGAATTAACAAATTTTATTTATATTCCAATATTTCGTTGCCACAATGGGTAACTTCTTCTGGGAAATATGTTTGTATAATATACATGTTAATTCTTTTATAAAAAATAATAATAAAAAAATAAGATCTCAAGCTTAATAAATATAAAAACACATGGCAAAATAACGTTTAAACTTTCCAGCTCTGAAACCGTATTTTCCATTTAGCTGATTTTTAAAATCAATCTACTTCAGACAATTTCTGACACACCAGTGTAAGGCCGAGTACACACTGTGACATTTTGTGACAAATATGGAAAAAATAACACTGGCAACTAGTGGCAACGTTTGTCATTTCCGATATTTTTCGTTGTGTGGCATTACCAAACAAGCTGTTTACGTATCTGATGTAAACAGTTGTGAGAATAAGTTGGCTGCATTGCAAACACAAAAAGAAAATGTCAGCGTGTTGACATTTTGACATTGAGAAAACACCGAAAGAATTTTAAATGTTTGCGGGTATAAACATTTTAAAGTATGGAAAACGAAAAAGAAAGTGGAAAAGCATAGAAGAGTGTGAGAGAAACTAAACCGCCCTGGACGCTTTTTTCAGCTTGTGGAGGTTCGTGAGGATGTATGGAAACATACATATGCATATATGTATGTTTATGTAGCACTTATAAGGATAGAAATGCAAAAAGGGGCAGAAATTTCGGTGGAGTTAGGTCTTCATACACATGAAATTTTAAACCAACTGGCATCCTGCTTCCATGAACTGGAATGCAGAGTATAATAGAAACCTTTGTTTGCACGCATATTAAGCACTGGTCTTTTCCACCACTTTATTTATTTTATTTGTTTCTTATTATTGATAAACACACGTTGACACTAGCCAATTGAATAATTTTGCGATTATACGTTTGTATAAATATTAATTAAGAAATAATACGAAAATCAAAGTCTCACAATTATAGATCAAACGACATTAAATGTAATTATGTCGAAATTAGTTCTTGATGTAGAAAACGACACCGTATTGCCATTATTTAAGGATGGGACTCTTTTCTGTCACAAAGACACAACAAAAGTGTGTGTCATCGAAAAATTTTATGGGAACGGCACTACAACCATATGAAAATGTCACCACAAAATGACAACATTTGAAATGCCCAATGTAAACTCGGTATAAGACCGACGTCTCTAGCTTCTCTGGAAGCTTCGAACAACCGATTTCAAGTGCAGATAAACGGATAGACGGAGAGACGGATATCGCTTATTCATTCGTCTTCCCTATTTATACAGACCCAGAATTTATATATACTTTATGGGTCATGTATGAATATTGTAAAAATTACACACGATATGACAAACCTACATATATATACCCTTTACCATTTATGGTGAAGAGTATTAACACAACAATGAAAATGTTGTAATTAATGCATTATTCAAATTCACAATAACGGCAAACGAATTGAATCGTAGACTCTCATTTTCTTTGCGGTCGACGGCCTTAATGATTAAACAGAATACCGGCTTCAACACATTTTCCATACAAATTGACTCAAAAAAACAGCCGCAAAAACCGGTCGTGAGATATAATCTATTTTATTTTGAGAGCGTTTTTTCTTATACTCTCACATATCAATGTTCATTCTCACAAAAATGTTACCATACTTTCAATAAATATCATACATTTTGTAAACAAAACTACAAAGAAAAATAAGCACAAAAGAAAATAAAACAAAAATTAGAGAGCATTTGAAGTTACTGCCGTCGATGTTATTATGGGCTTGATTAATTTGTCAGCGATTTTCCTGAAGTTGCAGACTGTATTCTGTTTCTACATTTACTATTCTAGCCATCAATATAAAAGAAAATGCAATAATTAATAACTTGTTTCTTGATCTGATTTAATAATGATGACAAAAAAATTATTTTAATCACATTTGAAAAATAAACAAATATTCCCTTGGGACTGATCTTTCCCTAATTTTGTATTATCTATGGCGACAATAACTCACATAGTTTTTTAAGTACATATATACAATTGTATATTGTTCAATGCAAATACAATATATGTACATATCCCACATTTACCAAAAGAACGTCATAACTCAAAAAATGGAATTTTAGAGCTAATATTTTTTTTTTAAATAAAATAGAAGTAACACTCAGGCAATAATTGTCTACTACTATTACTAGGTGTTAATTTCTTTTATGAAAAGGATAGTGATAGAGAATGCAAGTGGTGACGGAAGAGATAGAGGAAACTTCATTCTCTTATAACTCTGATTTTTTGCTCGTTTTAATAATGCAGGCGTATTAAATTTTCAAAGTTGGTTTAGTAGCCATTTTATTGATTATTCTACTATGCCGATTATTATGCTACAGAATACCGATGAAGGAGGGCGCTTTGATGCTACATTAGGATAAGTATCCGTTGAAGCAGGTTGTGCAGAATTTATCCTCATATCGATTTTGATATTTTGTATCCTGTTTACCTAATTCTTGAAAGCAAAATACAATTTTCTCTTTTCATTAAATTGTGTGTAAATCAGGGATCGAAGATAATTGTTATTTTTTTATTTGAATCGAAAAGGTTACTGAAAAATGTGTTTTATTTGGTTTGGGTTATTTTTAACCATTATCGTAAGTGATATTTTATTTTGGTTACTGTAACCAATTTAAGTGAGAAATATTTTTTTTTGGTTACGAATAACAATTATAGCAACCAAAAAAAATTTTTTTTTTTTTTTGGTTACTAATAACTATTATCTAAAGAATTTAAGTTTTTTGGTTATTGCAGCCTAAAATACGGTATTTATATCTAAAAGAAGCATTTGTAAGGGGTATGCAGGGCAAGAAATTTAAATATCTTTGGCCAAGCTGACAAAACGGGCAGTTTTATAATAAATATTTATCAATTTCATAAATATAGTAATTGAGGCATTTAAACTAGTTACTTTGCTTTTTACTTTTTTTTCGACAAAATGATCAATTATGTTCAAATACGTGGCGTTTTTCTTTAGCAAATTTATACTCAAAACATTATTTATTGCAAAAAAACAATAATAAATCGCAAGGGATTAAAATAATGGAAAATATCTCCAAAAACTGATTATATAGACCGCAAAAAGGCAATAGCTCGAGAATAGGCTGCTTCACAGAAAAAACTTAATGTCATTTTCAGTAACCAAATTCGTTGAATCAGTAAATATTTTATTTGAATGCGGTCCTACAAATAATTTTGTAAATTCTGATAAAAATTTTGTAAAAATTTTAATTAATCAGAGTTCGGCTGAGAGAAAATGTTATTTCAGTGTGTTGGTGCTTATCTTGCTTGTTGATAAGAACAACGTGCTGTTGTGCGGTTGTTGTTCTTTATTTTGATTGATCGTGTTGTATACTTGTAAATGCCGAAAAGTAGCCAACAAACGTCGTCACCTGTTTCTTCTCTACACAGTTTTTTGGTACAAATTAATTTAGTGAAAAGTATAGAATATTTACTGAAACTCAGTTTGATTTCAAACAAATATTTGTTTAAAAATTTTTTGGGAATATTTTTTTCTGTGTTACAACACATATGTAAATCCAGAATGCTTGCAAAAATGTGAATATCTGTAAAAAAATATCCTTAGATTTTAAGAATCAAAAATAATCTCATGTGCAACAAATTGCGAAAATTCGCATAAGTTTTTAATAAAAAAAAACTTAAAATTTATTTTTTAACGCTAATATTAAAAGGAATGCAAAAAACTTGAAAAAATCGCAAAAATTACGAAAATTCACAAAAACTTGGTAACATCAAAAATATATCCAAGTCGGATACTTATTAAAAATAGTAAAACTGCAATAAAACAAAGAATTGTGAACAATCACTTTTACTGCAAAAATTGCCAAATTATAAAAAGTCGCACCAAATTTCTAACATCAAATAGATAGATGGATTAAAAATCGGAAAAATTGCAAGATTTGGCTTAAAATCACTTTTATCGCGAAAATTGGCACAAAACTGCAAACAACCCTGAAATTTTTAAGTGAAATTATGAGGAATGCAAAAAAATTGGCAAAATTCTCGAAAATTTGCAATAAAATTAAAATTAAAAAATTAAAGTTATGCACAAGAGCAATAAGTTTTATTTAAAATTGCCTGATTCGCAAAACTTACTGAAATTTGCAAACAAAGGGCTCGAAAAAATTTTGTTTTACATATCGGATGCAGATAGAAGTCGTTCAATAATTTTCTAAAATACCGTATTTTTGGTAGCAATAACCAAAAAATTTAAATTCTTTAGATAATAGTTATTGGTAACCAAAAAATTTTTTTGGTTGCGATAATAGTTATTTGTAACCAAAAAATAAGGGGTGTTTTTTTTAGAGGTATAGAACTTCGAATTGAAATAAAACACAAGAAAATAGTTTTAATGTCCATCAATTTGGCTTTATTGGAAGGATAATTTTATGCCATTAATGTTTAAATATGATTTCGGGCATGTGGCCGCCGCGGCTGGCTCGAATAAAGCCAATTCTACAGGTCCAATTTTCAACCACTTTTTCGAGCATATGGGGCCGTATGTTGGCAATAACGCCACGAATGTTGGCTTCCAAGTCCCCTAACGTTTCTGGTTTGTTGGCGTAGACGAGCGACTTCACATATCCCCAAAGAAAATAATCCAATGGTGTCAAATCACACGATCTTGGTGGCCAATTGACAGGTCCATTCCGCGAAATTATGCGCTCATCGAATGTTTCCTTCAATAAATCGATTGTGACGAGCGCTGTGTGGCATGTAGCGCCGTCTTGTTGGAACCACAACTCATCCACATTCATGCCATCCGATTCGGGAACAAAATAGTCGGTTATCATGGCTCTATACCGGTCTCCATTAACGGTAACTGACTCTCCAGCATTATTTCGGAAGAAGTATGGCCCAATGACTCCACCAGCCCATAGAGCACACCAAACAGTCAGTTTTTGTGGATGTAATGACGTCTCAAGGGTCTCATGTGGATTCTCTTCACTCCAAATGCGGCAATTTTGCTTGTTGACGTAGCCATTCAACCAAAAATGAGCCTCATCACTGAACAAAATTTTGCGATGAATTTCGCGAACTGAACCATTATTTTCGAAATAAATTTGCACGATTTGCAAGCGTTGTTCTTTTGTCAACCTGTTCATGATGAAATGGCAAACCAAACTAAATATTAATCACTTGACAGCTGACAAAATGGCCGCCAGTTAAAAAAGTGATGCCAACTTAAAGTTCTATACCTCAATAAAAAACATCCTTTATATATCTCACTTTAATTGGTTACAATAACCAAAAGTGAAATATATCAACGATAATCGTTGATTATAACTAGAGATGTGCAAATGTCGTGATTTTATTGTGTCACGCGTGATTCACGTGATTCGTGATCAAATATTATAACCAATCACGCGTGAGCACGCGAGCGTGACTGAAAAAAATTTACTCGTGCGTGATCGTGCGTGAGCTTTTTTTAATAATCACGCACGAATTGTCACGCTCTCACGAGATAACATTCCTGCATAGGTACATATGTAACTGTATTCAATCATTTGAAATAAATTATTTTATAATAATAAATGTATATATGTATGGTAGTATGAGCTTACAAACATGATTGAAACCCCCAAACAAAATGTTTCGACTTTTTCTGAAGTCAGACTTGTCGCACCGAATTCGTTAAGACATTTCGGTACTTTCTCTGAACAATTTTTTTTAAACATTAAGGGCCGTATTCAAAAAAAAACTTAACAAAGCTTTGAAAAGCAATGTTAAGTAAAGTTGAATTCAAAAAAAATTATTATATCAAAATTCTAAAGTAGGCACCTACGTTTATTAAGGCTACTTCAAGTTGATATTTCCAAAATGTGTATTCTGTACCTCAAATATTTGTATTAATATAGCACATATTGATTCATGTTACTGAAAATTAAAATGAAGCTAGAAGTGCTAGAGCTCTTATCTTAAATTTATTATTTCTGTCATGTGATGGAAAATATCACTAAATTATCCAACTGATTTGAAATACATAGCAAAATCCATAAAAAATGTTAAAATAAATACAATTAACAAAAATGTTTTAGTGATGTACATTCAAACAAAACGAATCGAAAAAAGCTTGATATTCAAATACTCATTTCGTTCGAATAAAATAAATTGAGATAATTTTTCTATGTTGATTATATTTTTTTACTTTTACTTCATAAAAATGTTTATCTGTTTTGCTTCCATGTCAGAAGCTTAAATTTTGTAAATTAGGTTGCTTAACTTCAAGATAATAAAAATGTATTCAATAAAATAAAAAATTAGTTGAATACTCGAATGAAATTGTATTCGATGTTGCACATCATAAGCTGTGAAATAGTTGTTGAACACGGTGGTGTTACCAGAATTTATTATTAAATCACAAAATAATTAAAGTTGTCTTTTGAATACAATTTCTTAACAAAGCAATGTTAGCCTTAAAGTGCTTGGTAACTACTACGAACTTTAAAGCACAAGTAAAATATTTTTTTGAATAAGAGTGTAAAACTTTGATTTTTGAGTACATAAGTAAAAGTCTGTGAAATTTTTTTTAAATAAATGTGTATATGTTAATAAAAAAAGGATTGTAACAAATATTAAAAAACTGGAGTATGTGCAAATTATTTCGACAATAGCAGCAACATAACGGTGAAGCGGTACTCTGCTATAAATGCAAAAAAAAAATAAAATCGTACCTCCATGTCGTTACGAATTCGTACCGACTTATCGTAACGAATTCGTACCGACATATCGTTACGAAGTCGTGTCAACCATTTCATACAAAAATTGTAACAATTTCGGTAATATTTCGGTGCCGAAATCGGAAGATTTTGTCAACCAATCGTTACGAATTCTTTACGAATTCGGAGCATTTTGTTTGATGGGTACATACACCTTTGTAAGTATGTATATATGTTTCTTAGATACCCTGTAGGAAGTATCAATTGAGAAACACTACTGATTGAACAGTGCCTTTGTCAACAATACTACTGACGAATTGTACCGCAGAAAATGTTTTTTGCGTTAGGGGTCGTCCATATATTACGTAACGCTGTAGGGGGGAGGGTGGGGTTCGAGTTTTGTTATGATTTGTTATGGTGGGGTTAGGGGAGGGAGTCTTTGAAAATGTTACGTAACAGAAAAATTTTAGTAATTTGTGTGTTTTTTCATTTAATATGCTTTTCTCATTTATTTGATTATCATTTATTTAACCTTCACATTTATATTATGTTTGTATACATACATACATGTGCGGAATGTCAATTTTTGATATACGAGAATTCGAATTCGAATATTTAAAATGATATCCGCGAATACGAATATTTAAAACGACATTAAATTAGCTTTGCTTTATTTTAATCTACATTGTAAATTTTACAAAAACACAAGCATACATATATACATAGATATGTATATAATATATATGTATGTACATAGATATGTATATAATATATACATATTATGTATATGTAAGAACCTATTTTTCAACCCAAAAAACATGAAAAGTTTATTATACATATACTTTTTCGTGAGCGTGCTTGATCGTGATAAGTTGTAAGCCACTCGTGCGTGACTAAAAATATTTTATTCGTGAGCGTGCGTGATCGTGAAAATTTTCAAAATCATTCGTGCGTGAAAGTGCGTGAGTAAAATATTTTACTACGTGAGCGTGCGTGTCGTTAGTCAGAAAACACTCACGTGCACATCTCTAATTATAACCATTATTTGGATTCATCAATTTTAATGGTTAAATATAACCCTTTGTCATTTCTCTTATAACTGTTATGTCCCTGGTGTAAATTGAAAACTTTAAAAATGTTTTCAGACAAACTATTTTTCTTTTTTTTTTTTTTTTTTTTGAGTTATCACGTTGTTTGAGTAAATGGCTAATGTGGAAGCATTTATTAAAAATTAAAACTGCTTGAATTTATATAAAAATACCCATAAAATTAAATTTATTTCTATTTGCAAACAAAAAGGCCAAAAGCATTTAGTAATTCATTATTAAATATCTTTTGTTGCAATGAAAAAATAATATTTAAAAAAAAATTATACAACTTAAAATTAAATACAGTACAATTTAATTAATACTATTTGCTCAATTCGTTAGTTTGCCTGAAAATGGCTTTTAAATGAATAGTAAAAAAATATTTTAAAAATAATACAAAATAGATATTATAAAATGCACAGGGAAGCAGAACTTTAGCTGAACGACCATGTTGCTCAGATTTATATTTTATTTTATATTTCCAAACAATATTTATATACTTGTTAAATAATAATATTTGAATAAATATATCTTGCAGGTGATAAATGATTTAATAATCTTCTTTCAAGACCAAAAAGGTAAAAGTTTTGATAAGGAAACTAGCAAACGTCATGACCAGGGTTGCCAGAATTTTTCCGACTTATTTCGCCAATTGAATTTAAACAATCGCCAAAATCAATTTTATATATGATAATAAGTTTATTTATTTTTAACTATTAATAGTAAATAAATTTACAAATTAATATAAGGTTAGAGGAACTAACTGTAGTGGCCTTCATACTAAATATAATAATGGCCCTCTTCACAATGTATAATTAAAAGCTAACAGGGACTTTAATGGCAGATGTTGTATAAAGAACTGTCAGTTCACGTTAACTCTTAATCATACATTGTAAAAAGGGACGTAAACTAATTTTTTATAATTTTTTTTTTAATTTTTAAATTACAAGTTAAATCCCCAAAAATTATATCATGTAAATTTTTCTCATTCAAATTCAAAACACTTGAGTGACTAAAAATAATTACTATCGATAGTATCGATAGTGCCATCGATAGTTTACCATCTCTTATCCAAAGGAAGTTTTACAGAGCTGTAAAATTTAAACTTCTTTTTAATATAGAAAAGTAACTAGCTGAAATTAGTTTTTGTTTTAAGTTGTTATTGTTTTTTTAATAAGAACTAAATTGGTATTTAATATCAAAAAAAATTCAGGGTTGGAAAATTTTAAAATTTTTTCATATAAAAAGTCAACATAATAAAACTTATTTCTTTTTCTCTCTACAAATAAACATATTTTGTATTTTAGACAGAAATAGACTTGTACAAGGAATCAGAAAAATATAAAAGCATGATTTCGGAGCTGGAAAACTTGAATTTTTTTTTTTTTTTTGGTATATAACAGTAACTAACGTCAAATTAATTATTTCATTAATTTAATTATTATTGTTCGAACTTCATTTGTTTCTATATTTATGATTTGAATTATTATTTATTGAATTATATTAATTATTTAATTTTTTTTATGTCAAACAAGTATACATCGCTATTTTGTGTATTTCATTTTCTTTCAAAATTAAATATATTTTATGTTTTATAAAATAATCGCTTTCCGGAGCTGGAAAATTTTCACTTTGTTCAGTATAAAAAAGTAAATAAATAAAGGTAATTTAACATGTTTAATATTTTAGAAAGAAATGCATTAATTAGTAGTGAAAAACAGGGAAAATCAAAAATAAGTTACAGCGTGGGAAAATTGAAACATTTTTACTAATAAAAGTATTTAAATAAAAATTATTTTTTTTCTATTTTATTTAATATATTGTGCCACAACCACAATCGATTTTCGTTTACAAAAAAAAGTCCAAAAAATGTGTTGTTTAAACTTTTTTTTTTTGGCGATTATCTCTCAATATTTTATATTTTAGGAAGATCTTTACTCAGAAAATTTTAATATTTGTTCAATTTTGATAAGGAAATCTAATTTAATGGAAACTCAGTAGTCTTACAAAGCTTTGTGATATGTTGTTTATTATGCTCTCAGCATAGTTATGTCTACAAGTCGATGGCCATACGTTGACAGCTTTCCACAACTTCTAATTTTCTAATTTTTAGTAACTGGAATTATTATAAAATATATCGCTAAAAAACAGTCCTAACATAAATTAAAAGATATTTTCCACTAAATTTACCTAAAACTGTTCCTTTTTCCTCAAAAAAAAAATCGACAATTTCCCTGGGAATAAATAGTTTTTATAATATCGAGCTATGAATGAACTCATTTTCGGTGGAGAATTGTTTGGTGTAAACTATACCCCTGCAAAAGACCACTTACAAGAACTGTGAAATCATAAGGGTTTTTATCTAATGCCTTACTACAGCGAAATCTTCTAAAACAAACGCTAAACAACAATTTTTGCAGGCCATTTGTTTCAGTTATTACAGGTATAGGAGTAAAGAAGAAAATACTTCGTGACAGAAAAATTTGTGATGCTTGCTTCTTCATAACATGGGCGCGTATACAAATGTCATGCATGTACATACTCGCACACGTTGTGTATATGATCTTTTATTTTTCTGCGCACATACAAACGCACACATGCACTGACTTTAGTTGTCTGCGCTTGCTTTTAAAAACCACCCTTAAATACATAATAGATTACCACCCTATCGGAAATTTGGCTAACTTTAAACTAACTTTAAACCAACTATTTCGCAACTAGTACTGACTGACACTTGGATTACATTGCAATGTAATCAACTGACTATTTTAATATGGCGATGTCCTAGGCTTTAGTCAATTGTCTCACTCTGCACTACTTTAAGCTTAAAGTTGACTTTTTTAAATCACCTGGTAAACTAAAAAAAAAATTCTGGGGCTCGAACATGTAACAACACACGTTGTGTACTAAACATGCTACCACTCGGCTAAGCTGCCATCTAAAATAACAACGGAAAAATGTTAATATAAAACTGAAATGAGATTTAAAGTAGCTGAGAATAAATTTGTTGGCTCTCACCAAATTCGATTACGTACTCAACTTAAGAATTCATTTTGGGTTTGTTCTGGATGACTTTACAGCTAGCTTTTAGTCAGTCTAAGAAAAGTTAACTATAAGTTAACTATTTTTGTAGTCAACCATACATTCTCCGACAGGGCATCTACATCTTACACACACACACTCAAACGTACAATATGCAAAATAACAAGCATACACACATCAACACTACTTCTTTTAATTGTTTGTTACAAACAAGAAGTCTTCGAGATATAGCTTGCAAACACTCATATACACGAACATCAATACATCCATCGTGCTATGCTTAACAAACGACAGAATTTATTATTGGTTTAGTATTATACATGCCACGAGAATACATTAAAACAAGTAAGAGTGCTATATTCGGCTATGCCGAATCTTATATACCCTATATCAAGGTGCGTTTATGTAGTATATAGATACATACATAAGCACATAGTTACTTTTATGTACAAAGAAAAAAATAATAATTTTCAAACCCTAGAATCATAATTTTAGATTTTTCTGATTACTTATATGTACCAATCTAGTAGTTCTTAAAAAAATATAGAAAGTGTGTTAAGTGAAAAAAAAGGAAATTAAAAAAAAATGTTTTATTTAGTTACTTTAATGTCCAGAAAAAAATCATAGTTTCCAGCTCTGGAGCTGTGGTTTTTATTTTTATAACTTTCTATACCAAACTTTTCTTTCCAAAACGTAAAATATATATATATAATTTATAAAGGAAAAGATAAAAATTAATTAGACTTAGTTACTTTTATATATCAAAAAAGTGTGAGTGTCCCAACCGTGATTTCCTTTTACATTTTCTGATTTCTTACACCAATCTCTTTCTTTTAAGAATTTAAGAAATTTAAAAATTTGTTTTAGGAACTTTTTACAAAAAAAGTTAAAGCTTTCCAACCCTGGAATCGTCTTTTTAATTTTTTTAATTGTTTTTTTTATTTTAAATACCGATTTTATTCGTTATCAAGCATAAAATAAGTATATTTAATAAAAAAATAGATTAAAATTAGTTTTCGGTAGTTAATTTTTTATATCACAAAAAGAGTAATTTTCCCAACCCTGAATCATCCTTTTTAATTTTTCTGATTTCTTACACCAATCCATTTCTTTTGAGAATATAAGATATCTCTAATTTATAGAGTAAAACGAAAAATTTGCTTTAGTAAGTTACTTTTGTATAAGAAAAGTTAAAGTTTTCCAACCCTGGAAACATCTTTTTAATTTTTTGAAGGGTAATTTTTAATTTGAAATACCAATTTTATTCGTACTAAAGTATAAAATAAGTTCATTTAATAAAAAAAATAAAAATTAATTTTCGGTAGTTAATTTTTTATATCACACAAAGTTTCAGTTTCCCAACCCTGGAATCATCCTTTTTGATTTTTCTGATTTCTTACACCAATGTTTTTCTTTTAAGAATATAAGATATATTTAATTTATAAAGAAAAGGGAAAATTTCTTTTAGTAAGTTAATTTTGTATAAGAAAAAAGTTAAAGTTTTCCAACCCTGGAAACGTCTTTTTAAATTTTTTAATTTTTTTTTATTTCAAATACCACTTTTATTCATGGTGAAGTATAAAATAAGTTTATTTAATAAAAATAAATAAAAAATTAGTTTACGGTAGTTAATTTTATATATCAGAAAAATCGTAGTTTTTCCAACCCTGGAATCAAACTTTTTGTTTTTCTGATTTCTTACATCAATATCCTTCTTTTAAGAACATTACATATGTTTAGTTTATAGAAAAAAAGGAAAATTTTGTTTTAGTAAGTTACTTTTGCATAACAAAAAAAGTCAAAGTTTTCCAACCCTGGAAACATCTTATTAATTTTTTTTAGTTTAATTTTTTATTTGAAATACCAATTTTATTCGTGCTGAAGTATAAAATAAGTTTATTTAATAAAAATAAAAAAAAATTAGTTTACGGTAGTTAATTGTATATATCACAAAAATCGTAGGTTTTCCAACCCTGGAATCATCCTTTTTGTTTTTCTGATTTCCTACATAAATCTCCTTCTTTTAAGAACATTACATATGTTTAGTTTATAGAAAAAAAGGAAAAATTTGTTTTAGTAAGTTACTTGGGCATAACAAAAAAAGTTAAGTAAAAGTTAAAAGTTAGTCCAACCCTGGAAACGTCTTTTTAATTTTTTTAATTTTTTTTTAATTTTTTTTAGTTAGAAATACCAATTTTATTCATGCTGAAGTATAAAATAAGTTTATTTAATAAAAAATTATTAAAAACTAGTTATTTTGTATGACAAAATTAAGTTTAAGTCTCCCAGCTCTGAAACCGTGTGCTCGATTTTGCTGATTTTCAATACCAATCTTATTTTGACCATTTCTGACCCATCAGTTCAAGAACGAAGTCTCTAGCTTTTCTGGGAGCTTCGGAAAACCTATTTCACGTACAGACAGACGGACAGACGGACAGACGGACATCGTTTATTCGTCTTCCCTATGCATAAGGATCCAGAATATATATACTTTATGGCTCGCTTATTAATATTCTGGAAATTACAAACGGAATGACAAACCTATATATACCCTTTTACCATTTTTTGGTAAATGGTATAGAAAAAGATGTATATACATTTCAAAACTGTTTCGGCAGGCCTCTAATGTAAACATCATGCTGTTGCGCACATTACGTGCAGTCTGTTTCACTTCATAAAGTACTAGTTCTAGCCGAATACGTAATCAAAACAACAAAACAAAACAAGTTACAACTCACAAAAAAGTTTTGAAGAAAATGCTTTTAAAGTTTTCAATTTACATACAATTCAATGAAGACATTTAAAAATTTTCTTCTCTCAGGCGGTGGTAAAGCAATTTATTTGTATGATATTTTTACACAAGACAAAATACGAAAAGCTGAATTATTCTGCATTATTAACTAAAAAAAAATCAGTTTTTGAGTTATGACATTATAAAATTAAATGAGCGAAATGTTAAATGCAACTCTGCTCGACTTTTATTGATATCTATATAATTAATAGGCGAACATGTGTTTTGTAATCCCTTTTACGCTGGTACCACTGCACCGATTTTAAAAAGATTTATATGGTTTTAAAGGAATTTCTGTACAGATGTGCAGAATCTATATTTTATTGAAATCGGGTTCGTATTTTGGGAGCTATAAGCGTTTAAAGTTGCTACTACTACATGCACACATATTACACACGCATTTATTAGCTTACAAGTAAAAAAGAAACAAAACATAAGTGTGTGTGTGTGTTTGTAGTATTTCTCTTGATCTAACAATTTTTTTCTCTTATTTGTTGTTGAATGAAAGCCATAATACTTAAAGGAAGAGAATTGAATAAAATGAATTAGCTTGGTTGAAGGGATTTTGTTTATGTTTTTTTAATTTCATGTATTATTTAAATATGCTTGCATATGTATGTAAGTTTGTGTGTGGCTGTGTTTTAATGAATTTTTTATGACGTTTAGATAGGTACATTTTCTTTGAATCTTAAATTATTTACATTCTGATTCTAGAATACGGACGAGTGTGTCGTCCGTTTGGTATATCTAGTTAATTTTAAATGCTGAAATTAAATTTTCATTGCGTTGCTGTACTTCCCCCCCCCCCCTCCTTATAATTGACTAATTAAAATAACAAACCAAAAAAAAAGGAAATGAAAAATGCAGTAAATTAAATGAATGCTAAAAAAGGCAGAATAAAAAATAGACTACAGTTAGTTTAGTATAGAAAAAAAAAATACGAATTAAAAAAATATATATTAAAAACCAATTTGAATACAATGTCCTAAAGCAAAATAGATACAAAAGTAAGTAAAATATAAAGGATGCCATAAATGAAAAACTAAAATAAAAACTGTAATAAAAATTATATTTTTCCATATTATTTTTTTTTAAAAAGGTTGCCTTACTCAAGATGAAATTTAAGGGGAGCTTTTCATGCAACCCTATCAGCAAATGAGACATTAAATGAATATTGAAAAAAACAGCGATAGAATGATATTTAAAAGAAAATTATAATGAAAATTGCATATAAATGACCTCATAATTTAACACTTCAGTTTGATTTTTTTTTTTGTTCTTTCTCCAACATAAAATGTAACTATTTTTTTGGCTATTATGTCTCAATAGTGTGGATAATAGAGAAATACAAAATTAAATAATGTGACTAGAGTTTGTATAGTTTTCTTGGAATTTCTGTTTATTTCTAAGGGTATAAATTCAATAGAGTTTTTGCCAAAAGGGGCAGCAACATCAAAATCTATTTAACATTAGTGGCCATAAAGTACAAAAATATGTTGCAAGAAAAAGAAGAGAAAAGAATATCTAGAAATATTATATTTTACATGAGCAAACAAAAAAATATAAAATGCGGATATTAAAGCAATTTTAGTTTTAACAAGAAAAAGTAATTTTAAATTGAGCTTTAAGAAAAATTCATTAATTTTTCATTTTTATTTTGATACATAAGCTTACAATTTAAAGAGAATTTTTGTTTATTATTCATGCTGCAAAAGCAATATTTTAATACTATTTATAGAGGAGTCGTTTAAAAATTTTCCATGTGAAAAATCAGCTTACCCAACAGAGGGAAAAATTAAATAGCTTCTATTGTAGTTATCAGAAAATATTTTCAGGTAATTTAATGAAACGGTTAAGTAGCATGAAAAAAAAACATTTAACAACCCCCAAAGAAGAATTAAAAATATATTCGACTGTTTATATACTACAGAAAAAATATTTTACAAAAAATACAACTTCAAAAAATTCAACTCTTTTAAAAAATTGAAGCGACTTTCAAAATAAGCACTAAACAGATAATCTGCTAAATTGACAACATTTTTACCGATATAAAGAAAAGAACAAATATAAATGGTGTCCCAACAAGAACGCAAGATTTAAATTTTAAATAAAACACAGATATTTAAAAAAAAATCTTGAAACTTTATGATATAGTAAAGTAGACAAAATGAGGTTATGTGTGGAACAACAAATCGGGCAGATGGCCGCCGCGGCTTTGCTGGCACACACGCGATCTTTTAATGAAATTTTCAATGGCCGTTTTGCATAAATGCTGCGGTATTTTATTAATGCAGAGTCCAATTTCCTCTTTTAAGGCTTGATTCATCGTCGGCTTATTCGCGTAAACCATCGACTTCAAAAAACCCTAAAGAAAAAAGTCTAATGGTGTTAAATCACACGATCTAGGCGACCAATTCTGGTCTCCAAAACGCGAAACAACACGACCAGGAAATGACTGATGTAGCAATTGAATTGTTTCTCTGGCTGTATGACATGTGGCGCCGTCTTGTTGAAAACACATGCCCTCTACATACATTTCTTCAATTCTAGGCACGAAAAAACTGGTTATCATTTTACGATACCGAACACCATGGACTGTTTGCGCTTGACCTGTGTTTGAGCGACATGAGCACGTACAGCTGCGACATTTTCGGTCGATCGACCTGGTCGAAGGCGCATTGTTGTCTTTCCATCTCTAACAGACCCAGTTTCGGCAAATTTATCCATTAATCACTTTACAGTTGACTCTTTTGGAGCATTATTGTGACCGCAAATTGATCGCAAATTTGCGAACTGTAGCCGCAAAACTTTCACCATTTTGGTAAAACAATTTCACAATGAGAATGCGTTGTTCATTCGTGTAGCGCTCCATTTTTACTAACCTCGTACCTTCTACTAGCAAACAATAACAATTGTTCAAATGTCAAACAATGACACTTCGAATGGCGTTCTTGTTGGGACACCCTTTACATTACTCTCTCCTTTTTTAGAAATTTAAAAATATTACCAAATTAGCAGATTATCTAGAAAATATCCCAGCAAAAAATTAGACATTACCATCTAAACAAACTTGCCATATAATGACTTACTTTCTTGATTGCGAAATTGAAATACTCGCTTACAAAACACATTACGTAAAATTTTAAAAATAGGAATCAGAAGTTGAACATATTCTTTGGGTTTTAAAAGATGACGTGAAAATATTGCCAAAATAAGTAGTTATTTTAAATAAATTATATTTATTTCTAAATTGTCTACTTATTTATTTTAAACTAAAAAATAAGTACTTACATTTTGGAAAATTATTATTTAAATATAAGTGCTTTTTTAGAGGTATAAAACTTCGAATTGAAATAAAACACAAGAAACTCGTTTTAATGTACATCAATTTGGCTTAATTGGAAGGATAATTTTATGCCATTAATGTTTAAATATGATTTCGGGCATGTGGCCGCCGCGGCTGGCTCGAATAAAGCCAATTCTACAGGTCCAATTTTCAACCACTTTTTTGAGCATATGGGGCCGTATGTTGGCAATAACGCCACGAATGTTGGCTTCCAAGTCCCCAAACGTTTCTGATTTGTTGGCGTAGACGAGCGACTTCACATATCCCCAAAGAAAATAATCCAATGGTGTCAAATCACACGATCTTGGTGGCCAATTGACAGGTCCATTCCGCGAAATTATGCGCTCATCGAATGTTTGCTTCAATAAATCGATTGTGACGTGCGCTGTATGTAGCGCCGTCTTGTTGGAACCACAATTCATCCACATTCATGCCATCCAATTCGGGAACAAAATAGTCGGTTATCATGGCTCTATACCGGTCTCCATTAACGGTAACTGACTCTCCAGCATTATTTCGGAAGAAGTATGGCCCAATGACTCCACCAGCCCATAGAGCACACCAAACAGTCAGTTTTTGTGAATGTAATGGCGTCTCAAGGGTCTCATGTGGATTCTCTTCACTCCAAATGCGGCAATTTTGCTTGTTGACGTAGCCATTCAACCAAAAATGAGCCTCATCACTGAACAAAATTTTGCGATGAAAATCAACATCGAGATCAATCTCATTTTCGGCCCATACACCAAAATCACGACGCATTGCATGGTCTCGCGGCTTTAATTCTTGCACAAGCTGGATCTTGTAAGGTCGCAAGCCAAGATCTTTGCGCAAAATCTTCCATAAAGTTGATGGACAAAGCTCCAATTGCTGTGCACGGTGGCGAATCGATTCATTCGGGTCCTCTTCAACACTTTGCTCTACAGCGGCAATTGTTTCTTCGGTGCGCACTGTTCGACGTCTCTGCGGATGCGTATTATCACATAGAGTAAACGTAGTGCGAAAACGATCCATGGTTAACCGAATTAATTGCTCTGATGGACGATTATGTCGACCATAAAATGGACGGAGCTTGCGGTAAACTTCGCGAACTGAACCATTATTTTCGAAATAAATTTGCACGATTTGCAAGCGTTGTTCTTTTGTCAACCTTATGATGAAATGGCAAACCAAACTAAATATTAATCACTTAACAGCTGACAAAATGGCCGCCAGTTAAAAAAGTGATGCCAACTTAAAGTTCTATACCTCAATAAAAAACACCCATTAGTTCCAAATAGCTTTTTTTTCATTTTTGGTTTTAATAAAAGCTCATCAATCAAAACAATTGAAATTTTTCTATATATAGTATTTATAAGTAACAATACAGGCACGGATATGAATAAAATATAACCCATTTCAGTTGAGTTTATAAAAGAAAGTTTACAAAAGTAAACAATCGTTTTTTAAATTTATTTATGTTATTCTTAAAAAGTTATTATTTACTTAATCAAGCTGAAATTTTAATCAAGATCTCCCATTTACCCAAACAACAGAATATTTAAAAAAAAATTTATTTTTCGACTAAAAAAGTAGTTCCATCAAGAAAAAAAATAAGTATTTCCCAAAAGGAAAAAATAACTACAGGGTGGGCCAAAAGAAACCAAGGGGTGTAAAAGTTTAATAACTTTTTTGTTTATTAATTTTTTTTATTTTTTCTTTCAGATTATATAGACAACACTTGGAGAATTTATAATGGAGAGGTTCACAACTGAACAGAGAACCAGAACAATAGAATTTTATTATTTAAACCAGAGATGAAAATTTGATTATGAGTGATGAAGCTCATTTTCATTTGAATGGCTTTGTTAATAAGCAGAACTGTAGGTTCTGGGGTTCTCAAAATCCAAGAGCCATTCATCAACGCCAATTGCACCCCATCAGGTGTACAGTATGGTGTGGGATCACATCTGAAAATGTCATTGGGGCCTACTTCTTCGAGAATGAAAATGGAAGTGATGTAACCGTAAATGGAGAGCGGTATCGGTTTATGATAGAAAATTTTTTACGTCCTGCTCTTGAAAACAGACCTGGTATGTGGTTTCAGCAGAACGGAGCCACTGCCCATACTGCCCGAGACACAATGGCACTTTTAAGTCAAATTTTTGGAGAGCGGATAATTTCTCGAAATTCGGAAATTATTTGGCCAGCGCGATCGCCAGATTTGGCAGCACCCGACTATTTTCTTCGGGGTTTTTTGAAGGAGCGAGTGTATGTGAAGAAGCTAGAGACAATCCTTGAACTCAAGGCAAACATTGTTGCAGAAATTCGAACGCTACAGCCACAAGTTTTGAAAAATGCTCTAAAAAGAGCCCATCAGTGCGAAGCTGAAAACGGTGGTTATTTAAGAGACATCATTTTTCATACTTAGTGTAAAAAAATTTCCATTTTGTATATTATATAATCTGAAAGAAAAAATAAAAAAAAGTTAATAAACAAAAAAGTTATTAAACTTTTACACCCCTTGGTTTCTTTTGGCCCACCCTGTAGTTCCTACAATAAACAACATAACTACTTCTCAAGAATCGATTATTTTAGTCTCACGCCTTGTTAAAATCATTAAGTAGGTAATGCAGTAGTGAAGTGCTTCCACCAGAAATGCTTAATTCCAAACTCGATTACCTTTTTTGAAATTTTTTGCTGGGATAAGACACCCTTACGATTAAAAATTTATATCAAACATAATATATTTATGTATTAGGTATTGTGCCAAAAAAGAACTTGGTCAAAATTTATATCTCACTACTTTTAATGGGAGAAATTTTGTATAGGAACTTGGCTTTTTTTCACATTTATGTTTTTGTGAGGACCTGACTACTTTTTGAAAAATTTTCTATAATAACACTTTTTAAACTTAAAATTTGTAGTGTGTTTTATTTCATAAAATAAAATAATGGGTTAGAGCGTGATGGTTGTTTAAAAATTCACTATTGTGTCATTACAGCGTGTGTCGCCAGTGTGTACGCAATTTAGTAAGAGTGATCTGGAAAGAAACATGTAAAGTACAGCGTAAATTTTAGTGGGCGTGACTCCGCATATTTTCTCAATATATTTACATATTAGAGTCTGCTTAGCAGAAGTACATAAATCAAAAGGATATGCCCAATGTGCATGCAAATTTTCAATAAGGTAGCTGGTGCTTTATTTTTGGATTTTCCGATTGAGTAAATCAATTAGGACTATTTGTCTACAAAATGTCATCTCTATACAGTATAGTATTACGTTAAGTTTTTGTGGGCCTGGCCCCGCCGACTTATATATCTGTTAGTGATTATGGTTCATGTAAAGTCTTGTAGGAAAAACCTATTGAGAAATACATAAGTAATAGACTAAAAACTCCTAACCCGAAGTACATGAAAGAAAAAGCTTAGATTTATGGGTGTAGTCACGGCCACTTTTTAAAACAGGAATTTTTTACTTTGGACAAGTGCTATGTGTAGGAAAAGTTTCAATAAAATTGAACTTAATTTTGAGTTTACAGTGCTTGCTCCCACCCTCTCATTGAAACTTCTGGTTTCTTAAATTTTTCTTAGTGATCTCTGATCTAGATTAATTTGTGTACCAAATTTCAGCTCTCTGCTACGAATTGGAGTTTTAGCGGATAAAACTTTTTGATTTTAAGATTTTTCCATTGGCTCACTTATCTACACTTGCTTGCGTATAAAATTTCAGCTCTCTAGCGTGAACTTTACCTTATAATTTTATGAGCATTACCCCTCCCATTATTTTAAACTCATAATATTAATGTAAGCAGCGCTTATAATTCATGCTAATTTTTTTCTAAAATATTCTAGACCGAAGTAGATTAAACACAAGGCTAAAATTTTATGGAAATTATCACGCCCACTTTTTAAAGTGATAGTTTAAAGTATTTTCTACGTGCAACGTATATACAAGGTTTCACTAAAATGGCATAAGTTAAAAGCTATATATTAACAGCCTTATTTATATGACTTATTAAAGCTTTATAAAGGGGTTTTAAAATAAAATTTAATACAAAATTTTTCTTAAATATTCTTTTTAAAGCCTTAATAAGCTTTATAAATAAGGCTGTAAGTTTTTAGTTTCAAACAATATTAGCGTGGCCCCGCCCATTCTGGCAAAATTTTTTGAATTTTCAGATTTTTCTTGTTGGTTTCTCACCTAAGCCTACTTGTGTATCAAATTTCAGCTGATAAGCGCAACTTTTAATTTTTAATTTTTATGGGCGCAGCCCCTCCCGTCTGACAAAAATTTTTAGGTTTTCAGGTTTTCTTGTTGTTTTCTCACCTAGACATACTTGTATATCAAATTTCAGCTTCTTAGCGCAACTTTGAATTTTTGTGGGCGTAACCCTGCCCACTTTTCCAAACTCAAAATTTTTTTCGACCAATGGCTGTTATTTGATATAATAATACGTATGTAATAATAGTATGTCTTAAAATATGCACTTTTTGCACCTACATATCTCCGGAATACATGAATTTATTCTAATTATGGTTTAAATTTTATAATTTTACGATTGCGGGGAACAAAGTTATGAGGGGGTGGGGGTTAAAAACAGCTCGAATGGCTTCCTGTAAATATACACACTGCGTGCATTGGCCGGAACCTGGCCTGGCATAGTTATGTAGAAGTACATATAATTTAATAATAACCTTTCATAAGCGTGTCCCGCCCTTTTTAATACAATATTGAGAGCTCAGGATGTGTACCAAGCTTCCTAAGAATCGGTTAAGTAGATAGATAATATTAAATTTTAATGGGCATGGCTCTGCCCAAGTTTTCAACTTTAAAATCGTGTCATTGCGAGAACGCAAGATGTGTATGTAGTATATGCTCACTTTTGCACGTCACTGTACTGAAGAATATCTTTACTTTTTCAGTGCAGAAGCCAAAACAAACAAATTAATATTTTTTTAAGTGTCAGCATAATTCGTGAGAAATTATTGACTAAAATTAATTTTACTATACAATGAAACTTCGTTAATACGAATTCCAAGGGGATCCGAAAATATTTCGTTGTAGATATTGATTCGCTATAAATATAATCAACAAAGCCTTGATACAACAAAATTTTAAGAGATGCATAAACAACTTCGTTTTAACTATAGTTTTCTTTATTAAAATTCTATTTAACATGAGAACGATAAAAAAACTTATATTTCCTGCTATACATAATTTTATTCTAACTTCGTTGTATATAGGCTTTTGTACGAGTACTTTATTGTATAGATGCTTTACAAATGGACTTTACCATCTAGAATTTATTCTGATTTCGTTATATTGAGTTATTTGAGGGAATATTTCGCTTATAGAGGCTGTTTTGCTCAGAATTTATTCGTTATAGCTGTAGTGTATTTTTGTATAAAAAAATTTGCAACAAAGCGGGGTTCTCAAAGGGCTCAATAAAACACACGTTGCATTAAGTTTTTCAGTGTAACGAAGTTAGTTATAACAAAGTTTCACTGTATAAGCAAACCATTTATTTAATAAAACTCATAACTGATTTGTTTAACAAGTGTTAACTTTGTTTAATGCTTTTTTTTGGTGTTTGTTTAGATCGTGAAATCGGTTTTCCGAAGCTCCCAGAAAAGCCAGAGACTTCGTTCTTGGACTGGTGTATCAGAAATGGTCGAAATAAGATTGATAAGCTTAAACTTCATTTTGCCATATAAAATAACTACCGAAAACTACTTATTATTTTTTTTATTAAATTAACATTATTTTATACTTCAGTATGAATAAAATTAATATTTCTTAATAAAAAATAAAAAAATATAAAAAAAATTAAAAAAATTAAATAGACGTTTGCAGGGTTGGAAAACTTTAACTTTTTTATACAAAATTATACAAAATTAATTTACTAAAAGAAAATTTTCCTTTTTTCCATAAATTAAACATATCTTAGACTCTTAAAAGAAAGAAATTGGTGTAACAAATCAGAAAAATCAAAAAGGATGATTCCAGGGTTGGGAAACTTACACTTTTGTAATATATAAAAGTAACTAGGTCGTACTATTTTTTTTTTATTAAATTAACTTATTTTATATTGCAGTACACATTAAATTGATATTAAAAATAAAAATAAAAGTTTAATACAATAAAAAGACATTTCCAGGGTTGGAAAACTTTAACTTTTTTCTTATACAAAAGTAACTTACTAAAACAAATTTTTTTCTTTTTCTCTATATATTAAATATAGCTTATATTCTTAAAAGAAACATATTGGTGTACGAAATCTGAAAAATCAAAAAGAACGGTTCCAGGGCTGGAAAACTTACACTTTTTGTGATATATAAAATTAACTATCGAAAACTTTTTTTTATTTTTTTTATAAAATAAACTTATTTTATACTTCAGTACGAATGAATTTGGTATTTCAAATTAAAAAAAAAATTAAAACAACGTTTCCAGGGTTGGAAAACCTTATTTTTTATACAAAAGTAACATATTAAAACAAATTTTTAATTTTCTTAATATACATTAAACATATCTTACATTCTTAAAAAAAAGATTGTTTTTAAGAATACAGAAAAATCAAAAAGGGGGATTCTAGGGTTTTGAAACTTACACTCTTTGTGATATAAAAAATTAACTACCGAAAAGTAATTTTTATTTTTTTTATTAAATAAACTTATTTTATGCTTGAGTACGAAAAAAATTGGTATTTAAAATAAAAAAAAAACAATTAAAAAATTAAAAAGACGATTCCAGGGTTGGAAAACTTTAACTTTTTTGTACAAAAGTAAGTTACTAAAATAAATTTTTCCTTTTTTCTATAAATTAAACATATCTTAAATTCTTAAAAGAGAGAGATTGGTCTAAGAAATCAGAAAAATCAAAAAGAATGATCTCAGGGTTGGGAAACTTACACTTTTTGTGATATATAAAAGTAACTAAGTCTAATTAATTTTTATCTTTTCTTTTATACATTATACATATTTTACGTTTTGGAAAGAAAAGTTTGGTATAGAAAATTATAAAAATAAAAACCATAGCTCCAGAGCTGGAAACTTTGACCTTTTTTCTGGATATTAAAGTAACTAAATTAAACATTTTTTTTAATTTCCTTTTTTTTTACTTAACACACTTTCTATATTTTTTTAAAAACTACTAGACTGATATAAGGAATCAGAAAAATCTAATATAATGATTCTAGGGTTTGTAAATTTATTTCTTTGTACATAAAAGTAGCTAGGTCAAATTATTTTTTTCTTTTTGTTTATACTTTATGTATGTGTTTATGTATGTATCTCTATACTACATAAAAACACTTTGGTAAAGGGTATATAAAATTCGGCACAGCTGAATATAGCACTCTTACTTGTTTTTTTTTTCACGACAGTGTGCTAAGCAATCAGATGAGTAAAATATCATCAGTAGTGTTTTTTTTTTTTTTTTTTTTTTTGAAATTGTTACAATTTAAGTTTAACACTTGTTAATCTACTAATAATACCTCAACTATTATTCCTTCAATTTCAATTAAATAATCAATGTCAAAGCATTTTGAAAAAAATATTTTACTGAATATATAAAATAATAATTTGACATGTTCAATTTATTGTGTTAAATATTGTTTACATTCTTTGATTTATAATATATGTAAGTGCAAAGAGTTCAAGAGTATATCTTTTTCTACTTAATAATATGTGTTAATTTATAAAATAGAATATGTATGTACATTAATATAATTAATAGGAGGAAAAATTTTACAATAAAAAAAACCCTTTTTAAAAAATTGCTATCTATGACTTATCTACTAAACTTACTTACTACCTAAGCTGGTGCCAAGCCATTGATATGGTCACACTCTGAGTTTGAACAATGGAGATAAAAGTTATGTGTAAGACGTTCTATCTTGTCAGTTACTAATTCCGTATTAGCTATATCATGGAGACTGCGGGTGGAAAAATACCATGGAAGATTGAAAATCATCTATAATAGCTTATTTTGCAAAATTTGGAGTTTCTTGATATGACATTTTGCGCTATTACGCCAAACTGGAGCTGCGTTGACATTAGTGCATTAATAAATTTTAAATTTAAAAAGGTCATAATATCAGTTAAAAAATTTGGGCACATTCCTGCTCACTTTGTTAAGAATGGAAGCAAATGGAAGCTTTACCCTCTCAAGCAAAAAAAATAATTTTTAAAATTAAGTAACAAACATAAAGAAATATATTAAAAAAAATCAACTTTCCGACCCTGAAACTATATTTTCGATATTTTGATTTTTAATACTAATTTCTTTCCTTCTAAAATATAAAATATGTTTAATTAACAAAGCAAACAAATTAGTTTTATATAATTGCTTTTATACAACAAACAGGTTGCACTTTTCCAGCTATGGAGCTGTCTTTTTTTTCAAACTATTTTTTTAGACATAAAATAAATTTTATTGATGTAGAACAAAAATTTATTTGAACCAGTTTACTTTTTTATATATAAAAAAAGATTAAATTTGCCAACCCTGGAATAATGCTTTTAGATTTTCTGATTTCTTATACCAGTTTATTTCTTTCTAAAATACAAACAATTTTTAACTTATCGAGAAAAAGGAAAATAGCTTTAGTTGGTTACCTTTGTGTACCAAAAAAAGTTAAAATTTTCCAACCCTGAAATCATTTTTTTTTATTTCAATAATAATTTAATTGCTACTGAAATACAAAATAGGTTTATTAACCAAAAAAAAAAAAAGTTTTACCTAGTTACTTTTATATTGCAAAAAAAAGTTAAAATTTTCCAGCTCTGAAACAATCTCTTTGATTTTACTGATTTTTAATACCAATCTATTTTGGACTATTTGTGACACACTAGTCTAAGATTGAAGTCTGTTGCTTTTCTGAAGACTTCGGAAAATTGATTTCATGTACAGTGAGACGCATGGATGGACAGACGGACCCAGGAGCCAGAATATATCTCCTTTATCTGTCACATGTTAACATTAAGGAAATTACACACTTAATGATAAACTTTGCACATACACCCTTTGCAATTTCTAGTGAAGGATATACAAATTTAAATCGAGAATATATAATAATAATAAGCTCTTTTAAACTTCCGTGGGACCCTAGTTTATTAAAGCAATGGGTTAGTTTTTGTGGCCGTGTAGATCATCACGAATCTAATTCATACATTTCAAATCAGCTGTTTTCTAAAACAAATTATGAGTGAAGCACATTGCACACAAAATGCAATATTTAAATTTTGCGAGCTCTTCATAAGGTCTAACGAAAAGTCATAAGGTCTAAGCAAAAGCCTTGCTATCGTCAAAACAATCATTCTTCTATAAACTTCTGTATTCTAGCATCACATATATTTATAATAGCGGTGTTCACAGCCTTAGTTTTATAATTTTGTAACAGAAATTGTATGAAATATGAAAAAAACCTTATATACGAGGGTGGATTTTAAATTTCCTGCTTCTTTATTGAAATGGCAACACTGCTCTTGTCTAGCGGCAACTGTCACTTGACTCCTGCCTAAATTTGAACAAGCTGTGTCATTTAGTTTGTGTTTGGCAGCCGTTGATAACAGACTACCTCGCCTTTTGAGAAGAAAATGGAAAAAAGTGAATTTCGTGCGCTCGTTAAACATTATTTTTTTGCGAAAAACAAAACCGTCAATCAAAGCAAGGAAAAGCTCGATAAATACTATGGAGAATCTGCACCATCGATTTCAATAGTAAAAAAAGTGGTTTACTGACTTTAGTTGTTGTCGCACAAAGTACAAATGACGCTGAACGTTCTGAACGGCCAATTGAGATCAGTGCACCCGAAAATTTAGACAAAATCCACCACATGGTGTTTGCCGATCGAAAGGTAACAGTGCGTGAGATTGTTGATGCCATAAGCATTTCATATGGCAGTGTGGTTTGGATTTTAAATGATCAGCTGGGTGGTTTAAGAAATTTGTCTGCAAGATGAGTGCCGCGTGACCATAAACGTAAACGTGTGACAATTTCAAAGGATTGCTTGGAGTTGTTTAACTGCAATCCGAATGATTTTTTGCGGCGTTTTGCAATTGTGAATGAAACATGGATCCATTACTGAACTCCGGAGACTAAACAGCAGTCTGAGCCTGCTCCGAATAAGGCCAAGGTGAGACCAATAAGGTGATCAATAACACATTTTTTGGGATGCAAGCGGGATAATCCACATCGATTACCTTCAAAAGGTAAAAAAAACAACAAACGGCGAATATTATGCTTATGCCAATTTAATTAGGAATTACAAAGAAAATGACCCATATGGCCAAGAAAAAAGTTCTCTTTAATCAAGATAATGCACGAGTGCACACGTGTGCAGTCTCAGTGGCAAAATTCTATGAATTGGGCTACGACTTGGTATCCCATCCGCCATATTCTTCGGATTTAGCCCCTGGTAACTACTTCCTATTTCCAAACCTAAAGAAATGGCTCGGTAGAAAGAGATTTAGCTCCAACGATGAAATTATTGCCTATTTTAAGGACCTCGAAAAATCCTATTTTTGGAAGCGATACAAAAACTTGAGCAACGTTGGACTAAGTGAATTGAGTTAGAAGGAGATTATGTTGAAAGACAAATTCTTGTTTTGCAAAAAAAAAAAAAACTGTGTTTCATTCAAAAAGTCACGGACTTATTGATCCGCCCTCGTAGAATACTAATCACTTACATTTGTAATAAAATTGTATACTATCACCTTACACCATAAATACCAAACAGCTTTCTATCTACATGACAATCTACACAATGGTTAAAAGGAATAGGTAACCTTGTGGTACGTATGTTTGTATGTATGTATGCTTGTGTATGCAAATATTTTTGGAAACACTAGCAAAATATGATACATATAAATATTTATACATAAATACCTTCTAATATATGAGAATGTAAAACAAAAATGTATGTGGCTGTAAGGAAGCTTTTCAAACTGCATTAATTAGTGTAAAAAGAAAAAATATAAAGGAAAAATTATGGTTTAATTTCTGTTTTTAAATAAGCTTTACTAATTAAATTTATGAGAAATAACAGTTGTGGTTTGACTTGCATTTTATCATATTTTTTTGTTGTTGCTTTGGATTTAAATTTACTGTTTGCCTTTATTTTAGAATAGAAAATTAGAATAGAAAATATAATTCATTTTAGTTATTTTGTGTAAAATGAATTGCAATTATGAGTACTTACTTATGATACAATTATATTTAAAGAATAAAATCATTATTAAGACCTACAATTTTGCTTGAGATTTGCACAGCAGGTTGGAGGTTTGCTGTAGCAAGGAAATAATAGATTTTTATTACTTCCCAAAAGTTTCATATTGCAAAATTGTATATAAAAAAAATTTTTTTTTTGTATAATCTATAATTTTTTAGCTTTACTTTAAAATTGTACAACAGAGCCCTGCTTAAGCATTCTTGAAATGCAAATAAGTCTTGTGTTTAAATGTATTTCCGTGCCGTGCTGCCGTATAATAACCGAAGCACAATGGTTGAATTGATGTTCGTATATATGAGTGTTTACAATTGACGCCGGTAAGACTTCATGTTCGTAACAAACACTCCAAATACGCCCATGCGTATGAAAAAGCAAGCATCATAAATTTTTCCATTGCGAAGTATTTTCTTCTTTACTCTTTTACCTGCAATAATTGAAATAAATATCTGGCAAATAGTGTTGCTCAGCGTTTGTTTTTGAAGACTTCGCTACAGTAAAGCATTTGAAAAATTCCTCATGTGTTGAAAGTTTTTTTTAAATAGTCTTATGCAGGGCTCTATTGTACAATGCTAAAAGGGCTATTAGGCACGCATACTGGTCTGCAGACATGTACGATGATATACTTTGGGCTTTGCTATTACACTGTCGAACGCTGACGGCATACTTCAGAATACAGAAATTTTTGAAGCGAAAGCATGGCAATGAAGCGGAAAGTTGTAGCGTCTCTTTATCTAATATATCCATTAATTTTCAATTGGTTGTTGTGGTACAGATTTGATTTTATTTGCCACAATTGTGGCAAGCTTTTATGAACTCTTCCCAGAAAATAACACTACCATAAGATATTTTTTTTCACAAATTTCCCATACGCACACAGCAGCGTCAACAAGCAAACTGAATTTTTATATGAAAGTATGACGGACACGCTATTAGACGAGTATGTTGGTATGCGATAGACATCAGAAAATCAAAAATTTTTGAAAACCAACATACATGTCTAACGTACTCGACAAACATGCTATTAGACAGTCAGATTTGGTATGTCATCGTACATGTCTGCAGACAAGTATGCCTGTCTTATAGCCCTTTAAGCATTCTCGTGACGTCAAAGCCACATATGCAATGAAGCAGAGTGGGGGATTTTGGCAAAAATAATGGAAATATTTCTGCAGTTTCTAAACGGGACTGTTCTGTCCTTACAAATTTGGAAACAGCATTTAAAGAGAGCTTAAGTTTGATTATTTATCTTCAAAAGGAGTGATAAAGCCCCAAAGTAGGACAACTCTGGTTAATGCAAAATTCAAAGCAATGTCAAGCCGATATTTGAAGTGAAGATGGCAAGAATTTGTCTACCGCTTACTGTTGCTTTTCTTTGCAAACTAGACTCAAAAATTGAGAGGGCGCAATGTTGAACTGAATCATCGTCATTGTCAATAACAACATTATTATAATTTTCACTAATATTTCCAGTAAATTAATAAAAGAACCTCAAACATTAATGAAACCGAATAGCCAAATTAAGCACTGCGCCGCAAATGGAAATTGAAAAGTCCTAAAGTGCTTCAGTGAAGTAAATAATGCACAAATTAATGTCAAATGTGGGATATCAACATGGCTACTACTAAAAATAAAATTATCAGCGATTTTTTATTGCATTTCAAACTAATATTTGATCGTACGATGCGAATCATTTAGTATATGTATGCCAAAGCAAACTGCATTAAAACCGTCAGCTGTAAACTAATTTCTGCATTCGTGATCAAAATTACAATTAAATTTCGATAATAGGAAATTTTCTGATGATGTCACTCGGTACAAAGTGAATACAGGGCCCAAACTACGGCGCTCGTTATCGAACGAAATTACGAAATATTTCAATAGGGTTTATATGGAAACATACAAACAAACAAACAATTTCGAACCGTATCGAATGCCGTAATTTGCCCTCAGTCTTTGTTACTGTATTAAGAGAAAGGCGAATATGTTCACTTTACAACACTGAATAAATTGTAAACAAAAACATCGAGGGTGGCGTTGGCTGAAGTAGTTAGCACGTTGACTACAAAACTGAAGATCCTGGGTTCAATCCCTGTATCCGACAGTCATTAAAATAACAACACCACTCATTTTTCTGATGTGCATTAGAGTCCTTTTGCATCAGTTGTTGTAGGAAAGTTCAAGTGATGAAGGCATAGTCACTGCTCACTGAACTATATCGACTTCAGCAGATGCTAGTCCTAATGTAACATCAGAGCGCCCTCCTTCGTCGGTATTGTGTAGCAAAATCATCGGCGAAGTAAAGTAACCAATAAAATTGCTACTAAACACAGCTTCAAAATTTAAAATTTAATAAGAGTTGTAAAAGAGTTGTCTTCTATCACTATCCCTTTCCTAAAAGAAGGTAACACCTAGTAATAGTAGTAGGAATTAATTGCCTGAGTGTTATTTCTCTTTTCTAAAAAAAAAATAAATAAAAAAATAAAAAAAAACATATGTTTTTGCAACAAAAATGAAATTAATCAAAAACATGTCATTTGTTAAGATTTTAAAAATTGTACTCTGAACTTAATCTACATTTTCTTTTACTTCAATTTTTTATATTAAACGTTATGTTGAATGTCTTTTCACTTGCAAGTAGAGACACGCAGTTTTGAATTCGAATGATTTCTCGCTATTGCATGTTATCATTAGAAATTTCGATACATGTAATTCGATATCAAATAAGAAAATGACAAAAGTGAAAAAAATCACACGTACGAGTAATAGTTTGCCTGCAATTGAATGCGAGAATTAGCCCACTGTTTATGTGCATCAGTGTTGCCACTGAAAAATATTTTAATATACAGAAAATTTTCACCAGTCTATACGACGCGCTTTCGCTACAACGCATTCATATTCTTCATACTTTTCTGCAGCTAAAGTTACATGCGATGCTTTTTTTGTTAAAAAATTTGTTTGTCTCTTCGTGCTTGCACTAAAGAAAAAATTACGATATTTTTGTACATATTTCTATTTTTTTAACTATGATTATTGTTTCATAACACGAAATACTAAAAATAGGTTGTTTAGTAGGAAAAAATCATTGCTGGCAATGCTGTCAATGGCTACATCCCTACAAGAAATGAATGACTGCAACTAACACAAACGTAATTTTTTCACTAACACATTTACAACAATTTTATATTGAAATTAACAGTGATAGTACCTGCTCTAGTTGCTCTACTCTAACATATATTTAAGAGCGGTACATCTAATCTGCATATGCCAAAAATTTTAAAGCATCGCATTTATTGTAAAATATACAATTCGTTCGGTCGGTGAAACTAAAATTAAATTAAATAAAATAAGTGTTAAAAAAGTTAAGTAAAAATCAATGGTGTATAAAGAAAATTTCAAAAGTTTATTTAAATATATATGTATATGTATTTAATTTTTAAATTTTAGAAACGTATTTATAAAAATCAAGGTGCGTTGGAGGTTGAAAGAAGTGTGAAAAGGCTAGACTGCCTACATTATTTTGTGCTTGTGTTCGTTTTTAAATATTTTAATTCTACATATCTTTATTTTTCCAAAGTAAAAAACAATTAAAACAATATGAAAATCATGTTTATTAATGGAATTATGCAGGTTTGACTAGTTTGGTATGACAGTTATATACATCAAGTGTGATCAGTCAGACGTGACTACCACATGCATCATCAATGACCAGTAAAAATAAGTCAGAGTAAGCAGGTCAGCTATATATGTTCCATAGTAGACATTTTTAATAGTTAGACAAAGATGCAAAATCACACGTACACAAAAGTTTACATCACTTTTTTCACATTGCTCTTAACAAACTGATAGAAACTTAGATATATAAGCCCATCACCACTGTCGGTCAAATGACCGGTCATTTGACTGGCAGTGTTCTTGCAGGGATACGATCCACAAATGTTATGTCAAAAATTCTTGCTGACACATATTTCCACATGTCAAAATTACGTCAAAGCCGTACGCAGGCTTAATTTTGCTGGTATAAAAACATTCACTTCGCACATAAACTGAATTCTAAATGAAAAATGACCTGGAATCAACTAATAAATAATAAATTACTCTCATTTAATCCCTACTTTTTAAATTAATTCTTTTTTAAAATCCCATTTAAGAAGAATCTATAAAAAAAACCAAAAGAAAAAACAACATAAAATCCTGAAATTCAATCATAACAGCACATTCTGCATTATTTATTATAGTTATTAATAATTTATTAAACTGTTTAAAACAACAGCAAAAATATAACACACACACACACACTTACACACACAAACACAAAGTGGCTCCTGAGCCACTGAATCATGCAATATGTATTATTTGACAATAAAAACGGAAATTAAATCATATTAAAGGAGTGACCATGACACAATGAATACAAACACTTGCAGACATACACACACATGCACATATACATTTTTATATACATACTATAGCATTGCACAGATACATCTGTTTGATACATAAAACTGCTTTTACCATAAGTGCCTTATGATGTGTTGAGAAAAAATGTAATTGGCTGATGAATGAATGAATGAAAGCAAAATTGCACATACATATGTAAATAAATGATACATGTACATGAAACACATGCATTTGTAATTACTCTCAGAGCAAAATTGTCTCTTTCTCTCTCTATACTTTGGCTGCGCCACAAAATAACATAACGAACGTACGCACATACATCTGCACATCATGTATTTGTTTCAATAGTGGTTTTTTCATATATTTATTTATTTAATATGTATTTTTTGAGCAAAAACAGATTAAGCAGTTGCTCAGCAGCAATACAATAAGCAATTCTTATTTGTTTTCAATTGTATTTTAATTTGGAAAAGCACGCACACACAATAACTCTTATACTACCCTCTAGTCAACTGGAACCATATGTCCCTATGTCAATACTCTTTATCCAGCTACAATTGCACTAGTTAAAATGTCGACAACTTTCCTTTTATGCGTGAGTAGAGATACGTTAGAGACGACAGTTCTAGTGTATTTCTGGTGATATTGTCAATCAACGCGTCAATAGTTTGTTTTTCTTTTTTATTATGTTGTGTATTTTATGTAGGCGAGGGTCACTAAAGTCTACTAGTGAATCTCCGGTTCAAATATCTCCATATGGTCGTAAAAGAAATACCTTCTCAATAGTGCTAAAGTCTACTGATAGCATTTGAATGACAACCCCATGTTATTTTTCAATAGGCATTTGCATTGGCTGGGGTACACCTAGTCAGTAACACTATTGAAAATGTCACTAGAAAATCACTATAAGTTTACTATTGACAACGAGAGAGGATATATCGATATTGTAGATTAAAGCCCCTAAAATTTACTAGTGAATATTTGGTGCCAATGTCTCCATGTGGTCCCGAAAGAACTACTTAGTCAGTAGTGCTACAGTCTAGTGGTGGATCTTCAATGACAAGCTAATGTTAAATGTCAGTAGATAATACCATTGGCTGGGGTACACCTGGTCAGTAGTACTACTGACAACGTCACTAGTAAATCACCACAATTTCACTATTCGCACTTTCTGCAGGGTAGTTCTGTCGCTCACACTACAATTATATGGTACATACCATGGTATATTTGTTTTGACTATACAAACGAGTATACAAATGCAACCCTTTAATACATTCCATACAATTACACATAAAAACGACATCATCATGAGCAGCATCAAAAGCGAAAACAACAATATCTGTCCATATAAAATTTTCGTTTTAGAAATTCATGAAAATAGGACAATGCTTCTGCTATAGAATGTGATGTATTTTTTGTTTTTTTTTTTTTTTTTGCTGCAAAAGGTTGTATACGAAAAATATATTCTATACAATATTTATTTACCGCATAAAACCCTGATGAATGAAAGTGAATCCGGCATAAAGCCAAAAAATTAACCTCAAATAAAATACAATTGACACCGAAAAAAAAACACAAAAATTTTGAAGCAGCAGCAAATATGTTTTATTTCTTCTGCTGCGACTATCTCCCACGTAGTTTTTCGTAGCTTTTATATTACAAACATACATACATACACACAAAAATTGTAGCTGTTGGCATACAATTCTTTAGCGAGTTGTTATTGTTAAATTGTAAAGTTGGGAGTTTTGTGAAAAATTTCTATTTGACTGATTAGATTTGTTTGAAATATTTCATTTCAGTGGAAGAGGAAATGAGCCATAAGATATTTCTTTGGGAAGAAATAAGCTTAACAATAGATGACATTTCACAAGCTCGAATGTGAAGAGCTTTTTGCACCTGATATCATGTACTAAGAGGGTCTTGCAAAGGGACTTTTGTACTTTGATATTTGTTGCGGTCCTATCTCTTGAATTACCTGAAAATGGATGCATATAACGTTCAAAAAAAATATGTATAAATGATTGAACTGTTTCATCAAACTGGGTGTTCTACTTGGGCAACATTCCGCATACTTTCCCAAGAAAAATGAGCGTAGTATAACGGTGTAGAAAAATAAAATAGATTTATATCGAATATAAATTATTTACTGGGTTTTGTATAAGTTTCTTAGGCTGCTACAATTACTTTTCTTTTAAAATTTTCTAATATAATATTATTTGCAAATTCTCAAATATTTTTTGAAAGTCTGTGCATAACATAAGATGTTTGTGTCTGTTCAAAATATACGGTTGAAATCTACAGACGAATGTTTAAGCATTAGTGAAATGCGTATAGACAATGCTTAACCACCAGCAAATAAATTTCAAATTAAATGAAACATATTTTGTAATCTTTAAGAAAATAGATTGTAATAAGGACTCAGAAAAATCTAAAAGGATGATTTCAGGGTTGGGAAACTTACACTTTTTGTGATACATAAAAGTAACTAGTATTTTTCTTTATATAAACTAAATATATTTTATGTTTTGGAAAGAGAAGTTTGGTATAGAAAATTAGAAAAATAAGAATCTCAGCGCCAGAGCTGGAAAATCTTATATATATATATAAATAAAACTAATTTTTTTCTTATATCCTTTTGTTGTTTGTGCAATTAAAATAAAGGGTAGTTAAATTTTAAGGGCCGATGTTGAATGTGAATCAAACTTAAGCGTCAAGTTTTTTTCTGCATTTCATTTGACATTTTTCAATTTTAGAGTAATTCAATGTGAACCATGGAAAGATACACAATCGAGCAACGCGTTAAAGTTATTCAGGCTTATTATGAAAATGAGTGGTCAAGTCAAAATGCATATCGTGCACTTCGTGATTTTTTCAGTCAGCACAATCGAGTAAACCGGTTCAGTAGGAGATGTGAAAACACCAGTGCATGCTCGTACAGCTTGTACTGCACAAAATATTGCTGTTGTTTGCGATAGTGTGGCAGCAGAGCCGTCCACCTCAACCCATCGTCGTGCCCAACAATTGCACCTCTCACGCTCGTCATTGATGAATATTATGCATAAAGACTTAAATTTACACGCTTACAAGGTGCAATTGACTCAAGAGCTAAAGCCTCTTGACCATTCCAACCGTCGTCAATGGTCAGAATGGTGGCAAGAAATGTCAACAGTGGATGATCAATTTTCGAAGAAAATCATCTTCAGTGATGAGGCACATTTTCACCTCAGTGGATTCGTCAATAAGCAGAATTGCCGCATTTTGACGAATGATAATCCAAGAACGATTGTGGAAAAACAAATGCAACCCCAAAGAGTGACTGTTTGGTGCAGTTTATGGGCTGGCGGCATCATCGGGCTGTAATTTTTCCAAAATGTGGCCGGTCAGGCAGTTACTGTGAATGGTGTTCGCTATTGTGAGATGATAACGAACTTTTTATGACCTGAATTGGAAGATATGGATATGGACGATATATAGTTTTAACACGTCGGTGTCACTTGCCACACAGCTAATAAAACAATGGCTCTTTTGTGTGACAAATTCAATGAACGTGTTATCTCACATGGTGGCGATGCCAATTGGCCGCCAAGATCATATGATTTGACTTCTTTCTTTGGGGTTATTTGAAAGAAAAGGTGTACGTCGATAAGTACAGCAACAATTCAAGAGCTAAGGGATGAGATAATTTGGCACATTAACGGCATAGAACCTCAATTATTCCTCAGCCTCATCGAAAATTTAGACCATCGGATAGAGGTGTTTTTATATACAATTGAACCATACCATATTATCATAATACAAAGGGATGACAATAATTTCCTAAATAATTTGTTTTATTCAAAATCAACATCGGCCCATAAAATTTAACCTCCCTATATTTTATATATATATATTTTTTTTAAATATATATATAATGAATATAATGAATCAGAAAAACCTAAAATGATGATTCCAGGCTTGGAAAATTAATTTTTTTTTTATATAAAAGTAACTAGGTCAAATAAATTTTTGCTTTTTGTTTATAAATTATGTATATTTTATGTCTTAGAAAGAAAAAGTTTGGTGTACAAAATTAGAAAAACAAAGCACCAGACCTGGAAAACTTAAACTTTTTCTGGTATATAAAACTGATTATTTCTGTGGTAATTAAATATATTCCATATATAAGAGAGGAAGAAATTAATATTAAAAACCAGAAAAATCAAAATTATTGTTCCAGGGTTGAAAATTTAAAAAAAATATTTTGGTAAAAAATAGCCATAAATATTTTTTTTTTCAGTTTCTGAAGCAGAGTTGTATAAATAATGAAGCTTTCCTCTAGCTCTTCCTTCACCGCCTGTCTTCTCTATGACTATCCCTTTCAGGAGGCATTAATTGCCTGAGTGTTACTTCTCTTTAAAAAAATATATAAAAAAAACGATGCTTAACTAATATTGAGCTGAAATTCCATATAAGAATATTGTTACACAGGATGGAAAAATTAGGGCCTATGAAGTGAATTTACATTAAAAAAATTTGATAATTATACACATAAGCTTCTTCATCTTGATGGTTTGACTAAAGTTATTTATATCCATCCTAGAGGAGTTTAACTTTTGAATTTAATTCACACAAAATTTAATCAAAGTCAGTACAGCTTGCTGATCTACAAAGATACTGTGATATTAAGTGAAATTATATGACTTTTACAATTATGGCAACCATACCAAGATCCAATATCGTAACAATATATCAATAATGTCTGAAATTTCTTTTACATGCAGACAAAAGTTTTCTCAATCCATTGTTATAAAAAAAATTTTCATAAAATTAATAATATATTAACAATATTTATGTACGTAGTATGCTCATTAAATTATTTCCTTGTATTTTTTTTTCATAAAAAATCATTAATATTTCGATTTAAAAAAAGCTCAATATTGACTCCGACAATATTAAATGAAAGCAGCCATAAATGCTTCCACAAATTTATATAATTTGTAGAAATTACCCACCATTATTAAATGGCTGTTAATATAATGTTATTAATTATTGAAAAATAACAATAAAATCAACACAACACAACACAGCAACAATAACAACAAAAGTGAAACAATTAATATTTCATTTGTAGCAGGAAAACCTGTAAGCCACTCTCTTTTAGTTGGTCCGTCAACACATACACACACAAACACACAAAACTCATTGTGCTTGCGTATGTGTGTTTGTGTATGTGAATTTGGTTTTTTTTTTCAACAATCACTAACAACAATTCACTTTTTTAAAGTGTGAAAACATTTATATTAAAACGTGAGATTAACACTATAGAACAATTTCCAGGGTTTCCTACAGCAGATCAGGACAATTAGTCTCAACTTTAAGCTGAGTAAGTGCCAAAACATGGCAGCTGAATTAATGTTGATGTTTCATTACTTGACAGGCCACCTACTCTATAACGTCGAAATTTTCCAATTTATTTTACGGATCACACAATAATTTCATGCAAAACAGTCGATAAATTTTTTTAATCTTTCAAATAAAGTCTTTATGACAAAAAATACCTCAACATTTTTGTTTATGTATCAGATAAGAGCAATGAGTAGTGAAAAAGTGAGTAGAGTTGAATCATAATTTATAATTTATTGTACTTATGCGCACTCATACTTATTGCAATGTTCTCTATGAATCATATCCACTCGAAAGTTTGAGGTGCGCATCGAACTCATACCTAGCAACATTTATGACGTTGTTAATTTTGACTCTCCTGAACTCCATGTTTATAGACGATGCAAAATAAGTATTGTTTGGCAAAGCCAACTTCGTATACGAACTTTAAAATACTCATTATGAGGTAATGTGTTTGCTCATTATGAGATAATGGGTCTCATGCATAAAAACGAGTAAAAGCGCTGAAATGAGTCAGGTGAGCAATTGCTCGTGAGTTGAGTTTAATCAAACAGCAACAGTTTTTGCTCAATTTCGTATGCATAAAAATGAGTTCAAACCAAGGTTGGCAAACGGTATCGTAAAAATACCGATACCGATTCAAATACCGTTAAAATTAGGTACCGTTATCAATACCGATACCGAAACTCATTTCGGTTAGAAAATACCGGTATCGACAATACCGTTTATGTCTATACCGGTACGTACCGGTATACCGATTTCCGTAAAAAAAAGTTACAAAACTTAATTTCAATTAATTTTTTTGGAATTAATTACAGAAACAAAATTTCCCCCTTTAGACATTCTTACTTTCATTTCATCTGCATCTTTCGGGAATTTTATCAACTCGCTTGTTTTGGCATATATAAGTTTCGCAACTTCTGCAATAGTTCGCGACAAAGTGGATTAATGGACTCCAATATCTGTGGCTATAAAGTTTTGGAATCCAGGATCTGCACAAATTCTTAAATACAGTCGAATTTTATCAATGTTGCTGAGGGCACCACCACGTGTTTCTTCTGACTCCTCAAAAAAGCAATTAGACAACCAGCAGATGCTACTATCATCAAACCTATGTATTTATCATTTTATTATTAATTATACAAAAAAAAATAATATTTAAGAATACAAACCTGTATAATTTTTTTATCCTCACTTGTTAAATTTTTTTACGCTGTTGATAACATTTTGTATTTCTTTGTGGCACAAAATTTTCAGCCATGATTCTTTTTTAGTATACGCGAGTCACCTATAAGGCAGGCTCAATAAAATTTGAGCAAGAGCTCACAAAAGGAAGCAAAATCTTGTTTTTATGCATATGAAAATGAGCACAAGCTCATCTAACTTAGTTCAAACTGAGCAACACGAGATCAAACGTGAGCAGTGAGTAAAAGCAAATACATCAAATTTTATTACGCATACGACAAGCACCTTTTACTCAAACAATCGAGTCCGAGATCTAGCTCACGTTTTATGCATGAGACCCAATGTGCTTGCTCATTATTAGATTACAAATGTGTGTTTATATCAGTAACCCGCAAGCCATAGCACAATTGTGCAGATGAAAATTACATACATGCTTATGCTCTTTCAATTAGTCGTCACTGAGCAAGCGACGAATTAAGTTGTGCACGCATGTATTAATTTTTTCCTGGTTTTTGGTTTAGTTTTTTTGAGCACACGGAACGAAATTAAAGTTAAAATTTAATAAATTTCTACAGACAAAAAATTGAAAATATAATTATGGAAGCTAAGAAATATTTCGTGAAGAAAAATGCTTTTCGCAATATGCAATGCATTTTATGTTATGGAACATTAAAAAATAATAGGGAAAATGGTTTAAAAGGGCATTTTAATAGTATCAACTATATTCACTATAATTTTGAATTTATACACTAAATTGTTGAATGGTTATTAAATTTGTACTTTTTATTTAAGTTTTAGTAAATTGCTTATTTACAAAAAAAAAAAAAATCATACAAATAATAACCACATCATGTATTTTATATTACAAAACTTTTCTTCAAGTGCAAGTTTATTTTACTCTCATTTTTCTCACCAATACAAACATATTTTATTTTGCGGGACACTGGTTTATATCAATGATGTCAGTTTCATGGCACAATTGTGCAAACCAAAATCACACACATTCTTATTCTCTTCCATTTAGTCGTCAATGAAACGGCGACGATAACACATGCGCAGCGGGTATATTCAATTCTTTATAGATGCAGTGAAAGAAAAAAAGTGGTATGCGAAAAATATTCTATGATCAGTAATGCTTTTTGCGACATTCAATGTATTTTATGTTACAAAACTTTTAAGGAAAGAAATGAATATATATTAAAAAGACATTTTGGTTTTTTTTTCTAGCAGCTTCACTAAATTGCATTTAGTATCAAAACTTAAAAGACCAATAACTCGGAAAATATTGGTCGCAGCCAATTTTTTTTTGTTTAATTTTTTTTTTCTTATATTTCAAGTTTCTATCAGATAAGCTATTTAAAAATTTATTTTTTGGATTTCTTCACAGTTTCCTATGAAAAGTTTACAGCGCCGTAACTCGGAAAATATGGGTCGCCCGCAACTTTTTATATAATTTTTGTTCCTTATTTTTTAATTTTCTACCATATAGACTCCTTTTTATATATTTTTAGCTGCTTCACTAAACTGCATTTGTTGCAAATATTTATTTTTTCGATGTAACTACTTCAGACAGCTTTTCTCACACATACAATTATAGTTTTATTTTTGACACCACTGGTTTATATGCACTTTATACTGTTGTAGTTGTAGTTGTACCATTTGAATGAGTTGTACCAGCTGAAGGAGTTGAATGAGCTGAATCAATGTAAGTAGTACAAGTATTTTTCAAACTGAGGTGATTTATGAGTGAGAGTGTGATGTCGACGTCGCATTCATATACTTATAAATCAACATTTACTTATAAATCAATCTTATTGTAAGTGTGCGTAAATCAGAGTAGTTGATTTCAAATGATGTCTACTCACTTATATTTAAAATTCTATAAGTTTGGGCCTGTGCCAAACGGTAGCAAAGTACTAGTGTAAGTAAATTTTTGACACTTCTAAAGTGAATAAAATTTCACTAGCCCTGGGGGCTAGTAGAATTTTTGACACAACAGATAAGTTTTTGACAAGCAGCAAATAAGAAGCATGGTATCATAAAAGGCAAAACCACCGCCGTCGCTTCGAGCCATCGCCTTTTACATACATACATTCTTACGTCTCTTAAATTTAGTTAGACTGTGAAAAATGCATTGTTTATTTTAATTTGTGAAAAATTTTGCATCATTTAGATAATATTATATAATTTTTTGCTACGAGAATATTGTTTATAAAAAAATTTTCTTTTAAAAAAATTGATGGTTGTCGGCGGCTTGTAGTCAAATTTTTTGTTTCGCCGCCGCAGCAATTTTTTCATCAGCTTCTTTCTATGCTAAAGCGAATTTGTCAAAAAAGATATCATTTGGCACAGCAGAAAAATGATTTTTTTCCCCACAGGCAAATATTTTTTTACCATAGTGCTTTTCTACCGTTTGGCACACGCCCTCAGTATGAATAGCGAAAACATGATTCATTGCCAATCACTGGTATGCATACCTTTATAAAATAACGTTGGCAGCTCTGTCAATAGCTCATACATACTTGTATGCGTGCATGCGACACGCAAATATTGAAATTGTATGTTGGCTGAACACAGACGCACACACACACGCATACACATCTTTGCTACATAATGCAGCAACATTATTAAATCATCACTAATTTTGTAATTAAAAAAAAAAAAATGGATTTAACATGTGGTCATGGTCTACTTGACCAATCGACCTTCCGGCGTGCCAGTCGTCAGCTCACATAAAAAAAATATATAAACACTCTCCTTCTATGGGTTTGTTTGAAATCATGTTTTACATGGGCGAGACAAAAACAAAATGAGAGACAATTAAATTAAGTTTATATTGTCCTTTATGTGAATTAAGATATGCAATTTAAAGTTTGACAATATTATTTGTGTTGTGGACTATCAGTGAATCTAACAACACTGAAAGAAAAACACTTCGTAATGGGAATGAAACCGTTACATTTAACCCCTTTCATTAATGCAACGACACATTTAATTAATAAAATGAAAATTTGCATTAAATTGCTGCAAATTTCATGGAATGGAATAAAACCTTTGTAGTGCTTAATATTTTACATTTCGTAGTATTATTAATGTTACGAAATAATTTTCATTAGTGTAATTAAAAACATGTTTTCATGCAGAATTCATAAAAAATTAAATTGATTAGGTGAGATAAAAGAAGATCAAATTATCAAACCACAATTGTTATTAATCTATCGTGCCATAACCGCCAAAAAAAAGCTTAAGCGACATAATTTTCGAAATTGATTTTTTTACCAAAATCGATCATTTCCGATCGTAAGTAATAGATTTTCGTTAAAAAAAAACGAGTTCCAAAAAATTTATCGGTTAAGCTTTTTGTGGCGGTTATAGCTAGCTATAATTATGGAAATTAAAGTTTTGTTTCAATTTTAATGAAATATTTTATTAACTACAATGAAAAAAAAACTTCCTGCTGTTGGCTAGTAGGCAATGTGCGACCCTTGTAGTCACAGATTCGAATCATGGAGAAAAGACAAATTATTTTATATATATATATATATATATTTATAAAGAGAAGTAACACTAAGGCAATGAATGCCTACTACTCTAGATGTTACCTTCTTTAGGAAAGGGATAGTGATAGAAAAGACAGGCGGTGAAAGAAGACATAGACAAAAGCTTCATTCTTTTACAACTCTGCTCTCTGCACGTTTTTTTTTTTTTTAATAATGCAGTGTTTCAGCGTTCTGGTGTTAAACGAGGCGTATTAAATTTTTGAAAGCTGTGTCTTAGTAGCCATTTTATCAGTTATTTTACTTAGCCGATAATTCTGCTATACAACGAAGGAGGGCGCTCTGAAGTTACATTAGGATTAGTATCTGCTGAAGTCGGTAGAGTTCAGTGACCAGTGACTGTGCCTTCATCACTTGAACTTTCCGAAAACAACTGACACAAAGGGACACTAATGCACATCACAAAAATGCATGGTGTTGTTATTTAATGACTGTTGGCTACAAGGATTGAACCCAGTACCTACGGTTTTGTAGTCAACGTAGTAACTACTTCAGCCAACCCTAACCTCAAATATATATTTATTTATAAGCTATAACTTTTAAAATAAATTAAATAATGTTGAATTAATTATATCAATTCAATAATGTTGAATTAAAATCTTAGTACGGTATATATGTATTAAGTGTGCATTTAAATAATAATTGAAATTCTTGTAGCTGCAGCGGTAACCTTGTTAACTACCACGCGATGAGTTCCAGATTCAAATCTTGGCCGGGGAAGCCAATTATATTCATACAAACATTTTTTTGATGCCTGTGCTAATATACACACGTAAGTAGGAATCCTCACAAAAACATAAATGTGAAAAATGGCCAAGTTCCTATCAAAAATTTTGGCCATTAAAAGTAATTAGATATAAATTTTGACCAAGTTCTTGTTTGGCACAACACCTTCCACTGACATATGCTATGCATTATATACATTTGTAATCGTAAGAGTGTCATATAATTTTTAGATAATCGGCTAACTTGGGAATATTTTTACCTTTCTAAAAAAGGAGAGAATAATGTAAATTTGTTCATTTCTTTATATCGGTAAAAATGTTGTCAAGTTTGCAGACTATCTAGAAATATATAGTGCATAGCATATTTCAGTGATAGGTATTGTACCAAACAAGAACTTGGTCAAAATTTATGTCTCACTACTTTTAATGGCCGAACTTTTTTATAGGAACTTGTTCTTTTTTCACATTTATGTTTTTGTGAGGATCTGACTACTTTTTGAAAAAATTTCTACGATAACACTTTTTAAACTTAAAATTTCTAGTGTGTTTTATTTCTATTCATTATCACTGTGACAATTGAAAATGGCCGAGTTACATAAAATAATGGGTTAGAGAGTGATGGGTGTTGGATTGTACACCTCAAAAATGAGTTATTGTGTTATTACAACGGGTCGCCAGTGTGTACGCAATTTGTTAAGATTCATCTGAAAAGAAATATGTAAAATACAGCGTCAATTTTAGTGGCCCTGATCCCGCCTAATTTCTCAATATATCTACATACTAAAGTCTGCTTAGGCGAAGTACATAAATCAAAAGGATATTCCCAATGTGCATGCAAAGTTTCAATAGGGTAGCTGATGCCTTAAAATTTGGATTTTCCGATTGAGTAAATCAATTATGACTATTTTTCTACAAAATGTCAGCTCTCTACAGTATAATATTTAGTAAAATTTTTATGGGCCTAGCCCGCCGACTTTTATATCTGTTAGTGCTTATGATTCATGTAAAGTTTTGTAGGAAAAAGCTATTGAGAAATACATGAGTAATAGACTAAAAACTGCTAAGCCGAAGTACATGAAAGAAAAAGCTAAGATTTATGGGTGACTACTTTTCAAAACAGGAAATTTTTACTTTGGATAAGTGCAATGTGTATGAAATGTTTCAATAAAGTTGAACTTAATTTTGAGTTTACAGTGCTTGTTCCCAACCCCTGATTGAAACTTCTGGTTTCTTAGATTTTTCTTAGTGATCTCTGATCTAGATTAATTTGTGTATCAAATTTCAGTTCTGTAGTGCGAATTGGAGTCTTGAAGGCGTGGCCCCGCATACTGGAAAAAACTTCTTGGTTTTAAGATTTTCCCATTGGCTTGTAACGTTCCGTCACAAATGCTTCTATATTTTTTTCCTACACTGTATACTTGTTTAGTTGATTTTGCATTTTTTGTTATTAAAAACTGACCAACAGAAATAATACCAACAACTACATACATGTTTTAAAAATACACAACAAATAACAACAACCACGTGCATGCTTTTGTAAGCGCATGCATGCTGTATGAAATACAATAAACACATGCAGACTTTTATAGATTTTCAACTAAAACGAACAAACGATACAAATGGGGAAATTAATTCTCAACAAGTTAAAATAATAATTACTATAAGATGTCAAGCTTAAGCCACAGGCAATGAGGACGAGCTGGATGTCTCAGTACAGTAAGCAGGGGCACTACCTGTATATTACAAGGACGGATATCAAAATAAAGGCTTGTCCCAATTTTTGGTGAACAGAAAGCTTGAAGATCTACCGCATTCAACTTGAGCTTTCTAATAAATTGTAGTTAGTATTCAAGATCTATCGTATTCATCTTGAATTTATTTTAGTTTATTTTATTTCAAGATCTACCGAATTCATCTTGAAACTATTTTTTTTGTTCAAGATCTACCGCATTTATCTTGAACTTCGCGTTTATATTTAAGATCCTCCGAACTCATCTTGAATTTCATTTGCTTGCCGTTATTTCAAGATCTACCGAATTCATCTTGAAAAATCGCTTATATTCAAGATCCCCCGTATTCATCTTGAATTCCTATTACGAGAGCCACCGAATTTTTCTCGCCCGCATTAAACTGGCCTCAGAGCCCACCGGATATAACCTGAACATATTTTATTACGAGAGCCTCCGAATTCCTCTCATTTGCTAAACAGCCTCAAGGTCCACCGAATACCGCAGATAATAAGTTGGTATTAATTATAGCTGTCACCGCCTGTAATTCACTGACAATAAACCCTGTAGTTCTAAGATATCCTAGTAGCATAAGTTTCGTTAAATAAACAGAGCTTTGTATATTTACTTAACACCCAAGAAAATTATTTTTTTATTTCAAAGGAAGTGGACCTTTGAGTTCGAACCTGGACAGACTGAGTCATACCCCAGCTGGAAAAGTAAACCACGGTACAGGCTTACTCATCTAAACTTACTTGTGTATAAAATTTCAGTTCCCTAGCGTGAACTTTACCTTATAACTTTATGAGCATTACCCCTCCCACTATTTTAAGCTCACAATAGACCGAAGTAGATTAAACACAAGGCCAAAATTTTTTAGGTCATAGTTTAAAGTACTGTATACGTGCAAAGTGTATGCAAGGTTTCACTCAAACGGCTTAAGGTAAAAGCTGTATACTAACAGCCTCATTTATAAAACTTTTTAAGGCTTTATAAAGGGGTTTTAAGACAAATTTTCATAAGAAAATTTTTCTTAAAAAGCCTTAATAAGTTTTATAAATAAGGCTGTAAGTTTTCAGGTTCAAACAATAGTAGCGTGGCCCCGCCCATTCTGGTAAAATTTTTCGGTTTTTCAGATTTTTCTAGTTGGTTTCTCACCTAGGGCTACTTGTGTATCAAATTTCAGCTTATAATCGCTACTTTTAATTTTTAATTTTTATAGGCGCAGCCCCGTCCCTCTGACTTAAATTTCCGGGTTTTCAGGTTTTTCTTGTTGTTTTCTCCCCTATACATATTCGTGTATTAAATTTCAGCTCCTTAGCGCAACTTTAAAATTTTTAGTATTTATGGGTGTAACCATGCCCACTTTTCCAAACTTAAGACTTTTCTCGGCCAGTGTTAAATATTTGTGTAAAGTTTCGTTGCAAACGTATAATAATACATACAGAAATAGTATATCTTAATATGCTGAGCCGTAGGACATGAAAATGAGGTTAAAATTGTATAGGCGTGCCGAATTTCAATAAAATAGCTTCCATTAAGCGCCTTAGATTTGCTATTTTAATTCTAGACTTTATGGGCGTAGCCCCGCCCTCCTGGCCAAAATTTTCGTGTTTTAAAATTTTTTTAGTTCATTGCTTACCTAGACCTACTTCGGTAGCAAATTTCAGCTCACTAGCACAGATTTTAGTTTTTATGGGCGTAGCCCCGCCCCCTTGGTTAAAATTTTCGGGTTTTTTTGATTTTTCTAGTTCATTTCTCACCTAGATCTACTCGTGTACCAAATTTCAGATATGTAGCTACAGCAGAAGTGCTTCATCAATTTGATGAGTGATCAGTGAGTCAGTGAGTATGTCTTAAAATATGCACTTTTTGCACCTCCATATCTCCGAAACCATTCTTTGTAAAACTTTCAAACTTTGCATATGGGTAACATGAATTTATTCTAATTATGCTTTAAATTTTACGATTGCGTGGAACAAAGTTATGAGGGGGGTAAAAACAGCTCGAATGGCTTCCTGTAAATATACACACTGCGTGCATTGGCCGGAACTTGGCCTGGCGTACTATCGTGCGCCTAGATAATTAATAAAATGAAATGGAATCACTTAATTTACTTCTTGTTGTTTCAACATAAAAATAACTTTGATTCAACATGATTCGCCATGTTATTTCAGTATAAATTTCACGTTGTTTCATAAAGTTATTTCAAAAGGAAAATTTTCTTTTAAGGTTGTTGAAAATCATGTGGAATTAAGATGAAACACATATGAAGCAAAATTTTTACAGAAAATGTTTAAATCATACTTGTTTTCATGCTTGTTTAATTAATATGAAATTTTTTCTTAGAGCACAAATATCTAAAAATTGATCGTTAATGGTTTTTCTTGCCTATAAAGCCTTAACCTAAATTAAAATTTGAGAACTTCGAATTTTCCAAGTGAGTTTTTTTGTTTCCAGTTGTTTTATTTTAACTGAAAACTTGCAAGTGACCTTTAAAAATGAGGGAACAATGAATAGGGAATAAACTTCTGGAAGATATTTTTCAGGAAAAGGCTGAATATATTACAAATTAAAGAGAATAACTGTCTTGTTTGCAAACTTAATCAATTAGTATTTATCTGTACATACTTTATTTATAACTGGAAATTGCTTTAATAAGTATCTTCACAAAGTGAAATAGACTTATTAAAAATATTGAAACTAATTTATTTTATTGCTTTTCATTGATTGCTCCTTAATTGTGTTTTTCCTATTAAACATTACTTAATTATAAATATTATATTATAAACTTTAACACTAACTAACTTTGTTATACTTATCAGGTACAGAAATGCAGCTTTAGTTCGATATTTATAATAAGTGGCAAACTCAAGCAAAAATGATCCATCAAATGCAGTAAGAAAAACAAATTTTATAAAATTGTATCTCTACCATAGTTATTTGAAGCACTGCTATAATCAAACCTTGGCATTTTAAATTTTTCTCAAATAAACTTAAAGAAAAGTAAGAAGAATTTTATTTTGTTAAACAGAAAATATTTTTAAACAACAACTTGCTATAGCAAAAACACTTTGTTGTTGATGCAAGAAATTTGAAGAAGAATAAAAAAAGGCAGCAACTTCTCTTACTTATAAAATATTGCAACTCGTAGAACACTTGAAGCTAAAATTATTAAGAATTTCTACACTACGGTATTTTTGTATAAATCTTTATCAAGCAGCATTTGCTGGAGTTTTCTTATGATTATTATTTTATTCTTTTTTTTCTACTTTTGCATTTTTGTACATTTTTATACACAATTCTGAGAGCAAAAAAAATATATAACTAGTGCTAACTGATTATGATGCCTGCAGTGACCTAATTTCAATTTAGCAAGAATCAAGAAAATAAAAGTTGTTGAATGCATACCAAAACAGGAAATTGCAAAGAGTAAGAAAGAAAAAAAAATAGTGCATTGCATAGTACAGTTCTAGTGCAGAAGATAGAGAAAAAAACGAACACTTTAATTTAATTTATGGCTTAGATTTTGCCAAAAGACATTTGAATTTGTGTAACACTTACCTGGGTTATAAATTGTTGTGTGTGTGTGTGTGTGTTTCTGCAGCAGAAGATTTTATAATGTGATATTACATATAATTATGTTGCACTATATTTTTCAATTTAAAATTTTTTTTTTTATTTTTAATTTGATTTTATTTAACACTTTTTTTAACTTATTACCTTAAAGATAGGCTTTAAGATATTTCACACTATGGCGCCTTATGGTATGCTTCAAATTTTATTATTAGCGTTATTTTAACAGATTTTTAACAGATTATTTATTTATTATTTTATATTCTTTGATTTTTTTTATTTGTAGTTGTATAAATTTTCTTGATCAATTATCACTTTGTCTGCTTTTTTTGTTAATTTTATAAAGTTATCAGACACTGGCATTGCAAGTTTTTTTATTAAAAAAATGTATTTCAAATATTTTTAAGACTTATATTTTTTGACCTTTTGCTTTACAAACGAGAGCAATTAATTTCTCGGAAAAGTTTCTGTGAAAAGCCAGTTAAAATACTTTTGTTTGTTTCATTTAGCCCAGACTTGTTCTAGTTTGTGGATTTCTGTTTATTTAATAATCTTTTTTAATTGTTGCTCAAGGTTGAAAACAAGTTGAATTTTGTTTTTTGCTAGATTAATTGCCTGCCTGTTGATAGGCTGTAGTTTTGCAGCTTTGTTCGTAGTTTACTAGAAAAAAAATTACTACTTCAATTTAATTGTTTATGACATTTTTCCATTATTTTTTTTTTATTTCTTTTCTCTTAACAGTTTTCACTTTAGTTTGTTTTAACAACTTTATTAATTTTAACAACCATCCTTGAGGTATGTTTTATTTTTTTTATTTTTTTTACAGCAGATGCAAGTTTTCTATTCTTAGCTGCACTTAGAACTCTGTAGTATTTCTTCGTTTTATTTAAATTTGTGTTGTTACGACGCCTTAAGGTATGCTTGCTATAAAAATGATTTAATTATAATCATTGTTGGTAGGCAGCAACTTTATTTCCGTTTCTTAAATACTTTTAGTTTGAATTTTAAATATTTGAAAAGCTTCTGTGTTTTTGGCAATTTTATAATGGTTTTTTTTTTTCTTTAAAAATTAAGTCAGATCAATGGTTTTTTAACTGGCTGTTATATATAGTTGGTTTCTAAGATCTTCCTTTTCAAGGCTTCTCACTGTTGAAACTTTTACTTATCATTTAAGCCACCCTTAGAGTCCCGATACCGACAATCACTTGTGTAATATATTGATTATTTATACTTTCACTACCGTAATTATTGCGTTACCGAAAATTTAAAAGTAAATACCGACACGATTTAACGATTTTTCATTATTCAAGGGCTGGCTTTGTTAAATTCTTAACAGTTTAGGGGAGAGTTATCTGAAATGAAACAAAAGAAAATAATGAATTATTAAAAAATTATTTGAAGAGACAAAATATTTTAATAATTAAAAAATATTTTATTGCAATTTTTAATAAAGAGTAAAATCGATTTTAAATTAGCTTGCAAAGAAACTTTTTTCTAAGTTTATAATAGATTTTGTTTAACTGTCAAAAAAAAAACTCTCATACCACGCTTACACACAGAAAAATGTCAACTTAAGATCTACCTAAACAAGGCTAATTTTACCTTTTTCGGCAATGATTTCGCTTCATATGTATGTGTTTCATGTTAATTTAACATGATTTACGGTAATCTTCAAAGAAAATATTTCCTTTTAAAATAACTTTATTTCATGTTGATTTAACATGCCCTTACTGTTAAAATCATAAGAAGAATCATGTTAAATCAAAGTTATTTCAAAATGAATTAACATGAATTTAATTTAATGTAGTCATTAATACAGATTTTTGGTATGTATATAATCGGCTTGTGCGGCCAAGATTTGAACTTGCAACTCATCATGTAGTAGTCAACGCGCCTATTGATGCAGCCATAAGAACCTTAAATATTCTTTAGATACACACTTAATATATACCATCATGATTTAAATTTTAACTCAACATGATTTAATATGAGTTCAAATCAAAATTATTGCATGGTGATTTTACATTTGTATTTTTTTGTGTGTGTACCTTTTTGACATTTATGATCGGTATACCCTCCGAAACGATAGAAAATGCTTTCGAAATTATATTACTAATATGTAAACATACAAATTCGGAAGCATTTTTGTCATTTCTATTTACAAAGTAAGCACCCAGTATATATATATATATATATATATAAATAGATTGAGACTTCAAAAACGAACATAGAGACCAAAAGCGTTCAATTCACGGATTCACCGTCATCACGACTCAGAAGTTATGTACGCAATAGTAGTAGCCTCAAGCGCGTTTTACCAATAGTAAGCGTTTAAAGACTTCCGCTAACACGTTTATTGCTGTTGTTTTAGTCATGATTTATTATACGCGTGAGTCACGCGTGACTGTGGTTGTATTTATATATAACAATGACTTAATTTTTTATTTAGTTATTTATTTTATTTACTTATTTATTTATAATTCGTATCCAAGGTCATTCGATGGCAGGCGTGCGCGCTTTTATAAAAATTACGAATTTTTGCTTGTTTTATTCATTAAGCACCGTTCATATGCATGTCGTTCCTACTTCAATATTTTATATATTAAAAAAAATCATTTTTATTAAGTAATTAATAACTACTTTCTTTGTATGGTGGGTACCCGTCTACCCCATCCTCCCTTCATTATTCCCTAGATGTTGGTGGAACATTCATCATGTTTTAAAAGCTTTCCACATCAAATTTAGTGTACCTCACTATTGAAGTTGTGAAGATATAGGAAATATAATAATAACTTAGTATGGGGAAAGCCCTTTCCTGCCCATTTAACACCAAAATAAAATAAAAAATAAATAAAATAAAATTTGGTGACTCTCAATATTTTAGTTGTGGATATGTGAATTGATCCACGAAAAAAGAACTTTCACCCCACTGTGCAACGATTGAAAAACTTATAGCATTTTCTTTACCAGAAAAAATGCTCCATTTACATTTAAAATACACAGTTTATTAGAAATTCTTGTATCATCCCTTAAGAGCTTACATTTTTTCTTTAAACGAACGCTAAATTTTATTTTTTTAATAAAAAGTTAAAAAATGTTGCACTTTCTTCAGAAAAGAAAATGGCATTATAGACAATGTCTAACCGCCAAATTGTGTTCATTTAACCTAATTGAACAAAAATTTTACGTCGAAAATTCGTTTCGTCAAGAACAGCCGCCCATGGCCATTTTCAAATGCTAATGTATCGATCTTGCGAATATAAAAAAAACTTCGGATTAAATGAATATTTTGTAAGTTATTTTTTATAACTTAAAGTTATACTCGTATTGTGCTAAAAAGGCAAACCTTATGATTACTTTGCCCTATGATATGGGACAAACAAAGATGCAACTCGTTCTTAAGCAAATGCTCAATTTCTTCAGCAGTCAAGTTATATTTTTTGATTATTCCGCATTGTTTATTAAATTAATCTTAAGAATATTAATTATGAAAACGCTAGTTGCTATTTGAAATCCCCTTAACATTCCAACTTAACCATTAACTACATCTGGCGGTCAAAAACCACTTATGATCAGCTGTCCGTGCACCTTAAACTAGGAATGTAACGAATGCCAGTTTAGCGAATGCGAATGCGAAAGCGAATAACACATTTTAATTTTTGCGAACGCGAATGCAAATATTACAATACGTTAAAAATCACATGAAAATAAATTTATTTAAGAACATGAAGTTGTATTATATACATAGATGTACTACATATATCATTTTATTTAAATTTAGTTTTTAATTGAGAAAATATTTGTTAATTTATTAAAAATACAAATTCTTAAAACAGAAAGATACATGAAATTATATTAAAATAAATATATGTAGATAATTAAAAATGTTGGACAATCAACCCATTCGTACTTTGGCCCTAAAGCGTGGTACCATGTTCAACATTTCATGTGAAATGCTGTCATATTGAGAAAAATTGGAATGAATTGTTCATAAAGAAATGTTTTATGGTCATCTTGAGAAAAACGTAAAAAATATATCTTCAACATTTTAAGCTTCATTCGACTAGTTAATATTGCTCGCATTTGGAATTTTTGTATGAAGTAATAAATGGTGTTCAACATTTTCCAAAAGTTTGAACAGACTAGTCTTAAGTAGGAAATGGGTTCACGCAAATCAAACACTGCCTTTTATGTTTCAAAAGCTTAAAACAATTTCCAAACACCGCTGGATTTTGGTTTCATTTTTGTATATACTTATGAGAACTTATTTATAGAAAAGTTTTCCGCTAAAATTTTAAAGCTTTGATTAGAATGCTTTACTTGTCAGTATATATATCTTTTTCATGCTGGCTTATAAAAATTTTTCGAGTTTTTGACGTTTGTTAATCGCAAACTATTTTCTTAAAAGAAGTACAAAATTTTTTTGTCTTTAGTATTAGCTTGAAATATTCGCATATTTTAGCGAAAGCAAAAGCGAATGCAAATATCAAAAGTAAGCGAATAATTTGCGAATGCGAAAGCGAATGCGAACATTTGTTACATCCCTACTTTAAACACAATTTTTCATTCACTAGGCACTTGCTTGTTCAAAATTAGTGGCTGTGTGTGTGTGTGTGTGTGTGTGTGTGTGCTAACTGTGTGTCTGAAAAGAAGCCTAAAAGGGTGAAGGGAAGAGTGAGTTAGCGTGGTGCAGGCGACCTGCAGGTAAGATCTTATTGCAGAAGTTATCAATTCCTTCAAATAAATATTTTTTCTACCTTTGTGTTTGTATTGTCGCGTGGCCTAGAGAAATAATTTGTAGATGTTGTCAATCTCTAGAAACAGTCTACCTGGATTGGAACCCTCAAAGGTAATCTACTTGGTGGCTGGGCATTTGCAATAAGTTATCAATTCCTTGAAATTTTACGATTGCTCTCTGGTAGCTACGTCAGACACCGGCAGCCCAAAAACTATTTAATCTGTTATGTATCGTCCCACATCCTGCCTTAACATATTTCAGGCTTCGCAGAAAAAAAAAAGTATTTTATATTAGAAGACTAACTAAGAACTAATCAAATACAAATTTTTCTACTATTTGTTAAATAAAAAGTTTTGTATTTTAATGACAATATACAATTACTTATCAAATTATTTGCTAATATTTGGTGTGATTTTCAAGGCTCGTCACGGTATTGACTTTCAAGGCCAATGTCAACAATACTTGTAAAAATAACATATTGTCATTTATGTTATTGCTTTATCACGCTAGAGGAAACCTCAAAACAAATGTAGTGAGAAATAACACAAAGTGTTTATCACGAAATGTTCACACAAAGAAACAAACCCTTATACTCACGATATATGTATGTACTTGCAGAAAAAAGTAAATCCTGATCACATGAAATCACGCATAAATAAAGACATATGTATGTATAGTTCAGCAGATAGTATACTTAGACAGTTTTTTGTTTTTTCATAAAGCAAATTGCTTCATAAGGCTTTATTTAATGTACTTTTCTTTTTTTAACAAATTCTAAATCTCTCAAATATTGGCTAATTTTTGCAGTTATCTAACAAATATAAAAATATAAAATAAATAAATAAAAAAATAATTGTAAAAAACAGTTAAGTTATCGAACTCCAATAAAAAATGTGCCTTGTAGAGCAGGCATCCTAAAATTTTCAAACACACAACTTTGTCCTTCACTAGCTCTCAAGTTGATGTAAATTGGAGAAGGAGTAAGAGAGAGATAGAGATATATTTTTAAAATTGATATATTGTAAATATCAGTCGTAAAGCAGCTCTGGGCGAGTCAACATCACGCGTCGTTGGCAATTAACTCTTAAATGCAACCAGGCCACTGTTGTTTTTTGGCCTTCGAGAGTTTTGCGTCTCACTCGCACTGGTTGACTGATCTGCCACGGATTACTGTATAATCTTGCAGTTCTTTTGTGGAATTTCCTTAACAACCACGTTGCTACTTCCTATGTGAAGGCATAGGTGGTGTACAGTCAGTCACAAAAATATTTTTAAGAATACTGTTAATAACATTATGGACATATGGTCTTATGGCCTGTTTCTACATAACAAATAAGCTGTCAGGCAAGCAAGCGGTACACAGGCGAGTACGTAACAAAATGAGTTTTTATAGTACACTTGGCTAGCTTACGTTGTATTTGGTATAACTTTTTGTATATTTAATTTCATTGTTGCCATGGTATACAATTTGGTATTCGAGTTAATTTTTTTCCATACCAGAAGCATTACTTAATGGCAGCCCTAGGACAAAATCGAGCAAAATAAAAAACAGCTGCTTTTAAATTACAATGCAATATTAGATCAGTTCGTTTATTTTTCAAACAAAATCGAGTAACTGAATAAGTCCTGAGTATTTTTGCTATTAAGCATTAAAGAATGTTTAGATATATTAAAAAGGCTGCATCAGAGATTCTTAATTAATAACATCGATAGTGATATACTTTTTTTCATTTACGGTATGTTATAATTTTTGCACAATTATAAAAGCATTAAGATTTTGCTGAAACAAGTCAAAAAGAATTCATGCTTCATGAATGGATTTCATCCATCATATACGATATGTATATACATATATCGTCAGATGGTTACTAATTTGCCGCATTTAATGCAAATACTCCCAATCTTCTTGCTTTGAATACAGCTAGATCCAAGATAATAATGAATAAAAAACTTTACATTGAAATGTGGTTCAAAGTACAGGAATTTATATATGAACCAAAATAATATGCCTTATCGTGGTTAGGAGGTTAATATCTTTCAATATATTATAAATGTGGAAAAATGTATTACACATATAAGAAATATATTTCATATACATAAAACCGATGTATATTCACCATACAAGAAAATGATTGAATAATTTACTTAGAAATAAAATTCGGCAACCATTTATTTAGTAAGAGCTTGCAATTACTCAGTCTCAAATTACAAACGAACGAAATTCAATAAAATACAGCGAAGCTCAGTAAAAAGTTTCAGGTAATCGAACAAACCTATTATTACTTTCCTTGAACAAATTTATGTGAACAAAATTGAAAATAAAATTGTGATGAAAATACATACAAATATGGGATATAATGTAAGAATGTTTGGATTTATGCTTACAGGTTCCATAATGGTTCAATTAGACGATTGTGTGGACATTCGATTTCTTCTTTAATGAATAAGAACCTATTTTAATTTTCAGACAAGTACTAATTTTTGATTGCCTATATTTGACATTAGATACAATTGAAATTGTTATGTAGAAACAACAAAATAAAAAAGTATTACGTATTTTACTCAGAAAAAGTTGACAGTTGTTTTATGAAACCCCAAAGCCAAATTTTCTACTCATATGAACAAAATTGTTGAGTTACTTGTAATGTAGAAACATGCCATTAGTCACCTGTCCATTTTTGTGCAACCATATTGTGCAAATTTACTTTGCAGAATATGTACTATAAATAAATATTATTTATTAAATAAATATTGTAAATAAATTTGAAACTACCATATATAGTGAGAAAGTCTTGAATGTTTGCTTTAACGAAGATATTCGTTCCGTCAATTGATTAATTAATGAATTGAAGTACAACGAAAATTTCACCACACATATATCACATTATTTTGCTTGTAAAAACAATTTATGACTAATTGAAATTTATTTATTGGTGGTAAAGCATATATTCACTTCTATGGTGCCTTACCAAAATCGAATCTCTATCTGCTACAGCTTATTAAACCAATAGAATAAATTACTTTAGAAATTTACAACAGCATCCTAAAGGGTTCTAAGAAACTTAAAAATTCACTTATATGAAATATATGCAGTGTGAACACGAGAAAAAGTAGAAAAATGGGTACAGATACATCTCCTAGCATGAATGAGAGAAAAATGCAGCAGTTTTATTTTCTAAACCAAGAGATATATTTCTGCCATCTTAAGCATTTTTGTTTGCTTTGTTAGTTAAGCACAATTTATATTAATATCGTTTGCTTAAAGGACCCATCAATAGACTTTATTGATGCAAAACTGAATGAAGAAATTTTCTTTGGGATCTTTAAATGGATTATGTTTGTATATGTGATTATCAATAAAATATTAAGAGTCTTACTATAAATTCATAATTTTTTTTTTTTTTTGCTTATTTCAAAAAGTTTATTTTAAAATCTACTAATGAGTTCCTTAAGCAGAAACGATGGTGCTTAATCAACAAAACAAGCAAAAATTCTTGATGTATACATATATATTTATTTTTGTTATGGTTAGTGTTTCTAATAACAAACAAAGTAACAAATTTGTGATTTGAACGGGATAAGGTTCGTATTGCTTTTTAAGCCAAAATTACATGTGATAATTATTAATGAACAAATAACACCAAAGTCTGTTGAAAATATTCTGACTAACAATACATAGTTGAACGGAACAGCCAGCCGTTTTCGAAGGCCACTAAACCTTCATCATCAGCGTTCTTTTGTGTGTGGTCCACTGTATGTGGTGTCAGTAGATGTAGATTTCTGCTTTATATACTTAGCATTTTATTGCAAATGGAATATGTGAATTGTTTTGATTCATCTTATTTCAATTTGCTGAAAGCTTTTTTCAATTTTACCATCTTTATATTTACAACAGTCTTACCATTGTCGTTTGTTCTTTACTAATTATGCACATGTTAGTTAATTTGCTTATTTTTGTTCTACTTAAGATAAACTTTTTTGGTTTGTTACTATTAAGTATATTTTTATTTTTTAATTTTTGCCACAGGCCCATGGCTATTAATTTTAGTTAATTTTAATTATTATTCGAACTCCATTTGTTTCTATATTTGTGATTTGAACGTCAGAATATTTACAACAGACTTTGGTGTTATTTGTTCATTAATAACTATGACATGTAATTTTGGCTTAAAAAAATCAATACGAACCTTAGCCCGTTCAAATCACAAATATAGAAACAAATGGACTTCGAATAATGATTAAAATTAACTAAAAGTAACAAATTATTAGCTGATGTTATTAATAAACGAATTACAGATAAGTTATAACCATACTTTAAGAAACCAAGGAGCTGCTCCAAGTCTGAATATGTCATGTGCTAACCACATGAATACAATCAGCAATCAGTGGATTAAGAGCTCAAGTAGTGAATGTGAAGATTTTATTTGAATTTTTACACATTGAAAATTAAATAAAAATGTGCGGATTTTAGTAAAAAGTTCCCGAATTTCATTAGAATAGATTCCATTGTAGTAGCGATAGAACAAGGAAATGCACCTCACTTTAACAACAATCTGTTTTGCCCTCTCCTCCCTCTCCTGTTTGGAATGATATATTTGGTATAAGAAGTAAGGAAAGTAGAGTTACAGCATTTAAATAAAGCTAGACACTTTAAATGCTTCGTTTAAAAATTGAAAATTTTGATCAGTCAATCGAACAAAAAATATACTGAGTTCTTATGCCAATATCAAGAACTTCTGATTCCTGAATACTTACACCGACCATATTTACAGATGCAGCAGCACTTTCGGTCATGTTTCTGTGAGTAAGCATACAACATTGGATATTACGAGTTTTAAAATTAACCCCTTCAGAGATTGTTATTAAATTATAATTTAAATTATCATTCATACGATTTTGAACTAGGTTAAAGAAAAAAATGTTTCAATGCTCTTTAGTCTAGTACAAAATCGTCGTAGTCAAAGTAGTAATATGACACTCGTAATAAGGCCCAATATCAAGGTATAGTTACGGTACTGGTTTCAGACTCACATTAGAGGGAACAATTAACATTATATTGACACTATTTGATAGGTCCTGCATTTCACCACATTGAACATGTACAGTGCCGTTTACTACTATACTAGATGAAGTCCCAATTAAGATGATAGATACATCAGTAAAGTGACGAATCTGTAACCATTTACACGATATGTCTTATTTCATGATAGAGAGTCATAAAGAGAGTCAAATTTTCTGCACAGATATTAACACAACTCTTCGCCCTAACTAATTATTTTGCTTAAGGTGTCTTTACATATTAATACAATGTATTATGAGATGTCAAAAAATGCTGTAGAATGTACAAAATTTTATCATGTAAACGCAAAATGTATCGAGTAAGAGAGAATACGGATACAAGCGGTCGGTAAATGTAACCAAACCACACCAGAGGTGTATTTCAAAGCAAACATTGGCAGCAATAATGGTATTTATTGAAGGTGTTGACACTTTTAAAAAAAGCACCAAAATCAACTCAGGAAATTTTCATGTTGTTTCTGTAAATATTTTACGACTGCAACCATCAGCTACTTAACTTGTACAGCAAAACCAAACAAACAATAAACAAACCTAAAAAAACATTATATTTGGTAGTAAAATTACATTGAAATAATAAAATGTTTTCTCCAATATTTAGTTTTATTAGTACAAATCTTTTTTTTTTTTTTTGTAGTTTTGCAATTTTTTGTTATTAACTCAACAGTTTAATATCGTTGCTTGCATTTCACTTATAGTTTCAGTGTAAAAATGAATTTTTTTTTTAAACACGAAGAGAATTGCATAATATTTTGATTCTACAAAGTCGTAATACTTTTTATTAACGTGTAAGGACAATAACAATAAAAGCAATAGCAATAACTCGAAAATTGGCTTACATCATATAAATAATGAAAACTTGCAAAAATGCGAACATCTTTAAAACAATTTTCAAACCCGCAAAAATTGTAGACTCAGTAGATTTTAAGAATCAAAAACGATCTCATGTAAGAATAAATTCAGTAAAGTGCGACTCTGACTCGCGCACGAAGGGTTCCGTACGAACACTAGATATGTAATTTAATACAAACTTCATCCTATATAATATATAGTTTTGGTATTTTTTTCGTTTTTGGGGTCTTTTCGATTTTTTTGTTTTGTCGTTTTTTGCGTTTTTTTTTCGGTTTTGGCGATTTTTTTAAGTTTTGGCTCTTTTTTTAGTTTTGACACTTTATTTTCTTGTTTTGGCGATTTTTTCGATTTTGGCGTTTTTTTCATTTTGGCGATTTTTTTTATTTTTTGGCGATTTTTTTTCATTTTTGCGATTTTTTTTATTTAAAATTTTTTTTTTAATTTTGGCGACATTTTCACGTTTTGCCGATTTTTTCGATTTTTGGCGGTTTATTTTTCATTTTGGCGTTTTTTTTTATTTTGGCGATTTTTTCGAATGTGACGATTTATTTTAGTGTTAGAAATTTGTTTTTAATGTTGTCGATTTTTTTCGTTTTGGCGATTTTTTTTTAATTTTTGGCGATTTTTTTTTTTTTTGGTTTGGCGATTTTATAATTTTCGGTTTTTTTAGTTTTACCGTTTTTGAAAATTTCAAGTGTTTGCCTCTTACAGTTTCCAAGATATAGCAAATTGGCAAAATTACATAGTCAAAATTGCATTAACTGATGGACCACCCATTAATTTTAATTTTTTTAAATTTTAGTGTTCAATATACATATGTTCATACAATTGTTGTATATTACATGGGATTTTAACACTTTTCGTTGCTCGTTTTGGAACACCCTTTAATTTTTAATTCTCATGTATTTGTTGTTGTAGCGGCCAAGGTTCTACATACTCTGTCTAAATTTCAGGTCCGTAGCTCTTACGGTTCCTGAAAAATACTGTGTGACGGACAGACGGGCAGCGTAGCGAAAACAATAGGGTTCCTTTTCACCTTTGGTGTACGGAACCCTAAAAATGGCGAAAATTCACAAAATAATTTCTTAATTGGAAAAAGACCTTAAAATTTATTTTAAAAAATGTGAAATTGTAAGGAACACCAAATACTTGGGAAAATTTTGCTACAATAACGAATATTCGCAAAAACCTGATAACATCAAAAAGATATCAACGACTGATACTTATTAAAAATCGTTAAAATTGAAAAATAAAAATTGGGATCAATCACTTTTATTGTAAAAATAGAAAAATTCTCGATAGTTACCAACGTACTTACAAATACGTAAAGATTTAAGTAGAGTCGAAAGAAATCGGAAGAAATTGCCAAAATGTCCAAAATGCGCTAACATCAAATAGATAGATGGATTAAAAATTGTGTAATAGCCAAGATTTGGCTAAAAATCACTTTTATCGCGAAAATAGCACAAATTCACGACAAATTACATATATGCAAACAAGCGCTTAAATTGCTTAAAAACAGCTTAAATTATAAGGAATACTGAAAATTGGGAAAAGTCCGTGAAAATTTTCAAAAACTTGCTAACATCAAAAAGATAGCAAAGTTTGGATATTAATTAAAAGTCGGCAGAACTGTCAGAAATATTATTATTTGTGAATTATATGCATAAGATAAGAGGTTTGTGACTACACAGAAAAAAATTATTTGTAAATACAATTAATTTTTTTGTTATATCAATTAAATAATTAATTGATTTTGAACCTACAACGATTTTGGTAAATACAATAAACGAAATTGTAAGTTAAAGGAAAATCTTAAAAAAATTTCAATTAAATATATCAACAAATAATTTGTTGAATTTTATTTATTTTTTAAACATTTATATTTGTTAAATTTCAAAGATATTTCAATTAAAATTATTGTTATATTAACAATGTGAATTGTTGAATTTCCGTATCATATTTGTTATATTAACAATCTTTTCATACACAATCAAAATCCTTAAAACAATTTTTGCTTGTCTGCGAAAAACACTAAATGTCTTTGGGCTGAGTTGAAATTGCAACCTCAGGAATAATAAACTAACTCGCTTACCTCTCAGCTAAAGAGCAATACTTTATTAGATAAGCAAATAATGAATACACATAAAACATGATTTCATTTTTCTTCTACATGTGCGCATTTCATTATGATATAATTTAACAAATAATTTTGTTGAGTAATTTAATTGAGTACAACAAATTTTACTTTGTTATATCAACAATGATGATTGTTAATTTTTAAACTAAATTTTAACAATTTGTTTTGTTGGTTGCATTTCGATGATATTTTTTTCTGTGTACTCTAAATGTGTGGTTGAAGTCTCCTGACGATTTGTTACAGCAACAATGAAATGCACATAGACAAAGCTGAACCACCAGCAAATAAATTTCAAATTAAATTATTCACAAGAGCATTCAGTTTTATTAAAAATTACCTGTTTCGCAAAACTTTCTAAAATTTGCAAGTAAATTATAAAGCCTTAAAATTAAAAAAAAAAAATTGCTTTAACGTACACAGAAAAAAATAATTTTGATATTTGAATACGAAAATTACCGAATCAATAAAAAAAATATTGAATTGAAGCTTTGATGACGATTTTTGCGTATTTGATAAACAAAATCGTATACACGCTTATTGGAAATATATAATTTTTTTTTTTAGTCAATAAAGAAATTTAATGCAACAAGGAAAGAAGTTGTTGACGGAAATTTTTATTGTATGATAACTGTTGTGATAACTGTTGTTGCCACGTTTTTCAACCACTCTTTGTTTGTATACACTGAAAGGAAAACCTTCATTTGATCATTGAATTTTGTGACTAATAACGAGTTAATGTAAGAATTCATTGTGTTAATGAATAATTTTATGCATATAATAAAAACTTTTAATAAACTAATGAAGAATTATATTCATACAATGAAGAAGTTTTAATGATGCTACTTCAGTTGCAGTAAAAAAAATTTTTTCTTTAATGTATATACAGCTTAAGGCTTGCTGGCAATTTCGATAAGCAATGTATTTGAATTAAATACAGAATTTTGTTGACTTTTTTTACCATATTCAACAATACAGCTTTTTGAAAATATTTTTGGAATATTTTTTCTGTGTATTACAAAAATTATGAAAATTCGCAAATAAATTTTGCACTGCCCTCCCAAATATTACTTTAGTTTTGTTATATTTGTTGGCATTTGTTTGGTATCATCTTGTTTATGTTTCAAATGGCAGTTTCACAGCAGTCATATTTTTTCATATTATTATTTTAAAACATGTCGACATCGTGAGCCAGTTTTTGTTTCAAATGTAAGTGCGCGACAAGTCAAACGTTGTCGATATCGTGGGACAGGACAGTAGTTTTAAGACTACAGTTTGAATATTCCAACTATATTTCTGCGCTTAGAAACATAATAGCATTAGTTCGATTGCTACTGAAGTTAACATTCGTTAATATACTAATCTCAACTATAAGACACATACAAAAAAGTAATATGAATAATTTTTTAATATCAATTAAAATATTTGTAATATCAATTAAAAAATTAATTAAATTTTCACCTATAAACAATTTGATAATATTTATTAGGTTTTTCCAGTCATGAAAAATGTAACTAAATTAATTTAATTCTGAATTGAAAAAATTAATTGGTGAATATTTTTTTTAACTTGCCCATTTTGATTTTTTCAAAAAAAAATAAACGTTCAAACTTTAAAAGTGGTTTTTGTATTTTTTCGACAGACATATAAAATTTCTAGTAATGAGTTGCCTAAGTCAATTAGTTAATGCTTAATTAATTTTCAAGTAATAAAATAAGCAAATAAAATAATTTATTGAAAAAATATTGTTTTTTTAATTTTAGCAATTTTAGTAATTGATCTCATCATTTTGATAAGACTGCAAAATTTAAAAAAATAATTATCGTTTCAAGCAATTCAATGGTCAATACCATTATTTTATTTTAATTTCGTATATGCTAATTATAATAGGGACAAATAGTAAGTGCAGATATAAATTATAGTAAAGAGGTCCTTACAGAGTTCTGTTTGCTATAATAGTGTACCTTAAAATTTTAGTTAAAACTGAAAGTCAAATCAATCTCTAGCAAAGTTCTTTACAATCTTTAGTAACTCACGAACGAGATTTATCACTAACACAACGATTGAATTCCCCTTAGCATAATTTTTTCAAAAGTAAACAAAAATTATTTAATAACTTCTTGCAATAAAACTATTTTCGCTTCTTAGTATTTACCTAAAAGTTTACTCTGTCGCTTAAACACTTCTCAAGTTATGCCATGAAATGAGAAATAATTAAATTCATTAGTTTTTAATGCACTTAACACTTAAATTTAGTGTGATGGCCCCCTTCAATTAATTATATAACTTATTTGGGAAATGTTTTTTTTTTTGGCGAATGCAGCGCGCTCATTTCGCTAGTTGGCCCGAAAATTAGGTTAAATAAAACTTTTTTGTTATTTAATACACTTGAAATTTTTTTATACTTTCAGCAGAAAACTTTTAGCTCAGTTTTGCTAGTTTTATAGTTGAGTGTGTTATGGCATAAAGAAAAATTTTCTGCTTTTAAATTCTTTTATTATAATTTTGATTTTTAATTTTTTATCACTAAAACACTGAAAGCTTATCTTCGAAATTATTATTTAGGAATGCGATACGCACATAAAAGTTTTAAACAAACATTATAAATATTTTAGTTACTTTGATATAAACGCTTATTTGTTAGTAACAAAATTATTATTTCTTTGATTTTTAAATGAAAAATTGATTTTGCTTATATTTTTTTTTACGCAAATTTGTTTTTATTACAGTGTTTTAAAATTAAAAACCGCATTTAACGTTGCTCCTTGCAAGCGCGACACTACGTTGTGAATGAAGAATTTTATTAAACCTGAATGGGGAATGAACCTACATTAAGATGTTGATGTTCGGTATTGTTGTTGTTTGTTGTTTTTGTTGCTAAAGCTGATGGCACTAACATAAAATATTCGCATTTGCAATCGTTTTCGAATGTAAAGCGATGCATACGACATTTTTCTGTGTCAGCTGCACATGCAAACCCAGCAACAACACAAACTATATACACACATATAACATACCGAATTGAACTTAAGTACATAATACCATAGAGGCAAACAAACTTCAATGCAACTTCCTGAACAAACATGCGAAAACTAACATCGAACCTGGCAACTCGAACCAACTCCAAAACACTTTTTATTTTAAAGTACCATAACAAAGAAGAAAAATTACATTCAAAATAATATAAAAATTGTGCATAAAACAAATGATTTGAATTCAATACCTTACATTTCCATTAAAACAGAAAAACATTACTAATGGCCGAAAAAATCTATTTATCGTAATTATAATAAATTAAATTTTAAACCGTTCTTTCACCTTCAAGTGTCCGCCTTAACTAAATTCCTCTACATCTGCCATTTAACCGAAGAATATAATAACGATTGCTTTGACTTGACTACACTTCTAATTTTAATCCCCACAACCACTCGTTGATTCAACAGATTCTTTAAATTTCTTTCAAATTCTTTATCTATAGTAAAACTCCCCATAACACGTAGCCAAGCACACCAATGATGATGTACACATCCTTTTATATTTTTGCATCGAACACGAACGAAGTTTAATAGTAAATAGTCAACAAACAAACGAGTTCATACTCAAAAGTTCGCTCGCGCAAGTTGAAAGACTTCATGCTCTTGTAACAAGAGAGTAATTTACATATTACAGTTAACCGTTATCCTGTTGCTTTTTTGCTTTGCAGCAGAGAGTCAAATATTTCCCTCTTTGTAACGCTCTTGCTAAACTGCAACAAATAGCAGAAATATTGGGTTTTCTGTGTTGTAGGGGAATTTTCGTTAAGTTCTCTGTTTATAGGAGGATTAACTTATGCAGACAAGTTAATATTGCCCGTTATTAAATCTGTTATTAATGGTACATTTTAAGGGGCAATTAGTTATGAAGGGCAATTTTCTGCAACCCAAAAGGAGCCATTGTTCTAATACAAGATTGAGGAAAATTTTCTCTTAAATTTGAGTGATAATATACTACAACAAATGTCTGTGGCAAAAAGGAAAAAGTTCTTAAGTCTATTTAAGCTAAAATTTACATAATGGCACCATCATTATTTCCCCAAAAAAATTTTTATCAGTAAATAATAACCCCCGTATCCATAAAATTTTAAATAAATTTGATATGTATTTTATTTCAAAGTTTTCATACAAAATTTTCTTAAAATGGATTTCAAACTCATTTTATTTTTGTATGCGTATGAGGGTAAGTGATTTTGAAGAAAGTTACAGTAAAATTACTTCTTGGCTCATTTAATTTCAACATACGATTTCTTTTCAATAAAAACTAAAGTAGATTTTCTATCTAATAAATTCTAAAGAAAGTTTAAAAAAATAGCTTTTAGTTTAAAATTGCTTTCCTGAAAAAAAAACTGCTAAATTAGACTCAAGCACAAAAGTTAAAAAAAGGAACCTTATTGCTTACGCTGTCACAGTCTGTTTTCTCGAGAACGATAAGAGCTATGGCCCTGATATTTTCACAGAATTACGAAACTTTGAAACAAATATATGACAGTTAAATATTAAAGGTTGAAAAGGCATTTTCGCTAAAATTAAAAAATTCCAAATATATATATAATGACTATTCGACCTTTTTTATTTAACGTATGATGTGGTTTTTATAGAATTACTCTATTCAGGCTTCCAAGGTCATTCAAATTGATTTAAATGCAAATAAAAGACAATTTTATTTCATTTTTTCATATCCGACGTTTCGTTGGGATTTTCCAACATCTTCAGGGATACTATTTTTATTGAAATCTGGTAACATTGATAAATAAAAGAACGATTTTAATGCAACAACAACAATAATAATAAAACAATTAATGTTTTGCTTTAACTTACATATACTATCTTCTAATTTTAAAATAAATGCGGAAACGAAAAGTCGCCAAAATCAATATATCAAAAAATAAAATAAATCGCTAAAATGCAAAAAAAAGGTCGCCCAGAAACTAAATAAAAATCGCTAAGACTAAAAATATATATTTTAAAAAAATCGCCAAAATATGAACAAAATCGCCAAAACGAAAAAACACCAAGACTAAACATCGCCGGCGCTATGAAATAAGGCCTAAGGAAATAACGCCCAAATAAGAAATGAAAAAAGCCCCAATAAAAAAAATCCCAAAAAAATATATATAAGGCCCAAGAGAAAATTTATGAAAAAAACAACCAATATAAATGAAATAAAGTCCAATTAAAAAGCCCAATGAAACCAAACTCAAAATGAAATAAAGTCCAAAAAAAAATTAAATAAAGCCCAACCAAACTCAAGATGAAATAAACTCCAAAATAAATTATATAAATCGCAATTAAAAATTTTTTAATTTTACTGGCCTTAATTTCATTTTCTTATTTGGGCATTATTTCCTTGGACCTTATTTCATTGCTCCAAAATAGCCAAAAACTAAAAACATCGCCGGAAAGAAAACAGATTCAAAACTGAAAATTAGTTGCTGTTACTGAAATTATCTTAAAAAAAAAAAAAAAAAAAAACGTCAAAACCTAAAAACTTAAAAAATCGCTAAAGACAAAACTAAAAATTAATTGCTGTAACTAAAACTATCCTCAAAAAAACACGAAAAATTCGCCAAAACTAAAAAAACAACCTAAAAAATCAGCAAAACTAAAAAAAATAGCTAAAATAAATCGCCAAGAACCGAAAAAATCGCCACAACGAAAAATAGTACCCAAACTAAAAAAAATCGCTAAGACAAAAAAAAAGCCAAAACGAAAAGAAAACTCAAATGCTATAAATGTCAATACTAAGATTTCGCTAAAAACAAAAAACTCGCCACAAACTCAAAAAAGAAATCACTAAAATGAAAACAACGCCAAGGCTAAGAAAGTGACAATAATAAAACAAAGAAAAGAAAGAAGAAACAAAACTAAAAATTAATCGCTGTAACTAAAAATATTGTGAAAAGACGAAAAAATAGCCAAAAATAAAACAACAACCGAAAAAAGTCATCAAAACTAAAAGAAAAAGCAATGTGAGTCCGATTACAGAGGAGATGTGTAAACATCTTTTTTTTTTAAGTTGGAAGTACTTATGCTCTTAGTATCTTTTTTTAAATTAATTAATTAAAAGTATCAAAACTTTCAATATTGTAAATGCGTATGAATTTGTTGGTTTTTGTTTGTATTATAGCTTTCACAAATAAGAGAAAAACAATTGTTAGATCAAGAGAAATACTACACACACACTCATGTTTTGTTTCTTTTTTTACTTGTAAGCTAATAAATGCGTGTGTAATATGTGTGCATGTAGTAGTAGCAACCTTAAACGCTTATAGCTCCCAAAATACTAAACCGATTTCAATAAAATATAGATTCTGCACATCTGTAAAAAAAATCCTTTAAAACCATATAAATCTTTTTAAAATCGGTGCAGTGGTACCAGCGTAAAAAAGATTGCAAAAAACATGTTCGCCTATTAATTATATACCTAGATTGTAGAAAAAAATTTTAGTAATCAGTAGAATTTTTTTTGTTTTTACTCAAACTTTAGTGGTACTGCAGTGCTCATCTATGGTAAATGCCTTTAGTTTTAGTTTTTAATCTTTAATTCCTGTTGTTGTTCTTGTTGTTGTGTACGCATTGCAATTAAAATAAATTCAGTAAAGTGCGACTTTGACTCGCGCACATTCGGTTTTGATAATTTTTTTTTATTTAGCTTTCTTAATTTTTTAAGTTTTTTCAGTTTAAACGATTTTTTTCAGTTTTATCGCTTTTTTCTCGTTTTGGCGTTTTTTTTTCTCTTTTTGGGTTTTTTTAATTTTCGCAATTTTTTTTCATTTTGGCGATTTTTTCATTTTGGCGATTTTTTTCATTTTGGCGATTTTTTTCTGTTTTTGGGGTTTTTTTATTAAGGCGATTTTTTCATTTTGGCGATTTTTTCATATTGGCGATTTTTTTGTTTAAGGATTTTTTTTAATTTTTTTTCGCGATTTATTTTAGTCCTAGAAATTTTTTTTAATTTGGTGCTTTTCTTTCGTTTTGGCGATTTTTTATATTTGGCGATTTTTTATTTTTTAGTTTTACCGTTTTTGAAAATTTCAAGAGTTTTACTCTTACTGTTTCCAAGATACAGCAAGTTGTCAAAATTACAAAGTCAAAATTGCATTAACTGATGGAACACCCATTGATTTAATTTTTTTAAATTTAGTGTTAATTGTTGTAGTCTGCATAAAAATACACTAACTTTTAAAATTTCAAGTGTATATATGTACATACAATTGTATGTATATTACATGGGATTTTAAAATTTTTCGTTGCTCGTTTTGGAACACCCTTTAGTTTTTAACTCTCATGTATTTGTTGTTGTAGTGGCCAAATGTCTACATATTGTGTCCAAATTTCAAGTCCGTAGCTCTTACGGTTCATTTTCACCTTTGGTGTACGGAAATATGCAGAAAAATAACCGGCGGCGGCGCACCATCGGCTTCGAGCCGGTCGACTTGTTTCTCTGCTTGGTATTGCTTCTTTCAAACACTAATACACTCATACATAGCTCACAGCGATTTGACAATGCAAAGCAAAAGCAAAAAGCAAAGAAATCTCAGCAAAGAAATCAAAGTCAAAAGATTTTTACCCCCTAGCGTATAGATGTTTACACAGCAAAAATTTGCTAAAGCTAAAATAAATCGCCAAAAAAAACACAAATTTGTTTAGTGATTTTCATAAAAATTTTTGGCCTGCTTAACTTATGGAAACAGGGTGTAAATGCATAAGGATTACGAAATAACTGAAAGTGATTCTTTAAAATATTTATTATCTTTTTCTAATAAGCAAATAACTGAAATTATTAATAAGGTAGTCTGAAATTATTTCCACCATAATATTCTAAATATGGCTCACTTTTTGTCACAAATATTATTTATTTACAAAAAAAAAATTCAAATATTGTGGGCTCTTTCAAAAGTTCATTATTTTCTTTCAATTTATATTATTACATCTTATGGCTACTTATGGCCATTCAACTTTTTAAATGTCTCTATTTAAATTGTTTGGACAAATAAAATTGCCTCAATTACAATTAATTAACAGCAGAAATTTTATTTTACTTAAGACATAATGACAAAAGAAATGTGTGTGTATTTATTTTGTGAAGAACAAAAACTCTAAAGAATAAGTAATCTTTAGTCTTTTAAATTGCATGAAACTCATCTCATATACAATAAATGAAATGAATTAATTAGTCAAAGAATGCAGAAGGGCGATAAGTATTTTTAAGCTGTATTTACACTAGCTGTCTAAAAATAATTAGATTCACTTATATAAAAGAAAATTCATCTGAATATATTATATTTTCATTTGATATATACTATCAATTTTATTTGGCAAAATCTTAGATCTAGCCGTTGATATTTTACTAGATCTCCGGCTAGTGTAAAGTCAGTTTTAGGTCAGAGGGTGAATGTATGCATGAATGTACTCGTATGTATGCAGTTTGCTGCAAATAGAACTCATTCAAAATAATTTTCACACCCTATTTGCAGCAATTTTTTTCAATTTATTCTTTCAGAAATTTGTTTCGCAGAAATTTTTTACATCTATCATCTTTTACTAAATACTTCAGCGTTGTTGGAAAAGTTCTAGTGATGAAAGCACAGACACTGGTTACTGAACTACACCGGCTTCAACAAATTCTAATCTTAATGTAACATCATAGCGCCCTCCTTCGTCGGTATTGTGTAGTAGAATCATCGGCGAGGTAAAATAACCAATAAAATGGCAACTAAACACAGTTTTCAAAATTTAATACGCCTCATTGACACCAGAGGCGCTGGAACACTGCATTATTAAAAACCTGCAAAAAATCAGAGTTGTAAAAGAATGAAGCTTTCCTTTATCTCTCCATTCATTATCTGTCTTCTTTATCACAATCATTTCTCTATCCTCCACTATCACTATATTCTCTTCAGCTCACAGGTCACACAGAAAAATATGCCAATGTAAAATCACCATGCAAAATGTTTGATTCAAATTCGTTGAAATCATATTAAATTTAAAAGAAATAATATGTTGTTTAAGTGTGTTGGTGTTCATTTGCTTTGTTCATAGCTGCAATACACTTTTGTGCTTAGTTGTGTGTGTTGTTTCTGTATTGTTGTTGTTTTTTGATGTTTGTAAACAGTCGACAAAGCAAACTGCTGCTGGATGGTAGGCAGTGTACTAGTCTTGCAGTCGGATGATCACGGGTTCGAATCATGAAGTCAAGTCAAAGAATTTTGTATTTTTTTTTTAACTAAACTTCTCAAATAATTTGTATATTAAATGATCAATGAAATAATGTTGAATCAAAATTTTATTCATGATGTCAAATGAATTGAATGAATGAATTAAGTCTAGCAGGAAGCACAGGACACTGCGACCAAAGTAGATCTATTGTATCCCCTGCCAGGTGCTAGAGCACCTCGCCTACACCTACTCCCCTGATGAATCTCAGGATTGCCAGTGGGTCCAGAGTTGGCAGTTCCCAATCCTCCAATAGGTGCTTGCCCAATTGGCTATATCTTCTGTGGCATAACGCTTCACAGTCCTTCAGAATATGCTCTGGAGTTTCATCTTCGTAATCACAGAATCTACACAGGCTGTTACTCTCAATGCCAATTCTGTTGAAGTGTTTTCTCAGTCTACAATGGCCTGTCAGGAAGCCTGTGAGCATTCTTAGATTGTTTTTACTCAGGGACATGAAAGCTATGAAACGATTTTGGTTATACGTTCCAATCATTAGTTTTGCATGCCTCAATCCTGGGAGATTGAGCCAGAGGTTTTCTCTATTACTCTTGATTTCCGTCGATATATCGTCCCGTATTTTATCCAATCCGAGTCCACAAAACGGTTCTGGTCCGACCATGGGTTTACTAGCCCCCTTCTGGCCCTTTCGTCTGCATTTTCATTTCCTAACACACCGGCGTATCCAGGAACCCAGCAGAGTGTGACCTTATTCATACTGCTTAGCTGATTTAGCTTAATGCGACATTCCCACGCTAACTTAGAGGTAAACTCATATGAGCTGAGCGCTTTGGTAGCAGCCTGACTGTGTACCACCTGATGTTGCCATTTTCAAATGAATACCTAGGTTCTATTTGCCCCCATTCCCTTCTATTGGCCAGAGCAGTTTCAAACCTCTTATCGAAGTCATACACTTTATTTATCACGTCAGATAGTTGCGCAAGTAGGGGAAATCGTCCTGCCAGGGATGATTGCTCCCATTGGCTAATTAGACCGTCTCTGTCTGTGCTTTTCCCCGCAATGCTTATTACTTTTGGTCTGGCAGCAGCCTCTATCACAATTGTAAGAGGTGTGAGTTTAATGAGGACTTCCATAGCTGCCGTAGGACACGTCCTGATAGCCCCCGTTATACAAAGGCATGCTAGGCTTTGTAATTTTTCTAACCGATTTCTGTCCGACCAGGCAACAGCACCATATGTGATGATAGGTCTCACTATCATGGTATATATCCATCTCAATATTTTGGGTGTGCAGCCCCATGTTTTTCCTGCAACAGATCTACAAACCATTAGTGCTTTTGTTGCCCTGTCAACAGTCGCCTCTAAATGCTGTTTCCATAACAGCTTTGAGTCTAATATCACTCCCAGATACTTGACCTTCGATGAGCTTCCTATTTGCACGTTGCCCACCTGGATGTTTTTCCAACGTGGAAGTGTTCTCCTCCTTGTAAAAGGAACAATGGTAGTCTTTGCAGGGTTAATATTTAGTCCTACAGATATGCACAATTCCTTCACTATCCTTAAACCGTCTCCTCAAATTTTCCTCTTGCAATGATAACAATGTCATTGGCATATGCTTGACACACTATGCCATTGCTCGTTAGTACATGCAAGAGTTCACAAGATGTCACATACTAAGTGCGATCTAAAGAATTTTTAAAGTTGTTGTGGCTGCAGGGGTAAGCACGTTGACTACCACGCGATGAGTTTCGAGTTAAAATATTTGCCGAGGAAGTAAATTTATATACAAAAAAACATTTTTCTAATGTCTATGTCAACCACACGTAAGTTAAATAACTAATAGATACATTAACTACATTAAATTAAATTCATGTTGTTCCAACTTGAAATAACTTTGATTCAACATGTTTCTTCAGTTTGATTTTAACAGTACGTAAATGATAAATCAACGTTAAATAAAGTTATTTTAAAAGGAAAAATTTTCTTTGAAAATTACTATAAATCATATTAGATTAACATGAAACACATATGAAGTAAAATCATTACCAAAAAAGATTAGATTAACCTTGTTTAAGTAGATTTTAAGTTGAAATTTGTGTGTATGTAGCACAAAAGGGATCATTGTATTGGACCGAAATGAGCTGGATTCTAAATTTCACCCATCCTTACCAGCAGTTGGCTTACCTAACCTAACCATCTTCATCCTCTCACCAAGAAAGTTCTACTAAAAAGAAATCATCATATAAAAAAAGATTTGATCATTATCAAACTAATATATGTTTGGAAAAAAAGGGGTTAAGTCAAGATAAGCTGATTTTAAGTTAATGGTACCACCATAATCTGCAAGTTTGAAAGTATAACTGGTTAAAATCTCAATTACCTTGTGTGATTTTTCAGGAAGTTATAGCACTATGACTTGCGACTTATCTTTTTTTAGACTTTGTTACGCGACACTATTGGCATTCAGGTGACCTCCACCGGCCAACTCTATAGCGGAGACCCTATTCGGGCGTGTTCTCAACCCTCACCTGAATCCGAGGACCGGTAGCAATTAAAGTTATTGACTGTACCTACTATATAAAAAAAAACCACATATTGTTGTTAGGGAAGTACGATGACGCTTCCACCAGCCCTTTCCCTACTATGGTCATTTCCATTTCCTGTTTAAATTGTTTTATGACCCCTATTCCAAAAGCACACACCACTACACACTTACCTTCACATCAGAATCCCCTTTCAATAAATTTACCACTTCATTATTTTAATTTACTTTAACAATTAAAAATCATGATCAAATTTATTAATATGGACAATATTTACCTATACTTATACTCTATACAATATTAGATTTTCTTTTCTTTAAATTTCTTATAAATTCGACAAGTTAATTCATCTTAGATCAAAGAAAAATAGAAATACCAAAAAAAAACGTTTTCTTATCATCTATAGAAAAATTACTATTAGAAATATTTAAATTTTTGATTCTTTACTCTTCTCATAGCAGATTCATTTAATACCAACTGGGTGCGTTCCTATATTTTCTCCTAGCTTTTAGAGATCTTTAAGGATAGACTACAGTTGGGCATTTAATGCGCTTCTATTACGTTGTGCTAATTTCCCTGAAGGAGCTCCCTAAAGTTAATTTGGTCTGTCACTATGCAGTCCAAAACATACAAAAATAATGACTACTAATCTCCAAAAAAAAATCGAATTGTTAGGAAAAAATATATATAACTGCTGTTATTAAAATTTCTATTTTTGATATACTTATTTCGTTATTTTTTTCTTCTAAACCGTTTTCGCTTTCTAACAGCTATTTTCCCTATACATAACAATTATGACTTAAAACATTTATACAAAATTTTCAAACGGCATACATGCATAATTTATTCTATGTTAGTAATATAAATGCCTAAATATAGCAATGGTTATTGTTAGTTTCATCAATATTTTTATTATTTTTTTATTTTACTTGTTTTCCTTGAAAAAAGTTCTCGTTTCTTTCTTTCTTCCTCTCAATTCGTTATTTCCATCTCGTCTCTGACTCATGGAAACCCTGGACAAATTCATTAGCTCCTTTCCGATGACGTGTGCGTCAGTAAACCTTCTGCTCTTTTGGATATCAGCAGTTCCACTCTTTATTTCTTCTTTTCAGGCTGGTCTTTAACTTACAGCCTGTTTGTAGAAAGCGACAAAGGCGACTCACGACGAGCCAATTCATGCACGACTACGTAATGTATAGCGTTTGTATAACGCGAGTCGATTTTATCGTGCAGCTTACGTTAATTCGCCCTTATGTCAAATATGTACTAAATCGTACTATTGCCAACATGTTCAAAAATAGTTTTAGTTTTTATTTTTTCATACAAAATTGTTTTTTCAGCTTAAAAAAACGGCAACCCTATTCTTGTGCACAACTGACGTATACATATGTATGTAAATACGAAAAGTAAACAAATTTTGTATAACAATTTTTAATTTTATGAATGCAAATTTTTTATTTTGTAAAAAATGCCTATTGAAGTTGTGCAATTTATATTAATGATTGAGTTTGATGTATAAAAGTGATAAATATACGCACATATGTATACTACATACATACAAGTATATGTGATCCTGCAATACAACCAATTTTAAATCGTGCATCGGTAAATGTTTGGCAGATTAAAGGAAAGGATAAAAATTCCTTGCAAGCTGCTCAGGTTGATACTGCTGTACGCAGGAAACGTCGCAGTGGAGGTATGCTGTAATTTTCATAAATAGTTCCGGTAGAAGATTGCAATTTTTGTTGCAGAAATTCTTGAATTCTTTTATTGCAACAAAAATCTCAAGTCTGGAACGGAACTTACACAGCATCAAAAATAAATCTGCTTAACTTTTTTATATATACATGCCTACGAATTTGTCAAGGAACTCAGAGATGTGTCAGATGTGTTTACGAATGACAAAGTTGTATATACATTCTATGTGCTTTAATAAACTAAATAACTAAAATCTTCTTCTCATAAATTATGAAAATTTATTATATTTTTTGTTTAGCATGGTACATACTTATGTACATATAAACAGAGAAACGAGTTTAATGGAAGTAGGCTGATTTGTTATCATTGTAATTGTTATTATTAGTATTATTTTTAATTTTTATTATTATTATATTATAATATAATATATTATGCTATGTTTGCTGTAATAAAAAACAGCTAATAATTAAAAAACTGTTTTAAAGATATCTTTTTTTTTATTAAAGAACCAAAATAAGATAAATATATTGATTATGATATGTACATAACTAAAGATACAAGAACAAAACATAACAAAAGGTAGGATAATAATGTATAAAACGACGCAAAAGTTTGGAGAGGCTATCCATATGGAGTTTCCTGTCAAGTATAGTATAGTTTTGATGGTACTAACAGAGGATAGTAAAACCCTACGCTCTGTTGATTTTGGTGACCTTTACTTTTTCAGAACAAGATTTGTTCAGTAGACTCTTGGCTACATTATTTCCGTATATAGTTAAGAGCTATTACCGAGTCTGAATTAGCTGTTGGCCAAAAACTGATGACATCATTTTTTGAGGGTGCACTAATTTTTTGTTTTTGTTATTTTTCTTCTTTTTTCTTGGGTTCACCCTCGCCAAAATTTTCTTCTGCTGCAGCAGGTGGTACGACTTCGTCGGAATTGTTATCTTCGATCAAGTCACCTTTCAAACAGAAAAAAGCTTTTCAAAACCGATCCAGCCGTTAGGTCTGTGCATACACACAGACATACACTACAAACTTATAATAACCCTTACTGATACTAAACTGTTGAGTTCCTGTGGCCAAGTGTGCAAATTTCTTGTTGTCATTTTGAGATTTTAATGCTAAAAATTTAAGCAATCAAACAATCGTAATATGAAGGTTTACTTACCTTTTTATTGTAGGAAATTGCAGTTTTGAATTTTTTTTTTATTCTTATTATTTGCCCTTTTTTATTTGTTTTGTTTATTTTGTGCACTATTTTTGTAAACACGAGTAGAATATTTTATTCGTCCACCTACCTTGACGTTTGTTGTGAGTCAAATCGCTTTGTACAAACCCAAATAAACTGACATCAGTTACGTTTTTTAACAAAAATAGTCAACACTCGTGTTTTAAAACCCCAAAAAATAAATAATGCTAACATTTCAGCGACTTTTATTGACGAGTCGTGTTCTACAAACAGGCTGTTACTTTGTAACTTTAAATTTTTTCTTTTTTCGTTTAACAAGGTTTTATTGTTTGTATTTATACATGTACATATGTGTGTTTTAATCTTGCTGTTCACTTTTATAGTCTTTATAATTGTTTTTATTTTTATTAGTTTTACATGCTTATACAACACTCTTAATTTTTAGTTCAGGTTATATTTCTTTTTCTTAATACGGATTTATCTATTTTTTTAGTTTTGGGCTACCTCACGTTTCAATGTCTCATTCTCAACTCCACTTCATCAAAAAAAAATGCCTACTTTCCTTACATTGGAACCCGTTTCGTTATTTTCCATTACATATGTATACAGATGTGCGATAGCTTTCCGTGAGCACCTGCCATTACGGCCTTATCTCACGGGTGCCAAAGCACCGGGTGTGGGTTAGACGCCAGACCAACGCCCCCATGCACCCTATTAGAATGAACCTATGGCCCACTCCATAAGGCACATAGGTTGCAATCTTTGAATATAGTTATCCCTGTACTATATTCAATTACCTTGCTGAGGTAATTTGAGCTATCTAAACTCTGCTGCTATGTCCGTGCCCATAGCAGCTTCTGTTGAATGGCAACAGCACCTAGAATAGTGTCTGGCTGACCGCGTCAGACCAATCACTAGCATTGATTTCACACTGGGAAGCCAAGACTATTCTCCCAGCGATTTTGGTAGCAACCACAGCCACCACGATAATTCTCCGGCTTCCACGCTAAGGTGTTGTGTATACACCCATAGCGAGGTCCCCAAGAGAATTCCTCAACCATTACCGGCACAGCTCAACCACTCATCCATAATGAACGCATGCCTGTGTCGCCAAATAACCAGTGCCTACTCCACACATACCAAAATCATCCCTTTAACCCCTTGGGGTATACCCCATTGGGGTAGGACGAACTCGGCATTTCAGCAAAGGAAACTGACGACCGCTACATGCACTTAAAACTTCAAAGCAGCTCGGCTGTCGGGCAACCGGCACCCGTGGCACCAGAAGTAGTCTCTGGTTAGACCTCGAAGTTCCACCACAAGGGCTTCACCTCTATCGTCTTTTGAACTCAGGGGCAGTTCTAGGTGACGCTGCACCTAACTGACATCAACAGGACCTGTCTTACTTTTGTTATAAATATGTGCACATCCGTTACTCTGTTTATATTCAGAGATTGGGTAGTAACACATAAGTTCTATGGGTAATGTACCAAAGGTACGTCAATGGAAAAAGCCACATCACCCCAGCTGGGGCCCCGGGGTTGCCACACCCGTAGTCCATTACAGACTCCCCTGGGGGGACATATGTATACATATGGGACCAGTTTTATATTTGATTTATACTTGTGATATGCCTGTGAGCAGTAGTATCCATACTTCCACATTTGCCGACGATACAGCCTGCCTTAGTATGCACGAAAACCCTGATGAGGCATCCCGCAAACTTCAGGAACACATTAGCCAGATGGAGCTTTAGTTAAACTTATGGAGAATTAAAGTCAATGAACAAAAGTGTGTCCATATAACGTTCACCCTAAGAAGAGATACTTGCTCCCCCATTCGGATTAACAATCAAGTTGTTCCTCAACATTCACATGTGAAATATCTTGGTATACACCTTGATCGACGACTTACATGGAAACACCACATTGACTCTAAGTTAACTCAAATGAAACTTAAATTAACTCAGGTACATTGGCTGATTGGTAGAAATTCAACACTTAGCCTGGACTGCAAACTTTTAATATACAAGTCGCTTTTAAAGCCAATATGGTGTTACGGAATTCAACTATGGGGCACTGCTTCAGCTTCAAATGTAGAGAAAATTCAACGAAGGCAAAATAAAATTTTACGCATGATAACATGATATACATCGCGATTTGAATATGCCACTAGTGACTGAAGAAATTGCAAAATACGCAGGCAAATACCTAACAAAACTCGAGTCACATCCTAATCCGCTTGCTCGTAATATTTTGAACTTTACTGGGCACATCCGCTTAAAAAAGAGAGGTACACGGGCTCTAATATTCAACACTCTAGATTATGAAGCTGCTTGAAAACACCTTTTTCTTTTTGTTGCTTATCACTACTTATGTATTATTAATAACTATCACTAAGCTTATGTCCGACATTGGTCGGGCCTAATAATTTTTTTATAGATTTAAGATTTGAATACTTATTGTTAGTTCATATTTGAAGATACAATAAATAATAAACATGCATTAAAAAAAAAAAAAAAAAAAAAAAAAAAAAAAAAACATGTATCTCTGAAAACCTGTTATTTCTACTTATATACCTAATTTTCTATATATTAATTCCCTTCAAACTTTGTTTGCTAGTCGCCATCTTTTTATACTAGGCACCTTGTTTTTTTTCAATCCTTCCAAGCATTCTGGACTTTTCCCATCCTCAATTCTCATGCTCAATCTATCCCTTATCCATCAATCATCGCGTCCATCTGAGTCTTCTGCTAACCGGATATCATAAAAGTAGCAAGCTTCCCACGTCGTATGTATAAATTTTAAAATTACGTTTGACACCAACAAAACGTAGAACTACACAAACCGTTTATTTACGCAACTTCAATACGTTGCCAACTTCTATCCTCCCCTCGTATAGTATTTCATTCATAATCATTAATAGGAAAACAATTAGTCACTTACTGAACATATACTAACAGTACTAACAGCTGTATTTGCAGCCATTCATTTGACACCGACACCACGTTTGCCTCAGCGCTAATTTATTTTAGGTTTGTATAAATTTTAAATTCTTTCTTTTCAGATTTTCCATGTCTTTGGGTGTTATTGCGGTACAGGTAAAATCTAGTATCGTTCCCATACTAATTATTTTCATTTAAAATACAAAAATTGAGCATCGCAAGCTTCGGTAAGCTCAGCCACAACATGATTTCACTGCGGTAGGCCTTCCGCATCGACAAGGTGGAACATTATTTATATGTATTGTTGGTCGCATACTTCCACTACAAACGATATAGGTAGTGTGTCGATCAAACAATGTTATAATTATTGGGGTTTTGAAACCGGGGCTAGGCTGGAGAGTGGTTCCTACAATCTGTAGAAACTTTTGCTCCCCCCACCCACTGAATACATTTATGAGGAACTCGGGGCATGTCTGTTTATTTTAGCCCCCTCCCGATACTTCTTTCTAAGATAAGCTCTGCAAAAAAAAATTTCCAATAATGGAATGGCATGCCACCCGCAACAACTTCTAATCTCATTTGGAATAATAGTTTAATTTAGGTTATAATTTGGTATATTTCAACTTAAATGTATTACTTATAGTGTGTCGAATAATGTTTGCCTAAAAAATTAAAGGTTAACAGAGAATTTTCCAATTTAACTGTAAAAAAAATAAATTTCTGAAAATCGACCTGAAAGCTTAAAAGTACTCTCCTGCAAAACTGTAAAATATTACTTCAGCACTTTTTCCTTATTGCCACAGATATGTATATACAGATAACTTTATTTATGTATTGCTACTAGACAAAGATAAGAGTTATACCAATATATTTTATTCATTTTATAAATATATATAGAAATATATCTGTGTATATTAAACTACTCATATTATACAATAGATATTTCAATTGACTTGAAATATTTGAAGGATTTTCGAAATTCATTTTATTACTTTAATTGATGCAAAAGCAACAACTAAATTAATACACCATAAGAAAACGTTTTATCTCTGCTAGACAAATCGTTAAAATTAAATTATTCAAAAACCAAGTTTTTCGTGTTTCTTGCATTTTTAGTCTTGTCGTTGTTACTGCCTGGCCACAAATATTATTTTCATCTTCCGAAGACACCAACTGTTTAATGGCGTCTTTAAATTGTTTGTTTTTCTCCTTCTGCTGACATTATTGAGCGGGAGTGTGTTCTAATGTCCATTCCCTACAAGCGCAATGAATATTTATGAAGATTTTAGAAAAAAAATATATGTATAAAAAATAAGCAAATGAAAAAAATACACAACATTGAACAACAATTTTTTATGGTCTGTTGTTTTATGATTTGCAATACATTTTCCTTCAATAAACACAATTAGTAGTGGGAACGCCGGCGGCGGCCGCCTAAACAGCAAGAAGCATATTGTAGGGGCTGATTTTTTGGAGGTACTTAAATATATGTACATATTTTTTGTAGAAAACAACACAATCAATATGAATCAAATCAAATTTATATTAATTAACATGAATAAATATTTCTATAAGGGAAGCAAGCAACTTTAGGCATGATGAGAAGAAAAAGAATTTTAAAATTTTGGAAACATCTTTGACATACGATTTAGCCTGCCCATTGTAAAAAATAGGCTAAGGATAAATGTAAATAAATTTTTAGCTTTTAAAGTAAATAAACACCCAATAGTAAATCACCCTTTAATTAAGGCTAAGACAAACCTTTCAATATCATAGTTAATTCTCACAGGATATCAGCTGATGATATAAACCAACATTTTTATTTTATAGGGCATTTACACCTGCACAAAATTTTGCAGATTTTAATTAAAACCTTTACGGTAATCTATACCGTTTACACCAAGTTTTTTTTAACAATTGTTATGCCTTTTTTTAATCAAAAACAGAACTCATTAACTGAAAATTTTCCAAGCCTACAACCAAACAAACAGCAATGGAGCCAATTCACAAACCTTTTTAAGCAAATCGTAGCCAATTCACTCATCTTTTATATAAATATGTTGTAGATTTAGCTCAAAATCTCGCAGTTACTAGATTTCGAGACAATGTAAATAGCCTATTATGACTATTAAAATTTTTAATTAAAATTTAAGTCAGAAAAATAAATATTAATACGGGTGCCTCGGCTAGCTAGTGAGTTTATTAACAAACAAAATAAACCGTGAAAAATTTGCACGGCCCTTACAGTATAGGTTCAATAGTGCCACTAAAGGGTAATAAGACCCTGTACCCAGTTTGGCGATTTTGGTGACCAATTTTTTTCTATGGGCCTCCAAATATTTCGAAAATCGGTGCACCCTTAAAAAATGGTGTCATCAGTTTTTGGCCAATAGCTAATTTAGACTTAGAGATAGCGCTTAGCTATATATATCAATAATATAGCTAAGAGTCCAACGAGCAAATCTTGCTAACATCTTATACCAAAAAAATTATTTCTTCATGCATATTTTTGTGCAAAAATTAAGGAAAAAAATTTGTTTCAGTTTTTTCAGAATAATTTAAAGGGACTCCAAAATGTTTGCTAACAATATTTTTCAAAGTTGTACCCACGGTAAAGTTGAACAACTTTTGTGAACATATCAATATAATTATGAACCTGTCTAGGCACCAGCTCTGAAACTGTCTTCTCGATGTCGGTGATTTTTGGGATTATTTCTGTTACAGTAGTTTAAGACCGAAGTCTCTAGCTTTTCTGGGAGCTTTGGAAAACCGATTTCACGTACAGACAGACAGACAGATGGACGTACGAACGGACAGACGGACATCGCTCATTAGTCTTTTTCTTATTTATAAGAACCCAGAATGTATATGCTTTATGTGACACATAATTAATATTGTAGAAATTACACACTGAATGACAAACCTTAATATACCTCTTAAAATTTTTGGTGAAAGTTATAAAAACAGACTTTTAAATAAGAATTAATATTTAAGTCGAATTGATAAGATATGCTCTTAGCTAAATGGCTTTCAAATTATAAGAGATAACACAATGCTATCATAACATATTGTGCCATAACCGCCAAAAAGACGTGTCATAACAATAACCATAGAAAAAAGCTGTGTGAACCAAACTTATGGGCAACACTGCATTTGATTATAGGTGACTCGCCATAACGCCATAACCATTGCCATAGAAACCAATTGAAATTTGGTTTGGTTATGGCTATGGCGTTATGGCTATGTCACGTCTAATTTAAGCTTAAGCGTCATAATTTTCGAACTTCAGCTTTTAACCAAAATGGATTATTAGCAATCGTAAATAGCCGATGTTCGTCAAAATAACGAAGTTCGAAAAATGCGTCGCTTAAGTTGTTTGAGCGGTTTTGGCTCGATATAATCCCTTTCAACCTTAACTAGTCAACTTAAGGAATTATTAAAATCATACGTTATCAGCCCCAAAAGAATTTTGAGACACGCGGTTATCAACTTTGATGATCCTTTGAATCACCTTATTTAAATCCTTTAGATAGTTTAAAAAAAAAAGGTGCGGTTTTATTTAAAAAAAAAATAATTAATTTCCATTGTAATGGAAAAAAAACTTCTCTTGCACCAAACTTATTTAAAATTTTGAATTAAAAAATTCATTTGTTGTTTTAACGAAGTAATTTTATTGCAGCAATGAAATAACTTAATTTTAACAATGAAACTATTTTAATGTATCAACGAAATTATTTCATTGAATCAATGACATTATTTAATTTTATCAATTAATTAATCTAGTTGTAGCAAAGAAATTATTTCATTGCATTAATGAAACTATTTAATATTTTTGATGAAGTTTTCATAAAAATAATTTTAACGAAACCAATTTGATGACTCCAACGAAACGTGACGTTGATTAAATTTTAATGCAATTTTTAATTGGCTCGATAAAACACTTCATATAATTGTTTAAAGAAATTCTTTTAGTATGCCAACAATTTAATGGCAAAATAATATGTAATTGTATGCATAATATTTGCATGAAATTTTTAGATAATATAAAAATCTATATGATAATTAGGGCCATTATTGCAATTTACAAATAGTTAATTTTAGGATGTTATCTAACAGGTAACTATATTGTGATTATTACAAGTAAACATTAATCTTAAAGTGACTGATAAGCTAACAGCAGGTTTATCCTCATGGTAGCTTTCAAAGTGAACTTTAAGCATTTTAACAGTCAAAGTAGCCTGTATGTGCACCAGAGTTGCCACAATACAACATTTGTATTAATTATTTTATCGGACAGTTGTAATAATGAAAAAACTTAATGGTCACTTTACCGTTCACGTTAGCTAATGTTAAGGTTAGCTATCCAGAACTTTATCTTTAGGTTGTAATAATGGCCCTTAATGTTGTAATACCATATGATTGTCTTGCAGTAAATTCTCGATACATATGTATATGTACTTTCTTTGAGTTTTTTATGTTAAAATTATAACTGAATTGAAGTTTATTATATATGCTTTATTTTCACATTTTCATGTCTTTGTCCAATCTTTCGGTTGGACAACTCCGCTTAGAGCCATTAGAATGAATTGGCTTTATTTAAAGATAGGATTTTATCGGAGGGATAAACACTTTTTCATGATTAAAGCCTCACTTTTACCTACATAAAATTGAGCAATAAGTTCCTCCTACTTGCAACTTTTGTCGTGAAGTTTAGTCCGTTTGAAGTTGCCACATTGGGTCTCATGCATAAAACGTGAGCTTGAGCTCGGACTCGATTGTTTGAGTAAAAGGTGCTTGTCGTATGCATAATAAAATTTGATGTATTTGCTTTTACTCACTGCTCACGTTTGATCTCGTGTTGCTCAGTTTGAACAAAGTTAGATGAGCTTGTGCTCATTTTCATATGCATAAAAACAAGCTTTTGCTTTCTTTTGTGAGCTCTTGCTCAAATTTTATTGAGCCTGCCTTATAGTTGACTCGGGTACACTAAAAAGGAATCATGGCTGACAATTTTGTGCCACAAAGTAATACAAAATATTATGAACAGCGTAAAAAAATTTAACAAGTGAAGATAAAAAAATTATACAGGTTTGTATTCTTAATTATTAATTTTTTTTATATAATTAATAATAAAATAATAAATACATAGGTTTGATGATAGCAGCATCTGCTGGTTGGCTAATTGCTTTTTTGAGGAGTCAGAAGAAACACGTGGTGGTGCCCTCAGCAGCATTGATAAAATTCGACTGTATTTAAGATTTTGTATAGCTACAGATATTGGAGTCCATTAATCCACTGTGTCGCGAACTATTGCAGAAGTTGCGAAACTTATATCTGCCAAAACAAGCGAGTGGATAAAATTCCCGAAATGAAATAAAAGATGCTCCAATGACGCAAGTTTCTTTCCACAAGTTTTTCTTGCAAAATCTGCATTTTTGAAAGAATCACCCACCTTGTTTTGCGTTAACAAAACAAGCCTGTGCAGACTTTGAAAATTCAACTCCCTTGTCTCATCAGTTTCATAACGACTCAAAACTGCTGTTGACTTTTTTTAACCTTCAAAAAAAAAAAACTACACACGCAAAGAAAAAATATTGTTGAGGCACCCATAATCAAACAGCAACATACTATGATGGAATTATATGGTTGCAGTCAAATCATATTATTGTTAATAGAAAAGCAAACTTTAATTATATTATTATATGAGTTAAAAATAATATTATCTACAAGAACAATTGACTTTGTCGTACCTAATCTTATTATTGTTAATATGACAACACTATTGTAAGATGTGACTAAAATATAATTGAGACTCACCATACCATGATCTAATATTATATTAATATTGTTAAATACGACCACAGTATTATTTAATGTAATAATACTATTTTGTTTTTTAATCATATTTTTATTGTAGAAACAGCTGTGCGTTAAATTTGAAATAAAAATAAATTAATATTATTGACATAAAATGTATATATATAAATGTATACTTACACGACATACATAGATGTCTGTATAAAGAGACACACAAATGTTTATATATTTTTATTGGTCAACCCTTTTGTTTATACTTTATTTATCTATTAATTTGTTTAACACCACGCGTGCACTAGCGATAGCTCACAAACGATGTACCGAACTGACAGATGTTTCTGAATAAGATGTTTTTTAAACTTAACATAGTATGGTTTTGGAAAACATTATATTGTTACTTACATCATATTATTTTTAAATAATAATACAAATTATGTTGTAGTCATAAATTTTTAACAAAACTATATTGTTAAATTCTAACCATATCACACTTTTTTATGGATGTGATAATGTAATTAGTAAATTCAAACATTATTCTGTTTATCGTAACAAAATAAATGTTTAAAATAACAATAACTAGTTTTCAACGACCACACATTTGTTTCAGAGAACATAATATTGTTTTCTCAACCATTCTACAACCATATCTTTGCTTTGCGTGCATATAGCAAAATCTAAAATAAGATTGCTTAATTTCTGTTACACATGTTTCTATTATTTGTTTTTTTATTATTTTTACGGCCCGTCCCACGATGCCACCAAAAATCGTTCGATCGAATACTTATATTGAAAATTTTTCTTATGTTATTGCTTTTTGCAATACAAGTTGTCGATCGAATGACTTCTGGTGACATCGTGGGACGGGCCATAAATGCTTGGTATTTGACTTTTTTCTAGTAAATATTTATTTTATTTTTTCTACTAAAAATTTAGAAATTTCGTCAGTTTGTATTGTATTATTATTATTATTTGATTCTACTTCACTTTCACTTGACGACATGTTTGCACTTCAATAACCATTTGACGTTTGATCTCCCTTTGCTCAAGTAATTGCAATTGGTTTGAACTCATTTTTATGCATACGAAATTGAGCAAAAGCTGTTGCTGTATGATTGAGCTCTACTTACGAGCAATTGCTCACCTGACTCAACTCAGCGCTTTTACTCGTTTTTATGCATGAGACCCATTGTCTGAAGTTGCCATACTATCTATTTTATAAATTACAGCCAAATTGAAGTTTATTTAAATTGAACATTTATTAAAGCACTAATAATTCCAAATTATTATTTTACGTATTCAGTAAAATATTTTTTTTATTAAAATTACATTGAAATTGATTGACTAAAATGATTTCATTTTATTTGTAATTGATAATAAAATAAAACAAAACCAAATAGTTGCCACTAAATATTTTTGACAAGCAATATCCACAGTATCCACAAAAATGTTGCCACCATACAAAAATTGTATTAATTATTTTATCGGACAGTTGTAATTAACATTATAAAGGTCATTTTATAGTTCAGTGTTGCTAAACTTAAGCTCAACTCTATGGAATTTTATCGTCCTTAAGGAATTTTTCTAAAAGCTCAGCTTCAATTTAAGCAGTTTTAAGAATTTGGGTGACAAGAAACTGTTGGCTGTCAAATTTATACCAAACATTTACAATTTTAGAATTTTTTTTCCACTTTTTTATTTAAAATATTAAAAAAAATTAACTTAAATTAAATAGTATGCTAGAAATCAGATGTCACCCAGACACTGTAAAAAGTCTATGATTAGTAATTATTGATTGTCATGAAATTACGAACGAATGTCAGAAGAATAATCACAGTCTAAAGCTTGGATCACACGATTGGCACAATGTCCCAATTTTCGTCGGCTCAGTGAAATAAATTCATAAGTAACAAGGTAAATTTGCCTTATTTCTCAACTAATTTAAATATAATTACATAACTGCATTACACTGTAGTGGTAATAAAGCCACATAGACTTATTCAAGAATTAATTAAGTAATAATGTCATTTTGGCCTATTACTTATGACTTTATTGCAGTGAGCCGACGAAAATTGGTACATAGTGCCAATCGTGTGATCCAGGCTTAATAATTACATAGTTTCTTTTAATTCTTCATTTGGCTGAAACTTTTAAATTCTGTTTACATTCGTACAATTTTTTACTCTACTCTAGTAGAACTTCTATAAATAATAGTTTAGTCAGGAGCAAAGGCTTTAACCATTTTGTTTTTTTTTTCGTATTAGTTGAATAAATATCTTGAGTTTCTTGCTCGCCACAGGTATTCATTGCTAAATGTTTTGACATTTCTGGGTGTTGCTATTGATTGTTACTATTGTTTGAAATGTGATTTTATTTAGTTTTAATTTCCTTGGATTTTTTATTGTTTTTTATATATTTCCTTCTTCGATATATTTATTTTCTATTGCCTTGTTTTGCCTATATATATATGTACTATGTACATTGATGTGTACATGAATTGTTTATATATTGAACAGCTGTTGTGAGGTCTAAACCACATTAACATTGTATTGATTTTTTTTACATCCTGCTGTGATAACTTGTAAAGATTTTTGCTATACTTATGTATTGAAATCCTGCACAAGACCCCCTGCAAGAACTTCTAAGACATGAGATATTTTTCAAATGCTTTACTACACTGAAATCTTCCTAGTTATAGGAGTAAAGAAGTGCTTCGCTTATTAAAAGACATTATTTATTATTGGTTTAGTATAATACATGCTACAAACAACACATTTAAAAAACAACACGTATTTACATTTAAAGACTCTTTACGCAGGTCTCTATTATGTATGTATGATATGTATGCCTTTATATGGCGTGTTGGCCAGTTTATTAATTATTCCATTAAATTTTTGAAATAATGAAAAAAGGAATTTCTAATAAAAATTATTTTTATTTTTTGTCTTATGAAATAATAAATTCAGTAAAGTGCGACTATGACTCGCGCACATAGGGTTCCGTACGAACACTAGATATGTAATTTAATACAAACTTCATCCTATATAATATATAGTTTTGGCATTTTTTTCGTTTTTGGGGTATTTTCGGTTTTTTTGTTTTGTCGTTTTTTGCATTTTTTTCGGTTTTGGCGATTTTTTTAAGTTTTGGCTCTTTTTTAGTTTAGACACTTTATTTTCTTGTTTTGGCGATTTTTTCTTTTTTTTGCGTTTTTTCATTTTGGCATTTTTTTTTTATTTTTGGCGATTTTTTTTTTATTTTTGCGATTTTTTGTTTATTTAAATTTTTTTTTAGTTTTGGCGACATTTTCGCGTTTTGGCGCTTTTTTCATTTTGGCTATTTTTTCGAATTTGGCGATTTATTTTAGTGTTAGAATTTTTTTTTAATTTTGGCGACTTTTTTTGGTTTGGCGATTTTATAATTTTCGGTTTTTTTAGTTTTACCGTTTTTGAAAATTTCAAGTGTTTGCCTTTTACGGTTTCCAAGATATAGCAAATTGTCAAAATTACATAGTCAAAATTGCATTAACTGATGGACCACCCTTTAATTTAAATTTTTTAAATTTTAGTGTTAATTGTTGTAGTCTGTATAAAAATACACTAATTTTACAAATTTCATACAATTGTATGTAAATATATTACATGGGATTTTAATATATTTCATTGCTCGTTTTGGAACACCCTTTAATTTTTAATTCTCATGTATTTTTTGTTGTAGCGGCCAAGGTTCTACATACTGTGTCCAAATTTCAGGTCCGTAGATCTTACGGTTCCTGAGAAAATACCGTGTGACGGACAGACGGACAGCGTAGCGAAAACAATAGGGTTCCTTTTCACCTTTGGTGTACGGAACCCTAAAAAAGATCTATCCATCGGTTCGCCTGAAGATATAATCTTATTTTCATCATTATAAAACCCGCCACTAGCAACACTGTACAACAAAATAACTAAATTCAGTAAAGTGAGACTTTGACTCTGTACGGACACTATATATCGTTAGTTGAAATGCTAAGAAAGGCGTTACTTACAAAAATATAATTTTAATTACAAGAAAATCAAAAAAACTAAACAAGAATTTATTATACAAAAAAAAATACAAAACCCGACTGCGACCAACTTTGAACCGTTAAATATCCTAAATGGTTATTCAAAATGAAAAACCATAAGAGAAACCTAAAGATAATTTTAAGATACCTGTCGAATTATACCCATTTTGATATAGTGAGACAAATTTTTATTTATATCGTATTTTCAAAATGATGTGTGTTGGCCGCCATATTGAATGTTGAGATCTAGCATATCTTAAGTGACACTCCCGCAATTAAAACAAACCTATTAACGTAAGAATCATCAAAATCGGTCCAGGCATTCGGTAAATCTAAAGTGACGCAAAGGAACACACATACATAGATTGCGTAGCGCAGTCGGGTAAAAAAATTCACAAACTTGTAGTTAAGCCCCTTGTTTTTTGTTAATAACAGCGTCATTTTTGGTGAAGACATGTAGTAATATAGACATGTAGTGGCATTAATAATAATCAATCAAAAACTCTATTTTAAATTTTTTTGTTAGTTACGCCTTTTTGCATTTTAGCTAACGATATGTATTATTGTATTTAGCCTATATAATCGCATATCTTGGCTGATATTTTCTAAAACATTTTAAGTACCCAGTAAACTTTTCTCGGTTTTTAGCAATTTTTTTTTTTAGTTTTGGTGTTTTTACTTAGTTTTGGCGATTTTTTTCTGGAATTTTTTTTTTTGTTTTTTGCGTTTTTGGCGATTTTCTTCGATTTATTTTGCATCAAGCGATTTTTTTTGGCTTTGGATCTTTGTTTTTGTTTCTGGCGATTTACATTCGTTTTAAAGATTTTTTTAGTTTGGCCCCCTTTTTCTTTTAGCGATTTTCTCTGCAATTTTTGCGTTTTAGCACTTTTTCTTTATTTTAGGGTTTTTTGGCGATTTTTGGCGATTTTTGGCGATTTATTTTGAATTTAGATATTTTTTAGTTTTGGGTCTTTTTTTCGTTTATGAAGATTTATATTGGTTTTAGCAATATTTTTTTAGTTTGGCTCCCTTTTTTGTTTTGGCTATTGTTTTTTTACAATTTTGCGTTTTGGCACTTTTTCTTTATTTTAGGGTTTTTTGGCGATTTATTTTGCATTTAGCGATATTGTTTTGGTTTTGGATCTTTGTTTTTGTTTCAGGCTATTTACATTGGTTTTAGCGATTTTGTTTTAGTTCGGCTCCCTTTTTCGTTTTAGCGACTTTTTTTCGGTTCTTTTCGATTTTCTCGTTTTATTTTGGTTTTAGCGATATTTTTTTAGTTTGGCTCCCTTTTTCGGTTTAACGATTTTTCGGTTGGTTGCGATTTGCTTAGTTTTTGACCATTTTTTTCATTTCTGACGATTTATATTGGTTTTAGCGATATTTTTTAGTTTGGCTCCCTTTTTCGTTTTAGCGATTTTTTGGGTTATTGGCAATTTTTCGTTTTATTTTAGTTTTAGCGATATTTTTTAGTTTGGCTCCCTTTTTCGTTTTAGCGATTTTTTTGGTTCTTGGCAATTTTTCGTTTTATTTTGGTTTTAGCTATATTTTTTGGTTTGGCTTTCTTTTTTGTTTAGCGATTTTTTCGGTTCCTTGAGATTTTTTAGTTTTGGACCTTTTTTTTATTTCTGACGATTGTAAAATTACATTAACTGATAGAATACCCTTTAATTTTGATTTTTTTAGTTTGGCTTTCCTTCTCAAAAGGAAAAAGGGCTACTGTTAATCATGTTGAATTAACGTGAAACACATTTGAATCAAAATCATTAACTCAAAATGTTAAAACATCGTTGATTTCAACAATTTCAAAAGGAAATTTTTCTGAGTGTAGAAGCGCAAATATGCAATATATAAAGTAAAGAATTTCGAAAAAAAAATATTTTTTTGAAGTTTATTACAAATCATTTTGAATTAATGTAAAACACATGTATAAAGCAAAATCATTAACGAAAAATTTTAAAACAACGTTGTTTTCGACAATTTTGATGAAATCAAAATGTTTTTCTGTGTGTAGAAGTACAGTTATGCAAAATATTAAACACACAAATAATGCCTCAAATGCAAATTACTTTGAGTAGGACTGTTCCGCTAACATTTGTATTTATTAGATCTAGATCCAGTGTCCCTAGTCCTTAGGGACGCATCTTTCAAGACAACTTATAATAATAAGTACATTATTTCAGTCCTCCTCTAATCTTATTTGTGATGCAAAAAAGAAACATTTATTTTCTATCAATTCTTGGAATTTTTTTTTAGTATTTTAAATATGTTGTCCTTGTTGGAGTTTAGGGTCCTTGATTTCTCCTGCACTGGTGGAAAATTATTTGTTGTTGCTGTTTAATTTATTCTCTTGTTTTTTCCTTGTTGATGACTTTTATATTATTTTTATTGTTGCTGTTGTGTTCAATAGTCTGTGTAGCCGTTGTTCATCACTTAATTCAATTGTTTTTGTGGGTCAGTCGTAAGAAATTTGCATAAAATAAACTCCTTTGGAAGATTTCTTCCCCTAACGTTTCCTTTAAATTAAAATTGTTGTTTTTTTACGGCTTTCAAATGATGTACATATATATAATCTTTGTTTTTTAAGTCTTCATGATGATTTTATGGAGGGCTGGTTATGTACATACGTAAATAAATATATTTAGTATATCTACGTACAAACGTATTTTTATCACTCAAGTTCAATCATCCTTTGCTTTATTTATTTAACATTTTCTTTCTTTTTTTTCTATTCTTTTGTCGATAAATATTTATAAATTTTAATTAAAACTTATCAAAAAGAAATATCAACCACAATTTTGTTTTTATTAGATTTTGCTTACAAAAAAATCAACAATTTTTAATACAATTAAAGATTCTACATACAAATTGAAACAAAAAAAAAGATAATAAATTATACAATAAAGTAAATTTAATTTATTAAAAAAAAAACATAAAAGTCTTGTATTGATTGGAAAGTTATTCTGATGACTAAATATGATAATGGTCTTGAGTTTTTAGCTTTTAGTAAAATTTTATATTAGTGAACATAAAACAATTGAGAAATTAAGGCAAAAATATATTATTGATTTATCCTTTATTACAAAAACATAAAGAGCACGGAAAAATACTTAAATGAAACTATTGAAAAATTTTATAATATTAATTGAATTTGCCACTACAGGCAAATAAATTAACAATAATAATCGTATATAATTTTATATTTGAAGAAATTATTTTCATCAAATTGAAGTAATTGAAAAGTTTATATTATTAACCAAATTTTATATTAAAAGTCTTGATTAAAAACCGCTTTCTTCCAATTTAAAGTTGCTGAGTAATATAAGCAGCAAAAAATTAAGTTCTTCTTAAGAAACAAAGTATTTCTAAATTTATATTTTTTACTTCTTACAGTCATACCTAAACAAAAGTGGCAAATGTTTTTTAGCTGTCAAAAAATCGAACATGCCCATACAATTTGTAGAAAGGAACGCCGCAATGCTTTGCAATTGGAAAATTCGATTTTGACAACGCGTTAAGCAGTGATGTTGGCTGCTAAGAAGTGTTTGTCTTGTAATTAAAAACTAATAGCATTTTAGTTTTTAGGGTTCCGTACACCAAAGGTGAAAAGGAACCCTATTGTTTCCGCTACGCTGTCCGTCTGTCCGTCACACGGTATTTTCTCAGGAACCGTAAGAGCTACAGACAGAGAAATTTGGACAGAGCATGTAGAACCTTGGCCGCTACAACAACAAATACATGAGAATTAAAAATTAAAGGGTGTTCCAAAACGAGCAACGACAAATGTTAAAATCCCATGTAATATACATACAATTGCATGTACATATGTATATTGAAACTTGAATTTAGTAAAATTATTGTATTTTTATACAGACTACAACAATTAACTCTAAAATTTAAAAAAATTTAAATTAAAGGGTGGTCCATCAGTTAATGCAATTTTGACTATGTAATTTTGACAATTTGCTATATCTTGGAAACCGTAAGTGGCAAACACTTGAAATTTTCAAAAACGGTAAAACTAAAAAAACCGAAAATTATAAAATCGCCAAACCAAAAAAAAATCGCCAAAAATTAAAAAAAAATCGCTAAAACGAAAAAAATCACCAAAATTAAAAAAAATTTCTAACACTAAAATAAATCGCCAAATTCGAAATAAATCGCCAAAATTAAAAAAAAACGCCAAAATGAAAAAAACGCCAAAAATTGAAAAAAAATCGCCGAAAGGCGAAAATGTTGCCAAAACTAAAAAAAAAATTTATATAAAAAAAATCGCCAAAAATATAAAAAAAGTCGCCAAAATGAAAAAACGCCAAAAACCGAAAAAAATCGCCAAAACAAGAAAATAAAGTGTCAAAACTAAAACAAAGCCAAAACTTAAAAAAATCGCCAAAACCGAAGAAAAAACGATACAACAAAAAAACCGAAAGACCCCAAAAACTAAAAAAATGCCAAAACTATATATTATATAGGATGAAGTTTGTATTAAATTACATATCTAGTGTTCGTACGGAACCCTTCGTGCGCGAATCAGAGTCGCACTTTACTGAATTTATTTTTTTTAAGTTAATAAAATAAAATGATATTATCTCAATATTTTATTTAAATTTTATGGATTTAATTTAACAATTTAAGTTAACATTGCTATTCATGAAACAATAATGGCGCTCTTATTTTAGTATGGAACTTGAGTCACATAACGCAATGTCGGAAAAGGTTGAAACAATGAGTACTTTGTAACGCAGTCTATTTTCCGGCAGGTTAATGACTCCTATAAATATAGAAGTTGTTTAACTTGGAATTTAAAGAGATAAATTCTAGCAATTAAAAATCATTAAAAATGCTCGACAGTTTCACTATTTAAGGATGCCCATCACTGGATCTTTCTTGCTGGCTTATATCACTTGTATAATGGCATGGAAGCAACAGCTGCGCGATAAGACCCACCGGAAAAGTAATGCTAAAGCTTATTGCCAGTTTATAGAAGCCTTGTAAAAATTCCGGTCTGTCTATTTATATTGAAAACAAAAACAAATTTGGGTGCTTTATTTTTGTTTTCAATTGAAATAGGCAGACGGGAATTTTTACATGGCTTCTATAAACTGGAAGTTCATCAACTTGAGGTGAATTGAACTCATTTGATGTGTTAGAACACATTTAATTAATAATATTTTCGTATTTATTTATTTTCGTATTATTTTACATAAAAGGCAGTATTAGTCCCAAATCACACTATGCAAGTCTTATTGCTAAGATGATTCGTTTCAGGGAGAGAGAGACGAGGGGAACAGCAACGTTTCTTTTCTCCCGTCTCTCTAGCCTAACAAACTAATCAGCTTAGCAATAAGACTTGCATAGTGTAAATTGGGACTTAGTAGGAACATGAAAAATTGTCATTTGCTGCAAAAAAAAAATTGCGCAATGTATACAGGGATCTTTATAAGTAATATTTAAAAAATTTCTTTAGTATTCAATGTAACTTTATACACATTATTAAAAAGAATCGATTATTATTTAAAATACCTTGCAACCTCTAAATTGTGTAATTTTTCAACTAAAACAAAATTTTTTTCTCGTAAATGATTTTTAGTTTTAATTTTTTTAATTAATTTACCTCTCACAAACTAAAATATTTACATTTGTAATTACTATCGAACAGTTTGATTTTTTTTTTCTTTTTTTGTCAAATCACATTTTATTTACTTTACACTCCTAAAATCGTTAATTTTTTTCTTCTTTTTTTTTGTAGAAAATCATCAAACAGTTAAAATTGCATGAAAAGCACCCACAAACACCACCGCAATAAATCTATCAAACCAAACACACAGAGAGCTCTTCACTGACCTAATTTTTAAATTCATTGTAATTAAATGATTTTCGAAAAGAAAAAAAATCGCTGGCGAAAAGTTGATTAAATCCTCCCATTTCCAATAGATTGTTGCAGCCAAACAGGAAATGATACATTTTGAAACGGAATTACAACTAATTTATCTGTAAATTTCATTTTGTTTTCAACATCAGATTGTGTTTTCTCTTGTACTTTTTTTCTATCCATTCATTTAATGTGTTCAATTTCTAACTGTTACTCGCATGAAATGGAAATAAAATATATTACAAGATTATTGATTTTTTGTAATTGGTTCTATTGAACTCATATATATACATATATATTGTATGACTTGGGACTGAATTTTTGGAGCATACTTATAACCTTTAAGTGCCCTGGGAATGATCAAATAGTTCATCAATCACATAGTCGTGTGCTTTATTTTTCAGTATTTTTCAGCTACATGTACACGTTGTCGTACATATCATATCTTCGATGAAAATCAAAAAGTTTGGATTTTTTATTTCACGGCTGATTATTTGATTGTCTGCAACTCTGATTGAAAAAAATTAAAATTTTCTTGTGATATTCTTGTTGTTTTTATTGCCCCCTCAAACCATTTTCAAAAAAAAAAAAAACTTGTGCAAAGGCCAAAAAACAAATTTAAAATTTGCTCCACAAATGACAAAGTTATTTCATATTCAATTTTTGGGGCGGGCAGACCTTTCCATATGCAAAAAGAATTTTGGAAATTGGTCCACATATGATGAAGTTATTTTTACATATGCAAAATGAATTTTGAAAATTGATCTACAAATAACAATTTTCAGAAAAAAATTTAACGGACCTTTTTCATAAATATACATCGTGATTTAAATATGACACTAGTGACTGAAGAGATTGCAAAATACGCAGGCAAATATCTAATAAAACTCGAGTCACATCCTAATCCGCTTGCTCGTAATATATTGAACTTTACTGGACACATCCGCTTAAAAAAGAGATATACAACGGCTCTAATAAACAACACTCCAGATGCAGCTGCTTAGAAATATTTTTTTTTGTGCTTATCACTACTTACACTGAAAGGAAACTCTTCATTCAGACAATGAAATTCTTCATTGTATTAATGAAATGTTTCATTAAAAGTCAGCTAATGAAGCGCTTCATTGGATCAATGAAGAATGATTCATTGTATTTATGAAGTTAATTTTGGCGGCTATGTCATAAACAGAATGAAACAATTTCATTGGTTCAATGAAACTTTTTCATGTGTGTAATGTAGTTTTTTCATTGATTTAATGAAGTTTTTTCATACTATAAATGAGGTTTATTCATTAATATAAAGAAAATTTCATAAATATAATGAAATTTAAGCAGAAAATAATGAAAATTTATTATTTAAACATGAAATTATATCCCCTCCAAACAACATACTTAATAAAAAATATATACATTTTTTTATTTTATTTAATATATACAAATACATATTTATGTACTTAATATATGTACATATGTATGTATTTATTAAAGTAAAACATTTTAAGGAACTCATCAGTAGAATTCAACCCAAATAATGCTTTTAGTAAGCCGAAAATTGAACATGTTTATAGTAAAACTCTTAAAATGTTGTTGAGAATCACATAACACAAACATAAGTTGACAAGAATCAAAGAAAAATCTTAACAAAACTAGCATCTTTATAAGATGTTTGGCACAACCTTTTTGTGTTTGTATTGAGGTGAGGGACGTGAATGGATAAAAAAAAAGGAAAAGAGAGAGATATCTGCTATACAATGAAGAATATTGCATTGTATAAATGAAATGATTTCATTGCATTTATGACGATCATAATGCTTTGAAATTAAAAGGGATTAGAAAAGTAAGAAATAGAAAATATTTTTTAACAAAATAACTTTTGATTTATTTATGTTTGACAAACTGTATTTATTAATTAGATAAAATTTGTCGAACTTACTTTTATTTGCCTCAAATTTGCTAAAACGAAAATTCGTTTAAATAATGTAACGATTTTCATTAATACAATGAACTTTGAAGAACACATGAAGAGCAGAGATTGAAAGATTTCATGTATACAATGAAATTGTTCATTGTATTAATGAAAAGTTTCATTAATATAATGCAGAACATTTAATGAAACCGTTTCATTCTCTGAATGAATGATTTTCCTTTCAGTGTATGTATTGTCAATAACTATCACTTAGTTTATGTCCGACATTGGTTGGGCCTAATAATTATACTTTAGATTAAGATTTGAATACTTATTGTTAGTTCATATTTGAAGATACAATAAATAAAAAAACGTCTCGAAAAAAAAACTTTTTCATATAGAAAAAAAAATTAAAATTGGTCACAAATGGACCAAATGTCCGCAAATAGTGGACAAATATACTATCAACATTTTATGGCACGTAGCCACTAATATTTATTTATTTATTTAAACATGCTGAAAATTATTGTAGCCACATGAGCAAAAATCCATTTTTTGAGTTATAACGTTCTTTGAGTAAATGAGCGCTAGAAACTAAAATCACGTTTCTCAGTTTATATTCATCACTGCTTATCTAACTTTGATATCGTATAAGATATAGTTTGAAAAGCACTAGTATAAAAACATCATTATTATGAAAAAGTTTTAGAGTTACTGAAATATAAGCCTTTTGAAAAGCTTTCACTCATTTTTGCTAAAGAAATAAATAGCTATTTCCTGGAAATAAAGCTCATTCTTTGTATAAGATCAAAAATATAACAACAAAGTCCGTTTCCACAAAAAGCTGCAAACTATGTTCCAAAAACTGGAAATTTAATTTTCTCATCTGAAGAGAATAAGAAATAGGGAGACTAAACTATATATGTATGTATGTAAAATGTATTTACTATTAAATAAACACTATATACATATTTGCATGTAGTTGATTGTCTTTATGTGCATGCATACATATGTATGTATGTACATATGTGTGTATGTACATACATATACATATATACATATGTACATGTACTTTTATTTATGTATCTTTTTCCGCATTTTGGGAAATTTATTGTATGTACAACTAAACATACATACAAAACTTCATAAAATAATAAAAACTAATAAATTTGCCTAAAAGTAGAAATTATACTTTATAAATCTTTTACGGATTTTACGGCAGACAATTTATTCAGCAACAATATACATATGTATGTATGTATTAATGCAGAACTTCTAAATAAAATCATTTATTTGTTCTGTCTCACCTTATGTACTTCTTCCCCTTTTTGAAGAAAAAAAAATCGGAACGATTAACGGCGCTTTATGGGAAACGCACAATGACGATTTTTAATAACATAATAAAATTTCATTAAACACTATTACTATTAAACACTAAACACTACATTTTTTCAGACTATTTAAATTTTATTTAATACAACTTCCAGAAATAATAGAAAATACTACTTTTCATTTGGGAATGATCATTACAATTTAATTAATAACTATTAACACGCGCACACGTACTACCACGACCGATTATATCAATTAACGCGAGAAGACTGAATGTTCTTTCCAATAAGTAGATAATTTTATAATGCATTTTCATGTTCCACAATAACAGCAGCGCTTTTATCTCTGACTCTTTTTACAGCATTGTGAGCTTGATGCTTTTCGCATCGATTTTAGAGCTTTTTTGAACTTTCATAAGCAAAAAATTTTTAAGTGCTCTTTCAATTATATATTTTTTGTGCTTTTTTCGTGGCGGTAGCTTTAAGCCCACGTCTGTGGTTAATTTGGTTACGAATGTTGTCAACTCAGCATTGAAGTGTGGACAATTTTTATATTTGGTTTAGAAAAATTATAAGCAAAACAAGTGGCCAAACACCAAAAATATTTTAACTGATAATAAATTTTGTTTTTATGTAAAACTTTCTTTAATACATATAAATTTTAATAAAATAAAAAAAAACTTAGCAGAAAATCGCCAAAAGTAGAAATAAAATCGCCCAAAATAATTTTTTGTAAGTTTTTATCATCCAAATTAAAAATGCATTTCTTATTATAACTAATATAAGAAAAATTATCAAAATCGAATTGCAGACAATTTTTGGTAAAATTTATTTTTGAAACTACTCTTCAACAAACTAATTTTCCTGAATTACAAAAATTTTGAAGTTCGATTTTGTTTTAAAAAATAGCCATAAAAATCGCCAGTAATTTTATTTGTTACCAGAAAAATCGCTATGTCGCCAAGTAAAAAATTTAGATGCCAAACAAGTTGCAAAATCACATATCTGTGAAATTTACTAAAAGCTACCTTAAAATTTAATTAAAATAAATAAATTTTAGCAAATTAGAAAAAAAAAATTACAAAAACAATTCTCGCATAAATTTTGTTTTTTGTAGGTTATGTTATTTAGCGGTTAGGGGTCGACATTTAAATAACAAACTTAAGCCTGCCACATGCGCATGTGACATACTTTTAACTTCGTACTATTATGAATTACGATAAGTATGTGCGAACATTCACATGTGTACACATATATAGTGTTTCTGAAAATGTGTCCGCTTCGTGCCACGTTTGAGTGTGTGGAAAAAAATATCTAAATTTTATGGCATGTAGCAACTACCACATATATAAAAAAAGCAAAACATGCTAAAAAAAAGCTAATGACTTCATAGCCACATGCGCATGTGCTACAGATATACAGAACTCCATTTATATTTCCATCTAAAAACATGTTTTTCACTTCCTATTCATCGCTGCTTCCTTAACTTTGATTTCATATAAAAGATAGTTTTAAATGTACTATTGTTCTTGTAAAGTTTTAGAGTTACTGAAAGCAAAATCTTTTAAAAAGCTCTCACTTATTTTTGCTAAAGCAACATTAAAGCTATTTCCTGGAAATAAAGCTCATTATTTGTATAAGATCAAAAATATTACAACATCTGTTTCCACTAAAAGCTGCATATTCAAGTAACCATATTTCCAAAACTGGAAATTTTCACTTCTCCTCTGAAGAGAATAATATAAAGCGAGAACAAAATATGTATTTATGTATGTATGAATATGTATTTACTATTTAAGATGATTATCTTTATGTACGTACATATGTATGCATACATACATACATGCGATTTTATTTATCTGTCTTCCTTTTGCGAAATTTATTGTGTGTATACCTAAACATACAAAATCTTCACAAAATAATAAAAACTTTGCTTAAAGTAGAAATAATAATTTGTAAATGCTTAAAAGGCAGAAAAATAAGTCAAAACTTCCAAATAAAATCATACACTTATTATCTCTTACCTTTTGTACTTCTTCCCCTTTTTTGAAGAAAAAAATTAGAAACGATAAACGGGAAACGCACGATTGACGACTTTTTTAATTATATATTAAAATTTAATCAAACACTATATTAATTTTTGCAAACTATTTAAATTTAATTTAAAATAATTTTCAGATATATAAGAAGACACTGCTTTCTATTTTTTGGGAATGATCATTACTTTTTTTTAACACTTTAATCAATAACTATTCACACGCGCACACGTACCACCACGACCGATTACATCAATTAACGCGAGCAGACTGATTGTCTTTCCAATAAGTATATAATCTGATAGTGCATTTGCGTGTACTAAAACAACAATGCTTTTGCTATAACTCTCTTTTAATTGTGGTCAGTATAAAAAGTCAGGCATGGAACTTTCACCACGATAGATACTTTGTAAAATATTAACAACAACTATTGTAACTTTTATTTATCAACAATTTAATTTTTATTTAAAATTATATAATGATAAAATCTGCTATAAAATTTATTATGCCTTTGGGAATACAATTAAGTAATTTTCACTAAATAATAAATTTTTAGTTCGATGTAGTGAAGAAGAGTAAAATTAATTAATACTTCCATGCCTGGGAAAAGTTGCCAATAAAAGTGATGCATACAAAGCGTTATTTATATCACGCTTAATGGTTATTTTTACATATTTAATACAATTTTATTTCATATTAGAAAATGGATATCGTCATATAAATTGAAAAAAATGCGTAACTTACAAAAAGTTCAAAATTGTCGTTTTGAGTGATTATGATGTTATTATATAAAATCCATTTACCCACAATATTTTTATTAGAGTATGTTCAAATATATTAAATCTTTTAACGGAATTCAAAAGACTACTAAAACTTATTATGTGTTATGTGTGGTTTTTCTGTAAAATATTTTAAATGTAACTTACACCTTTTTTTAATTTATATGACGATATGTACTTTAAAATTCTTTCAATATATGCGGCGATTTGAAAAATTGAGATTTCGATGAAAAATTTTACTAAATAACATGTTAGTAATAAAACGGTGTGTTCTTTATTACAGATCAGACAATTTAAAACTGTCAAGAGCAATAGAAAATGCTGCAATTGGAGTTGAAGCTCTTTAAAGGAATTGGTGCGATATATGTATCCATGTTACTTACGGTTTTGCTGACAAGGATATAACATTGCTTTTATCCCGCAACTGTCTATTTAAGCGCCTGACCAAATATTCATCTTTTAAATAAGCAAGCAAGAGGAGTTTTTGATTCCTGAACACATTAATTTAAATTTTGAAAGGAAAAAATTTTACTTTTTACTTCTATTACTTGTGTTCTTTTTCATAAATCTTGCACAAGAATACATATCATCAGCTTGGAATGTAAACCTGTTAAATCCACTTTTTATAACATATAAAAATATTAATTTTATTTTTAAATTCTGCATTCCGAAAAGGCTCAATGCATTAGGCTGGTGTGTTAAGCTATTAACAGTATTTTGTTTCTCCTGTAAAATTTGGCTGATAGGTACGAGTACAAACATATGTATGTATGTATGTAGGTATGTTCTGAGTATTTAATAATTTAATCAACTTTTTTGCTATAAGATAAAACTTCTATTCAATTGCTATCGAATGTCATAAGTAGGCAACTGGAATTTTTCATAGATCTGTGGCATTCAAAGTTCTTGCAGCACCATTTTGTGCATGCCAAAGATAGAATCAATAGATGTTTAAAAAGCAAAATTCAACATAGTAATCATATGTTTTCTATCCTAAGAGGATGCTTGCAACTACATACATAAAATAGCTTTTAATCAATAAATGAAGAAAAATTTTTTTTTAATAAGTACTAAAAAAATTAATATGTTTTTGTTTAAATTTTTAGCATGCAAAATAAAAATTCTGCTGAATAGTGTACGATTCCTTAAATCGTTATCGAATGATTCTTTTACAACTGTCGCAATGGTTAATGTAAGATTGACATTGAGGAGCCTCATACGGTTCCTAATTTTCTTCACAAAAGATTTGTAGGATAATCTTTAAATTAATCTCATATGATTGCATCTACAACTAATGAATCGTCTACACGCAGCAGTTTCTCCCGTGTGAAGCATATTCCACGATTAAAATAAGCTGTCACCTGCGATTGAAAATTATCTGCACACGATTCACAATAGATTCTCCTGCGATTGAAAAGGCTAGCTTAGTTAAGTTAAAGTTTCATGAACATATGCACTTGTGTATGTAAATATGTAAATATATAAATTGTTAAATACCAAAAAAAAATCGCTAAGTAATAGTATTAAAAACGCCACATGTTCCTTCTCATAAAATCATTGTTATGGCTCTGTTACTAGCCAAAAAATTTTATTTTTCGATTTCCTATTAGAAAATTCTAAAAAAATTGCATTTGCATACATACATACATACATATGTATGACTCTTTCTTAAATTATATAAACAAATAAAAATGTACGAATATATACTCTCGCAGGTTTTCAGCTCAACCAGTGCTGCCATATACGTTTGAGAGAAACTACAAATATCGAAAAAGGAACAGACAAAAATCCCCTAAAAATTCCAACAGTATTATATTTCTGTGGCAATAAGAAAAAAGTGCTTAAGTATTATTTTGCTGTTTTGCAGGAGAACGCTTTTAAGCGTTTAAGTCGATTTTCAGACATTTATTTCTTTTACAGCTAAATTGGGAAATTTTCTGTTAACCTCTGTTTTTTAAGCAAACATCATTCTACACACTATAAGTAATACATTTAAGTTGAAATATACCAAAGTATAACCTAAGTTAAGCTGTTATTCCAAATGAGACTAGAAGTCTAAAAAATATAAGTCGCAAGTCATAGTATTATAACTTCCTGAAAATTCACACAAATTAATTGAGATTTTGACTAGGGGTACTTTCAAATATGCAAATTACGGTGGTAGCATTAACTCGAAATCAGCTTATCTCGACTTAAGCACTTTTTCTTTTTTGTCACAGATTGCTTATAAAAATTTAAAAAAGGATATAACATCGCTATGCTATGAAGTGTATATACATAATTGTATAGAATGTAGCATTAAATCAGTTATTGTACTTAATTGCTCACAGCTACTAACTTTTCAATATCACTTTTCTTGAGACACGATTCGATTATTTCTTGCACCAAATTTTTGCCTGTCGGAATCTTTACAAAACTGTTTTAAATCAAATAAGCATTTAGATATATTTAAGTACACTTTAGCATCATGTGATCAATGCTGTAAAAAAAATTAGTATGATTGATCATTAAATGCCACCAGCAAATAAATTTCCCTTAAAATGAAATGATGACAATATGTCAAATAATAAATGAATTTCTACTTGCATGAAGGTGCAGAAAAATTAAATAGATTCACATTGAATACAAAAAGTTTCTAAGCCTACTACACTTATTTTATTCTTTTGTGAATTTTAAAAACATTGCTATATAATAATTCTCAAATGATTTTTGAAAGCCTGTGTATAAGATAAGGGGTTTGCGACCGTTCAGAATGTTCGGTTGAAGTTTAATGATGATTTGTAAAGCACCAATGAAATGCATGCAATCATGGTTAACCACCAGCAAATAAGTTCTATTTAAAATTAAATTATGACAATATGTCAATTAATAAATTACTTAAATGTTTAACTAATTTTTTTATATTTTTGGCTTTTTTAATAAAAATTGCAGTTTGATGAATTTTTTTAGTGCAATTGGGACATGAATGATTGTGTGCATAAGCTAATTATATACTTACATGAACGTATATCGGCGGATTCATCCCGCCGATATAAAAAAAAAATATGTATTGGAACTGAAAAATTTACTGAAAAGTAAAAAAGACAAAAGGAAAAAATTAAAATACTTATAATTTTAAGGAAAAATTTATTTCGTTTAAACAAAAAACTTCACGATTGCTCAACAGCTTAAAAATCCCTGTAAAAAACAAATAAATATGCACATTTGGCAACGCTGGTCTCAATGCAAAAGCTTTTGAAAGCACACGATTCCTATCTTGCAATTGAGAATGAGAGCAAAAGATGCGCTTCTAACTTAGTTATTTTATTAAAAAAAGACTAATATATAAATACATAAATATGTATATACATATACTAATTCTGATATTTCCCCTGCACGGGGCATTCTACAAATACATACATACTTATGTATATACATAAGTACATAAAAATTTATTTTTTTAGGAATACAATAAATAAATAGAAGAGCGAAAATATTTAACCGGCGAAAAAGAAAGAGAGTAGGGAAATCACTTTTAGTATTCCCTAGATCCAGAATACAATAAATAAATAGAAGAGCGAAACTATTTAACCGGCGAAAAAGAAAGAGAGTAGGGAAATCACTTTTAGTATTCCCTAGATCCAGAGATGAAAAAGTTGGTACAATTGTACTTTTTTTAACACTATTTGAATGTCAAAAGTATCCTAGCACGCAAATGACCAATCTAGCATTATTTGAAATTTTTTCCTATTATATTACATGAAAATAATTGGCACAAGAAATATGGAACTATAAGTAACCAGTTTCGAGCCATGGTGGTTGATGCGGAAGTTATTAAGCCCTTAAGAAGTGACTACACATGTGCATATATACCTTTTGCTCGACGGTATTAGAAATTAAAAATAAAGTAAATGATCCGATGTTTTCCGATATATCAGTAACTTTGTAGAGGAATATTATCCATTCCAAATTCATGTGCAAAACAGAGAAACTGACTATTTTCTTCGAACCGAATCAAAACAAAGGATGGAAAGATATAGCCTAATATGCTAATTTTATGTTTCAAGTCTCGTTGCTGTAACTTGTTAGAAGTTCTCGCATCGAGAAGAATTAAGTAATTATAATGATTGTTTTATTTTTTACAGGGTTATTCATAAGAAAACTTAAATAAAGTTACAAAAAAGATCATCAAATTTAGCTTTCTTTCTTACTCACCTTGTGTTTCACAGGATGATAAAAATATTTTCGACTGGAAAAGTTTTCACATACCTTACAAAAACGAGGAACAGATTTCAACAACTAAAAGTATTTTGTGTATCTTATGAAATTAAAGATTAATATTAATTAATAATTGAACTGCAAAATGCCTTTTTGTTAATTGTTTAGTTTTTACACACATACATATACGTGCAAATAAATTTTACATATTTACGTTTTTAGTTAATTAAAAAAAATACTAATAAATTATTTTAAATAAAAATAAAAATTAAGAAGTACAATCGTACTGAAAAAAGTAAAATCTTTCTTGAAAATTATTACGATTTGTAAAACTTGTTTAGAATTGAATAACTGATTCCATATTAATAAAAATATAAGCCCTTTATAAATCAAAAATTTATTTATGAATAAACCCTTACTAATTAGTCAGATAAATTAAAAATAGTACTAATTTTGAGGAACAACATCAATGAAACTTTTCATAAGAATTATTGTTGAAAATTAAATATACGAGTAGTATCCCTTTTAACTAGTATGCAGTGTACTAGTTTCCCAATCGGAAGGCGGAGGGTTTCATCTCTGCTGGGTACTCTGGGTATTACTACAGACAAACCAAATCAAATTCGCACTTTTTTATATAAAACACTTTTAAAACAATTTTTTTGCGGAAATTAGTTTATTTATTTCTTGTCAATAAAGCCTTAATTTAAAATAGATTAGGTTAAGCACCAGCGACTTAAGTTTCTAAAATAAAAGTTTTAAAATCAAGAAGAAACAATTTTATTTTAAGAAGAAACGTTTTTGAAATAGAACTATGTACATGATCTTTATTTTATATTTATATTAAGCTTGGCTCTTTTTTATATAATTTTAGGACTTTTAGGGAAAAAACTGGTCATCTGTTATCTTATTCATCTTATGAAATCACTCTCATTCTTTTATTCAGTTCGTGGTATAAGCTTGTTCGAAGCGGTCGTGTTTAATTGAGTGCTCAAGAAAGTGTTTGAAAAAAAGTGTGATTTGAAAGTCTTTTAGATTAAAAGAAAGATATATTAAATATCAGTTTTATGTGTGTTTTAGCTTAAGTGTTTTATTAAATGTTTAAACAAATTTCACTATTAAAGTGGATATTTTATATACATATGTATGTACATATGTATGCACATAGATGCATGCTTATACGCATGCATACATATCTTACTGCAATAAATCAGCTTATGTTACACACACAAACAAAACAATTATGCTTCAAGAAGTGTAGCCATCTTTTATCTTGTTCTCATGAGATGAAAAATCTTTTAATTTCCAATTGTGGAACTTAACTTCAATAATATGCAGCTTTTAGTGGAAATTGTCTTGGCAGTGTTATAATTTGATCTATATAAAGAGTGAGCTTTTATCATCAGAAGAGAGCTTTTAATAGATGGTAAAAGCTTTTTAATTTTAAATCTTTATAATACAAATAGTGCTTTCTACTTACAAATAGTGCTTTTCACCACTTGCTATGAAATTCAACATGTGGTCAATATTTCTTAGAAAATTTTCATTTAAAAAAAAATCCTTTAAAAAAATGTTATTGGCTTATACTTATTGTGTTTGTTTGCTTATTTCATTTAAATTTTTAGTAACAAATAATTTTATTTAAAAAAGTGTTAAACTTAAAAACGGATTTTTTATAGTCGCTTCGCTGTTGTTGTTTGTTAACTAATTCCATTGAGGTAGTTTAGACGAGAACAATTTTAAGCCGCACAATTTTTTTTCCAAATTACACGAGACTAATTCATCAGGCACAAAATGTATACGTATACATAGCTTTTTGTGTGTTAGTGTTTTTCGTATTCATTTAACACTTGCTGTTTTTTAATTTGTGTGTGTATTGGTTTTATGCTGCTAATGCGGGGTTGTAGCTGGTTGAAAAGTTATGCCAACCACTCTCTTTGCCTCTCTCACCTACAAACTGGCATGTTATGCCAGCACAATTATGGCCGTGTAAATCAGCGCATTGAATACAGCAGAACATTTCAAACTGTTTTTGGAAACGAAAAAGAAAGAGAGACAGAGACAGTTACAGTGAAATAGAGGCGCTAAAAGAAGTTAATGAGAAACAAAAATTTTACATCGAAAAAAATACAAAGGTAAGTGTTTATTCATTTCTTATGTTTTATATATACATATATACAATAAAAACTTAAATTTTTAATATTATGGGAAATTATTGCAATATATTATTTAAAATAAAAATATTAAGCTTGTCCTTTTAAAAATTCTTTTGGAAAATAAAGTTTTTAATAAAGTCAGTCCTTTATAAATTTTTCCTATATTATACATTCTATTTCTTTAATTTAAAGCATTTTTGTTTATAATACTGTTAAAAATATTCATATTAAAACGATAAATCTTGTCGTTTTTTTACTTGTTGATGCTGGAAAGACAATCTTAAAATGTTTTATGTATAATATGGTATTAAAATCTGCGGTTTCATATCATTAAAGAAATTTTTTAATCAAACCATAAGGATTGCAAGTGGTTTGTTGTTAGGATCATCGATTTACAGTGACAGCATATTCTTTCAGCATCCCAACAAATGTTTTAAGAATGCATAGAAATTAATATTCTCTTGAAGCTCGTGACAAAAAAAACCAATTTCCATATATGATACAAAGTCAAAAACGTGTTCTTTTAAAATTGGTTTTATGCAACCAGTAAAACATAAAAAATAAATTCAATTACCCCAGAGAATTTGTTGTAAAGGCCAGTAAAAAAAATATATTAAATCAGTCAATGTCAACCAGATTTTATGATTTAATTTCACAACACATAGTTAGAATATAATTAAATTATAAAGAAGTTAATATAAACATATTTGAATTATTTGAAAATTTTAATATGAAATAAAAAATACAAGAAAATATTTTGCTTTAGCACGTACAATATATATCCTCAAAGGAAAATAAAAAAAAAAATTAAGTTTTATATGAAGCCTTACGCATAATAAGTTATTGCGTTGCCACATGATAAACGAGAAATTAAGAAAATATTGCTAAATATATCTAGTTGTATATTTTATAAGCATATTATAAGCGAATTATTGTATTGATTCGCGCCAAATTGGACATTTTGCACGAACAATTGGAGGTGACTCTGAAATCCTCATTTCGGATGGATGTCACTTAGCGAAGCCACGAATAATAACGAATAAAATTTTGTGAGAATATATACATATTACCCACACTTTAGTTTATTAAAATTTAAATATATAAATCGCTTATATGAAACACACGCAGCGTATGCATGTCTTGTTTCTTTATGAATTTTCTGCCTATATACATAAAGGGTCCTCCAATAAGAGGTTTTATTTTGATATGTAAAAAGTACTTTTTAAAAAAGTTTTTTTTTTGAAAAAGTTACTTTTTTAAAAAACTTTTTTTTAAGTTACTTTTTGGAAGCAGTACTTTCTGGGAAAGGTATTTTTTTACTATTTTGATCCTCCCCAATCATATGAGAAATAAAGAGAATTTCGAGAAGAAAATAAAAAATAATGAAATCGGTCCAAACGCAATAGGATGGACTGCTTTTTTATGGGTGTCAAATGAAATGGATTTTTGAGAAGCAAACACAAAATATACTGAAAATATTTGGGCAAATTGGATATTATCAGACAAGAGAAACACTTATCAATAAGGGGCTTGATGTGTGATTTTAAGGAATTAACACGAAAAGTGTCTCAGTTGATATCAATATCAAAATAACATGTATGTGGGCTTAAAACCAAATAGCTTGGTTATTACATTTAAAATACCTGCTTTCAAAGTAGCGGGTAATATGCAAGAATATATTTATGTATGTATGCATGAATCAAGAAAACCAGGGCCCTATTCCACAAAACAACTTATCAACTTATCACGCAGAAAATAACAGCCTAACCCACGATGTCGA